>OZ037767.1:10893080-12302400 GCA_964035545.1 Bugula neritina
CCACTGTGCCCATCTTCAGAGTAGCAATGAATGATTGAAATTCAAAAATTATTATATTACGTTAAACACTATGCATGAAACAAAGAATAGGGAGTGGAAGTTATTGTAAATTATTGAATCTGAGGGAGATAATCTTGTTTTATATATTACACAAATCAAAAATTATACTGATTTCTTTGCACATAAAAAATAAATTAGAGTTGAAAAAAAATAGATATCCGAACATAAAAACAGCATGGATTAGTGAAACATATGTGAGAGTTAAGTATTGTAGAACTTATTGGTATAGTTTTAGTGGTATACAGAGTAATTTTGTTTATTAAGGTGAGGTTTTATTTGTTTAATGTAGAGAGCTTCGGCTAATTTTCGATGGTGGATTCTTTTAAATGAATGATTCAGAACTGTTATGTTGTCTATTGATGTGCCTCCGTGGTTAGTAGTGGAGATATGTTGATAAATTTTCGAATTGATGTCATGGCAAATGGCAATGTTCATTTATCCTGTGTGATAGGCAACGTCCGGTTTGCCTATATAGGTTTGTTGACACGAAGCTTCAGTGCAGGTTATTGTTGTGTTGTGTAAGTGTTCTTTATTAGTTTTGTCTTTGAGGTTGAATTTTAAGAGAATAGTTGCGCTATGAAGAATATTAAATTATGTTGGCGTATAATGTGAATAATTCTTATTGTTCCATCCAGCATCAATGCCACTGTTGCAAGGCTTGCTAGCATAGCATAACAAATATTTATGCAATAATCCTCTACAGAGTTCGTGGAAAATAGAGCTTCATGTTTTATGTATAAATTTTTAATGCTTCTAAAATTGGATTAATTCATGGAAAACTAAACCACAGGAGTGGGACAATTTTCAAGTGCATAATATTATGCAGTGCAACTAAGAAGAAATTAGTAAACTGATGTGAAACAAAAATTAGGCCTTTGCAAAGTTACATCAACTTTTTCAAACAAAACAATCTATTCATTCATATTTAAAAGTTTTGCCACACTATTTTATTTACCTTTTATGCTGCCTATGCTCTTAAAATTTTACAAAAAAATGCTTTTGAAGTTTATTATCTTTTTTGTTAATAAATTAAATAATTATTTTGCTATATGATCACATTAATCAATTTATTTAAAACAATTGTGTAATAAAAAATGTATAACTAGATGACATAGAGCAGTTTGACTTACTATAGATTTTACAACACGATATTACTTTTTGTAAATGATAAGCATTTATATACCCGTAATGACTTGTTTTTCTATTATACATATATCATCAGTTTTACTTAGCAAATAGTTATGCCTATATTGGTAACCAAAACTGAAAAATAATTTTTGTCAGCTAATTTACTAATTGAAGGCCGTGCACCTCTAATTCATAGATATTAAGGTGGTTACTCTCACATATCTACCATGCATTCTAGTATGACATGTAACTAGGAAAATGTTGTCTGGTGGTTTTCCAGGAAGGTAGTCACAGATCTCCACTTCTGGTGGATTAGCAAAGTTGGTGTCAGTTTCACCTATTACTACTCTTACATTCTTTAATCTATTGGCGACTGCAAAAAAGCAACACAACTTTTTAACTCTAAATGTTATTTTGTAAAATTATATGAAGCCATTGTAATATATCATCTTGAAAGTCGTGTAATTTTGCATAGAATAAAGCTGTAATTTAGCAACAAATGGTTACGATACGAAGACATTAGCACAAATATAACATTAAAATAACCATATAATATTACTAATTCCAGTAACAGTTTTTAAGTAATGAATTTCATGATCAATCCAAATAGTTTTCTTGTTGAATAAAAAAGGCTTTAACATTCATCTAACTTCAAAATGCAGTTTCAACATTTAAATTCAAGTGGAGACAACATAGCTATAGCCTTGCAAAACCAATATATTAACCAATAACGGCATGTTGCAAAAACTCGTATTTTGTTAGTAATTGCTTATAAATACTAACATAAAATCATTGCAGGCCTATAAATGCATTTTTTTACTAAAAGTAAAACTTAGCATAAACATCAAATCTGCTATTTCATACCAAAAGTATGATTTACATACCAAGATTATTGAGTCCAAGTCGATTCCAAATCTTCACACCGTAGATGATGTGAGACATAGCTAAGTCAACTTGTATCCATGGGGAACAAACTTTAGCTGTAATGGCAACACTATATTCCTCACCTAAGCCGTGTTCTGATGGAAGATATATACCATCTACAGCTTTACCAGCTACATAGTTACCTGAATGATGAGAATTGGATAGTTCGGCTGTTTTATCTAAAAATTGATTACCAATTTTGAGTAGAGTAATTATATTTATTTTGTTTTTGTTCTAAGACAAGGAATATAAGAAGAATTTATAAGAATATATAAAAATACAATTACAAGGTTAGCTTGCCTCTTGCCAACAGCGTTGTAAAGTTGTACACTTTTAGATTTTCAGCAAATGCTGTATTAACAGACGTCCTTCTGATAGACTCACGATAATCGATGACAACAATTGGTTTATCAGAGAGCTGACAGGAGTAAGTAGTGTTGTCGTATGACACAGCGGCACAGGATTGGTTGATTCCACAGACTGAGAGGCAATGTTTATATGTTGGTAAATATATACTTCGAGTATGTTGAAGCACATCCGTGAATGTCTGTTCCATGTAAATGCCATCACCTGCAAACAAACGAGGTTTGTGAATGAACTATTCTTTCCTATGAAAATATGTTGTTTGTAATAATAAATTTTAACTCAATTTTTGGCTGAATAAAAAGTAGTATATTTTATATTTGAATTTTGTTATTTTGCAGGCCTATCTGAGAAAAAAGCTCTTGCAAAGTCTCTTTAAGACTTATTAAGCTGCCACATAACTTTTATACACTCCTAAACCAACAGGTGAAGGTTAATTTGATGAATAAACAATGTGCCCCAAGACTACTTTGTGTTTGTCAACTAAACTAAACTCAATTTAATTTTAAATCACAGCTTTATTATTCCCGATATTAGTTAGTCACCCTTACTGCATATAGTGAGTTACCCTGAAGAACTTAAACGGATATGGTGAGAAACAGTGAGAAACGGTGAGAAACTGTGAGAAACTTACTGCACGATGAGTCAATTAAAGGTGTCAGGTTCAGCATTAACAAAAGTAGAATCCAAGGATGCCTCATCTTCAAGTGAACATACATATGTTGTACAGAACAACATAATATCACATTTGCATGTAGTGAAAAACCTATGTCACATTATATTATGCGTTTGTTTCTGAATTTATTGATTTTCAATACTTAGTTTTGTCTACTTGTAATTTATTAATGACTGGAAGTTGACAGTTCGTTTGCTAAAAAAGTTGTGAATTATATGCATGCATCAAAGTTATACATTCAACAGCTTCTCATAAATGCTAAAAAGGCACCTGTAGGTGAAGAAGCTAAGCGCTTTCATGATGAGGCAATTGAGAGACATAATGGCTGTAAAATTGTATAAAAAAATTACAAATGAAGAGATACTATGACGTGCCAACTTGCCAAGCATGACTGACATTCTTATAGAAAAGAACCTGAGATGGTTAGGCCATATGCGCACGATGGAAGATAGCCGGCTACTAAAACAATTGCTCTACTCTCAGCTGAAGGACGGAAAAAGAAATAGAGGGCGACCTGGACTGAGACTTAAAGATGTTGTTAAAAGAAATATAAAATGGTGATTATTCAACTTGATTTCCTGGCAACAGACGGTTGACAACAGAGTTGCATGAAAAACTGCAACCAAATTCAAGCTGAATCCATGAAACAGTCATATTCGTATCGACTGACTGCAAGAGAGATGTACATATATATGTATATATATATATATATATATATATATACATATATATATATATATATATATATATATATATATATATATATATATATATATATATATATATATATATATATATATATATATAGAGTCACTTGAGCACTCTGGCTTGAGTTTACACACCTTTTAAATATGCTTTAGTAAAACTATAAGTTTTACTATTGCGAAGGTGTGGGCCATGGTACTCTGTTCTGTGCTGATGAGGGGACAAATCCCGAAACAGCTGCTGTCCACAGATTGAGATAATACGCTTTCATTTAATGCTCAGCAATGACATTAAATGATTGAGCACTCTCACCATGGTCACAAACTCAAGCTGCTAGCATTTTGCAATGCTCGTGACTCCTAGGTGACCCCTAGAGTCACTTGAGCACTCTGGCTTGAGTTTACACACCTTTTAAATATGCTTTAGTAAAACTATAAGTTTTACTATTGCGAAGGTGTGGGCCATGGTACTCTGTTCTGTGCTGATGAGGGGACAAATCCCGAAACAGCTGCTGTCCACAGATTGAGATATATATATATATATATATATATATATATATATATATATATATATAATTATGTATATGTACGTACGTATGTATGTATGTATGATGATTTAGCATGTAATAATATGTCTAAGCAGCCCATTGTGCTTGTAGTGAATAGAAATAAAATGTCTAAATTTTTTTCAATACCAAAATTCAAAGCTTATTTTAACTGCTTTTAAGAAAGCGACAATAGAATTGTGAAATAAAAAGGGGTCTTTGTCATGTTGTATGTAACAAGCAGAAGTTTTTATTCATGCTCACCGATTCATTTACCTTATAAACTATAGTTACATGAGATATAAGGCATTGGAACACCTCAGCATTTCTAGCTTAGCAAACACTACTTCAAAGTGATACACAGAGCAAGCAATTTTTGAGAGTTCAACAGACTCATATTCTGACTCAAAACTCATCTACCTCAGGGAAATACTTACTTCAAAAAGTATTTATTTACACCTTCACAAGGGATGGAGAGGATAATTACTGTTATTCTCTTTTTTATCATTTCTTGTAATTCAGGTTAGCAAATATATATCTGCTTTTTGATAACTGATTTTACAAATAAATTTAGTAAACATTCCATTACCCATTATTTGCAAATTGCTCTTTGAACAAAGCCAAAAAATGAATAATGTAAATACATTAATTCTCTATTGCTGCAAAACAACACCATTACTTTATATATCATAATTATTTTTCAAAAATTAGGATGGTTACAATTTGGTTAGTTAGTAGATGCTATTTAAATCAGACAGCCAGTTGGTTTATACCAAACAATGTGAAGATTGTCATTGGGATAGCATACATTAAGAGTACTTTAAAACTTGCTGCGAGTAGCAAGAAACTAAAAGGATACTTAAACATTTCAGCTAGCTATGCAGTAGCTATCTTACTTTGCTTCACTTCCATCTCTTTTAGTAGAGGATTTCTTCAATAAAGCAAGACTTTTAATATTGCTGCTAGATACAGCTGTATGCAAGGGGAACACAATCCCATATCACCCTCTATATTATTACTTACATTTCAATTAAATGCTCTTTATTCTGTATATGACCAACATAAAGTGGAAATAACAATTGCGATATTGAACCTACTATCTTTAGAGGCAAGGATGCTAAATAGAATTTTAAGCTTTATAAAGTTTTCTCAAAAAATATTATATGTAAGCTATGCATAAGTATTTGACAACAAAATTTCAAATACAATTTACATTTTAAAATAATCTCCTAAGTAGACTAACACCAATGTTATTGAGATATTAATAAAAGTGTGAGTTCTGAACAGTGTTTTTGTGATATCCACAAAATTTTATCTTACCTGAAAAGAAGAGGAAAGAAGACATAAATAGGCTCTTAATTTAGAAAAAGCAAAACATTCAGGTCAAGACAATAAATGTTTATAGGAATAAACCTTATCATACAATATTACATTACACATACTATTATACAAACTCTGGTTGTAGTATTTATAGTTAATTTATTCTGAACTTTAGAGTGGATAGCACAACATTCTGGACTTCCTCCTAGTTCAGAGAAGAAGCGAAACACCTTTTCTCTAAACATAACCTGGCAGGGTGATGATGACCCTACCCCACAGATTGTGACTCTTAATCTTCAGAGAAGTGAGGCTATAGAAACCCGACTGCCAATGTATAAACTAGATGGGGATGGGAAACCGTATCAAGCTTCCCTTTCTCATTTAAAGGTAGATTTTTTTAACATCGTGCTACGGTAATATGGTAGCAAGCTAACAGCATTATGTTTGTAAGTTAAAAAGGTGTTATGAATGTTCATAAGTGATGACTGTAAGTTATTGACATTCAGTAATTATTAGTAAAATTTTACGGAGACGCATTAGCAATTTACATGCCTATACTCAAAGTTACAATAAAGTAATCAATTTCTTACACAAAACATAGTTACATTTTCCTTCTCCACTTGTTATGAAAAAACCTGATGTACCTAAACTGTTTAGTTTATCAATAAATTTTTTTAATAGGTATAGCTGACTGTGCATCTATTTTCTTATTTTCATGTTTATTGACTAAGCTTTAACAGCCAATGTGACAATCAATCTAATTGAATCAACTGACTCATGCAGTGAATGAAAAATATTAGTCATTCATAAACAAAAAGAAATTGCCAATACTGCTATCATCACATGACCAAAAATCATATAAATTATGACATGCCAGAATCTGTACTATTTACATTATTACCCTTATCTAGTATACAGCTACATACGTACACACTTCCACACTTGTATATATATATATACTTGAACACTTACACTTACAAACGTATACAAGACAGTTCAGTATTTGTGTACATAACATATGTGCTTACCTATATTATTATTATCAAAGGCCATATTTGGGTCATTTTACTTTATTTGCAGTACA
Organism: Bugula neritina; assembly: GCA_964035545.1. Classification (NCBI taxonomy): domain Eukaryota; kingdom Metazoa; phylum Bryozoa; class Gymnolaemata; order Cheilostomatida; family Bugulidae; genus Bugula; species Bugula neritina. The sequence goes on from OZ037767.1 coordinate 10,899,885, forward strand.
CATTGCATTTTAGCATTTTTGGCCTATTTTATAGAATTTTAGCATCTATGTAAATATTTTTGCTTAATTAAAAACTAATAATTTCTTAACAGAACTGAAGAATAAAAGGTTTTTTAATTCTGCTATATTTTTCACACTTTTTATTAAATTTTTAGTATTAAAAGATTGGTTTTTCTTATGATTCTTGCATCATGTTTTGTGAGCTACACTTAATTCTCAAAGTTGTAAGGTCATATCACTTTTTAAAATCTATTTCCTATTCAACAAATAATATAACTTTTAAGATTTCAAATGAGATACAAAATCTACCAATCCTTTTATCTAATAGCCCTAATTTTGAGCAAATAGCTTTCATGGGTAGTTTATCATTGTACCTCCACCATTCTATCCGCTACCACATTTTAATTAATGATATGGCAACTAAATGCGCTTTATAGTTGCAAGATTTTCTCTCAGCTTCTTTCCTATACATATATAATATGTAAAAAGCATAAAAATACTGCAACCTGCTATATTTTGATGATTTTCAACCAATTTCAATCTTTGGTCCTAATTTGCTAGTGTCTACTACATAGAGTAGAATAACCCATTTACCTTCTACCACTTCTAACCATACTTATAATAGGTACATTCACATTTTTGTATATACATTTACAATTCAATGAAATGCATTGCTTTGTGAGCAGTGTTCAATTTTTCAATGGATGTATGATAGAAAAGTGTCATATTATATATAAGCATTGCTAATAGCTGATAGCATTTATTTCAGCATTCACAGTTTTACAATGATGTTGAGAAGTTGTCCTCAATTTCTCTAACAAGTTTCACTCAAGAAGAGACAACTCTGGTGAGTAAACTATTAAATTACATGTAATTTATTGCACAGAACTCAGTGCATTAATGGAATAGCGAACAGGTTATGCTTTATTTTTTAAGAAGCTTATCATTCAGATCTAGTTTTATACGAGTAGTTTGATAACACTATAAAACTACCTTGGCTTGCATGCCTACATGAAGAGTTTTGACCAGGTTGGTGACTTTCTCAGTGAAGCCAAACTTCTTCAGTGAACCCCAGATGCTATTTCTTGTTACTGTATCAAAGGCTTTGGTAAACTGCATGAATACTGTGTATAGCTTCTCTTGGATTTGGTGTAAGCTAAACATCTTCTCCATAGTACTCCTGCTGCTGTAAAACCCACACTGTCTCAAATAGTATGCCTGGAGTTATCTTCACATTGATTCTGTTGATTTTCCCAGCTATAGATGGAAGTGAGATACCTCTAATATTTCCACAAACCTTCCTAGTACACATTTTAAAAGAAGTATGATGTTAGCATCTTTCCAGTTGTGTGGCGTCTTCTCATTACTCCAGCTGTAAGCAATCAAATCATGTATTCGCTCTTTAAGTTTTAAGCTGGAGTGTCTCATCCATCCAGAAGTTTTATTCTCATTGGTTGCATTTAGTTATATAAACTAAAACTTTGGGAAGACTGCAAAGAATATGACCAATCTGCAATAATGTTTACCATTATTTTTGGCTGTCCGGCAGTTGTATAGTTTATATTATAAGCAAATGCAACAAAGTGATAGAAAGAATGAAGAACAGCTCAAAGATTCTAGCTAAAAGCTTTTAGAATATTGCTATGCTGGTTACAATGAACTGCGAAAGCTACAAAATACAAACTACAAAACTCTATGGTGTAGAGAACCTGCTGATATCTGCTTGGTGGACATCAGAAAGTTAGCAGCACGCATTGGGCAGATTAATGCAAAACCAGCTTCAAAATGTGCTTTCATCATGGCAGTTGAAATCTGTAGTTTCTGTAGAACAATAAGTTTGGTTGTTCTAGTGGCTCGAGCCAGAATGATGCTGAATACTAGAGAATGTGAGACGGTTGTGCAAGTTGAGCCATATGTTCAAGCATGAAGAAGGTTGTTTAATTAAAATTAAATTAATTTAAAGCCTAAATTATTTTTCTCACAAGTGCCCTAAGCAGTAGATAAAACAAATTGTGTAGAGAGCTAAGCACTTTGCTAGAGAGTGTTGAGGTAGTAAAAAATAATTAAACAGCAAGGAAATGGTCAGGGGAATATATCAGCATCAGGATGTTCCTGACAAATCAAATATTATGCCCTTCATTCAAAGACCAATAATAAAAATTTGCAGATCTTGGATCTGAGCAGTCTGTGCTCATTAGTAAGCTGTGCCATGACCAGCACTTGATTAGCACTAGCCACAAAGAATAATTGTGCAAATACTGAGTAGTGAAAATACTAGGTGCTGCCGTGAAGCATTGATTGTCACAGTGGTGGGTAATAACAAAATTAGAATTTAAAACTAGACGATTGGTGGCTCCAAAGCTGGTTTGTGATGCTGAAATGATTTTTGACATAGTTTATGTCACTCGTGACAATCAAGCATGGTTTGCCAGCTGGGATGAAGCATGGTTTGGTTGCAGCAGGAGCAGGGAGAAACAATTAAAATAAATGGCTAAAATTGACAAAAGTGACATACATTATTTCAGCAAAATTTGTTGTAGTGGAAGGTAGAATAGAAGTGTGAAAATAGTTAGAATATGAACAGTTGCAGTGTCAAATAAATGTAAGAGTAGGGCCACACTACACGGATTTTCTGCTTGTGGGTACAGATTCGAGAAATGAGTGTAGTGTGACCCTACGCTAAGGAGGAGATTGACATAGAACTTGGGCAATTGATAGCAGCAGAATGGTTCTATGGCAAAGCAAATGGGTCATACCTTTAATGGTAACAAAGCAATCTAACAAACCAAAAAAGTATAGACTTATACTGGATTGCAGAGAGCTAAATAGCTTCCTTAAAAGTAATCCTTGGGTTAATGTAGCAGTGTCCTGGGTTGACTTGCAAATTGGATGAGTAAACTCAATCATACATCATCGCTAGATCTTAAAAACGTCTACCTGCAGATACATGTATCAGAAAGATTGAAAGGGTTGCAAGCAGTAAAGTACAAAATCTAGAATATAAGATTCAGACTGAGCGTAGCCCCTAAAAGTAATGTCCAGAACCATTACAGTAATTCTTTTATTTTAGCAGTAAGGTTGCAAAATAAAAAGGTCATTACATAAATGAGAACATAATTTTGGCCAAAGAAGTGAGAGAACTGCAATTAGAGTATGGACTAGAAACCAAATTGATTCCGTGCAATTGACCAATGCACCTAATTAAAGAAAAGGATGGTCAGTACAAATGTTTTAGAGATGGTGCATTGCCATTTTTGGAAGAAGCACCAACAAAACGTGTTTATAAAGCTGAAAGACCACTATACCCAGTAGATGAATGGCTCAGACCAGCATGTAGTTATTTTAACCATCAAAACAATGGATAGGATGGAGCGGTTACTGTGTACATACAGGTTATATAACTAAGAAAGTTATAAACAAGATATTTCAGCGTGACCCAGTGACAGGTAGTTGAAGGGAGTGGCAGTTTGGCTATTAGCTGTTGTCTGGAGACTGGAAGTTAAGTGGCAAAAGAAGCAACACTGCTTAGAAATTTAAAGAGGATGTTACAGAGCTGCATTTTATAATTAAAGGTTTAAATGTTACTTTTCAGTGGAATATTGAAATATTTCAAGTAATTGTTGGGTTAAATCTATACTAGCTAGAAGATAGCAAAAAACCAAAGGTTTTACTGAAATGGTAATAAAGCCAAAATTGGCAATAATTTTTCAGCTAACTTGTGCACAATCCTAATAAGTTTGTGCCAGTAAAATATGGTATTATAAATATGATCTGTTTAAGGGTTGGGGTAATTGTAATTTGTAATTGTAATTGATTGTAACTAATTAAATTTTTTCAAGTAATTGAATGTAATTTGTAATTGATGTATAAAAATTTAGTTGTAATTGTACTTGTAACTAATTACATACCTAATGTAATTGATTTTTACAATTACTATATAATTACATGTCAATTACTTCAAACTTTTAAATCTTAAAAATTTCATGCTTTTCCTACCATGCCTACTGTTAAATAACAAGTTCAGATTAAGTCAATATAGTATAGTATCACTGTTGAGAACAAAGGAGGTTCACCACTGTCAAAATTGCCCCTGGCAGTTGACCCTAGAAGTGAGATTGCATAACTTCTATTTATCCCTTGTGAAAACAAACGTAATTGTAATTGTAATTAATTACACTGCTATGTAATTGTAATTGTAATTAATTACATTACTTTTCAACTGTAATTATAATTGTAATTGTAATTGACAAATTTTCATGTAATTGTAATTAAGTACATTCACATGTAATTGACCCCAATCCTGGACTCTGTTATATAGCTGAGTTTATTAGTAATTTGAGCCTATATCGTGTTATACAAGTTCATAAATAGCTGTTTATAACAAGTTTTATATGGCAGTGATATTGTTTACAGCGTGGCAGTTTCATGTCTGGAGATGATAAATATGACATTCAGCCGTATCAACCAAGAATACACAAGAGAAGTACATCAGCTCAAAGAGGAGATCATATTATAACCAAGAGAGAAGTTAACAAGATGATTGAAAATAGTGATTACACTCGTAAGTAAATTTGTCTCATTTCATGTAGTTATTATTGCAAGTAGTAGCAGGATGGGAGGAGTTAAGGAAAAAGGAGTTAATGCAATGTTTTTAGAAGGCTTTGTTTTTATGTGTTGTTTTATCTTATTAATTAAATATATGTAACTAATTATAGGTTATCTCTTTTCTTGCTTCTGATAAGTGACTTTAGCATAGATGTAGAGTACCGTTCAATAATCTAAACCACTAAAGTTTAGTGGCTCTGAGCCTCTTTCATACCATTTCCCCTTTCATAAACGTTAAATACCATTTATTTCCCTCTTTTCAAAAATTGCAATTTATATGTGCTGTTACTGGCCCAGTACAAATGAACCAGAATTTTCAGACACAGAAGTTTATTGTATACTTGCTGGTAAAAACTAAATAATATAATATAATAGTTATATGAATGATATGCATGCATAAATGTGGTTAAATATAAAAGTAATGCTCACAAAAATCATTTTACAAAAAAGCCATAAAAGTATTTACAACAAAAATAATGATTCAGATAATATGATAATATACATTTTAATAACCAACCTCTTTGGTCTTTCATGCAGAGCATCAGTAAATAATATTGAAAAACAGGAGATTAAAATAATGCAGTTTTGCTAATTCTAATATGTCTATCAAGTGTTTATATACTACATATAGTTGTTGTCACTGTACCAGGCAAAATATGTTGCATAAACAAAGATTGTCCCTTAAAATACCGCAATGATTGTGTCCCAAAAACATAGTAAACATTTGCTGGGTAGCCTCAGGGTACCAACCTAACCTGGCAGAGGTAGGACAAGAATGACAGCCACCTTAACCACAATGACTTGACCACAGATCTAATAGTTAGCACAAGGCAGATAAGTAATGCCTGCTGACGTATGTCACCCAAACATAAGAAAGAAGTTAATAGGGTAATGAGGTCGTGATTATTGTGATTATTGTTGTGGGCAATACACAATCAGTTACATGTACTTTTAAAAGACTAACATATAGTATATGATACAAATTTATATTTTTTTCTATTAAACTTGATTGTAATAATATAATGACTGCAAGATTATCATATGTGTATTAATAATTTGATCATGTATAGTGATTAATAGTCACATGCATGTAGAAGTACACGCTTAGATTGTAAAATATAGCACAGATAGATGAATGAACTGAGATGAATGTGTTATCAAGATAAACATGTACCTTAGAATTCAAGACAAGAACTGAGAAAGTGTTAACAAACTGTATAAATTCTTTAAAAATGAAACTACCCAGGCTGGCAACCACTGCACTAAACTATTACATTTCACAGACAAGGTCATGATTTACAAGTTTTTTTTATTTGTAGTTAATCTCCTCTTGCTTTAGTAATAGCAAATTTTTTTAATAAATTATTTTTATAACGCCTAAAAATATCTGCACCCAAAAGTTTCAGGTGGTAAATGCCTATAAGATTCTTAGAACAATATGCTTTAGGCAAATCCTATGTGGGTAATACCTAAACAATTTTACACAATGCAGTGCCTCTAGAAGGAAGTTCAGACTTTGAAACAAGGCAAGTAGCTGCTAAATTTTTCAAAGACAAATATGGGTTTAATTCAACAATTAATAATGATGGTGAAAGAAATGATTCATCTCTCAATGACCATTTGGAGAGATTTAAAAGACAATCATTGCCAGACACAACATACACAGTACAGATTTACATAGTGGTTGACTTCTATCTCTATGAAACGTGAGTTACGCTTAGAACTCTTTGTTTTCTACAGCAATATTTATTACAATTACACAGAGTTTCGAAGCTCAGATTTTACGTGCTTTGATAGTTTATTAAGTTGGGCTAGCAATTAAATTGTTAATAAAATCAGTAGAAAATTGATAAATTTTGTTTTTTGAGCTGCTAATATTAATAAAATAATTCAAATTAATAGGAGAAATTGTTCATCACTTACTTACTATTTGGATGTAATCATTTTGTTACGTCAATTTACATATTTAGTCTATAGAGAATAGCTGCTATAGCAATCATTTGGTATGTATCCAGCTTATTGATTGTTACATGTCATTCAAAAACTCGGTGAAATATTTTTTATTCAAGTTTGAATATCTCTCAAGTGTATAACAATTAGGTACTAATTTGTTAAAAATGTTTTTCTAATTTATATTATACACTTTTGTGAAATATACATAATTATTAGAGTAAGAAGGTTGTAAACACAGGATATTAAAACATAATTTAAAAGTGTAAGATTACTTATAGTAAGATAATTTTATAGAATGCTTTTTGTTTATTGAATACAATCCTTCTCCAGAAGTATAACTTACTAAATTACTGTAATGGGAGCAATTTACTGAATCCCTTTTTTATGATAGGTACTTTGCTAAATTAAAGAGCTATTGGGTTTCTTTTATTCTGGTGGTCTGGTGGTAGTCTACTATATATTTATTGAAAAAGCACCGTTATTTTTGGATAAACTTGTTGAGTGTTTGTTTTTTGTGGGCTTTTGACAGCACCATGTATTTATTTTATTTTGTGTAGGTACTAGCTGCTTGAGCTGTTGACACGCAAAATATATAATGCTATCTCTTTGCCATAGGCTTACTCTGCAATGAGTACCATATTATCTAAAAAGATTTACCAATGAAGACATATTATTGCAAAAGGCTGTAACATAGAACCAACATCTAAAATAACGTAGTAATTTTTGTTCATTAAATGCTATATGAGTTTGTAGGCAGAAAATCTGTAGCCTTCCATACATAATTATGACTTTATAGGGTTTATAGGTTATAGTTCATGTAAAGAGCATCTTTTTGGCAATAACTATATAAATGAAAATATCATTTAATATTTTACTTCAAAATCAAATTTTTACCTAAAATTTGTAGGTTGAGAGCATCTAGAGTTGAGATTGGATGGAATGGTGATGATTCTGATTACATACATTTTGTCATGGGCCACATGGCCAGTGAAGTGAGTCCAATTTAACGCTTTTATACTCTTTGATTGTACATTATATATAATTATTTACTTACATACATTTACATTGGTGTATTTTTTGGCTTTATCAGATTGATGTACGGTATAGAAGCATAGATTCTAGTAAACCTCCCATCTCCGCCTCCTGGACTATTGGAACTAAACTGTCCTACTTACTAATAGCTGATGTGAGGCATTAAAATATATCACTTTTTATGGTATATCATAGATGAATTACTAAATTAACAAAATATTTGGGTTTTCACTTTCTTTGGTATAAATTCTATCATCTTATTATCTATTGTAATAGTACTAAATTTTCAAAGATAATATTATTGTCTTGTTAAAAGCTGTAAAATTTATTTTAAGATTTCATGCACTCTGAGTTTGCACGTAAATTATTCAAATTAATTTTGCTAATAGGGCCAAATTATTCAACCGTGTCATTTCAGAGAAATGTTTGATGTGCTTTTTAAGTAGATTATATCTATAGCCTATTTCATTTGAGTATGTATACTCTTTGCCTTGCCTATTGAAAATAAAGTAGGAAAGTTATTATGTAGAAATAGACTTATGTAACTAGATTTTACTTTTGATTTGTCAGGATTATCTGCCCTCTGTTTGACTGATATAGTTTCTACTAGCACAGTAATACATTGGTATTTTCTCAGTCTGGACTGGACTCAGTATGGACCTTCCCTAGTAGTTCGGGTTTTCTAGATTCATCAACTGGATTGAACAGTTTTAACTCATGGATCTCAGCTAATTCTGGAACTTTACCATCTGATGCTGATCATTACATGTTAGTTACCAGGTGAGATAGAGCAAAGTATTTTTTAGTTTTTAGTTCTGTAGATTTTGCAGATTTTACTAAGGAGGGCAAAAAGCTCAAGTAAGTTTAAAGTCACTATCTCTGTAAGAACTGTTGATGGATAGAGTTTTTTAAAATGGGCTAAGGACTTTTTAATATGTGGCACAGGCGTAATTATGACTGAATGCGCTCTTTCTAACATCACTAATGGCCTTTACTGGGGATCGAACCAATGACTTTATGTTTACTAAGCCAGTGCTTTAACTCCAAGACCACAGCTGCTTCTTTTTATTATTGCTGTTATAGGCATGTAATAACATTACCAATATTTTATTTTTTAATTTAATTCATTGAAAATTATCAAAACTATTACATGTATTATTAAATTTAATTCTTTCTCAACAGGACAAAGCGGAGATAGACAAGAAAATTAAATTAAATTTAATAAATAGCCTATGATACTCTTTTGTTTTCCAAGTTCACACAATACAACCCAAAGTGTTAACTAGTTTTAAATTTGTTGATGGGTAATTTATTAATTGGTGATTTGTTTATTGGCAACTTGTTAATTTCTAAGTGAATGATTGGTAATTCATTAATTATTATATTGGTTATTTTCAATTTATTTGTTTGTTTACACACAATTGTCTAAGAATTATAGTCAAAGCTACATAATATTATGATAAACCTCAACACAAATTTTGTAGCCTAGATCTAACATCAGCTGGCTCATCTTCCAATGCTGGTCTTTCAGTACTTGGAGGGGTGTGTGGTAATAGCCCGGTATCTATAAACGAGTTTGGAGACTCCACTACATTGGCTCATGAACTAGGCCACAAGTGAGTTGTCTACCAGATTCTGTATGAAGTAAAAGGTCTCTTCAGCCATTAACATATTTATTTTGCAATAGTCTGAATTACTTTACTATTTTTAAAAAGGGGTCGGCTTGGAAAGGAACCTAATTTAGCCTTGAAATAAAGGGGCTGAACCAGTGCACATAAAAATGTCAATGCAAATGCTACACCGTACCACTTATATCATTTAGATTACTTTGTTTGCTACTAGCTGATGACAGCTGCTGTGAAAAATTTGCACAATCAGAGCAAAAACTCTACATTTAGATAATTGTATGCTTGTGTAATACTTTAGTAATGGTTAAAGCTTTATTTATAACTTATCATTTAGATACTTGGTACAATAATACACAAACTTGTACATTTTAGCTTGCTATTTTGTAGTTTAAATGCCGTCCATGATGGAACCGGCAATTCTTGCTCTCCAAATGACCAGTTTATTATGGCACCTTCCAGTTCTTTAACCAGCCAGACCACCAGAGGCAACCCTTGGAGGTTTTCTAATTGTTCTGTAGAAAAATTTGATGCCTTTCTCACTGCACTTAACAAGTAAACAATCTTTATTTGAAAAATATTATAATGAAGTATTTTGTAGTCAGAGCAAATAATTACGATGAAAACTGGTAGTGCGTGCCTGCTTTTCTGTGCTCTATTTGAGATTTGATTGAAATACATAAATCTATTGATCAGTTTATTTGGGCAAACATTGACAATTGCAATTCTACAAATTCAAAATGGCTGATTGTGGTTGACAAAAAATATTATGTTAGAAAAACAGCTAATTTTTTTTACATTACATGTATGGAAGTGTTATTGTTTGCTGTAACTTGTGTAAGTATATGAAAAATGCTACTGTCTAATATCCAATTGATCTAAAAAATAAAAACAGAAACTGTTATAAGACATTATATTATACATGCATTATATTTAATGCTAAATTTTTTATAAAATCAACCGATACCGTTGTTGTATTATATGCAAATTTTGTCCAAAAGTCTCTGTAGTGTATATATTATACAAAAATATGCATTAGTTTTGTCAACATCAATTTCTAATTTATAAGTAGAAACTATATAATTAAAAACTTTCAATCAGCTCAATAATTAATAAAAATTGTTATAAATTATGCACATTTCATTGTATCTGAAATTTTTAATGGTGATTGCAGTGATGGTAAAAATTGTTTAACTAATTCTGGGTCATACATAGCATCATGGAGTGAGGATTACACTGGATATATAGGTCAAACTATCACGGTAGATGAACAGTGCAGACTTACACATGGAGATAACTACTATTATGCTGTAAGTTTCATCCTGCATTTTACCTACAAGCTAATAAAACTCATTTAAATTTACTCAATCTTATTTTTTATTACTACTAACAAGTTTATAGACAAGTGTACAAAGTATTATAAAAATAAAAACTTGCTTGACCAAGGCTATCAGTTTGATTAAACAAATAATTATTTTAGAAATACAACAAAATATTTTAATCACATATGTGTTTTTTATAACAGACAAAAAATTGTGCTGAGTTTAATAATAATAACACACAAAATTTTTATACGGCGCAATGCTTTTAAAATACTTTAATGGATGGTTTGTTATTTTAGACATCTTTTTTTTCTGATGTGTGCCATGCCTTGTGGTGTACAGAAGATGGCAACAGCTTTATCTCACGCCGAGCAGCTCTTTCCTATACTACATGTGGCAACAAGAAGGTGAGTCACTTGATATACTTTTATATTGATTATCTTCAGTAACTTGCTGTTGGGCAGAATAGAAATTACCCCGAGTTTTTAAAATAGTTTTCAAGATAACACAAGTACAATAGAACACAATTTTTCAATGAAATAATTTAAGAAAAATCGATATATTATAGCGGTTCTAAAGAGCACAGGCTTTCAATTATATATTAGTCAGTTTCAATTAGTAAAATTTTAAGCCTCCTATAGTATCGTTAAAGTTCAACGCCTTATAATTGTATTATTTATTTTTAAATTAAAAACCCGCTGTGTACAGATAATAAATATATATATATATATATATTTATATTATCTGATATATTATTTGTATGTATACATACAAATAATATATATATAATATATGTATATGGTGGTCTGTAAAGCTTTTTTGTGTATATAATATTTTTCAATTGCTTTTCAAATCAATAATTGTGCCTTATTATAGTGGTGTGTAGAAGAAATCTGTGTGGGAGATTCAGCTGCTGCACCATTAGATGGTTAGTCAAGAATCTTATATTTATATTTGCTAATAGTGAGTGATTTAGCTGTGTGTTTTATGACATTTCTCAACATATTTTGTAATGTATTTTTCAAAGTTTGAATTAACATTTTGAGTAATTTGAAAGTTGCACAATTACAATTTCGACTAGTCTTAAAAAGAATTTAAGTCAAAAACTCAACCAAAGCAAGTTTAATTTAGATAGAATTATAAAGAACTTTAATATTAGCCTCGAAAAAACCCGTTGGTGATGTTAGGAAGAGCATCCAGTTATAATTGTTCCTGTGCTCTATCTGAATACATTTTTAGCCCAGTTTAACAAAAACCCTTTCCATCAGGTGTTTTCTCACAGGGATGGCGACTATAACCCTTCGTGAGTTATTATTATTATATGCTATCAGCTTAAAAAGATGGCATAAACTTGTAAATTTGTTGCACTAAAATGTTTGAAAAAAACGGCTCAACAAAATAACTAGTATTTTGATGGAAGCAGTATTGCTTGTTCTTGTCTCAACAGTTGATTACTCAACAGTAAATTATTGCTCCAATGAAAAGATAGTTAGACATTTCAGTTTTTACACAGACACACAGTTGCTATAGCTACCATAGCTAGAGAGTTGGTGAAGATACATAGTTTCCATATTTATAGAGTTGCATAGTTTCCTTAGTTTTATACGTAGCTATATCTGTTCAGCTTATTTACTATGGCAACATAATTGTGATAGTTACATATTCTACATACCTTTATAATTGCTATGGTTACAAAGCTGCCATATCTATGCAGTTTTCATAGTTGCCATAGTTACATAATTTATATAGATACATAGCTGTCATAGCTACATACTAAAAATAGCGAAACTGCTATACCATAACATATATAACACAGTTGATTATAATTACTATAGGTCAATATAGTTGCTCTGTAAAAATGTGTTGTAGAGACCTGCCCATTTGGAGATCAACCAGGTCTAATATTCACCAACTCAGATCTGACATGTGCAACAGCAGAAGCTATAAACTGTGCTCAGTCGTCTACTGTAGTTGCAGCATGCTGTGCAACTTGTCCTACATATGAGAAGCCTTGGCTGGGACCAGATTGTTTGTATGGAGATTTACACCCTATTTGTCCTCAACTGAATGACGCTAGCTGTGCTGTAAATGCTGCCATCTGTTGTGACAGCTGCTGTGATGTGAACGGACCAGCAGAAGGATACAGTTGTGATCCTCCAGCTACAACTACAACTGCAACAACCACTACAACACCAGCTACCACTACAACACCAACTACTACCACAACACTAACTACTACCACAACACTAACTACTACCACAACACCAACTACCACTACAACACCAACTACCACTACAACACCAACTACCACTACAACACCAACTACTACCATAACACCAACTACCACTACAACACCAACTACCACTACAACTGCAACTACTACTACAACACCAACAACCACTACAACACCAACTACCACTACAACACCAACTACCACTACAACACCAACTACCACTACAACACCAACTACCACTACAACACCAACTACTACCACAACACCAACTACTACCACAACACCAACTACAACTACAGTACCAACTGCCACTACAACACTAACAAATGTCAAAACAACTACTACTTCAGTTACCTCGAAGCCTGTGCAAAACAAAAAAAGATTTCGCTTCAAATTGTTTAAATTGTTGGTTCGCATTAAACAATTTGTCAACCAGACCTTTGATTGTACTGATGATAATCTCAAGAATACTGACTCTGCTACCTACCAGCTGTTTGAGGTAAACATTGTTTCTTTCTGCGCATGTCTATATTGTCATCATTTCCCAAACTATGCAAGTTTCAAGATGCAGTCATAGAATTTTATACTTAGTTGTGACTTGTGGATTATGTATATTATAGTTGCATAACTTGCAGGCTGTACTATATGCTATAGAGTATGTAAATTTGTATGCAGAGTTTGCTATGTGGAATCATTTATGGCTACGTTAGAAACGTAAGATCCTGTGGACCGTTTACCGTATCTTGTGGCGATATTACTGCTGAAAGTAATATTCAAGTAGTTGAGAGAGATAATGACTACCCAGTCAATGCTGCACCAGCTGACCATTTGCAGTTTCTACAGCAAATCTCATCCATTCTCAAGGATTCACTAATAGGTATGTCTATGGGTGTGCAGTGTATGTGCTTTATGGGTTTTGACTTCATTATAAACCTTTAATTATATATGAACCTGCGACAAAAAAGCTTTTTATTCAATAAAAACTTACCGTATTAAAAGAATTAAGTGTAAGGCCACATGATGCGTTTTACACGCGCCTGAAGTGCCAGAAAACCCATTTAGCCCAAAAATGAGACGTCATGTGCGGAATTTTCATGTGCGTTTAACATGCTGAGCGAGAAGTTCGGCAAGCCCATGGGTGTTTGATATAATTGGCTTATTATCATTTAGCGAGCACACTTTTTTATTTTAATTCAAGTTTTAGCTTTTAGCAAACTGAATTAAAACAGTTTCATATAGTTTGCATTTTCGCTTTTATGATCACTTTGCCGATGACATAGTTTTAAAAACAAATGTCTGTAGGCGAGCTGTAAAGTTTAACGCTAACATCATTAGCTAATAAATTTCCTCACTCGCAACACACGCACTGTGTGTGGCAGGTCTGAACAGGTTTTCTCGCACATTACAAACGTGTAAAACGTGTCGTAGGGCCCTACGCTTAAAGACGGCAGTTTTTATGCGAAACACAGTCTAGAAATTAGGCCACATCATATAAATTTGAATAAATTATTAAAACATCTAAACCATAAAATATGTTGTTGTACCTATGAAAGTAGAATTTTTAAATCTCCTTCCCCAACTCACAGCAGTATCTACTTTTAGAACTCTTTAAATCTACTTTGGTATTTTCAGTTAATATATTAGAACTTATAAAGTTTTAAAACAATGTTTAAGAGTTAAAAATGAAAATGAAATTTAGCTGATAGTTACTAAGAAGTTGCCAGTGTCTTGAAAGAAATCTGACGCTTTCTTGTAGAGAAAATTTTTCAGTAATTTGGATGTATTTTATTTTATTAGTGAAAATTAATAAATTTCATTGCAAATTGAAATTTTTGCTTTGAAAAGGTAAGATATAATATAGAACTCATTTTTTATAGAGAAGCAATTTCACAAAACGTGCATCCATTGAAGGAGTAAGCGGCTGTGTTACAGCATAGATTTGCTAAAATATTACAACAAGCAACATATTTTTTATTTCACAACATTAATTGTTATTGTTTTGTATTATAAATATTTTAATTTACAAAAACAGTATATTTTTCAATTCCACCACCTTTGAGTAATCTCTATAAGTTTTCTCTTGCATCTAAAGATCTATTTAAAACTTGATATTTTCGCAGTTGTTGATGAAGTACCAGTAGTATCAGATGTGAATGAATGTGAAAACTCAGATCTGAACGACTGTAGTCCTAATGCTGAGTGTACCAACACAGATGGATATTACATTTGTACTTGTAATGAAGGTGAGTGATGATGGTAGAATATACGCATAAGATCTGCATGTGCCCGAAAGAGCGCAGTAATATACAACTGTGTGTTATATATTATAAATTATATTAACATTATGGTAATAAAATTTGAATAACATATTAACATAATATGATAACATAATATCTGTAGCTTTTTACTTTTATACGTTATTTGATGACCTAGAAGTATGTAAGGATTTGCAAAATGACTATTTGTTTGCCGCTTATACTTAAAAACGTTTCTTAAGCATCAACAAATTCATCCAAATTATTTAACAAGTTCAACTTAAAATATGGCAATTGTAGAGGTTGTAATGTAAACTCACCCTGTTGAGCTCTGGCTATCGAGTGCCTCGTGTAGGCTTACGTCCGGTTAGCTATTCTCTTAAGTCACGTGGCCACCGACCTCGCGTAGCCTTGGTACCTGCTATCGTTCGTCAGTAGCTAGTCAATATCGGATCATCTTACACGCTCCCTCCTTACAAAAGAGAAGAAGAGCACAAGAGCACATTTCTCGTAACATATATCCATATTATCACCATTTCTATTAGTTTGTCACTTGAGGTCAGTAATTGTTTGCTGGTAGTAATTCATCATATGTCCAGAGTAAATACTACCTAGGAGTATGGGTACTTAACTGGGTTGTTCCTCCATCTCCACGTCACTTGGCAGTTCGTCAGGCTCATCCTCCTCCTTCTTGACAAGGTCTTCCCAAGTCTCAGGAACCTCAGCCGACTCTACCCGCTCTTCCAGGGACTGTACCTCAGGGGACAGCACCTGTTGGTTCATCAGATCGTCCGAGAGTGCCAAGAAGGCGCTCTCTGAATCAGGATAGCCTAATCCACCGGCGGTGGAACTAGGTTTATCCTGTTTACCGCAACGCAATTCTGTTATCTTATTGTCTGTGTGGGGTTTTTCGAGGGTCTCAATAGACTGCACTCGACCCCTACCCAATGAAGCAACAACAGGGGTCTTCTTAGACTGCACCTGTCGGCTTATCAGGTCTTCCGGGGGTGCCTGTGGGGCACTCACGGGAGCACACGGCATGGAAGCAGCAGGGGTTCTCTTGGACCACGCCTGCCGACCAGCTAGGCTGCTCGCGAGTACCTTCGAGGCGCTCCTGGGGGTTGCATCGAGCACTGATGAGCGTTGGTGTTCAACCAGCGGTAGTGCCTTCTGCATATACTCCATCGCTGTCCCAACAAGCTCAGCTGCGCGAAGCTCTTGCTTCAAAGCAGCTTCTTGTCGGTCCAGCTCCGCTCTCTTTTTCGCAATCTCCTTGAACTTGGAGTTGTATGCTTCTTTATCTATCAGCTTTTGCTTGGTCACACCATTTAGGAAGAATGACATCATATCATTGAGATTCATTCCTGGGCTTGGCATAGTCTCATCGGTCTTCGACTTTTTGGTCACTGCATTCGAATACAGTGCAGTGTCAGCACCAATGGAGTCGGGTCTTTTTCTTTTGGCCGCGTAGAGAGAGCCGCCGGCATCACATGTCTCCATTACGTGACCCTGCATATTGCAGAATCGACAGTAGTCGGTGGTGCAGCTTTCTGCAAAGTGGCCCTTTTGGCCACAGTTGTAGCATCTGTTCTGCGGGCATCCTGAAGCAGAATGGTCTCTCATTGCTCTGCACAGGAGGCAATAAATGTCTCCAGGTTTGCCATAGACTTTCTTAGGCTTGTCCTCCGCTTTTCGCTCAGGCGCCTTGTCTGTCGTCTCTGGCTCATTCTCAGTGGGCTGTGGTCTTCGTCGCGGTCGTCTCTTGCGTGGGACCTGAATGAACTGGTCTCCTTCATCCGTTTTAGCTTCTGGCAGATCCGGTTTGCTCGCCATTTCTGAAAATAGAAAGAAAGAAAAACATTAGCAATACATCATGTCAGGGTTCTGTGGGGCCCAAACAGTACGGCCGGACCTAGTGACAACAGGAACATCATTCCTGTTGTCAGAAGGATGCCCGCCTGGGTCATCGGGTGCTAGTTTATCTTGTCGTGTGCTTAGTCTGTCTTCAGCAGGCTGTTCGTCATCTTCCGATTCGGTTTCCTCTTGCAGGGGGTTAAAATCATCTTGGCAGTCATAAAATACATCTTCTGTCTCTGTGTCGTGTAATAGAAATAAGTGTTTTCTATTCCTACGTACTTCACTACTACCCATTTTTACCCAGAAGCTATCCGGGGATGGGTCTTCTCTTAAGACCGTACCGTTGCATCCTTTGTCTGTTGGGGATTTAACCCATACTTTATCGCCCGGTTCCAGTTTAGGAAGGGGTCTGGCTCTGTATTTTGTGTCCCATTTCGATTTCACTAGGTCACGGTTTGCCTCCTCCTTATCTTCAAAATCGTTATAGTCTATGTCTGCTGCAAAGTAAGGTATTCCTAGAGTGGAGCGAATGGGTCGCCCAAACATCAATTCGCTAGGGGAGTAGCCCGACTTTAACGGAGTTGTCCGATAAGCAAAGATGGAGCTGTCCCTGTCGTCGGCCTTGCGCCAGAGTCCCTTGACTACTTTCACTGCGCGTTCTGCCATATCATTTGACTGTGGGTACCTAGGGCTGCTAGTTACCAGTCTCATGCCGTTGGCTTCTGCAAATTTCCAGAATTCTTTGCTGTCGTAGCACCCTCCGTTGTCAGTCCGGAGTTCTCTAGGAATTCCGAAACGGGAGAAGACTTTCCAGCAGGCTTTTATCACGGCTCCTGAGGTCTGGGACTCTATTTTCATTGCTTCTATCCATCTGGAATAATAATCTATAAACACAACATATAAATCATTATCAAATGTAAACAGGTCAGAACCTACTACCTCCCAAGGGCTTGAGGGTAAGTCCCTTTCAACCATTGGTTGGTGCCTAATGTCACTGTGTTTGATGCAAATATTGCATGTCTTAACCAAGTTAGCTATATCTCTACTCAGGCCCGGCCACCAGAAGTGGTGTTGAGCTCTTACTCTACATTTATGTATACCTTGGTGGCCTTCATGGTACATTTCTAAATATCTATTGCGTAATGATTCAGGAATATATACCCTGGACTTATACAATAGCATCTTATTATAAACTGATAGATAATGTCTGACTATGTAAAGCTGTTTAAGCTCACCTGTCAAGCCTCTCCCATTTCTTGGCCCCTCATGCAGCGCAAATTCTAGCGTTTTTGTGCTGATGGGGTCTGTACTCATAGCCTTCAGAATAGCCTCCTCTCTCGTATCGTAGAGGTTTGTGGCCTCTATGATAGAGTTCACGTAGCACTCGACCTCATTGTCTTCGTACAACTCCCCCACGTTGTCTAAGACATTGTTGGGCCTACTCAGTGCATCAGCTATAAACATGTCTTTGCCAGGCGTATGAAAAATAATGTAATCATAACGCATAAGGCGTAAGCGAAATCGTTGTACTCTGACTGGTAGGCTAGACAAGTCTTGCTCGCCCAGTATAGAAACAAGAGGTCTATGGTCCGTTTCTATCTCGAAACTCCTGCCAACCAGATAAAAATCAAATTTTTCGCAGGCCCATGTAATAGCTAGGGCCTCTTTTTCAATCATGGCATAGCGGGTTTCCGTTTCAGTAAGTTTTCTAGACGCGTATTCCACTGGTTGCCAGAGTCCAGTGTCATTAAGCTGTAAGAGGGCAGCGCCTAACGCGTTCTTACTGGCGTCTGCCGAGACTCTGTGTTTCTTGTTTAAGTCGAAAGCACACAGTATTGGAGACTGTGACAATTCTGTTTTGATGTCTTGGAATGCCTTCTGTTGTTCGCACCCCCAATACCACTCGGCAGTAGCACCCGAAACGGCATAAATTGGAGTACATATTTCGGCTATTTTGTTGCTAAACTTACTCAGGTAATTCACTAAACCACTAAACCTCCGTGCTTCTTTTTTTTGAGGTTGGTGGGGTGAGGCCTAAAATAGCTTCGACTTTCGCTGGGTCAGGTTTTATACCAGTGTTGCTGACCAGGTGACCGAGAAATTTAATTTCTGCACACCCGAACTCGCATTTCTCTTTCTTTAAAGTCATGCCTGACTTTTCTATTCTGACTAACACTTCCCTCAACCTATCCCAATGTTCTTCAGCCGTTTTCCCATATACCAAAATATCGTCCATCAAACAAATCACACCCTTTATTCCTTTCAATATTTTCTCCATTGCCCGTTGGAAAAACTCTGGGGCTGATGAAATACCAAAAGGCATTCTTTTAAAACAAAATCTTCCCCACGGGGTCACAAAAGTCGTCAATAACCTACTTTTTTCATCTAGCTTAACTTGCCAAAACCCTGAGTTGGCATCTAGTTTTGAAAACAAAACCCCTTCTGAGAGAAGGCTTAACATATCAGAAACTCTGGGGAGGGGGTGGACCTCCCTTTTCACAAACTTGTTCAAGCTAGTAAGGTCTACACACATTCTTATTTTACCACCAGCTTTGGGGGCTATAGTTAATGCGGAGCACCATTCGGTAGG
Source organism: Bugula neritina (assembly GCA_964035545.1). Classification (NCBI taxonomy): domain Eukaryota; kingdom Metazoa; phylum Bryozoa; class Gymnolaemata; order Cheilostomatida; family Bugulidae; genus Bugula; species Bugula neritina. The sequence continues at coordinate 10,919,357 of OZ037767.1, forward strand.
CCGTTCTACCGGCTCTATTACGTCTTTGCGTAACATTTCATCTAGTTCATACTTCGCCTTGGTCCTTAGACCGGCTGCTATGGGGCGGGGTGCATATAGGCACCTAGGTTCCGCTTCCTTTTTCAAATAAATTCGAAAAGTATCTGGTAGTGTTCCCAACCCTTCGAAAACGCTTTTGAAAACGGTTACCGGGTCAAAAGCATTAGCGACAAGGCTGTTCACTACCGCTAGCAAATTCAATTTGTTAAGATCGGGCAACCCTAACAAATTTCGCTTGGAATCCTTCAAGACGTAAATTCGAGATTCGATTGATCTGGCTTTACTTTTGATGTTAACCTTAGCTGTGCCTTTAACCTGGAGGCTCTTACCATCTGCGCCTACCAGGCATTTACTTGGGTTTTGCAATGGCATGCTCAGTTTGTCCGAGGTAGATTCTGTTAAAGTGGAAACCTCTGCGCCTGTGTCTAACACAAAGTCTACATTAATGTCATTGACTCTTAGGGTCTTCATTAAGCATTTTTCCTGGCCATATAGTCATTCATTAAATCTAACCCTTCTAGTGTTCATCTTATGGTCGCGTCCGGGGCTAGGTTTAGGGCTGCTCCGCGGACTGTTGCTGGGTGTTCTATAATTATCACTAGAACTGTAATATCTATCTCTGCTTCTATATCTAGGCCTCTTTTGGGGACAATCTTGTGAAATATGTCCCAGCCTATTGCACGAAAAGCAGCTTGTCTCTGGGCACTTTCGCACTTGGTGTCCGAGCTGGCCACACTTAAAACATCTATCCGGGCTGGTCTCCCTGTCTCCTCTATGCTGAGGTCGTTCACGATATCTCCGGGGGCTTTCGTCTCGCCATCTCCCACTTCGTCGGTAATGGTAGTCGCTACCAGAATCACTGGACCGGCGGCCTCTCGTTGTGCGGTCTCCACTAGAGTCATCTGTCCTGTTTCTCCCACTGGGGCGTCGTCTACTGCTATTCCTAAATCTACTTCAAGAGATAGACCTAGCATTCAGGTGTCTACCGTCGCTAGATTCGTCTGAACTACTGTTTACTTTGTCTGGGGTGTCCAGGTTTATCTTACCGACTTCGGTTTTAGTTCCTTTCTTCACATTAAAACTACCAGCCCTTGCCTCATCTACAGTGGCTTCGGATAGTCTACCCAAGTGTTTTGCTTGAGCTTTTGTTCTGAGTTGCCCCCACGTCAGGTCGGCTTCCTGTAAGAGGTGTCTGCGCAAGCCCAAGTCTCTAAGACCATTAACGGCTAGTGCTGTTGCGAACCTTTGTCGGACTATATCATTATCATTCCCAAAGTCCACGGTTCTACTTAGTTTCTCGACTCTCAATAAATACTCTATCTCGTTTTCTCCACAAGCTTGGGCTACGCTAACAAATTTCATAGTTTTAACATAGAAACTGTCATCTTGGGAATAATGGGCTTTTAATAAGTCTAAAGCGGTAGCATAGCCTTCATTCGAATTATCGTTTAAATTGAAGCCGAGTGACTGTAACGTATCTAATCCCTCTGAACCGATGGCACTTAGCAAAGCCAACAGCTTAGTTCTACCCCTGAATCTGTTAACTTGTGTTCCCTCTACTTCTTCAGAACCCAAGTTGAGGGAAGTTACCTCAACACTTAACTGGAATTGTGTAAGTCACGAGTTCCATGACTTAGCAACGTTACTTTCATCTAGTATTAGCTTAGGGAAAGCATTTAAATCAAGGTTAGACCGAGCCATGCTAAGTACTAACACTAATATCACTATCAATATAATTACTGGACTGATTAAATAATAACAATATATCACGTAACTAATATCACGGTGTCAATTTTGAATTTTAATTTTAACTCTTACCACGTATTCGGACGTTTCTCTCTTACCCTCTTGGACAGTTTTCTTCAATAACAATAATAATTCGCTTCTCTAACTCCCTCGTCGTATCACTTACAAACCTCGTTTCTCTTACACTCACAATCGCAAATATGTATTACTAACTCGGGCAGATTAGGATCCTGCCGACTGCGCCATGTAATGTAAACTCACCCTGTTGAGCTCTGGCTATCGAGTGCCTCGTGTAGGCTTACGTCCGGTTAGCTATTCTCTTAAGTCACGTGGCCACCGACCTCGCGTAGCCTTGGTACCTGCTATCGTTCGTCAGTAGCTAGTCAATATCGGATCATCTTACAAATATATTTTGAAAAACATAAGTCAAGTTTCCAAGCTTGCATTATATGAATGATTTTTTCTTTGATATTTGCAAACAATTGCATCAAATGAAACCGCAATCATAAGCTCATTCAAAGGCAACCTCAAATTTATCCTGTAGAAGCACCCATTTGCACTAGAAGCAATGGAGACTCAATGCCAGTGATAAACTGAATTGGGAAGCTAAAAGTAAAAATAACATAATTATTGAGAAATTTATTTTATGCCAAACAAAAAACGAAAAAATTGGTAATAGCGATTATTTTTCGTTTTCAGGTGAGCAAAAACACGCTTTTTGCAACACACACATGTGCACACACATTCGAGCGCACACACACAATAAACACATTAAATTATTATTTTATTTTGTAAATAAATTATGCGACAGATCTCATTTGGTTTAGTCAATTTGTTTTGCAGATTTAGGTTGCTAAGTATACGTGATAGTATATTAGTCAGATTTAGGTTGCTAAGTATATCTTATAGTATATTAGTCAGATTTAGGTTGCTAAGTATATCTTATAGTGTATTAGTCAGATTTAGGTTGCTAAGTATACCTTATAGTCTAATATAAATTTTATCTATTAGCCAGATTTCATCATTACCGTTCTGTATATGATTTTAGATTATCCAGTTGATATATCAGAGTTTAGTAATGAATTAGGAAGAATGTGTGCCAAGTCTTGTGACGGAGTTAATTGTGGTGAAGATGAAATCTGCGTGAATCGGGCAGAAGCACAACCTGTATGCATGTCACAAGGTAAAACTTTTTACTTAAAGTGGTGTTACTCAACCACAGTTCAACAAATGCAATATGCAGCTGATCCTAAAAGCATAGTTGATACCTGCAGTCTTTCTAGTTTAATACAGATTTATGTGGGAACACCTGTAGGCATAATACAATTTCTGTTGAATAATATAATTCCATCAAAATATTATATAAAACCACCTATTGAGTGAATCTAAATTTTATATCATGAGTAATTTTAAAGGGCAGATTTTTATAAAATAAAGTCTATACACCTCTAAAATGCAAAAGTAAAGAAAAATATGTTTTTATTAGATAATTATGTAAAATATTTCCTCCCACTGAGATTTGAGCTGCAGACCTCCGGCTTGTAAGCTGGAGTTCTAACCATTACACCACCTGGGCTACAGGGTAATCTCAACACTATAAATTAAGATTACTAACAACTTATAAAGTGCATTCTTAGAAATGTTGAACACTTTTGTAGTTGCAACTCCAGCTACACCCATAGACTCAGCGGATTCCAAGAAAGGATTGAAAACAAAACGATTTCAACTGCAACTGACAATTGATAAATTTGTTTCATACAACTTTTACTGCATAGATTCAGATTTACAAAATAATAGAAGTAAGAACTATGCTTTGTTTAAGGTGAGCTTCATATACTGTATACTTTTTAGAAAACTTGTTTTATATATGAGGATTGCCTTTGTAAACCTTGGCTACAATAGTTCTATTTTAGGAGTAAAAACAATTGTTTGTTTCCTAAACTGTAGATATTGAAGTTTAGTTTGCAATAACTTGATGACACCAAAACCAAAATTAAATTATTAGCAGCAAACTACGTGAGAAGTTCTAAAATCCAAAACAATAAAAAAGCCAGCTTTTATTAGCTAAGCTGTGCCCAGTATAATTCTTCTTAAACTTTCAACTGTTACAGACATTAATTTGTGCTGCAATAAGTAGACATGTCAACAAAGTGCAGAGCTGTGATGACCTCAAAATATCCTGCAGCAGCATGAAAGTCAGCACTATAGTACAGGTGTCTGAAGATATCTCAGACGCTGCTAGTGATGCTGCCCCTTCTTCCACAGCTGAGTTTATTCAGCAGATTGCTGGAATACTTTTAGACTACGAACTAGGTTGGTGCTGTATTAGTGTAACTCTAGCATTCAGTTTTGCTGCAGCTTTTTTTAATATATTCAAATATAAAAAAGCTTTTTGATTCTATTAAAAATTTGAAGGTCTTTTTCAAGCTGAAGATGACTCTTGAGTTAAATTTATATACTTATTTCTTCTATTTCAAATATGATTATTCTTTGATTGCTATTAGAAATTTTTTATAGCTAAATTTGTTATCTTTGCCATTTAAAAATGAGTTTTTAGACATTTTGCAGTTTTTGACATTAACATAATTATTAATAAATTTTCATAATATTTGATAACTAATATGAGCAGTCTCAGTTGTTATATTGTATTACTTCTAATTGATTGTAGTTGTGACTGCATCACCAGTAGTATCAGATGTTGATGAATGTGAAAACTCAGGTCTGAATGACTGTAGTCCTAATGCTAAGTGTACCAACACAGATGGATATTACATTTGTACTTGTAATGATGGTGAGTTCGTCATATATATATATATAGGTGTGGGCCATGGTACTCTGTTCTGTGCTGATGAGGGGACAAATCCCGAAACAGCTGCTGTCCACAGATTGAGATATATATATATATATATATATATATACATATATATATATATATACATATATATATATATATATATATATATATATATATATACACACACACACACACACACATATATATATATATATATATATATATATATATATATATATATATATATATATATATATATATATATACACACACATATATATATATATATATATTGTATTTACAGAATACTCTGCAGATCTTTCAGAGTTCTCAGACTTGGGAGGTAGAATTTGTGCTCAGTCTTGTGAGAATTTTAAATGTTCAAAAACTCACGTCTGCAAACAAATAGCTGAAGATGAGCCAAAGTGTATTTGTGAAGGTAAACAGATACTTATTATATAAAGTTTCTGCATTACGATCATTAGTTGTGGTGCGTGTTATGTTATTAGTTATATTATCATTATATGTTATATATATTTGCAACACAAATTATTTTTTGTAAGTCAATGTAAACTATTCTGTATTTCTACATTCATGTATTTTTCAATTGCACCTTTATGTTTTGTACCTACTTGATATAACATTTTAAAACCAACTATATTCACTTTTTTTTAATTAAAACATTTTTGAAGTATATTTAGTTTGTACAGCTTTGAGTGTTTTGAAAAAAACTTCTTTATATATAGTAGTTACAAAGCATTAATGTACTATGCCTAATATGCAATGTAACAAAAGATTGACTAGTTGGATGGTATGGACAAGTATCACCTAATAGTTTGTTTACCTAATATTGTGTTATACTTCAGGTGTTTGTGCGTACTGGATATACATTGTGATAGGCACTGCCTCTCTACTCACAGTCACACTTATAACCTTTATCTTATGCACTTGCTGCCGTAAAAAGTCTATCCTCAAAGGTCAGCACTCAACCGATTTACAAGGGGTAGAAAACTCAGCTATGTATATGGATTTGATGAAAGATGGAATAACAGGGACTCAAGATCACGTGTATGCTGCTATAAATTAAAGAAACATTTCATCTTTATAACATTATTTGTCTTAATTATAACATAACCAAGATTTATACTTTCCAACTATTATTTCCTGTTTTTACTTATGCTTATTATTTATAAGTATTTTATTTCAAAAAATGGTCAACATATTTGAATTACCATATTCATGGCGATTTAAATATACATAAGTATACATTGAAACAAATTCTTATTTCTAAAATTTCTGAAAATAGATGACTGACTATGAAATATGCCAAGCTCTTATAATAAAACTAAAGACCTTGATAATATGATTATATATTAGACAGAATTTATATCTTATTACAAAATTTAGAAGTGGGGGGTAATATATCATTGCTGTTAAATCATTTAATGTTAACTTTGTCCATGAAATGTTTGAAAGGAGAGAGTAAGTTAAATGTAACTCTTCAATCGGTCTTTAGGAAGAAATTAGCAAATATAAATGGCTGTAAATAATCATTTGTAATAATTATTGCAATTTCGACCCAAATAAATTTTGAAACTGAATTGTTTTTTAGTAATTTTCGTAGCATTATAATGATACATGCTCCAAAATTTACATTTTTGTTGAACACAAACAACACTATGCAAATTAATTGGTAAAATTTAGTGTTAGTGAGCTACTCTTTATAATGAGTTGTCTTTCCTTTTCTTACGGAATCATAGTATAGGTTTCTTTTTGCATATCAAACGTGGCAACTCTAAGTCTATTAAGCAACTTCAAAATAGGCCTAAGATTTAACTTAAAATTAGCTTTGTAAAACTAATCAGTAAATGTGTAATTCCTTAATGGAAATTTTAAAAAAACAAAATAATATGTATTATTTATAATAATTGCATATAAAATCCATATGCTCATGTTCAGTTATGCTAGTATAAGAATTTCTAATAGCTTTGTTCTGACAGTCTCATGATATTTGTGTTATAATTATATATGTAATAGTGCTTTGTGGTAATGCTATTAGTATCCGGAAGGGCCTGAGTGCTTTATAACCTCCCACAAGCAAGCACCAGTATAATTGTGTTATCACACACAGAGATATGTCATTGAGGGCCTGGCTGACTAATTGCAATAATTCTGTGATAATAATATTAAGGATTTATCTGCATGAGTTAATATATTTCAGTTATAACCCAAAAAATACTAGCTGCTCATGCATGGTTATCGATCCCCTATAACTTTATGAAGCTGCTTTTATTGTAAAAATTCAAATCTTACAATAACAGAGCAGGAAAATAAATTACCAGCATTTTTACTCCCCTGATATAACAGATGCCTTTACTGTACAAAACCAATACACTTCATATCTAAATTAATAAGCACATAATTTGGCATTTTGCAATAATGCTTCAATCAAGTGAATAACAAAAATAAGTTTAAAGTCACATTTTAACGTAATAGTTCTTGACATTGATTATTTGTAAATCATTCCGTATTTATATGGATAAAGATGCTTCTTATTGGTCAGAATAATATTGTGTAGACAACATTTCCCTTTCTATCTGTACTTTCTACTCACAAACCAAGAGAGAGCTTTGTTTATATACTTTTGAAGTTGAGAACTTAATGAAAATAATAAAAAACTTATATGACTAAAATATTAACAGACTCATGTGAAAGGTATAAATTAAAATATATTTTAATAACCTCACAACATAAAATATAAGTTAACAAACGTTCAGAGTTCAGTGTGTTCTAAACAAACTTTCTTCTTAGCCTCAGATCAAACTTTGCAGTGTTACACATCTTCTCAAAGGCTTTGCCTAATGTACTTATAAACTGCCTGTTACTCCTAGCAAACCTGTCCACCTGTATTGAAAGAACATAGTCTATGCAGTAATTAAATCAGATGCAATTATACTTGCTAATAAAATTGTTAGAAATTAAAATACACGATCATTGTGAGGAAGTACACCAGCTAGAAGTGATACATACAGGTACAACTATATCACCTGCTGTGATATGTCAAACATACAGGTGCAACTATATCACCTGCTGTGACATGTCATACATACAAATATAACTATATCACCTGCTGTGACATGTCATACATACAGGTACAACTATATCACCTGCCGTGACATGTCATGCATACAGGTAAAACATTTCACCTGCCGTGACATGTCATACATACAGGTACAACTATCACCAAATATACCCAAAAACCACTTGTTGCTAAATTAATAATCATAGTTGTTTGCTGTTAGAGACTCAACATTAGGTTTAGTTGGAGATTGGGTTATTTTCACTTATAGATGCAATATTAACGTGAAAGAGCACAATCAGCTGGCAAATTTATATGTTGGAGTAACTAGGAGAACTAAACCGTCATTTAAATAATAAATGTACTAATTAAACATGCTGCACATGTTTTGTTTTAGCAGGTAAAATATGTAATTCCTTTTAGAACATGTTTTACTTTGATTTGGGGCTGATTGTGACCCAGCCTTTACACACATGCTTTACTAGTTACTCAGGCTACAGGATATACAAGTATTGTACATACGATGCTAGCAGTGGATCTCGCACTAGAACATTCGTCAGACGGGGAGCAACTAGCTATTCTGTCATTTCCTGTAACGCTAAATCTGTGTTTGAGAATCATGTCAGCATGCAGCATCATCAAATTTCTCTCGTTTCTTGTTGTGCCATTCCACTGGTGGGAACTGTCAAGAGACAACAACTCCAACTTTATCTATTTTGTTCCTTGTGTAAGTAAATATGGCTTATAGAATTACTTTAAATTATTGCTATTGTGTCAAAACTTGAACAATATTTGAAAGAGAATAATGATATATACCCTGCTTCAGGCATGAACTTCTGCTCCCAAGTCACCCTGTTCAATGCTTGGAAGTAGCCATTATCAAGGACCGTAGGGGTCAGGTCCCACACTCCTTGAAACCCCGAGTTAGTCAAATGAGCGCCGCCCAAGGAATGACATCCTAAATGTAAGCCTCAAGTTTACTGATATGCACATGAATCAGAAATTGTCTTTCCATTTCACAGGAGAAAGTAATAGACTTATTATTGCAATTAGTTTGAAAAGATTAAGATTTAACAACCAGAACATTTAAATGCAGTAATTGAGAAATTGAGATAGCCTAAATTCTTTAATGTCTTTACATAAATCTAGTTTGGGATGAATCTCAAATTTTTTGTGAGAGCATAACTTCTTATGCTGCATTTCTATTATAGAACACATGCTTTTCTCTATTACTGCACCTACTTTAACTAAAGCCACTTTTCTAATTAATTATTAATTTATTTCTGACAAGTGACAAGCCCCATAATAACACTTATGCATATACATAATATCTATTATCACACTATTTGCAATAATTAAACGCCCAAGAGGCCAAACTCACCCATTAGGGCAACCATTTCTGATGTTGAAAGTTTGAATGCTTGTTTTACATCCCGGTGTGGCGAGGCAATTTCGTCCCCTTTAGGGAAATGAGGCGTGGCTAGCGGTTTACTCGGATTTGCGCATGTCAGTCTGCCTGCTGTAAATGGTAGCTCAATCTGGCAGCATCTCACAACGTCACAGCGGTTTGAACTCTTCCCCACTGCTGCCTTCACTGCCTCATAGGCGCTGATCACTGCATAGTCAGCTAGGGTCGTCACGTTCTCCCACCTACTATGCATGCGTCGTAGCTCATTGTAGTGAGGTTCTAAACCTAAAAAGGATGTGTTTAGTATCTGTTTTAGAGATCAAATGGGACATAAAAAGTCACTAGTCGCAGCACATCTAAGTCTTTGTATCCACCAGAAACATGGCGGAAGGGTATGATACTCGACTGGTAATGAGAGAGAATGAGAGAACTTAATTGGATGGACTAGAGTTGGATTCTATTCATAATTATGCTAATTATAAATAAAGGAGCATTTAATTTATGCACTATTGCAGCAGATTTGCAGTTGGATTGCCCATATCAATAATTTTATGTATTTTTCTAAAATTTTGCTGTCACTTTTAAAAGTTATGCTAATAGACTTGTTTTCAATTTTTTTTACTGCCAGTTATTGTTTATATCTACTCAGAGGTGAATAATGTGAGTGAAACTGTTTGCTGCCAGTAATCATTGCTGTGACAAGATCTATTTGTATGTATGCTTAAAGTCAGTCATTATTGAACAAACGCTGCAATTGCTAACTTCAAATATTATTACCTCCTATACAAAATTATATACTAGCTTCAAGTAAGGGTTACAAAATTGTTTCAAATTCAAAGAAATAAAAAAGGTAGAGTTGTTTGCACAGATACAGGTGAATTATGCTAATTAGTTGCAGAGTAGAACAAATTCACAGAAGTATGATAGTTGGTCAGAGCTCTAATTTTGTTTATCTGTTGCTAGGAAATGAGATGCTTAGACTGAAGATAATTACTGATCATGTTTCTATTGGCTGAAAACATATTGCTGCCCACAAGTTGTAGTGTAGCACTGAAAGTCAACCTTTTTCTAATCAGAATTTTAATCTGTGAACCATTAGCTTGGATTGTAGTTGGGAAATAGCAGTAAAAGTTGGCAAGCTCTTAGTGCTACCCACCTTTATTAGATGCATCCTTGAGATTGAGGCAGCCATCACAACCTCCTACACAGATATGAAAGCCCATCTGCACATATTTGGTAATCTTCTCATCCTGCAGTGTTACAGCCAAAAAATGTCACAAAACACCAGGAAACAAGTTTGAAACTGTATTTGTATTTTAACGGTTTTACGTATTTAGCTGTCACAACTTCAGGATATCCCATTTATTTATAATACAATCAATCCGGTGACATTCTTCTAGGATGTCACTAAAAACACACAAATTTTACGCTGTAACTTTGAATAATTTTCTCATTATGGGCCCCCATGTAAATTCTATGCTAGATCATGGTTAAAATATTTGAATAGACTGCCTACACAAAATTTGAATGTTACTTTAGAAATTTAAATTTGGTTTTTAGATTCAGGAGCAATAGTGAAGAGATTGAGATGGCTTAAGTTCTTTAATTTCCTTATTAAATTTTGGTTTGGAAGGAGGATTGAAATTCTTGTGAGAACATAACTTCTTATGCTACATTTCTAATCTAGAACACAAGCTTTCCTCAATTTCTCTACTACCGCACCTACCTCCAATACTCACACTTTGATTGAAAAGTCGAGAAAACTCAGCTCTCATGGCTGCCAGATTTCTGGCGCTCAATGGCGCTAAATGGTCGGTTGGAGCTAGTGGCTGTGTGGTGGCTGCCTGACCTCGCCCTGCTGACTGTGTAGACGCTGCTTTGCCATCCAAAGTGGCTGCAAAAAGCTGCGAGTTTGGATCCAGTGGTGGAGTGACTACAAGTTGGGGGAGTCTAGTGGTGCTGCTCTGGTCAGACAGAGATCGTACTCTGAGAAATCTTGCCAAGAGGGCTCTAACGAAGGAGCTGGACTGACCACTGCCATTTCTTACAGCAACCGCCAGCAAAAGGCAAACAGGGAGCACAACCAGCCTTAGAAATCTAAAGTGTTTAGTATTCATCACAGTAACAGAAGAATGGGAAATATCTTGAGGATCAACTTTTTGCTAATTTAAAGATGTGTTTTAAATTGAAAGTTTTTATGTAGCATATATATACCTAAATCTTTTTAATTTGAACCAAAAAAAGCGGTTTATACTAAAAGAATCATGAATACATTTTCTATAGTTATTAAAACAGTATTTGTTATATTTTAAACAAATACTTGAGAGTTGTGATGAAATTCCTGCTACAGACATAAAATGAAACACGTCTGCTACCTGTCAATATTTCATGACACTAGACAGGACCAGAAGATTGAATGGTTCGGCAGATCTTAGTGTTGAAGCATGAGACATGCAAGCAATGACAGATCTCATATTTATAATTAAAATTTGAGAATAAATCTATTACTGAAATTTAATATTAAATGTTTTTCATATCAAAGATTGCAGAAAACAGCATTTTTACCTATAACTCCTCTACTTACCATTTTTATAATTTAATTAAAATTTAGATATTTTTACGAGGTTCATCACTTGAAACTGAATATTGCCATCTTTTATAGTACACAAAGCCATCAGCATTTTTTATAGGATTTTACTGGACAGTGATTTAGAAAATTGGTCATCAGTTTATCTATCAACCTAATCTAGTTATTTCAGATGTTTTTGTCTTAAAAACCCGTTTAATTCACTAAAATTCAAATTTGAAAAAATATATTGAATTTTGCTGTAAAGCAGAAGGTTGTAAATATCCACCTTCATGGTGTTTAACCTGTATTTAAATTTAGTTATAAATTAAGATAACTTATAATAAGTACAACTATCAGTTTGCAGTGCACAAGTCAGTTGGACTTAAACATTATAGTACTAATTTCACTCCTATCTAGACAATACATACCAATATGAGTTTTACTATAAAGTTACGGTTAGCAATATTATACATACATTATATTTTTGTAAAAAGCTTATATAGTAAGTTTAATTTGGTGCATCATAATATATACAAATACTCTTTTTTTCAAAACGGACTAGTAAATTCAGTTAAATAATTTCTCATAATAATTTCTGTCTACGAACTATGTATGAAGCCACCCTACTTCTGATTTGAATTGCAAGTTATTTTACAGATTGAAAATCTGTTTTTATAGATCTGCACAAATAACTGCACCAAAATCAAACTTTCAAGAATAAAAGATAACTTTTCTGAAGATGTAGACCATATATTCATAACAATTAAAATTCGTTCAGCTTGCTGATAGCAAACATGAAGACTTAATCAAAACAACTGTAGTATAAGGATAGTAGTATATAGAGGGTAGTAGTATATAGAGGGTAATAGTAGTATATAGAGGGTAGTAGTATATAGAGGGTAGTAGTATATAGAGGGTAGTAGTATATAGAGGATAGTAGTATATAGAGGGTAATAGTAGTATATAGAGGGTAGTAGTATATAGAGGGTAGTAGTATATAGAGGGTAGTAGTATATAGAGGGTAATAGTATAAGGAGGATAGTAGTATATAGAGGGCAGTATTATATAGAGGATAGTATATAGAGGGTAGCAATATAATATAGTAGTAGTAGTAGTAGATGGTCTTACCTCATAGCTACGAACTTTGACCTACACGAAGAACAGTGCACCAAGCTTACCCAAACCTGACTGAAACCAAACTGAAATTGCAAACATGTTTTACTCCAAGAAGGGAGGGGCCTGGAAAGGAAAATATAATTATAGCAGATCTTTAAAAGGCATTATTCAGTGACAGAATCTTGCCAGTTGATGAACACAAATGCTGAAAGTTCTGATGGCTTATTTGCATAAATTATTTTGTTTAATTATGCAAAGATTTCCAACACTGCAGAGTTGACGTCTGTACCAGACACATTCACGGGCTTTCCATGTACCGATCTCAGATTGATCTCGCTGAGATCGATCTGAAACATGTGCTCAGATCGATCGTTTTTCCATGAGAGTGTCAGATCGATCTCGCGAAGTTGCCCCCTCTTAAGTGAAGGATACTTTAAAAGTATAATTTGTTCACCTATTTGAGTGATTAAAGCTTCTACTGTTGAAAACAAGATGGTTGTAGTCTAAAATTTAATCCCAGCTATAAACTATACGCAACAAAGCTTTCAGTGTATAGTAATTTGGCCAATTTAAAATAATTAATGATAATTTTTTAGCTTGACAGCTTATATAAAATTAATGGCTGTCTTGCAGATTATTAATAAACTTACAGGACTGTTAGGCTTAAAATTACAAAGAAAATAGCTAATGAAACTGAGTTTTAATAGTCATTTAAATTCAATTTAAATTCTCCCATTTTTTCACCTTCTACTGCATATAATTGAGTTTTCTTAACCGTTGTACTGAAAGTCAAAGTTTTGGCATCTGAAAAGGTGGCTATCGTAATTATTTAATACTTTGCTTAGTAATTATCAATAAGTTATCATTTTTATTAGCAGACAACAATGTAGCGAGCAGTCTTTTTCTACTTCTCAGATCGATCTGGCGTCTTTTCAATGGTCTTATTGACATGAGATCGATCTGAGATCGGTACATGGAAAGCCGGTGATTGTAAATGGTGAAATGCAGCATAGGTCAGGAGGTTCAAAGGTCACATTTTACTCCAAACTAGTCTGACTTATCAACAGCTTTGTCCATCAGAAATAGCTTTGTGTACAGCTATATTATAGTGCTCAAATCTATGGTATAATCTTTCTAGTTTATATATTACATGGTGCTATGGTTGAAAGTGCATATTTCATAATATTTTAATCTAATATATGGCCATATATACATGAAAAGTATATATGGAGTTTTAAATTAACTGGTCAAATAATTACCATATTATATGCCATAATTAGGCAGATGTGATACTCAAACACACCTTGCCAAGAAAATGGAAGTTATTTCCTCAGCCAGGTTGCAGAAGACACTAATGACAGCCTAACCCTTCCAGTGCAAAACATGGAACACATTGGCTATTGGCCCTAACACTTTACGCAACTGACATAACCCTTACCCTTAGAGTTGCGTAATTTTATGGTTCGTTTGAATTTACCGTGAAATTTTGCAACAACTTTTATTTTTATTATTACAAATTTACACCAGATTTTGGCTTCAAATAAATTAGATATTATAATTTTAAGAGTATTTTCTATTATAAAAAGTTTTTTAAAGTGACAGGAGATCGAAATTCTAGCTAAAATCAGTCACTTTAATTTGACCTCTCAAAACCGCCATTTAAAAATTGAAAAATCGAAATGATAAAATAAATTCATAATATGATTCAAAATATTGTGACTTTAACATTTTTGTTTATTTAGATGTTCATCTAAATATAATCTGAATAAAATAAACTGGCTCCATGTAATTTGACAGCAGTTTGTTGCATTTGAAAGTAGCAACTGACTATAACTAAACACTCTATGCCCATAACTGCCCAGACTGCCCATAACAATAAGCTTACAACTGACTATTATATTTGAAGATAATATTATTTTATGTTTCAGCTATACCAAGGACAGACAATTTCTCTGTGACAATTTTATGGCATAAAATTCCGTTGTAATTTTGCCAAACTTTCAGGTAGGTAATGAAGAAATTAAGAAAGACTATGTTTTAGATTAGAAATGTGGCAAAATAATGATAAGAAAATTTCAACCTGCACCTTAGATCAAAATTGAGAAAATTAAAAAACTTAGGCTGTTGAAATTTCTCCTCTACAGCAACTAAATGACTTTTATGCTGCTAATATAACAATTTTTTTTTCAAGATGGAAAATTTTCATTTATAATTAAACCCTTGATTTAATGCAAAACAATAAATTCCCTGTGTTGGCAGAGGACAACTCTTGTAACACTACAAGGTAGAGAGGAGACAATCCCTTTAGCAAGCTGCTGTAAGATGTATGTAAGCCACAAGCTGAATAAGCATCATAGAGCAAAGGAGGTGTCTAACAACATTACTAAGAGACACCATCTTGGTTCTATAAAGTCTATCAGCTGATTCCCTCCGGTTTTGATGATGACATGTGGAAGCTAGCAGAAAACTATCAGTTATCAATTACTTATTATTGCTATTTTTATATAGAATATAACTTTATAAAAGTATAGAAAATAATCTTTTAGATGTTGTATATAATTAAAATTATGATTAAATTCTTATTTATGATATTCAATGATGTGTTGGACGTTAAATATTACTATGATAGTGGATGAGTTAGATATTGTAAAATTCTTTCTATAGAACAAAAACCTTTCAACCTCTACAAGTTTGAAATACAACATATATATGTAATCTGTAGTCAGCATAGAGAGTTCATTAGTATTTAAGAACCAACAAAACGTCTTCGTATTGCAATAGAGATGCTTTATGGGTTCTATAAATACCAACGAATCATGACACTTCTGAGTCAGTAAGTGCATATGATTGGCTAAGTAACTGCAAGTTGTGAAATGTTGGCAGGTTCAACAAGTGCCCTATTCCAGCACCCATTTTGATTTACTCAATTTTTTTGACATCAACAATTTAACTTAGCATCAAAATTTATTCCAAATCAAAGATGTGAATTCAATATAAGCAATACAATCGGTGCTAAGTAAGAGTAATAGATAAAAAAGTACAAAAAGCACAAACTAACATTTTCAACTATAGTAAGAAATCAAATGTATCAGCAATTTGCTTTTAGAAAGTGATGAACAAAATATGGTTCCTAACTATATTATATATTAAGTTTTTGATATGCTAATACTAAAGTTGTTATGGTGTGGGTCCAAATAATTACAGTATTGAGGTAGAGGTTGTAACAACTTATATTGGTTTTATTAGTTAGGTATTTCAAGTTCCAACCATTAAGCAACATCTAGGCAAGTAAAAGGATGGTGGGTAAGAGGTGAGTGGTACAGTAATAACAAAATTGAAGTAGCCTGCACTCTAAAACCAGAAGAACTTGAAGAACCTAGGCTATACAAATGCAATGCTTAGGTGTAGGGTACATTGCACCTAAATGTAATTTTAGGGACTCCAGATGCAGTAAAAGTATTTTTAGTAGAAGTCTAAGTTTTCTAATTGAAATTATTAGTGAATTAGGTAGTTAAGCAGCATATTATTATAATTATCAGATAACATACAAAACAAGTAGGAATATGGTAAATGCTTGCTTGGAAAATATAGCAAATAATTCCATAAATCGTGTGCTGGCATACAGCTATAGGGCATGGTTACAAAATTAAACACCGATGCTGATATAGTGGCCGAAATTTTAATACTCCCTGAAGTTTGAATAAAAGTACTGAGTTACCTTTAATGCAGCAGAGCTATGAGTGATGTGAAGTGCCTACCAGAAGCTCATGAGATTCTTCCATTAACAGCAGCCTTTTCCTGGTTTCTTATATGAATTCCTTCCAATTAGCAGTACTCGTATTATCATGGAGAAAAAGCCACTATGTCTTGTCAAGATGTAAGCTTTACCTTCTCTAGCCACTATCCATTCAGACAGTAGAAGTGGTGCTACTGCATCCTCTACTACCACTTAGATTAGGGCTGAGATAGCTGTGGTCTCCCTTTTATATGCTAACTATATTTAAAGCCCTTCTTGAAAGAATGCTATTACATAATACCAAAAGCCAACCATTATTCTGAACATAGAGTTTTAGGTAGCCGATAGCTGGTTTTGGTTGTTCCTTACATTGTATTTGGTTTGGCATGCATGTTAAGGCTATGTCCATTCTAAAAGCTGCAAATATGTCGGTTTTGAAACAAAAGACTTACAGAAGTTGATTGCTCTATAAGAATGACTCTAGTTTAGGCCTTAGGGGTTTGGGGTTTGGGGGTTTTAAGTTTGGAGTTTGCTTGGAGCTGCTTAGAGAACAACTCTACTAAAGAAGCTGCAGAGTTACACAGTTTTTGAAAGTTAGGAACTCATGCTAAGTGAAAAGCTCCTGCCAAAGTTGCGAATTATTCTACTTAGATTATTTTATTAGTTAGTTATTTCAAACCCTTGCTGTTAGATCATGCATTACCCAACTTCATAATAACTAATATTGTAAATATGTTCTGTCCTAAGCCTACACCGGGAATAAACCAGATATACAGGTAGTTTAAAGAATATTTGTAGCATGTGAATTTGTTTATTTATAATGAAATAAAGCAATCACACCCCAGACACTAAATCAAAAGTTAAAAACTTAAGCTAAACAGAAGTAGCTAACATAAAAGTCTATCCAACCATATTTTACTAGGTACTATTATAACATATGTAATAAATAGTATATAATAGCGTATAATAAATGACACAACATTATTATATTGCTATTTGATAAGTTCTTGCTATTATTCTGCTAACCTTTGGTCTCAACAGGTTAGCGCTGAGGTAGGTGAAGTAATGGAGAAGTTAAGAAAAGTATGTGTCTTAGATTAGAAATGTAGCGAAAGAAGTTGTGATCCCACAACAATTTCAAACCAAAATTTATTAAGAATATCCATTATAGAACTTATGGTGCTCAAATTCCTCCCCAACTGCACTTAAAAGGGAAGTCTATGACAGATTCTGCACATCCAATGACGTATATATTTTCAGCTTTCCACCCTTTTGATGGTACTAGCCTGCTTATCTATTTCAGCTGTTCTAGCTATGTTCTGGTTATATATTTAAAGAGATAAATAAGTCATAGATTTGGTAGAATGACATCATCTTACTGAATTTGTCATGTAGCATCATGTTTCCTGCTACGCTTGGACTTGAGGAAATTTTTTGCAGATTTACTACAAAGGATAATTGAATCTAAAAATAAAGACTACAGATTTCTGCCAAAATTAGCTGTTGAAAGATACAGGAATTAGCTGTATAATGAACATAAAGTTGCTGTCTAATGTATGGAAACAAAGTGCATTGAAACAAAATAGTTGCTTAAAGCTGCTAAACATAATTTTACATTTGGAGAAATATTATTCAGGCTCCAATAAAACTTTATGAGTTCAAATATCTATAATATAACAGTTATCTATCTTTGCCATATATAATAATATATCTAATTAATACCCAAGTTATACTAATTTTGAGTTATAATCTAGAAATAAGATACTTGTAGAAATTGATAGCATCTGTCTCATATTGTAGTGTTATGCTAATGATTCATTTTATTAACAAGTTTGTTTACCACTGATATGTAGGTTGTGCTTAGCTTTAGTATAGAATTTTCATTTGGTGATGTTTTAAAGAGCTGAAAAAGATACGTCTGACAAAACTATTCTACAAATACTCCACTATCTTTGAGGAATTTGCAGAAAGGAAAATATTTTCTAGTTATTAACATGTTCTAACAGATTGCACCAAGTTAAGATTTGCGATCTTTTGTTCTGATATCTGTCAGGGCAAATTAATCCAAAAACCCAACAAAGAATAATAACAGTTTGGCAGCTTACTATTAGCTTAGTATTTGTGTAGCAATATCTGCTGAAATAGCCAAAACCGATTGCACGACAATTAGAGTAATAATAATTATTACATAACACGAATTTACAGAGAAGTTTTAATGCAAAGACTAAATATTATTATCTAGTTTGAGGTTAACACAGCAACATTGTTATTAAAAAGTCTTCGTGTTGCTTAGTGAGCAACGTTGGACCTGCACAGAGATTTGGCAGAAGACTCTTGCATCAGCCAGCAACAATCTAATCTGTGTGGTCAGAGGCTGTCACTATGTTTACTATGTAGTTGACAAGTTGATGGCACCGTGACTGCTTATGTAAGGTGCCCCCTTGTGTTTACTAGTTCCGCAGGCCATAGGTGTAATATTTGTAGCTTGAGCTTGCAAATTGTAGCTTTACTTTGCATAAAATTTCTTCCGTGTTACCTAGTTCTGCTAGAACTGATGCTATTAAAAAATGTTGCAGGTCTGCACCTACCCCCCCCCCACACCATTATACAGGTGTCTCTAACGTTATAGAAATATACAATTGTTTAATAACAGCTCCCTTTAAATCTTTTTCAAACAAAAATTGAAGACTTATAGCAAGTGGTTGGCACCTTCAAGTAAAGTAAATATTTTCAACAAATTAAGTTTGTAAAGATCATCAAGCTTCATATAAACAATTCACAGTAGCCAGCTATAAAATACTGATATATTGGAAACCTATTCATTTCAAACTTTGATAACAAAAATAGCATTAAAACTGATGCTTTTTGCAGTTTATACAAAGTTGACATCTTTATTGCTAACCCACACAATATAAGAGATAAATTTAGTCAGCTATAGCTCATCAGGTGTGAAACCCACTCACTTCCATCTGCAACTAGCCACCTGAGTGAAGACATTTTCCCTTAGCTCAATTTCATTGTTTTGCTATTTTGAGTTTGGAGCACCTTTGCTATATTTTGCCACCAGACAGTTTGTGATCACGCTTATAGTATTCACCAGAGCTAAGGATATTTAAACTTGTCACCAACTAGCATTTTTTTAACAAAGTTAACCACATTTAAGAAAGCACAAGCTGTAGTATTTTTACCTTTATTTTCCCAAAAGAAACGTTTGCAAAAACCCGTAAACTACAAACTTTATAAATGAACTTGTAATTGTCTACAACCAGTTGATGCACTAAAAGCATGCATACAATGACTGGTAAGTGTATATAACAAACATCACATATAATACAGAGAAAGAGTTTGGCACAGTTAGGAATAAGAGTATATAGCATAATACTCAGAATATATACAGAAAGCTACATAATATACAGTGGCGCAGCCCTATCCAGTAGCGAAGTATGTGCAGTAATGGATAAATTGAGAAAAGCCTGTGTTCTGGATTGGAAATGCAGCAAAAGAGGTTATATTCTCACAAAAATTTTAACTCTCGCCCCAAACCAAAATCTATAAAGAATTTTAAAGACCTTAGGCTATCTCAATTTCTTCACTTCTGCACCTAAGTTGATTCAGTGGCTCAGTTCTACACAGTGTCACAGCTCTATACAGTCAATAGAGTTCATGACTTGAGCTGCTATGACCTTGTTGCACTGCTGTCGTTAAAACTATAGATTAATTAAAAAGCTGTCTTCTGGCAGCGTCGAAGTTTGCTGTATTGCACATTTTCACCACTGCTCGTCCTAACGTGCTGATGAAGGCATCATTGCTCTGTGCAAATCGTTGTACCTGCAAGAGAGATAAATGTACATCACTAGGTGGTGGCTTATTAACACAAGATAATTCTCAAAAGAAAAATCCCCTCTGATTATGAAAAGCACAAAACAAGCAATTAGAAGCAAGTTAAAGAATATTGCTAAAAGCAGCACCAAGATGAAGGTGGCTGAGTACAGTAGTTGTATACACAACCATGTCCAAACCCCAAACCACAACTCCAAACTCAGGACACCTAAACCACTGCACTCTGTGACCACCAGATTGGTTCTGCTTCAAGTGATTTTCCAAGTCAAATACGTTTTAACCAGTAAACCAGCAATTTAATGTAATATTGAAGTACAAGTGGGGTTTATAGCCTTCCCACCCTTAAGTATTCACTTCTGCAACTGAAGCTAACAAAGTTCAGTTTGTTGACATTATAGAAGTGATCAGCTTTGCACATCACAGTATAGCCAAGTTATGATACAGTGAGAAGACAACTACTACTTACAGTATCTGAAGTAGTGGCTAGAGGGCAACCCACAGTTGTCGGGCAACTTGCTACGTTATTTGAGTCAACTGTGAACCGATGTTGAAGAATCATGTCGGCGTGGAGCATCATAATGTTACCACCGCTCAGAGTGGTGCCGTTCCATTGGTTGGCTCTAAAATATTGAAATGTAATTATTATTAATTAGACCCTCATTAATTATAATAATATATAAACATGTTTATAGATATAATTATGTTTATATGTTTTATTTTGGACCCTTTTTCTATTTATAATAGCGACTCTCGTCAAAATCAAGTCTCCTACTGTAGCTATTTATTTTTATTATTATTATAAAATTCTTCCATGCAGTATGCCTATGTCCGAATTGTTTAAAACTGCATGTTTAAAATGGAGTAGAAACGTACTGCTGTAATTTGTAAGATTACATATTCATTAAGCTTTAAATACATAATAATAAAATAAGTTATATTAGATTATATAAAGCACATAAGCATTAGAGAACTTTGCTAGTAAAAAGTTCATTTAGTCGACAATGATATGAAGAAAGATAAGATTTTATAAGATTATTATAAGATTTTAATTTACAGCTTGAAAGTTTTCTTCCCAATACACTTTCTAATGTATATCGCCAAAAAACTTGAAATTTACTAAACATATTTAATATAGTAGAGAAATAGCTGCTGGGGAATACCCATGGAGTTCAATTTGATATCTTAGTGATGCACCTTTGCCTTCTTATGTATTGTAACAGGCACGCTTGCTACACTAAAGACACGAGTCACTTCAAGATAAGTGGCCACTAAGTTTTCTAATGACAAAGATATCTTGCAGAAGGATGCAGCTGACTGGTAACATGATTTATATATGTGAGATTAGTGAGTCTACACCTACCCTGCCTCCTCCTGGAAATGTTGTGTCCACTCAACCTGAGTGAGGGCAGCAAAGTAGCCACGGTCTACCACTCGGGGTGTCAGGTCCCATGGCCCGTTGAAACCAGTGATGTCAACGTGAGCTCTACCCAAAGAATGGCTTCCTGCATACAAGAGAAGAACTGTGTTATCTGTTAGTGACTAGAAGACTTATCACAAACATGTGGTGGAAGTGCTGAAACAAGACTTGCGCAAATTCTTGAGGTATAGATGCGGTAGCGGGGAAATTGAGAAAAGCATGTGTATACTAATTTAAAGTGTACCAAAAGAAATTATTTTCTAGCAATAATACTAGAATTTATAAAAAATTTTACAGAACTTAGGGTATCTTAATTCCTCCACTACTACTCCTATAAAGAAAATTCCTATAAACAGTTACTTATAGACTGAAGGAAATGTGACTAGCGTACCTAGAAGAGCTACCATCTCACTCTCTGTTAAGCCGAACGCTTGCTGTAAGAATGTACGAGGGGAGGCAGCATCATGTCCTTTGGGGAAGACGGTATTAGTTGGGGGACTCTCTGGGTTGGCGCATGTTCGCCGTCCAGTGGTGAAGGGAAGGTCAATAGAGCACTGGCCACCGTCACAACCTGTGTTAGCTCGAACTCCTGCTCTGAATGCCTCGTATGCACTGAGGACAGCAAAGTCTGCCAGGCTGAGGTGATTTCTCCACTTGGGAAACAGGTTGTCTTTAAGGTGGTTGTAGTGGACTATCAAACCTAAAAATAGATAATTAATCATTAAAATTATATTAGCAGTCGTATCAAGCTATTCCTGGTGTTGGCTGTATAAACGTGCTAAAATTAGTAACACATAGCATACCAGGGTAAGGATGTTAAGGTAAGTGCTACATTATTCATTGAGAGTTGATGAGGTGTAAATACCACTCGAACATGTCTCTAAATATTGCACTAGGAAGAGGAAATATTTCAAATTCATGAGTGTTGCAGTACCTGGTGGAACTACAATTTGTTTGTACCATGCGCTGCAAGTACAGATAGCACTCATGGTATTGTTGTTGGCAATCTTTGCATTACGTCAACACCCACATTTAGCTCTTTTCCCACTTCACATTGAAGTAATTTTACAAAGTAACAATTGCAATATTTATCAATTGAGATGTCAAAACGTTTTAGTTTTTATTGGTTAAAGGACAGGCACAGCATGGAGGGTTGTCATGGCAACACAACTACGACAGATTAACTCTAGATTGGGGAAGAGATTATAGACTTGAAGTGCTTACCTTTATTTGAGTCGTCTGCGAGATTCAAACATCCATCACAACCTCCGACACACACGTGGAAACCCATCTGAACATACTTGGGTATTCTACTGGTCTATAAATAGAAAGGAATTATACTTAGGATAAAGGCACGGCAAGCTACAGACTTGCACAAAGGTTCAATTTAGGAAATGACAAAACACAGTCAGGATGTTGAAAGATTTTACTTATTTTTAGCAAAACCAAACTCTAACTATGTGGAGTATTTCACAAGCAATTGCTTTCTCATTCACTAAGGAAAAAATTTAATGCATACACTCTCATTTCTTTCCAACTCCGGCATATCAAATTTTTTTAAATTTACAGAATCATTTTCAAAGCCTTTCAGATAAATTACATCATTCAACTTACATCTTGAAAGAAAACTTCAAGTTCTTGTCTTATTTCTGCGAGAGTTTCTGCAGTCAGCTGGGTACCAGCATTGCCATTATCAACAGGTGCTCCTGTCACAGGTGCCCCTGTCACAGGTGCCCCTGTCACAGGTGCAGCAGTAGCTGGAGCAGGTCTTCTGTTGTTAAGTATCTGTAAGAACTCTGTCAGATTTCTTCTCTCAGACGGGTTACCTGCTCTACCACTTACTCCTGGACCGACACCAATTCTTCTTAGCGCATCATCCAGCTGCTGTCTGCCGACCCAACCATTCCGCCCAGCCGTCCCTCTCCTTGGACCCCTGCTGACAGTGGTGGTGTCACTTTGACCGGATGTGGCTGATATAAATATTGCCAGCAAGCAAATTGCTACACCACTCAAGTACCTACAGATGTAAGACAAGCATGCAATATAAAGATTTAATATTTATTATTTAGGTAAAGCTTAAAGGTTATTTCAGCAAAAATATTAAACATAGCTTATTCAATATACTAAGTTTAAAGTATTTAATATTGAGATGTTATGAAAAATCAAACATAATGCCTTTTTTGCATATTAGGATAAATCTTTTACTAGTATAGAGAGTAGAAGTGTTAAATGCCAGCTGTAAAACAAATGTCATATAAGTTTGATTCTAACGTTTGATTGCATCATTTCATTTTAAAGGCAAACTTTCAGATAACACTTCTATATGCTTGTAAAATTTTAGATCGTGTTATACATTGATTATACCACACAAATTCCTACTTAAACCTTAATATAAAACATTATTTTGGATGAAAATGAAGCTGTTAATATTATTATAATCAACAAATGACCATTCAAGTCAACAAAATGCAAAAAATAATAATTTAGTTTCTAATTTAATCAAATAAAGGTGAATAAAAGCAAATGTTGTTTATAGAGAGAGTGCCAACTGCTATGTTTGAGTATGTAATCCCTTACCTCAGATTCATGTTGCCTGCAGTGTAAGTTGGTCTACCTTAGCTGGTTCGTCGGGGTATGACAGTTAAATGAACTGATGTTTCCAGTTCCTAGTCTAATATAGGAGACCTAACGTAGCGCAGTTACGTCATTGGGTATATTAATTGCTTTGAGGGTGGCATTATCTCTCCCTGACATATCTACTCTATTCTTTAATCTGTTTCACCTCCGGAAGAGATGAATAGCTAGTCTTTACGTTATAAATGTTAGAATTGATGAATGATCTTGCTTTGGCCTGGTATTAATGAATATATTACCACTAATAAATCACGGCTAACTTTAGGCTTTTGTGGGCCGTGACGGAGCCACCCCACCAATCAAGCTATTTAGTAGTAGGTTTTACAGGCTAAGCAGGTGACTAACAACTCTATTTGTGGCGTGCTACATCAATGGTACTGCTTTCCACGGTCAAACAGTCTGAATCTTGCACAGACAATCATACTGCATTCCGTGCAGCATTTCACAAGCAATTTATTAGAAATTGTCAACTTATGACCTAGGTGCATAATATATTGTTTATAGAATAAAGGTTTTCCACTGAAGAGTAGAGAAATAAGAGATTAGTGGTAAAATTGATTAAAATAACCAACTATTGGATACAAGTAGATTTTTCTAGTTATCACATTTCTTCAGTAAAATTTCTATAAAAGTCTTTAGTTTGAGAAAAAACATTTGCATGATTATAGCTGCAGCTCAAAGCGACATAGACATGTAAATGCCAATCAATTAGGTATATATAGTAACATTGGCAGCCTCTGTTTGTCAATTGTTTTTACGAATTTTAGTTTGAGGATGGGTGGAAAATTTTGTATAAAAAGAACTTTTTTGCAATGTTGTTCATGTACACCAAAGGCTTTTTAAATGCATCCATTATTACACCTATACTTTTGCCAGCTTTGCCAATGTGCCACCCCTTTTATTTTAGTCTATGCTTTTGTAAGATGTTGAATGTTTTAAACAGATATAATCTCAAAATCTTGAAGTAGGAAGCAGGGCCAAACAGATTTGCATGTAAGACATAATCTGTGTATACAATGACATGCTCAGAAATGTATTCTGTTTTGTAGGCTTTGTAAAGATGTCAAAAACCAAACCGTCATTTGAAGAACTCACAAAAGATGTAAAGGTCCAGTAGTAAGTCTTAAGATATACGTCTCCAGTAGTAAGTCTATTAAAGTAGTTTGAATATCAACTGAGAGCTGCAAGACTATCATCAATTATGAATGAATCATAAAAGAAATAGCATCTCTTCTTGAACAATTTTGCAATTATGCCTTGTTTATTTTTAGAACTGTTCATTAGGATTACTGTAACTTTCTAAGACTTATGGCGCAGGGCTCACACTTCTCTGGGACTCGGTGATAAATTGCATCTGTAAGCGTGTGTATTCGATGCCATTTAATACTGTACCTTTTGTAGAATCTGATCTGAAGAGGTTCTGATATTATTAAATACTGCGGTTAATTTGCAGCCCAACTGTGACCTGTCACACTCTCTCTCAACCTCTACCACTGCCACCAGCATCTCAACCTCTCTACACAGTACACACCTTGCCACTCTCCACTACTGTGTGTGGCCATAGACAGGTTACCTATCAGATGGCCGACGCCTGGAACTCTCTCCCAAAACATCTGAGGGAGATACGAAGTAGGAGTGAGTTTGCGGTGGCCTTGAAGCAGTTCCTGCTTGACTCACTGATTTAGGGTCCGCGTCATGCGGGCTCTGCTGGCTGCTACCTCTGGGTCCAGCACCTCGACTAGCTTCGCTATTGTGCATATGGACCCTCATCACTGATTTTTTTCTATTTTTCAACCTATGACATAAACTACTATTTGATGAAAATACAAACAAACAAACAAACAAACAAACCTGTGTTCACCTGCAAGACCTTGTATGTGTAAGTTGTGTGTATAACTATATATACTTTGAACTGCAATAAAGCAATACATGTATACAATATCATAGTTCAAATTTACATACTTGTATATAAATAAACAAACAACTTGTAGTGTACACCTATTCATGTGGGTGTGATTGAGAAAGTGTGGGTGTGATTGAGAAAGGGTGGGTGTGATTGAGAAAGTGTGGGTGTGTGATTGAGAAAGTGTGTGTGTGATTGAGAAAGTGTGTGTGTGTGATTGAGGAAGTGTGTGTGTGATTGAGGAAGTGTGTGTGTGATTGAGGAAGTGTGTGTGTGATTGAGGAAATGTGTGTGTGTGTGTGGTGTAGTGTGTGTGTGTGTGTGTGTGTGTGTGTGTGTGTGTGTGTGTGTGTGTGTGTGTGTGTGTGTGTGTGTGTGTGTGTGTGTGTGTGTGTGTGTGTGTGTGTGTGTGTGTGTGTGTAGTGTGTGTGTGTGTGTGTGTGTGTGTGTGTGTGTGTGTGTGTGTGTGTGTGTGTGTGTGTGTGTGTGTGTGTGTGTGTGTGTGTGTGTGTGTGTGTGTGTGTGTGTGTGTGTGTGTGTGTGTGTGTGTGTGTGTGTGTGTGTGTGTGTGTGTGTGTGTGTGTGTGTGTGTGTGTGTGTGTGTGTATGGTGTGGTATGGTGTGGTGTGGTGTGGTGTGGTAGTGTGTGTGTTAGCTGCGTTCTAGCTGTTGATAATAAAGTCTTTTCTGGCCCTCTTTTATAACATTTTTCTTTCCTTTAATATTCAACATACTTACCTTTGTTTATTGTTTACAGTAGAGGTAGAAATAGGTGCAGTAACAGAGAAGTTGAGAAAAGCCTGGGTTTTAGATTAGAAATGAAACAGAAGAAGTTATGTTCTCACCCTAAACTAAAGTTTACTAATACATGGTATCTACACATTCCTATTACTAACTTATGTATGTTGCCCAGATATGTTCTCTAGGAGCTACACAGCAGATCTGAACTGTTGTATACTCTGTATGCTTCTCTACTGGTTGACTTTCTGTTGTCTGACTAACACATTGCCCATGGAAGAGCGGTGTATGGTGAAGGTTGCATTATAATGAAATGCCGTTTTTTTGTTGACTAAATTAATCTGCAATGTACTAAGTGTGTAGGTGTTGGAGATAAATAAATAAAACAGCCCACATAATTCTGGTGTTTTTCTTGAATATACACCAGAACACTGGACTGAGAAGTCAATCAGAGTGTTTTTCAATCAGACAAGCCACAGCACAGTAGCTTGTCAGAGTCTTTTAAAATTAGAAACCATTTCTGAGTGAATGACTGTTATAGTTAGCTAATAGGTGGGGCAATAATTCTACAGCGCAAGGATAATTTTTTAACTTCCTCACAAAATTTTTCCTTTTTCCTTAACAAAAACCATAGGAATTTCTTTCTATAATTTGAAGCAAACAGCTTTTTAGCCATGCAGAAATGCTTTGTTGTGACTTCTTTTAATGCAGGAGACTTAGCAGTAGTTGAAAAACTAGTGTAATATGCTGCGTGGCATTATATCTTGTACAGTGTACAATTGCACATTGTATAGTGTATTTGTGTAGCATATATTGTAGAATGTATCTCATACTGTAGTGTACTTGGTGGAGTACACTACTACTGCGGAGTACAGCTTATAGTATTGAAAATAAATTATTTCTTCTTTGCTAAGCAGTTTTATTATTGGTCTATGCTTTCTGTTTGCAGTTCTTAAAATGTTGTCATCTGAGACTATTTAGAGTTGAACACAGTTTAACAGCTTCCGAAAACACCATATCTAAACACTTATCTAAGGCACGATCAACCTGCATTCTAAACCCGGATACACAACTCCAACATAAGAAATAGAGGATTAAAATGCTGAAATTGATCATTTGCCACTAGACAGAATATATTGCAAGCTAATAACAAATAATCTGAGATTTTAGTCTCCTACTTCCTCCCAAACAAGAACGCAAGTGTGAGCATTAGATTAGGAGTGCTATATTTACTGCGTAACTACTAATCCTTATCTTGGCAGGCCACCAAAATATACATTTACAAGCTTCTCAGCCAATACCAGAGATCTACTGAAGACGCACTCTATGCAATAACTGGAACAAGCTGTTACCAATGCACCAATTGTGTCCGTTATTTTGCTGAGTGTGGAAGAGAGACAGTCAATTAAGTCAACACTACAGCCAGGATGTTACATATATGGCTATGCAATAGTTTCCTAATGAAACGGGCATTCACATCCGTAGCCCATACCTACTTCTTGCAAAGTATATCACCCTCCATCATTAAGTTTCGCTTGACTTAGTTACCACCTATGCATATTATTATGTTCTCTTCTTTAGTCACACTGGTTCTTTAATCTTTCTTTGAATCCAGCTGTTGAATTCACATGAAAAACAGCAAGGCAATGCAACGCAAGACATTGTGCATCATTAGGTGACAGGTGTATCAGTTCTTGCTAGTTTGAAATGTTGTGATTCGTGACTTATAACATGTAACACATGCATGTATGTATTATATCTTGTAAAGCATTTCTGTTTTAATTTGAATAATAGTGTTCTGTGATGACCAACCATATTGCATTTTGCAAGAACGACTGCGTGTATGTTAGTGTATATGATGCATCAACTACTGCAATTCTCCCACAAACCACAAGTAAGCCAAGATAGCCTACAGGCTGGGTGTATTCTGTGTATATTTAATGTAAATGGCAACCTATTTCCTTACTGATTCAGTTCTATTAATTATCTTTATCTACAGTGATCACTGAATGGCACTGGTAATCCTAAATATATTATAGTATTATAATAATATACAACTAAACCACACCAACTTAAATAACATTGTCCCACACTGTGTGATGGAGGATCATTCACACTCCAAGACATAAACCAAGTTACCAAGAGAAGCAGTTAGGGGTGGAGGTAGCTACCTCCCTTCACTATGCCTACAGTTGCAGACCATTTTTCCAAAAATGATAGCCTGCATATATTTCTTTGGTATAGCTTTTACTTGATTATAAATATAGTAGGTAGCTTTTGCACATGCTTAATCTCTTTCAGCAGCTAGTACAGTGCCCCCCCCCCACCCCAGAGCATTAGGCGAGAGCCTCCTGAAGGCTATGAAAACAGAAAGGTTGTACATCTAATAGATGATTACAAATCTAGCTGTACTTAGCTAACAGCATGTCTCATTAAATCTTAAGGAAATCAATTAAACCATAATTTTCCGATGGGCAATAAAACAAGATTACAAACTACATGCTCCCCTCTGTTTTTTATCGTACAAGTATCAAATGTTGTGCAAGTTCTTAAAACTTTCAACTTTTTAAAAGCTTTTCAAATTTTTGTAAGCAAAATTAAAGCTGGTCATAATTTAGAAACTTGAAAAACTTTACAAAAAATGTGAGACAGAACTTTTTCTGTTGATTATGTATCCAGTGTTGCACACATTGTTTAGTAGATCATTATTACCAACACAGAGCCGAAAGCTGGCAATTGTCAACAGCTATTGTTCAATTATTGGCAGCAAGCAGGTATTACAACGCATGGAAATGCTAATTGAAAGATCTTAAACTCTACTAATAAAGATAAAATCACATCACTTACTCTCTACTAGGCAACAAATGTGTGTGTGTGTACAACTAGACAACATAACCAAGAGATTGTTAATACAAGATAGCTCCAGCAGGTTTATATACCACAATGCTTCACACAACTTTACAACTATTGCCAATTTATTATACTCAAGGTAGAGTCAGAAAAACAAGTTTAAACATTTATATGAAAATACTGATTGGAATTAAATTTAATGAAAAATAAACATATTTATGTTCTGAACGCAAAGATATATTGTAGCTGCGTTTACATGCAATTAGTGTTAACTCTGAAAGGTGGAGAAGCTTAAAAATTTACATGATAGGATTAAGATCTGAAATTAATTTGATTTTTACAAACGTGGACAGTTATTAGTGCACAATATAGTATTACTATATTTTAATAAACTCGTTGATATTAATATTTATCATTTAGATTAACTTATAAAAATAGCACAAAGACTATACAAGTTTATCACAGTTGTATATAAACAAAAGAGTGAGTTGACAGACACAAAATAATTATAATGCTTAATAAATATTACAGTACAAGCTATAGCATGTTATTCCTATAGAGATTAGGTGGCTGGCAGGGTAAGACAACTACTCTGTTTTCATACTATTCTGAGAGCTTTGACTGGTCAATTCTTCAAGCTTCTGCTCTTCCTCCAATCTTAGTTGCTCTTGCAAGTCTTTCCTCCACTACAGTGTATCAAGCAACATCATTGGACAATATGATTCCATAGCAACCAAACATACTGCTAAACAATAAATCTGAGAACAATACCAGTACAGTACTGCTATGCTATCAATATACTTAACAGAGGGATGCAGAAGTAAACTTCATAGTTAATCTTATTCTTAGTAGAAACTAATAATACTTAATAATTACAAACCATATAAGCTAATCAAGGAGAGAATGCAGACCAGTCTGTCTGCAGGTAAATTCTTGCTAGAGATGGCATTACCTACACACTCTCAGCAACTAATCAGTATTTATAGTCTTACAAGTGAGTAGAAAATTTAGTAGGTGTTTTATTTGAAGTTTTAATATATTTCTGTTAATTTTATTTACCATAAATATAAAATACAGCACAGTGTTTACTGGTTTGATATAAAGGTATTGTAACAGTAGATTACTTTATGATATTCACTAATAATACATTACAATAACTAAATACATTGTCATAAGTTGCAATGTATTGCAATATATTGTTCTATATTGCAGTCTATTGTAACATACTAAATGCATTGTATTTCGCTGCATTATGTTATAATATTATATTGTAGTATATGTTATAATATTATATTGTAGTATATGTTATAATATTATATTGTAGTATATGTTATAATATTATATTGTAGTATATGTTATAATATTATATTGTAGTATATGTTATAATATTATATTGTAGTATATGTTATAATATTATATTGTAGTATATGTTATAATATTATATTGTAGTATATGTTATAATATTATATTGTAGTATATATTATAATATTATATTGTAGTATATGTTATAATATTATATTGTAATATATATTATAATATTATATTGTAGTATATTATATTATATACCTGATCTTCAACTATTCTCATCAAGTCTTTGCTGGTTCTAGATTTAAAGTCTGGGATTGGAGGTTCATCGGTCAGCTTAGCCAATACCTTCTCTTCCCTGTTATACATTAAAATGTTCAATAACATTGGGAAGATAACTCCTGTTTATCAAATGCTGCATTGTTAAAAACATTATTGGTCGAAAGGTGTCTTCATACATATTATATGTTTTGTTTTGTAGCATAAAAAGGCCTTTTTCTACTCGAGAAGGTGATATACAGTGCGGTTCCATTACTTTGCATTATCCTATGCTTGTACAGATGAATTTGTGGTTACGGTTTGCATTAACTTATGGTTGTAGGTTCATTCCATGCAACTGTTTTCAAAAATCAAATCAAAACTTGATTGGCACAACACCAGTTTGGACACATAGTGATGAAATAACTAAACAACAACATAATACTATAAAGTATATTGTATAGCATACGGATTTGAGATAGGAAAAGTATTAAAAGTGCAATAGTCATTATTTTTAAAATAAAGTTTTGGAACTCATGAAAAATACCAAGCAGAGATCACCCAGTAAGCGATGACTCACCCAGCAAGGGATGACTCACACAGTAAGGGATGACTCACTCAGTAAGAGATGACTCACACAGTAAGGGATGACTCACACAGTAAGGGATGGCTCACACAGTAAGAGATGACTCACACAGCAAGAGATGACTCACCCAGTAAATGATTACTCACCTCAGAGTTGTTCTTATAACAGCTGGCTTTACAACTGGCTGCTTAGGCAGAGTCTTGCGGGGTGAAAGTTTTGGAACGAATGTAGTGAGAGCAAGTGGAGGCAAGTATCTCTTTGCTAATCCATCAGCCAGTCGATTGCCAGCATTACCAGCAAACAGTGAAGAGGTTGGAGATTTTTTTTTGTCACTGCTCTTGACAGTTACCTAGAGTTAGGTGTGTATGAGAAAAGTGAGCTGAGAGAAATTGTTGCCACCAAAAGAGCCTAATGAAAATTCAAAATGGTTGCAAATCAGTATGTTTTCAATTGGAGTACAGAAGTATTCACAAGTTTACAACATGTGTAAACATGCTCTAGTGATAAAATCTTTTGCAGAAATTAACAAAAAACAAGAACTGTTTGGAGATAGAAATGCATCGATTAGCTTCTCGATTTGCCAGTCGCATCTTGTGCGCCTCATTTTTAATTTTGTAAAATTTCAGTCAGAATTACGAATTTTGAGTAGCATGACAAAACAAGCCAGTAAGCCAGCATAATAAATAAGACTTTAAGGTTGTATGCCCTAAATAATTTCACAGCCATAAACACACAAACTACAGCAACCACAAACCTGTCCAACTTTTAGAGCCTCCAGTACCCTTTCATCAAATTCATGAGCACTGGCTTCTTGCAACGACCTCCATGCCAGATTATACAACCCATCGGCCATCTTGTCTCCCTTCAGATGACTGCAAATCTGTACCAGACCTTGTACGGCTGAGTACCTGACACGCCACGACCAGTCTTGAGCAGGTGCTACAGGTATATATATTATATATGCATGTATGTATGTATGTGTGTATGTATGTATGTACGTGTGTATGTATGTATGTATGTATGCATGCGTGTATGTATGTATGTGTGTATGTATGCGTGCGTGTATGTATGTGTGTATGTATGCGCATGTGTGCGTGTGCGCATGTGTGCGTGTGTGTATGTGTGCGTGTGTTGCATCTATACTACTAGCTCCACTAAGATTACATGGCTGATTGTTGACTAAGCAAGAGAAAAATTTCAAAATGCTTGAAATTTTGCAGATTATTAGCAAAATGTGAAAAACATGAGTTACAAGAGTATATATTGAAAAAAGTAACTTATACCAGAATGAATATGGTAATTTGATGGTTTGTACTAGTTACAAAAGCTGACTAAGTGTGTTGAAAATAAAACATATTC
Organism: Bugula neritina; assembly: GCA_964035545.1. Lineage (NCBI taxonomy): Eukaryota > Metazoa > Bryozoa > Gymnolaemata > Cheilostomatida > Bugulidae > Bugula > Bugula neritina. Next base: position 10,952,734 of record OZ037767.1, read on the forward strand.
ATTCCACAACATGGTTGAAACAAGCTACAAGACGGAAGGAAAGATGTGGAGGAACTTACGGAGAGTTCCGGAAGCATCTCCTATGACGTGGAAGTGAAGCATATCAAGTAGACCGGCACTGGTCAAAGGAGGCGTGCAGTCGACATATCTTACTTCCTCTACGACGTTACGTGACCCGAGGAGAGCTCTCTTCTGAATAGTAGACAGACGGCCAAACATGACGAGTTGCACGAGTAGCTCAGTGTATGTAACGGCTACTTCCCACTGCCAACCCTGAATACCGGGTGTGTCTGCCACCTGTAAGTACATAGTATATAGTGCCATCAGTGAACATCACATTGCTTGAGCAAAATGTCTGAATAATAATAGGCAATCTGTTGTGGAAACATCTCAATGGCTTTTCTGAGAATAAAATATCGAGAGGAGGACTTCAATAAAGGGAGATAATTCCAGTTGATTTTGGGTCAAAGTTACATAACCTAGGATTAATAGCTCATCATAATTTAATATAATTGCGATGTAAAATCATCACACACATCAAATAAATTACAAGATATATTTTATTGGGAGACGTTCACCAAAATGACACCATGAATGAACAACTTAACATAGTGCCAAGACTGAATGCAAATGTGTTGAAGTATATCAAAAGATGGAGTTTCTGAATGCTGAACATACCGGAGAGTTGCGGAAAGTTGTAGGGGAGACAACTTCTCTTTCACCATACTTGGTACCAATATTCACTCTCTTGCCATGCTTGTAGAAGTCCTTTGAGATTGTCTAGTGATCTAAAACAGCCTCAGTATATTATATACCACACTTACACTATTACTTTAGTATACTATATACTACACTTACACTATTACTTCAGTATATTATATACTACACTTACACTATTACTTTAGTATATTATATACTTCACTTCCACTATTACTTTAGTATATATGCTACAACACCGTTACACCTTTAAGAGTCACTATGAACTATTTTGCAAAAGTAGCATAATTATTTACTAACAATATGTAAAAACATGTAAAAACGAAAATATATACATTTATTTATTTCTAGATTGATTTTATTTTTTGAAAATTATTTTTTAGATGATGATAAAAGAATAAGATTTTAAGGAACCTTGAACTGAAACACTAGTATATATAGTATCACTATACACTAGTATATAGTATCACTAAACACTAGTATATAATACCACTATACACTAGTATACAGATCACTACACATTAGTATATAGTATCACTATACACTAATGTATAGTATCACTACACACTAGTATATAGTATCACTATACACTAGTATATAGTATTACTACACACTAGTGTATAGTATCACTATATACTAACGAATCACACCTTTCGAGGTGTCTTAGGAGAAAGATACTCCATTTCTGCCTCTTTCAACGTCTGCTGCAGCTCTTTGAGGTCTTCATCTTTCTCAGCAGCTTCCTCTACAGAAACCTTTGAGAGAAATTCTGCATTTAGATGTCGTTGTGTTCCGGGCTGACCTTGAGTGACATCTACAAGAGTATGTGACACTACTATAGCACTGTCCTAGCAGGGTATACATACACACAGCATAGTCAGTATAGCACTGTCCTAGCAGGAATACATATACATACAGTGCAGTCAGTATAGCACTATCCTAGCAGGGTATACGTACACAAAGTATAGTCAGTATAGCACTGTTGTAGCAAGTTATAAATGACTGGTTAGAAATAAGATGGGCATACTTATATGTATAGGTGTCAGTCATTGCATTGCTTAACTAATTTGTATAACAAAGTGAGTTCTAAGTAATCGTGGACCAGAAAACACCAATTCAGATACACATTAGAATATTATTAGATTGCAGAAGAACTTTCTAGATTGTCTACTTCATTCAAGATATGATCTTATGGCAACAGAAATCCATAGAAGCAGTACTAAACCATGGCGTGTTACCTTGTTTAACACTATGATGATGGTGACTAGCAAGGAGTGGGTGATCAGTAGCTCCACCCTCTTCTGTAACTATATCTGTAGGTATAAGTCCACAGGCTAAGTTTTGTAGCACATGTAGTGTTGGGAGATTAGCCTTAGCTGCTTCAGCCAGTACCACCAGGGCTGCCGCACCATCAATCCTGCGGTGAAATAAGAAACATTGAAGACAATGACCCGACTCATTAGCTAATGTGTATATGAAAAATTGTACAAAAATGCGTAGCATACAAATAACATTAAATATCTAAGAAGTTAATCAAAATGCAAACAATTCTCAAACATGACACTGAACATGTGTTGGAATAACAACTTAGCCACACAACTAAGAGCAAGTCAGCAAATGAGAAATAAACTTTACAGATATAGTAACTTAAGTCAGAGAGTGAGGGATACTCTATATAAACACAGTGACTTAGAGTGACTCAGATCGAGATAGCCTTAGAACCAATAGCTATTCTCACCAGTTCTCCAGAGACATCCCCAGCCCGCACCTAGCTAGTGAGTATAAAGATTCCTCCACCTGTTTACCGGTTATAGTTACACAGCGCCAGACGTCAAGGGCGTGCCAGAGAGAAGGGGCAAGGTCATGCACACTTCGACTTACCGCACTTACATTAGACCTACAAATATAGTCACGTACGCATGTGTAAGCAATACAACAAATAATATATATCATAATAACAACATGTTAAATTATGTTCATTACTTTATCTACTAGTAAGTAATATATATAGCTAAGAAAAGTAGTTCAACAGTTGCATCACTTTAGCTAAGCATTTTACAACACTGCATATAATATACTGTGCCTATTATACTGTGCTGAATATACTGTATACTATACTAAACTGTACATATTACAGTGTATATATACTGTACATGTTTTATACCATATATTCTACACACCTGGGCTGACTAGTGGCCGATTTAGTAAAGTGAGATCTCGTCTGCATATTCTCTGTCTCCTTCACCTCTCCAGGATCCAAATCATCGTCTAGAAACATGACTTTGCCAACTTCGATGATGTAACGTAAACATAGATGAGCATTTGGGTAAGGACTGTACGCCTCTTGGTATTCATTTAGACCTGCATACAACCATGTTATCGTCTTACTAACCACTGTTATATCATGTAAATATATTATCAGCTGAAACTCCAGTCAATCTGTAAAGTCATTGTGACAAAAACGCTACTGAAATAAGCCGGTATACTAGATATTTGTAAAAGAAAAGTTTGCACATTTTTTTAGCTTTTCAAAAAGCACTATTTGCGTAGCATTAAATTTCGTGCATCTCCGGCCAACGAGCTAAAATATTTTCATCTAATAGCTTCATTTCTACATTTGATTCATTTGCTTATTATTTTCATATTGGTATTTCAGCTCAAAAACCTTTGTACTTCTAGTTTTAAATGTCGGCATATTTTATTTTCTACATTATAATCCAACATCCTGCTCATCTACAAGGAACTACCAGTCAAACAGCCAGCAATACACAACACTTTCTGATGGTAGAAACTATGAACTGACCATCTAAATACATGTAGAGACGACTCTTGAACAACTTATGCCCTCTCAGGTCACCGACCATGTGATGATAGAAGAGTCGCAGGAACACCATGTACCCCATCTACAGTGAGATGTAAGCACATCTAACTAAATATACAAACATGTACCACGTCTACAGTGAGATGTAAGTACATCTTACTAATTATACATACAAATAGTATCACAGTATATAATAAATGAGATATCAACTGTCAGAATCGATATTGAAATATTTTGTGATGAGTTGAGATGTGAGAGAAGTTGGTGCTTTAAGGGATGTTTTAACTTAAAAAAACTCACGCATGTTCATAGTTGCTATCCCTGTGAGGAACCCCTGATAGAAAGGGTTTTTGTAAGAACGGGCTAAGGATTTGTTCAATTGAGGCGCAGGAGCAATTATGACTGGATGCTCTCCCTAACATCACCAATGACCTTTGTCAGGGTTTGAACCTACGACTTCGTTTTCACGCTTTGACCCCTAGACCACCGCTGCTCCCTTGAATGCTCTAATTTAAGTTACACATCAAATCCTTACTTTCTGTATACTAAATTTATAAGATAGAGAGTATGTAGAGTTATGTTATGTTATAGCGCTGCAAACCGACATGTACTGGTAACCAGTACAAGGTAGTTATTTACCAACACCACACCCATGATGTGGTGTTGGTATAGAAAACAACGTCATCTAGCTGATGAAAAAGACCTTGGGGTAGTATGCACGATGCATGAGGACATCATCACTAAACTTACAAAAAGTAAAACATTAGAAATAAATTTAACAGTATTCCAATAGTACTGGTGCTAATAGTGGTGTTAATGAGTGACAGTTTAGGAGTAATACTGAGTAGTACTAATAACACTGACAGAATAGTACTGAGAGTACCAGTGACAGATTAGTACCAAAACTAGTAACTGAAAAACTACCTTGAGTAATTTGATCTCGGAGATTCTGAGGTAGGGACTATTAATAGCATCAGTTCTTAGCCAATAGAGAGCAGTCTCGGCTAAGAAGAAGAGCCCCTGTATGTGCCCCGAATCAAAGGATGCCTGGTCTAATGAAGCTATTAGCACATCAAGGCTATCTGCAAGACATACAGACAGACACAACGCTTACTTTCACAATTCAACCAAACACAAAGAGTATTACAACTGTGCAGCTGCAATAACAAAAGTACTGGTGACACGATTTTCTTTATGACAATAGAGAAAGCTTTGAGACAAAAAAACCAACTGGTTGTAACACACTGGTATGTCACATTAAAACTGTAAGGGAGTCACATTAAAATATATCCTCATACATTGTAATTATCAACACAAGGTATAGCAACTCCAAATATACTGCAAGTATAATTTATGGTAAACACTTTACATACAGAGTATATATATAATAATAATATAAATTGCATGTATTGTATATACTAAGCAACATTGTACAATGTATTACTCCATTGTATTACTATAATTGTATTATAGTAATTCGTTACTGTGTTGTATTACGGTATTGTATTATTGTATTGTATTATTGCATTGCATTATTCACCTTCCTGTATCTTTCCTTTACACTGAGAGAGTATTGTGAGATCCACCCAAGCTTCATCCAACTCTTTATCTGAGACTCGACTTTTCCCTCCAAGTCCACACTTCCTCTGTAATACACACACAGCATATAGTATAACCTGGACTAATGGGACGTGACAGGAAGACAACTCTAGACATACTCAAATATTCAGAAAGGTGTCTGGTTAAATCGTTAAAATTTTATTATATAAATTCAATTTCAAGTACTGTAATAAAATGGCAAAAAACTTGTTATTGCTTTTAATTAGTGAATAATCAGAAATTATTAACTCCAGAGTGGTTTGAAAGCGACGAAATTATAATGAAAATATTAGTTCGATTAATAATAAAAATGCCTAAATTTGAATAAACCACATGGAGGATTGAATGTTACATTTTATGGTCAAGAGAATTAAAGGAGCAATACTGCTTGAAATGTTTAAAGTTATGTTTTCATGTTATCAATATTGATGTATACCTGACTAAATATTATATAGTTGAACTTACAGAAATTACAAATTTAGAAGTATACGCTTATTGATCTATTATAAAATTCACCTTTAACCTTTCTATATGCTTTCGAGCTTGCTCTTCATACTTCTCTTTATCAGCAATAGTTGTGGCTCCATTAAAACGATGAACAAACGATTCTTGAATTTCATTGGGATTTCTAAAAGACAATAAACTAACTGGATTGAGGGCCACAGGATAGGTAAAGTGAGGTATGTTAGCAGATAAATGCATTGAAAGTATTTGTATTTATTTGAAAAAGTAAATAAAATATTAAACAGTAAATGATCTCAACTCAAAGTGCGCATGATTGATGCATCCTCCAGCTGCAGTGTGAAATGAAAATTTCATCAATCTGTATCCATATTTGAATTATGAAATGTATGCAAAAGTAGACGCACCTGACTTTATCATAAGGCCTTGCAGTAGCTTGCTCCACAGCTTTCTCAAACAGCCTCTCCTGCAAATTCACACGCTGGTTGTGAGAAATGATTCCAAACCTGTGCACTATAGGAACTCGCTCTAAAGGCATTCTTGCAATTTTAAACAGCTGTTTCCTGCAATGAGCAGATCTTTCTAGTAATGAATTTTACTATATATTAAAAATACATTATCATTGTAACTACCACAACTAATAAATGTAATTCAAATACTACAAGTACTGTAGTACTACTACAGCTACATTCAACAATACTGACCACTAGATACTAGAGTTTGTAGACTGTCTGTAGATGTAAATAAAAAACACCCAAGTTTATATAGCAGAAAAGAGCTAATTCATCAGAATATCATGTAGTAATCTAACATAATACACTTTCTCTATTTGCCTCTACTGAATAACAGGAATACTAAAAGTATTCTGGTATGAACATGACTACCAATGTGACAGCATTACTAGTAAAGTTAAATTCAATTAGTATGCGCTGGTAACTTTAGGTAATCATAAACATACCAGTACACTAAAATAGAACTAAGACCAAGCTCAGTACCATTACCAGGGCTTATAAGCATAACTATCAGTACCTGGTTCTTAAAAGTGCACACTTACTCTTATTTTAGTAACAACAGTAACAGTTCTAATATGCAATGAACAATAGTAATGCTGCTGCTACTACTACTACTACTACTGCTACCACTACCAGTACCACTGCCAGTACCACTACCCCAGTACCACTACCAGTATTACTGAGAGTGATAATAATAATAATTAATAATGCCGATGATGATGATAATCAGCAACTAACATATATTACTACTATTATTAATAAAAGTATCAATCAGTAGCCAATCACGATCAAAATGGCCAAAGCCACTGGACCTTGATCATTCCCCATCCCATGGTCATGATCCATGCCTGGGACCCGGATTGGGTTTTCGAATTTAAAAATCAAAAATGCAATACAAATTTGTGACTGACAGTTATTGTAAACCAAGTTTAACAATTGTTTTTGATAGAAAGTCATTTCCAATTTTTAAACTTAATTTAAATTGAATGAAGATTATAAACAAATGATATTTCAATCTGTTTTACTATAATAAATTGCAATAGTTAAAATTATCCGCCATCTTTTGTTGTTATAGAAATATGTCACATGTGTATCATGTGATTACAGCGGTTGCTCGTATAAGTGGGCGTACCTTACATCCTGCAATTCAGTGTGATCTTTAACCCTTTTGCTGCAATCAAACCAGCGTGCAGTGATTAGACTTAGTACATCCGTCCCTTTTCCTGAGTAGGGAAGAAATTCACTGATACTGTAACTGTATTGTTTTTCAATGAAAAGAATGTTAAATTACATTAATTTTAAACCGTCACCGTATTCATGTTGAATTAATATTTGTATTCTATGTAACCGGAACAACTATTGCAAGGTAAGCTCTCTTTACAGCTGTACAGACTGTACGCGTACCCTCGCAGTCTTACTACTTTCAGTTTCTTGTAGTTGTAGGAGTAGTACTACTAGTAGTAGTAGTATTAGTAGTATTGGGAGTAGGAGTAGATCTATTACATAACTATTACTCTATTAGTATTCGTATTTCAGTACTACTACTAGTATTCTTTATGTGCAGGGAGCTATTCTGATTCTCAGTTGATCATACTGATACTCGGAATCATAATGATCATGATGGTGATGTAATGATCTTGTTCGATATAAGGCTTAGCTTTAGGATTAGCCTTATTGATGCTAGGCATCAACAACGATTTTTGCTCAACTACTACTAGTAGTAGTACTTCAGCAAATTTTGAATTTAAATTGAAAAAACCAAAGCATAAAAATTATTTAATTTTTTTTCATTTTATCCTATTGTGAGTGTGAGTATTTTTGTCAATGTCTAGTCTCGAATTTATAAAATAATTGCCTCCACCGGGATTTGAACCACAGACTTCCAGCTTGCAAGCAGGCGGCTAACCAATTACACTACAAGGGCTTCGGTATTCCAAGCAACATCCCATTCAGTTCTCTCCAGAACTGCACTGACCCCATGTATTCTGTCAGCTTATGGGCTTTATTTGCCACTCAACTCCCTGAAACTACTTCCACAAGACAAAGCTGAAATAAGTTGTAGATAATTGCCCCCACCGGGATTCGAACAGCTTGCAAGAAAGTGTGTTAACCATTACACAACGGAGACCACTGGGTAAACTCAACACTACATCCCACTCAGTTCTCTAAACTCCGCTGGCTTATTTACTACTCCTTCAGTCTTCAGGCTCCCCTGGCCACTCAATTTCCTCAGAGTGCTACTACAACACTTCACTAAAAGATGAAATAGCTTGTAAAATAATTGCTCTGCTGGGATTCGAACCACAGACCTCCAGTTTGCAAGCAGGCGCCCTAACCAATTAGGGGAAGGTGGGGTAAGTTGGGTCAAGGGGCAAGTTGGGTCAGGCCATTTTCTCAAAAACTGTAATGCTAGGAAACTGAATAGTTAGGTCAAGAAGTAAAGGCCAAACTAAAATAACTTCCTGCTACTACAACAACACTATCGAAAAAGAGGTGAGTGAAATATTAGCTAATATCAATATTTTTGCTTCATTTGACATTCTGTTCACCAAAACAGTAGACCAAAACTTTGTCATTAAGCATGAGGATAGAGTGCTGTTGTTTTGTGTCATGAATGCTTAAGTAGTTAGCTTATATTTGGTAGATTGAAAAAATTTCTAAATTAAATTTTTCATGCAAAAATTACATACATTGCTGCCAATGGGGCAAGTTGGGTCAAAATTTTGGGGCAAGTTGGGTCAGTGGCCCAATTTGCCCCAATTCACTAAACATAGTGTTAATGTAAATTTATTGTTGCAGATCATGATACTGGATAATCACTGCATGCTCACATATATCCTTAGAGTCTGTAACTCTTGCTAAAAAATCAGGAGTTGTTCTACTCACCTTGCCACCACATACTTTACACCGATTACAGTCTCTGGATAGAACTGTTTTCGGTCCAATGAAAACATACTTCAAAAAGGCAATGGATAACTTAATGATAACCTATCTGAACAGGAGCATAAAAGTGCAAGACATTGGCGCCCTAACAGAGCGAGCATTTGGGCAAAACATGACTGTTGTTAATATAACATCGGGCTTTCGCTCATCTGGCATATTCCCATCAAAAGCAGGCATATTTACCGACGCCGACTATGTTTCAACCGATGCTACGGACAAACCTCAAAGAGTGATCAATGAGCCAGACGATCTAATTCAACTTAGCCAAGTTCATCTCAGCCATCTTTATTCCAGATTTTAATCTACAATCCAAGCACGCCTAGTACTTCTGGTTAATTGGCAGGGGCTACCTCTCAGGATACTTCTACTTCACTGGTGGTGGCTAGCTCTAAGCAGCCTATTACCAATCAAGATATTCTTCTCTTACCCAAAGCTGCTCTACGCAAAGATGGAGCACCCAGAAAGAAGCGGGTAAAGACCGCTATACTGATAGACACGCCAGAGAAAGAAAGAATCGAACACGAATGAGCAGACAAGTTGAATAAAGGAAAGGAACGACCTAAGCGTAGGCCTATACAGAAAGAGCCAGAATCCTGCAGTGAAGAAGATGAGCAAAACCATATAGTTCCACTAGAGACAGACAGTGATTCACCATCCAAGATGGAAGCAAAAGAACAGGATGTGGCAGATGTAGAAGAAGGGGCGTTTGTGGTGACAAAATACAAAGGAAAATGTTCAACCATAGGTTTTGTTGGAATGGTAGTTGGCAAGGATGAAGGAGATTGGACTTTTACAAAAAGACTCCACAGGGCACATTTTCTAAGCCATCATAGCCAGACATATATGCAGTAGAGGCTGAGCATATGGTTAGAGTGCTGGGGGCACCTGTCTCAACTGGAACAACTGTTCGAACTTTAGGCTGTGTTAGTTTTGGCAACAAACTAGATGGCATGGGCTTTGAGTCGAGTTAGTTTTCTTGATGCCTTTATTAAATAAAAATAATAACCCCAAGCAGATTTGGTTTACTTCTTCGTCCGTTCCCAGAGTCTAAACTCAAATAATCTCACTAACTTAAATGATGACTGGGGGCCTACGTTACAAACTTTGTATGTTTTTCTCAAACTAATATGCTGTTAATCATTACTTAGACCTAATGAACATTAATGAACTGAATTTATTTCAGTGATATGTTAGATGCCATAGTAATGAAATAGCGACCCAACTTGCCCCATTTGTTTTTGGTGGTGACCCAACTTACCCCTCATGCGGGGTAAGTTGGGTCAGAAGAAAGGTTTTACGGTATTATCTGTAGCTGACTAAATGTTGGTGTTGCCTCAAAATAAAATTGGGCTATTGCAGATAACATGTTAATCTATCTTTCCGACAAACAGTTTGATATTTACATGCTTAGATCGGCCACAATATTAAAAAAACCAATTTTTGACCCAACTTGCCCCGCCTTCCCCTACGCTACAGGGGCGGCTGGGTTAACTCAACACTACAGAATTAAGTAATTTAATGGTCCTGAAACTCTACATTCTATAATATAATCATTATCAGCTTGATTATATATATTTTTCAGTTTTACTAACTATGACCATCAAACTGAACTTTTTCTGACCTTCTGAGTTGAGTTGAATGATTTTAATTGCTTTGTTTACATTTCATAGTTTATAGCTTGGAGTAGCAATTTCCAAATGCTAATTAAAGAACTACAGTGATAAAAAGCTTGATCAATTTCTTGTAGAGTTATGCCAAGTCAAAAGCATCAAATAGTTGTGGTTGGTGCTGGTATATCTGGTATGAGTTGTGCTTATCGTCTTCAAACAGAACTTCCTAATGTCCAGGTACTCATCTAGTTATTTCTCATTTTAGAAGTTATCAATGCTTTGTTGGTCTTGTATATTTGGGAGACAACTTCAAATTAAGAATGTTTCATAGTTTTGTTTTTAATTCAAAGGTCACAGTGATGTCTGATGATTTCACACCAAATTTAACTTCTGATGGTTCTGGTGGCTTCTGGGCTCCGTACGCTCCTTTTGGTACAGATCCAGCCAAGATAAGGTTAACTCAATATTCTGTGTTCCACATTTCATTCCTATTGCACTTTACTTTGGAAATCTTTTGCCAAAATATTGATCTTGGCATATACTGAGGTCATTGGTTGTTGAGGGTTCAAGGTAGGTCATTTTGCTATGTTAATTTATTGTGAAGTATTCCATGTGGTATTATATGATGTATTTTAGAAAATGGGGCAACTCCACATATCAATATCTAAAATGCCTAGCTTTGTCACCCGAATCTCTGAAAGCTGGAGTATCCTGTGTCAGGGCATACTTCCTGAGGACAGTTCCACTGCAGGAGGTATTTTCTGTATCTTTTATATATCTGAGTGCAAAACCCACACAAGTTTATAGGCACCCTCCATGTGAGAAATCTTTGTGAAAAGGGCTTTTTAAAGTAGCCTAAAGACTAATTCATATGTAGCAAAGTAGCAATTATGATTGGATGCTCTTCCTAACATCACCAATGACTGTTAATGGAGATTGAACTTATGAACTCGGTCCTACTAAACCATCGCACTCTAACCTCTAAACCATAGCTGCTTCCTTTTTATATATCTGACTGTTGAGTTGTAGTACAGCTTCAAGTCATGCCAAGATTAGTGTTTAAGGATTTAATTAAAACTGCATACCTTTGCACTATAAGTAGAATTACAAATCAATTCACTCTCCACCTCTTGACTCTTGACCTTTCTCAACGCACAAGTTTTTGTCTACCTCTTTGTTCAAAACAAAGACACTAAATAGTAAAGGCTACAAAACATACTAATAATTTTTCAAATTAGCCAATACTTTATAGAGTTGCTTTATTTGATTTTTAATTCTTTTGCTGAAATTTTTCTAATGTATTGTTAAATTTTCAACATTGACAGGTGCAGCATCTGCTAAATCTATTTGCTAATTTTTATATTATAGGAGAGAAAATGTTTAATGTAAATCAAGGTTAACTAATGCTTTTGAAACAGCTCCTTTTTTACCCATGCTTAATGGAAGTCTCATTCTTCTCAAGACTGGGCTACAGCTACTCCCATCTTTACATCATAGAATAATATAAATTTACTGTCCGTAAAATATTATGTGTTTTAAAATTAGCAGATCTCCAGCTTACTTATGATAATACACTAACTGCCAACTATCATTTAGTTGGTTCATTGTAAGCGTTATAGACCTGCATGTAGAAGCATCACCTGTATAATATATAACACTGTTTTAACATTGTTTTCATACAGATTCCTTCTTACACAAGAAACGTAGAACACTTTCGAAGAATGACTAAAGAGGAAGCTAGGAATATGCATTCTTCTGCAGTCGATGGATACAGCTATTCCACTTTTACCTGTGAACCTAAGATTTATCTTCCCTGGATTACTGGAAAGTATGTTGGTAACCCATAGAAAGATTCTGTAATATTTATATTAAACTTTTACAAAGCTTCACTTTGCCTCAAGTAGCAACTAATGTAATCACACAAATAAACTTAGGATTTGCTTGAATGAATTTTGAAAGTTTTCTGATTTTTTGCATAAACATACTTTGGGGACAGATTTATCTAGACAACTTTTTTACTTATGAATCAAAACTGTTGTGTGAAAAGTCTCTTATAAATGTAGTAAAGGGTTTAAAGCTTGTTTAACAATTTTCAGTGACCATCAATGTTGAAACAAAATATGAAAACAACTTTAAGGCTTATGCAGACATCTCTGTAAAAAGCGCCACTGTAAAACCCAGCCATTACATAGCAGAGTTGGTATGAAAGACTTATTGATGTAGTGAGGTTATGAGCTTTGTGTTAACAAAGTTTGCAAATTTCATAGAAATAAATGAATATTTTTGCGGCACCTGTCGAATATTGTTTACTGTTGTAAATATGCAATTTCTAAGCTAATCAAGTTAATCAGGTACTTGGGTTTTGAAATCATCCAATTTCAACCAACTTTGATGAGCATGTTTTATTATTTTGAATGCATAATCTATGATCTAGGTTCACAAGAGCTGGTGGAAAAGTTATAAAAAGGAAGATTTCAGATCTGAATGAGGTATCATTGTTCAGCCTATCTATTTTGCAAACTTTTCAGTTGTCTTCCCACCTTTCTTTTTATTTTATCTAATGCATAAAGCATGACATATTAAACAATAACTCTGAATATAAATTTTTGTTGGAAAATGCTTGCCATAATATTGAAGTTACTGTTCACATTTCTATGAAGCAGAAAAGTAAATACTTCCAATAAAAGTATTAAAAATCCTTATCATTCACTAACTGATGATACATTTTCCAATCCGTGAATCTGGGCATAATTTGTTTTTTGTCGGAATTGGTACAAGTTGTCATTAAAGTTGAATCAATTTTTCGACATTGAACATTTTTTCACGATTTTGATTAAAAGTCATCCATTACTATTTAACAGGGTTAAGTTTGCACCTCATGTGTAATGTGGTCATTTTTTAAAATTAACCGATTTTTAAAACTTTATGAATGTTAAGAAATTGATCATCAGAATTTGTCAAACATTCTCATTTCAAATTCTAAAACTATAATTGCTCAGTGGACTAAATAGATCATCACTACTATAATCGAATGTTTTAAATTTTCATATTGTGGAACGTTTTATAATTTCGCAAAAGTTGTGCATCTTTTAGATCTTATAATTGAGGCTTGTTTCAGGAATTTTGGAAACGAAACAAAATATCAAATGTATTTATGACAATATTTCAAGGCTATCAGCCAACAAGAAAGTCATTTTCACCAACCGCTATTAATTATAGCAGCTGTTGAAACTTTGTTGCAGCTGTGTCAGCAATTTGATTTGGTAATCAACTGCAGTGGACTGGGTGCTGGGGAACTGGTAGATGATCATGATGTTTTACCTGTCAAAGGTCAGGTCATCAAGGTATACACTATACATTTGCTTTTCTTGGACCAAATTCTCTAAACTTTTAGCTATGGGGTTACTGGTGTCAAGACTTTTCCAGCAAATACGTAAGGGTTCAAGCAAAATCAGTAAAAGTTATATAAGAGGAGTTATGCTTCTTGGCCAAATCATGCAAATCTAAACTATTTTTCTGCAAAACACAGTTGATTCAACTTCTTGAACAGCGTTTTCAAAGCCGGCACTGATGAGGAAACCAGAAAAATATCTCCTTTTTAGTTGATTTATCTTTTCAAATAAGTTTGAACTACTGGATTCTTCATTTGTATATATGTTTTAATATTTGTAACTGAACTGAATCTCCCATAGCTATTTCAAAGTTTTAGAAGATTTTTAAATCTACTTGTAAAAATAATGGCATTAAAATACTTGGTAAAAGGGAATGTCTAAAAATTTAGGCTATTGAAGTCAACATTATAGGGTGGGACTCAAGTATTAATTTTTAGAGATCTTTGCAAGCGCACAATGACTCGTGACTTGAAGTAAACACCTTTATCGTCATTTTTTTTACTAATTTTACTTTCAGGTAAAAGATGTTAATGCAGTGAGATTTAAGCACTGCTTGTTTAATGAGGATAGAAGTGAGACTTATGTAATCCCAGGGTAGGTATGTTACCCGATTTCCTACTGTCTTTTGCAGTCTTATTGCCTCTCTTGATAATAACTTTAAAATATATATAACAGTTTCAGGAACACATTCAAGGTGTTTTCTCTATGTTGCGTTCATTAAATTTTAAACCCCCATTTCCACTATTTTGATTTCAGGATAAACACGACTACCTTGGGTGGAACGTATGAGTATGGAGTTGGTGACAATAAAGTAGATGAAGGAGAACGAAAACGTATCATGGATATGTGTTGTTGGCTGGAGCCTGCACTCAAGGTTTCTATTATCCTGCAAATCTTGATGGTAAAACTTATCTTTTCCATGTTTATAGATTATGGGTAGAAATTACATTTTTTCCAATTGTGTGTTTTTAGAATTGTACAGTAGAGAAAGACTGGGTGGGTCTAAGACCTGCAAGAAAAAGTGGAATCCGTCTGGAAGTGGATTCTACATATCACTCAACTGTTAAGGTATTACTATGGTGATATATACTACACTACTCAACGGTTAAAGTACTATACTATGTGATATATATACTACGCTACCCAACCGTCAATGTATTATCATTGTCTTTTGAAGGTGATACACAACTATGGCCATGGAGGTATAGGGGTGACATTGCACTGGGGGTGTGCGGCAGAAGTTGTTACCAAGGCTATAGAGTCGCTTCACATAACGTATAAACTTACATCTAAACTGTAAATTTTCTAAATAATTGTTTATATTTTGTTCTGTTACAAGCCAAGCTCTACAAATTGATATGAGCGTGTCTAGACAGCTATGTTATTCGCTTGTTTTGGTATCCTTTAAACACATCATTTTCATATTTTTATTAGTACTTTATGCTATTGTAATCGAAAATTTGTCTTACAATTTTAAATTTTTATTTACATTTTTTTATCTTACACAGTATTATATTATAAAACTTTTTTCTAGTTCAAGGCTCATTGTGTCCTGTATAATATGTTTATGCTTCAGCAAGTTATACTCTTGACCCAATGGTAGGTGGCAGAAGGACAGTTTGTTTGTCAACTTTGGGTTGTTCTCAAGATGTAAATAACCAAATTATAATTTTAATCTAATCCAATTGAAATAAACAGCTTTTGCTATAACATTTATTTAAACAGCTGAATTTATAGTTGATGTTTCATACTGGCCAAAACAATATTTATGGTAGTGTCAACATTTCTCTGTTTTGCAACCATTATTAAGCATCTAGTTATGGAAGGCATATTAGGTATATATTATATAGCTGGGTTATGTTCATAATGTCATTTATGTTTACTAGAAACATAAATTATTGGAATGGCTACTATTTCTGACAGAGACTGGTTAAAAATCTAATGCACTGTTGTAAGGAAAATGCAAACTAATGTGTACTTCATTGTTTTTCACTGCTTACATTTGCACTGTCTAAAACTGACCTTCATATACAGGAAAATACAGAAAAGCATAATTAATACAATAAATATCAAAAGAATTTGGTAAGTACCTATATAGCAGAGATAAACCAAAATGGCAGCCGGAAATTTTGGTTCCTAGTTGCAGCTGTTCATATGTTCAAGAATTAATAATCATAATGTACTGAGTTGAGAGCATTACTAATGCCTCTCTTATTATATAATCAAAAGTTCAACTGAAAATATTGTGTCAAAAATGTAGGAATTGGTCCATGAAACATTCAAAAAGTCAGAAAACCACTCGGCATGTTGGAAGCATAAAACAGCATTTAGGAGTGTGTAATCACCTACAAGCTAGCAACTCAGTTAGCTAAAACATTACTTAGAGAGTTCACAATAACTCTACATGCGGATTTCTATCGTAACAACTTGTCAGCAAAAAGCATGCAGTTGATATTAAAATATATCAGATTTCCTTAGATGTAATATATTATTATGATACCATGCGCTACTCCTATAGCCTGAGTGTTGCGATAAAATACAAGTGAGAGTTATCTTCCGGATCCATGGCTACACAGGTGAAGTATCACAGCTATGCCATTGGTTTGTAACCCAGTTCTATTGCTTTATCTTCTGTCATGGTAATGGCAAGCGAAGGCACTATCAGTCTGTGTATAGCATATTATATTGAAAGAGTAATTAGAATTATGAATCTATATTAATAGTGTAGTGAATTTTAGGCACCACTGTGTTTTTCCTCAGTTTTCAGGACACTACTTGACATTCCTCATCAATCATCCCTACCTACAGTCAGTATAACGTAATCCTCAGACTACATACCTGACTCCTGATTGGCCACTCAGCCTGATGCCTTGAGGCCTTGACTGTAATAACACGATAGCATTTAATAGTGATAAAAGAACTGTAATGCAAGGGGCCAATCAGGGAACGCTATGCAACAATATAATATGAGGACATCAACCAAAGTACACAATTGTCTACTTTCTTTCAACTGTGAAGGCATTTTCTTTAGCCTACAGGATGCTCTACAGTTGAATTTGTGGTTTCGGTTTGCATGAACTTATGGTTGTGGTTTCGTTGAGGCAAATGGTGTCTAAAAACTGAACTGAAAATTGGAAAAAAATTACATCTCAAAGTAAACTAAAGCAGGCAAAATAATATTCAAAATAAGCTGGTTTTTAAATACTAAACACCATAACAAGTAGCCTAAAGACAACATTCAGCAAAATATTGATGGCATAAGGTATTTTAACGTAAACTGTGTTCTGTAGATATTATTAGTGCATTTTGAGTTTCAGATTATAGTTAGGGAATCAGACATACTAATAAAACTATGTCTTTCTCTAGACTTTGATGTGCCACAGCAAATAAGTTGAAATAACTACATTTATTTTATGTGTACATTCAGCTTACTCATAAGGTATCTTTCAAGTATGAATCTTTATGAAATAAATTGGGCTTCATTTTTAGTTATACAATTTATTGATTCCATCTACTGGAACTATTAGTTTACCAGCAACATTTCTAAACACACTGGCAGTCATGGTTCTCACACTTCTAAAGCTAGAAATATCTCCCACTGTATGAATGCTTATATGTAAGAATTAAAGCTGAAAATTTGAATGACACTATAAAATGTCTTCGAACTTGCAGATGCTATGTGTATCACCTTTTTAAAAAGAATTTACTACATAATACCTTTGACTTTACATAATACATTTCAACTATATAACATATTTTAACTTTACACCATACATTTTAACTTTTTGCATAAAATCTTTTGAACAATAAAACACCGAGCATTACAATATTACCATAATAGAATTTGGAATTCTTAAAACATTACATTATCAAAATAATAAAGTCTGAAACTTTAAAACCTTGTCAAACTTTGACAACCCCCTCCCCCCGCCCCCTCCCCTTTGTATACATTGTCACAGTTAAAGAATACTGAGGACGCCCCTGTTAGGAGCATGCAGGAACTAACTCAGGTGCGAGCAGCACGTCTCTTCCGCAGTAAGCGATGTAGACGGAGTAGTTCAAAATTGGTGCGAAGTATGTCTTGAGAAAGCCGGCAGAGCCTCTTCTCTAGTTTTGACACTTTTACTTCGATGTCATAATCCAGGGTATCTGTAGGTTCGTGATTTGTAGCCTTACTACACATTCGTTCTTTCTGCATAGAGAGTGATGCAGAGGGTGACAAAGACATGCTATGCTGGGATTGTGGAACCGGCTCTTTGATTGTACAGGGTTCTATCACTCTCGGTCTAGGTACAGAAGACGATGTGGAAAGGGAAGGAAGACTAGGTGAGCTGGGTGAGAGAACGGCTTGATCATGGCCACTTTCTATTACAGGCCGTGTTTTGGGAAACCCTTGCAGAAGTAGCTTTTTCTGATTCTGATCAGTTACATGAGGGAGAATAAGCTCACGAAATTCCAAGAAACACTCCCTGTCTACCTCGAATGCTCTGCCAGCATAGCACTTTTTCGTCCGCTGATGCCGTAATATGTAATCCCGCTGAAAGCTGAAGACACCACACGGGCAGAAAGTGTTAGTGAAGTGCTGACGCACATGCAATCTGAGCTTTTTATGGGTAGTGAATGTCCCTTCACACTCGGCACACGATTTGTTGGTGTTTGGCCCACAAATGGCTTGGATCAGGGTACGTGTTTGCCGAGACGTCCAGTATAGCCGCGCAACTAGGACATGGGGAAGTTTCAATGAGTCTTTACAGTGGACGCCTGAATTCACAACAATAGTTAGCAGCTGGCATCAGTATATAAATGATATATAAAGCCACTAGCCATCACAATTGTCACATGGCACATGTTCAAATTTGACTTTGTTAATAAAACCTGCATATTGTAAGTCAAAAAGTTGCAGTATAATCTTTTAAAAAAGTCAATAAGGATTTAAATTTAGCAAACAAAATAATAAAAACACATCTTTTATTGAAAAAAAAAAAAATTTCAATTGGTATCTATTCGAGCTGTAACAGAACATTTGATTTATGAATATAAGACAGCATAAATTCAGATATTTAATCTTCAATAATGATACTGAGCTGTACAGTTATTAGGTGCTGAATATATAAGTGAGACTATCAGATTTAGTACAACTATAAGTCGCCTCAAAAATTACCTTTCTCAACAACTTCCTCCTGACCATCAAACGATGTAACTGAATTGGAGTTGTCTGCTTCTTCCTCTCTACGCTCAAAATACTCCACTTTAACGTCTAAAGAAAGTCATCTTAAAACAACAAAAATGTTGGAAACTTCCTTACACGCATTGCATTTCTCAAGCACAAATAATTTTTTTTCTTTCGATCAATGCGATGTAAACATCAACATTTATATTTTATCATAAAAAGGGAAAATAAGAAAACCTTCACTATATCTGCGCCACTAGACACTACGCACAAACAGCACAAGATACCACATGATTACTAACCATTTGGTAGTTCAACTTCTTCATTATACACATTAATAGATTCAAGTGTAGTGTTTACTCTTTCTACAGAAATATAGACATACTATACAATGTATACTATTAAAGTACCTACTAGGTGTGAATCTCAGCCTAGGAGAAAACTTAACCGGGCTTTGAAACAGCAAGTTGCTGCTAAAATTTGAGAAGCACAGACCACATTAAACTAAGACTCGGTTTTACTCAAAAGCACCTTAAAATTGGAAAAACTCTGTAACTAAAATTTATATTGCCAGGAAAATATATGGACAGTGATTCAATAATTATATTCAAGTCGCAACTTTCAGGTCAAAACCTATCTTTAAAAGATATAAAATATTTTCAACTAGCGAGCCATATATTTACTCATAATAGCTAATACATCATTATATAAATTCATGATACAAAACTACTGACCATCACAAATGTCATAAGGTACAGGTTCAGTCTTGACTTTGTTCATAGTTGTATCAAGTCACTGGGAGTAACAACGCAAAGTCTGATTTCGGTTTCGTATCTTTACTGCTATAATTACAAATGCACCCAGTTTTGATGATATACTGATTTTGTATTGTTGCACTACCATATTTCATATCTGTACTTAGTGCATCTGTTAGCATTTTGTTGTAGATGTTCATAAATGTCTTGAGTGAACCTTATAATATACATCATTAAAGATCATATCTCACAACTAGACAATTTTTATAATTACTCACCCATAAACAATACAATAACCATTTTCAATATAACAAGATATAAACACTCAGAAAGATACAATTATAATATCATTACAATTAAAACAAGACCAAATAAATCCTAACCATAAAAACAGTACTCTTAATATTCCTGAGTGCATGCAAATGTGGAAATGTTGAATTATGACTTTACTTACTATAAAACCAGCATTGCTATGACCGTAATTATATTACTAAAGTTGCTGTTATGATTCAATATTAGTATGAAAATATTATTGATATACTTAAAAAAACTCAAACAAACTGATAAATTGGGGGCATTCCTGGGACTGGTAGGGTACTACGGACAGTACATTGTAAGATTCGCAGGGATGGCACAGCCTTTGAATTGGCCAACTGCCAAGGGGTCCAGCGAGTAAAACATAAACACGGACACAAATGACCACAGAGTGAGGACTGTGTAGTCCCAAGTACAGCGTGGAACAGAGGTGGTAGCGGTTTATTACAAAAAAGGCGCTCTCGACATCCGAGAAAAACTGCTGCATCACCAGGAAGAAACTCCTAGCAGTAGGAAAGGCTATCAAGCTCTTCTGGCCGAATCTGTAAAAAAAATATTCAGGTTACCAACTGACCATAGATCGCTGATATGGCTGTGTAAATGTGCTGAACCCTCTAGTCTGGTGGCCCGTGGGCTAGCGATCCTTGCTGAGTTCTCCTACCGGATTGAACACCGTGCTGATAAGAAGGAGAACTGTAAGCAGTGCCCGCACATGAAATATAGGGATGGGGGCCGAGTTGCTTGATATCAAGGGTCAACTGAGGAAGGCTGGACCCTTTAGCAAGGATCAGGGCTTTTAAGGTTCAAAGGTCACCCTGACGCTGTCAACGCTTTCTTTGCCAGTTCCACTCTGTCTCTAAATGTCAAGAAGCTGTGCCGACTTCAGCAGACGCTGTCCGGCATTGTGGCTGACATCTGATTCAATTAGAATATGTCACCAAAAGAGGGAATGAGTACTCTTTTGCTCACCCTCTGAGAGCTGATCTGGGAAACCCATAAACAGTCCAATGCAGGGGTCAGTCAGGTGATCAGATGTCTCTAGCTGCGGTGGTATTGACCCAGAATGACTCAGGACATGCAAGTGAGATCTGTAAGGCCAGCAAGCATACCTGTTCCCACAAGGTGACACCAGTTCTACACTGGCCGCCCGTGGTAGATAGTGACTGTGAACCTGGTAGGACCCATGCCGTTATCCGTCAGAGGTAGCACCTGGATGCTGGTGCTCATGGAAAATTTACCTGGTAGGAGAGACGCCTTAGCTATTTTAAGTGCGTCAGCTCCCACACTCAGAGGAGTTCTCGCTATACCAAGTTGGGGGTTGTGTCTGGATGGTCAGCAATCCTAGCATGGCAGATAGTAAGCTAAATTTAAGCCCAAATTCATTCGACTACTGCGTCTTGGCGGCTCTGCCTAACTACACTTATCGTGTGGAACGCTCCGGGCAAATTTCTGTCTAGAGTAGGAAGCGGCTAAATCTGTATTGAGCCAGCCTCCATGTTGCTGGACAGGTCTCCCTATTGCTTGAGCCGGTCCGTCGACCAATCTTACAATGGAGTGCAGCCTTGCCAGAAGAATGAGAGAATACTGTCAACAGGCCAGACAACACCTCTGATGAATGGACACCGCCTCCTCCACCCAGACTCCTGAATTATAGGCCACCACAACCAGTCTCGACAGCACTGAGAGTAAAGGATATACCTACCCTAAAGGTGGGCAAAGGCAAAGTCACCCATGCTGTGCAAACCATAGAGCACCCCACCAAACGCCTCCTTTGGCCCTGTGGGTAGCTAGTGCGTCTAAATGCCCCCAGATACCTCACCGAATACCACGGCAGCTACCTGGAGTGGGAGCTCCAGAAGGTTATACGGAGAGGAGCACCTTATATTGCAGGGAACGACCCCTAAGCAATCAGGAAGTGGGCAGATGTCACAGGAACGAGAGGCTCCTTTGGACGCAGAGAGATTGCCTCTGAAAATGGGAGACAACTTCAAAAAATTGGACGAGTGGACATAGGGGGTACATGGTTGGAAAAACCTAGAAAATTTCCCGCTATCACCTTTCAACACGAGGTTCGGCCATTTTCAATCCAACCGTGGACTTGAGCAGGTGTCTTATTAATAAGCTAATGAATTAAAACATAGGAGAAGCAAACAACATGGAGACTAATAAATACTAGGCCGCACTACAAGGTGCGTTACTAGAATTAGAACCTCCAGTATCGAAGTACAACCCGACAACTCCTACTAGTATTAAGGCAAATTCTCTGAAGAGAATGGAGACGAAGGGCCTGTTGAGACACATGTCTGCCTGTGTGAAACTGGTAGTGGAACCTCTGAACAACTACCTGCTAAATCAGAAAATCGGGATGACACCCCCTAGCCCAAGAAGCCTTTCCATTTCCCGATAGACCCCGTACAAAAAAATTTCGAATTTTGGAATGCAAAATAGCCCAGTTACCAAAGAAAATGGTCAGCATAGGCCTGTTCTGCATATTGTAGAAGACAGCGACACTAAAGTCTTTACCAGGCCCGAAGTCGAGACTCTACATGACTACGATCCTACACCAAATGCTTATAGGCCTGCTACCGAACACGTCGACATTGAATTGTTCTGGGGAAGCAGCGAACATTCGGAGCCCTGTGGAGGCCAGTTTTGTTGGAGATGAAGACACTGACGGGCTAGAGCTGCCACGGGTCTTAGATTCGAGGGAGCAATGAACCAGTAATGAGACAAGTCAACACATTGAAGAGGCCTGTGGTGGGCAGAGCAACACCCAGTGCTGTGTCAGTGTGAGCATACATTCTCCTCACTTTCAAGTGCATGTCCTTCAACACTACACCAATGTCTTATGCCCGTGTGGAGAGTTCAGCTATTAGTGGGACTATGTGCTGAAGTATCAGCGCATAGCCCGCTTCCAAACGACAGAAACATTTGTTGTTGATTTCGCCAGCTGCCGCCAGTTTGGCAACCACATTTTGCAACAGGTAGAAGACAATTTTATATAAAAATGGCACCGGTAAAATGGCACAGGTAAAAATTTGACAGTAAAAAATGACACTGGTAATAAGGGCACAAATGGAAAAGTGGGAAAAAATGGCACACTGATGTAAAATTTGCCCAACCCTCAAACTCAAATCCCGATTCCCAAACCTAAACCCCCGTTCTAAACATCCAACCCAACCCCAAACTCTAATATTGAAAATGTGCCATTTTTTTCTCCTTTTCCATTTGCGTCCTTATTAACAGTGCCATTATCACCTGTAACATTTTTACATATGCCACTTTTACTGGTGCCATTTTTACCAGACACCTTAAAGGACGCCCAGAAACGGGAATTGCTCTCTCTTGAGTTCCTCTATGTCGGCCAACCCGAGACAGGGAGGATGACGCCGAGTGCCAGAGAGTACTTGTATATACTAGTAAGATATTTCCAATATCTAGGCAGTACAAGACTGGGAGCGTTCATCAACTACTACTGCTATTTATCACTTTTACGGACCAACTGGGCAAAACCGCGCCTGGGTTCTTTTTATAGGAGGCGCTCTAATAAAGTACTAGTTAACTGGCAATCTGTTTTAACTCTCATAACAAACGGGTTTATGTTCTCATCAGCTCAGTTTCATTGACAACCCACAAAATTATCCCAGTATAACTATGAATATTCATTTAATCAGAGTAGTAATTATTGATAATGTTTAGAAACCGATAAGATCAACGGTCACATAACATTACAATAAAATTAAGTACCTATTTATAGAGTTATATTAATATTGCTAGTGCAGCTCTAGCACTAGACCTAGTATGAAAAAACATTGCACAAATGATCAATTGAATAATAAAGTTTAAAATGACAGACCATTGCCATAACTCACTTAATAACTGTAACTAGCGTGTTGTAGTGAGTCATGCAATGTACTAATATGAGAATCATCCTCTCTCCGTTCTGGGAATACTAAGGCCCCTATGTAGTAACCAATCAGCAGCACCGGAAGATATGCTTCCGACTCATGTGACAATTCCCGGGCAATTGACAATGATCACGTTGTTGTAAGAGAGGGCTTGAAGTAGAAACATGTGTTAGTAGTGACTGAATTACTACAGTGGTGGCAGCAGTGGGATCTTGCGTATAACAGTCGTGGCAGAAGACGGTACGGAGCTACCCATTCCACTGAATAAAGGTGAGGAAGATAATGTTGATATACCTGTGGAACCAGTAGTGTTAGAAAAAGTAAGAATCCCTAGAGAGCCCGGTGAGGATAGATACCGGCTGAAGGCGCCCACCTTCACAGGCGAGGAAGCCGTAGAGCAATTTATCCAGGATTTCCAAGATGTGATGGAAGTTGCACGGTGGCCACCAAGGGTGGCGTTGCTCAAACTCAGGATGGCGCTGACGGACAAGGCTAAGCCATATGGAGCGGGATCTGACATAGACGGGATCTTTGCTTCTCTGCGAGCCCGTTTTGGTATCTCCGCCATAGATGCGCGGGCCCGCCTACAAAGGCTGCGGCGTGATCCTCACACGCCGCTGCAGAAGCATGCTACCACGGTGATGACACTAGCGCAGATCGCGTTCCGCGATCTGCCTCAAGCGAACCGTGAGAGGTATACTTATGATGCCTTCGTGCAGTCCATCAACGACTTGGGGCTCCACCATCAGTTCCAAGCAAGGGGAGTCGCCACGGTCGAGGATGCACTCGCGGTGGGAGAAGCCTACCTTTTGGCGACTCACAAGCACCACAACTGCGTGGCCTCCCGCCAGGTGGCCACGGAGCACACTACTGCTCATACTGAACCAATGCGGAACCCTCCGCGGTAGCTAATGTGACCCAGATGTCGGTAGCA
This sequence comes from Bugula neritina, assembly GCA_964035545.1. Lineage (NCBI taxonomy): Eukaryota > Metazoa > Bryozoa > Gymnolaemata > Cheilostomatida > Bugulidae > Bugula > Bugula neritina. The sequence continues at coordinate 10,977,872 of OZ037767.1, forward strand.
TCGAAAGTTGCACAGATGACTGACATGCTAGCCAATCTGGTCGCCACATTAGCTCCCCAAGCCAGGTAGATACCGCCCGTGAGCCTTGCGGGCCGCAGGTACAATCACCAGGCACGGGGCATAACTTCTGCTGGGGACGCGGAAGGCCAGGACATTTCTAGAAGAACTGCCCCCAACTCCAACAAGGGTTAAACTACCACGGCCCGCAGATGTTCCCACTTCCTGCGGGCCGCCGGTAAATCACCCAAGGAGGACAACGCGTCTGCCGCCCCGCTGGGCGCCACGCGGAGATGCTGTGAAGTGGCGACCCCCACGGCAAGTAGGCTGCTCAAGCCACTCGCCACCTGGGTCCTCTAAGCCACTCCAACAGGATCCGACAGACAGTTGATCTCAGAGCCTGCGAGGGAAACGGTACAGGCGCCGCAAGGCGTACCGCCCCAACCTCGGCAGCTGGTCAATAGTCGTCGCCAACTGTGGACCCCTCGACCCACAGCGAGAGAGGTGCAACCACGACACACACAGATGCAGCCACACGGAAGTAGCTACTTCCTGCCAGGAAAGCTAGCTGGCAAGCCTGCCATTTTCCTTCTGGACTCAGGCTGCACCACCAACCTCCTTAGCCGTCAGTTCTTTGACACCCTCAGCGCTAAGGTCAGGGACGGTCTGGCACCGTATGAAGGGGACCATGGCACCCTGGCAGACGGGTCGTGCATTCCCTTCTACGGCAATATTGAGCTGACTGGTTACATCCGTAACCAGGCCATCCGGGAGACGTTTATCGTCGGACAGCTCAACGAGGATGCTATCCTCGAGATGCCATTTTTACAACGACACGGATGTCGCATCGATTTCAGTAAATCTGCGATGATCATGGGCGACAGGGAGCTCGCCTGTGTCAATAAGTTTGGTCGTCCTCTAGCGGGAGGAGTGCAGGTAGTACGGAGCTGTACGATACCAGGCCACTCCCGGGCTACCGTCCGCTGCAAAGTAGACGGTAGCCAGACCTCTAGGTTGGGAGTTGTCGAAAGTACGCACTCAAGAATCCAACTTGCCCATAGCTTTAGCTGGCTTACGGGACAAGGAGAGATCTCAGTGCAGTGCGTCAACCCTTCCTCAGAGACGGGAGACCTACCACCCAGGTCCATGCTGGGCCGCTTCCATCCTGTCCAGGAGGAAGCCATTGGGCCGTCGTCGGGAGCTACGACGGAAGGTCCTCAGCAGAGCCCGTCTTAAGGGCGGAGGACCGCCCCAACCCACGCCTCCCATCCTCCAGGGACGCGTGGCTAAACAGGCAACGGAAAGCGCCATGCTATGGCTATGTTGCCACACAGGTACAGTGAGGCGCCCCGCCACACAGACCATGGCGCCCGCCTAAATAGAGTGGGCCGTCGTGAGGTACCACGGGTGGCGAAGACCGCCCCTACTCGGCAGCCCACGAGGAGGTTGGGCCGAAGAAGAAGAGCAGAGTTCCCCCGCGGTCCTCGTTGTCAACACGGAACCCGGGCCAACTCCAACAGAGGGCTGACACGCCCCCGGAGGCCGTCCAGAGCCTCCGCGCCAAACCTGTATGGACTGGTAACGTTAGGGAGCTACCGAAACTCCAGGAAAGCCTTCCTGGGGTGGTAGCCGACGTGTACCGAGCGAAACAGGAAGGGCGACGACCCAGCGGTAGACAATGGCGACAGGGATGCGCCGAGTTACGGCTGTACTGTCAACGTTGGAACTTCCTGCGGGTCGGGCCAGATGGTCTGCTGACCATGACTTTGGCCGCCAACAGCAGACAACCAGCTAGGAAGAGGATCATCTGCCCAGCTGCCATCCGCCGGGAGTTGATACGGGACACCCACGAGCAGACTCACGGAGGAGTCCAGGGGGTGATCACCAAGCTACAACTCCTGTGGTACTGGCCCAACATGGAGCGGGACATCCGGCGCAGAGTGAGACGGTGCGAAGTCTGCCAGATCAACAAGCATAGCCGTCTCCCTGGTGAAGCGGGGCGGCAGACGCATTGTGCGAGAAGGTCTTGGCAAGCGGAGACTGTCGTCCTGGCCGGAAACACCCCCATGACTCCTCAGGAAGACTTGGCGAGGCAGGAAGGCCACTTCCGTTCTTGGAAGTGCGCCCACCGCTCCCAACGTCAAGCCTGCCACCACCACCACTTCTGGAACCGGAATCGGGTCCAGAAGTGCAAACCCCCCCTCCCGTGGGAGGGGCTCCATACGGAGATACCAACGTAGGAACAACCGTCACAAACAGGCTGGAAAAACCACCCGTGAGACATAACAATCCACGGGTGAGCACACCGCCTCTCACAGTGACGACGCCTCCAGGACCACACACTAGGCAACCCCCAGCGTGCCTCGGAGACTTCGTACGTGACCGCGTTACAAGCGGCAGTTATGAAAGTCTAGCGAGGTCTTGTATGGGAAAACAGGCAAAGAGACGTGGGAGTTGTGAACACCACGGAAATCTCAACTTTTGCCTCGGCGGAATCTCACACGAGATTCATCCGCTGGAAGTAAAAAGCCCTAGTCACGCTTCACAACCACGCTGCCCGGTCTTTTCCTACGCTGATGTAGTCAAGAGTAGACGTGCCACTAAAAATTAATCATTTACCGCTCTCATTCCAAAATGTCCTACTATTCTGGATCGAAGGGTGAGTTAATTATGTTTTTGGTACGGGAATTAGACTACATCAGTCAGCTCTAACTACACCAGTTAGCGAGCTGGAGATTCGATAATGAAACACAGTGGTGGGAACACACGTCGACTTTGATTTTAAATAATCTGCCATAGCGAGTGTGTTCTCGATCAACTATTCATTAGCCTGAATCTCACGAGTGTAACTGAACAGAGTACCTGTCAGGCTGTACACGCCGGCGGTACCTCAGTGTATAATCGTTAACACTGCTACTCTTTCAGATCACATTCGAGTGACCACCTCCCGGTCACGGGATCAGCCAACCCCTCTACCTATGGAGGAAGAACCTGTGATGGAGAATGGCTTACCGGTGGTGCTTCGTCGACGACACCACTGGGTGTCACCCACGACGGAAAGGAGGATTGAAAAAGCCTGGGGACCAAGTGGACCCCACCGGACCTGCCAGGTCTGCTTCAAGGAGTGCCCGTCACACCGCTCCTTGCATCTGCATGTAGACGCACACTTTCTACTACATTTCTGCCCATGCGGATTCCACGATGTATACCCGTGCCCTGTGATCGTCCATAAATTGAGCTGCTTCGCCGGAGAGGGCCATATCGTTGATGAGGACTGTTTCCCCCAGTACCTAGACACCATCAAGCCGGTCATCAAGAAGGCTATCACACCGGCCGCACTAGTGTCAGGGTTCCAAGTACTACTGTTATCCGCCCGCCATAAGTCTCCTATGGTTCAGGCCCCGTCCACTACCCCCGTCAACCCTAGCAACACCCCCGAATCAGAAGGAATGACGATACCCCCAATATCAGAGACTGCTACAATCCCACCAGGACCTAGCCGATTGGCTAGTGTAGAAGAGCGGCTTGTAAAACTACAAGCCGAGTTTACGCAACTTGCCCCTGACCTGCTGGATACGACGACAGGCCTATACCAGCTGAAGGACTCAGTGGGGCGACTGAAGCGGAGGCTACGTGCCCGACAGGCTCGACACAGATCACGCTCACTACAAGAGTCAGAGCCCACCCAATGAGTATGCCTGGGGTAGGCACCCTTCGGTAAAATGTATCCTCGTCTGTGAAGTGACCCTCTTTCTCTATAGCTGACTAGCTGTGTGTGTTCGACCACCCTGTTTACTTCTATAAATGCTTGTGTACTCAACTATTTCTCTTCTTCCTTTTTGTGGGTTCAATTATGTATTCTTTTTTGGATTTTTGTATTGTTTTTCTTTGTATGTGTTTTTTTTTGTGTTATCAGAAAATAGGGCTTTCTGCTGGGAGGGGGGGGTCGGTGTAGTGAGTCATGCAATGTACCAATATGAGAATCGTCCTCTCTCCATTCTGGGAATAATAAGGCTCCTATGTAGTAACCAATCAGGAGCACCGGAAGATATGCTTCCGACTCATGTGACAATTCCCGGGCAATTGACAATGATCACGTTGTTGTAAGCGAGGGCTTGAAGTAGAAACATGTGTTAGTAGTGACTGATGTTATAGTGTAATCTGATGTAATGTTTGTTTTGTATTGTGGATAATAAACGTCATTACTCGACAGCTACCCTAGTAATTGCTAGTAGAATAGCCAACTAAATACGCAAGTAGAAAACTCACGCACAGTAATTGCACGAATTACTACAGTGCGATACCAAACCCAAAATTTAGTAATAAAATTAGAGAGCTTAGACTATTTCAATTTCTCCACTACTGATCCTAAATGAGCTTAAGAGCAATGCTGAGTATTACTATTAGTATTACCATGTGATTAGAGTTACTAATTTTTATAGTTTCAGTTCATAAACATAATAATTAAATTTTCCATAATTACTATCCTTATGATTATCATGAAGTAAATTTGTGTCTGACACCAGGTGTCACTATTGACGGTAAGTAATCTCACTTAACAATGAGGGTCGGAATAGAATTCCCTTGTGCGGAAAACTAATTAAACTATCTAATACTGTTTGTTGCCAAATTATTTGCTAATGTGATTTTAATATTTTCCAGTGACTATTGATTTCTGGTGTTCGGTAACAGTGCTGAAGTGTGATAGGGACACGGCTATGGTTCGCCGATTTATATCACAGCAACTGTAGTCAGAGACAGTGACAGAAATCTGATTCCTGATGTTCGAATCGCAGAGACTCGACAGGAATTCCGCAACGCAAGAGAGTCACTACAGTGGAAAAATGATTTCTGGTGTTCGGTAACAGTGCTGGAGCGTGACAGGGACACGGCTATGGTTCGCCGATTTATATCACAGCAGCTGTAGTCAGAGACAGTGACAGAAATCAGATTCCTGGGATTTGAATCACCGAGATTCAACAGGAATTGCAGCGCAAGTAATCACCATTGACAAACCTATAGAAACTAACCACCACTATTGCCAACTCAATAGCAACCTAATCAAAGAGCAGAGTATTTCGCAAAGAATAAAATTTATTATATTTATAAGAGTCAATTATAAACATTACAACAGGCAACAGTCGACTGACTGCTACTAAAAATTACAACTCTATTTATATCCATATTACGGACGTCTTGGAGCACAAAACGGACGTCTTGGGGTACAACCAATTATTTACATACAAAAATTTTATAAAACTCAACAAATTTAATATAAAATTAGCATTACAACTTGTATCAACCAATCACAATATATCAAAATTAGTTGACCTAGCTTTGAGTTAGTTAAATTATTGCCAGAATGATTTAACTTGCAAGTCCGATAAAAATCACCTTGACCTAGTCTCTATATTCACAATATTGTTATTGGGGGCCGTCAACTTGACGCAACGTGTACTGCTCGATGGCTCTAATAATATTTTTTACTACAATCATAATGATAATCATAATGCGCAACCTTTTTCTGGGTCTACGACTACTGGTTCTAGTCTCAGTCATTATCACTCAGCCTCACATTGTGACTGTCAGTGTCACTGACAGTCCGAGTGTGAGTCTTACCTAACAGTCACTGTGACTGCTACTCAACATATCGAACACCAACGGCAACAGTAGCTTAGTGTCAGTGTGAGTGTTACATTTGTCAATTGTTAGAAACATAAACAGTCACCATCAGTGTTACTGCTACTGTTAGAAATAGGAACTATACGTAGTGAATATCTATAAGACTTACAGATACAGAAGGAGGAGTCGGTGTGGTATTTGACTATAGTAATAGTTTGCTGTTAAATGTTATACTGTGGTGAATTTTAGCTATCTATATTGTTATTCCCCTAATGAGTTAGTAATCACAAATTAGTTATAGCTAGTAGATAACGGCAATGCAATTCGTGCGCATGTAACCAATTATGACTAGCAATTCTTTGAATAGTATGCCGATTAGTTGACGCTGCATACTGAGCCATACTTCTAATCGGCATTAGGAGAGCTGACGGCAACTACGACGCTGCATAGTAGCCGCATGGACTGCGACACAATGGACCGCCCGTACTGAATGCACTCGATGCGTATGCCTAATCGCATTACCATAATAGGCTGTCGTGCTGGCTATCACTATGCCTACCCAGCCTCACGGTATTACTATTAGTGAGTGCGTATGGTGTCCTCTATTATGCTGCATTCAGACTACCGTTAAACGTGACCCATGAATACCTTTGATGAGCTTAGAAATGTAACCAACCCATAACATTGTCACCATGGCTACTTTAGAATGCCAAAGTATACTTTTAGTTTTGACTATATTCTGGACAAAATCGACCACGGGCAAGTAATTTATATCAAATATTATTCAATAACGATGAACTATTTTTGTTAGGTATGTCGATTGTTTACCCATGGCTGCTTTGACTCAACTTCAGTACTTGATTGTGGAAAACATAATAATTTATATTAAGCCAGTTTTAAATAAATGCAAAATACACTCTGGCAAACAGTAACATTATCAGTAGTACTTGACACACAGCAGACTAGAAAATAACGAAGTTTGCCTATGCTTTGTTGAGTTTTTTTTCTAAGCAATAGACCCTTTTCACAAGTCTATTTAGGGGCATTTGTATTTTAAAATTGTCTCCTCCCACCGGTCCAAGGGAGGAGACAATTTTTTTTCTATAAGGTATCATTGTCATTCTATTGGTATCATTGGTACCACTGTTGGGAATTGTTTATAATAACTGCCATACTATCTGGGATGAAATGTTTCCAATCCACCTCAAACCTTCTAGTACTCCTGTGAAGTATGCCTGATCCAAATTAGCAAGAGTTTTGCAGATAAATATAATTTTTTACACTGCTTAGGTAATGGCTACATGCTAATAAGCATCATTACAATATAAGTTTGTTAAATTCAATTCAACCCCTGGTTAACATAACTTTTTTGTAATTAATTAGTCTTTTAAGCTTAACAATTATGCCAGCTAAATATAAACATCATTATCACAATATTTGACTCAAGTCATGAAAAATACATTTTGTTGAAGGTAGACTTGCATTCATATTTTTAGTATTGCACTTGTTTGATAATGTTATAGCATGTATTATGCTTGCAGGTGCTTTGGATGGAAAGCATACTTAAATATAGCCTTGGAGCCGCCTGAATTTTTACATGTAAAAAATCAAGCGGCCCTCCATTCAAGGCTCTGAGTTTTTCAACTATAAACAATTACACTCAGTCAATCTTAATATTAACATGGCTATGTGTGATACCGAGCAAAAATTCACATTTATTGATGTTGATCAACCTGGGTGTTGAAGTGATTCAGGAGTATTTGAAGTTTTGGAAATGCTTTGCTTTATGGTAAATTATTGCATTTTCTCTCATATTTAAAAGAAACAAGGGCTTTGATTGTGAAAAAATTGTTGATTAAATTTATGTTTCATATGTTTATGTTTATGTTTCATATGTTTCTACACGTAATTTATCATGTATGTAGGTATATTTACAGGCCATATCTCACTGTCCCATGAAGAATCACTTTAAGATTTTCCAACCCCCCCCCCTCACACTGCTTTGTGGCTGATAAAACCTTACCATTAAGAACCTGGATTACGACGTGGAGATATCTAGATAAAAAAGACTTTACAACTAAACTATAGACTGTCTAGAGTTAGAAGAGCAATTGAAAACGCCTTTGGTGTCTCATCATCTAGATGGAGGCTTCTTCTCACATTAGGGGATCCTGCTAACATAGTTTGTATGGTAAAACAATGTGCTTGCTACACAATTTTGTGAAAACTCCGGAGCCTGTACTTTATAGACTGTTGTAGTTCTGTGCACCACTAATTGGGGGTTTATTGTATACACGGAATGCTACTGCTTATTTAACTATCAGGTTATGTAAAGAACCGAGATACCTAGTTGACATTTCATCAAAAACTGTATTAGATGTCTAATTACATACAATTGGAATCATGCAAAATATTAAAGTACTATAATATCAAAAGCAGTTGTATAAGGTTATCCTTGTTTATCTACAGTTTATATCCAAGAGGTTGGTCTTGATTAGCCAGTGTAGGGAGTGATGCACGAAGTTGCGGCATTGCTAACAGTGTTGTAGTCTCTTGGAACTTTAGGCCTCATAATACAATACAAGTACTTAGGTAGTGGGTACTGGGGGGTATACTTTCCACAGCCACTACATAGACCACCCGGATTTGTGGATTCTAAAGATTTGGTTAATGGTAACTGGAGAAATGAAGATTTTAATTTTAATGTCACTGCAAGATTCTAGGAATTCTACTAGAAGTGCTAACAATAAGAGAGAGAATTTCTGCAGATAATTCAATTCCAATCTGGGCAGTGTAAAATGGCGGAAAAACTATTAATTAAACCACTTGGAATAGTTGCAAAAATCATTTATTTCAAATAACAGATGTATGTGTTGATAAAATGTCTAATTTTATTTAATTATGTAAATAAAAAATACTTTTCTATAGTTTCAACAAATACTAGTATGTAACATGATAATCATGGTCATTAAAAAACGTTGAAGTAACCTTTTCACTCAAAGCCTCACCAACTGTTTGTAGCAATTTTGCTCGAGTTAAAACTCTTTTAGCTGGTGGCAAATGTCGCAGCTGGGAAGATAGATTTATTGCAAAATGATAACCATCATCTTGTTTAATCATTTTATCGATGTTTTCTTTTATATAGTGTCAAACTGCTTTAAAAAGCTTGGTTCTGTTTGCTTTCTCTTCATTGCCTTAGGTGTTTTTTTATGAAACAGAGCCACTCACAGTTGAGCTGCAGTTGCTGATTGCTGAAACATCAGAATTTAGAGTTCAGGACAATTCCTATTCTGCATTAACATTTACTGAGATTGATGGTGGTGAGCTAGAGGTAGTGGGCAGTTCTTGTGGTGACGCAGCTTGGATTGCAGACTCTTCTGCCTGTGAGTCTGAGAACTCTATGGGTATACATAGTTACTGTTTGTACTGAAAGAACAAGACTTGCAATTTCAGTCACAAAACAAAAATGTTTTATATCAAATCACTTTACCAGTTTTAGTTTGAAACCGTGCAAAACACATTAAAACAAGATTGCTGAGTTTATATACTTTGATTGTTGTTACTGCCCTTGGCAAAAATATGCTCAATAAACAAATTTTTCCCAAAAAAATTGCCAAGAAGATTCCCAAAACTTGGTAACAAGTCTTCCGCATAACCTGGGTATAAACATAACCTAGCAAAGGTAGGGCACACACAACGGTCACCCAAACCACAATGACATAACCATGCACAGATCTAGTAGCCAGCAAAAAGCATGTGTTTCAAGACATAAATAGGAACTTTAACAAGCTGGTGACGTCATGGTTATTTCAACAACATGGTGATAAATGCTGTGGGTATTACACAGTCATCTACAATTGTGTAGACTTTGATGATGTATGCTAAAACTTGACACATAATTTTTTTTCTTATAAAAGTTCCAAAACCATTGCATGTTGTCCCAAAGCTGCCACAACAGCTTTTTTAGCATTGCTGCTTCTTCAGTAAGTTTTTTGACATTTGCTGCATATGAGTCACGAATATCCTTCCACATCTTCATTCTAGACTCAACTAAATCTCTATCGCACACACCTGCCCACACACAAACACAATATTTTCTAAATTTATGCTTGATTTCTAGTAATAAAAAATGATTGAATCTGTACAATTTCACAAATTCCAAGGGTGTTGAGTGTCAATATGGCACAACTTTTGAGTACTATTGAAGCCAGTTGTGGTTAATAACTATATTGTTGTAATTTTATGCTGCATGGTTATTGCCAGAGTAAAATAACTAGGGGCACTTAAGAGGCTAATGCTACACCCAGAAAAATGCACTCAATTTGTCAGGAAATGAGAGAGAAAATGAGAATTGCCAGTCAGTGATAGTGTATTTGAGACCTGCTAACTAGAGAGTCCAGGTCTGACTCTTTACAGTAGACTAATAGTCAGAATATAATGCAATTATATAAGAGCAGAACGTTACACAAAAACTGCTTCAACCCAACTCACTGGCTGAGGCAGTCCACCTCACTTATATGAGTTGGACAATTCATCCTGATTGGATGACTGTTCAGACATCTAAATCAGCAGATTTGGAACACCTAAAACCCCACCCAAAGTCCCAATCAGCAGTCGGGCTCCCCAAATGCCAGTTTATGGAATTTGACTAAGCTGACGGACTATATCAATCTTACACCAGTATTTAAAATTAGCCAATCAACACACAGGGAGTACAAACATGATAGAAATATAAGAATACACATGTTGAGTATAAAAGTAAAAATATTGATTGCTGGAACTGTAAGGCTGAGGGCACACAGTTGCTTAATACTGGGGCAAGGTTATAACACATAGCGCCACAGGCTATGTAAGGGGGATAATAATATAATGCCCGGCCAAATCTATTACATCAGCCCTCTCACATCAGAAAGCACGCCTTTCCGATAGAGAAGAGAAGACGACGACAACAAGAAATAAATAAAAGTTGAGATACAAGATGAAAAACGGAATTTTAAAATGAATTGATAGTACAAGAATAAAACAAAAAACTGACTGGTTTTATCGGATAAGAATAGGTACAAAAAATGTTATAAAGAACAGTGTGAAAAGCATTACTATTGGAATGTTCACTTGTAGATGCAATAATGATACTATTATATATAATGAGTAGCACCGGGTCTATGGTAGGACAGCAGTCGCCAGTGTTAGGAGTGGGATTCCTGATTGCAGAGATAATGTCTTAGTCGGGTAACCTCTGCCATGCACTGCTCCAGACTCCCAGAGAGAGAAGCGAGTCGCCCTTCAAGGATTATCAGACGGTGGCTTACTCCAGTGTCTGGGACAGAGGGGGGGTCACAAGATCCCGTGCTTCTTCTTCGCCGTCGTCGGTATACTGGTCCTGAAGCTTCCAAAGAGGGGGGTGCCGGTGGTATGAAGGCGTTGAGGCTAGGTGCAGTTCCCATATTAGGCAACACCACTGGCAAGGGCTGTGTACGAGGAGGGTCACTTCTTGGGTGACAGATATTCTCCTCGTCTTCTGAAGTGGGTCTGGTAGCGGGGAACCCCTGTAGCAGCCGGTCTCGCTTGTGCATGTCTTTTACATATGGAAGAATCAGGTCCCGAAACTCAGCAAAGCTAGTACTATCCACCTCGAAGATCTTGCCCATGTGGCAACGGGCTAATCTTTGGTGCTTGAGTAAATAATCCCTATTGTAACTGTACTCGCCACACAGGCAGAACGTGTTGGTGAAATGCTGAGGCACGTGCACCCGTAACCTCCTATGAGAAGTGAAGGTCCTCCGACATTTACGGCATTTAATGTTACTGGGGTCGCCACAGATGGCATTGATAGCTGCACGGGTTTGAATGGAGGTCCAGTGCGACTGCATATCCAAGGCGCGTGGCAACCGGATTTCTGCTGGTGTGGGTGTCGCCTCAGGGGGGATTTGCACAGTAGTCGGTGGGGTAATTGGAGGAGTAGGTAGAGTGTAGTACACTGTGAGTGGCAACAGGGAGCCGGCAACCTTGCTAGGGTGTAAGAACCCATCAGGTTGGGCTGAATTGCATCCCTCATTACTGGAATGAGTCTCACCTACAATAAGAGCAGCACCATGAGTAGGGCGACATGAGCAAACCAAACAGCTCCACTGGCTCCGTGAAAGGGTTAATGCACTGCACCAGGAACTCCCCTCAACCATTCAGCCGATTCAGGCTGTTGGCGAGCTGTACCTTCCTGTGCACCCCTTCTACGACTCCAACTCGGAGATTTCCCTACAGTTCACAGTGCAGTGTAGCCTGGGAAACAGGGTTAGGTCTTTGACGCAAGCAATTTAGTATAATTAAATGTCAGCTCTAAAAAATTGTGCATGCATTACCTGTCTCAGCAACTTCCTCATGACCATCAAATGATTTGACTGAATTAAAGTTGTTAACTTCTTCCTCTTCAAGCTCAAAATACTCAACTTTAACATCTAAAGAAAGTTATATGGAAGTAACAAATAAAAACATTGGCAAATTTTTACTTTCATTGCATCTCTCAGGTTAAAATGAACTTATTTTCTTTTGATCAACATGATGTTAGCTTCAATTTTTATATTCTATCATACAAAAGGAAAGTGAGAAAACCTTCACTATATCTGTGCCACTAACACTATACACAGACAACACAAGATGCCATATGACTACTAACCATTTGGTAGTTCAACTTCTTGATGACACACATCAATAGATTCAGGTGTTTTTACTCTTTCTACAGACACATAGACATACTATACAATGTATACCAGAAAAGCACATACTAGGTGTGAATCTCAGTCTAGAAGAGAATGTAATCAGAAAGTAGATGGTAACGCAGGCTCTGAAACTCTGAGTTGCTGCTATAATTTGAGAAGCACAGACAACACTACACTAAAACTCAGTCTCACTCAACAGTACTTTAAAATTAGAGAAAATATATTTATAACAAAAATTTACATTGCCAGTAAAATACATGGACAGTAATTTACAGGCAGTCAATGATTTCATATCTGGTTTAAACACTAAACATTTTGAATAGTTGGTACCTAGGCATCATTATATAAATAATACAAAGCTACTAACCATCACAGATGTCATGAGGTACAGGTTCAGTTTTGACTTTGTTCATAGTTGTATCAAGTTACTGGTAATAACAAAGCAAGGTTTCACGTTTATTTCGTATCTTCACATCTGCTATAACTAAAAAACATTCCGAAAATAAAATTATAATATAAACTTACTAAAAGCAACACTCACACTGCTACTACTAGTACTGGTGTTACTGTTGGAAACATCAACAGTCGCACTCACACTGCTTCATTGTCAGTGTTACTGTTAAGTGTTTACGGTTAATGTTACTTATAGTTATACTTATACTTATAGTATTATTTATACTATTAGTAAAGTATTACTATTAGTATTAGACTTAGTGTAAGTCTAAGAGTAAGTGTTACATTTACAGTTAGGGGGCCATCCATAAATTATGTCACACTTTATTCAGCACTTTTTGACCCCCCCTCCCCCCCTTGTCACAAAGTGTCACGCTTATATGACCCCCTCCCCCCATGTGATGTCACACAGATTATGTAAACGCCCTTTTAAGATTAAATACTCCATACAAAAAGTACTGATTGAATGGTTTATGTTTAGTAATCATTACAGGCACAAAGTTCAATATTTATGAATGCAACTTTTTAAGAACCTAAATTTATTCAGTGTATCATTATTATCCAATGACAAGAAAATCATAAACATTATTGAAACCATGCTTGATTTAATAAGGCAGGTCATAAGTTCTGGCCTATAACTGCTATTTTTACTGCCTCAGTGGTATTAAAGTTCCACTAGAGCATGAAGTCTGTTTTTCAACATCATAATAGTTAGTTTTCTTCGATCCATGGTACTGTGGCCCATTCCTGGACTGAATGAATGATGGGTAGGGAATCTACAGGGATTGCAAGATCTTTTTGAACACTTGAGGTAATAGTATCCAAATCCTCCTCATCGATCCTCTTTGAAACCTCAACAAATTTTGCACCTGTATGGAGGTTGGTGTGGCTAGATTTTGCTTTCTGACTGGGAAAATACATCCCACAAACCGGGCAAATACGGGGTTGTAATTTCCCAATCAGTGATGGACAGTACAGGTCAAATGGAAATATTTTGAATGTCTTTGCACATTGTGGGAGGATTGCTGATAAAGCGATTCGGGAAAACAGGGATCCGTAGTGTGAATCTATTAAGGTTTCGTCTGGCTCAGGAGCCACCAAACCATGCCTTGTTTGTTTGACTGGTACAGGAGGTGGTATGAACCTTCCAGGCAGTATGGCACGAATACTGCTTCGGTATGGCCTACAACAGGACTGATCATCACATTTTGTGATCTGCAAGAAATACTGGCTTTGGAGAAGATGTTTTCTTTCCAAGTTTCAGAGAGTTCATCCCACATATCTTCTGTGTCTTCTGGAGGGACATAGACAGCGATGACAGGATTACTGTCAATTACTGTTTTTGACCAGGTGCAGGTGCAGAGGTCAAGGAGTGGGATTTTTGCTAATTGGTCTGGGGAGGGGGGTCTGTTTTTATTGTGCTTTATATTGACAAAAAATACATGTATTTGATGTTTTATGTTCAGTATTAATACATATCTGAAATATTTTGTTTTGGTAAAATATTTGAAAATGTGACATCACACATATCTACCCTCCCCCCCTCCCCCTTGTCACAAACTGTCACACATGAGGGTACCCCCTCCCCCCCCTTGAGCGTGACATAATTTATGGATGGCCCCTAGTGTTACTCTCAATCTAAGTTTTAGAGAGTCAGAACTCAGTATTGTAATAGTATGGTTGAACTTGATAACATCAACTATAGTCATAAGTTGCAGTCACTGTCAGTGCGGATTGTGATTGCCCAAACTCATAGTGATAGTCACTGATAGATCATAGTCATACTCATAGCCAATTCCAATGTGAAGGTTATACTCATACTGAGCTATGGTTACACTTACCCGACTAACTTACCGTTGTGTGTAATGAAAGTATCAGCATGCATAGGAGTTTAAATAAAAAACAAAAGCATTGTGTCAAACATAATCAACTTTAAATATATATTATAATTATTTTGTCCACCTGATAAATTAAAACTAGGGAATCACACTGGTTTACTTGGAACGGTTCTATAAGCAGCGCCAGTGCGGTCCATCAACTTTAACCCTTTGGCCTTTGCTATAACTATAAGTAGCTCCAAGTTGGGGGTGAATGAGTGCGATAGTTTGGATTCTCAAGTTTGGAGTTATAGTTTCAAGTTGGCATTTAATAGAGCTTTGTATTCCGTAGTATTAAGAATTCTACTGACGAACTGTATAATTATTATTGAGAAATCTTTTATCTGAATGGAAGTAGGCTATACAGTATCCAGTATAGTGCACTGAACTGGAAAATATATTATTTTGAGTTCATTAGTATAGTATATACTGACCCTACTGTTGCGTTTCCAACTAGTTAGCAGTGGGTCAAGGTCTCTCAGTGGGGAAGAAGCAAAAGCCTCAACAGCTCTGAATGATTCTATAAGGCATAAGCAGTTTCGGGTTCTTGAGTGTGGAGTTGAGTATTTTAATAACTTGAGAACCGCAAACTACTGCATTCAGTCACCCCCAACCTGGTGCTGCTTATAGGACCATTCAATAGTTAATGACTACCACACTCCACCACCAAGCTGTAGTGGTCATGATTAATTTCACCACTATGACTATGTCTATTGAATTTCAATTTATTTTCAATATTAAATTTAATATTATTAATAACAAGTCTAATACTAATAGTAATACTAATAGTGTTCATCTATTATTTCCCAATCATTATGATTAACCTAGACTCTAGAGTCTAGAGTAATAATCGTAATACTTGATAGAATATTATCATTATGGGAATACCAGTACCACTTTAAATGTTTTCCTAAGCTGATTCTATATAACAATATCATCATATGAATATTATAATCAATATGCTATTATCATCATGATTATAATTATCATTATTAATAGTTAATACTATGATTATGAATTTAATTTAATTCATATTAAACTAACTCTAAGTAATTATATTTATTAGAATTAATGAATCATCATTATGATTATGATTATTAGTATTACTATGAGTATGACCATGACATTTATCATAATCATTTATGGCAATCATAGTGATAATGATGAGGCTACAATGAAGCAGCACATTGTGGTATACCAGCATGAGCACTGTATTCACTTTTACTGAGTTGCTGTATTTTTTTTTAATCTGAAAACTAAATCTTACACCATCACCCATGCAGTCATAGTATTAGTTATTAGAATAACTATAAAAATTTATATTGTATTTATACTAATAACCATGATACAGCTTCACCATAAGCCATGGCAAGGCTAATTTTTTTTAATAAGAAATAGTCTTTCATATGATATTGTGGTGGCTCGTGGAGCTACCAGCAACACAATACGCAAGGTTGCGTATTGACCCGGAACAATGTATTAGCCAATTAGCTAAGCTGTTTGATAAGTAATAGTAGCCGCTTCGCGCTACTAGCTCAGTTGAGGATAGTGCTGTAAACTAAATAGACATGCGTATCATTACTGTTGTACATTGGATTTTTATTATGTATTCTTGTATTAAATATAACGATATCTACTCGACTTAACTGGTGAAGTTTCTCTAGTGTTAAATAGACTCTCTTGGTGGCACATCAACCCTAAATCTGAAAACTATAACAGTGGTGGCAGCGGTGGGATAGTGTATATCAAAGATGGAGACTGAAAATGCTAGAATGCAACCACCCCCAGTAGAAGGTGAGCGTATAAATGCTGTTAATCCTGTGAATCGTGAAGGAGAAGAAGCTTATAGACATTGCTTGAAAGCTCCCACCTTTACTGGGTCGGAAGATGTCGAACAATTTATACAAGAATTTAGAGAGGTAATGGAAGTTGCTCAATGGCCGCATAGAGTGGCCCTTATCAAATTGCGGAGGGCGGTGACGGAGCAAGCCAAGCCGTACGGAGTGGGAACGGACGTAGACGGCATACTGGCTGCGCTGCGGGCCCGTTTTGGCACCTCCGTCATAGACGCTAGGACCAAGCTGGAGAGATTGTGCCGCACCCCGCGGACCTCGCTGCAAGAACATGCCGCGACGGTGAAGAAGCTGGCGCAGATTGCATATAGCGATCTGCCAGCACAACACCAAGAGCGTTACACCTATGACGCCTTTGTCCAGTCCCTAAACGACCTGGGCCTAGACCATCACCTACGAGCTAAAGGGATAACCAGAATAGAGGATGCCCTGAAGGCTGGAGAAGCTTACCTGTTGGCTACCCAAATGCATCGAGCACAAAGGAACCCCCCAGTAGTTGGAGTCAGCGCTGCCAGGGCTACGACAGGCTCCGAAGCCCTCCCGCTGGAAGCCGAAGTGGACCGCATGATAGAGATGCTGGGACAATTGGTAACCATTCTGGCCGGTGCTGGCCCCGGTCGGGCCTTGCGGATGCCCCCAACATCTGTGGGGCAGGGCTGGAGTAGCGCTGATCAGGACCAGGGACAGAAAGGACGACCCCAATACCAGGGGGCGTTAAACTGTCACGGCCCGCGGACACACTCCCTCCCCGCGGGCCGCAACTAAAGGAGTATGGTGGAACGCGACGTCGTCTGTCCGTACGGACACGGCGGAACATTCCACCCGAGTGGCAGGTACCACGCAGGACTAGTAGGCCCGCACAACGGCCCAGTACCTTCTCCCTGCCACTCGCTAACCGGTTTCACCGGTTACCTCGGGAAGAGGAGCCCGCCACTGAAATGGAGCCAGAAGGCCCAGTGGAGAGGCCCAAACCCCGCCGGCACCAACCTCGCCGCCGGAAGCCCCGTAAACCACGGGTGAAACCCCCGCCGTCCTGTCAAACCAGGACAGCACATGCGGGGGGGGGTGAAAGTACAACCACATGGAGAGAGCTATTTCCTACCCGGAAAGGTGGCCGGCAACGCCGTCACTTTCCTGCTCGACTCCGGTTGTACTACCAACCTTCTCAGTCGCAGAGTCTTTGAGGCACTGCCCCGCCGGGACAGGGATAGAGTACGACCGTATACTGGAGAGCATGGCACCCTGGCAGACGGGTCATGTATCCCCTTTTATGGTATTATCGAGCTCCCTGGGCGTGTCCGAGATCAGGCTGTACAGGAGACCTTTATCATAGGTCAACTGGAGGAAGATGCTATCCTCGGAATGCCCTTCTTGAAGCAACACCAGTGCCGAATAGATTTCAGTAAATCGGTGGTGCTGATGGGCGGGCGAGAACTCGCCTGTGTGGATAAGTTTGGGCGTCCTCTGGTGGGCGGTGTTCAGGTAGTTCGAAACTGCACCGTACCCGGACGCTCCAGAGCTACTATCCACTGCCGAGTGAACAGCAACCGGATAGCCAGGCTCGGGGTCGTTGAAAGCGCGCACGAAAAGATCCAACTCGCCAGTAGTTTAAACCGACTAACTGAGCGAGGGGAGGTCTTAGTGCAGTGCGTCAACCCCTTTACCGAGCCCATTGAGCTCCCAGCTGGGTCAATGCTGGGCCGGTTCCATTCCGTCCAGGAAGAGGACGTGGGCCCGTCGCTGGGTGACGCGACGGAGGCACCCCCTCGACACCCTATTCAGGGACGAGGGGCAGTCCCAACACATCTCCGGGAGTTATACGAAACAGCCAGTGGCGGCTGCGCGAGTAACAGAGAACGCCAAGCTATGGCCAAGTTACTACGCGACTACGGTGATGTGTTCAGCAGCGGAGAGCATGACGTGGGACTGACTGGAATTGTCAGACACGAAATACCGCTGACTGCAGGGACAACCCCTGTCCGGCAGCCCACGCGCAGGCTGGGGCCGGAGAAAGAGAAGGAGGTTAGCCGACAAGTACGGGATCTTCTGGACCGGGGACTGATAGAGCCCGCCCACAGTGCGTGGAGCTCGCCAGTCGTACTGGTCCGGAAGAAAGACGGCAGTTGGCGGTTCTGTGTGGACTACCGCAAACTCAATAGCGTAACCATACAGGACGCCTACCCTCTACCTCGTATTGACGAGTCATTGGACGCCCTAGCCGGCAGCAAGTACTTCAATACGTTAGACTTGCTAAGCGGCTATTGGCAGGTTCCTCTGAGTCCCGACGCCCAAGAGAAAGCGGCGTTTATCACACGGGACGGTTTGTGGAAGTGGAAGGTGCTGCCCTTCGGGTTAACCTCCGCCCCAGCCACCTTCCAGAGGCTGATGGAACAAGTCCTTAGCGGACTCCACTGGAAGACACTGCTGGTCTACCTCGATGATGTCATCGTAATCTCTCCAGACTTCGAGACACATGTCAGTCGTCTGCAGGAGGTTTTCGAGAGACTCCGAGGTGCCGGTCTTAAGCTCAAACCTTCCAAGTGCGCTCTATTGCAGCCGGAGGTCAAGTACCTGGGGCACGTTGTCGGTCGAAACGGCGTGGCAGCGGATCCCGAAAAGGTACGGGCAGTAGAAGACTGGGTCACCCCCCAAGACTTGACCGGACTCCGGGCTTTCTTGGGGCTGGTAGGGTATTACAGGCAATACATACCAGACTTTGCGGGCATAGCCCAGCCGTTAAACCGGCTCACCGCAAAGGGAGTGACGTGGCAGTGGACCCCAGTCGAACAAGAAGCGTTCGACCGCCTCAAGGGCTGCCTATTAACGGCGCCCATCTTGGCCTACCCAGACCCCACTCTGGAGTACATCCTTGACACAGACGCCAGTGACCAGAATGTTGGCGCTGTGCTGTCACAAGTGCAGGAAGGCCGAGAGGTAGTAGTAGCCTACTACAGCAAGTCTCTCTCACCCGCTGAACGAAATTACTGCACTACCCGCAAGGAGCTGCTGGCAGTAATCAAGTCAGTGAAGCACTTCAGACCATACCTATATGGCAGGAAGTTCCGGCTGCGTACGGATCATGCCTCGCTGATCTGGTTGTGCAGGAGAGCAGAGCCCTCTAGTCAGGTCGCCCGGTGGCTCGAAATCCTAGCTGAATTCTCGTACCGGATCGAACACCGACCGGGCAAGAGACACAGCAATGCGGATGGGTTGAGTCGCCGACCTGACGGAGGTTGCAAACAGTGTCTCAACATCGAGAGGAGGGATGGAGGTCCCCCACGATGCGAGTTGGAGACGCTGGCTCATCACGGAGCATCATTTGACTGGGATCAAGGTCAACTCAGGCAAAGAGTTGATGAATCCCCGGAGGATGTACAAAACCTCCGCGCCAACCCTGTACTGGCCGGTAATGTTCGAGAGCTGAAGAAGCTCCAAGAAGAGCTGCCTGGAGTCGTGGCAGACATATACCGGGCCAAAAGGGAAGGGCGACGACCCAGCGAGGAACGCATACGACAGGGATGCGCCGAGTTCCGGCTATACTGTCAGCGTTGGGACTCGCTGCGGATCGGGCAGGATGGGTTGCTAACCATCTCTCTAGCTGCCAGCGGCAGACACCCGGAAAGGAAGAGGGTAGTCTGCCCCACAGCCATCCGCCGTGAGTTGATTTGGGATACTCACAAGCAGGCCCACGCAGGGGTCAAGCGAGTGATATCCAAATTACGACTCCGGTGGTATTGGCCGCAGATGGAGCGTGACGTCCGGCTCAGAGTCAAACAGTGTGAGATCTGCCAGGCCAGTAAGCATAGCCGCCCCCCTGGTGAAGCAGGACGGCGGAGGCTATATGCTGGTAGGCCCTGGCAAGTAGTCGCTGTAGACCTGGTCGGACCCATGCCCCTGACCCCCAGAGGCAATAATTGGATCCTAGTACTAACCGACCACTTTACTAGGTGGGCGGATGCTCTGGCTATATCAGATGCATCAGCCCCGACAGTGGCCAGGGCGCTAGACCAACATGTATTCTGTTATTTTGGGCTCCCCGAACAGATACACTCTGATCAAGGCGCTCAATTCCAGTCTCAACTGATGAGCGACCTTTGCCGCCTCTGGGGAGTAAATCAGAGCAGGACCACCCCCTACCACCCTCAAGGTAACGGGGTGGTGGAGCGCAGCAACCGGATGCTAGGTGATGCACTCCGGAGTCTCCTCCTTGGACGAGGCCAAGAGGAATGGGATACGGTGTTGCCGCAAGTCATGCGTGCATACCGTAGCACCCCACACACCAGTACTGGTGAGACCCCAAACCTCTTGATGCTCGGGAGAGAGACTCGTGTCCCTGACCATCTCACCTATCACGTTCCAGAGCAAGATAACTCAGTCCACGAGTATGCCAGTGAACTAGTGGAACGGATGAAGGCCGCACACGATATACTGCGCCAACAGCAGTGGAAGGTGCGGCACGAAGATTCCGATGAACCACCTCTCTATCAAAGGGGAGATAAGGTGTGGATGGTCAATTACCGTAGGCGCCGCGGACAGGCTGATAAGCTGAAGCCTAAGTTCGTAGGCCCCTACGTGGTCGTCGAGGCTATGCCCAATCATACGTACAAGATTGAGCGCTCAGGACAGGTGTCTATCCAGAATGAGTCTCGCTTGAAACCGTATTGGGCTAGCCCTGACGGAGTGGGAGAAGCCCCCCCGTTGTTAGAGCCCAGGAGGCAGACAACGACGCGCGGGCGACGGCGGCATGGACCTGAATACGAAGTGGTCATACCGCGGGAGGAAAACTTGGTGAGAGAGGAGCGGCAGCTTTTGTCAACAGAAGCGTGTCCGCCACCGCCAAGTCTAATTCCATCACTTCCAGAAACCGAGCCGGTTCCGGAAGTGCAAACCCCCACGGAGGGAGGGGCTCCATCCGGAGAACAAGAAGAGGTGACCACTAACGGTGAAGTAGAGACGCCATTAGAGGCCCCTACTAACGAACCGGCAAGCGTGTCACCCCCCCTAGAAAGGGGACAGCGTACGAGGAAACCCCCACCGTATTTGAAAGACTTCATATGTGACTGCATTAGAAGCGGCGCACATGAAAGTCTAGGGGAAAACCGTACGATAAAATGTTGGAGTTGTGAACCCCACGCAAATATCAACTTTTGCGAGGGCGGAATAGTGGGAGGAATTAATGCGCGTAAAGCAAATAGTTCCGACCTCGTGCCTCAGAAACGATGCTCAGCCTTTTCTTATGCTGACATCGCCAAAGGCAGACGTATCTCACAACCAGCTCCAACCTTACCAAGAACGTTGAGTATGGACATTAATACCGAGTTCCCAGGTAAGCCAGTATAAGTCTTGTATTCCTATTCATGGAAACGGGCTCGATGCCAGTAAATTCTGAACTAATTCAGCAGATTGAATCAGAATTACTGGGAACCACGTTTCATGTGAATGACGATGAAGACACTGTAATGGCCGATGGTCTGTTAGACCTGGAGCTAGACACTGTTCTTGGTCAGTCCAC
This sequence comes from Bugula neritina, assembly GCA_964035545.1. Lineage (NCBI taxonomy): Eukaryota > Metazoa > Bryozoa > Gymnolaemata > Cheilostomatida > Bugulidae > Bugula > Bugula neritina. The sequence goes on from OZ037767.1 coordinate 10,999,899, forward strand.
ACATGATTCATCAGTTCCTCGAGTGCATTCCAAAAGCTGTGACTCTCAGGCTAGCAACGGTCGACAGTCACTAGAATTAGGTTGTAAAGATCCACCGCGATCTAACACTAATTCTACTTTTGTAGACACACTCGCGCCCGTCTCTCCGGGCATGCCTTCTCTAGAGATGGCGTGGGACTCAGAGCCGGCCCCAACAACTTCTACAACCAGGCAACTGCCACCCCAGTTGGAAGCAACCTCCAACTGGATTACAACTGCCACAGAGAGAGAGATCAGGACCCATCAAGGAGGTGAGGGTAATCGTGAATGCAACCTCTGCCAGCAGCGATTCACGACCCACCGCAGACTAAAAGTACACTTGCCGCAACACTACATCACCACTTTCTGCCCTTGCGGAGAATATAGCTACAATCGTGATTACCTGTTGCGGCACCAACGTACTATGCAGTGTTATCAAGGGCATGTCTATGAAGTAGACGAATCATCCTATCCTGCCTTTCTCAACGCCATCAAACCACTCATCACTGACTCAGCTCGGCTATCTCGCCTGGAGCAAGGCTTCCCTTCCCCGCGACCCATCATCTCTGGAGCCGCAGATAAACCTACACAGTCTACTAACTCTCCACCTCACAGTCCTATACGCATGCCGCATACCTTTCCTCGTGTCGTACTACAGAGAGTAGACACGAATGCGTATACACTCCCTCCTCCCCTTCCATCCTCAGAGCGGAAAAGACACAGGCAGCCAACTTCCTCTCGCTCGTCCCCCTGGGCCCGTAACCTACGTGAGGTAGAAGCTAGGGCGCATGACTTGGAGCAAGAAGTGTACAGGCTGGCCCCACGGGTACAGGCAGCATCCAGTGAACTCAAATATTTACAGGAGTCTATTAAACGCATGAAGCGTGCGGCCCGCAGTTAACTCGAGTCTACCTACAACTCCCTACTACTCATTCCCCTACCTCTCTGTGGCATTCCCTACCGTAATGGTGGCACGTACTCTATATGTAGATAGGATCTTCTCTTGCTTATTACTTAGTGCACGTTATATATACCTGTATATTTTTTACCAGTTGTTTTATTTTGTATATACTTTTATACTGTTCTCTTACCCCCCCACAACGAAGTATACGTTTTTTTTATGTGAATCTTATTTTATCAGAAAGTGGGCTTTCTGCTGGAGGGGGCAGTGTGGTGGCTCGTGGAGCTACCAGCAACACAATACGCAAGGTTGCGTATTGACCCGGAACAATGTATAAGCCAATTAGCTAAGCTGTTTGATAAGTAATAGTAGCCGCTTCGCGCTACTAGCTCAGTTGAGGATAGTGCTGTAAACTAAATAGACGTGCGTATCATTACTGTTGTACATTGGATTTTTATTATGTATTCTTGTATTAAATATAACGATATCTACTCGACTTAACTGGTGAAGTTTCTCTAGTGTTAAATAGACTCTCTTGGTGGCACATCAACCCTAAATCTGAAAACTATAACAATATTATGGTGCTTCTTATGCAGTAACTGTGTGACTAAGAGTGTTTGAAGGTATTGCATTATAATTTATATTTTGCAATCACCGCTGAATCCCAAAAGGGCTATTGAAGTTAAAATTGATTATATGCATAGAGTTTGGTAAGCTTTTATTACCCCTGCACTAATCAATAACACAAATAAGCTAAGTATCAAAACAATAACCAAATTTAATTTCTACTTATAATAAAGAAAACAGTAAACCGACAACTGATAGTAACTCTAGCAAGTTTTAAAAGACCTTTGTAAACTGTTGAAACCAAACTAAATGCTTCATAGCACACTAAAGCGGTATCATATAGCATTATGCAGAAAAAAGATATCAGTTTTGTCTGAAAAAGCAGCTGAAAGCTTGTTTTAACACATCAATGCTATGTTGGAACAAACATCAGTTAATTTTAGCAAGTCTTGTGAGATCACACTACATAATGCTACTGCCACATGCAAGCTTTTGAAAAATTACCATGAGTATTTTTTTAAGTTTTGTGCTAACTATTTCACGAAATCTTCAACTATATTATATTTATGTTGACGTGCAATTTCAAAAGTTTAGAGTTTAGACCATCTTGGAACCGTGCATGTTGTTTTTATATCAATTTCTTGTAGAGTTATGCCAAGTACAAAGCATCAAATAGTTGTGGTTGGTGCTGGTATATCTGGTATGAGTTGTGCTTATCGTCTTCAAACAGAACTTCCTAATGTCCAGGTACTCATCTAGTTATTTCTCATTTTAGAAGTTATCTTCTTTGTTAGTTTTGTATATTTGGGAGACAACTTCAAATTAAAAATGTTTCATAGTTTTGTTTTTAATTCAAAGGTCACAGTAATGTCTGATGATTTCACACCAAATTTAACTTCTGGTGGTTCTGGTGGCTTATGGGAACCGTACGCTGCTTCTGGCACGAATCCAGACAAAATAAAGTAATTTTCACCTAATTTAGTAGCAAGTAAGAAGTTGGTATTTTCAGAGTTCGAGTTCCGTAATATCGGTTTGTTAGACAATAAGTTATTTTTGCTAACTTCAAGAAAATGGAGTGACATTACTTATGAATATCTGGAGAAGCTAGCTCTATCATCTGATTCCCTCAAAGCAGGGGTGTCTTGTGTTGGCGCCCACTATCTAAGCAAGGATCCTTTGCTAGAGGCAAGTCCACTATCATTGCTCTGGTTTTATATAGATAGGTTACCATATGGTTTGCAATGTTTATATGCTGTCAACTGTGTAAATGTCTTTAACTTCGATTACTCTTAATAGTGTTTTCCACATCCATTGAAAAATAATTCTAAATTTAACCATAAATTAGTTTTTGCAATATTTTGCTGTAATAAAATTATTGGTCAACAAATTTGAGTTTTTGATATTTTTGCTTCCGTGAGCTAGTTATATTGGAAGCATTTTAATTTTTTCAAAATGTTTGAACTTGAGCTCCGAACTTGGTTTATACTTTCTGAATATTTTCTCGGCCAATCATATTCTTGGTTACAAGATATACTAATATTGTAATCTGCCTGTCCATAGATTCCCTGTATAATGAGACATACGAAACATGTTCGGAGAATGACTAAGGAACAAGCCAGGCGAATGCATCCAGCTGCTATAGACGGATACAGCTACTCCACATTTACCTGTGAACCTAAGACTTATCTCCCCTGGATTACTGAAAAGTATGTGCCATAGCTTCACATATACATATTATGCATTTTTTTAGCCAATCACATTCATGGTTTCGTACCTCAAAGGTCTCTAGGCCAATCATCTTCCTGGTTGCAAAATTTTCAGAGTTGGTATACTGTTGCTTTACCTTTATACACATGGCAAGTTGTTTGTATTATATATAATACAGGAATCTTAGTGAATTACACACCCTCTGCCGCATTTCTTTTGAATATACATTATTAAATAACTTCAACTGCAGGTGTATTGATGCAAATGTAGATAGGGAAACTTTCAACCTTATGTCAGTCACATAATTTACATTTATAATGTAGCAAGGTGAATATGGCGAGTTTTCTTAGTGTATAAAGTTTGCAGAAAGAATGCCAGCAGAATTTGTAGTTTGTTTGCTGTCAGAACTAGTAAAGCAGATTGGTTATTCCCAGAATGAGTGGTGTGTTGACGTATATTCAGCCTTCTGTTCTGCCGGTTCCACAGTATCTGGGTTGATGAATTGTAAATACTCGGTTTATTTAGGTTGAAGAAAGCCGGAGGTTCTGTGGTGAAGAGAAGAGTGAGAGACTTAGCTAAGGTGGGATTGCTCATTCAGCTGGTTTTACATGGACACGTGTTAAATTGGTGAACTATTCCATCTATCAAAATATTTCAGATATTTCATTTGTTGGATTCATCTTTGCAGTTGTTTTAGTACAACTCATGGTTGCAGATGGCTTGGTAGTTTAAAGTATACAGAGCTATTAGTTGTATGGCACTAAGTAATACTGAATTTGTTTTTTAATACTTACTTCTCGCTTAATACGCGTTTTTAGCTTAGTAAACGTATTGAAATTTTCTGTTCTGCAAAGAGAAACTTTAAAATAAAATACATTGATTGAGCATATAATAATATATTTTACTTATTTATGCATATATGAACTCATTTGTTTATGAGTATATGCATATATTATGTATATGGGTGTAATCATATTATTATATATTATATGTATGCTTATTTTACATATTGTACTCGTTTGTGCATACATATCTACATGTTTTAATTTGAGGCATATATTTAATTACAGAACACTTAATGTGAAATATTAACTTTCTTACAACTTTAAACTTAGTTCCATTTAAAAGAGCTTTTGTAAAATATTTACAGAGCTTTATTTAAGGAAACATAAATCAACTTAATGTATGCTGAGTTGTCCTCTCTTATAGCCTAACTTGAACTGGGCACATTAAGTATTTGTGAAATGAAGGGAAATTTACAAGCTTATTTGAGCAAGCCGCCTATAGTTTTAGTATCACTGAATGAAGCAAGACTTTTAGTTGAAGTCATAACTTTAAACAACTACACTCTGCAGCTACTAAATATTACTGCCTGCACCAATGTTTCAGTTGTGTGAAGAATTCGACCTGGTTGTGAACTGTACCGGACTGGGAGCTGAAGAATTAGCTGGGGATGCTAGTCTGGTACCGGTCCGGGGTCAAGTCATCAAGGTGAGGACAAACTGATGTTATTGAAGCGCCTTTCATGATAGCATAACTCTCAACAAGCACTAATGCTCTTCCTTGGGTATTCCAGGTAAAAGGGGTAAACGTTGTGAGCTATAAAAGTTGGCTACTGAATGGTGACTCTTTTTGGGTGTACATAATTCCAGGGTGAGTTTTATTAGCATTTTACTCTTTCTCCCCGCCCCTCTTTCTCTAGCTCTCTCTGTGTTATGTCCGTTAAATTTTAAACCTCCACTTCCACTATTTTAATTTCAGGATAAACACGACTACTTTGGGTGGAACGTATGAGTATGGAGTTGGTGACAATAAAGTAGATGAAGGAGAACGGAAACGCATCATGGATATGTGTTGTTGGCTGGAGCCTGCACTCAAGGTTTCTGTTATCCTGCAAACTATCAATTCTTACCCTGTTCATAAATTATGGATAGAACTTGCTGTTTTTGTAGCTTTGTATTTTTAGAATTGTACAGTAGAGAGGGACTGGGTGGGTCTAAGACCTGCAAGAAAAGGTGGAATTCGTCTGGAAGTTGACTCTACATATCACTCAACTGTTAAGGTACTACTATGGTATATAATATAGGGGTAACCGGGGCACAAGTCATAGGGGTTCAAAAAGCCAAAGTCAAATTGTGAAAGACTTTATTGACTTGGAGTTGTGAGTTTTTTTTCTTTAATAAAAAGGCAATGACCTAATTATTCAGCCACCACCACCAGTAGTAGTGTTACATATTATTATCTATTGAAGGTGATACATAATTATGGTCATGATGGATCAGGAGTGTCCCTGCACTGGGGGTGTGCGGCAGAAGTGGTTACTAAGGCTACCGAGTCACTTCATATACCACCATACATTCTCACATCTAAATTGTGATATTAATCAGACTATGGCTGCTTCAGATTAAATCTTCAACATGTGTTACTATATAATTCTTTCTCAACTAAACTGAATGATGTAGACCTACATTGCTGGTTGTGGCCAATGACTACAGGTGTTTACAAACACAATTATGTTTATTAGAGCACAGTTTGCATCATGGGCTGCTGCTCGTGACTTTTTACTAGTGTTACAGTTGGCGATTTGGATTTCAGAAAGCAATGTGTATACAAATACTGCACTCGGTCACCCCCAACCCAGTGCTGCTTCTAATTATATTCCTTTTCAGCGCTACAACTCTACTATTTCCAAGTTGCTAGAGTCTCTGAAATCTAAATTCACTTTTACAATTCCATTCTGTGCTATTACTTGTATATTATTGTAAATTAATCAAATTAAAAATTTTAAACTGCAGCAACTTTTTACATCTAAAGCTCAACATTCAGTATGCTGTTTGAAAAGCAGATATTGGATTATTTTTTTATATTCACTGTGGACCAGTTTTAGTTTTTGATCAAACTTGCTGACAGTCTTGGTATTGTACATTAAAAATTTGAGAAATATGGCTGACTAGAAAACTAGAAATGATTTGTAAGGTTTTATTGTATCAATAAACTACAAGTAAAAAGATCTCAACTTTTTAAAAATACACTAAAACTAATTCCGAAACTACATCGACTAAATACATCATTGTTTCACTTTCAGTAAAGCATAAAATAGACACATATTTCCCTAATCAATTTTCAGACAAAGTTTCACTTCACACAATCTCACCAGCGCAGTTAATTTTTGGACACAGCAGGCCTTCTCACACATGAAATGCAGCCCACATAAAATGTTTCATCTACTGATATCACACGTGGACAGCTAAAAGTGGTTAATACTAGAGGCCAACTCATTATAAAAATACATATATTTGAGCTTAAGCATTTGCACAAATATTCTTCACATTTTGAAATAATTAAATTAGCAAAAATAATGATATATTGAAAAAATAGACAAATTTTGATACTAAATAATTTATATTGTTAGTGAACTTCACTGTAGAGGGAATGTGTTAGCCCACAACAAGTTGATGTACTATAGCCTACACACTACATACCAATGCAATATTTACTAGAATAGTTAATGATAAATTTAAGGTGATTTGATGTTTCTCCCAGGTATAACTATGGTGGCAGCAAACCTAACACGGTGTTACTTTAATGGACTGTATTTTGGGTGTGTTGGCGCCTCTATAAATGATCTTAGCTCATAGGATGCAACTTTTGGGTCAAACTCAAAGCGGTCTCGAGCGTATATCAATCGAATATCCGTGTGAAGGAAAATCTAAAAACATGAATGTAAATTACAAGATCGTAGTACATGGTAAGTAACACTTGTCCGCTGAATAATTCGTTGATTCATTTTACAAGCACTACAAAATTTGTCGAAAAAATAAAACTAAATGCAATACTAACTACCGCCAACAGTTGCTCAAGTTAAAGTATTTATTATAATAAAAATATGTGTATATCTGTGGAAAAACTATTTAATTATAAATATAATAGTTTCTACCTTAACCAGCATTAGTAAACAACAGAGTTTATACCATGCATGCACACACACAATAAGTGGTAGAGTTTATACCAAACACACAGACATACCTTGTTGGTCTTTGTGCTGAGGATCCGAAGATGAATAAGATATCTGAGATAAGTAGGAAGCTTATCCTTTGATTTAGCAAATGAACTTGCTTGTCCTTGACCTTGCTGTTCACACGGCGCATACACTGTCTTCTGCCTGATGAAGGTTTGACTCTTGGGTGGCATGTCGCTGAGATCATACGTCACCACAAACATCTTGTTTACTTTATGATTGGGATAGAACAGCGTCTGTGGGGAACCAACGTAGTAGAATGTCAATAGTACATACTCAGGGTAGTTATCAGAGCTGACAGGGCAACAAATCTCAATAAAAAGCACAGTAAGCAGAAGCACCATTGTATCAATCAATTAATCAAAATGTTACATTCATACAGCTTCAGACAACAAAGGTGATCTAATAACATGACGAAAGTACTCACAATCTGTAGGGTGCCCTTTGGAGGAATCTGGTAGCCCCGCCTACTAACTTTCGACAAGTCGACATAACCCTAACAAATAGAAAGAGACCATGAAGATAGTTCTGCTGACGCATCAATGGATTTTTCAAGGTTTCTGCTGAGCGTAAAGTATTTAGTGTATAAATCCTTACACTTGTATAATTGTCTAGTATTCACCAACACGTGCTTTTATACTCAATAAAACTTAAACTTTAAAGGATGTAGAAGTCTAACAAACAATAACTCACCAGATACGGCGAGGAGGCATCATCATCAGATAAACTGTTGAAGAAATACGCTTCAACAGGAAGAACTCTGTGTTGCGGACAGAAAGCGCCGGAGGCACCGATGTCTACCGTGAAACCATCTACAGAACCTGCCGGATCTATTCTACCATTGAGAAGTGACTCCTGTAACAAATGGCCACAGTTCCCAGTACATCATGCTTCATGTTGACAATGAAACCAGTTGTCAATAGCGACGAGTTGAAATAAAATAAGATTTGTCATCAATGTAAGAAAATACAAAGTGCGATTTTTGGTATATCATCTACTAATGACCTCGTAAGCATGAGAAAACTCTCTTAACACAACGGGAAATATTTGGACTCAGCGTAGTAGATGATAACCTAAAACACTAACCAGTATATCCTAAAATAGTTTCTACTCTCTAGTCATTGTATTTATTTGTTGTCAATGACTTTGTATAAATTGACTCCTGCATTGTAAACATTGCCATGAAGTGAACGTTTGCATGAATACTACTAACTGGTATTAACAAACCCTTTTACAAGTTTTACCACCTTTCATTAGTTTAAACATAAAATAACTCCACTAAACATAAAACTTTAAACATTATATGTATAACCATCTAAAAACCAAGAAACAACATTACTTTGACACTTCCTTTACCATCACCATAGAATAATCAGTACATTGCGCTAACCTCAAAGTTCCCAAGAAGACTGTTGCGAGACTGAGCTTGGGTCCTGTTAGGAGTGGTGAACGCGGGGGCACTAGAACTAAGAGGAAGTGAGGTTTTATCTCGTTCTGGCGTTTGATCATGTTCCGATAGCGATGTACAGGAAATCGCGCTACAATCATAACCATATTTCATGATGAAATTAAAACTGGTAAATGACAATCACTCACTTTCAAACTCGTGTTGTGAGTAGATAATAGACTGTGTGAATGCAGCTTAGTTTAGCATCGACTACATACAGCACTGATGAGCAAATAGAGTTGTCTGCCCTACCTATATATTAGTTCAGCTCACATAAACTGTTATAAAACAGCCTATAGCAAATTTTATTTGACTATTTGTGAAGAGTTACAAGTCAACAAAACTGCAAAAAATACATTAAAAAATTCAACATGTAAATACCTCTAAGAAATTGAAAAGGTAAATTAAATAAGTGAGATTAAAGGCTAGCAGGCATGTGTTGCATTTCAAACAAAACCACACTTACTTCTTAATGGATTGAACACTGTTTATGGAGTCGTCATATCCAAAGCTTTTACCAGCTCTTTTAACTGGAGCCTAGAATGTATGCCAGAAGAAAATTGTTAAAAAGAGTGAATACTGTAATAGATAGTCCCAATTACTAGTGCATGCATTACACCGCAGAAATTATAGTGTGCTGTAATTTATGTGCAAGTGACTTTACCGGACTAGACTGAAGAGGTCTCTGTCTGAACAACCTTGAACGACTGGGAGGAGGACACGACGCCGTCTGTTTGATATTCTGCAACTTCAAAAGAAACTACACTTAGTATAATAATAGACAGGTGGAAGCTAACTAACAAAATGTTATCAACTGGTGAAAGTAAAAGTTATTGCTGGGTACAACTATGTTGTATCCGTTAGAGGCAGGCAAATATTAATCATAAACAGTTATGAAGGAAGACAGTCAGGAGCTGCAAATACAATTTGCTGAACAAGGAAGGAGCCAATCACAACGTAATATATCTGTTGAGAGTATTGAGACAATTGAGGCTTTAATGGCTTGAAAACATTCTTGATAAAACTTGAAAGGCAGTAGTTTGCAAGGATATGTTATGACATGCTTAGAAGAGTGACTTGGAAAGCAGAGTAGGCAATAGGAAGAGTTTGTTGATATTCTTAATGCTAATAACAGAAAAAACCTGCCCAACTCTGGTATAGTCAACAACCACAGGGTGGAAAATGAATCAGATGTATAATAACAAATCATTATTTCTGCTCATGAAAATGATCTAAGAATGTGGTAATCTCAGGCATGTGAAAATACCTTTTTATTAACTGGTGTGCCTGATAAATTTTCTTTATCCTCACGTCCCTGAGTTGAGTGGCGCCTTGATCTACGTGTATATGATTTGTCATCTTTATCATTATGTAGGGAGGATGACTCTCCACTATCCAATGATTTACTCTGATTGGTCAATAGATTGCTAGGTAACCTGCTATTGGACGAGTCATGTTCTACATGCACTTCATTACCTATACTGTTCAAAGTTCTGTCTACTGCAATTGGGCAGTTATCACTTTTAGCTGCTATATTACCAGAAAGTGATTGGGAGTTGTCTGTACACTCAACAATAGTTTGTTTTGATTGACAACTTGATGACCTATTAGAATCGTCTGAGTTGGCTATAGAGTCTTTGGATGAACTACATGAGGATTTGAGAGAATCTTCTTCACTAGAGTTAGCGTCAGAATGGCGTGCGAAATTGCGTGCAAGACTGTTTACATTTTCCTGTCCCGTTCCTGGGCCATCTTCCTCCTTGGGGTCGAGAGGTGGTAACATCTCAATCTTTGGCGAGATGTCAAATGACGGAACAGTAAAAAATTTGTTATCTGCAGCAGTTCGGGTAAACAAAACCTTTGGACTTTTAAGCGAAGAACATTTCTGGGATGAGATTGGTAGCCTAAATAAAGAGAAGCAAATTAAAAACCAGTAGTGTTTAAAGAATTTCCGCTATTAATAAGTCCGATGTCTTAGAAATCTGTAACAAATTTTAAAACGCTTATAATTACTAGATTGTCTGTGGTTAACTAGAAGAAGTCCTACATCTCCTAGACTAAACTTGAGCTGGTGAATTGCATTTATTTTTGTGATTTCATAATTGCTTTGGACTTCTAGTTTTTGAAACCATTCTTGAGAAGTGAAAAACATAATATTTCTACATGATTTATATATAAAAAGCTACATTTCAATAAAGTTTTAAAAGTATTACTTGTTGACATCAATATAAATAAACTATAGACTCTACTCTGTATTAGATTTAAAAGCAGCCGCTCAAGGCATACAGGAGTTGCCCTACCTGGTAGGATGCACGACTTTTCTGGGAGATTTTCCAGTGGCACATGAAATTGGTTCTAGTTTATTTATAGAATTGGCTGGTACAGCAGTGAAAGATGCGAGCTTTTCAGCAGCAGTTAGTGAAGGACTAAAAGGGACGTCAGAATCATCAGAGTATTTGAGACAGCGTTGAGCTGCATAGGTATGTTGACTGGTCAGTTCAGTGGCTGACTTTCGCCCTGTGATACACAAAATACCATATGATTATTACTGTGATAAATAAAGGAAACCTGCATTAGTGTACTAGTGCCAAATATTTGTGAGATTATGTCATAATTTGAAACCTGTAAGGGGACATAAACTAGCATCACAAGTACCTGTAAGATCTTGTAACCCTCGGACGCTTTTAGACCTGTTGTGGGTTCTTTCATTAGGTGTGACAGCTCGTGCTATTTCATCATCCAGGTCTTCTTCACTAGTACTGCCAGTATTTGTCCACAACCTGTAGGATAAGGCAAACCATGTACAAGATTTACAACCAACTAAACAGTCTAAATGATTTCGTACTCAAATGTATTATAAAAGTCTAGTAGGTAACTTGACTTGTTAGTGTTTCATTATTAGTGTGATGTACAATAATTTTAAAGATTTCAGTTTCTAACGAATCTTGTTCTTTGAAAGATGTATTACTAGAGCAAGTGTATGCTAAAGTTACATAAAAAAAACAACCAATTTTATCAAAATAGAATATGAATGTAAGATGGAGAAAGTAAATTTACCCCCAAACCTACATACCTACCAACTGTAAACCTGCTACCCTTATTAAACTAAAGCTAAAAGCAAAGCCTGCATGTCATTAAAAATAAAGATACAGTTGAATGTATGTGCTAAAACAGCTGTCCGAAAGCTGTCAAATAGCATTTCTTTTTGTATCAAATGTAAACACCAACTCTCTTATTTGTACTGAAGAGTACCAATTTATTATATCTGTGCATCTAGAAAACTTTCCTTCAGAGTGCTGCAAGTTTTAAAATGCAAATTTGTTTTAAAAGCAAGGAAATAGCATCTACAGAGTAGATAAGCCAACTCAATGCTTCTGTGTTGTCTATCACAATGTTGCACCTCGATATTGAGCTAATTTGTGCTATGGAATTCAAAACTAGCATTTATTTTTTGAGCTACAAACAGAAAGTTTTTAAAAAACATTGAACAGAATGCTTCTAGCTTCAAACTTTAAAAATTTACTTTCTTTATTTTATATATACTACACTACACTACACTACTATACAGCAATACATTCTGCACACTGCTACATTATATTGCATCACATTACACAGACCTCCGAGATTTCCCAAGCAAAGGTGAAGCATCTTTCACACCAAAAAGCTTGTCTCTGCTGGCAATGCTGATCTCGTACGGGGTTAGCGTAGTTCTAGGCAGACTTGACAGGGTGACCCTGACAGCCAACCGAGGACGTCCCAAACTGGCGTCAGGGAACTTGTGGCTTTGAGGAGACATGACGAACTTGTGCACAAACCATTCTCCTGGTGCGGTAAGTCTACAACATGGAGAAGGCAACTGCTAATAGGCACACTGTAAATACTAAATAATCCTAAGAAAAATTCAGTATCTAGTGGTGTGAACAGGAAGCAGTAATTATGCAGGAACACACAACTCTAGTCACTACTTTTAATTCACTTCAACCTTAAAGCCTCTAAATGTAAGCAAATCAAAACTAACTCAACATGTAGTAAAAATAATTTTGTAGTATATGGAAATAGTAAAATATTATCTACCATATAATGATATGATACATGTCTAAAATGTAATATTTCCACTATTACCTATAAAAAAGTGTTTTACTGTGACACCTTTGTGATTACCTGTAGAATATATGTCTCGGTGTGACACCCTGAGAAGCTGCTAGCCAAGCTGAGAGCTGGGAAAAGCACAAATGAGATCTAACTGCGTTACACAGATTCTGTAGAGGTTGTAGTTTGCTATCGGGTCTAGAAAATAAATTAAATTCAACAGATCAGTATCACTGAGAAAGTAAAGTCTTAATAGCAGAAATGCCATAAAAAGGAGATGGGAAGAGAGAGTTATTACATTAGGAGATGAGAGGGATGAGTGATTTTTATACTTGAAAAGGAAACAACTTGAGAAAATGTGGCAGAATTGGTGCTAAGCATTACAGTAACTGTCAACGTATACATACAAAATCCATCATGTATTATTCAAGAGGAGCTTAAGAAATACAAAAAACTACTTTTTGACGCGTTTCAACATAAGTAGGCATGGCATGGCAAGCTCAGTCTTAGCTTAGGTGAGAATTACAATAACATGCCCCATCTGTTGGGCAAGCTATCATGACAGAAATAGGTTGATATTTTCCTATTCAAATTTTGTTACAAACAATTAGAAAATTATCGATTCCACTCAGAACTGCTGGACAAATCCAAGAATAATGTAAGCTGAGCTCATAAAATATAGTCTCAGAACAAAGTATAGTCTGAGGAATGATCACTGACGTAACCAAGGTTACATACAGTTGGAATCACTGAACCAAACCACATTTTGTAGCATTCATCAGAAAATTAAAAATACTTGGAGCCAAAAGTAGTAAGTGCAGCATCCCACTGTTAGTAGGAAAGTAATTGATACAGCCAAATACTATACAGGAACCAACTGCCGGATTTTATCTCTCCATTTTAAATTTGGAATACTCCAGGAAGGTTCAACTTCAAAGTAACAATTTGAGACATTTAAGGATTAGGAGATATAATAATGTTTTACTTGACCTAATGCTTAAGGACTATTTTGGCAAGTAATAAATAACTCAATGGTAATTAAATGTCAATGTCTCACCCAGGGGACAGTTGCACATCATATAACATAGAATAGGTAGTATAACACAAGAATGGCTGCCGTTGCTGCCTCACCTGGAGCACACTTGCTGAATGGTCCACTGCTCCAGGAGGACGTAGCAGTTGGAGTGGGCGGAGCCAACCTCGTGAGTGTTGTGCTGAATAGGGGGCGCCGCCTTCCCACTATCGGCGTTTTCTATCTCACAACGTGGACAGAGCAGCACCTCTACACACAGTGGTATCTTGTTCCTGCACAGTCCCCCCATAACCTCTCTGTACCGCCTCACTTTCTGACACTGTAGGAGATACAGGAAGTACTTTACCATTTCATAATACTAACTGTGTTGATAACATGACTATTACTTCACGTAAGACACAATGACACAACTCTTCGTGACTCAAAACTCTCTCTCTTTCTCGTATATATAACTTAGATGTAGTCTTGAAGTTAGTACTGGAAAAACAACTCCTAACACAGTAGCAATATTCCAATATGTGATTACTGTACTATAACGTAATCCAATATAATACACTATATATATATATATACATGAATACAATATTCCATATATCAATACTATAGTACAATATCACTTCATTATAAATCAATACAATATTGCTTTTCACGATTTAAAATATAAGTAATGAGCAGTCACATGGCCAAGTCATATTTGGGAGAGGTTCTTGAACTTGAAGCAACCTGATTGACCTCTAAAACACTAGACTGAGTCATAACTAAACAACAACGTGAAATTATATGATTAGCTAATCTCAAAGGACTGCTATTCATTGACTTGGCCTAATAGTTTTTTATCAAATTGATCAGTCACTGAAAATACTCATCAATTTGATAAATAAATCTTTGCTTTCAAACTCAGCTTATTATTTGTGAAATTATCAAATTAAACAAGACAGTAACATTATATTTAATTCCTCAGATTATATTATTATATCAATATATTTGGGTCTGTTAGTAGGTAATATAATAATTAACATGAGAACACAACTTCAGTTACACTCAAATTTCTCTTTCAAAATAAGGACCTATAAATCTTCTTTGACACTGCATCTGCCTTGTGACAGCCACAGGAATACTCTGAACATTCTCACCTCTTCATTAGTCTCAGAGCAGGACTTGTGGACAGGTGCATTCTGAATAGCATGGGACCCGTCACGCCGTCCCTTACTCGACGACTCAGGAATTCGAGACTCGGTGATAAGCAGGCCGACTGTCTCATAGGCTTTATCCAATGAAATGTCATCATATTCATCATGCCCGGCAGCCATGCTCTCACCTATCGGTCGACCTACAACACAGCATTCGTATAAGTATGGGGGAGCAGTGGCAGAAAGCCCACAATCACAAGGATGCCTGCAGATGAGCCAGGGCTACTAAGTAGACAGCAAACTCAGCTCCAACTAAAATCATGTGGTTGCTAAGGCAACCATTTTCAATCAAGTATGCAAATTTTCAGAAAATACAAAATAAATTGCACATCATGACATTACATTGCATTAAAATAAGTATTGGCAGAAGGTAGTCCATAGCTTATACTAGGAGACTGTCATGTCATTAGTGGGTCACAAGAGAGAGAGATAGGGTGATGAGTCATTATAATCTATCTATGGGTCACATGACTAATGAGCAGCCAATTATCAATATACATGCAAATAGTATATTCTCTCTTATCTGGCAAGCTGTGCTACTTATGATGCCTGACTAAGTCATGTAAAAGAAACTATTCATTATCAGCCAATCTGCTCCAGTATATCATGTTACAATAATAAGCTGAGTAGCTATTTGTGTCTTGTTAAACATTTTTAGAATTTTCCATTCAATAGAGCTGACAATTGAGTGTGAAGCACCAACTGGGTGGGGGAGATCTACGTGTAATAATTTTTTCAAAGTAACCTTGAGCAATAATTTAAAATACAACGAAATTTATTTTAAAAACTATTGTGACTGATTGTAATTAAAAAGGGTGAATATAAAATTGTTTTAGTTTGACTAGTGATTAGATCAGCACACGCTCGCTCACTCACTCAGTCACTAACTCAAACACTTAATAAGTCACTAATACAGGTATTGACTCAGTCACTAACTAATTCTTTCAGTCACTGATATAAAACTCACTAGCTCATTCAATTAACAAGCCAGTTATTCACTGATAAATGACTCAAAACTCACCAACTGAGTTACTCATGGAGTAATCGCTAAGTATATGACTACACACTCACCCAGTTACTCCAGTCAATTTATTTGATGAGCAACAGTCAATAAAAACAAGTCTAATCTAACCATGCTCAACTGTCATACTATTATTGTGCAGATAACTCCCAGCTAATAGCTACAAACATGTCCAGAAACATGTAATATGAGGTTGTATTGGTAATAATATAGACAGGGCATACTGTATAATGTATATCAAGCTGCTAACTGGAGCAATATTGATAATGCTATCAAAATGCATCTCAAACTGGTATAATTATTGATATAAGTGTACCAATAAATTTAGAACACAATCACATTTTATATTCTGTTTCCTGGTAAGACAGATATGCTAAACTAGAGGCTATGATTCAGGCCCATTTACTGGTAGCTGCATGTTGACCAACATTGCCAGGTTATACTATGTGAGTAACTGTGAGTACTGGACTTACTCTATAGATTTTTGTTAGCTAAGCAAATCTATAATAGATATAAACAATTGTAAGAGCCTAGTTTTTTGTTGAACTCTATAATGTATGCCAGTGTGCTTATTGTTAAAGCAAGCTGTTGTGAGCATGCATAACAAGCATAACTGGCATTACATCATCTTATACAAACTGTTATCCCCAAGATACCAGCTGCTCAACTGTTCTACTGCATAATATACCCATGTGCCAGCATCAACGCAACACCTCGGCGTGTATCACTATTATTGCAACAAACAGGGCAATTAATATCTAATACATTGTTTACCACTTGTCACCAATTGACTACAGCTAATCCTGAGTATTGGCAATCACTAATTCCACAGAGAGGTGCAGCCTGCCACAGATTCCAGGGCCTGACTGAATGGCCCACCAACTGTTGTACATGTCAGCAGCTGTTACTACACTACCTATAGTCCTATACAGTTACAGTGTAGTAGGTGAAGTACATTGTAGCAGTGCAGGGTATAGCAGAGTGGAATGTAGTGAAATGGGTCACACCTGAGAGAACACTTGCCCTATGTAGTAGGGTATTTACATTAGTGGCCACAACTAACCTATTAATCAATACTTACTCTATATGCATATACTAGTAACTTGCTAAGTCACTACGTACTGTGATTGTGTAATAGTGTTGATCTGCAATAACATTATATGTTTTAGATTCAACACACCTGTCACATGTCTAACCTGATTTAGCCAAATAGTGTAATATATTTATTTAACCTGTGTAATTGAACTAATGCGAGTTAGAGTTGTCTTCTCAAAACATAACTGGCAGGTAGGCCTGCTGGAAGCCTGCAATCAAGTTTATGATCTTGAAATAAACACCAAACATGCACAGCAAGTCCGGAGATATCGTCACAAGCATTTATTTTTAGACGATAATTATATAAAAGTATTTGAGCAATCTAAGTACCGTTTGATAGTAAAAGTACAGGAGGGAAAGTGTCCAGTAGGCCTGTTTCTACTACATCTAGTCCTAGTACTGAAAGCATTGGGAGGTTAGCCAAAAGAGTAGTGCACTTACAAGGGCTAATTCCGCTTTATGGCAAGAATAATCTTGTTCCATGCTATTGGCCAATGCTGGGCATAGTATAAGTAACATGATGCATAGATGATGTGCTAAATTAGGCCTACCATGGTAATGCATTGTATCATAAGCTATTAGCCTAATACTAGCTTATCTAACGTTAACCTACTGAATGTGTATATTATATAATTACATACACGCCAGCAGTATAGCTGTAAACCGTGCGTGGCATAACTGAAACCCTTGGAATATTCGGTGATTGTGGTTATTTTTAGCGTTAATCTACTACAGGAGAGAAGTATGGCATTACTATTACACGATACCAGGAGACGCTGCAAAATCTCAAATCTCAACCGAGCAGCCTCTTACTACCAAGTCACTAGTGATTAGAGAGTTTGTCATTAGAGTTGATTAGTTACAGTCAGTCAGTGTACAATGAGTCAGTATTCAGTCAGTCAATACAAAGTCAATCAGTAGTTACTAGTCAGTAGTTAGTACGCAGTCACTTAGTGTACAGTGAGTCAGTACGAAGTCACTTAGTGAACAGTGAATACACATTGCACAGTTATAGAGCCAAAAACTACTCAGTGACACTCAAAAGAGGCGTTTCTTTGCCAGTATTTCAGAAAATATTGTTGAAACATTTAGCTTGCAAAGTCAAAGGTGAAACACATCAGAAGGAGAGAGAAAATAGGAACAACCTGATCCACATCAACTTGAATAAACTAAGTTTATCTAGTCTATGGAATAAGTCACCAAGTAGCTGACAATATCAATACATAGCAAACCCTCTAGGTTATGCCACACCAGTGTCCATAATAGATAATGTCAGTACTACAAACCAGGATTCATAAAATCATTTAAACAACAATATCCTCTATTGCTGCATGTAAAAGGCTAACCATGTATACCTTATCCGTAGCAGTAGTATGCTATATAACCTGCAACAGTAACCAAGTAAAAAGCCAGTTGAGAAGAATTCAGTCATACTGGTAACAGCTAGACCAAGACTGGATATACAGAAATGAGATCATTTCCTTTCACTACACCGGACGTCAAAGCTCAGTTTTACCATGACTACTGATTACCAAGCAATGTAGAGAGAATACTTCCCAAAATGACTAGCCAGCCCTCCTGTATTCGGATAAGAGAATAATGTATGGATATTGCTTACAGAATACTGTACCTAGGTTCTAGCTACTTGAGAAATTTTCCACACATTTTCCCATATTCATAATATTTGCACAAAGATGTCTTAAAAACCAATATTAGTCATTGTTAGCATGCAAAAATAGAGTAAACAATTTCTAGTTTGCTGGGACAAAAAAATAAAAGTGTTAGTGAAAAAAATATATTAAGTAACGCTTGGCAACTTTTAACTCATCATTTTCTGATTTAATTATTAAGAAAAAAGTAGTTTTGGTAATTCCAACATAATATTATGTACCGATTAAAACTTGCCTTTTTGAGGTGGGGGTTTGTGTGAAACCTAGCCAAGCTATTTCCTTATAGAAGGAGTATTATACATATTATTATTTGTTGTGGAAAAGGAGCAGTGCACTGCAGCATTGAACTTGATGAATATGTGTGTAATATTACGATTCAAACAATTGGGTAACGATAAGTCAGTGAAACATGTGTTGCTATTGTTTGTCAACTTCACCTTATTTGCACAGTTTCAACTGCACCAGTCAGCCTTGGCTCTATTGAGATTCAGCAACAGTTTTTCAATAGCCATTAGTTATCAACACAATATGTAGATAATTAAAGTAAGTAGAACTTGATATAGTAGAGCTCAGTGAAGTGCAATGACTCTAGTGATTCCAGTTCAAAGTTATATCACAATGCATTACATTGCTGCATGTTACAGTTGATGTTAATAACACGTGAGTGAACCAGGAACCCTGGGAAATAGCATTGCGTACATCACAGTAGTTGTTACGTGTTTTTATGAGTTTCTCAGAGGTGTGCAGATATGTTGGTTTTCAAAAAGTATTCTGATCCCAGCTTTCGAAGCCCTCCAACCCCCACCCCTCCTCCCTCCCTTATCAAGAGGAAGCCACACAAGCCTTGCATAACATTTCCATCTCAGTATAAACAGCTAGTCAACCCCTGTGAGCTACTTCACAGCACTGCTTGAACCAGATAAACTTTGTAGCTCAGTGATAGTTTAAGTGTTGATAGAAGCAGCAGCAACACATAAGAACACCACGTGACCTCATCAGTGGTAGGGGTAGTGGTGGTGGTAGCAGCAGCAGCAGCAGCAGTAGCAGTAGTAGGAGTAGGAGTGGTAGTGGTAGTGGTAGCAGTACTCTGCACTAGTAGTAATATCACCAACAGTTAGTAGCAGTATGATAGCCATGAACTAGTAGTAGTGGGTGTACCTATTGATAGTTATATAAGTACTGTAAGCCCATCCAGGTCAACATTATCATGCACAAAGTCACTGTTTCTATAAATGTTATCACTCTCAGCTAGTGACTTATTCACCACAATCGGACCACCATATATATCACTTGTAGTTACCAATGGTGAGTTCATTACCACTAAATGATTACATTGCATCATTGTTGAACTTGCTAGCACATGTGGGGCACTTGCATACATGGGGCACTTGCTAGCAGATGACATCTCTCTGATCTCATGTCACAACAAGTTCAATTTACCCAACCAGCACGTGATGCGTGATGTCATCAGTTGATGAGTTGGAGAGATGGTGGGGGCACCTGTGAGGCACTTGCAAGACACATATAACATAAAACATTAACCTAGGGCACTGCCTTCAACACTCACTACCATCATGTACATTCTCATAGGACTTCATCACCAATTAGCAATGACGCAATAACTATTAGCTCACACCATTCCTATTTCATTAAAACTGCAACACCAGTTTCTAGAATCAGAAATCAACAAAATGCACCTATTTGGAAATTCAGCCAATCAGAACAAAATTGTCAAAAATCTACTTCGCCAGCAATGCTAAATACTTATTGCATAACATGCACATGTAAAAACCAGTTCTGAAACTGAAACTAGTAAATTAGGACTCCTTTCACTGTTTAGTAAATGGGCTGAACTTTTAACCTCAAAGACTAGAGTTTCTACTAAAACCTCAAGATGGTATATATATATAGTGAGAAGAAAGCTCATCTAAACTACTCATGTGACCCACTAAGTGTTGCCCACTAAAAAGTAAACAATGACCAACCTGAAACAGTTTCAGGTTTCATGTTCCACGGCTGTATCTCCCATTCACCGCAACAGAAATTCTCTCCAGATTCCGAGAACAAACTAGAGTGAAAAGAGAGGTGGGTTTTTGAACAATTGATAGAAACATTGTAGTATTTCTTAAGCTAGAAAAAATTAGTACAAAAATTGCATCAACATTAGATTTTAGTAATACAACATGAGAGAGACACTTCAAATTTATGTCTTAAAGTGCTAAAACCACACGGCAGGTTGCTAGTCACAAATTATACGTCCACATTAAAATAAATGAATATATTCCTAATAATACTCAAGCAGATAAAAACTAATTTAGAATTGATGTATCTTAGTAGTATTTCAAATGAAAATGATAGAAAAAAAGGTCACAGCATATATTAGTATATTGTAATAGTCAGCAATCTAGCATGGCAACTAGGGAGTTCATGGTGACTCATTAAGATTATACAGGCTATATATTTATAATACCATTCATGTCTGACATGACTTTGCTGGGCAAAACTCTTTCACTCATCACTTGCTTCACGATACTAATAACATAAACATGTAGTGGGCCATTGAATATGGGTTTTCTTGGGGACTTACAGTACCACATCAACGCAGTGGCATTGTCTATACTCTAAGGCCTACGCCAATCATAAGCAGTATGGAGACTACATGTACAATAGTTGATTAGGTGGCACATTAATCACACTGAGTAATATAAGATTTAGACTCAATTTCTCACTACTTCGAGTTGATTAGTAAATGGCTTAAAAAGAATAGATGATACAGTCAGAATATAATTCTACTCATAGTGACTTTATTCGAACAAATCTACATGTAGGCAGGCATTTAAGTATAAAGATTTCAACCCCTAATGAAGGCAAAAACATTCATCTGGAAATCAGATGAATAAATTATTTCAATATTCCGCAATGTACTATCATAACTACAACAACTTACCTCCCTTAAATTTCTGTGCACCTATATCGTTGGTGGACCAATATATCTCAACATTGCATTGGAAGTAGTTTCAGGTCCCCAGTCAAACATTTTTTTTAAAAATCTGGAACAAATGGATTGAATTATGTACACCAGCTGAGCTTAGACATTAAAACCTTCATAGTTAAAAAAATTGCTCAGCCTAAATAATTTAAAAAAAAAATTAATTTGTAATTAAAATTAAAACAAAAACTTTCCATACCAAGGAAATAAAATTAACATAAACAATTTGAATTAATATTATATAACCCAACCATAAACAACCATCAATATGATAGTTAGTATTCAAAATAAATATTTCAATTTAGTTCTAATATTTATTAATTTAAAATTATATAATATTCCAATACCTAATATTTTAGTCAATATTATTTGAATAAAAAGTAAAACTAGCAAAATTAAATAATTGATTCATTTTTTCTTTGTGTTCAGAAATAACTAGCAAATAATTACAATAAATATCCTACTCTATAGGCAACAAAAAGACAGCAGATGTTCACCATTGAGTAATAAACTAAATTGGTTAAATATAGCAGTTACTTAACTGATACAATGGCCATATTTGCAAAACCTTTTAATTCTTACAATTATTATGTCTAATAGTAATAGTAATAGTAATAGTAATTATTAATTCAAAATAACCAATCAAAGTTCAAAGGCAGCCGTATTCTACCAATGACACTAATAGAAAAATACTACAAATAAACCTAATTTAACAACTGATGATAGAATTAAAAAATAACAATACTTTTTGCAGTTTGTAGAAAAGTGAATGAACAAACTTTTGGAAAAGCCACCACATGAGAGGAAATAAAAAACTTTCTGCTGAACTGAATGTTGTTCACGGTCATGGTGATATTAAAGCTCAGATACCAATAGTTATAGTGAAAGTTACATAATCATAATGATAATAAAATTAAGTAATAATGCGAAAATATTTGAGTTACTATTAGTATTAGTATCAGATTACTACTAGTACTACTATAAGTATTATTCATTTATTGCCAGAGGTATATACTCAAATATTATTTAACTGGCATTTAGTACCACAAACTGGCACTGACTTACAGTTACTAATATTAATACTCCACGACCTCAATCCTACTTAATAAAACGTAACTTGAAAATAAACAATTAACAAATGATCAAATTTGGGGGAGCCAAGCGAAGCTTTCCCTCAAATTTTATGTTGCAAACAAATTGAGTTTGACAATGGTTGGCATAGTCATACTTATATTATACTGATACGGAAAATCAAAATGAAAATGATTTATTTATAATTATTTTAAAACTAAAAATAAAAGTATAACTAAAAGTAAAAGCTTCAACTTCAAAACTCAAGAATAACTTAGGCTTAGCCACTGTGACTGAGAAACAGAAAAGAATTACCGATCAGAAATATATATTCTTAAGCAAAAGCGTTTTATTCTTTGTCGCTAAAATCAGGTGATATAAACATAAATGTTAAAACTTTCACGTTGTGCTTTGTGGGCAAAATCTAGGCATCCAGTTGGCATTTGCATCAGCTGATTGAGTTGTCGGCGTGTGTTTTGGTGTTTGTTGACATACGCAGCTGATAAAAATTCAATCAAAATATACTCTCGTTAGTAAGAGGTGTTTTATGTCGTTTCGCAAATTAGTTAATTACTTTTACCAGAATTTAGTCTATAATTTGTTTAACGAGAGTTGTCTACTTAACTATAAATATCTAACATACTTACATCGGCCAAACTAACATTTGGAAAAACTATAATTTCTGTTTGTTAAAAACAATTTTTAAAAATATAATTTTTTGTGAACATTTTTTTTCAACAGTCAAACTTTTTGCAAATAGGAATAATATAAATTTCAAAATGAAGAAAAACCGAGCTAATATATGTTTAAAAGTTTTCCGTTGTTAAAGTTTCATACAACTAGTGCCCTACACTGCCTACAGCTTCGAAGTATAATTTAATTTTATAGTAATACTAATAGTGTCAGCATGCACAGTGATAATCATTGATTGACATAATATATTTGCACCGTACATACAAACTGAAGCTACAACTGAATCGAAGATTTTAGATGTATGGTAATTATTATTATATAAATTTCCTGGCCATGAAATTGAAAATGAATGGTCTTAGAAATAAGCCAATAACTATAAGTTAAGTATAACTATAAGTATGACATTATGATTAAATTTAACTTAAACTGAAGTTAAGGTTGAACTAATACTAAAACATTTTTATTTAGTTTTGCATCATCATCAGTTGATGTTATGAGTTAACAATAACTTATTAACTATAAGTATAACTTATACTTATATAATAAGTTATAGTTATAGTTATTGTATAGCATTGACTATAAGTTACACCAAGTGACTTAGAATTAGTCTTACTGTTAGTGAGTATAACTATACGTGTTACGGTGTTAGTATATAGCTATAGCTTATAAGGTATAACAGTATAAGTATAACATTAACTCAGTTACTCACTATGACTATAACTATTACATTCAGTATAAGTCTAAGATTAAGTCAATATGAATAGAATAGTAATATGAAATAGAAACTGAATACTAATAGTAATAGTGATAGTAATACTAATATGAATATTTATATAATATTGAGGACCATGGGCCATGGCATTGAGAATGAGTGATTTAGACTCTTGGGGTTAATAATATTATTGTATTTACTATTTATTTTTAATTTTATACTCATGCTTAAAAGGACAGGAAAGCATCACCAAGGCATGGTCTTAGCTTGGCCTTCAGCCTCTCAAACAGAGGCACAGGACTCGTCTACTAAATCTTCTCATGGAAATCTTGCAGGAAAAAGAACAACACTTAATATTAGCCAAGGCATATGATGAAATCACACGGAATTGCCAAAATATGTTGATCATCATTAGAAGTGCTGCTCGCGGTAACCTAACATCTATTGTATGCGTAAACTCATCAGTATAACATGGTAGTTTCTTACCAAGAACTGTTAGAGACACGTATAAAAATAATTAGCGCAGTTTCTACTAAACCTGTAGTCAAATTCCACACTGTAAAACAAATGAGGCACTTCTATAACGTTGAGTGTCCCCAAGTGTTTGATATCTTCGAAGGTATTCAGAGGTATCTTAGTATGACTATCATTATGAGTAAATCATTATCATATCAATAACTTAAGAAATAAGTAAATTTCCTTTTAGTTTTTAAAATAATTTAACTTATAGTCACTAAATTAAATACTATCCGTCAAATATAAAATTCAGCAGTAGGAATATATATATAATCATAAAAATAAATTTTGTTTCATCATAAAAGTTATAATATTAATAGTATTTAGGCTTGTTATAGAGTTCATGGTGTCAGTATATCATTTTGATGTAGTCTAGCCACTGGCATAGTCGAAACATTTATAATATTAACAATAATAATCACATTTTTCTAATGGCAATGGTAATACAAATAGTATATTGATGGTAATAGTCATAACTACTAATTTTCTGATAGGTTATAGCATCATCATGTTAATTCTGGATACAAAGATTAAATTGTTAACCATACTTATAAGATCTATATAAAAATAGCATGCAAACATAATATTAGAATATAGAGATGATCTCTTGTCTTACACATTGTATTATATTGTATTTATTCAACCAAACACAACACTGGCTGTTATTGATTATGAGTTTTCCATGTATTCACGCCAGCTTGAATCTGGCTTGTTCGAGATATAAAAACAGGTCAAACAACACACAAATCGTGATCTCAATTGCTCTGAGCCAGTCGGTCTGCAGTTCACGCTCATTTCAATCTTATGCCAATCAATTCAAGTTGATCTCAGCTGAACAGTTTGCTTGTAGACAAAATAAATAGAAATGGCAAGCTGCCTGTGAGAAAGTAATAAAAATGCAAAGTTATTTTAAGGCCATTGTAGATTATAACTCACTCAAGTCATGTTTGTTATCATCTAGTGCTCACTCTAAGCAGGGTTGGGGTAATTGCAATGTGTAATTGTAATTGGTTGTAATTAATTACATTTTTTTCAAATGATTGAATGTAATTTGTGATTGATGTATAAAAATGTAATTATAATTAATTACACAGCTTAGGTAATTGATTTTTACAATTACTTTATAATTACAGTTACTTTAAATTTTTAAATCTTATAAAATTCATACTTTTCTTACCACGCTTACTGTGTAATAAAAAGTTCAGATTAATTAAATGTAGTATTGTATCACCCTGTTATTAATTGTTGAGAACAAAGAAAGTTCTTCGATGTCAAAATTGCTTGGATAGCTGGAGCCCAGAAGTGAGATTATATAACTTCTATCTATTCCTTGTGAAACCAATTGTAGTTGTAATTAATTACATCACCATGTAATTGTAATTAATATAATTAATTTTGAACTGTAATTATAATTGTAATGACTCTAAGCCAATGCTCTAAAAATTATACAACTCTTGGTGCTAAATGTATATAATGGTAATTAATCAAAGTATTTAAACCTCTTTTAGTATGGTATTTAAATAATTATTTTTCACAGGTTTTTTTTGAGATCGTGAACAAGCGTTGCAATTAAAATCTTTAATCACAAACCAGTAATTTAAAGTTTTAGAAATTTACCCATTATGTTATACTGAACGAAAATACAGCTAAATTTGTCATCAAAATGTATAATTCTGATTATTCTAAAAGTGCCTTGGAAACATAAATGTGAAGAATAAATCTAGCTTCATTATTTCTGTGTTGAATTAAAATAAAGTGATGTTTTTGCCGATAATAAGTAAAGAAAATGAGCAATCTTGACTCATTTATGTTTATTCATTTAGCCTGTGTGATTTAGGTTATGTGAAGCTGACCAATGTACCGCAATGCAAAACATGGACCTCCATGGAAAGTCTTATTCTTTGGAACTGACCATTTCTCCTTACCAATATTGAAAGCACTGCACGTAGAATTACTAAAAAAGTAAGTTTATCTTTTTTCTTATGAATGATTCAATGAAAGTCAAACAGTACTTATGGAATGAAACCTGCTGTGCGTTACAGGTTTTTGCTCATCAACTGATATTAATGATATATTTATATTAATAGGTATCTTCCTTTTCGTACAGACTCTGTAGTGAGCAGATTAGAAGTGGTCACTAAATCTTCACCTGTAAGTTACCAAATTGAGACTAGTATTTGTTGTTACGATATATATATATATATATATTTGGTATTGATACTATTTCGGATATAATAACTTATTTATTCATTTTATCGATTACAAATGTGTTTCACGTAGTGCAAGCTACGCTCATCAGGTCGTTGTGTATGTACATGTATATATATAGCCTATGTTGTAATATTTATTGTTTTAGAATGATGTAAGCAAATTCGTGGCAGAGAACTCTACAGATCTGGTGCACCATGTCTGGCCAGATTTGGACATCACTCCAGGCAAGTTTGATGTTGGAGTCATCGCCTCTTTTGGTAAACTAATCCCCAAGAAGCTGATTGACATGTTTCCACGGTATGATCTCACAAAGGTTGTACTGTTTGATGGTGTGATATATTGTATAAGTGGTTATAGCATGGCTGGATGGTTTCAGAGGTGTCTGATGTTTAATGCGAGGAGCTCTCACATGCCCCACCTGGTGACCATATTTTACGTAGCTCAAGTTCAAGATTGTATGACCCAGGTTTCTTCAAATTAGTCTGGTTTACTCTTATTAGGTTTCGACGTGAAAGCGCTGTAATCAGATTAGATATTCACCTGTGTACGAGCACATTTCATCATTTTTTCTGGCAGCTTCTTATTAAGTATTTTATTCAGGTTTGTGTCTATTGTACATATTGTATTCTTATTTCTTATGTTTGCTCATGGTGTGAGCTCAAAGGCGAATATGGTCTAACTAGAAATTTACTATTTGTCATATTTGCTAGTGATTAGCTTGAGTCATATTTGTGAGTCATGTATACAAGGGGGAAGAAGAGGCCTCCACGAGTCATGTGTTGCGCGTTGTATTCTCTATTACAGCAGCTTGAATAAATATTTATCATGAGTGAAAATTGCAAAAACTACTCTGTTTTTGCTCTATGTCTTTAATATATTTTATATTTTATACTATATGGAATTGTAAGCTTAAAACAGATATGTCACTCACTCCCAACCTACTAGCCTTTCCTCAATTTTCTACACATGTTTATGATAGCCTTGACCGAAGTTCTAGACTGAGCTATTAGAGATTTATCCTCCCTCAAAATTGTCTGATCAGTTCAACCAAATACTTTCAATTTATTTCACTAATATTTGCACTATACACACTTACCATCTACAGCATTCCATAGCTATTACTTCAGTTGAGGTACCTTGTTTGAAGCTCGGAGTTTCCTAGAAGAGTGGATGACTCCTAATTTAGCAGTTTTCAGCATGGATAATTTGGTAC
The DNA here is from genome assembly GCA_964035545.1 of Bugula neritina. Taxonomy (NCBI): domain Eukaryota; kingdom Metazoa; phylum Bryozoa; class Gymnolaemata; order Cheilostomatida; family Bugulidae; genus Bugula; species Bugula neritina. The sequence continues at coordinate 11,028,060 of OZ037767.1, forward strand.
TGGCTAAATTAAACACTAAAATGTACCTCAATCTATTATAGACTAAACTAGTGTTTTATATTTTATCTAGCGGTATTCTGAATGTGCATCCTAGTCTGTTGCCTCGATGGCGTGGATGCGCCCCCATCCCATACACCATACTGGCGGGAGACCAGGTTACCGGCGTGACAATTCAACAAATTCGACCTCACAGGTACAGAGCAGGTTTCTTATCTTTTACTAAAGAGAGTTGATTGTTGCAACTGGTTGTGGTGTGACATACAAATGTTGTTGCTTTGCTAGATTCGACGTCGGGCCAATAGTCAGTCAGACAGAAGTCAGAGTACCTCCAGCAGTCACTTCACGGGAGTTGTGTGATCTTCTGTCTATGGAAGGAGCAAGCTTGGTGAGTTTACATCTCTGTATGCTACTCAGGAGTAAAGTTTACAGTTTGTATGTCATGTATAATGTTACCAAATGATAATGTATTGTCTATACAATTCTGTAGCTTCAGTTATTTTCTTTTTATTTTTCAATCAAATAATAATGGTAATTCTTGAGTAGAACAAATTTACTACTGCTGTTGCTGATACTACTACTGCCAACTACTACAAACTACTATAAACTGCTGCTACTGGCATGCATACTACTTTTAGCACTAATACTATTGAGGATGACAACTACTCAAAGGTCACTGTTTACCTCTCTGTTTACCTCTTCAGTATTTTTCATGTTAGATTGTTGAAACACTAAGGGATCTGCAACACTTGGAGGACGTTGAGGTGGACCAAGATGATGAATCTGCTACATATGGTTTGTTCTGCCCATATTTTGGGTTATCATTCAGTTGTATAACAGTTGCATTAGTTGGTACTAGCGGTACATATATGATCACACAGAACTGCGATGCCTGAAAAATGAGGAGTTGGGAGTTGAGTCACCTTGGTCTATACAAGTGTACCTAATAGAAATAATATAATGCATGTTACAGCTGTGCTCGCGGCTCATTCTGAATTGTTAGGTATAGACATACGGTGAAAGCGTTAGCTTTATTTAAATCGATAGCTCATTGTTCTCTTCTGTCTCTTTCAGCTCCTAAAATACACTCAAAAGATATTCGTCTCTGGATTGACTGGAACAATGAGACCTGCAAACAGATTGATAGGAAGTTCAGAGCTCTTCAAGATCTGGTATTCTCTAATTGCTTGCAATAATCCTTACTTCTCTCTATTTCAGTTCATAAAGTTTATTAACTATGGACCATCTCCATCTCCTTTAGCGTCCATGCTTACTATTAGGTTTTTAGCTTACAATTTCATTTTTGTTGGGCACACACTAGACTTATTTTGCAACTAACTGTTTAAATAAACTGAATTTAACTGATCAACATGAAGCTCTAAAACTGGTATTATTATTGCTATCCTCTTGTTTTTCACCATAATTTTGACCTTTGACCCTGTAACAAATGGTTGCTAAGCAGGAAAGTAGCATCATCTATGCCAGTTGTAAAAATTGGAAAAATTAAACATTTTGATATACATAATTATATAACTCCTGGTTGTTCATTTTCTAAAGCTTCCTTCGAATATAATATGAATGTCTATTCAAACAAAACAGTTGGTGCATGGCTGGAATCTCAATGAAGATATTTCCAATATAACTGAATTGGACATGGTACTCCAGCTAAATCTATATTTATTAAATAGTTCGTTCTCATATGAAGTGTTCTATCTCTACTACCCGATGTTACAGCACGATATCAAGTCCTATTTTGGCGACCTAAAGGTGAGACTGAGAAATGCAGTGCCGATGCAGGACCTGTGGTGGTACACTCTAAGGGACAAGTACATGGCCAGTAGGCCAGGTTCTGCTGTTTACATCAAGTCCAAGGGATGTGTTGTCATCCAGTGTAAGGTGAATAGCTATGCTCTGTTACCCTAAATACTTTTCTGTGCATTGCTTACATTGAATCATATTTGTATGTATGCCATTCTTTTGCTACCTTGCATACCTTTCTTTTACTACCTTATATACCTTTCTATGCATTATTTTGAGATATTTTGTATTGAATTATGTTTTTACCTAATTGAGCTATACATTGTGACATTTTCATTTGCTTTGTGTGCATTAGGATGGTTTAGTCGGCATAAGAGATGTGGTGGTTAAAAAGCCTCTAACAGCTATATCCTTCCACAATGGGTACTTATCTAAACCAGAGCTGAAATACACAAGGTTCAGCAACACCAAACTGATAGAGGAGAAAGCATTACAAATACCAAATCGGCAGGACTGTATGGCTATGGAGAAATACTGGCACCGTCAGCTCATGCGTTTGTCTTCCGGGTTGCCAGATGGTTGACCATTAAATGGAGCTGTAATTGCTGCCCTATGGTGTTATACACCGACACGTCAGGAGGTTTGTGTACATAGCAGAAGGCCAAAGCACAATCACCATAGACACAAGCCAAGTCTATCTTGTGACCGAGTAATGGCATGTGCATAGCAAAGACTTTACAATTAGATAGGAAATTAACACTAAAATGTCTCCCAAACAATAGTCTAGACAACCAATTTAGGTGGTTGTGGTGTGTTCAACATGCTTGTGAATATTATCAATTGGAATTTTTATGTATTGACCTTATTTAAATATTTGTTTATACTAAATTACATCATTTACTTGTGCATCTATTCTCTAACCAAGAAATCTAGTTCATAGGTATAATATTACAAAAAAAATTTATTTAAAAAAAATATGTGTGCAAAACGTAATATTGGTGGATTGAGATTACTAATGTTAACAATACATCAAACAAGCAGCATTTCTTTCAGTAGGTAAACTATGCCTACACATTGTAACACATTTGTGAATGTGATGTATAGCCACAATAAGAAACTTGAGAATAAAACCAGATGAGTCATGATTTCTCAGGCAGACATCTCATTGCGCTCACTGCTACACGCCGGACAGGAATGTAGCATTTCATGAACAAACAAGTCACAGTCTAAACAGTAAAAGTTTCCACAAGCTGGACATGAGAACACCTGTAAAATACATTCAAACATTACAACTGTAGGCTGTAACATGTATGCATTGTAGTTGGCATTTTGTGAGATAGACACATTGATAAATCATCATGCACAAAATAAAATATAATTACAAGAAAACAGAAAAGGCGGCTGCCAGCGGTGGAAAATTATTTCTTATTTAAATACCAGACTAGATTTGAAAGCTCAACTTACTGGAAGTTCCTTTAAAGGTTCCAGACATCCTGAACATTGTCTATAACAGAAAGAAAAATGATTCAATGATAATAGAAGTGAAGCACAGTGACTAAGATGACTGGTTAGCTAACGAGGAAGTAAAATGACACTGTCACCCGCCTTCACACCAAACAAAGAAGCTGCAAGCAATACATAACCACCCGCCACAACCTCTTTGGTTAGCTAACCGAGCTGCTACGTGTCTCTACAGGGTAGGGATCTGCAGGCTAGCAGCAATGGGAGGTTAGAAATAGATGTTCCTAAGAGCTGATTCCCAAATACACAATTCTCTAGCAGCAACTGAGACCAGGGCATATCCTGGGTAATACCTCAAAATCTTGGGCAATAATCTGGATACCCTGGGTGATACCTGAATACCCTGAGCAATACCCTGGATATCCTGAGCAATACCCTGGATATCCAGGCTATTGCTCAGGATATCCTGGTTTAATATGTCTTGAGAGATTGGAAGCTGCTAATGTTTTAGATTTAATTCGTAGCATAATAAAGCTAGAACTTCAGTCTTCGCTAATAGCAAACTATTTTCTGCAGATTATTCTGGGCTTGAGGCTGCCTAAATGGGAATAGGAGAACAGCATGCACTTGCTAGTTGCTACAATGTATCAGCTCCACCACCACCTGCAGATCATTTGTTATTCAATATTTCTCACCTAAACTTTGAATTACTTGTGCTACAACCATCCAACATTGAGCATGTAAAACTGTATTTGAAATCTTAATTTTAATTGGTCAAATAAGAGCCACTGTTGCAGAAAAACTTTAGCCAAATACATTCAAAATCTCTGAAGTGAATTGAAATAAAAATATACGTGGGAGGCTTTACTGCTATAAAAATGGGCTTTAAAATATGGCAGGCAGCAATCGTACTGAGTATAAGTTCTCCATTTGTGTATTTTGCATGCAGTGAATGCCTCCAGCAAAAAGCGCACAGTAGGTTTTGGGCAGTTCATTTTAACCACATGCAAAATACAAGGAAATAGCGAGCTACATTCGATATGGTAGTCGGTTCATCATCCTAATTCTACACAATCGAATATTGGAGAACGCAAATGATAATATGAATAAAGCTTGACAAAGCAATTATAGGTTCGTTTATACCTTAACAGAGTCGAACGTTACTATTGGAAAGTTATTTTTCCCATCAATATGATTTTAATGAGTTTCTGTAAAGGGGTTCTTGAATGAGTAAAATTAAAAAAACTTGGTACTTTTTGGTGAAGGTATAAACACACCTTTAAATCAAAACCAAATTGTCAAACTGCTTTCTGATCCTGGAAGCAGTTCATCTGTAATACTGCCTCGCAACCTAAGCTTTAGAATGGTGTGTACTATTATGGTAATATGACATATGTGTTGTCAAATTAAAGCCTAGTTTCCAACACAACATACCTCAGTGGGTCAGGTGGGAGGGTAGTGTGTTCTTCAAAAGGTTTAATAGGAAAAAGGTGGTGATATGACCTTGCTAAATGAGGGGCAGACACCAATATCAAACCTACAACATTGTTTATAGTTTTTATAGGGTTGATGGGAATCAATTCATGTGGTTTATAGTGGCATCCTAAAAGAGTTGACAAAAATCGTATATCATAAACACAGTCAAGTTTAAAATTAAAACCAACTAAAGTCATTTGCATCGTGAATTGTCATTCAATGTAGTGCTTTGAACAATATAGCAAGTTGTAGTAAACGCTACACTTAGGAAAGAGTAAGTTACACTCTGTACTTACCACATATTTGACATTCGACTGGCAGTTCACAGTATTTGGACTGACACTGGGGGCAAATGTAACCCTTGTTACTGAGAGTTGAACCTTCCTTAGAGTCTTGATGGCTGCCAAATAGAAGAGACAAACCGTTGACTAGTGATAACTGGAGTATGTGAAGTTATAGCATCTGATATTAGACAGTTACAGTGCACTTGGCTATTCTGAATTCATCTTTATTTCAGTGACATAATACAGCAGTCTCCTCAGAACTCAACTCAATTACTGTTGAATAAAATGTATATACAATGCATTTTATTCATAGGGGGACAGTTTGTTATTTTTATGTATGTATAAAAATATATGTGTGTGCGTGTGAGGGGTGTATTTATAATTAACATCTATAATTCATTATTATATGATTATATAAATTTATTAGTAATTATCAGTATCCTATAATAAAGCATCCATACTGTTTTACATACAAATAAACCACCTACCAAACACACATGGATGGCTTTTCTCTCCCTGTTACGCTGTAGTGGCTGGGAAAACCCATTTTGATAAGAGATGATTCCACATTACTCTGTAACCAGATAGACAAAACAACTTCAACTCAAACCAGCTATAAGAATTAGCAGAATTATAAAACTCAATAGTTAATAGCAAAATTGTTGGCCTCCAAAAACATAAGTGGGTCATTTTATTTAATTTAGTACACACTGGAAATTTCCAGTTTTAGCTACTTTTTTCAATTTAGCTGCTAATGAACATGGGTTTTTACCCAAAACTAGTAACGTAACGGTACGCAATTCAAATTAGCTAAATAATTAGGAAAAAACATGGGAAATCAAGCAAAATTCACAATAACCCTGATTATTTAGGTGTATTTATTGACATTTTACTAGCTTTGGGCAAAAACCCATGTTCATTAGCAGCTAAATCGTGAAAAATAGCTAAAAACTTGAGATCTCTAGTGTACTAAATTAAGTAGAATGACCCAAGTATTATAGACAAAGTGAAAAATCAAACTACAGCCAAAATATAGAAGCGGTACGTGTTGTACTCACAGCGCTGGCTTGAGGCATTGCATGAGAGTTGAGCAGGTCCTTGAAAGTGCTTTCATCTAGTATTATTCCATAGGTGCCTGCAAGTGACAGTGAAAGGCATATATTATATTCATCTGGTCATAAAGTTAGGGATTTGTGTTCTGCTGAAATATCTTGAATCTGAGGCATGGCTCACATACACCTAATACATGGTTCACACACACCTAATACATGGTTCACATACCTAATACATGGTTCACACACACCTAATACATGGTTCACACACACCAAATACATGGTTCACATACACCTAATACATTGTTCACAGTTCACATACACCTAATACATGGCTCACACACACCTATTACATGGTTCACATTCCTAATACATGGTTCACACACACCAAATACATGGCTCACGCACACCTATTACATGGTTCACATACACCTAATACATTGTTCACAGTTCACATACACCTAATACATGGTTCACACACACCTAATACATGGTTCACATACACCTAATACATGGCTCACACACACCTAATACATGGTTCACACACACCTAATACATGGTTCACATACACCTAATACATGACTCACACACACAGTCACACATACATACAAACATGTGCAAACACCTAAAGACATATGCAGACACCTACAGACACCAGAATACACTAGCAAACCAACCTGATGTTTTATTACAAAGTTCTTTACAGATTCTGACTTCAGCAGCTAAACCAATGACTGAGCACTTTACTGCGTTCTTTGCCAGAGAATCTATGGTGAGGTGAATATCCGAGGGGTCACAGGTCGTTAGACTGCTCATGATGATGACTATCTATGACATGCATACATGTATCACTTATAGCATGTACTCAATGTATGTAGTAGTGTAATTATATATACGATGTACCAGAAAAATAAAAATGCTAAGTCGAATGTACCAAATATTGCCAATATATTACACTAGCACTGCAGGTGAAATGCAATGCACGATTTGAGTGACCAATGTTGTCAGTGATGATTCATGCATATGCATTACATTGTGGGGAGATCCTGAATACCCAAATATTACCTCTTATTTAAATTATACGTTAATTAGTCAAGTAGCATTTTACTCAGCTGCAAGTTAGCTGAAGAAACAATTACTATGTAAACATAAACAGTAGACTAGATGCAGTTTTGACTATTAGTAGCCAACACTTCCGTAAGCAGAAACTCTGAGCTAGGGTGGGTTTGAGAGTTTCATTTGTTTTTGTTATATTTAGTCTAAAGTGAAAGAGAAAATACATATAACTGAAAATATTGACAAAGCACTGTGGGGCAATAGCACTGAACAAGCCATAAATATAGTATTCTTAAAATTATGCTGCATAGTTCAAACTGTACTCCCAGTTTTGTCTGTAGTGCTCTATTTACTATATTTCTATTGAGCCATGATTAAACAAAATGTAATCTTCGTGAAATTTGTGTGTTAACACTACGGACTGCATACCAATGCTCTATTTATAAAATATTCCTGACGTGACTCATCAAAAACTCTTTTCACAATTTGTGGTTCAGGTACTTGTTTTATATTTTTAAAAGTTCCATTTTTACAGTTAATGGAATTCAATCATAATCCCAGTAACCTTTGCAAAGGCTGAATTGAATTAATGATAGGGGTTGACAACTACCAACCAACCTCTTTACTAGTGTGAGGTGGCACATGCTTCAGCGTTTGGTAGGCCAACTCCAAACTGTTCTGTAGAGAAAACTCTCCTTTGCATTGGTTATGCTTTAACTTCTTCAAAACTCCAGTGAGCCTTTGGGGGTTGCCTTTAATAATAAGTAATAAAAATGCTTCAAATTATAAATAAAAATGACAAACTTTCACTTTGACATAAAGCTGAGTGCATGCATCATTGGCCAAGGCAGTATATACTATATAGAACATAGATAATTAAGAGGTTTTGGCAAATATTGTAAGGAGTAAAATTGCCATGTCAAAAAGAGGGCATGGTGATGACAGTGACTAATGCCACACAGATAAATACAGGTGCTAGTAGATATAGTAATATGGCAGGTAAACACAGGTGCCAACATGTGCATATATACTAGCATGTTAAGCGAAACAGATGAATAAATTTCACACAAGTTAATGAATGCTAAAAAATACCTCCCAGTTCAGCAACTCTTTCAGCACGCTTGTTGCAGGAGGAAATTATTCCCAGCTGACTGATCGGATTTTGGTCAAAATATGAGTCGACAAACAATTCACATAACTACAAAAAGTCAACTATAGTCAGTCACCTTAAGAACTATGATGAACTGCAATATGTTTAAAATATTAGGTATAACTTTTAGTGACTTCCTTTAGTTAACTTTGCAACAACAAAAAATTTTAATCTAAAGTTTAAAATAATCTCTAGTTTATAAGTATTACTCCAACTATGAAGAAAAGAATGGTAAGTCATGTGGAGATGCTGAGAGGCACAAACAACAAACAACCGCAGCCAGGTAAGCACTTGGTGGTCATACTACTAGCATAGTGTAAGCTGGCAACTATCTTTATTTAGGCTTTCAACTTGCCTAACATTATGAATCACCCAAGAGTCAGATGTGACTATTGCATTATGCACTCACTTGACTGTTTGCAATCTGTTGTTAGCATTATATGCTGCATATAATAAGACAAGCAAAGTGATCTATAATTCTACATTTTTCCATTAAATGACTAGTACAATGAGAATATTCACCAAATTTCAGCGCATGCATCATAAGGTACACATTTCTGGCAACTTTCACCACCCAGCAATTCAACTGTACCTTTATAGCAGAGTGCCATCGAGTAGGGTGAAGGTCTTTATCATTCATCGAGCTTGAGCAATCCAACACTAGAAAGGTATGCCTCATCTAAAACAGCGTTATCTAGTCAGCATAGGTAAAAAGTCTTTAAGTCAGCAATATTATTATACTTTCGAAAATAGGCCAAATTAGCTTTTATTGCACATATTTTAGTTAGACTCTACCATTCCCAATCTTGTGTTGGGCACTCTACTAGCCCGCAGTCTTTTTCTAGCCTTCTGGATCTCCGCAACACTTGCCTGCAGTGTCCCATCTTGATCTTCAGTAATTGCCTCCCTTAAAAATTTGAATAAATCAATTGGTTATTGAACAAGTCTGCACCGCAAACGAACCCAACAAACTGTGAGATTTATTGGAGACTAGCCACTAATGAAATCGTCACCAAACTTCATTAAATATAATGAATGACTAAACATTTATTAAACAAAATTAAGACATTTACAGTTTTTATTGTCTAACTGCTAAAAGACAAAATTTAAGTTCAAGTTTGATTATTTGACTTAACGTTCAATTAGCTAAAGGTAAGCTTTAGCATTGTTGAGACTTCCTATACTTGAATTTTAAACGAAACACTCTATTTAGATTAATTCAACTCATAGATAACTTCGAAAGCTACAGGTATGTGAAACAATATACTTAGAAACACATAATCACAGTTTGAAATACATACCAAACTGATGCATCACATAGGACTTGCATTTAAAAATATTAAATTTAGTAAAAAAAATACGGTAAAATAATGTACAAGTAAATCAAAATCCACAACTATAATACTAATAGCTCTAAAAAATTGAATGTAATGTTTAAGAATAATTTGATAAGATAGTTGCAATAATTTTTCTGTCGAAGGCAGTAATTTGAGGGCACAAAATTACCTGCATTTCAATTTTCAGACTAACTTCAATCTATCTTTCTACACATATTCATAAATATAACTTAAATAATTATAGTGAAATAGTTATAGTAAATGTATAGTGACAAACACAATAAAACTTATAATTAATTCAATACTAATAAATTAGTTAAAATAATTATGAATTTTACACTTAATTAACTTCACTATAATTAGAAATACAATTAGTATCTCTTTTACCTTAGTTCATAGTTGCACTATTTATATTACTAATTAGTCATGATGATTATATTTTTCTTCTACTTCTAGTGTAATTTACAATAATAATAAGCATAAATCTCGTTTAGTAAAGTGGTTAATTAATTAAACTAATGTAGTGTTGAGTTTACCCAGTGGTCCCCGTGGTGTAATGGTTAGCACACTTGCTTGCAAGCCGGAGGTCTCGGGTTCAATTTTCCAGTGGGTCAAAATTATTTTACAACTAACTCAACTAAATAAATATAATTATAATATTAATATTGGACTGAATAAATTAGCACCAATAGCAATATTGCTGAAACTGCATAGTCATACTCATAGTGATAATAAACATAATATTACTATTAATATTGATAGTTTTAACATTGTGATTATAATAATTACTATTATTACAGCTACACAGTTATTGAAACTAAAAGTTTTAGTTAATAGCTCACCAGGTTTTTTCATAGCCGGTTTCCCACCGGTAATTGGCATCGACTGCACCAGTTTCATTTTCATCACCAACGTTGGCTGCTGCCTTATACATAGACATGCTGCAACTTTTAAATGAAGGAGAAAAATAAAATCAGTTTTTTCTAATTATTTTATGAATTTAACCAGCCAATAGCAATAGGCGTAGTAGTAGTACTAGTATTAGACTTAGTACTAGTACTAGTAGGGGTGGAACTGGAAGTGGAAGCTCTACTGGAACTCTTGGACTTTAGATTTTAATTTTTAAATGTTTGAAGTTGAAAATCAAAATAAATTTAGAACTTCATAGAACTGCTATTAAAATAGTCACTACTTCAATTTTGTGGTTTTGCTTATGCAGAGCAAAGTGGTGAATGCCGAACAACTGATACTAACTACAAAATTGGTTAACGTTTGGTAAACCACTCTGTACCAAGGGAATGCAGGCGGAACTGTGTTAAGTTAAAATAAACTTGAATCATTAGAAGCTGAAAGAATGCTAGTAAGTATTGAAGTAGCATTATTGGTTAAAATTACAAATTATTATTTCCTATTTGTCAATTGAAGTTGATCGACAAGGTCAAGGCACATTTTTGGGAGTGTTCTAGGTCAGGGTTACACTATAATTATTTCAAATCGGTCTAGTATGCGAGAGAATGTAATACAATGTAATACTTATATTATACTTAATACTTGCACTATACTATTAGTATTACTAATGCTATAACCAAGTGAGACGATTATTCTTAAGATATTTTCTAGGTGTTTGTCATTCGTTGACACAATGTTAAACAAAAGGATAAGCAAAATAAAAATATTCAGTTAAATAATCTCTTAATTTAAGTTCCTAATAGTAATAGTAAATGTAATACTAATACTAATAGTAATACTAATACTAATAGTAATAGTAATAGTAATACTAATTCTGGTCACAAAGTCAAATACCTAAGTCGAACTCTAAGGGCTAACCGCTAAGGTGAGGTTTTTTGTTGTTGTGTTTACATTCACTTTCAGTGAGTTCAACGGTATTACTATAACTATAAGTATAGCTAAAAGATATTGCCGCACAAGTCACCATAAGTATGACTGTATGAGTAAACTCAACACTACATTAGTTTAATTAATTGACCACCTTACTAAACGAGATTTATGATTGTAAGTCACCACAAACAGATTTCCCTTCAGTTTCTACCACCAATCCATATTTTATATGGAATTAAAAGTAAGTTTATAACTTGTTAATTTTTTAATTTTTTTAACGGCTAAAGTCTTTTGTATCTTTGTGATTAGAGTGCTTGGTAATTAATGATTCTAACATGCATAGTGAGTGTTTTGTGCACTGTAAAATTGCGTTCCAACAGCAGGGAGGTACAAATGTATCTATCAACTACAAGTATTAGTAAGCTTGCATGGTGCATTCTTTATTCTTAAGACACTTTTGTCTTTTTATAAGCGTGGCTTAAGATACATTTCTTTAATATGTTGAAAAAGTTCAGTGCGAGTTTATTTCATGTTTTCTACAAAGCTTTTAAAACCATTGCACTTTGACAGCAAAGCTGCCTGTGGTACAGTGTCTGGCTAAAAAGTCTCTTTGGTTTGTTTCAACACAAACATTTAAATAACCACCATCAGAACAAACAAAAATTTTGAAAAGCAGCAAGGGTTAAGGTCAAAGTGAACAATTTTTTATTCAAATCATTTACTCCCTCAGTGTCAGCTTGGATTTCCAATAGCTTCCATTAGGATAGATAACTTTTTTCAACAGTACTGCTGAATTGCATAATTAGAGTTTTTTTAATGCAGCATGTTGATAAGTATAAAAATGTTGGAGGCCTTATGCAAAAGCTTCAAATTTTCTTATATTCGAAAAGTTACCCTCAATAAAGCGCTGCTATAAACACATATTTTTAAATATGAATCTACAATTCTACATGTATTTGTAATTTTTGGAAGTGCTACAATTATAGTCATGGTTTTATTTATTTGCAGGGGTGAATTTATGCTACTATGGAACTACTAAAAACTAAAAAAGGACGGTTCGTTATTCTTGTGGTCTCTGTTTCGGTTATAGGATATTTGTGTAGTTATACCTTTTCTAAGACCACTATCACCAATAACATTTCTGGATATGCAAAGACTGTGCTGAATTTTGACCGTGGTCAAATAAGACAGCATGAGAACAAATCTTTTTCTGATATAAGCACTACTACACCCACTAAACACGAGGAAATCTTCCATAGTCGCTGTTACAATCCACCTAAGCACAAACGAGTTACACATCCTCTAACAGCTCAGCAGATTGCAGACTCTCTTGCTAAAAGAATTGAAATTTCTCCTCGGACTTTGCAAGACATTACCGAGGCAATAGAGCTCAATGTTATAAGTATTAACGAAAGCGATATAAATAATATAAAGATAATCTTAGGTTACCATGGTTACGAGCATACACCCCATTATACTTGGTACAACTTCACTCACTGTGAATACACAAACTGCATCCCACTAAATCCACATAGAAGCCCTAGTCACCCAATGGCTCCTACCTCTGTAGCACAAGCAGCAAGTATCATGCTCTTTAACTTGGTGGAAATGTACCTAGGCACAACACTCAAAAATATCCCTCGTAGAAGTGATCAGTATTTTGGAGTTACCTCCCTTGAATCTACGGGATACTCATACAATGTTATGTCTCCTAATTTGAATGGACTGATCAACATGACGTTGACATATCACAGGAAGTCCACTGTTCCCGAATGGCATATTTTTAGGGCTTGTATTGATAAGCGTGAGCAGAAAAAGCATTCTGTTAACTATGCAGCAAGAAAGACTAAAGGTGCATTGGCCTATGTTAGCAACTGTTTCTCTATGCAGTATAACCGCTTGGATCTTATGAGAAAACTCTCTAAGTTTGTGCCAGTTGATATCTATGGCTCATGTGGAGCACCTGATCCCTGTGGGAGTTTGGAGTCTTCACAAAAGTCAAAATGCTCCGCAAAACTTCATCAACAATACCACTTCTATTTGAGCTTTGAAAACTCGCTGTGTGAAGACTACATAACAGAGAAGTTCTGGGACAGGTTATCAGATCCTGACTATATGCTGCCAGTAGCCATGGGAGGCTTGAGAGTGCAAGAGTATGTTGAGCAGGCTCCTCCTAACTCTTTCCTACATGTCAGAAATTTCACCACTGTTGAGAAGCTTGGAAAATATTTAAGTTATTTAATGAAAAATCCAACAGAATACAATGCTTATCATGAATGGCGCGAGAGCTGGCATGCATTTAAAAGGCCCATCTACACGAGATTCCCTTCTTGTGAGTTGTGCAAAATTGCTAACGAAAAGCCTTCTATGCCTGCTGATGATGACTTGTCCACAAAATATAACAATCCAGCATTCTGTAGCAGCTATACTTATAGTTGAATTTTATTGTTCACCACTCATACTACTTGTGTATATTTTTGGAGTTTTTCAAGTTTTTTTTCAAGTTCTATGTGCTACCTGATCACAAGTTTTTTTACGCTGAACAACCTTGTCTTTAGGCTTTCTACTACTCAACAAAGAAACTTATGATATTAAATACTATATTTTCCATTTTATACTGATTTTTGCTTCCTGAAAACCCCTTTACTTTTCACTAGCTTATTTATCTTGACCTTCCATTTTGTTGATTTTAAAGATTGTTATGTGTTATACTGTATTTTGTTATTGTAATTTTAGTTTGTAGAATGTATAAAAATTAGATAAGACAAGGAATCATATATATAATAACATATATACATAATATATATACATAATATATATTATACACATTTATTTAATTATATATTATGACTTGTTACTTCATCAGTAGTGTTCTGCTTTTAATTATACAAGATACATGAAAAATTGGTTCAATTATAACTGTTTAAATGTCATACTATTATCAGTTTATTTTCCTTTAACATAAAGTGGTAGCCATTATAGCATACTAGCGTCATGTGTGACCAAAAGTTAATCTCAGATTATTTCATGTAAATCTAGTCAGACTTCCTTCTACACAATCATTAAACACAAATTCCCCTGCTGCACCTAAACTGACAATTGGTTCTGAATCATATTTCCAAGCTGATGCAGTTGAGACAAATGTCAACAGAGAACTCAGCCCAGAAGCTAATAGCCCATGGCAGTCACACAATTAGTTTCTCTACAGATCATCAGTTCAGTAGATGGTGATATAAATATACTAGCATCTGAGTATGATCTGGGGAATCAGTTGTTCTTTCCTACTGTTCAAAGCTCCAAGCACTTATGGGTTTCCTATCCCAGCATGTACTGGTGTTACTTCTTGCGATATTCAGTCTGGTGTCCAGTCAGAGAACTCTAACAGTCAACAGAGGAGAGTCACTGTCGGTTGGACAGCTCAATGCTGTAAGTGTATCCAGACTTCTCTGCATTAAATTAGGAAATAAATAATTACTCGTCTTTATTGCATATTATTATGATTTATTGCCTTTCAGGTCAAAGCTAAAATGAACAGGAGAGTTCCTAATGCCGGTTATACAGTAAAATACTTCTTAGTAAAAGTTTCAAACCAAAAAATTATAGAAAATTATCAAACACAAGACTTTGGACATTATAGTGTTTAAACACCCAGTATAGGCAACTGCAGTTAATTATATAGCAATAACTATAATATCTAGTAACACCTTGTTGTTGAAATGTTCCACATGAAGATGTTGGCGTTTTAGTAATGACAACAATTGGTCAGACCTACCGTAGTGTCATAATATTGTTCGCCATTATATTTCAAGTAATCGCATTCATGCTTTATTGCAATCTCTAAAACCCAAATGATATAATGATATATCACAAATATTATAAACAATATAATTATATACTATAACGTGCAGTATGTTATTACATTTATATAGTATAACATATATTAGGAGACAATTTATCTTATAATATATACGGGTTTAAATTAGGTTTTGATGTAAAAAATGTCAAGTTTAAAAATAATTGTTGTGAGATGACAGTTGCTGATGTTGCTGATGATTAGATTAATGATATCTACATTCAAACTGTAGCATTATTTAGTAACCAGGCTAGTTTATAAACTAATTCCAACATGGGCCTCTATACCCCCCCCCCCCCCCCCCCCGTTAGGTCATCATAGGTTGGTCATCACAATATTATACTGCGTGTAGTCATTCTTGATCACTTGGCAACAATGATCGTTTTAACAAAATCTATTGATATGCAAATAATTAAGGTACTTCATCATCAGGCTAACACATGAATTAGAGACTGCATGCTGGGGTCTATAGAGTATAGAGGAAGTGAGCTGGTACAGTTTATATACAAACTGTTTTTATTCTAAAAATAGCTTTTTGTGAATTTTATTATCACTATATAACAGGATAACATGCAAAACCTATTGCTGACACGGGCTAATTGTTTTATATCAGCTAATTATGGCAGCATTCAGTTTTAGTTATATTGACCATCTGCTACCAATATCTTTGTTCCATGTTGTATTCATATCTTTTTGTTAGAGTTCCTAGATTTATTGTTAGGAAAATCAGAAGTGAGTGTTTAGAAACCCTCTAAAACAGTCAAACCAGCACATACCTTTTACTTGTTTTTCCCAAATTGCAGTTCTACCTCCTAGAGTATGCCAAGATTATGTTATACCTTGTTTTGTGCAGTTAGAAGCCGCTTATGCAAAGCTTGTTAAAAAGAGAAGAATCCAGAATGTGGCTGGAGTTGCTCGACAAGACTCTCGGGCTCGTATAGGGACAGCCGTCTCAAGGGTAGGTGATGAGAAAAGCCCAGAGGCTATAATAGTCTATAACATTCTTTAATATAGGACTCATGCTGCATGCTTGTGGAACTATTTTTATATGATCTTTTATTGAATTGTGATTTAAAACTTATCTATCTTATTTATTTAATTAAAATATCTCTCAGTTGAGGGTGAACAAGCTTATTTAAAATGAGTCTTATATATCAGACATCTTCTAAAGTTTCGAAACCTGCTCATGCCTCAAAATAAAGTCAGTTTAAAAACATAAATGACAATTTTTATTTTTCAAGATCTTAAAAAACTATCTCCTGATTACTCACAGCAGGGAGAGAAGTGCTTGAGTGATTTTTTAAACATCATCATGTCTATGTTCAAAGATTCTGTACTTGAATAGGCTCTGCTCTTTCTCAAAGTTAGCTTATAATGTAATATAATATAATATAATATATTATACCCAATATACTTATATATCGAACCTTGCCATATCAAGACTTATGTTTATACTTGCAGTCAGACATCCAGAATGACGGGTTGTTGGCGTTTGCTGACATCATGTTCCTAGGTACCGTGAACTTCAACAGGGCCATACCTAACATTATCAAAGGTGATGTTTACCCAAACCCTGCTGAACTAGAAAGGATCCAATCAGCCAAAGAAAAAGTGAGCTGAAAAAACATATAACAGCTTATATTCATCTTTTTAAATTTTCTTTGTAAAGTACTATAGTATTCTATAATGATAGATACACGGGCTAACATTTTTTTGTTTATTTTATATAAACTGATAGCAAATTAATATAATATAATAAACAAAGTATCATAATTGAAATTCTGTTGAAGCGCAATAGCGCAGCAGATTATATTATGATATTAGAGTTAATTTATGGAGCAATTTTAAAAGTTTGAGTTCTTAAAATTTCTCCACTTCTGTACCTAAATGATTATATTCTACCATGCAGTCGCGCATTTAGTTATATAATATATCTGACCTATATAAAACGTGTATGACCTATAATGTAACTTATATGACCTATATAACTTAACCATAGTCTGTTTATCACTCCCCATGTAACCTCCTCTTCACTTACATGTACATATAGAATAGGTTGTTAGCTTAGGTTATAGGCAAGTCATATAATTTATAAGCTGGGCTTTTGCAGAACCCACTAACAGCAAGGAGAGTTAAAAGAAAAGCTATCAACACTCAGTACAATGTGGTAGAGAAGTGGGAAAATGGAATAGTACCTTACAGAGTGATAACAAGCTCTTATGGTAAGTATACAAAAGATGGAATATGCATAACTCACCTGTTATTATGATCAGGTATATGGCACCAAATAAATTTTAGTAAGAGGTGTTATTAAAGCACTTTTGTTATTAAAAACAAATGGGTTCTATTATATAATTATTTTACATGCTGGTAGGGATGAAAATAGCATGTGTGTATATTGGTAGTAAATAATGGTAAGTTGTTTAATACCATCACATTATTGGTTTTCTGCAGCTGATCCAGATGCTGTGAGAGCCAAGATCAGAAGCTCTTTGGTTCCAATAGAACAGAGTTCCTGTGTGAAGTAAGTTGCAAGTTGTTTCAGTGTTTGTCTCATGAGAGCAGCTGCAGGGCAAAGTAATAGCTACAATGGCATCTAGTTGTGAATAATAACTATAGTGACACCAATGCAGTTGGCTTCTGATTTTCTCAACTTTTTTACAGCTTGGACAACTCCAAATTTATCTTATTTACCTACAAATTATGTAGGTACTAATGTGGTGCTAAACGATTGATAAATATTTTACATGAGAATGGCTGACAAACACTATAATTGGTATAATGATTTTGTAATATGGAACTACCACACTACGAAACTAAGCTTCAAGTTACTCTTATTTGATTGTAAACTTCTATCACTTCTCATTCCTTAGTCATTTATTTAATACACTAATAAACATATTAATGTTACAAAGTTTAATAAGCAAAGCAAAATTAGCTATCTATATATACTGCAGGCATGGGCAAAGAATATTAAACATTGCTTAGCAGTTGGGTACAGTTGGGCCTGTTACTAATTAGAGAAATGTGATACCTTCTCCTGCATGCATATCATGTGTTGTGAAAATCTGGTTCTCATCAAGTAGAAGTTTTTTGAAAAAACAGACTATTGTCAAAATTTTAGATTCCACATTAATCTACTGTGGCTTGTTGGTCTAGGGGTATGATTCTCGCTTAGGGTGCGAGAGGTCCCGGGTTCAAATCCCGGACAAGCCCTATTCTTTTATAAATTATAGGTCTGTGATATGTAATTTTCATACCTCTACAAAGAAGCTTTTTACTTTCACAAAGTTGCTAATATATAACGAAAAAATGAACTGTATATTCAGCACATAGAAACAAATAAGTATTTCATTGATTGTAAACTGCTATCACTTCTCATCCCTTAGTCATTTATTTAATACACTAATAAACATATTAATGTTACAAAATTTAATATATCATAGCAGCTAGTTTGCTGATACCGCAAAAATTGTTTTCATTTTGGTCTCATCATATATCTCCAACCATATCTATACTTAGCCTTTTTGCCAACTACAAGTTTGATATACTATGTAATATTAGCATACAGTTAACAAATATAATTCTAATATATTCTGTTATACTTCTAAACTGCATTTCCTTGCACATATAGTATATTCTTATTCGTTAACTACTTGACTCACTCACAGGTTCACTGAAATCCTGCCGACTCAAGTTTTCAGCTCTAGTCAAAGTCTAGTCGAGGTCAAGGACAACTTAGCCTGTGCTTCTACTATTGGCAGAATACCTGGTCAAAGTCAAGTGTTGTCACTGGCACCTGGGTGTCTTGTGGTAGGTGCAAAGGCTACTTTTGACATTCTTTATACAAACGCTCTAAAACTTGCATCTACATTCTACACACTCTACACAGTAGGCCTATGTTTACATATACACATACACCTCAACAACCACATATGAAAATTAAAACTTTACAATAATTTTTGACCACAAATATATTTTGGTAAAAAGTATAATCTTGAAAGGCTCATAGCATCAAATTAAAGTCTTATGATTAAATGTCAATGTAACTACAGATTATATTTCAACTAAAAATTTAAAATTTCTTTTTTAACTCTATGCTTTTATTTTGCAGACTGGGACAATACAGCATGAGTTTCTGCATTCGCTCGGCTTCGGGCACGAGCATGAAAGACCTGACAGAGATAACTTTGTAGCCATAAATTCTAAGTACATACAGCAGGAGTATATTCGAAACTTTGACAAAGAGCCCTACCCCACATATTCTACAAACATAGCTTATGATCTGTCTTCTATCATGCACTATTCTCAGAACGTATGTAGGCCTTTGATAATATACTAAACTTACTCTAGAGTCTAGACTCCTGGCCATGTTCAACTTATTTATGTAATAGATAGTAATAATTTGTGTCTTTAACAGCGGGACTGAGTTCTTTTGATATCAAATAGCCTAGCAATGTGGGGTGTATCCTTATCTACCCTACCTGCAGATCAACTTTTGACAAGGGAATGTTAGAGCTCAGCTTTTCTGTTCACCATGATTTTATTAACATGTTCTTATGTCAAATACTCTTCAAGTTAATTTAACTGCATGGGCGTATACTTTCATCTATAATTATTTCATACTTCTATCATCTATACAGATAGATTTCGATATAATATTTAGAAGGGACTCTATAATACTATAACACTTTACCGTATACTATATAATACTAAACTATCATATTCCAGTGATGCAATGCAATATATTAATATATTACTGTATTGCACTATACTACATTAAGTTACAGTAGTAAGTTATACTGTATAATAACCATGCATGCATGTACTTTAAACAGCTGCTGCTTTATAATTATTGTAATGGTTATCATGCATACATACTTTAAACAACTGATGCCTTGATTGTTAAACAAATTAATATATGCCTCTCATTACAGCAATTCAGTATAGACCTAGGATCTAACACCATAGAGGTAACCGACCCCTACCTTGCCATCAGTGCCCTAGATGTAGGGCAGAGAATAGGCTTTTCCTGGCTGGATGAGGTGGCAATGAATCAGTACTACAACTGTGAGAAGGATTGCACCATGAACTGCAAAAATGGTGGATATGTGAGAAAACTGTCATCTGGTATCTGCCAATGCTTCTGCCCTCCTGGTTTGAGTATGTGTACTGCTATCTGGAAATACTAGCAAAACATAACATGTTTTCTATATAGAGACAAGAGTGAAATTGTAGTTCTGAATAGCCTTTGCTTTAGTAAAACTTGTAACACAAAAATTATACAACTACAGCATAAAGCCACTACATTTCAAACCAGCAAATACCAAACCCATCTCAAACTAACCAAAGAGTATGAACACAAGACATACAGAAATCTGCACTTAGATGTATATTTCCTGCTAGTCCAAACTAACTTTTATGTAAGTAGTTATCTGCATGCAGTCCTACGAGCTTCGATCCTTTGTCATATCACTCCAGCATATATGACCTACATAGAAACAATTGAAGTTTAACTTTAGGAACCAGAATTGACAGAGAGAGCTTAATTTCAAGTTTTCTGACGTGTAGCTCAATAAAAACTGCAAAAAAAGATTGTTTTTAATAGTTCAGATTGCAAACAATTTGCTATTTTAACTGTTCTTCCTTATCACATTAGCATAATATGTATATGCTACTGGGCCTCAACAAATTCTTTATTCGAATTGGCTTCTCTCATTTCTCTAGTCATGGCTACTGTTTCCACGATCTATTCTGTCATATCTAGCTCATGGGTTTTCAGGCTTTATGTTTCGACATCTTTCTCTTGAAACATCTATTTCTGTATTTCCATGAATCCTCAAAAAGCAATTGTTAAAGCCATATTTCATAATCAAAGTTGCTTATAGTGCTTCGAATGGATTTGAAACTGTTCATTTACAGAACATTGTTGGTGAGGAAATAGTATTACCATCATTATCCAGTCAGGTGTTGTTATTTCTTTAGTTTTTGCACTAGAAATTCTATAGAAATTAGTAACTGCAAATTACCCATAACATAGTGCTTATGAGTCATAAGCAGCAATTAATATGATTATACTAATTGCTTAACTTGACATGACATTAGGGCGCTAATGAAGTGGTGCTGTTTTATGTATAGTGTGAAACTGTGTGGCAGGTGCCTGTTGTGTAGTAAAGCTAACTGGATGACAAAGTTAGTAATTATGAGTTGGAGTGACTAATAAACATTATTACTATCTGTTTATACGTGATGGTACTTTTGGTTGCCTATGAATTTGCTAGCAGTTTACATAAGGAAGTTACTGTTTACTGGATTTCTGATGTTGTATCAAATCATAACATTTGATAAATGTGATTAACTAAAAATAGCAATTTCCAACATTTGATAGATGTCTGTTAGTCTATCCAAACTAATGATTTGGTATACACGAAAGCTTAGATTTGCATAAACTACAGTTTCACAATTTTTTTCAGCCTAACATTATTTTTTACAACCACGTAAACAAAAGTTCCAATAATGCGTAACCTAATTTGTAATTAAACTTCACTTTATACGATGAGAAATTTTCAAAATTGAAGAACCAATTAACCTAAAGATTGTCACATAGACTAACTTCATAACTTCGCTGATGCTCACAAATTTTTTATCACTCAGCCTTTTTAAAACTTATTTATAAACAAGTTTAAAATATGTTAATATTTCGTATAAGATATATAGATATAACTGCACACATTTATGGTTCTAGGGATTGTAATCCGAAATTTTATTTAGTTAATGTTCTACACCAAGAGCCATGCTGGCAGTCTATAGCCCTGAGTGATTAAATGGTGTGTTTTTAGGTTATCTTCCAGGCAATCTCTTGCATATACACTATATGCACTATATACACTATATACACTATATGCACTATATACACTATATACACTATATGCACTATATGCACTATATACACTATAATATACACTATACACACTATATACACTATATCTACACTATATACACTATATGCACTATATACACTATATACACCATATACACCATATACACTACCTCTATAATACAGAATCTTATTGCATCTTATAATGGTCTGTAGGTGGAAGTACATGTGAAGAAGTTGTCAACCCTTGTGGGGAATATGTTGACTTATCATTAACAGATGGGGAGAAAAACATCACCTCTCAAAGTATGTTATATTATTGCAGACCTACTATAGCTTGTCATAATATAAATATTACTATATACTTACCTCGAGGGCCATACTTACACTATACATACTGTTAGATCTATTATACTTACCTGAAAAACCCTGTTTATTGCATAAGCCACACCTTAAGAATTATACTTATATTATCTTGTTATCAGACTTTGATGGAGTCGGGTCCTTTCTAAGTAATGATATCTGCTACTACTTCATAAAAGGACCGGGTTACATTGAATTGACCTTCACACACTTTGATATAAAGTGTGACAACTCCTTAGAAGTCCGATCTTTTCACATTAGTCAACCAGCTCTTGGGTAAGTAGGTTAATGGATGCTAATAGCTTGAAGTCAATGAAAGTTGTAGAATCTAATTATGACACACCATCTGCTACTTCCATAACTTCACAAGGAAGTTGAAAGGTCACACAGCATGTTTTCAGCTTTGCTATGTGTGTGAGGGTTGGTTACATTGTTATACATTTTTAGCAGTCTTGGTAAACCAGCATGTCATTGCCAAGAAATCTACATAGTTTGTAACTAATAACCATGCCTAAATTTACAACAAATATTCTTAGCATAATTTCATGTGGGTTTATAGTCGCCATCCCTGTGAAAACCCCTGTTGGAAAGGGTTTTTTAAGTGTGCCAAGGACTTATTTCTGTCGTGGCAAAAAAGAAATCATGACTGAATGCCTTTCCTGGCATCCCTAATGGCCGTTATTAGGATTTGAACCACTGACTTTGTGTTTACTAATTAGTCAATGCTTTAACCACCAGGTCATCCTGCACCCTACAGCATTATACATTTTGAAGCTTAGTGTAGTATTGCAATACTGAAATCATCCATAAACTATGCCCTAACTTCAATGAACTAGAGTGAGTATTTTGTAGACTGTGTGGAGACACAGAGCCAGCCCCTGTAAGGACTATGTACTCCCCCACCCCTGGTATGCTCATGTTGATATATGATACAACTAAGGCCAATGAAAGGCAGAGAGGATGGTCCCTATCAGCTAAATCACACACTGATGCCTGTCTAGCTGATCCTTGCCATGGTGCTAAATGTACTCCAGTGTCTGGGTCAGACACCCAGTACAGATGTGACTATCCTGGTGAGTAAAATAGTTTGCAGTATAACCATGTTAATTGTAACATTCAAGTTACTGAAACACTATATGATAATAATCATGTTTAAAAAATTAGGAAGCAAGCACTGGTGATTTGCTAATATGCACATCTATATTATATTAAATACTGCTAGTTAGCTGAAAAGCCAAACTACTTATGTGAAGTTGCTTTCTCACAACAGAAAATGTCTCAATAAGCATTGCCAATATTAGTTTAGTTCTTATTTATTTACCATTACTTTTTATTACCTTCTCATGATTTACTGCCCATAATTGATTAAAACTGGAGTTGCCTTCTTACAGACATATTGACAAATGAGATGTTAGAAATTTAGTTTATATGTCAGATATCGTACAGAATGACTATAAACATGATGAAGAAGTTGTTGGTATTCACCACCTCAATTGCTGGAAGATCTTTAGCTAAATTATGATTCTACATTACTGCCTCTTCCTATTGGTGCAATCAGCTTTTCTGTTAGCCTAAAGTTATCAAACTAGTCTCAATATGCTTCGGTTTACTTCACACACAACTTGCCCGTTGCCTTTGTGTTGCCACATTAGGCAGGATAAACTCTAGAAATTGAGTGTAAAAACCCATTCAAGTGTTGTAACAGAGAAATTTGAAAAAGTCTGGATTCTTAATGTCAATTTAACTTTTGGTTTGAGAGGGCAATGAAAATAGCAATAACAAAACTTTATTTGCAAGATCTCTCGTCTAAATTACTGACTTCTTTTTGCAAATATCCCAGTTACTGCAACAGCCTCTATTTATACAGCCTTTCTACCAGGTTAGATACTCATGACACTTAATTAGATGTTATTGGTAGACCACCCCATGCACTGCGAGTTTAACCAAGGAAGACTGGGAGCCTGCAACAGAGTCAAGTTTAACAAATACTACCAGCACGCAGATGACTTTCAGTTAGCATGGCAGGTGGCCTCCAACAGCAACCCGCACATGCTCACCAGTACCGATGTGACTCACAGGCTACAGAGAGGAATAGCTAGCATTATACCTCACGACTTCACTGGTGAAGTTTATAGTTCCCGGAACAATCTTAATATCTTGATTTGTTGTGACTTATTTGTTATTTGAAATAATTTTTAAGCATTTTTAAAAATATGAATTTTACTGGTTTATTAGGTTAAAAACTTATTGTCTGAAAAACAGTATTTATAAAGTTACAATAAGTGGGAGAAGCTTACAATATAAATGGCTACCATATTATGACAAAAACTTCTTATAATAATAATCAATTCTAAAATACGGAAATTGTCTTCCCATGACAAAACAAACTGTAATACACAAAATCAAACCATATTCTTATTACGAACAAAATGATAAAACATAACAGGGTAACGAAATTCTATTTTGAAGTTACAGATTGTGAAAATACTTCTGATATTTTGTTTCAACTCATTGGGTTATGGGAGTTGTGCTTTCATTTCAGGAAAGCAATGGTGCTTCAGCTTCAAGTACAGAATAAATGGTGATGATGATGCCACTATCAACCTGCATTTAGTGAGGAACAAGGAAATGGGGGCTGGAAGCATAGTTTATACAGATACGGATGACAGACTGTCTTTCTACTCCACACAAAATATTGACATTGATGGGCGTCAGTACGCTGACTCAGATATGGTGGAGGTCAGCATAGCAGTCACAGTGGAATAGTAGAGTAGTCAGAGTAGTACTGTGTAGCAGTATTGTGTTGTAGCGCTGTGTGGTAGAGTCGAGTACCTACTGTATAGTATCACTGTGTATTAGTACTGTGTAGTATAGTAGTACTGTGTAATGGAGTAGTACTGTGTAGTAGAGTACTATACTGTGTAATAGAGTAGTACTATGTAATAGAGTACTATAGAGTAATACGTATTATGATGATTTCAGTTGGTGTTTGAAGTGCTATACACAGATGTGGGACCCAGAATTGACACAGTTGATATTGACGATATTCATCTTATTCCTCAGCCATGTCCAGTCAGAACAGGTAGATCAGTAAATAAGTAACAAAACTCATTATGGGGACAAAATAAGAGCCTCCAGCTACCAATTTAATGTTCATTTTAGATCCATGCGCTTCGTTCCCTTGTGGAGACAGAGAATGCAGGAGTGTCAACAACGCTGCAGTTTGCACCTACCCAGACACAGATATCCACTGCGGCTTTGAGACGCATGAGAACGGTTGCCAGGCAGACGTTGAGTTCTTTGGAAAATTCCACTCGCATGACGATTCTGATTGGACGTTATACAGCGGACAAACACTGACACCTGGCACTGGTAGGTTGCTATACAATATCAAGATGCTTCACCTGGCCTTTCTATATTGTTTTAGAAAAACTGCTATATTGCATATGAACATGATTATTAGAAATTGTGTAAATTAGTGCTAGCTATCAAATGTGCCCAGTCAATGTATAGGTGTTACATGGATGTCTATTAGATTTATATTGGCAATATGGTATGTTAGTGAGCAATCTTATAGAGTTCATTTTCTCGGAGCCTATTCCTGAAATTTAAAAAATCTGTGATATCATGAATATTGGCTAGTTTATAAATTCAACATGTTTATCAGCGAAATCCACTACTATGTCACTCACAGGTATTATATTCACTCACATGTATCATATTACATTCACTCACAGGTATTATATTCACACACAGGTATTATATTATATTCACTCACAGGTATTAATTACATTCACTCACAGGTACTATATTCACTCACAGGTACTATATTCACTCACAGGTATTATATTCACACACAGGTATTAATTATTCTATTCACACATAAATCACAGGTTTTCACCTAAAAGCTGCTTTTTTCAGGACCAGATGGAGCTGCTGTCGGTGACGGATATCTCTATGTAGAGTCAAATTTTCCTCCTGTTGCCATGGCAACATCAATAAGATCCTCCTACATTCGCCTGTCTCCACGGAAGTCAGCGGAAAGGTGTCTAGAGTTTCGCTACCACATGTTTGGCATTGCGTGAGTTGGTATAATGATACCCGTGTGCAGTGACAGTAGTTCATCTAGCAGATATATGCTTTTGTTTGTTTATAAAGTATTTCCAGCTATTTCATAGTATTGTCTCTAAATAAAGTATATGCAACGTTTTCTGATGGAACAATGGCTATTGCTCAAAACTTTTTCATTATTCGTTAATTTTTATAACAGTAAAGTAAAGCTGCCTGCAACATTTATCATAGATTAAAATACTTCCCTTACTTGAGTTTTGACTACTGATTTATTGAGGCTGTGCCTATTTCACAAAGAATAACTTCTAAATTAGTTCATATGCATGCATTTAAAGAACTAATGTGGAGTAAATTTACTAATTAAATAAATAGCATGCAAGGCTAATGTTTTAAGAAATTGCATTTAATAAAGTAAGTGGAGCAATTATACAAGCCACAACTGTGCAATAATGGCATCTTCTTGTCATTGCTACTGTGTATAACTTACAGTTGCAAGACTTATAGTTTAGATAACTAGTATTAAGTATTCATTCTAAATTATATTAAATATATGATTATAACCTGTGTGCCTGAGACCAATCAAGGAGGTAGATGACTAGATGCAGTAATGGAGAAATTGAAAAAACCCTGTGTTCTAGACTAAGAATATATAGCAGAAAAGGTTGTGCTCTCACAAACTTTCTATTTTTGCCCCAAACCAAAATTTAGTAACGAAATTAAAGAACTGAGGCTATTTCAGCTTCTTCAGCTGAGCAATGATTACATAGAATATGTATGTTTTAGAGTTGAAAGGCTAGAAGTACAAGTATCTATCTACGACTCCTTTGTACCAGGGATACGGCGTCTGTGGGTTGTTCATGGAAATCAGGGCAACCAGTGGAAATATGCACAGGTTGATGTAGATGTCAATGACCGGCTCGAAAATGTAAAAATACAGGTATGTTTAGCATTTTCTAACTGTTAAAATTATCTCTCCTCAATGCGTTACAAAATAAAAGTTTGCACAAGATCAGCAAATTCTTGTACCATTCAGTTAATATAGATCAAACGGTTTTATTGAACAGTTATGGTAATTATTAGTAAGCATTGTGTGATTCCTTATAGACAATATGTCATACACTTTAAACATAATGTGCTAATATAAATTGTTTTCTTCAGCATCTTTTTCCCCATTGCTGTTTTGTCCATCTCTATATTACCCATTACTGTTATGTGCCCACTACTATTTCGTCCCATTATTATTTTGCCCCATTACTGTTTTGTCAAAAGCCCATTTCAACAAGCGCAACACTTTAATAGTAAAAAGAAATAAGCAAGTTAGTAAAGCATCTTTATGATATTATATGTTTTTAATAGAAGCTGTTTGATTAGTTTAATTACTGGTGGGTAAAACTATGCAAATGTCCTAAAGCCGTGTTACTAGACTAAATTATTTGCTTCGTTAAATATATAGTTTGGCACTGATGTACTAACCAAGACATAGTACATATAAGTAAGTTATAACCTTCAAAAATATTAATCTAGATTGATATAAAACTTTAAAAATAAAATAAGTTAGTTACTATAATTATGTGGCTATAAAAATAATGCAGGTGGAGATTATCGCTAAGGGCAGAAGTAAATTCTCAGATATAGCCGTAGATGACATTCACCTCACTAAAGGACTTTGTGATCGTAGCCCAGGTAAGTGAAATGCTAAATAGTAAACTGCAGCTCATTTCAAATGGCTTCTTTACTATTAATGAGTTTATAGCTATTGATCAACATGTAAGAAATCTGGCAAACTCAGCTTGTGTTGTCAAATTAGCAAATAAGATACGTAAGAAACTAGTACACATACCTTAATATTTCATAATAGGTATCACCAATTAACTTTCTTATTGTAGTGAATGGCAAATGGGCAGAATGGGGTGCATACAGTCAATGCTCGCATACATGTGGAACTGGAACCAAATCCAGAAACCGTTCATGTGTTCCTCCAGTAAATGGAGGTCTTAACTGTAGCGGTGAAAGCTTTGAAACAGCTAGTTGTGAGGTGGTTGCATGTGCCGTGAATGGTAAATTAACAGAATGGTCAGATTGGGGTACTTGTCCAGTAACTTGTGGTGGAGGCATGGCGTCAAGAAGCAGATTCTGTATACCTCCTGAAGGAGCAGGCTTGCCTTGCCCACCAGAAGAGCTTGAACAATCTGAAGTGTGTGGTAGCTCTCCGTGTCCAACACCTGGAAATTGGCAAGCTTGGGCATTATGGGGGACTTGTTCAGTAACTGAATGCGGATTAAATGGACAACAAATCAGAGAAAGAGTCTGTGTTCTTACTCAACATAATGGATTGCCATGTTCTGGAGGCAGTAGAGAAAGCAGGTTTTGTAGTGGCCCTCCATGTATTCCAGTAGACAGTGTAACAGGAGAGTGGAGCAACTGGAGTGAATGCTCACTTGCATGTGGTGGCGGTCAGCGCCACAGATCCAGACTGTGTATTCTAGAGAGCATTAATGGAGGTTTAACATGTGAAGATGCAGGATTAACAAGCTCAGAAGCGTGTAACACTAATATATGTTCAGAGAACGCAACTGTATCCTCTTGGAGTGAATGGACAGATTGCAGCCGTACATGTGGGACAGGAATTAGGACAAGACAACGAAATTGTGTATCTGAGCAACAAAATGGTGGAAAAAGTTGCTTAGATTTTGGACTTTCTGAACAAGAAAACTGCAAAACAACAGATTGTCCAATAGATGGTCAACTGTCTGATTGGACAAGTTGGTCTGGTTGTAGTAAAACTTGTGGGGAAGGTGGGGAAGTTACGAGAATGCGATCATGCTTAGTTGAAGCTCAAGATGAAGGAATTTCATGTGCTGAGCAAGGGCTAATTGAAGCAAAGTCATGTGATTTAAATGATATTACTGAATGCCTAATTGATGCAGTCTTGAGTTCTTGGAGTGATTGGACACAGTGCCCAGTAACATGTGGAGGAGGAGAACAAAGCCGTATAAGAAAGTGTGACACTGAGGCATCAGGTGGGGGCAAATCATGCAGTGACTTTGACCTAGAACAAAAAATAAACTGCAGCTCAAACCCATGTCCAATAGATGGAATACTTTCCCCATGGAGCACATGGACCGTATGCTCGGTAACATGTGGTGAAGGGAAGCGAGAAAGGAATCGAGTTTGTTCTTTAGCAAGGCATGGTGGTGTGTCATGCCTATCAGCAAATCTTATGGAGACAGAGCCTTGTTTGGTAAAACCAGACTGTCCAATTGATGGAACTCTAACTCAGTGGACAAATTGGACCCCCTGCTCAACTTTTTGTGATGAAGGTAAGCAAACCCGATCTCGTAGCTGTATTCCTGCTCAAAATGGAGGCAATGATTGTGGTGATGGCCTTCTAGCACAAACAAAGTCATGCATATTAGCCCCATGCCCAGTGGATGGAAAACTAACTGAATGGACAGAATGGTCACAATGTTCCAAGTCGTGTGGTTCAGGTGACACCTTTAGAATTAGAACATGTATAGAGCCTAGGTATGGCGGACTTCCATGCGATGAAGAACTAAATCAACAAAGTCAGTGTAATACGCATGTATGTAAAATTGATGGAGTTTGGAAGCCTTGGACATCTTGGGTCTGCTCAGTTACATGTGGTTCTGGTGTGGAGCAACGTCACCGAGAATGTAATGGCCCGTTTAATGGTGGAGACAATTGCATTGGCGATACACATCAAAGTAGGAT
Organism: Bugula neritina; assembly: GCA_964035545.1. Taxonomy (NCBI): domain Eukaryota; kingdom Metazoa; phylum Bryozoa; class Gymnolaemata; order Cheilostomatida; family Bugulidae; genus Bugula; species Bugula neritina. The sequence goes on from OZ037767.1 coordinate 11,058,366, forward strand.
GTGTCAAGCTGCACCTACGACTTGCCCCATAGATGCTATTGAAGAAAGTTGGGGTACATGGAGCTCGTGCTCAGCTACATGTGGCCAAGGTGTACAAGTAAGTAAAAGGACATGCATACCACCTCAATTTGGTGGAATGGCTTGTGGATCATTGGAGAAAAATCAAACTTGTTTAGTAAGACACTGTCCTGTTAATGGCGTTCCATTACCATGGTCTTCTTGGGGACTGTGCTCTGTTTCATGTGGTTCTGGGACACATTCAAGAACTAGACAGTGTAGTGTGCCTCAGCATGGTGGTCTTAGCTGCAACGCTCATTTGACAGAAACCAAGACATGCATTGGCATACTGCCATCTTGTACAACAACATATCATGCATGGATGGAGTGGACACCATGTAGTGCAAGCTGTGGGCCATCAGGCACAAAAATTAGAAGAAGGAGTTGCCACGGAAATGCTCTATGTGATGGTGTAGACATAGTAGAAACAACTGACTGTAACCAAGAGATTATATGCCCACAAGATGGGTTCTACTTGGACTGGGCAGAATGGAGCCTATGTTCTGTAACCTGTGGTTCTGGTGCTCAGGTGAGACGACGACAATGCCAGCCACCTGTAGGAACAGGGAGCTCTTGCATTGGGGAAAATGAAGAAAGCAAAGTTTGTGTTAAAACATGTAAAGGTGAATATATTCTAATTGTACAAATTTTAGTTTAGTAAGCTGAGCCAATGATAACAATATTGTTACACCGGGATTTGTTATATTTTGGGAATACTATCAACTTGGTAGCTTATTACCTGTCATATTCTTTTATTCAGCCAACAGGGTTGATGTATCAATATGCTTTTGCCTAGAAACTAGCTGCAATGTTAGTATTAGTTTTTATCTTAATTGGTAGTATTTTTGTACCCATTAAGTTTTGTTACTTGTCTGTAAAAAAGCCGCAAAGCTTCTAGATTTTGATGTCAATATATATGGTGGTGCTCTAGAGTCCTAACGTACATGTGGTCTAAACACTCATAATTGCAAACAAATGCACCCATTCTCCATGCCCTTGTGCCCTATACCATCTCTTTCCCCATAGTCTTGCTAATACACTCTCTTCTGTAATCATCACATTTATAAGAATACTGATCACACCTATACCATACAGTTCCAATTCATCATTAAAGTGGTGCTCTCTATGCGTGCCAAAAGGAATAGCTGTTTAGTGATGATTAAAAATTGTGACATAAAAATATTTCAATGCATAATCTATCAATAATCATAGTTGATGGCACATGGCAGAGCTGGAGCAACTGGGGTGCTTGTTCTACAACTTGTGGTCCAGGGCTCATATCTCGTACACGGAGCTGTACACAGCCTTTGAATGGAGGTCAGAACTGTCCTGGGACAGGAGTTGATACAAAAATGTGTCCAAACAATCCCAGCTGTGCAACAAGTGAGGAACACTTTTAAAGAATTCTTGCCATATCCTTTATTTCATACATATTCCATCATTTGTAATGCCAAATAGCAATTAATTTAAGATATACCATTTATTTAAATAGATGGGTTTACACCATGGAGTGAATGGAGTGTTTGTACCACTTCAACATGTGGATCTGCAAATCCAAGAGCGTTTCAGACTAGACAAAGAAGGTGTAATGGGGTATGTAGGTTTGGAAGAACTTTTGAAATACAACAGTGCACTCCAGACTGCAATTCTTTGACAGGGACAACCACTACTCCTAGTGAATCTACTACTGGATCTTTAAATTCAAGTAGGTATATGTATTCCCAGGTATCAACATAATTAAAGCATTATTGCAAAACATGTGTTTTTATATTAGAGTTTTATAATAACATATTGCACCGATTATTTTCTCACTATTAAAAATAATAATGTTATCAGGCTATTACTTGTCCATGCTTTAAAAACCTTAGCTATGCTACTATTTGCCAGAAAATTAGAGAACAAACAGACCTGAGTAAGTAAACTTTGAGTTGACAAACCACTTTTTCTTTGCACATTTTATTTTAGATGGCCAGTGGGGTGAATGGACACAGTGGACTGGGTGTCAGCAACTGTGTAGTGGTCAACGCACTAGGACACGAGCATGCAATCTCTCTGCGCCTTCCTTTAGTGGACGGACATGCCCAGGCAATGCATCAATGCGTGAAGACTGCATTAATGACCCGAATTGCAATGGTAGACCAAATTATGTCATACTATACTATCTTCTTTAACTTGATTTTAAATCATCATTGATTTTGGATTCAAAAAACACTTCAAGATTGCATTACCATGACTTTAGGTAGCCTTTATTCACTACACTGCCAAGTCAGCCCTGGTAGTGCCGGTAGTGAAGTTAGTGTAGGAAGTGTAGGTAGCGCAGCTAGTGTAGGTAATGGAGATGGTGCAGTTAGTGTGTGTAATGGAGATAGTGCAGTTAGTGTAGGTAGTGCAGTTACTTTAGGAAGTGCAGCTGGTGTAGGTAATGTAGGTAGTGCAGTTAGTGTAGGAAGTTTAGCTAGTATAGGTAATGGAGGTAGTGCAGTTATTGTAGGTAGTGCAGTTAGTGTAGGAAGTTTAGCTAGTGTAGGTAATGGAGGTAGTGCAGTTATTGTAGGCAGTGCAGCTAGTGTAGGTAATGGAGGTAGTGCAGTTATTGTAGGTAGTGCAGTTACTTTAGGAAGTGCAGCTAGTATAGGTAATGGAGGTAGTGCAGTTACTTTAGGAAGTGCAGCTAGTATAGGTAATGGAGGTAGTGCAGTTATTGTAGGTAGTGCATCTGGTGTAGGAAGTTTAGCCAGTGTAGGTAATGGAGGTAGTGCAGTTATTGTAGGCAGTGCAGTTAGTGTAGGAAGTGTAGGTAGTGTAGGTAATAGAGGTAGTGCAGTTATTGTAGGCAGTGCAGCTAGTGTAGGTAATGGAGATAGTGAAGTTAGTGTAGGTAGTGCAGTTACTTTAGGAAGTGCAGCTGGTGTAGGTAATGGAGGTAGAGCAGTTATTGTAGGTAGTGCAGTTAGTGTAGGTAATAGAAGTAGTGCAGTTATTGTAGGCAGTGCAGCTAGTGTAGGTAATGGAGATAGTGAAGTTAGTGTAGGTAGTGCAGTTACTTTAGGAAATGCAGCTGGTGTAGGTAATGGAGGTAGTGTAGTTATTGTAGGTAGTGATCAAGAGCTTACGCCAAACTGCTAAGCAAGCTAATACTGAATCCACAAGCAACTCGCAAACATGTAATTGAGTTCAAAATTGGAACTTGCAGCATAAATTAGAACAAAAAATCGAAGTTGAAAGACCTTAAATCAAAATATATGCTTGAATTAAAAGTTTTAAAAGAATACTTCAAAATTAATTATGGTCTTCAGGCTTGATATAAGCAAAGACATAGCACAAAAACTGATCACGACTAAAATGAGCATGTTTAATATATTTTCAATCGTCATATAGCATGCTATAAATAGAATAGTTTACCAATTCTAACTGTGACAATAGATTTAGTTGGAGCAAACAAGACCAAGTTATGTGAAGGGTTTGAAGAAGGTAGAAATCTCCGGAAGTATGGAGAGGCAATGCCCGTGACTAGTGACTTCAGCATCGCCAGTGGGCCGTCTAGGTCATACTTCAGTGGTAAGCTTTCATACTTTCAGCTTCGTCAACCAAATTTACCAAGTGAAATAAGAAATATGATGTCTTGCATCTTGCAAATACTGGTTTCTTTATATGAGCCAGTAGCCTTATTTGCAAGTTGAACCTTTTGCAGCTTCTTTTTGCTCACTACAGTCTACCCTCAAACATCAGGACAAGAAATCTTTGCCTGTGAAATTTCAGTTTGTTGATTCTTCTGTAGCCAGTTGGAATAAAAACTTGTATTCTGTTGCAGGAGAAATAGGACTAAATGGCCCCAGCTGGGCACCAGAGGGCGCTAGCTATCTGCTGCTGACAACAGATTCACAGAGACGCCATGAGTTCACCTTTGGAACTGAGTTCAACTTCAAAGGTGTTTATTGTTCATACTTTAATCTAAATACTACAACAGAGCTAATGTGCGGGTGCTTTCAGTTGTTGTTCATAGCAATGATACATTATCGAGAAAGAGAACTGGAAAAAAGTTCCTTTAATTTATATAAATCATGGTCTTACAAAGCAATAACTGAAGAGTGGAACAAATTTAATTTATTTCTTTTATAAGACCATGAATTTATATTTAGACTTCAATTGTTAGAATGCGGAAAATACAATCATCATTTTTATCTTATCCAGCGTTTAGAGTTATGAGATGTTTGAGTTTGTAGTATATATTCACCATTTTTTATGAATCGACCCCAGGTCGATCTCAGCCAGTTCAATCTAAAAAGTGTACTTAAATAATTTCAGTGTGTTCAGAAACATGCCATTGTTTTGTAGATGGTGCTTGTGTAAAGTTCAAGTACAACACGCATGGCCAGTTCTGGGCAGGTAAAAAAATGGAGTTATCGCTGTTGAGTTCAAGGTCAAACAGATACTCGCAAGCAATGTGGAGTTTAGACACAACCAACGAAGTCTTGTGGAAAGCTGCAACAGTTTCTATTCCAAAACAACATTTTATGTTTGAAGTATCGAAAATAGTATTGATAGTGAGCGGAAATAGACAAACAGTTGATCTAGGATTCGACGATTTGCAAGTAGGGCAAGGATCATGTGACCACTATCCCCAGGATATCTGTCCACAAAATGGTAAGTACCATGACAATGTATGCTTGCCATGTAACAGCAATTTTTAAAAATAATCAGCTGCTTTTATGAACAATAGGGTACAATAGAGTATATCAAATTACTAGTCTTGCTAGAAGTTGGTTTTGAGTCAGCACGTGGTAGTTTCAACTTCTTCATTTAATACTTCCAAAAAATTTTTGCCAAATACTTGGTGTTAATCATATTTGGCAGTCTATGACTGGACACAACGATAGTTGCGCTAAAGTTTTTCAACCAATCACAGCAACTCCACAGATAACCTTTGGCTAGCAGCTAGTAATATGATTTAAGGTATGCCTTACCCTTATGCTACTGACAGTACTGTATAGACGAAACCAAAATACCAGGAATTGTTTTAAAATTGCAACTTGCTTTGGCAAGACTTTGCTTTGGATCTTTTGATTACAATAGATTTCACTTCATGCAGGCAACCACAAACTTTCCTAATTTACCACAGCAATTACTCTCCTGACCAGAAATTAAACTAGATGGGCTCTTAAAAGTGGGAAAATATTCTTTTAAATAGACTTAGTACAAGTCTGAGGGCATTTTAGTTGGTATAATTGTAAGAAAATTCTTATTTTTTGCAGAAAATATGCAGACTTTAAAATGTGGTTTTGAAAAAGGAGAAAATTGTAGTTGGATAAAAAATGATGGCCTATGGAAAGTGTGGAGAGGGACAACTCCAAATCTAAATACAGGGCCGTCATCTGCAGATCAAGGTGTGTGACTAGAGGCAACTAAAAATATGCCAGTATTTCTGTTACTTTAACATTATACTAAGATGACACCCTAAGCAATTTAACAGCAACAATAAAATTCAAACAGTGGCATTGTCAAATCATGAAACTATTTAGCCTAACTTAAATGAGATGAAATAATCTGGTTCAATAAAGCAGCCATAAAAATTTGAATTACATGATCAAATCTGTTTTTCTCTTTCACATTTTTAGGAGTACATAACTCCTTTTTCAACTGTCCTTACCTGATACCCATATAATATATTTCACAGGCTCTAATTACATCTATGCAGACACAAGATCGAGTTTGACTTTAGAAATTCCTGGAGGTATATATACAATTCTGCTAATTTTAGGCTTTTAGCTACTCAATTAAGTTCCTTTACCAGAATGTTTATACTGATTCAACATACTACTGTATGGTAAACAAAAGATCTACATTATTTCAGTTTAAGACTGGTTAAATTGTACATTCTATGTGACTATTAATACACAACTTTTTAAATTTATATTTTCATAAGAGTTATATATTTAGTTTACAGTACCTGATACACATTTCTATGGTGTATATCTTACCAGTTAGCTGCAGCTGTGTACTTATTTAAAATTATATCTGAATATTCCACGCCTCATGAAGCTTATGATACTATATAATATAATGTAACATTCACTTAGAGCTCTTTTGAAAACGTACCAATATTCAAATAGTGTTGAAATATTACATCTTCAGATATACTTCAAGTACTTTTATTTTACTATTTTCAGGTCAAGGTTGTTTAGAGGTCAGCTATCACATGACAGGAAAACCTCGTCTAGGTACACTAGCTATACTAGGTGAAAATAAGAGACCAATGTTCAGAACCAACAGAGATCGTGGTGATCGATGGGTGACTAAGAGACTGAACGTGCTGCTTCCGGGAGGAACCACTGCTTCTAGCAAACCTCAAGTGAGTGCCGACGAGTGTCTATACACAAAATTTTTACTGCTGTATGAATTACTGACTTTATAATGTGAACATATAGATTAATAGAACTGCTGTAGTAAAAGGAAGTTGACAAAAAGACTAAAGGGGAACTTTAAAGTTTTTGCTATGAAAATTAAAAAAACATATATAAATTCACTACCAGATACGCTTTAATCGCTTGAAATGATTAAGACAAGTGTGTTGTATGTGATCGGAATAACTGTCATAACATTATTAAATATAGCTTTCATGAACTCCTCCTATAACTAGCCTAGTTGCAGGTAACGTATTTAGTCAGTACAGGTACTTCTAACATGCTGACTGTATTTAAGTATCACATTTATTTTATTATTTCATTTGCAGATAGTGATACAATACAGAGCTAAAGCAAACAGAACCAAAAAAGACGTAGCTATAGATAACATCATATACCGTAAAGGAAGAAGGTGCTGATCCAGAAAATGTAGAATCTTAAAAACTGAGCTGTTTAGATTGTGTGGTAACTTAATGGAAGCTTTTATTGATATGACGTGTTCAAGTCGTACCAACAAAATAGAAAAATTTATATAAAAGCTCTGTTAGATATAATACTGTGTTATAGATTTTTAGTTCAGTAGAAATATTATCCTTTTATATTATTTCAATTTATTTACATGCAATCACTGACCAACAATAGAGATTATTTTCTTTGACTTTTATTAATAAACTATAACTTTTACATCAGCTGCTACTTATCACATCGACATTCTATGACTCATGATTCAAGACTCATCTGGTATCAGCTGTTAGTATCAGGTAGAGAGTCAGCTACCTGCTGAGTATTGAAATAAGTGTTTATAGTAGCCCTGCATACAGGGCAGTAGGTAAGTCTCTCGGTACACTGAATACAGCAGCATTTGTGTCGGCATGGCAACAGCACGCAGGAACTGCTCTGAGTCAGACAGACTACACACTCCTCATGCACCCCGCTCGTACTTGGGTATATACTCTACAACAGAGTAATACTTGGGTATATACTCTACAACAGAGTAGTACTCGGGTATATACTTTACAATAAAGTAATACTTGGGTATATACTCTACAACAGAGTTGTACTCGAGTATATACTCTACAACAGAGCAGTACTCGAGTATATACTCTATAACAGAGTTGTACTCGGGTATATACTCTATAACAGAGTTGTACTCGGGTATATACTCTACAACAGAGTAGTACTTGATTAGTACAAAGTAGTACTCAGTTAGTAAGAAGTTGTATGCAGTTATCACAGAGTAGTACTCAATTAATAGTATCTTATGTATAAAAACACATTATTTACTGGACAGTCTTTGACATAATGGCTGTAAAGTGCAGTCAATAGAACTGCCAAGTGGTTGCAGAGTGCTCCAGTCTTCAAAATTATGTCATGTACCACCATTATTCAGGTGTGGCCAACATATTTTGCACAATTCAATAAAAAAATTACATATATATGTACAAATAGTACATGCTTTCACTGTTTGTATCACTAAGACGGTGTATAATTGAAACTAAAGGATTGATTTTACTCGAATAATTCTCTACATTATCATTCACAGTTGAAAATCTCGTGTTTATTTAACGCCTTCACCCCTGTAAGAACCTCTGATATCAAAGGGAGGGAGGGGGGGGGAAACGAGGAGACTGAGGACTGTGTGGGCGTATACACACACAAACGACTATGACTGGATACCCTTTCTGAGTAACAAATGGCTGAGATAGGTGAAGTAATAGAGAAAAGCCTGTGTTCTAGATTAAAAATGTAGCAAAGGAGCTGTTTTTGCAAGAAGTTCAACCTACACTCCAAACTGAAAGTTTTTTTTAAAAAATTACAGAACTCAGGCTACTAAAATTTTTACAACACTACACATAATTTAACCTAATGTTTTCGTTAAACTAGTTTTGCTGAGTGTGTTGAATTCTTAGCGCAATTATGCTATTATGACTCATTCAAATTGATAAGATTTACAGGCCAGTTCTTGAGGAAATTTATTAAAAAAAAGTGAATAAAAATTTTAAAAGCCTAATGGCTATTTAAATTTCTCCACGACTACACCTAAATGCTGGAGGGGGACTTGAACCCATGACTTAGGGCCCACTAAACCAGCTAATTGTGAGATCATGACAGAAAACAACTATACGCAGTCAGTGTTGATTATAATCTACTCACTGTGAGCCGGTAGAAAATCCCATCTGTATCTCTATAGAACTGAGCAATTATGTAGCTAGTAGGGAGAAGACGATCCTTTACGTGTATGAGACTAACCAGAGTGTGCTACAACAATACCAACTCTACCGCTCTTTATTTCAACAGGTAGCTCAAGCAAAATCATACAAAGAATACCCCCTGTGTTTTAGAAAAAGCAATGTTCTGTATGTTATGCAGAGTGCTAGCCAGTGTCACCAATCTAGGTGTGTCTAATTATCACCATGTACATTAGAATTTAGCACAGAACTTTTCTAGAATGTTAGGAATATATATATAGAACAATATTAAATAATATGGCAGGACAACTCTTATAAATAAACTGGACATAGCAAAAGATGGCTGAATTACATAGGAATGCAGGTAGAAACACAGAGTGAATGACACACATCTTGAACCTACAGATACCTGGAAGTCAGTAGCGAGTAGGACTAAAGGAAATGAAGATCTGGAGACAGAACCTTCTGACAAGGGCGACTGCTCTTCAATTTTTAGATGTTTGATAAACCTTTCAGTTCTGTAATGCAACACAACAAATATATTATTAGAAAAGAGTGATGTAATATCCTGTTAGATGAACTAGTTTTTAGCACACCACATATCAGCTAGTTAATCATAACATCTCATAGCTAGAAAGATCCTTCAACCTCGCCACCATATCATGACCAGTACACATGAGGGTAACTATTTTCCATGCACTGCTGCATGAAATCTTATATCTATATGCTATATCCTTGTTTTACTAACCATCGCAGCAACAAATGTCTAAATTTACAAAGAGCTGAAATGTTGTATAGAATAAGGAAGCTCAAAATAAATAAAAACACAAAAACATTGTAAGCTCCACCCCCAATTATTTAAACCATGACACGTAAATTTTCCCAATAAAGAAATCGCCAGGTTTAGAAAGAGAAGTAGAAAAAGTACATTAACACTACTAAATAGGCATCATGTTAATACATTAAAGCAAAAACAGGCCCTACACCATGACAAATAAATAAACTACATGTAAAAATATTTACCCACTATACTGAGCAACTGTGTGATTTCCATTGCAGCATGATTTCACAAGCTGGAAATAATCGTCAGAGCTGAGACCAGGAACCAGCAGTTCTGCCATGACAATGTCTTTGTTGACATGAGAAAAAGGGAAGATGGACCAGCTACTTAGTGTCTTCTGATACTTGACTTCTAATGTATCGACTGTACTAGAGCAACTGAAATAGAGGTAAATAATCTGGTATGGTTTATATTGTGACAAGTAGATAATTTTGCAACTATAGCTTACAGCTAGCAAACAAAAACAGAGTAACTAATCTGTGAAGAAGTGTATTATGATTTGCAGTAGCAATTACTCAATTATTAAAAAAGGTAATATATCAAAACTGAAATATTCATTAGATTGAATTATTAGAATACATAATATAAATTCCAAAAGGTATGAATATTTGTATAAAAAAATAAATGGTGTGGCATCAATATCTAAAATGATAAAGACCATCGCTTTCCTCTGAGTTTTGAAACATATTCATCGAATACTATTATTGATATCAAATTTCATGTAGGAATGGCCCAGGATCTTTCGGGTAAATGATACGAGTTTTTGCTTTAGATTTAGCTAGCACTATTGCAATGGCAGCAAATATGGAGCGAATACATTTTAATATTAGCCAAAGTCAGCCTAAAGTTTAGATTGTACAGAGAAAATACTTTTATAAATATCTAATATCAATATCAAACAACAATAAACTGCATGTTAAAAATAAGAAAAAATACAGTTTTGATATAAAAAAAATGAAAAATTACCTCAAACTGACGTGAAAAGGTATGTTCAGTTCTTTTATGGGAACAGATTGAGCGGAACAAGTATGTATACTAGAGTAATCTTGAAATAGTAGATGAAACACTCCACCCCACCTGTTACATGACAAGATATTAGTAATGCTGACACTATAAATATCACACCACTAGTAATACAGCACTAGTATTTTAACAATTATTATTGTTGAAAAATGCAATATATCTAAAACAAAACACTCAATAGGTGTATCTAAAAAGAATGTATATTTCAAAATTCAACTAATTTATATAACTTGTTTAATTGTTTAATAAATTAATTAAATTCACATTTACTTGTTAATAATCAACTAAAGTAAAATAAAGTAAAATAAAGTAAAATAACTTTTGTGGGGATAAGAGACTATGTATTTTTAGTACCTGTGTGAAAGAAGAGCCAATATGCATATTAGAACAAAAGTTAGAGGAATTATTAAACTGAAGTCTAAGAGTTGGCCAAAGTATTCCATATCTCCATGTATCCAAATATTAGTTCCAAGTCTAAAATTTTTACAACAAGCAAAGTTCACTTTGAGCCTAAATGTTTTAATTCATATTATTAAATAAAAAATTCACGCCCTCTGATTGCTTGTAATCTGATACTGAACTTTCTTTGCAGCCCTAAAATGTTAGTAAAAAGTCGTGAAGGTTGAGGTTTAGTATATATTTTAAAATAAATAGTTAATAAAAATGCTTTGTCGTTAGCTTTGACCTAAGATTCAAATTTAACAGCTGCCAAAAATTTCAGATGTACACGCAAAAGTTTATCAGACTTCATTGGAGACTATAACATAAACATAAGTTGACAATAGATAATCATAACGACAATGAAAATCACCAAATAAATGAATAAATATTAGCACTATATCATAAATATAATTAGGATGATAATGCAGGTGTCTAAAAGCGTAAGACAGCAAGTGTAACTGTAAGAGTAAGTTTTAGCCTTCAGGAGTAAGTAGCACTGCCACTAGGCCTAACTAGCATAATAACAACCAAAAGCATAATCATAATGATAAATGCATTCACTGAGTAGCACAATTAATATTTCACTATATGTCAGTGCCACTAGTTGAAGTTACCATTGCATCAATTGTGATTGTTATTATAATCATGATTATCATTTAATTAATACTCCTACTGAAACTTATTCAATCACAATGAGTCATTATCATTGTGATTCAATCAATCACAGACACAACCACTGATGATGTCTGTGACAGTTATGGTCTGATTGTCATTTACATTGTGATTGTCATTGTCAATGTGCTTGTTCACTTGAATTTGAAAATTTATATTTATAAACTTTAAGTTTAATCATTAATTTTAAATTTAATCATTAAATTTAATGTTTTTAAACTTAAAGTTTAATCACTAACGCTAACACTAATGGCAACACCCATTGATTTTGTTATACCACTTCAAATTTGTTCAAAATAAGTTAACATTGCCAGCTCGGCCTTCATTGTGACTAACACAATGACTACCACTTTAGCTCACTATACAATATGAATATTATCATGTTACTAGTAGTAGACGTAGTAAACCATCTCCTGTATGCAGTAAACATAGACATGCTGTTTCCTGTTGCACCAGCGTATCATGATCGTTAGCATAATGTAGGAAAACGGAGTTATATGCTCTTTTTCTTGTCTATTTCGCTGTTTCCGACCAATGAACCTTCTTATATAGTTATAGTTCAATGACCAGCAACTTGGAACTGCATATAGAACCATCAGCGTGATTTATTCATATCCATCACATCTGAGAACCATTCTATAAAACCAAAGTTACACCCCATTGACCTCAACTCGACCTTGAAAACTATCGCTATGTAACTGACTTCGGATTTGGAATTAAATTAAATCATTCATCGTATTTGTAGTACAGTTGTAGTCGATGTTATACTAGTAACTGTAATACTAATAGTAATAGTAATAACTAATATTAATAAGTATTGTATTTATAACTATTGTCAATAATAATAATAGAATGATTAGTTTAATTTTAAAAATAACTTGATCATCATGATCATGATCATCATCATGATCATGATGATGATCAGATGATGATGTTGGACTTGAACTTTAACTTGAGACTCATATTGATATTCAATTATATTCATACAGTTACGCTATTAAAGTATTATACTGATACTGGTAGTGATATTGAATAACTGATAATGATACTGATACTTATAAGTTATAATGATAATCATACTGTCAACATCTACGACTACTGATCTACTTTTAGACATGAATTATTCTTATTGAATAATGAACTTTAAATTTGAAATGGTCAAGTTGAACTAATGAACCTAATTCGGTAATTCTTAAACACAGTTTGAGTTTAAATTCTATTTTGAATTTTAAAATTTAAAAAATGAAGGTACTAGTATTACCATTACTATTAGTTTATGTTTAATCTTACAATTTAAATTGTAACCTCGTGTAGTCATATTCATATTGTTTGTTGTGATTAGTAATTGATATCATTGGAGAACGTTATACATTTATCCTAGTGGTAATACCTTTCCTTGCCAAATATGAATATCTAGGAATACTAGTTGGCAAGTACAATAACAATACCAACTACTAGCCTACCACTGCTAGCACTGTGAATGTTGTTTTTTTTAATACTAACTGCAAATAAGTTATTAAGTTCTAGTTGTACTTAGTCTTGTGCTAAGTCATCACATTTACTGTAATTATGAAATTTACATTAACTATAACTAGTTGTAAGATTTATTTTTTCAACTTCAAGTTCATAACCTTAATTTACCTATGGGTATTAGTTTAATTAGTATTACATCTACTGTAAGTATAAAATATTAATAGCATGATTATATTCATATCTGTATAACTTAATGGCTCATCATTAGGAGTATCTATTATCACAATTAATATAATTAGGCCTAAAGTATCAGAATGACTTGGTTATTAAGGTAATGCCTAAATTAAAGTTTAGTGGTCAGTTTTCGATCTGCTATAACTTTCAGTGGTGTATGTAACAAAATATAAAAAAAATAACAGGAACACGGTAGTTTTAGATTTAATAATATAAGGCTAAGGTAGAACTCTAGATAAATAGAGTTGACAGATTCAATGAATGTCAGTTAGAGTTAGCTGAGTCTAGAATGGAAAATATTGATATGAATATGGCAATATGCTAACATCTACATACATATTAATAATTAATATTAAAATTATTTATATGTCAATTCTTAGGTGATTAATTGGTTTACCCTACAAAGATATGGTTACAACTAACACTGTTATCATCCTTCATAACTATGAGCATCATCAGGACATTGAATATTATTATGTACTTGGCCTTATAGCTTTTTTCTACTGTTATAGATGTTCTTATTCTGATTGTGCTTCTCATTGTCAATATGAATATCAATGTGAATTAGAATGTGTTGTGCTTTTGAGATGCTATTAAAAATGTAAATGCGGGTGTAAGTTTTAAACTAGCTTTGGCTTCAAGTTTTTAGAATTAATTGAAACTGAGAAAGATGTTGCTGTATTTTACATATGTCAAATTCTCATGATAAAACAAAGACTATTCAATAATATACAGCTCTGCACCTGCCTCAACAATAATTTTAGAGGTGAAATAACAATTCCACATATTAGATTTGAAAAAATATAGGTAGCCCATTATACGTAATGTTGGATTTTCTTTTTTTAATTTACGTAGCCATGGCAAATAAAGGCAAAAACTATAAAATCGAAGCAGAAATTGAAAAACACAGAGCTCACCAGAATTGGGATAAAGCTTTAGAAGTTACAAAGAATCAATGGAGCAACAGCAAATCTGCTAATGGTTTAGGTATATTTTAGAGCAATAATTTATGAAATTAATATTAGCAACTGATATATCTTGTTTATAATTAGTGCTGCGGACACTGAATCTAATGGCTACGTCATCAGCAAGTGAGCCATCATTTTAATTTAGTTAAAGACATGTATGTGCAAAATTTATTCTAAAACCACTATGCTTGGTCACACTACCCCGAAGTTGTATATAGCTAATAACCAAGACATATGTGAATAATTTAACACTGAATAAATGTAATGTACCAGGGAGTCTAAGCTAAATTATTATTTGAATTATTTCTAACATTGCATATAAAAGAAAGTTTTAAAATAAGTTTGCCTAATAACTAAAAAACAGTATTGTTTTCTTTCCAGCTGATTTGAATGGTAAGTAAGCCTCAAACTATAAAATGTTAAACTTTGTTTATTCATGCAAAGATTTCCTTGGGTCTCAAAGGTTTTTAATCTTGTGACACATTAACTGGCTAGTAACTCCATCACGTACCTTATACCTTATCCTATTCCAAGTCTAGACTAGTTCTAACATCTCTAATAACCCTAATTGACCAAGTAACACGTATTTGTGCATCCCACAATCACTTTGTTCTCAGTCTGAGTCATATAACAGTTGACCAATCAGCTCCTTGCTTGGCATGATTCACTATCTCGTGATGAATTCAAAGCATTTTGTATTTTTTTAGTTCACATGTTAATTTTTTTGTTCACATTGTTCTCCTGTTGTCCTGCAATAATTTGCCAAGCTAATTGTCCGTTTATTACATACTAATAACATACCCAACCACAATTCTACCTGTGTACGCTCTGCTATCATTCTTATATTGTTGGGGTTTTTCCTTTCAAGAGGTTGCAAGAGATAAGCTGCACCAAGGTAGGTACTGAGGCTACATGAGTCATAGTTGTCTATACTTCTAGTATTAGCTGAGTTACTCTACATTGTGTCACTCAGAACATGGGGTGGGGCAGAGGTTATCTCGTTAGAATTTGAGTTCTATTCTACTGCATGCATTGGCAAAGGTAGTAGAAAATTGTAAGTCTTATTACAAACAGTATTGTAAAGTTTAAAGAACTAAATGTGTCCATAACATTGACATTTTACAATATCTGTTGTATCTGTTGTCAGTTAGCATTGCAAGTTTAGACATCCGATATATTATTGGAGTTGTCTTCCAATGTGTCTTATAAGTTGTGGTGTAGTGGATCAATATGAGATGAACTGACATGTGGGGAGATTTGCAATAGAATGTTATAAGGGTCCGTGGTGCGGACAACTACACGTATATAAGCTCTATTTTGGACACCTCACAGCACTTTTAAATGCTTTCCTTTATTCAGTTTTTGCCAAATGTTGTGGCTATGAAAGAAGATGCATGTATCACTAAATTAGAATGTTCTTAAAACAGATTGATTTTATGAAACAATATGTTTTTTAATTTGTAAAATGTTGTTTAAACTTGCACTGCTTTTAGTGATATTCGTATGGCATATAAACAGAATTATTTTATTATATCTCGTTTGTTGTTACATGTACATTTAAATGTAATGTTGCTGTATTATATGGAATCATGTTACTCTCCATTTATATTTACCTGCATGTCCGTGCCCAGCTGTTTGTGTTTGTATTGAGTTGGCATGATAATTCATATAGAAAGTTCACTTTAACATGCATTTTCGCAGCCAGAATTTTAAAGATTACAACTCGACATATCTGTGTTGATGAATTTAATCGAATTATTTATCATGGAAATGGCCTAAAATAGCAATTCATGTGACATCAGTTTAGTTCTTATGGCACTTCTAATTGGCTGTGCAGATACTAGCCTACACATTATTGGTTCACGGTTGTGTACGTGTTGTGAACTTGTTAGATGTCGTCTCCAACTTGCTGCACGGAGAGAAGGAGCTAGAATCTTACCTCCGGGCTAACCCACCCAGCGAAGAGAATGTTGGGAAGGCGAAGGAAAGCCTGGCCAGTGCTGAGAAACACCTGCGTTACGTGTCTACAAGGTGTCCTAAAGAGAAGGTAGTATAACCTCCTATCTCTGGTATAGATTCCTTTCAGCACTCAACAATGCTTGACCTTCACTGTAATTATTTTTACAGATATTCTGCCTTGAATAATGTCTAATTGTAGCTCTAACTTTTTTAATTTTTTTGTGCTATTTTCAAGCTTGATAGACTAGCAACTAGGTGACATGAGCAATATTATAGGTTGGGGAGGGTAATCTTCTAGGTTAGAGAAGGGCAGGGGCATAGGGGATTATCTGCTACTTGAACTTTTATTGTGAATAAAACAGGAGACGTTGAAGCGGGAGGCGGTGCTGCTGCTAGTCAAGCTGCTCTTTGCTCAGGCCAGGTACACGGATGCGTTGAATGAGTTTGACAGTATCAGTGTTGACGCCCTCACTATTCACTCCATCACCAACAGAATGCTCAAGATACTAGCTGAGGGCCTGGCTGTCAAAGGTACTGTTATATACACCGGCACCTATGGGACCTGTAGTGATGTGTAGTGTGGCATACTGTGTGATGTGTAGTGTGACATACTGTGTGATGTATAATGTGACATACTGTGTGATGTGTAATGTGACATACTGTGTCCGCATATTTCATGTGAATATTTGTTTCAAGATTTGTCTACACAATATATAGAGTACACACGTGTTGTTTCAGCCATGTGCATGGAGAAGCTGATAGACCAGGGAGTTAGAGAAAGAACCCCGCAGTCAGAGGAGATGATTATCAAATATTATGAGCAAGCAGGAGATATTCTGCTCGTTTACCTTCAAAACAGGTTGAGACAACTTCTAATATTGTTTATCCTAATAACCGTTTATTTTAGTAACCTTTCTCATGTTCTTTATTACAACATATTGATTTAGAATCCCATACATTCCAATCATTGAAAGATATTAGCCTACCCTTTCATGTTTTTTATATATCAGGTTCTTCTCGTGTTCTGTAATTTAGAATTTCCAGCCTCTTTGATGCATGTGAACTCTATTACCCTGTATTTAGTAGCATTACACAAGTTGTGTTTATACTTCCTGTTATGACTAAAGCAATTAAGTTCTCATAATATATTACAGTATATAGATAATATATTACAGTATATAGATAATATATTACAGTATATAGATAATATATTACAGTGTATAGATAATATATTATAGCATATAGGTAATATATTATAGCATATAGATAATATATTATAGCATATAGGTAATATATTACAGCATATAGATAATATATTATAGCATATAGGTAATATATTACAGTATATAGATAATATATTGCGGCATATAGATAATATATTACAGTGTATAAATGACATATTACACATTGTTATATTACAGAGATGTGGTGGACCTCAACAGCGCCAGCCCTACTTACAGCGGGAATGTAGCGGTTGGCCCTGGGAGTCACAATACAGCGAGTGACGACTCCATTGGTTCCATATTAGAAATGGCTGTACAGAAATCTCCCTTAATATATATAGAGAAAGGGTAGGCACAGATATTGGTGTACTGGTATAGTTTATCAATTATGTAGCATGTGTTTCTTGCAAAAGTTGTTTGAATCATTTAATTTTACCGGACATTGTAAGAAATGTGAGTACATACATAAGGGAATTTGTTTTTATCACTGTACTGGTATGCATTGTTCCAGATATTGGACTTTATAATACTTCCAATAGTAGCACCAGTAGTAGTACTAGTAGTAGCACTATTGCAGATTGCTAGTAGTAGTGGTAATGGTAGTAGTATTAGTGGTACTAGTAGTTGTAGTAGTGCTAGAAGTGATAGCAGTAGTAACTACTGTCAGTATGAAGCCATGCTATTGAGTGTATATTACAGAGAGGTGTCATACTATTGAATGTCTATTACAGAGAGGTGTCAAACTATTGAACGTATATTACAGAGAGGTGTCATACTATTGAATGTATATTACAGAGAGGTGTCATACTATTGAATGTATATTACAGAGAGGTGTCATACTACTGAATGTATGTTACAGAGAGGTGTCATACTATTCAATGTGTATTACAGAGAGGTGTCATACTACTGAATGTATATTACAGAGAGGTGTCATACTATTCAATGTGTATTACAGAGAGGTGTCATACTATTGAATGTATATTACAGAGAGGTGTCAAAAGGTGTTGGCAGATTTAGAGACTTGCTACGAGCAGTTGGATCCACAACAAGTAAAAACCTCTACAGACTCGTGAGTATATATCATAGTACATGTGTTATTCTCCATAACGATATACTACACTAGTTCATTGGAAACAGATTTACTCGTGATTGTTATTTTGTCTTGACTTTTTACATGCTAACAGCTCAAATATTTTGCGTATTTTCAATCCATACAGCATGGGTTGACAACTCCAGTTGTTCAAGGCTATGTTGGTGGCTGTTGTATGTTTTAAAAGGTATCTCTGAGTTATGTGATGTTTTGTAGACCTTGGCCCGACAGTTAGCCGAGGTGCTATTGCGGGGCGTATGCTCAGCTACTTATCCCCCCATCGCACTAAAGACAGATAGAAAGAGAGGATCACTAAAGGCTAGGCAGTACAGTGGGCGGGACATGTTTGTTCCGTCCAATGAAGAGGAAGAGGCGCTGTTGCTGCTGCTCATCGCAGAGGCAATGGCCAATAGGGAGGCAGTATTGGAGAGGAGGCCTGAACACAAGCAGTCTCGACAGCATTCCTATGACAACGCCACTGCAGTGTACGACCTGCTGGCCATAGCCCTGGTGCGCAGGTCCAACTGTGCAATCTTAGCGGAGGTAGTCACCTGTAATCCCACATTCTACTTAGTATTACTACTGTGCTGCATATGTCCTTTATACTGCATATGTCCCTTGTACTGCATATGTCCCTTGTACTGTATATGTCCTCTGTACTGTATATGTTCCCTGTACTGCATATGTCCCTGTACTGTATATGTCCCCTGTACTGCATATGTCCCTTGTACTGCATATGTCCCCTGTACTGCATATGTCACACAGGGGAAAACACCTGACAACATAAGGGCATCTCATCAGAGCACCTGCACATTGCATCCTCTTCTATGCTGCGCTGGCTTGAAAGTTTTAAGTTTAAACTTTCAATAATTGCTATTAGTTTTATAATAGACTCCAGAGCTGACTGGAAACATTATCAGCAAGTGATCAGAAAATCCAAAGTTATTCAAGACATGTTTGTACAAAATTTATCATAACACAAAATTGTTTGAGCATACAACCCTCAAACAGTGTGTAGATAGCTATGATATATATAAATATTTTAATACTGCATAGATAAAGTGTGTCAGGGATTCTTTAAAGTTTAAGGGTTTGGTTTTGCGCAGTTGAACCTTTGACTACAGCCATTCCATGAGAGCATACATATATATGTATAATATATTGAGTGTGTTTACTGTATATTATTTGGTGCTGATGTTTCCACAGGCCCTGGAGAGAGCCATGAAGTTCTCGTATGAAGAGCCCCACGTCTGGTACCAGTTTGCTCTGTCACTCATAGAAACTGGCAAGGTCTGTACTACGTACACTTGAACTGAGTATGTTAAGCTGCTTGATTCGTCTAATCATTTGCTTGTCAAATTTAGACACATTTTAGATATGAGTGAAGATAATTCACAAATCTGCAATTTTAAGAGTTGCGTTTTGTAAAGTTTATGGTCTATATACCCTATACAGCATACAATATATACTGTATAGACTATAGAGTATATACAATGTAGAGTATATACAATGTAGAGTATGTATATATGCAATATATACCATATGGAGTATATATTGTATAGAGTATATACCATATGCAGTATAGATTGTATAAAGTATATACCTTATAGAGTATATATTGTATAGACTATAGAGTATATGCCGCCTTATAGAGTATATACCATATACAGTAAACATTGTATGGAGTAACTTGCAGAATGATGTTAGCCTGGTGTAAAGTCTGGGTTGATTTTAATTATCATTTCAAGATTTGGAATGTATCTATGCTAAAAGTTATTTTTGTAAAGCACCTTTAGTTTTTATAGCTGGTACTATACGCAGCTTTTATCAGGAGTGTCACATTTTTATTGCAGTTTGACACCTACTAATATGTTTGTGTTACAGTTTGACACCTGCTGTAATGTTTGTGTTGACAGTTTGACAGAGCTAATGTGGTACTTAAGGAGTGTCACAGACTGATGCCTTCTAATAATACTATTCTCCTGCTGCAGGCCGATCTCTGCTATGAAAAGCTACACTTGGTATGTCTGTAAAGTTACATTCATACTTTCACGATTTTCAGTCAGAGATTCAATTTGGTCGAGTTTAAAATTGCACCAATTTGCATTGCTTTGTAAAATTTTTGACTTGTGATTACCTAATCAGCCAATGATAACTCCTTGTAGACATTGGTATTTAATTATAACTTTATCGACTTACTTAAAAAGATTTAAATAAAGCTTCAGCAATTCAAGTAAAAGCTTAATGTTTATAATTATATCGGCTGCCTTTCTCAATAAGGTGTGCCAGTACTCAGTTTATTTACATCAATTTCTAATTATCAGTTTGTGTGAAGTTTTGGGTAGTTGTATGCTGAAAGGTGTTTTTTGCCTTGAGGTTTGGACATGTAGACTGCCAATTCACCCAGTTATGTGAAGTCATCTGGCTGAATCTTATCTGCTTGGTGTTTCAGGGATTGAAACCCACTAACCCACATCAGCTAAAACTTATAGCTTCCTGTCTGTTTATTAAATGCAGTTTGTGAATTTTACAACTTTTTATACGCGTAAAAATGATATTTTTTAGATTTTATTTTCTCGAAATTTTTTAAACTGATTTGTCTAACAATACTATTGGAGATTCATTACTTGGTGCTTTGATCAGGTTGATGATGGAATAGCACTGTGCGAGAAAGCGGTGGGCAACTCCGACACTACTATAGGCAAAAGTAAAGCATACTTACTATTAGCAACTGGATACAGTTATAAACTAGCGGAATGTCGAGTGAAGAGTGAACGAGAACTGTTAGAGAAGAAGGCATATGATGCTTACAACAAGTAAGAATGTGCTTATCAAACATGCTTATTTAAATTGCGATGCTTTGAGTGTGTGCTGTTTACACAGCATTGCTGATTCGGAAAGTTTGGGCCACGTTTGTGGTGGAAATCCGTTGCCAAGTTACCTGTTACACACAGTGTGTTGACTGGCTATAGCAGGTTGTATAACGAGTTTACCTTCTGTCTAGTGGCTACACCTGGACTAATGTGTCTGTCTGTAGGTCCTACAGTCTGGATAGTTACAGCGTAGAGTCGGCTTACAGACTTGCCTTGCACTTGGCGCAACAGAGGAGACTGACTGAGGCATTCCGGTGCACGAGGCAAGCTCTTAGGGTTAGTATTGCATCTGCACATTACAGCGTCTTACAGCTGCTCTGAGAGTTAGTATTATATATGTACATTATGGTGTCTTAAAACAGCTCTGAGAGTTAGTATTGTGTAAGCACTTTATAGTACTGCTAGACATTAATGATGCTCACTTGGAGAGATTTCTCTCTTTATACAATTGGCCATAACAAGTATAACATTTTGTTGCTTCTCTGGTAAGTGGCAGCTGACAAGTGCTTATTATGAGAGGGTTTTAGCGACAGGTGCTTGCTATGAGAGTGCTTTAGTGACAAGTGCTTGCTATGAGAGTATTTTAGTGACAAGTGCTTGCTATGACAGTGTTTTAGTGACAAGTGCTTGCTATGACAGCATTTCTGTATTATAAACATGCTTCTGTTACACCTACAGCTACAACCTGGTCACATGAACAGTCTCTCACTTCTCAGTCTCCTGTTTTCTGCTGAGAAAAATTATGAACGAGCTCTAGAAGTTATAAAGATTGCTCTGGCAGAGTATCCCGACACTTTCAGGTTAGACGTCATTGTAGGTTAAATCATTTTAATAGCCACTATTTCCTGTCATTCCACCATCAGTTTAAGTAATCACATGAAGTATTATCATTTCTAAAGTGTAATTTGGTAGTCATGTTTATACCAACAGCAGCAGCACCACAGTGTTAGGTTGATGAGTCATGTAGTGCATTTCATGGAGTTAGTGGATATGGGCAAATGTATGTGACATAATTTTCTGTTGTTATGGCGTCTGAGACTATTAAAGTGATGTTAAATGAAATGGTCACATCACTAAAGGTGACTGTGAGCACAGAATAGTTATTATCTACTTACTAAGTCATACAGAGAGGAGTAAATATGCAGATAGTAGATTGTTGGCGTTGATGTCTGTTTTATACATTGTAGCCTGTTGTTGATCAAATCCAGATTGGAGAATAGTTTGGGGCTGTTCAATCAGTCCCTTATAACTTGCTCTAACATGCTGCGTCTGTGGAAGAAAGAGTACCAGAATACTCTAGAAATGTGAGTACAGATTAGAGTGTTTCTCACCACAGATTTGATAGAGTACGGGCTGGTGGGGTGGTACAGCCCGTAACGTCTATGTAATGTGTTCAGGGATCCTGTAGATAGCACGGCTATACTATACTGTAGTGTATGTGTTGACTTGTAGAGAGAAGAACAGAGGTACCGGGTTGTTGGAGAGGTTTACAGACAGCGGCAGCAAGGCCTTTCTGTTGGTATCCAATACTGCTGACACTGGTGAGTGTGAACATGGTGTAGGATGAGCTGTGGTAATACTGGTGTCTAGAGAGAGTACCATATTGGTGTCTAGAGAGGGTACCATATTGGTGTCTAGAGAGGGTACCATATTGGTGTCTAGAGAGGGTACCATATTGGTGGCCGTAAGCTGATCATATTCTGTGTGAGGAAAATGTAAAGTTTTTTAATATCTGACCAACAAGTCATAAAGGTATATTCAAAGTATTTACTCTTGCTGTTTTCTTCATAACCAGTGTGAAAGTTCAATATTTGTGTGCAGTATACGTGTGTAGATAATATACGTGTATATAATATACGTGTGTGGATAATATATGTGTGTATAATGTATGCAGTAGATATTATGTATTATAACATAGAACAATATTAACTTGTATGCTATTTGTTGAGTGCTGGCATGTTTGTCCAGTGAGTGACGTCACGTCATGTAAGTAACTACTATCCCCACTGTCATCTCTTGTATCCAGTGTTAGCTAAATATACTTTTAGATTTCTCTCATGCCGGCTTATTTGAAAGCAAAGGTAGGGCTCTCGACGCATGACAATATTGTCAATGTAATGGTAGTGCACTAAGCTCAGTGTCATGTGACTGCAGTAGTGTCACATGACTCTAATGTAGTCTTCCACAATTGTAGTATAATGTCACATGACTAGTCAAATGTCACATCATAACTAGTGCAGTGACTAGTGTAGTGTCACATGACTAGAGTATCATGTGACTAGTGTAGTGTCACTTGACTAGCACAATGTCACATAATTAGTGTAGTGTCATGTGACTGTAGTGTCATGTGACTGTAGTGTCATGTGACTGTAGTGTAGCAGTGTGTAACATGGCTACAGTGTGCTCCTATCCTTTGAATTATTCCCAGTATAGATGTCTCTTTACTAATGAATCACTAAAACAATTGTAGAGTCAGATATAAACTCAATAAATAGTTCTTGGCTCAAAACATGAAACTTTACTCTTTTGAAAATAATTTGTTATCTTGAATTACTGGATTAGGCCCTAGTGGAGTTGGAAGAACCTACTCATTTGATTCATGAACTGTTATGATATTTTGTGCAGACATGTTTGTAGTACACATACTTGCTGATCTTACACTGTGTCATGCCGTATTCTCATTTATTTCAAAATGAAAGTGACAACGCAACCAAATAAGTTTTTATAAGCAGCATTTCACAAATTACCGTAAAAATGATACTAATCAGTAAATCGGCCTACCTGTAATAGCTTGATTAACTATAGCCTCACGACCATACTTTTACTAGTTTCATAGAGGGTGGTTGTGGAGGCCCTTTTACTGTTTTAGACTGTGAAGTCACATACTATGTAACTGATTTCTACTAACCCCAAACCCAACTAACAGTACAGTAGGCACTGCACGCTTTGCTTCTAATATAGCAAATATACTTTTCACTTATAAACAATTAACCATCTTTTAGTTGGAATATACCTTTAGATATACTAACGTTACGTGACTTAATAATTCGGTCTGCTCTCTCTTTACAGTATTATATGAACACTGATGTAGAAATTATCTGTTTTCACATGATACTAAACTTAGTTGGTGGCCATTGTTATACAAACCTATATTCTCTGCAGGATCAGTGAGAGAGTCGGTAGCTGCGTCTAGAGTGGAGAAAGCTCTGTCAGAAGTTGCCTCCTCCTACCAGAGCTCTGTGTGGCCCAGACCTGGTCCTCAGTACAGCTGGTCTGTGCAGGCTCAGATCTGGCTGCATTTAGGTGAGCATCTAGTCAGCTTCTTAACCTATCTTCCTGCGTGATCTTTGTGTGGTCTCAAACCTTCCCGTGTGATCTTTGTGTGGTCTCAAACCTTCCTGTGTGATCTTTGTGTGGTCTCAAACCTTCCTGTGTGATCTTTGTGTGGTCTCAAACCTTCCTGTGTGATCTTTGTGTGGTCTTAAACCTTCCTGAGTGATCTTTGTGTGGTCTCAAACCTTCCTGTGTGATCTTTGTGTGGTCTCAAATCTTCCTGTGTGATCTTTGTGTGGTCTCAAACCTTCTTGTTTTGTCTCTCATCTTAACTTAATATTATAAGTACAATATCTAAATTATAAAATCTAATGACTCACTTTTCAACAGCCAATCAAATGCAGCATACAGCCAGCCAATCAATCGTAAGCACTCACACATTATCGTTGACTCAAAAATGGTTTCTGCATTGTGTGTAATTTTTAAATTCATGCTAATGTAATTTTGGCCATATCTAAAATATTTCTCCATCTCGTGTAAAAGTGTTGATTATTTTGAACATACAGTGTTGACTGCTAGCAGTAAATAGTGTTGGAAGTATGAACATTTTAACCAAGTTTATTTACTCCCTTCAGCTGAAATTTACCTCGAGGCATCAAAGACTAAAGAAGCTCACGACTGCGTAGATGAAGCTATGACTATATGTCCACTATCCCACCTAGCTAGTTATATGGTAGGTAATATCCCACCTAACTAGCTATATGGTAAGTAATATCTCACCTAGCCAGTTATATGGTAGGTAATATCCCACCTAGCTAGTTATATGGTAGGTAATATCCCACCTAGCCAGTTATATGGTAGGTAATACCCTACCTAGCTAGTTATATGGTAGGTAATATCCCACCTAGCTAGTGATATGGTAGGTAATACCCCACCTAGCTAGTTATATGGTAATCATTACATATCTACATAAGAATTGTTAGTATTTCTAGACTAGTATACACCACTGTACACTGTGTAGTATATGAATTTTGGATTTTAGAAAGGGCGTGTGCTGGAAGTCGAACAGAAGTATTCGGAAGCCAAATCGTGTTTTGAGGCTGCCCTCTGTATCAACCCGTATCATGTGAAGAGCATGGCCTATTTGGTATGTCTGTATGCCCAGTCTAAGTTATATAATATGTATGGCATGTAGAATTTAATACAAAGTGTAGGTGTGTGTGTTGTATGTGTGCGCACATGCACGCTTGTAGTACCAGATCTAGGTCACTATTGCTACAAAAGACAGTTGATATAGTCAATACTGTAGCACTGGGTTATAAAGATAGTCATATATGAGTATATATATATATATGCTACTTGAAAACTTTCTAGAGCCATGTCTTTAATAACTGACGAATGTTGTCTTTCACCAGGGCAAGACCTTGCATTCCATGGGACATTCTAAACTGGCTGAGAAGATGTTGCGTGATGCTGTCAACGTCAACCCGACAGCGCATCAGGCCTGGTAAGTTGCTGAGATGCCAGTCTACTATTTTACTATTATCTGATAGTGTTTATGCTTCACTATTTGGTGTTTATTGGTTTACATTTCATGTTGGTGTTTAGCTATAAGTGCAGGGTAGAAGTGCCGTCATTTGCAGCTCTAGTTGATACAATGATTTATAGGGTTGTTAATTAACTATAAGGTTTACATCCTTCTAGTTGGTCTGAACTGCACAACACCCAACATTTTACAACCATGTATGAGAAAATAACTCCTCAGGGTGCTGCAGCTATTTATATTAATCCAAATTATATTATCTAAATTATAAGCAACATATTTATTGTATTAGAGCTGTTACTCACTTCAGTGTAGGCACCTATAATAATTTATATGTCCAATGCAACTGGTTATTGTAAACTTATGGATGTATTAATACGGCTATTATGCTGCAACATAAAGTAAGTATGGAACTTACAATTGACCTAAAAATTAATATCAAACCGAATAGTCTATTCTATGCGATGCAGATGTATACACTGAGCATGCTCGTACTGTAATGTATACACTGAGCATGCTCGTACTGTAATGTATACACTGAGCATGCTCGTACTGTAATGTATACACTGAGCCTGCTTGTTGCTGTGATGTATGCACTGAGCATGCTCGTTGCTGTGATGTATGCACTGAGCATGCTCGTTGCTGTGATGTATGCACTGAGCATGCTTGTTGCTGTGATTTTCAGTTGAAATGTTACTTTCTCTTATCTCAGCCTACTATTCCTGTCTGCTTTAGGAAAGAGTTGGGGGTGGTGCTGGAGGCCCTCAAAGAGTTTGATACAGCTTCAGATTGTCTCATTACAGCTATCAATTTAGAACGTTCTACACCTGTTATTCCATTTTCAAACCTCTTCCGAATGAGTTGATAACCGTGACACTTGCAGCTATGATTTCTAAATATTGTAGTCATACAAATGATCTTAGTTACATATTATGTTTTGTTATGTTATATTTATATTTCAATAAATAGAATATTATTTATTTCTTTTCACTCATGCAGACACAATATTCTACTTTATATTAAATGTTCCTGGTTGTAGATTAGTATAATGTATAATATGGTATAGTATAAGTATAATTAGCATATTGGGTATTTTCTCAAATGTATTACTTTGGTTATAATATATTTAAAGTTGTTTTTATTTTTTATATAATTAAATGATGTTTACTTTCAATTTTAGTCGACTATTACTATCAGACTATTGTTTATTAGGTTGAAGGAAATTTGTTATTATGTTACTACAAAATTGCTGCATTGTTATTGCTGACTTAAAATAGTACCTGTATTTATTTTTGTGATGTAGCGGTTAATGTTTGTGTTCTAAAAAATAATCACCATATTGTAGTAATTTGTGCAATTACTGAGCGTGAGTTATTTACTTGCGTATAGTTAGCTGGTTATTCTGTTATCAATTACTAGGGTAGCTGTCGAGTAATTATATTTATTATCCACAATAAAGCATAAACCAAACATCACATCAAATTATCCTATACAAGAGTCAACTACTAACACATGTTACTACTACAAGCCTCCGCTTACAACAACGTGATATAATCTTAATAACCCGGGAAGTGTCACGTGACTCGGAAGCATATCTTCCGGAGCTGCTAATTGGTTGCTACATAAGAGTCTAAGTATTCCAAGAATAGGGAGAGGGCGATTCCTGTATTTGTACTTGCACTACTCACTACACCGTCCCCCCCAGCAGAAAGCCCTACTTTCTGATAACACAATAAAAAAAACATAATGAAAAACCATACAATAATCCAAAAAGGAAATATTCATAAGTAAACCCACAAAGAGTAAGAAAAGAAATAGTTAAACACGACAACGTTTACATTAGAAGACAACAGGGTGATCGATCACACACATCTAGTCAGCTATTAAGAGAGAGGGTGCTTACCAGCACGCGGGCCAATGTCGGAGCGCTCGTCACATCCTAAACGAGCTATAGCTCAACGAAGGTGCCTACCCCAGGCATTCTCATTGGTTGGACTCTGCTTCTTGTAGCGACCGTGCTCTGTGTCGAGCCTGTCGGGCCCGTAGCCGCCTCTTCAGTCGTCCCACTGAGTCCTTCAACTGGTATAGACCTGTCGTCGTATCCAGCAAGTCAGGGGCAAGTTGTGTGAACTCGGCTTGCAGTCTTAGAAGCCGCTCTTCTACGTTAGCCAGCTGGCTAGGTCTTGGTGGGGTTATGGGGGTCTCCGTTATACGGGATATGGTTGTTTCTTCTACTTCTGGGGTGTTGCTAGGGTTGACGGGGGTAGGAGGTGGGCCCTGAACCATAGGGGACTTATGGCGGGCAGATAGTAACAGTACGTGAAACCCGGACGTTAGTGCGGCCAGGGTAATAGCCTTCCTGATGACTGGCTTGATGGCATCCAGGTATAGGGGGAAACTGTCTTCATCAACAGTGTGGTTCTCTCCGGCGAAGCAGCTTAGCTTATGTACTGTCACGGGATACGGGTAGACGTCGTGGAACCCGCAGGGACAGAAGTGGAGTAGGAAATGGGCATCTACATGTAAACGCAAGGAGCGGTGCGACGGGCACTCCTCAAAGCAGACCTGGCAGGTTCGGTGTGGTCCACTGGGTCCCCAGGCTTCTTCAATTCTCCTCTCTGTCGTGGGTGACACCCAACGGTGTCGTCGGCGGAGTACTACTGGTATGCCATTCTCCATTACAGGCTCTTCTTCCATAGACAGAGAGGTTGGCTGGTCCCGTGACCGGGAGGTGGTCACTCGAGTGTGATCTGAAAGAGTAGCAGTGTTAAAGATTATACACTGAGACACCGTCGGTGTGTACAGCCTGACCGGTACTCTGTTCAGTTACACTCGTGAGATTCAGGCTAATGAATAGTTGATGGAGAACACACTCGCTATGACAGATTATTTAAAATCAAAGTCGACGTGTATTCCCACCACTGTTTATCATTATCGAATCTCCAGCTAGCTAGTGTAGCTGACTGATGCAGTCTAGTTATCGTACCAAAAACATAATTAACTCACCCTTCGATCCAGAATAGTAAGACATTTTGGAATGAAAGTGGTATCTGATTACTGTTTACTGGCACGTCTACTCTCGACTGCATCAACATAGGAAAAGACCGGACAGCGTGGTTGTGAAACGTGACTAGGGCTTTTCACTTCCAGCGGATGAATCTCGTGTGAGATTCCGCCGAGGCAAAAGTTGAGATTCTCGTGGTGATCACAACTCCCACGGCTCTTTGCCTGTTTTCCCATGCGAGGCCTCTCTAGACTTTTGTTACTGCCGCTTATACCGCGGTCACGTACACAGTCTCTGAGACACGCTGGAAGTTGCCTAGTGTGTGGTGCTGGTCCTATGTTGGCATCTCCTTGCGGAGCCCCTCCCACGGGGGGTTTTTGCACTTCCGGACCTGTTTCTGGTTCCGGAAGTGGTGATGATGGCAGGCTTGACGTTGGGGGCGGTGGGCGCACTTTCAAGGACGGAAGTGGCCTTTCTCGCCTCGCCAAGTCTTCCTGACGTGTCATGGAGGTGTTTCCGGCCAGGTTGACAGTCTCCGCCTGCCGAGACCTTCTCGCACAATGCGTCTGCCGCCCCGCTTCACCAGGGAGACGGCTATGCTTGTTGGTCTGGCAGACTTTGCACCGTCTCACTCTGCGTCGGATATCCCGTTCCATGTTAGGCCAGTACCACCGGAGTTGTAACTTGGTGACCACCCCTTGGACTCCTCCGTGAGTCTCCTCGTGAGTGTCTTGTATCAACTTCCGGCGGATGGCAACTGGGCAGACAACCCTCTTCCTGGCTGGCTGTCTGCTGTTGGTGGCCAAGGTCATGGTTAGCAGACCATCTGGCCCGACCCGCAGAGAGCTCCAACGTTGACAGTACAGCCGTAACTCGGCGCATCCCTGTCGCCGTTGTGTACTACTGGGTCGTCGCCCCTCCTGTTTCGCTCGGTACACGTCGGCTACCACCCCAGGAAGGCATTCCTGGAGCTTCGGCAGCTCCCTAACGTTACCAGCCCATACAGGTTTGGCGCGGAGGCTCTGGGCAGCCTCCGGGGGCGTGTCAGCCCTCTGTTGAAGTGGCTGAGCAGGGGCGGTCCTCGCCGCCCGTGGTACCTCACGGCAGCCTGCTCTATTTAGGCGGGCTCCGTGGTTTGTGTGGCTGAACGCCTCACTGTACCCATGTGGCAACCTAGCCATAGCCTGGCGCTTCCCGTTGCCTGTGCAGCCACGCGTCCCTGGAGGAGGGGAGGCGTGGGTTGGGACGGTCCTCCGCCCTCGAGACGGGCTCTGCTGAGGACCTTCTGTCGTAGCTCCCGACGACGGCCCAATGGCTTCCTCCTGGACAGGATGGAAGCGACCCAGCATGGATCTGGGTGATAGGTCTACTGTCTCTGAGAAGGGGTTGACACACTGCACTGAGATCTCTCCTTGCCTCGTGAGCCGGCTAAAACTACGGGCAAGTTGGACTCTCGAGTGCGTACTTTCGACAACTCCCAACTTAGAGGTTTGGCCACCGTCTACCTTGCAGCGGACGGTAGCCCGGGAGTGGCCTGGTATAGTACAGCTCCGTACTACCTGCACTGCTCCCGCTAGAGGACGACCAAACTTATCGACACAAGCGAGCTCCTTGTCGCCCATGATTATCGCAGATTTACTGAAATCGATGCGACAACCGTGTCGTTGTAAGAATGGCATCCCGAGGATAGCATCCTCGTTGAGCTGCCCGACGATAAACGTCTCTTGGATGGCCTGGTCACGGACGTAACCAGTTAGCTCAATAATGCCGTAGAAGGGAATGCACGACCCGTCTGCCAAGGTGCCATGATCCCCCTCGTACGGTGCCAACCTGTCCTTGACCTTAGCGCTGAGGGTGTCAAAGAACTGACGGCTAAGGAGGTTGGTGGTGCAGCCGGAGTCCAGGAGGAAGTTGGCAGGCTTGCCGGCTAACTTCCCTGGCAGGAAGTAGCTACTTCCGTGCGGCTGCAATTGAGTGTGCCGTGGTTGCACCTCCCTCGCTGTGGGTCGAGGGGTCCACGGTTGGCGGCGACTATTGACCAGCTGCCGAGGTTGGGGCGGTACGCCTTGCGGCGCTTGTACCGTTTCCCTCGCAGGCTCTGTGGTCAACCGTCTGCCGGCTCCGTGTTGGTGCCGGAGTGGCGTAGAGGACCCAGGCGGCGAGTGGCTTGAGCCTACTTGCCGCGGGGGTCGCCACTTCACAGCATCTCCGCGCGGCGCCCAGCGGGGCGACAGACGCGCGGGCCTCCCTGGGTGATTTACAGACGGCCCGCAGGAGGTGGGAACATCTGCGGGCCGGGGTAGTTTAACCCTGGTGAGAGTTGAGGGCAGTTTCTCTGGAAATGTCCTGGCCTTCCGCATTCCCAGCAGAAGTGGTGCCCCATGCCTGGTGATTGTACCTGCGGCCCGCAAGGCTCACGGGCAGTATCTACCTGGCTTGGGGAGGCTAATGTGGTGACCAGTTTATCTAGCATGTCAGTCATCTGTGAGATTTTTGACGCTAGTGACATCTGGTTCACACTAGCCACCGCGGAGGGTTCCGCATTTAATTCGGTGTGAGCAGTAGAGTGCTCCGTGGTCACCTGGCGGGAGGCCACGCGGTTGCGGTGCATATGAGTCGCCAAGAGATAGGCTTCTCCCACCGCAAGTGCATCTTCGACTGTGGTGACTCCCCTCGCTTGGAGTTGATGGTGGAGCCCCAAGTCGTTGATGGACTGCACGAAGGCATCATAGGTATACCTCTCACGGTGTACCGGAGG
Source organism: Bugula neritina (assembly GCA_964035545.1). Lineage (NCBI taxonomy): Eukaryota > Metazoa > Bryozoa > Gymnolaemata > Cheilostomatida > Bugulidae > Bugula > Bugula neritina. The sequence continues at coordinate 11,090,388 of OZ037767.1, forward strand.
CAGATCGCGGAATGCAATCTGCGCTAATGGGTACACCGTGGCAGCGTGCTCTTCTAGTGACGTGTGAGGATCACGCCGCATCCTCTGTAGACGGGTCCGCGCATCTATGGGAGAGATGCCAAAACGGGCCCGCAGGGAAGCAAAGATTCCGTCTATGTCAGGTCCCGCTCCGTACGGCTTAGCTTTGCCCGTCAGCGCCATCCTGAGCTTGAGCAGCGCCACCCTTGGCGGCCACTCTGAAATCTCCATCACATCTTGGAATATTTGGATAAACTGCTCCACTGCTTCCTCGCCTGCGAAGGTGGGCACCTTCATCCGGTATCTGTCTTCACCATACTCTCTAAGAATTCTCACTTCTTCATCTAACACCACTGGTTCCACAGGTATATCAACATTATCTCTCTCACCTTCATTCAGTGGAATGGGTAGCTCCGTGCCGTCTTCTGCCATGACTGCTATACGCAAGATCCCACCGCTGCCACCACTGTAGTAATTTGTGCAATTACTGAGCGTGAGTTATTTACTTGCGTATAGTTAGCTGGTTATTCTGTTATCAATTACTAGGGTAGCTGTCGAGTAATTATATTTATTATCCACAATAAAGCATAAACCAAACATCACATCAAATTATCCTATACAAGAGTCAACTACTAACACATGTTACTACTACAAGCCTCCGCTTACAACAACGTGATATAATCTTAATAACCCCGGGAAGTGTCACGTGACTCGGAAGCATATCTTCCGGAGCTGCTAATTGGTTGCTACATAAGAGTCTAAGTATTCCAAGAATAGGGAGAGGGCGATTCCTGTATTTGTACTTGCACTACTCACTACAATATACTTTGTTTTGTATCACGATGAAAAATTGTTTTAAATCAATAATACTAATTGTTGTTATACAATGTAGATCCAGGAAACATATTTTTTTTATAGAACAAGTTCTTAGCAACTGGTGGTATGTTAAGAAGTTACATTATATAGGCTACCATATACCTGAAAGTTGTACATTGAACCCAAATTTTAAGCTACAAAGCAAAAAAAATTATGGGTCATCAAATGTCAGTCTATATCTTATGGATTATAATTCTTTTCATTGCAATCTCCCATCCATTAGTTTAGAGTACTTGCTACAACATTCAATTTGTTGAATTTTATGTTTCACACGCAATTCACCTATGTAAGTCCAAACTGCTGCACTTGGTCACCCCCAACCCAAAGCTGTTTATAGAACAAGTCATTGCAAGAAAGCATAGCGTTTTAGTTGTTGGGATATAGAAGTGAAGAAGGAGACGTAGTAGTGAGACTTCCGAGATGAAAAAACGTGAGGTCCCAGCATAAGGTGAAGGACGTAGTAATGAAAGCGGTCTCCTTATCGCAACGAATACCAGTACTGAACTAACTAATAGTAATACTACAAATACCTATAGTTAAACTTATAGTAATAGGAATTTATATTCGTAGTATTATTATTCAATTACATTTAACTAATCTTTCAATAAGATTATATTACCAGTGGCTATATTTTCTAATAGCCGTGTTACGTTTAGATTTACTGTCACACTGTTACCTGTAAGTGTAAGTGTGAGACTGAGCGCGACTGTCTGACTGTGACTGCAATTTCAATTTGCAGTTAGTGAGTTACTAATAACTAATAGTAATACGTACTATTAGTAATACTATCAATTTCGAATTAAATTTAAAATGCCAGAAATTAGTTTGGCTCGCATCGTTTCTGTGAGCAGTGAGGACAACAAGTTTCCAGCAACAAACCTTCTCGGAGCACCAGGTTCTGGCAAATGGAAATCTGCTGTTGCAGGAGAAAAGCAACTTTCAGTTATTGTTCAGCTGTCAAGACCTTCAAAAATAACTGGTGTGCATGTAGGCAATGAAGGGTCTGCCTTTGTGGAAATATTAGTGGGAAAAGAATCTGCTACATCAGAGAAAGATTGGAAGGTGGGCAAATACAAATAGTGGTAAATTAAGCAGTTGCCTAAGCTTCAACCTAATAGTAATGTAGTCTGTTCAAACTACAGCTTGAAATGAGGGTTTGGAGCAATTGTGTTGCATCGTAGTTCACTCACTGCAAGCTATCAACATATAGTTGTGCTAAGAATGCTATATCCTGATAGTAATGTAGATCAGCATTGCTTACATTGGGTTTCTGTTTTAATGAGCTCAATTAGTAACTCAATATCTTGTGATTGAGTTTAGTTTATTATGGTTTAAAATATTATGTTACACGGATACAACCATAATGAGTCGAATAATAATAGTGGGTGGTAGCATGTGAAACAAATAGAGCAGTTCAGACAACAGTCAAATTTATGTCTGAACACCCAAATGTTTGTTTAACATGCTGAATGCTTAACACCCAACTGAAACAGGCTGCTGTAATCTAAACTTGGACTTTATTGCAGTGAATGAATAGGCCATATGTTTAATACTTACTCATTACTAAGGTAAACAAAAAAGCTATACACCATCAGCTAATATTTTTTCAGATTTACTGTAATAGCTAATGTAACTGTCAGTTTAGGTTTTTATGGCGCACTTTCTGTGATGTAGTTATGTTTTGTCTGATCAACTAACATGTAGAGTCTATAGATGTAGAGATCTGGGGTTCTGCTTAACTTTGAGATGCTAGTTAATGAGTAATAATATGCAAAATAGTAAATTTTATTTGAAAAACCGAGTAATACCCCCATGATGTGTGAATTATTACAGGTTTGCATTAAGTTACTTTTAGAACATATAGATCTGGTTTTCATACTTGTAGGTGCTTTTAGTAGCCTCGTCGCTGATGACCCCTTCTGATGCCAGGTCGCACACTAATTTGCAAAAAGTTAGAATTTTCAACTCTGACGCTCTTTCAGCTTCAACTCGGAATGAGACTTGGGACAGAGTAAAACTCGTTTGTACTCAGCCCTTCAACAAGTCTCAACCGTATGGGCTGTCATTCATTTCCCTCCTTAACGATGATGAAAGTCTAGAAAAAGGTAAATTTTCACTTGCTGTTGGCTGTTATATTTTTTATATATGTTGTTTAATTGAATTTAACACCAACATTTTTTTATAGTAAAAACTGAAAAAGTGCCGCAGAAATTAGGAGCTTTCACTTTGAGAGACGATACTGATAGTGATGAGCCAAGGCTGAACATGGCTGGCAGCGTCTTCTCTGACAGAGCTCGTCTTAAAGCTGACATCCCACCAGCCACTGCGGCGGCAGCAGTCAGGGCAGCGGCTAGAGAAGCTGATTCAAAGGTCAGCACCACAACTATTAAACCTGCTAGGTTGTCTCTGTTGGTAGTTAATGAAAGCGACAAGTCTAGTTTATATGAAAATGTATGCAGGTTGAAAAAATGCCCTTACAGTAAAGTTTTATGTGATTCACACTTGAGAACCAAATAAACTCACGTACGTTTATAGTCGCCATTTCTGTGAGAATACCTGATGGAAAGGGTTTTTGTTAAAGCAGGCTGAGGACTTATTTAGATGAGGCACAGGAGCAATTATGACTGGATGCTCTTCCTAACATCACCAATGACCTTTGTCGAGTTCAAACCCCTGACCTCGTGTGTACTAAGTAAACGCTGTAACCCCTAGACCACGGCTGCTCCCTGCTTTACTGCTGTAAAATGAGTGGTACTAGAAAACTACACAAAGTTAAATAGTGGTAGTTTAACCAGCAGTTGATTTAACACAAATCTCAGTTGAATCCATCAACATTATCTTAATAATATTGTCCTAATATTATTTCAGTACATTGCCAAAAGCTACTGAAGTAATAATACCAGCTGCTTCTTTTTAAACTTAAAAATTATTCTTTGTAATATTGAAGCTCAGTTTCGCTTTATCTTCAATAACAGGTTGGAACTCATAAGAGTGACTCTCTACCGTCTTCTGCTTCAAAACTCAAGAGAGCAGCATCTCCAGCTGATAAGAAAACTCCGAAAATGAAGTCAGCAAAGCTGGACAGTAGTAGGACAGGAAAACCAAAAACCAGCAGCACGTCAGCATCTGCAGCAGCTGGTGATGAGAGAAAGACTAGCAGCTCTACACCTGTGTCCAGTTCTGTGCCCGCAGGTGAGAAAACATAACATTTAGCTGTTCAGATAAAGCAGTTTTTGAAATCAAGAATAGGCTATTTGTATAACTAGTCATGAATGTGGCCTGATGGTACACATCAATCATGTGATATGAAACATTACCTTAAATCAGTTACCTTAAAATTGCTCTGCTGCTAATATTAAGTAAGTGTATTGTTAGTAGTAACTATGCTGTTAGTAGTAACTAAACTGTTAGTAGTAACAATACTGTTAGTAGTAACTATGCTGTTAGTAGTAAGTGTACTGTTAGTAGTAACAATACTGTTATTAGTAAGCATACTACTAGTAGTTGTCTGCTCGTGATTTTATCAGACAAAACTTTCTCTATTTGAAGTTGTCTGCTCGTGTTAATACTTTGCAGATTATAAGCTTCTCGTATGATGATGGTATATTTCAGTGCCATTGAAAGAGATACTTAAGGGTGTTGTCTTCTCTCTCAGTGGATTCAAAAACCCCAAGAGGTCAGATTTGAGAGAGAAAGGCATACAGATGGGAGCTGTTTACTCACCAGACTGGGATAACAGATGCACTCACCTCGTTTGTGCTTTCACTTCAACTCCCAAGTTCTCACAGGTATGTTTACTAATGGCTCCTTCATCTCCTACACCTGTAGTCTCTATATTATATGATGTTTGTTAGGTTAATGGTAAGGGATTCATAGTTACTGTATATTATATGTTTGTTAGGTTAATGGTAAGGGATACATAGTAACTGTATATTATATGTTTGTTAGGTTAATGGTAAGGGATACATAGTTACTGTATATTATATGTTTGTTAGGTTAATGGTAAGGGGTACATAGTTACTGTATATAATGTTTGTTAGGTTAATGGTAAGGGATACATAGTTACCGAAGACTGGATCCTCAACTCATACAGCAGGAAGAAAAAGCTGCCGTGGAGAGACCACAGGCTAGGCAGAGCCAGGTCACCAGCCAGGGCGCCGGAAGATGACGAAAAGGTAACTTCACCCATAACAACCATACGCTCACATAATGTGGTGCTTTTGTAGACAAGATACTCAGTCTATTTGAAAATTGAATGGAAGGGTTTTCTCCTACTGCATGGGCCTGAACAAGTTTATCTCATGGTAGACTGATATTGGCCTGATTATGAAGTCATATTGGGCTGATTTTGAACAGATAGTAGACTGATATTGGCATATCAAGCTTTTGAAACATTTAGCCTGTGATTCAGCTCTTAGGAATTCTCACTAATGTTAGGAACTCGTTGTAATCTGAACAGTATCTAAGTCTATCTACTCTCAATCAAGACTGCATTGTTCCAATTGTGTATAACATACGTATGCAATATATTGCTAGATCCATTTTACAACTGAGTTACGTTTCCATGTGCAGGAAAAATTGACTACTAAAGTTGAAAACGAGTCACCTAAAAAAGATGCAAAAGCAGATGAATCTAAGGCAGCCAATGATAGCTATGCAGGTTCCACTGACATTGATGATGGTGAGTGGAGAGCAGAGTTTGTTGTGGAGTTACATGTGCTGTTTACAATATGTGACACTCAATCCATAATAATAGTTACTAGTATGTATTATGATGATTGTGTTAGATGATGAAGTTGAAGGAAACAAGATGGATGCCACACAAGTAGATAGTGATGCCACCGAGGTTGACTCAATGGACACAGATGATGAAATAGCAGCGCATTTAGCGAAAACACAACCAGCCAGTAAAGGTCAGCGAGTAATAATATGTCAAAATATTTTAAATTCAGAGAGTTTATAAGTTGTTTCTGCATATTATAACTGTTCTGTGAATTGCTCACATCATGAAAAACTGAGCTGATTATGGTTGCGTCAGACAAACTTATGTTGTGTTATCAAGTTTGTAAATAAAGCTTAATTTAACGTGTTTTTGACAGGCAAATCTCCAGCCAACGGCAAGCCTGCTTCCACTAAATCATCCAATGGCAGCTGCTATAGAGAACTGCCAGTTCTACCAGACTTTGTGTTAGATAAAGTGTTCTTCCTTTATGGAAACGTTTCGGATAGACATAGCGTGTATAGATACATCTACGCTTACGGTGGCACTGTGGAGGAATACATGTGCGATGAGGTCAAGTTTGTCATTACTGATGACTCGTGGGATGAAAACTTTGATAGCGCCTTACAAGACAACAATAATCTTGTCTTTGTTAAATCAAAATGGATTCAAGACATTCATAAACAGCAGAAGTTTGTTCCACACCAGAAATATGCTATTGTCCCCACCTGAACCTTAGTCAGCTAACCCAATTACTGAATCTTGTCTGCAGATTCTACTTTTCAGAGAGAATAAAGTCTCCTCTGGACAATGATTTATAATTTACATTATTATATAATTTTTGTAGAATTTGATCAGCTTAACAGTTATGAGTTTATTTGAGACAATATATTGTATCAATATCCATTTTCGGTAAGATAAATTTACTGACTGATTGTATAAAACCAGTGACTCATTATGACTCATCATTTTCACTCGTCTATACGTATTAACTTGTCTAGACGTATTAACTCGTCTATACGTATTCATATTTCTAGGTCTCCGATAAAGCACATTCTAAACCCCTTGTAGTGGTCATGTTTGCATTCCTTTATTGATTTACACAATAAATTAAAGTGAACAAGGTAAAATACTTATTTTACTGTTGATAAATAATAATAATAATATTCAAGAAGGTTAAATACGCTCTGAAGAATGAGTAACTACTGCATAGTTTATATTTATTAAAAATTATTGAAAAAATACCTCCATAATCACCAACTCTTATCAAATCTTGCACAAATTCTTGGGGGGGGGGGGGGGGGGGGGAAACGAATTTAAATATTGCATTTGAATATAAATATAAAAATATTTAGTGATTAAAGATACTAAGATAGGACTAGGTCCACATGAGTATGTAACTAGGAGTACATCAACAGAGTACAATGCACCAGTCAGCTTGGAGTTTAATCAATTCTCTTGGCAGCCAATCATAATAATTCCAAGTGCAAGTAGAAATTAGGAAAAATGAAGGATTTAGAAAGAGTATAAGTACTTGGAGTAAAAGAAAATATATAAACTTTGAGTAGGTGAGTATTACTTATGAAGTTATCCTAAGATTGGTTCTGTTTACTCAGATATTTCTCACAGATTCCTTTGACAGTCATCTGGTTGAGACGCGTGGCTTCAGCCGCTATCCGTTTGACGGCATCAACAGAGTCGGATTTTATAGCCAGCAGGTACGCGTTTCTAAGTTTGCCACACAAGATAAGGGCCTCCATCTGAAATTATACACAATGCTGTACTATCACATTGAAGAACAGGGAGAAGGTGGTAGAGTAATTTGCAGTTATCTGAAGTCATAATAAACACTGCTTGCAGTGAATATATAAGGTATCATGTAACATAGCCTGCACTGCTAAAATGTTGAAAAACTAGTACGTTTACACGAACAGTCGTGGCGTGAAATGTTGAAGTAACTTTTTTACTCTAGTAAATTTTACATTTATATGAAACTAAAACTACCCACTAAGGCCAGAGATGCGTTAAGCAACATTTTGAGTGTGAGACTGGAGTATATCCACTGTGGGAGTTACCTGCCACACACGATACATTGTCAGTGGGAGTGAGACTAGAGTAGCCAGTTGTATTTGCCAATGGCTTTATTACTCTGATATAAATTACTTCATTTTATAATCTCACTTGCCATTTGTAATGAAGCGAAATTGATTGAAATAAAGAACTAAAACTGAGCTGCAAAAAGTGGGCTCACTAAATAGTGATCAGCCAATTAGATCACTGCTGCAGAAACTTTTGCAGTGTTCTATCAGCAATTCTACGACATAAAATCCACACAAAACAGCCCAATTTTCCACTTTTTCGTAAATTTTGCTAGCGACCAGTGAAGAAAATTTGCCCCATGTGATCCTCTGCTAACGAGCTAACTGTGAACAGACCAGAGAGTGTGGTATCACTATTGAGTTTTCCATTTTCTTAGAAATAATTTAGTATTTGGTATTAATAAGAGGTTTGGTGCTGTGGGGTAACGAACTCCCTCAACACATCTACTAACTAGACAGAGTTATAATGTTGTATAGAATTTCACCTTGCTAGAGTCAAGACGGAGGAGTTTAGTAAGAGAGTCCAGCTGACTAGCCTGGGATCCATCAGTAGGATTAGCATTACGGATGGCAGTGAGTAGCACTTCATCTAATAGCATGTGATCACTTAGTCCCGAGTCTTTGATGCAGTTAACAAACTGCTTAATGGTTGGGTACGCTCTCTTCTCCCCCAAACTTTGAGCAGTTGCTGTGTAGACTTGATTATAGTCGAGTTGAAACTCCTAAACAACATGAAATAGTATGTGTGTCTGCATAACCAATAGATCTAGCAGTTTAGCAAGGGGGACACATGTAGAACTACAGTTACTTAGGCTATACTGAAAACGCATAAAATGTTATATGGACATTTGACGTCATTTTCTAGCAGAAATCGGTTGCATCTATTTACAGCTGAGTAAAAATATAAACCTGAATTATTCGGAATGCCAGTTGGAAGCCATCATTAAAATTCTTGGATCCAGTAAGAAGTTTGGAGCAGAGACTAGAGATCTGCGCCGTGTTTCCAAACAAGGTGATGGCTGGCTCTTTTGAGAGTGGAGGAGTAGACATGTACTTGGTTACTTCTAGCTGCAGCTTCACTATGCTAATCTGCCTGCAACATCACAACATTTCATTCAGTAACATTTCATTATGTGTCCTTCTTCCACCATTATGTGGGATAGGAACACATGCTGAAAGCAAACTGTTAGTTTTATGTTTTATTTCAAGAGATGAAAGGTATGTCAAGATACAAGTGCTGTCGAAGTTGTGATCTGGTTTACGTCAGTCTCACCTGTGAACTTCTGAGTCGGTCAATGCCATTCTAACCGAGGAGTTTGATGGACCCTGTTGGAATGATTTGGGGCGGGGGATCCTGTCCCACTTGAGAGGGTTGAGATAGGACTGATAGTGATCTAAGGCTTTGGTCAGATGATTTGATCTCTCTGCCAGAGTTGCGTAGGTCTTGGCTTTGGACAAGTAAAAAAGTTGAACGCAACTCATTGCGGCCCGTATAAAATCCTGAAACACACAATAAGATGTCAATATATAAACATGAGTCCATGGAAATTATAATACACAACTACTGGATCGTTGATAATAAATAGAATCTCACAATGTGGGGGTATATTGGCAGCATAATACAGCTACCACTGTCACACATTACATCATACTCAGGAGGTAGGTAGGGGTAGAGTGAAGATGGAGAAGGGTGAAGAGGGAATTACCTTGCAGAACAGCTGCATCTGGTAAAGAGTGTAATAATGATGACTTTTAGCCAAGTACTTGCACACAGCTGCCAGGTAAGAGTTACACTTCTTTAGACTGCTATCTATCAGTATCAGCTGATCCTGAAGGGTGGACAGCTCCCCGTCCCGAACCGCAGGCAGAAACAAACAGTTTATAAATACTTCCGAAGAGCAACCCTAAAATAAAAATTTAGTTCGTGTTTGCAATAAGTCATAGTAAAGTTAATATTATATCCATGTGATCAGCTAATACCCCAATTACGTTAAACGTCATATTATATTACATTATATATTATTCTATATTATAGTATATATTATATCATATATTAGAGTATATATTATATGATATTATATACTATAGTATATATTATATATAAGAACCTCATCTATGCAGTATTGCACAGCTCTAGACCAGAAGCCATGAGTCCTGTAGAACTTGATGAGCATGCCATGGTTGCCATATTGTGACAGGTAGTGGACACATTCCTGCACGTGCTCTAAGTTCTCATCTAATTGACACGCATTCCATGCCAACATAGGCACCTGTTCAACATAATCATATGGAGTGGTTTTAGGTACGAACAATACTCGCTTACAAGCTGAAGATTTTACTCTGCCAAACATGAAGGTAAGACAGTACAGTTAACTGCTACAAGTACAAATTGAATGATAAATAGTAAGTGTAAGCGTAGGGCCACACGATGTGGACTTTCTGCGTGCGTGCGGGTACAAATGCGTGAAAATCCATTGTGAAAACGGCCTGTCATACACAATGCGTTGGCAAATGACATTGACATTACACTTTGCTTCTCGCCTACAGCCGTTTGTTTTTAAATCCACGTCATCGGCAAACCGTCCTTAGATATTATAAAAGCGGAAAATGCAAACTATAAAAAAATGTTTTAATTCAGCTCGCTAAAATTTAAACTGCGCATTAAAACACAAAAGTTGTGCTCACTAATGGCAACCAGCCAATTAGATCAAATCCGCATAAGCTTTCCGCATTACCCGCTCAGCATGTTATCCGCATGAAATCTGTCTGAAACCCGCACACAACAACCTATTTTTGGGCTAGACGAATTTTCCGCATGAGAAATCCATGTCATGTGATCTTACATGAAGAAAGAGAAACGGTATATCCTACAGTGACTATCAACAAGTACACTAACAATAAGACTCAGCAGTGTCAAAGAGAACAACACAGTTTGACAGCTAGTGCGCACGTACCGATTTACTGAGGTCACTGGAAGTGGTAAGAGCTTTTAGAGCGTGTTCTATTGATGCCTGTGTGCATATACCATTGTTCTGGGCTGCCTGGCCTTCCAGCGTACTGACAATGTCACTCAGTATAGAACTGTAGGCTATAGTTTGGGAGTTTTTGTCCAGAGGCGACTATAATTACAGTATATACTATACGTAACATTGACTTACACACAGAGAATATATCACACCAACTAGATGATGATCACAAGACAAAACAAATACTGCATTAAGAGAAGTACCCTCATAAACTTGGAGAATTTGTCCCTAGCCCCAGGGTAGTCGCCCTTTCTGAGACAGTCCAGGCCCCAGGAGGACCAGATGATGGTCGTTTCTAAACCAAACTTTGTGGATATTTCCAGGGCCAGTTGAGGTCTCTCGTCCTCTATCAGCTTGTCCCTTAGCCGTCTGCAACAAATATCAAATCACCTGATATTATATTATACTATATACTCACGTGAATTTATAGTCACTATCCCTGTGAGAAACCCCTGGTGGAAAGGGTTTTTGTTAAAGCGGGCTAAGGACTTATTTAAATGGGGCACAGAAGCAATTATTACTGGATGCTCTTCCTAACATCACCAATGGCCTTTGTCAGGTTCGAACCCACGGCTTCGTGTTCACAAAGCAGACGCTTTAACCCCTAAATACTAACTTGATATTATATATATCACACTATATACTAATTTGATATTATATATACTATTAACTATATAATATATACTAACCTGATGTTATATATACTAATCTGATATTATATATATTACACTATATATACAACCTGATATTATATTATACTATACACTAACATGATATTATATATTATATACTAACCTGATGTTATCCATCTTGGCGAGCTCGTCAACCGTAGGAAGGTCAAGGTAATAGTGAGTTATCAGAAGATTGAGCACGTCAACTCTGTTGTTGTAATCTTCACACAGAGCAACACCATCAACACAATGCTCTCTCACAAACATCAGCTTGGCACTGAGCAGTAGGAACTTCATCATACTACAAGGCATACAGAGAAGTATAACACTTATTGAGCTTTAAAGGAAATAGATGAACAGATGAAAAACTAAGACATAGCTAGAAGCAGCACAAAGTTGGGGGTGACAGAGTACAGTATTCTACAACCTGTCCAGGTGCTGCTTCAAGCAATTCCCTACTAATGAATATACAGTTTTAATTAATATCTACAGTTATTTACTGTATTTGTTACGAGACACCACCATGATGCAGGAGAGAGACCAACAAGTGGATGAACACACTTTATGAGCATTGACTATGGAAAAAAGAAAATATTAGCTGGTTGTAGGGCCTTATTCACTGAGCTAGCAGGACTTCTTGTACAAACCACACTTTAGGCATGTGTTGCTCTATGAAAAGCATTACCGACCCTCTATTGAGTCACAACCATCCTATCTGAGGGACTATTGCTGAATGGTAAAGTACCTGAAGACAAGATTGTAGTCTACTTCCTGGTTGATAGTCTCTGGTCTCAAAGGTTTGATAATACGGGACAGCGTCTCACACAGACTCAGCATGTGTCTGGCACACTCCACCTCATTGCTGTACATCTTCAGTATAGCAGTGCAGAGAGAGACACTAGGTGCCTGACAATTACAAACAGAGTTATACAGTTTTGGTTAGTTGAAAAAGAAAATTAAACTAATTGTGGCTTAAATAAAATCTCAGGTGAGTTTACAACTACCATCGTTGTGAGGACCCTCAGTGCAAAGGACTTTTACAATCAGGGGTATAAATTAGGGCTATCAATTTATTTCATGCCTTAGAGAAATTATACAATTTTAATGTATTTGATAACCATCTGGAATAATGGTGAGCCGAAATAAATTCAGCTTCAGTCATATATTATCAATTCAACTGCTGATTCCTGCCTCTATCACAAAAGAGTCCATTTGGTGAGAATTTAATGCACTATTCTTATAGTTAGCTATCAGCTAGTGCTAAATATCCTCCCATAAATATCATTCCATAACTGCTGTATACCAGCTCATATCGTCCCATAAATTATTTACCATTGATTGAATGATGTGGTCATCAATAAAATGGAAAGGTAGTGAATATCTTTATAGGCATAATGCGCATTTGATTTGCTATATCAACATACTTAATATATCAGCACTACAGAAACTTATGGTGAGTAAACACTACCGCAATATAGCACTAGTTCCAACTTCTATCCACTATCAATACAACGAAAGGGTTCGTTACCAGCCAAAATGAGTTTGCGTTTTTACCATCATACTACACTGTCACTACTGAAATAGAATTTAATGTAGTGACTATTACTTGAAAAGATAGCCTGGGCTTTAGGAAGTGTGGAAGCCCCTTTCTCCCTCCCCTACAGTGATGGAAATTAGTTAGTTTAAGCAGTTGTAAAATTGAATATCGGCAAATAATAAGGTGTCAGCCGATATTACTTGTTAACATGAAAGCGTTATAGCTGAAATAACCAGGTAGGAGATACATGTGTGCAGAGCGGGGCGCAACACTTGAACACCCAACAATTTAACATAAAAGCTACAGGACTGCTGCTAAAGCCAAAATATAAAGTTGCGTTTATACCTTCACGATTTTCGGTCAAAATTTCAATTTGGCCGGGTTGAAATTTCTCCGAGTTGCATTGCATTGTAAAAGCCACTCGTTGAAATTTTTGTACTGTGATAACTCAATCGGCCAATTTTAGAATAGGAGTAATAACTCCTTGCAAACATCGTTATTTAGTTATTACTTTGGCGATTAGACAACGTACTTATACGGTTATAATTATATAGCCTACGCCTTCTCAATTATCGCTTTTATGCTTTCCGCTTCACTAATTCACGACGTTTACAAAGGGCATCAAATAGCTATTATGCGAGTCAAATTTCAATTTCAGAAAGTGAGCAACCGCATCAATATGATTTCAACGAGTTTCAGTTTGACTATAAAGGGGTACCCGGACAAGCATTATTAACTTAAACTCGGTACTTTTTACAGCAGAGGTATAAACGCAACTTAAGAGCTGCCAGAAAATATTTGAAAATCAGACTTCCAAAACATGATTTCAGTCTAGTTGATTACTTTAAAATAACCGGTCATCAACAATAATGTCTACAAAATTACACCTATATAAAAATGTTGTGCTTTCAATAGCCTTAGAGATGAACATCTAATGAAAAGCTTGCGGTTAGCATTCACAGCAACTACAAGTAATGTGTATGCAGAGTGATTCTCCCAGCCAACCTCTAAACTTGTTAAAATAGTTATAACTTTAGACTAAGTTCCTAGGACAGTCAGTGTAAGAAGGAAGACAGCTACCCGTGCCGTAACACACTAATGTGGATTAGAAAAGTTACCGTGTGAGAGAGAACCTGGAGATGATAAAATGTATATAATTAAATCAAACTACACTTTCACAGAAGTACAGCATTGATTAGTCTACAAAATCGGAGTTACGACTCCAACGAAGATATTTTAATGCGGCTACAGCTCCCTGGGAGTTGTCTTATTAATATTGACAAAAATGCATAACTTCATGCAGTCACCATAAACACCTGTCTAACTATCAAGTGAGTAGATAAATAGGTCTAGTAAGGCAGCAGCAGTAGAAAATCTCAATACCCTAATTTCTTTTATTATCTATAAATTTTTGTTTGGGGGCATTACTGCACCCACCTCACCATACTGGAAGGAAGCTAGTTCCCAACAACTTGTTACACACATGGCTCCCGGAGTGAAGTACTAAAGAGAGGAGGCTGTGACTCGACACGTATATAACTTACGTGGTCAAACAGGAACTCATTTCTAATCTCTTCATTCTCTTCTGGATCGGTTGTGAGACACCATTCAGGGTCAGCCATGTCAGAGGTCACCGGTTTAATAATACTGTCAGGGGTTTCAGCAAGTGGTGCAGAGGAGGCAGCTATAATATAGTACAATACACTATAGTACAGTGTACACTACAGCGCAGTGTGCACTACAGTACAGTGTACACTACAGCGCAGTGTGCACTACAGTACAGTGTACACTACAGCACAATGTGCACTACAGTACAGTGTACACTACAGTACAGTGTGCACTACAATACAGTGTGCACTACAGTACAGTGTATACTACAGTACAGTGTACACTACAGTGCAGTGTACACTACAGCGCAGTGTACACTACAGTACAGTGTATACTACAATACAGTGTGCACTACAGTGCAGTACAATACACTACAGCACAGTGCGCACTACAATACAGCTCCCTTCCCTGCTCTAAAACTTATGATACATTTTCTTGGAAAATCCAATTGGATAAGTGAAAATTGCATTGTTTTTAATCGTAAACTCAAGGTTTTCAACTCGACATGTATGCCACTTGATCTAACTGAAGGTTGCATTCCACACAGGTCAGTACCAGTTCCATTACATTCTATACTACAATATAACGTATACTATTGACCACCTGCTGATTGTACAACATACACTACCTGATAACTTTTCCCGGAGTCGTCTCCCACCAGCATCCTGTTCTCCCTGAACCTCCTTAGATTTGAACATGACGTCGTAACAGTCGTCACACACTCTCACACTCCTCCCCCCTACTGGAGCCGTACGCGGCGAGCAGTTTGCACACACGACTCTGCCACAGCGACGGCAATGATGTCTCCGGTTAAACTGCAGCATAAAAGGTTGACCAATTGGAAGAACGGAGTTTAGAGGTCTTGCACAAGCTGGTGTCAGTTATCATTGTGATGTCAGATGATAGTTATAACACAGAGACCAACCACAAATATGTCTACCACAGGTTACTCTATTAAAGCTACAATTTTAGCTGCACACTTCACATATATTGGATGTGAAAATTTTCTTGTCTTGACCAGTGAAATTGGCACCCAAAATGAAGCTAATAAGAGACTGCAACACAAAAACCGGTTTTCTAATTTTAACAACATTAAAATGAGGAAAATTTGATGCCAGTTTTACATGTTGAAAGTGATTGAGTAAATCAGGAAAAATATCATAATAAAGCAGTTTCTTATCATAAAGAAAAAAAATTGCAGACAAAACATGTGAGCTGTAGACATATTAAAACGCAGATATACCTTTCTTGAATTTAAAACTACTTGTCAGAAAATTTAACATATTTATATCAGCTAATGAAATGATCTATAAGATGAGACGAGACATGCCAGCATACTGACCATGCTGAAAGGGTCCAGCTGACAGAGCATACACCTGTCTGTGTGGTCATCCGGGACCCACTCATGTCTGGCCGGTGCTCGCTCAGGAATCACAAACTTTCTACTCTTCTCTGGGAGAGACGAGGAAAGATTTAATGAAGAACTGCTGGAGAGAGTTAAAAGATTGCCAGGAGCAGTGGTGGTGCGATTTAGCCGAGATGACGGGCTCTGAAACATACCCCCGCATTGTTTCACAATATAGACTGGAATATGAGTGCTATGGTGCTTACAGACAGGAAATTTACTGCCATGTAAAGAGTAAGCGCTATCAGTGACTGGTGTGAAGTAGAGCGCCATCTATCCCATAAATATGCCAAAGTCTGTGAAGTTATTTCTATGATAAATTTTCGCCACATAAAACCATAAACTTTTAGAGAACTTGTAATATACTATGTAGAATCATTTAGCTTAAGCTGTATTTATATTTTACTAAAATCATAATAGACTAAACAACACAATTACAGAACACTACCTACGCTACCAAATTTTATGCTAGCACTGTATACTTGTAAAGTTAGCACTATATACCTGTGAGGTTAGCACTATACACCTGTGAGGTTAGCATTGTACACCTGTGAGGTTAGCACTATATACCTGTGAGGTTAGCACTATATACCTGTGAGGTTAGCACTGTATACCTGTGAGGTTAGCACTGTATACCTGTGAGGTTAGCACTATATACCTGTGAGGTTAGCACTATATACCTGCGAGGTTAGCACTATATACCTGTGAGGTTAGCACTATATACCTGTGAGGTTAGCACTATATACCTGCGAGGTTAGCACTATATACCTGTGAGGTTAGCACTATATACCTGTGAGGTTAGCACTATATACCTGTGAGGTTAGCACTATACACCTGTGAGGTTAGCACTATATACCTGTGAGGTTAGCACTGTATACCTGTGAAGCAGAAGGAGACGATCTCCGCAGTGAAGAACCAAGCAGAGCTTTCTGTAGAGGACTTATACTGGAAGAAGAGTCAGTCTTAGCCAAAGTTCTTGCATGCTGGGGAATTAATGCGGACATCTTACCACTGCCCCCTAAAACAAAAACAAGAAACTGCAAAAAACACAAATCCTTCTATGGTTAAAAAGCTCACTTTGTTTATTCAATTCAAGTATTCGTGAATAACTTGTGCAGGTCTAATCTATTCGACCAGAGCTAGTTGCTCAGTATAAACTCATGACTGTATATTCACAGATCTACTGTAACAGGATTTTAACCTGCTGACAATTACCTATTGGAAGTTGTCTGGATTTACGTCTGGGAAGGGTGTTACTAATATTCTATTTAGTATACAGCTTTATACTTTGGCATCATAGATTCAATTTCATGAGCACACAACTCTTTCTCAAAAGGAGTAAATTTCAAGCTTTCAACTAACATAAAATAATGCCAAGCATCAGCAAATCTTCAGCTAGTAAAAGCTTTAGCTCTCTGAAAATTCCATACTGAAAAAAAAATTGGTTAAATTTATCACTAGCCTAAATATTGAGAAAAAGCAAAGCGTGGAAAATATCCTATCCTTCAACAGTTACAGTGTATAATTTACAAGTCATGACCTTAGTTGTGAATATTGTGTTTATAAAACCGATAGCATAGTAACCTTTTAGCATATATAAATCTAAAACACATCGTGATACAAGTTATAGATAGCACTCTATTCTAGATCATACAAAGGTCATACAAACCGAGTGCATGTGGTGACAGACTCAGGATAGGGAAATGAACGGCCTTCTCAGCGTAGGAAACTAGCAGCTCGTCAACTTCCTGTGTAAAGTTGAACGTGTCGGAGGACGAGTCGCGCAGAAAGCCGACTACTTGCTGTGCCCATGTGATCTTCGCATTCATTAGCAGTTGTTCAAACATGAGCAGGGGAGTGAATATGAGGGGCTTGTACAGAGCGTGACTGTCAGCATCAATACACTGGAGCATCTGTGAGAACGTGGGCAATTTATCAGAGTATATAATAATATATTACACTATATGAAAGTACATTACAGTATATAACAATATATAATAATAATACCTTACAGCAAAGGATAAAATAACCAGAGGAGATAGTGCAACTGTACGCTTACACTAGTGGTCATATAGTATATACAGTAACTTACCTGTACTACTGATCATATGATATATACAGTAAATACCTATACTAGTGATCATATAGTATATGCAGTAACTTACCTGTACACCTATACTAGTGATCATATGGTATATACAGTAACTTACCTGCACACCAATACTAGTGATCATATAATATATACAGTAACTTACCTGTACACCAATAGTCCCAAGCTGTACTTTCTCCCTCTGCCTGTCACCAAGGCAACCAGCCATTTGGTTGTTCATGAAGTTGAGTAGGAGGGACATGCTGCTGGGTTTACTCAGCTGACTCAACACGTCAATACACAGCGTGAAGCTGTCATTAAATTCCGCCTCCAAAGATCTCTTCAGAACTGCCGTGACATCTCCGCTCTCTCCCTCTCCATCTAAACTGCTCACTAGATACTGTTTGTACACCATCTATGAAATATAACCACTTATTAGACACCATCTATGAAACATAACTCTAATCACTATACATAATCTATGAAATATAACTGCTTTTAACAAGTCATTTCAATTTATTGCACTGCATAATCTTCACGTATAACATGAATGTTTTTGAAATCATATATATTATAGAAGGCTAATATGCGTATAATGTGTATGATATGCGTATAAAATGCATATATGTAATATGCACATAATATGTGTATAGCATGCTTATAAGATGGGTATAAGATGCCTACAATGTGTATAATTAGTATGTGTATACTGTGTATAATATGCATATAAAATGTTGATATCATGAGTATAATATGCATATTGTATGCATATAAGATGCATATGGTATTTTTGCCACCTTTCTCCACCATTTTTTGATCTGGTGGCGGAATAAGCATATGGTATGTGTACATAACAATATATAATATATAAAATGTATAAAATTTGAAGAGAAGTAACTCACTGTTCTGAGATCACCCGGAATGTTCTTTGTAAAGTCGGCTAGTTTCAAGGCAAACTTGTATTCGTGAGCATCGAAAAGGAGGTGGAAGACAGAATTTGGGTCGCTGACGAGTAACTCCGCCACATGCTGCCAGTCAGACGCCAGAATCTTTATCACCTAAAGTTGCAAGATAAACTTAGAACTTCTGTTGTTGAAAAATTCAATTGGAAATAAAACTACGCCAGGCAAAAAGTATTTTACAAGAGTCAAGGTCAAATTTCCAACAAAATAGCCACGTGAAGTATGACATTCGGAGAAAATATTGTAAACTTATTTGGGACTTGTGTGTTTAATTAGCCAAGAAATAAAGCTTTGTCATTATAATAAATCAGAATATTAACAAAAGACCGATTTTTTCCTTCATTGCTTCACAACTTCCAACTACAAAGTAGAAGTTACATGACGTCACGCCCCAACATTTTACCACGTAACAGATAGAAATATCCTTGTTATTAAAATCCTTGCTTATAAAACGTTTCGTTAAATCAGATTGGCTGCTAGCCAACCCACTCCTTTACAGTTTTAGAAAAAGCATGCGACTGTTCACGTTTACAACAATTCTGGTTTAAAATTTTTTATGCGATTAATTTCAAGTTGAATGTAATAAATAAACAAATTGCAGAGTAAGGAATTCAATTTCAAATATATCCATACAAGTTAATAGAAAACAGGTTTTAAATCTTTTCAAGTCATTGTTTGAAATTTATGAAGCTTCACTTTACCACAAGAGATGTTGAGTTTATTGTTCACCTAAAGGAACTTTAATCTACGGTATTTTTTAATCTAAGTTGAACAGATGCAATAGCAAAGTCATTACAAGACATAACAAGTTACTGCCTGTGTAATTGAGCTTGCAGCTCTTTACAACAGGAGATCCAAACACTATGCTTGACTAGAAAGTGCTATATCAAACATATGTGTGTATGAAGCTACATGCATGTCTATTTGTATTGGACGACACCAATAATAAATCTATTTTTGCTAACAAACACAATAGTTTTAGCTTTTTGCATGCAATTAGTTGTATAATTTTCTTTCCCTGTACAATTGGTTGAGTAATGAATGCCCCACCTTAGCTGAGCAGCCCTCCACAACTACATCCTGTTTAGCTACGGCGTGGAGCATGATGCGGTGGAAGGCGGACATTCTCTCGATAACGGTTTGGATGTAAGATACAAGACGGCCATCTTGTATGTCCAGCAGCCGTCTTTCACAAACAGGAAGTATGATGAGACATTTCTCCACAGTCCAGCGTGACTCGTGTACACAGGAAATAGAAATGTGAGTTTGCAGCCTCTCACAGGTCAGACGCTTTATACAGGCCAGAGATTCATTGGAGACCCTGTAGACACCCACAATACATTATATAGACCTGAGGCTAAGTAAAAAAGAAGTTAGAGAAATATCCTTAATTGACATTAAAACAGCAGAATGTAAGTCTGCATACATATTTATGCAGTTTGTAGGCCTATATAGCAGATTTAGAATACAAATTTTTACGCGCATTCTAGACAAAAAATGAACTTCCAGACTGATGCAGATAATCTACAATTAGTACACTTAGAGTTGTCTTCTATACTGAGTACATATGACACTTTCCATTAAACAAACACAAGTGCTGTACAGTGATAGTATGGCACCTCTCTGAAGCACACTGTATAAGTGCATAGTCTTGTAATGCTGTCCATTCTATTGGCGGGTTAACCACCAGTGCCAGCAGCTGATCTACCATCCTAACAACAACTCCAAACTTGTCGGCCGTGCACAGGGCATCCAGGCAGCGCCTAGCAGCATGTTCTAGATATTGGCGACTCCTATGTGTGAGAATTGCTGACTTAATGTGATGAGGAATACTTGACTTGGACATCTGTTCAACAAAGAATACATAACGATAGGAAATCTCAACAAATTGAGAGAACAGGAAATTAAATGAACTGCTAATGTCAATAAAGGAGAATATTGCAATTTAATCCATTTCTGCAAACTATAATTAATTTGGTTTTAAAAATCAACTTCCAATTTCCAAAATTTAGAAATTATATTTTAAAATCATGTTAGTTTCTAGAGAAATTATAACCCTATTCAGAAATAGTTACTTTCAGTAAATTTTATTTTTTCCAAATGTCACAGGAATTGTCTACTTTTTGGAACAGTTTTTATAAGAGCCCCCAAAACAACAAATCTTAATAGTGTTACTTTGCAACATAGAAGCTGAGAAAATTATCAACGATTTTTGGTGAAATAGGTAACGTAATCTAAAACTACGTTTTGCGCTAAAAATTCGGCAAAAAACAACTTGTTCATAATTTAAAGTAAAATATAGTAATATAAATATTTTAAATCATGCATGCATGTGTTTTCAGGGTGGTGTAACCTGCCACCGTGAAAACACCTCTTTTGATGTTATTAAACATCTTTCGAGTCTCTAATTTTAAGCAATGCAAACTAATACAACTATTTTAAAAAGATGCTTAGGCTATAACCCTGTCTCCTCATCTCCAAAACACTCTATTTTAGTTTTTGCAATGAAGTAACACTCTTCGATTTACCTGATCAATGGATGTGATCTCTTCATGAGTACACTCACACAAAGGGAGGATATACTCCTCTAGATATCTGTGCAGACTAACGTGCTGTTCTCGGAGAGTTCTGCTATCAAAATGCTGCTCCGGGTGAGAGTGAAGTTTGATATCCTCGTATATGATGTCGAGCAGCATGGCGACTATAGGTGACTTCTCAGTCAAATACTACCAAACAAGACACAATACCAGGGTAAGAATGTGAGAATACACACAAAGAGCAATGACACGCAAACACACATGCATTTATATTTCTCTGCAAGTTCATTTATAATTTCTCATCGTGAAATGTAAGTTTAAAAAAGTTATTATAAATATAATACCTTTACCATTTGTAACATTATTAATGAATAAATATTGCAAGGTGCTTCAACAAGAATTAATGCTATATGTATTATATATGTATGTATATGAAGAGAGTCAGGTGCACCACCATTTCTCAGTTGATAAGGCAACCATCATCAGTGCACTAACCCTATGCTATACACAGTGGCACCATCTACATAAGCAATGGGCATACTTTCACCGCCATGTCTTGATTGGGTGGCAGAAACCACTCATGTGAGTTTAGAAGCGCTATCCCTGTGAGAACCCCTGATGGAAAGGTTTTTGTTAAGCAAGCGAAGGACTTACTTTTTATTTTGGTAAAGGACTGTCCTTTCTAAAACCTTCAATGGCCTTTACTTGGATTTAAACCACTAACCTTGTGTTTACCAAACCAGTGCTCTAACCACTAGACCATGGGCGCTTCTTGAGTATTGGGCATACTATACCACACTAAACTGCATCCCAGCCTTTACCCACCTGTACCACCACTCTCCAGCCCTCTACCCCCCCTCCCCCCGCACTGCCCATCCCAGCCCACCACCCACCTGTACTATCTCACCCCAGCCTTCTACCCACCTGTACTACCCAATCCCAGCCTGCCACCCACCTGCACTACCCCATCCTAGCCCTCTACCCACCTGCACTGCCCCATCCCAGCCCACCACCCACCTGCACTGCTACATCAGATATCTTGAACTTGGCCTGCTGTAACACAGTGTCTGTTCTGGTTAGCTTGTAGCTAGACTGGAAAGGATGAAGTCCCTCGTCTTCGTCCTCAGACTCCACTTCACACGTGGATATCCTGAGAAGGGCAGAGCTCGTGTCCAGAGCAAAGCCCAGAGTGCAGTTGGTGGAGAGTACAGAGACTGAGGCTACACCGTCTACGGAGTCGTCGCTCTCGCTATCTGTCTCTACAACAGCGCGAGTGTACAATACTTGAAACGTCATAGGCTTAGATACTCAAAACATCATGTAAAAGTTACTCATTAGGGTACACCTCTGCTATCAATAACAGGCATTGGCATAACATAAATTATATTAGAATTATAATATAATGAACACTTGTATTACCTGAAGTAGTATTAGAGTTATTATCAAGTGGTTTTTCAAGTCTGTCCATGATCAACTTCATTTCACTCCAACGTTTTGGTTGCTGATACCACAGTATCCATAGTAACAAATCAGCATGTTTGTAATTAGGCAGAGGGTCAGACTATTCATAGAATAAAATCAAGATACAATAATATAATATATTCAAGATATAGTAATATAATATATTCAAGACATAGTAATATAATATATTCAAGACATAGTAACATAATATATTCAAGACACTGGTTAGGTGAAGGAATCAAATGATGCATACGTTAAAATTCTCTAAAAATAGAGACGAGCTGAAAGAAAAACTTCAGAATCTTAACCAGACATGCATTACATGTGGCAGAATGTAGTTGAGTATTTGCTAGTAAGATTATACCACACACAGCACATATCTACATATCTTACCTCTACAACCAGTTCCGATTTCATTTTCACCAACAATTCTGGAATGCTTATCTAGAATATGCCAAAAGGAACATATGATACTAAGCAACCAATTCGAATGTTGAACAACACAAAAGGATAACAGATTTGATTCTGATATATGATATATAATGTCCGGGAAAACACATTTCTAGTACATTAGACATGTTTCCGGCTGTTTTAAAGCTTTTCAAATAAAATTCCCTTTAAAACTTCATAGAGGTATACTGAGACACCTAAAAAGTTTGCAGATGTTTTAGAGCATTTCCAGCAGACACTTGAAAACACCCTCTAATTGCATTTAAGGATGTTTCTGTACACATGTGTATATAACCAGCAAAGTACCTGGTGATTTGTAGGGGAGATAACAACAGCATGGCGCATGTACAGAGTCATGCTGTTGGTTACATCATCCTCTATAGTGTTCGGACGGACACATTTGACAGGAAGTAAGTTTATGGAGCCGTCGTACAGGAGAAAGGAGGTGAGAGGTTTATACTCTGGGGCGAAGCGATACCAAGGGTGTTCCATGCAAAGGTCTGCAGTCAGTAAAGAAGAGTATAAAAGGTATTGTTGCAAGTAAGTAGAAATTGTTTGGAGATACCTAAACAACTTATTAGAGTCGTCACTAGACTGGTTTAAGTAAAAAAACATGTTAAGAATTCCCGTATACAATCAACCCTTTAGAAAATTTCAATACTATGAGCTAAGCAAGCTTCACATTATCTAATAATCCACAAATGTATATTAAAATGTTCTATCAACAATAAATCATAAGTATAGGAAAAACTCATGCATATATGAACGGATTCTTAAAATGAAATTGAAGGCATTAAATAACTAAAATAAAATGTGACTCCAACTTGAAACAAGCACGGAAATCTCAATTAGAAAAGTCATAACAAAGCATGCATCACACAAACTTATAAAAATAAGCATTAGCAATAGTACTAGTTGTGGTAGTAACAGTGGTAGTAACAGTAATAGTAGAAGTAGAATAAGTAATGGCATTCAGCAAGTATAACATGCTTAGTAATAGTTAATGAAAATATAGATTAGTAATACAAATTGTAAAGTTTAGCATTTGTCTGCAATCGCAGAAACTAAGTGTCTAGATAGCATATAGAAAGAAATGCACAGCGTCTTGATTTGCCAGGCAATTTACATAACAATTAAGTGTAGTTATGGGAACATGCTCCAGTGAAAGTGCAATCCATGATTGTGATAACAGTAATCGTAGGTATTGCTACAATAGTCAGCAGTACTGCATTGTAACAGTAGTCGTAGTTGTGGTAGTAGTTATAGTGGTGGTAGTAGTAGTAATAGTAGCAGTAGTAGTAGTAATAGTAGCAGTAGTAATAGTAGTAGTAATGGTACTAATAGTACATTGACAATAATGTGGTGCTTCACAAAAATAACTAGGGTTATGGCCATAACAAAAGTATTATCTGTTTGTTCACACAGCAATAATAAAACATACTCTACCTGACGATACACTTTTCACTATACAACAAAAAATACATACTCAGTAAGTATTGGATGCATGTCACTCGTGCAGCCACAGTGACATAGCTACACCAGTTCACTGACAGACAGTATATAAAGTAAGCTACAACTACCACATAAACTCAACAGGAAACAGGAATAGATGTGTACATTACCTAGCTGCTGTTGTCTGCATGTAGCCCTCAGAACAAACTGCTGCAGTTCATAAATACTGCATACACCGAGTTGGCCGACCAGATAGCTGTTTCTCAACTGGAAGGCGAGCACGTTGGACACCCCTACAACTTTCTCAGAGAAATGAGATCCACAGCTAAGAGCTAGCCTCTCTATCAGCCCGTGTAGGCTGATTAGATTGTGCAGATTCACAAAGAAAGCCCACTTCTCCTCATTGCTGTTTAGAAGGTCAAGGTCAACTTTTTGTAGCATACTGGTGCGGGAACAGAACTGAAGAAATGACTCGCTGACCTTGATTTCTTGAGCGATTTCTTCAGTAAGCAGCTTAGCTCGGTTTGCCCGAAGTGCATCTAAACATCAAATAAGCATAGAAAGTTACTAACAGCAACTCGCAACAACTTGTGACAACTAAGTAACGTGTTAGAATTGATAAACTTTGCCACTACACTGAACCTAGATGATTTTTATGGCCATGTGGTGGTTTTATTATTTTGTCAAGATATACCGATAAAATTCATACAGAAAAGTTCCCTTTGAAACTTACCTTCGACCACCAAGAGCAGTGTGTCTAGCAGGTCTGTGACGAGTTCCATAGGATTCTTATGTGAGTCAGAGGTGCATTGTGAGTCAACACTGTTATTGAGAACTACTCTATACCCGTGCCTCTGCCCCTCATTGGCCTCAGATCTCTCATCTTCTGACAGAACATTATAAGTGGATTATAATTTAGTAGAACGTAATTGAAGAAAGCCAAGTATAAACATACCATTCTGCTTTACAAAAACTCATTAAACTCATGACCGCTTCCACCAGTGCTCATAAAATACTCAGATGGCCAATGAAGTGCCCGGAAGACTGAAACTTTCTTTATACAAATTACTGCTGCACTAAAAATATTCCTACATTTGAGAAACTTAAATGATGAGTTTATCATAATATTAGAGATGAGATGAGTGACTGGATAAGGCCAACAGCAAATCTAACCGAATTTAGTTGAAGACACATTTAGTACAAAAGACATACCAGCTGTAGATGGTTCCGGAAGAGGTAAGGGTTTACATGGTACAGGAGCACAACAGCTCCTTACTATCACATGTGTTAGATCCAATTTTACTTCCTTAGCAACAGTCTCCAACCTGTAAAAAGACGTTGATTAGCAAAGAGCAAATAAATCTACTTGCGCTCATGGTGCAATTTTTGGCTCCAGACATGCTGATAACATGGTTTCTGAAGCAGTACAGAAACAGATGTCTTCTCCGACATCAACCTTGTGGAGCTTCAACTGCACACCTAACACACCGTGTGACTTTGTTACGGAAACAGCCATGCTTATGGCCAACAAGAAGCCGGCATAAAAAGCTATTATGATAGATACAACATTATGTATGGAGTAGATCTAGGCTGGGTTACTCAAAGCCATTGCCTAAGATGAGGGAATAATTAGTTATGCTTGGAAAAGAGCCTCAGAGTAGTACTGGAAAGAGTTGTCTACCATTAGACTAACAAGATCTCTAAACGCATCGTATACCTGAGGATAGAATGATTTAATTATATCAGAGAAAATACATACTTGGAAGGCTCGACTTGGTTGTCAAACATAAGTCTGCCAGCAATCATGGTGGGCCCCTCGTCAAGGATGGAGAGATGAGCAAAAGACGAGTCTTCTGTAAATGTGATTCATCAGAGATATGCTTGTCATTTCATAAATAATATCCAATCAATAATCATATACAAAACTTTGTCTTATAGTTTTATAGTCAACCTAAATGCACAGAGTATAACCTGGATAGTTGAAGGAGAGTTTAGACTTTCACACAGCTCTGCTCAATACATAAATCAAAAATCCCAACTTACTAAATGCATGGACATGTGTGAACAGCCCCAAAAATACAACAGAGTGTCCCAGCACTTTGGCTAAAATTTGAGCACAGTTTCAGTATATGATTTAGAAAAACTAAAATTTCTCTTATCCCATGCAAAGATTTTCTGGTCAACACTGATGAATGAAGATATAGTTACAAACCAAATACAAAACTTTACCTGCAGGAGGTGAACCAGTGTTTTTGATGATAGTCTGGTGTAGCAGTTCCAATTGCTTTTGAAGGTCAGACAGGTAATTTCTACAAATATTCTCATGAAATCAAAATACATTTGCTCTTTTCAGCCTGACACTACAGCCTTGTGAGTAGTGAGTACTAGTGACTAGTGAGTAGCACTACAGACTAGTAGTGAGTAGCAGTGAGTACTAAAGAGTAGTGAGTACTAGTAACTAATGAGTACTAGAGTCTAGTGAGTACTAGTGATTAGTGAGTACTAGTGAGTAGCACTACAGACTAGTAGTAAGTAGCAGTGAGTACTAGAGAGTAGTGAGTACTAGTAACTAGTGAGTACTAGTAACTAGTGAGTATTAGTGACTAGTGAATACTAGTGACTAGTGAGTACTAGAGAGTAGTGAGTACTAGTGAGTAGTACTACAGAATATTGACTCAGTTACAAGTGTATGACTAACATACCTATTATCTGCTGAGAAATGCATATCCAGTGTTTCTATGAGTGACCCGATAGAAAGTGACACATCAGAAACAAGTTTGGAGTCTGACTTCCAGGTTGAGAGTTGTGTTTCCATAGCATGAACATGAGAGCACACGGCAATCAGAGGGTTTATCTACGCAAAAACTAAGTACAGTAATAAGCCATAATATTTATAAATGTGGAAGTAACTTTAAACATGTTATGATAATTATAATAAGCAAACTGACACATTAATCCGGTCATACTACTGGATGATATAGCTTCATGAAATAATAAATTCAGGACATTTGAATTAAAACATAGATAGAATTACTAATAAAATTAAAGTAATTTCACTTGAATAGACCAAGCAATGGATATCAAATTAAAATTAGCGCCATATTTACGGCAGCAACTGGTCCAAAAAGCAGCAGCTGTGCTATCAAGTTTACTAGTAGTCTAAATTTTAATAATTGCAGTTCATTATCAAAATGTATTCACACAGGTTAAACAACACCATTGGCCAATATAGGGATGCAATCTACAAACTCCCTTTAGAATTTCTAAACTATCAATGACGACATTCAACCGGCAATGTTACAGGATTCACCTGGTTTTCTAGTTTCAAAGAGTCCATACTGAGAAAGTCAGCCAGGAGACAACTCCTAACAGACAGACTGCCACCGGCTCCTAGCAATAGCTGTCTCATCTTTGATTGGTTGGTGGAGAAAGCCAGCTCATTTACATCATTACACTGCTTAAGCCAACTTTGCAGCCCTAAAATTTCAGATCAACATGTACTGCTGTGTGACTACATGTAAAACTACTTATAATTCTCATCAAGTAAAAATTTGTACGATAGAAATGTTTCAAGGCAAAAACAATGCTGACAATGAGATTTATCCACCCATTGGAGCTGCCACGCTCTACCTGTAGTTGCAGACTTTCGGCCATGATGTGAGAGACTGAGAGTCTTCATTGCAGCAGACAGGAGTCTTTGTGTGAGTCTGGGGTCAGAAGTGGCAGCACAAGCCAAGTCTATCAACACCATCGCAAGTGGCACACCTGAACTAGCAGATGTAGATCCCAGGAACTTGACAACCTAAATGAGTAGCCTAACGGTTTAGTCAATATGTGAGCACGTGATTCAGTGTGACTGTGAGTGAGTCAGCATGACTGTGAGTGATTTAGTTTGACTGTGGGTGAGTCAGTGTGACTGTGAGTGACTCAGTGTGACTGTGGGTGAGTCAGTGTGACGGTGAGTGAGTTAGTGTGACTGTGTATAACAGACAGATTGGTAAACAGACAGGGTTTAGAGAAGTGCAGAAACTAGACAATGGAATAAATAGTCAACATAAAATAGTAAACAATAAGATATTGATTAACTGTTGAGTTCTGAATAGAATTCATTTCTAAAGTTATGTAATAATTCATCATAAAACTTGAAGTAAATAGATATCTAACCTGAGTGTCACTAAGATTAAGGGAGGTAGGAAGGGTGGCTGCGCGTGCAACCTGATGCGCTTTGTTGAACTCATCCATGGCACTAAGACTATTGGCGGCAGCTTGTCTGATGAAGCTGAGGTCGACAACAGGCAGGTTGCTGGCAGCAGACGGCTGACTCATCTTTTCCTTCTCAGTCAGCAGCCGAACCAGTTTCCCGTATGATTGGTCGAATGCAAACGTCTTCCCTTCATCTTTCTCTTCGAGGTTGTAGAGCTACAAATAGAATCGGGAATAACCTTTCCATAGTGCAAAGCAGAGCGGAAAAACTCAACACATTATGTGTATTGATCCCTAATATTAGCGAGTGACAAATAAAATACCATCAATAGAGATAAAAAGATAAATAAAAATAAATAGACCCCATCAGCTTCTTTTTGCACACTTTTGTTTGTAGATGGAAGAGTCGAGAAGTTACCTTGAGAACTTGATTAGCCTGAATGTAGCTCTGTCTCTTGATGCACATGTTAAACAGAGAGGTGGGGGTGGACAGCATTCTACACACAACGCCCTGCTTAGTGGGAATTATTTTGGTACTTTGTCTATTCTTTCTTTTCCTATACCTAGAAATTCACTTTGCACTTCAGCACTCAGTTTTAGTGCCACAAGTCAATTCAACATTTTAACTGTACGAACACATTGGAAATCAATTGATATGAAATGATAATGAAATGCGACAAAATGTTTTCCATTCTTACAGCATGCTGACTACAAATAATGTGTCAACTTAAAATGGTGTTGAATGAACTAAGCCAATCAGTGACTAAAGGAAACTTGCTCATCCCTAACCGTTTATTTTTGGCAGTATTGCCGGTGGAGACAGGGCCACTGCTGTAGGCGAGCATATCGTTACTGAGCTCTGAGTCAGCACTGATCTCTCCTAGTCTCAGCGAGTTGTTAGCTGAACACTTCCTTGATGATTCGTATAGACTTCTTTCATATACGGCTACATGTATTACAACAGGAGTATAATGCATGTAATTATAAATGGGGAGTAAAACAACTCATCTTACAAACTGCTACAACTAGTTCAACCATGTCAAGACTGTAGAGCATAATAATGGTGTTGCACCACATTTCCATGTAAATTATCACCACACTTTGCATCAGAAAACCCACTCTGTAGTGGGAAGCCACTAGAGTGAGAGACAATAATGTAAGAAGTTGAATAAATATGATAGACCTAGGTCCTAGAATATTAATCAGGTTGTTTCAGAGTGGCTCTATATTGGTGGATGATGAAGTTGATGTACAATCTAATACTCAATAAGATAACAGAGATAGAGTTACTGAAAGCTTTCGGTAAAATAACTGAACGTACTCTCTCTACTACTCAACATAGTAACAAGTTCTGCCTCATAAAATATATGTTATACAATTCATCATAACCGTATGGCTAAATAGTTTAAACCATGTTACATATATATGTAATAGGCTACAATATCCATGAGGCATGACTCCACGAGAAACATATTTGAGTTAATTTTAATACAGAACTTAGCAAGTGGTAAGTTCAATTCAACTGATGAAAACATCGATAGAGTATAGACCAATAAGCATGAGCAATAAATCGAATGAACAAAGTTTTCTTCATCAAGATTTGATAACAACCTACTCAAATTTTACCTGAGAAGTGAATAACTATTAGATGGCCCAGTTTTAAAGCTTACTAGTGTATATCTGGCACTAACAATATTCAGACATCATAAGCAAAGATGTAGTCTCACCATAGCCTTCATCATCAAGTGTATGATCGAGACTGAGGGAGTTTCTCCCCACCGCCCCAAACTGTCTGTCTATCGTATCCTGCACAATGAGCTGATACCTCCAGGATGCCTCACTTACTCTCTGTTGCAGCTGAGATGACCTTGACATAAAGTTACGCTCATTAACAGAGCTGGCTGTCACTTGCACCAACGCCTTCTCTTTTCTACTCAACTCCTACAGCACAGCCATTAGATCAGAAAATTGGTGTTACTATTTTCATGGGGAACTAATATGAGGCTAGCTCCAGTTTTAGTTTTCATTCAGTCAAATTATCAGAGGTCAGCTCTCTCATAGCTAAATATTATACAGAAATCACACATTGACTGTAACCTGTGTGTAGGCAGGACAACTCTCAAACTGTATTATTAATATAATTGATCATATTTGACAATTGGCAAATACCCGAATGCTTTAATAGACACTCTATGTATATTTTACTTACAGTGTAGAAATAGTGGCATGCATTACACTATATTATACAACCAGTTCATATTCAGCTGCTATGTTATATGATCAGCAGACAGTAAACTGTTATATTACATTATATTATATAACTACCTTGTTATTTGATATCTCAAAGTTCTTAGCAGTAAGATCAGTAAGAGCTCCCTTTATCAAACTCAGTATGTCTCTCACAGCAAACTCATTAGCCAAGAATCCAAAAGCTATAGAAGTCGTTGAGGAGGCGGGCACTGATTCCAACCCATTACCATAATTAGTTTCATAGGCTATGGTCTTTCCGCTATCACCAGTTGTGGACTAAAACACCAGATAAACTCTATATAAGACTGCAACTGAAGGACAAGGAAGGCACCCATAAATGATATGCTAAAACACGGTATATACTAAAGATAGGAATTGGTAAATATTCAGGTTTCAGCTATTGCAGTATCTCATTTGTTAGCTGGAAATATCTATATATAAACTCGTCATTTGACCCCTTTACATAACTATGCGGGCCAAAGCTAAATAAGGGGTGTATTTACCTCTCATCGCATGTATTTATATTCAAACAGCTTTTCAGAAAACCATGGTCAATAAGCCACCATACTATATATGACACTCATCTAGCTTGTTTGCTAGTAGAAATTGTACTAACAGAATAAATGTTTCTAAGTTAGGTGCCTGCATTTCATTTCCCCCCTGAATGTGGGAATAATGTTATGCAATAAGCTGTCTTACATTGGTAGCACCACTCTGTGGGTCCAGCACTTCCCTGGCACTATAATACATCTCACTGCCGCTGGTTACTTCTACTCCACTCTTTTCTCCGTCCATTTCACCAATTCCCTGTTATAAGGGAAAACGATTGGCTATAGCCACATCACACAATGAAATCAGGAAAACAAATAACCAATAGAAAACCAGCTACCCTATTTGACCAATTGTAAAAAATACCGAGAAATGCAAAACATTGATCTTAGAGTATCCAAAATACAAAAGATTTTCTAACGAAAAATGTAAACATAAGTAACACTTGAAATGAAGGAATTGGAGATTACCAAATAAGCATTGATGACATCTTGGCTGCCTCGTATATCTGACCCTGAAGCAAAGAGAGCCAGGAACAAATTCTCGATTACTTCCAGTTTCAAAGTCAAGGGACGGAGCTGAGATAGCAGAGACTTGGCCTGATCGAGTAGGGGCAGAGCTTCCTCCTTGTACCTGACGCAACAGTAACACATGGTTTACATTCAGCTTCCAGGTGTGAAAATAGCGCTCTTACAGTAGTACATTGAGCTGTATTGTAACATAAAACAGTTTTGTGTTCCTGAAATGAAAAGTGTTGATAATGATTTCAACTAAGAGCTTACCTTGCACCAGAAAACGTTAAAACTTCACACACAAAAACTTCTATATTCAAAGTGAGGTTTCAATGAATACAAACCTAAGCAACATGGCAGGTTCGTTAGAATCATCGCTAATGATGCGAAACACCTCCATCACACAGTTGATAATAAAGAAGCCATTGTATATACTGATATCTCTCTGTTGTTCCACTGAGAGGGTAGCTCTATCAGATCTCTCATCATCTGTTTGCTTGAGCAGGGCTTTAACACAACATAATTAGGAGTAGAGCACATGAATGGCTGAAACAGCATAAGCAATTCAAAGGGGGGTGTAATATATTACTAGTAGAGAAGTATACAAAATATACCATTCACAGAACTACCTAAAATAACTCTAGTTTGTCACCTATCATAAACTAGCTGCAGATTGCTGTTTAACATAACTGTAGATATTTGTATCTTGTTATCTAATAGAGCTGCAGATTGCTATTTAACATAACTGTAAATATTTGTATCTTGTTATCTAATAGAGCTGCAAATTGCTATTTAACATAACTGTAGATATTTGTATCTTGTTATCTAATAGAGCTGCAGATTGCTATTTAACATAACTGTAGATATTTGTATATCGGTATTTAATAGAGCTGCAGATTGTCACAGGCATTAGCTACAAGTTATAAAATTTAGAAACAATCTGATGGTAGTGGGGTTAAAACCCTAAGAAGCATGAATTTATCTTCTACCCTCAGCCAATCAAACAAAGAGAGGGGTACCAGTTGTAGGCTGATTGGCTCACCGTAGGCACTGCTCGCTGTAAGAGTTTGCATCATCTTCTGGTGACTCCAACCGTGGAGAGAGTCAAGACAGAGCAGCAGGGCGTGCAGAACACTCTGTGAGTTCACAATAGACATGATGCCAGACGCTGACTCTGCAGATCTCCTGTCAGCATTGCTAACAAATTAAATAATAATTACTATATTACATAGCATTTTATAGTATATAGAGTATATTATTATATAGTATATATAGTATATTATATAGTATATGTAGTAATATATAGCATATATAACATATAGAGTATACATACATGTAGCATATAGAATATATCTAGTATACAGCGTATAATTATAGTATACAGCGCATATGGGGGTTGGCACAAAATAGACAACTTGGCATGCATTCTTTAAAGCTACAGAATACATTTTTAAAAAAATTAAAAACTAGATTATATGTATTCATACTTATTGCTTAGATTTTTTAGCTTTTCACACACTTTTCAAAACTTTTGATAACTCATAGCTTGATTTATATGTTAGCAGAAAATTCATAAGTCAGTTTACATTTACATTATTTATTTAATAAAATTGGGTCAGGTACATCTGTGCACAAACCAACCTGGACAGATTGAGACTCTGCTCTATCACATCAATTCTCTGATGCTGATCTACAAGAGCCTTCAACTTCACATCATTTATCTGTAAAGCCAGACCACAGGCTAAATATAATTGTGCATAGCATTATCTTATCTTGTATTAATGAAACAAGATGGTATTGCATGTTTATCAGTAATTCATTATTCAAGAAAGCAGATAAAATACCTCGGTTGGAGTGACACGAAGCCACCAGAAATTAAACATATTATGGTGAACTGACCTTTGAAAATGCAGTAAGGAGCTGGTGGCTCTGCTCAGCACTGCTACATTGTCTCCACGCCAAATGTAAGATAACAGGAAGTAGAGGGCGCCACTCATCCGTGTTGAGCATGTCGACTAGTTCAACGTAATCACCTCCCTTCATTAGCTTGCTAGCATTTGCCTACATGTTGAAAAACTTGTGTATATTCTACTATACAGCAATACAGTTAAGTCTTCTAAAAAGCCTTTTAAAATTTAATTCTCAACACTTCATAAACCTTCAAAACAAACTTAGTCTAGTTTACAGCAATAAAGTTAAAAAGTATTATAAAAAGTCTTCTAAAATTTGAACTTGTAAAACAAACTTATCTATGTGATTTTAGTTTCCCTCATGATGGCTGTACTTACCATTATAACATCAAAGAAGTGGGTTTGTGAGCCAATTGTATTCAGCGCAATGACCTTCCATTTATCATAAGACCCACAACTGCTGTCCAAACTATCCCATAATTCTCTGCATATCTTCTGAGTCAACTCATACATGGATTTATCGGGCCGACTGACCAGTGCAATGTTTAACTCACTGACTTCCAGCCATCCAGTGTGTTCTATCGAGAACATTTTATAGCATAAACTAGTTTCACATCTGCAGTCAAAGTCTTTGAATAAAATTACAATAATCTGTCGCAAGTTTTCTTAGCAAAAAGTCTCTTAAGGGTCATGTGACTCATGCATTAGTCATGTGACTCATGTATTGGTCATGTGACTCATGTATTGATCATGTGACTCATGTATTGGTCATGTGACTCATGTATTGATCATGTGACTCATGTATTGATCATGTCACTTATAGAGTGGTCACATGTCTCATGGAGCTTAGCTTGTTACCCTTGTAGAACCATCAAATACAGGCATTAATTAGCACAGCATATCTCTTGAGCCTGCTTGAACTATCATATGCAAATGTAATTGTTCAAAGGAAGTCATGATTATCCGTCAATTATATTAAAAGATACAAAACTAAAAGGAAAATTAGTAAAAAAAATTCAGAAAAATCTTTTTACACTTTATGAAAGCCAAATAAAAAGTGATCGTATATGTTATTTTCCACACATTTTTTATTCTTATACGGAGAAGTTTACCTTGATTATCAATGGACAAGACTACTCTGCTGATTATATCTTCCAACCTGTCTTGGATACCATCAATTTCCAGATTTATCTCAGCTAGAGACAGCAAAGTGCACATAGACTTCTTGTTCTGTGAATAAGAAGAAATAATGACTCTAAGATCAAGGGAATCCTGCTGCTACTGATATCGCTGCTACTACTACTATCACTACTACTACTACTATCACTACTACTACTACTACTATCACTACTACTACTACTACTATCACTACTACTACTACTATTACTACTACTAGCACTACTACTACTATCACTACTACTACTACTATCACTACTACTACTACTAGTATCACTACTACTACTACTATCACTACTACTACTACTACTATCACTACTACTACTACTACTACTAGCACTACTACTACTATCACTACTACTACTACTATCACTACTACTACTACTAGTATCACTACTACTACTACTACTATCACTACTACTACTACTACTATCACTACTACTACTACTACTATCACTACTACTACTACTACTACTACTAGCACTACTACTACTATCACTACTACTACTACTATCACTACTACTACTGCTAGTATCACTACTACTACTACTATCACTACTACTACTATCACTACTACTACTACTACTACTATCACTACTACTACTATCACTACTACTACTACTATCACTACCACTACTACTAGTATCACTACTACTACTACTATCACTACTACTACTACTACTACTACTACTACTACTACTACTACTACTACTACTACTACTACTACTACTACTATCACTACTACTACTACTTAAGCTTGTTCTAAAACAAACTATACTTTTCAGGTGTTGGGGCCACAATCAGCGTTAATGTGATCCTGATGCATCTCCACATAAAAATATGATCAATATTAGTTCTAGTGGCATCAACTAACGCTATGACGAGGGCTCTGCATGCACTGCACTATCAGATACTCAATTA
The DNA here is from genome assembly GCA_964035545.1 of Bugula neritina. Lineage (NCBI taxonomy): Eukaryota > Metazoa > Bryozoa > Gymnolaemata > Cheilostomatida > Bugulidae > Bugula > Bugula neritina. The sequence goes on from OZ037767.1 coordinate 11,126,820, forward strand.
CCGCAGTAGAGTAGTGACATTACATCTGACATACAGAGAGTTGTGACAATCTATATCATACTATATCTACCATATATAGCTGCCTACTTTTTGTTGAAAACTCTGTTCAATAGCATCCAGTAACAAGTTGTTCATCTGAAACTCCATCTCCTCATGTTGAATGAATGAAAGAAGTGGAATAGCTAACTCAGTACGACTAATCAGTGCAGAACCAAGAAACTCACGGCATTCAGCTGATAAGGTACTTTGAGATGTCTGTTGTAAATTATACAGTTCCTGCAACACCAAAAACTATGCTATATCCTTCCACTACTGTACGATACCATTCTACTACTGTAGGGTATCATTCTACTACTGTACAGCATAACATTATAGAATGTGTTATAAAATTTTATAACCCTTTAGTTTTCTGCTTTAACTGCAAATACATTATTTCAAAAAACAAACTTTAACCTAGCCAATGCTGTTTTTCATCTCCATGTTAATACTATAATAGATATATACACATACATAATGTTTTCATGTGTAAATTTAAGACGGATTGACTTAACAAGTGGTTTTGAGGGTCATTGAGAAACCTTACATTACTGTAGCTTACTCTACAATAATCAATGTGGATAGAAAATGTGTGAAATTTTAAATATATTCATACACTTCTACTATGTATAAGCAGATTCATAGATTTGTACTAAGAATTTAGTGACCTGATCAATGACTATTACCTTAACGACTTTCACATCACAATCGGCATAAAGTTCCGCAATTAGAAATCGAAACTCCAAACTTCTTTGCAAGTTTTCCACCTGTGTAAATAATATGACATATTCATTATAAGTCAAACAAAATATAAAAGGAGAATCTCTAGCTTAAGACTATTGCGAAATACATTCCTAAAATCATTATTGCAAGCCAAGACAATTACATAACATTGTTGAATACTAAAGAACCAGAACAACATCCACCTCTACTCAAAGGTAGGAATATTGGTTCAAAAATTAAAACATATATAGGTGTTTGCCCATTTATCAAAACTGAAAATTCCATTTTCGATAAAAACATCTAGAGCTATGAATTTATCAATATCTTGTAGCAAAATATTTTGGCTGTACCTGAAGCTTAGAATCTTCAATTTGTTTGTATTCTACAAAGCATGGCCATATTAAAGGGTGTAGGTATTCACCAGCTTCACTACAAATCAAAGTGGCATTAATAGTAGAATAAAACAGAACATCGGTAGTACCATGAGTGACTAAATAAACCCCAATTCCAAAACTTAGCTGCAAAAAGCTGTGGCTTCAAAATTAAATTTTTATCACTCCATATATAAAAATGATCTTATTATAAAGAGAATCAGAACAAAATTGAAAATTATTCCAACTACTAGTTCATTACTTGTAATTGTATTTGCATCACTACTTTTTATGCAACATTAAGATTAGGATTTATATAATAGCACTCAGTACTGCCACAGCTAATATGAGTACTGTTGTACTACTAGTTGAGTAGTTGTACTACAGCTATTAAACTTAGTATAAGTAATACTCGAATAGTATTATATTTTTAATCATTTAGTTTTACTTTTAGCTTTACTTTAAGTTTATGACTTTATCCAATTATCAGTAATACTATTAGTAATATCCGTATTACATGCATATGAGTAGATTACCTGGTACACCATTTATTAACAACTTTTTGCAAAACATCTTTGACTGGATATCTTAAATTTTTCTGTTCACTGTGAAGTGTTTCAATACAAGCTTTAGCACACTCAAATTGACCAATATAAATATAGTTGCAAAAAGATCTAAATAATAGTTGAACAGATGCTTCGTGCTCCCTTCCAAAAGGATATCTCAAGGCAAGTATTTCAGCCACTTCCATTATAAACCTCAGTAAGTTAAGTCATAATGAACACAGTAATTTAGTAAAAGTTGTTATGATAATCACAACGGTAATGTAACTCAGCACTGAACAAGGAGGCTACCATGTTAGGGTCACATGATCAAGGTCAATTGGGTTCACCCGTAGCCAATAGCCACGCGTCAGTTAGTTCTGTTAGCCAATAACGGCATCTTATCGAGTATACACGCGGTGTTTGAAAATTGTCAATTAAATCCAATAAAGCTGTATTCTTTTTATGGCTGGTAACTTACAACTGTTATTAATTTTAAACTCGTCAAAAGTTTCAGTTTGTATTATGGCTATAACATAATATTTTCAATTTAGTTTCTGTCAAATTGAATTTTATTGTTTTATGGTTATTGCTTGTTTCGTCAAGACTTAGACTTTGAAAAACAATAGTGAAACTCAACTTTATTCATTTATTTAATATTATTATTTAATTTTATATTCATATTCATATTGAATTTGATCATGATGGTCATGGTGTTTTAGAAAAATTAAAATAAGGGAGAAAAGGTTGTTTTCTAATCTTACACTTATGTGTTATCAATATCACTTTTACTGTTTCAGTCTATGACTTCCACCCAAGTTTAAGTTTCACTAGGTTTAACTTAATCTGTTATCATTTGAATTCGAAATTAATTTTAAATTTAATTATGAATTTATAATATTTTTTGTCATCCCAAGACTGACACAAACTATAATCATAGCAATAACAATGATTATGTATGACTATGACTATAGCATATCAGTATTAGTATAACTCTTTTTATGATAATCTTATGACTTGTCGGCCCCTAACGAGCTCGGTTGGAGCTCGGTTGATTGCATACAAAGCCTTGGGCTTGTGTTTACCACACCTAGAGTATGCTAGCGCAGCTTGGGACCCAACCTGCAAGAAGGATATTTCTGGCTTAAAGATACAAGTGGATGCAGTGCGATTCACAGCTGATGTTAAATGCCGTGAAGATGTCGAAAGTACCATGAAGAGACTCTGCCTACAATCTCTTGAACAAAGAAGGAAAACCAGATGTGTTAATCTCCTCACGAAAAGTCTGGCAAAAGAAGAACACCTGGCTCTCAGCTCTGCCTATGATGACCTGCTGAACAAACCAACAAACAGCACCATACAGACTCACTCCCAAGCAAGGGAACAGCCCCAATCAGCACTATGTACCTAAACAGTTTTTTCTCAAGGACTATCCGGGACCTGAAAATTGTTCACAATCAAAGCAATAATTCAGAGATCTCTACATAGACAGGATTAAGTTCCTGTTCAGTAAATACAGCCCAAACAGTACTAACTGTATGACTATTGACCAATGACTGTCCAACACATTACCCATATGCGGTACACCTCTTCCTCTCTCTAGGACGGTCCAGTGTGATGATCACTTCCAGTAAGTTCAAATAGGTCTTTTAACTTTGTCAGGTCATTCCGTACACAAGTCGTTTCATACACATCAATATAAATTAACTAAAATACATATTTTTTGATAATCATTTTTATTTATTTTATGTATGAGTCATACAGTACTGCTCACAAGTAACTTGGACATTTCTGTTTCATAGTAGATAATATATTAATATAAAACATTGATCAATAGGTGACATTAGTCTGGCAGGTATCAATGATACATGCTGGAGTGCAAGAAATAAGTAAGCTAGTAGACTGGCTATCCAGTAGACTAATTTATTATTCATTTTTAGACACCATTTTGTGTGCGGAATGAGAGTAACCCTGTTAGTCAAAGTCATAATATTCACAATAACAAACAACACCCATGGGTCATGAAATTTATTGAAATGTAGACTAACAGTCACAAAATCGACTACAGAAATGTACATAAGTGTGTCAGTGTGTGTGTCAGTCCATGTGAATCATCTTGCTTATATAGCGGAGCTGCATTCCTATTGGTCCGTGTGTTCCGGTCAAATAATAATCAATCTCTACAACTGCAGCCCAAGCTTCTTGAAGACACATTATATTTTGTGCAAAAGTTTACATATGAAATCATAGATTTTACATCTGGCACAAAACAATATAATAATTTGCAGTAGTTTGGGATTTTTATGGCAAAATGTTGATCCTGTCAATTTTAGAATTGTAATACGTGATTTTAAAGATGTTCAGTTGTCAACAATAGATGTTCTGAATCTACCCACTTCTTTAGTTTCTCAAACTTTCATTTTCTTTGTTTGACTTGGCATAGCCTATCTTTTTAAGTACTTTTAATTTTACTTTTTATCAAAATTTCCTTTATAATATCCAAAATCTGCTAGTGCCAAAACTTGATACTAACAACAGCTGAAATTGAATCAGTGTTGCCTGCGTGATGGAGTATCATATAAATGGTAACGTGAGTTCTTAGCAAGTATAAAGTTAGTATAAAAAGTCGTCTCTTTTTGTCACTGATATAAACACTACACTACACTATTCTTTCAATTTCTGCTACACTACAATATTTTGCTGCAAAACAGCTTGATTATATTTACATTTGAGGTTTTGTCACCTCAAAGTTCGGAGTCTTCAATACACATTGTGCTGTATTGAATTCATTTTATAGGATAAATACATCAGCTGCTGACTGTAAATGCTTGTGGCCTGTGACAATTGGTGTTGCTATTTGTTAACCAATAAACTTTTTGTTTTCAGATTGGTTGAATAGATGCAGCTTGGAGAGATTTATTAGTTTACTATCATCCTGTATAAAAATGCCATCTAGTTTGACAGATTTTGAGGTGCTCTACACCATTGGGTCAGGCTCCTATGGAACTTGTAAGAAAGTACGAAGAAAGTCTGATGGAAAAGTGGGTAAAGCTGCACTTCTCTAGACCTTCATCAAGTTATTCTCTTGAAAATTTATTTTAGGCATTTGTGCACTTTTGCGGTCTTGGTTTATTACTGTTATATCAATACAGAGATCTCTGTTTTAAGCTTACTTTAATGTTTGAATTCAACTTGTGTAACATATGTGAGTCTTTTATAACTGGCTATGGAATAGAGCAAAATATTCAACACTGCTGCATTGTATAAAAACAAAATTTAGTTTTAATAACGGAAAACATTACTGGATTTTGATGCAAATTAATTCAGATAGTTGAAAATCCTTTTTGTTTTACCAAACCCGCTTAAAATAATTTGAAAGAAGCACTTTTGTTTTCAACAACATTGGCACATTCCACTTATTATCTACATTATGAAAAATATGATAAGTGTAACTAAATTATTGTGCAAGTCCCCAAAATGCTAAATAGTATCTAGAGCCCTAGACCATAGCTGTTGCCTGGTTTATTCAAACCAGTTTAAATTGTTCCAATAGTGTATAACCAATAAGACTCAATGTTGCTTCTGTGCATTTTCAGCTGTTTGTCTGGAAAGAAATGGACTATGGATGTATGACTGAAACAGAGAAGCAGATGCTGGTGTCTGAGGTAAATGGTTTGGTTGCTGAGCAGCGTTTCCTCTTTCCATCAGATTTTTTTCTGCACTACTGACACTTTTTTGTACTTGCTGAGATGCTCATTGTACAGTTCCTGTATTGGAGCCTCCTGCTGTTTGAAATCATCAATTAGAAAATACCTGCAGCTGGCGCAATAGAATGTTTCACTTTAGTTTAAACTCAAACAAAAAGCGGTTTTGGTTGATCATGTTCTTACTTTTTTATTTGCATTCAGGAAGTTTTCAACTTGTCGTTTAGTAATGTATCACATCATTATAGTTGATACATTTTTCCTGTCACATATTCAAACATTCAATTTTTACACTTATTTAACTCTCAGAAATATTTTGAAGGCACAATTTTTACCTGGTTAAATCACTGCTTACTGTCTGCCTACTTTATGATGTATTTTGTATTATGTAATCACTAAATGCAGGTGAATTTACTAAGAGAGTTGAAACATCAGAACATAGTAAAATATCACGAGCGTGTTGTGGACAAGAAAAGACAACTTCTCTATCTTATTATGGAATACTGTGAAGGGGGAGATCTTGGGGCTATAATCAGTCGTTACTCGAGGGAAGGGTATGTCTCGCTATGGAAAGCTCTAATATTCTGTCTTCATAAGATTTCTATAAAAATTTGCCTAACAACATTTCTGTAAACTTTTTTCTTACTTTACATACATCCTATATGGCCGTTTGCACTATTACCATGAGAAATGAATGGTTGCAGTTGCGACCATGGGGCTCGCGTTGTTTGAGATGGAAAGTTTAGCCTTTGGCTGTAAATAATCACAAGTATAGGTTTTGCTAAAGGTCGGAGTAAATTGCAGTTTGTGCAACTTTGTTGCTTACTTTTCTATAACACCATTTCTATTCACTCAATAAGGAAATACTTTGAGGAAGATATGGTGTGGAAGGTTTTGGCCCAGTGTTCTTCTGCTCTCAACGAATGCCATAAAAGGAAAGACGGAAAGTCCATACTTCACAGAGATCTCAAACCAGCTAATATTTTTTTGGACGGCCAGAGAAATGTGAAACTGGGAGACTTTGGCTTGGCTAGGGTTCTACATGAAACTAGCTTTGCTAAGACATTTGTGGGAACCCCATATTATATGTCTCCAGTTAGTAGGAATTTATTTTATAGTTAAACCTCCTTTGTTTGATCAGTGGTAAATAGGTCAGCATAGCCTAATTCCACTAAATATTGCATCAGTCTGCTTTCTCTCATTTCAGTGAATATTAAATCATTCTATGCCATGGCAATATTTCTATGTATACTTAGCAATCAGTATGCCAATATTGGCTATCAATCCATATAGTTTTCAAGTTTTATCCAACTTGAGCAATGAATTTGTATAGGGAAACATGCCACTCAACTTATGCATACCCATCATATTTCCAAACCGAAGAATAATTAAATTATTCTTGTATTTAAATATTAGAAGTATGAGTGGAAATAAAGAATAATACCTACAGCTCCCAGCTTTTTAATTATGCAAATACACTCAAATAAAGCTAGATAGTACAAGTATACAATATTTGTACTATATAGAAGTATACTATACATAAACTAGTCTAACTATTTATGTGAAGCTAAATCTGCCTACCCTGTAAGTGTTGAATATTTCTAGGAGCAGATGAATAAGCTGTCCTACAATGAAAAGTCTGATATTTGGTCACTAGGTTGTGTGCTGTATGAGATGTGTGCCCTACGTCCCCCATTCCTAGCCAACAACCAGAGAGAGCTCGCCCTAAAGATTCGTGTAGGGCAGTTCAGTAGGATACCTATGAGGTATTCCACTGAACTCAGTAAGATCGTGGATAAGATGCTGAGTGTAGAGGTAAGCCTTTTAGCTATAATGTTTTTCTCATCTTGAATAAGTTCTGCCTTTAGAACTCATGAAACACACAAAGTTTTCCTAAGGCAACCTCAAGCTATTTCGAGCTATCATTTGTTTCAGTTTTCCTCAGTAATAAATTTTGCATGCATTAGTGAGCACAGGCTACTTGTATTTTCAAATCACAAAAGTATATAGGTCTACTTCTTTTCCTCATTTGTTACTGTTCATCCATTCCCATTCTATGCTATATCCATTTGCCTCGTCTCTCTTGCCTTGTTTCTGCTTACTGTATATATTTACTACTTTTACTATTATTCTTAGTGCAACTCTCGACCGAGCATAGAGAGTATTCTGTCATTGTCACAAGTCCATAAATACATAGCCGGGAGTGCTGCTCCCACACAGGCAGTATCAGACACTCTTGAAAGACAGCAGAAGTATGAGAGGAGACTGAAAGAGCGGGAGGAAGAGCTGAAGTTCTTAGAAGCTAAGCTGTTAGAAAGAGAAGCAGCAGTGGAAGAAAGGGAAGCAGCGGTTAAAGAAAGAGAAGCAAATGTTGTAATTCAGGAGCAAGAGATTTTTAATAAGTTGGCTAAATTAAAAGGTATTTAAACACTAGTTGTTATCTAACTTATTATAATATAATTACCTCCTTTTTAAAGTTTATTCAACAAAATCTGTTTGTGTTGTACCTCCCTCTGTTTGCATGCAACCGGTCCTGGTGTCAGTAACATAATGTTTTAGATATGATAATAATATTGCGCCTGAGAAAAACATAACATGCTCTAGCTAGTAGTTACTTTCTCTTTGAACTTTCGAAACAACCCAGTGATAAGATGTATGTTGCAGTATCTAAGAATAGCATGCAATGAAAGTTTGCAATAACCACTATTAGTTTTATACCGCTGACTTCAGAGCCCACTAAAAACCTCTCCAGCAAGTGATCAGAAATTCTAAAATTATTCAAGACAATTTTTGCACAAAATCTGTTTTAAAACAAAAAAATTGAGCATATCCATCCCTCGAAAAGTCTGTAAATGATAACTAAGCTATATGAATACTGTATGCACAAGTGTGTCAGGGATTTATTAAATACATACAGGCATAATTGTTGTGATTAGTTGGTAGACAATATCTCATAATTAATCAATTGTTAATGAATTGCCAACTGCACATGGTGCCCATAATTTATTTTTAGATAAAGAAGAGTTGTTTAATTTAGGAATTACAGAAGAGAGTCATGGCTTACACCTGAAAGGCCACAATTTTAACAAACTAACAGAAGGTAGAAAAATTAGTCCAATAGCATCAGTTGCGCCTATAAAGAGGCGATTTCAACAATCACAATTTACTGTGTAACACACAATTTATGTCTATTACCACTTTTGTTGAAAGTTTATTCACCGACGTCTGTTTGTGTCGCATCTACCCTCTGTTTGCATGAGCTTAGCCCTAATGTCATTAACATACTGTTTTAGATATGATAACCAAACCTACACCAATTCTGTGTGCAGTTAAACCTAAGGCATTGTTAGATTCACCATCTAAGCATGTGTCGTTCAACATGTTGGATGAGAAAGAAAATGAGGCTGTAAAACAGCCCACCATCACAGCTCTGCGTGAGAAAGAAACTAATTTGTTTGTGTTGAGAGAAAGGGAGAGGAATGACACCGAATATCAGAAGCGCAAAGAGCTACGGGACAGACTGGAAAAGGCCCGGCAAAGGGCAACCCAGTTAAGACTGGCGCAGTTTGACAATAACCCTAAGAACAACCACCTACTCAACATCAGATAGTCTTCTAAATATTTTTGCTTGTCCAATCTCTATACAACGCACCTTTTTTATATATATTTATCATATTCAATTTTCTGTAGTCAAACTTTTTTTATCAGTGTATACATTAGGGCTTAGGCCAATATATGTAACTTTATGTTTTATGATATTAACCCAGTTTTTCTGTATGATTTTAGTACTTTTATTGATGACAATTATGCAATAAATTTAAAAAAGAACATTGTCATTCCTATTTGCACACCAAAATCTTGTAAAAATTAACACAGTCAATAGCGCATTCTATTTCCAAAGCACACTGCCTTCTGGTAGCTTTCGACCACCATAGAGTTGAGTTTTATTACGACATCCAGCGAGCAGTTCAGCATTGTATCTCTCAGCCTTGTGACCCAAAACAAATCCTACAACCAGCAGTGGCAAAACAACCCCTCCAAGTTCTCGGACAACTTTTCTTGAATAAATGGCAAAAGAACTCATCTGAAAAGGAAGAACTAAATAAAGTGAAAATTTATCACAGTTATTAGCAAGGAATACAACTCCACTAATAATAGCAGAAACACATTACTAATAAATACTTGATACGGAATAAAATTCAATTATCTAAGCAGAGGATACTGGCAACAATATATTTATACAAAATGTTTTTAATATTGCCCACTCAGCATCAACTAGAAATGGACAAAGTGATGCCTTACTGTGTCTTGCTAGAATTCTGTAACTTGTTTGCTTTAAATTTCTGGGTTCTAGAATAGTCTTTATATATCATATAAGTCACTCCTGTGGGAAATGCTATGGACACAAAGTTTCGTCGAATAGAATAAAACACAGTCTTTGCTGATAAAGCCCCAAAAGCGCCCATCAACCTGCAAATTCAGTTTCACAATATTTATTTAAGTTCTATAATGAAAAAAAGTAGCAGAGTAATAGAACAATTCAATATGAAATGCTTAAGAATAATCAACACAAAACCCGATTCCAACAACAGGATCAAATTAACACATAATCATCCAATAGCATTGCCACTTTGAGTGCATAGAACAGATATAGCTAAAGGAAACAGATGTTATGTCAGCTTTACAGAGGCGTCAGTGAAATAGCGTTTGACCTCCTCCTGCCATTCATTTTTGTAAAACACACAACATGATATGGCCCAAGAAAACATGTTCCCATTTTACCTATGAAAACTAATAACTCAAAAGTTAGCTGATGAAATAATGATTACTTAGACATTAGACAATGAACCATATTTTTATTAGCCTCCATTATGTATGGTTGATGACTCTCAAAATAAATTGCAAGTGCGCAGCAAATGCAAGCAAATTTTGCTTCAATTAGTTTTTAGAGCATTAACATGTGTTTTTGTCAACTCAAAGTTCTTAAATCTCTATGGCTATAGTCTATGACTCTATGTTTAAATATTAAAATGATTTGATGTGCTTATGACTTATGCTAACAAAGTTGATATTGTTTGACTTAACAAAATCGTCTAAAAATTGACAAATTGCTGGTTGCAATCTCAATTTAAAGCTTAAGAATTACTTGTAGACGATTATTTAGCACACTGAAATTAGTTCAAGTCAATATGTATAGTATATATTTATGAATATGTTCATCCAATTCACCAGCCAATCTGTTGTATAAGATCTCCACCAACAATTAACATATTTCCAATGTCTCTGATACTCAATTCATAATTGGGAGTTGTGACACCTCAGCAGGTGCTTTCTTTAACTTTAGCATTTTGGTGGTTTTGCACATGGAGGGATGCTGAAGTAGCAGCTATGATATATATGTAAATCATATTAATCATTTGTTGTGCTGGCTGCCACTACTCTGTTTATAACTGTTAATCCTTCAAGTCTTTAGATAATATAATGGTCAAGATATAATGTATATAATAGTTAGCGATGGCTTAATAAAATTCAAATTATACAAATTGGTGGTTGGAGCACATGCCTGCTAGTCATGTATGTAATTCACGGGGCAAACTTCAGAAGAATAAGAATTAGTTTGACCACTTAGTGAAGTTGGTCATGGAAATTGACAACATAAAGATAATACGAGATTTCAACATACACACCGACAAAGTAATTGAAGCTTGGAGGCCTGATATTTGACAAGCATAATTCAGAAAAAATAATGAATGATATTACAGTCACTGATAACTACTGAGTGAAAGAAAATGAGTTGGAGAAAATAGGAAAATATCAGGATTTGGCTTTAAAAAATAAGAGTAACAGTCACCCCCCCCCCCCATTGTAATTGAAGCTCTTGGAACTACATACAAGACTGTAGATTTTATAGCACTACTTGGAGTAGCTGATTCAACAGACAGCTTTATTAGGTTCAGTTCACACCTTGAGAAAAACTCTATCCGTTCCAGCCTAGCAGAACTTGGGCAATGGTAGAGGATTACACTAGCAAAAATCTGTGGTGCAACCACTAACATCAATTATTATTATTTATCTTATAATAACTCTAGGTAAAGCTTCCCTATAAATTTACAATTCAAAATTTTAACTGAAGTATTATAGTTATAAAATTAAACAAACTATAAAATAACTAATCATTTTTACTTAATTTAGCATTTTAAAGTTTCATCTTTTGAGAAATTTAACCAGCTACTAGTCACGATCACAATGTGCTTGTTTGGGTGTTTCTACTGCTACCATTATATTGACTAGAAAATAGGTTATTTGAAAGTTGAACTTAAATCATAAAATACGAATAGATGACAAAATGACAAAAAAAATCTAAATGTATCATGTGATCAACTTGAAGTCAATACTTGAACTTGAAGCTAAACTTAATAAATATAATTTTATTTATAAAATTAATTTAATTAAAAGTTAAACATAAACATTATGATCATCAAAATCAGTATGACTCCATGGGTATCACTATCACTATGAGTATGACTATGAAGTGATTATCAGTATGACTATGAGTATGATAATCATTATCAACATCAAGTTTGAAAAATGAATCAATATCTATATTTAAAATTAACATAACTCAGTCTTACAAGACTAAGTAAGTAGTATAACATTATGATTAATTGATCAACTACTAACAATAATTTATAGTTAGTCTAAGTCCAAAATTGTTCAATTAGTAATCACTAATTAGTAATTTTAATTGAAATTTTAAACTATTTTATTGAAACTTAAATTTCAAATTCAATATCCGATTTCATTTTGATCATCAGATTCAGTTTCAGAATCATCATGATTAATTTCACAATCAATCGAAATCGAATAGTTAATAAAATTAATAATCATAATTATTGATGATCATAAAAACTTTTAGAATTAGTTCATTCGAATCATATTCAATAAATATAATTATAATGATAATCAATATCAATTATCATGACTATCAGTATGACATTGTGATTGACTATAAGAATCACTATGATACTTGATAGTCACACTCATACTCATACTGAAACTCATACATTTACATTCACAGTCAAATGCCAATGTCATAGTATTACATTTACTATTACTATTACTATTATAATTAGTATTAATTACTATTAGTATTAGACTATCACTAAGTATTAGTATTAGTATTACTATTACTATTACTATTGATATTAGTATCACTGAGTAGTGAGTATGAGTCATACTCACAGTCACTACTCAGTGATACTCATACTCATAGTCATACTGATACTAATACTAATACTAATACTAATAGTAATAGTAATAGTGTAATACTAATAGTAATAGTAATAGTAATACTAGTAATACTAATACTAATAGTAATACTAATAGTAATATTAATACTAATAGTAATACTAATACTAATACTAAGTCTAATACTAATACAGTAATAGTAATACTAATACTAAAAGTAAATGTAATACCATGACTGATGACATTGTGATTGACTAAAGTAAATCAAAATGAAAATGACTAAGACTTGACTATGAATTTCAGTGATCATGATTATAATTAATGCTTACAATAAGTATTGAAATAAAAAATGCTAAAATACCAAAATAAAATCGCACAACAGTCAGTAGCACTGTCAGGCTCGGTGTCCGTTGACGACAACTTTACTTTAAAATTATATAATATTTATTTCTGTCAAGATGCCAAACTGCCGATTTACTGAGGGAAGGTCTGTTTTAGTTTCGTAAGTAAGTGATTAACTTAAAACAATTTTTTGCCAAATCAAGCAAAATTAAAAATTTTAAACTTTAAAATTATGTATTTTGAAATTATAATAAACACATAATAAATTGTGTACAGTTTTTTCTACATGATATTAAATTTTGTTTTTAAATTCAATTTTCAGAGTTATCGCCTCAAAAAAAGAACCCTCTGATCTAATAATGATTATTAATTTTTTCACAAGCCGACGTTATATTAATTATTATAAATCTCTCTGAAAATGTTTTGTCGAGTTATCTTTTGTCACTAAGAAGATAACTCTAACTCTAATAAGCTTTATCTAATCCAAATTACCTGTGCATTCAACTCTGGGTCTTATTCCCCAAGTTCATCATCATCATAAATATAATATTAATTATAATTTTAATTCTTTTGTTTAATTTTATAACTTGAGACAATTTATTATTTCTTATTGCGCTCACTAGTAGTAGTACTAGTAGTGTTGCTATTGCTGTTACTGTTAGTATTACTATTAGTATTAATAATATTTGATTATAAGACGTAGTCTTACTCTAAACTCTAAAGTAAATCTAATCAATCATTCAATGTGATCATGTCATTATCATTATGATTAATTGTATATCTGTTAGAAAGTGATTATCATGATCATTATGACTATTGTGAAATACTAAGATACCGATATGATATTGACTTTACTCACCTCGTAGACGATAGAACACTCAATCAGTCAATGTCACCGTTATGGTGCAAACGTGGAGCGCCTCTTAGTCTTTGGTCAGTGATAAATGTCAGTATGAGTTAGTATAGCAGCATATAGCTGTTTATTGTTGTGTGTTAGTTGACCTTAGCTTCAGATCTCTCACACTGCATGTGAGAAAACTGTTAAAATAGACCTTGGTCGCAGCATACGTAAATGTTGGCTCACCTCTCTGTGCAGCTCGCGTATACATAGTGTACTTATTTTTATTTTTAGTCAGTTCATCATAAGCTGAGGCTAAGGTTTGGTGTTTAGATTCATCTGAGAGGATTCTCATTAACAGTGACAACCTATGTGTTTTTCTTCAGTCATTGAGAAGTTGTAGTTCGAGTTTATTTCGAGCTTCTGAGATGCCTTGTCTTCCTTTGATATTGTTAATGAACCTGATTGCTTGGGACTGTACACGCTCTAAGGCATCGATATTAGCTGAATCCACTGGGTCCCAAAGAGTATCACCGTATTCTAGAATTGGTCGGCAGAGACTGGTGTATGCGAGTAGTTTGCTATTGGCAGGGGCTTCATAAAGCGAGTATTTTATGCAACCTAGGACCTTGGAGGCACTTTTGATCTTAGATGTAATATGTTGCTCAAATTTTAAGTTGGACTGCAAAATTATACCAAGATATTTGATCTCCTGTCTGCATTTGAGCGGAGTTCCACCAAGTGCATAGCTGGGGTCAAACACTGGATATGCCTTTGGGGCTTTGCTAAAGATGATCACCTCACACTTTTCCGTGTTAAAAGGCATTTTCCATTTCATGGACCACTTATGTAGAGCATCTATATTTGTCTGGAAAAGCTGCTTGTCCTCATTGCTAATCACAGCAGCATAAATCAGGGTGTCATCGGCATAGAGACTCACTTTGCATGTTATCACTTGTGGTAGGTCATTTATGTATATAAGAAACAAGGTTGGCCCTAGTACCGAACCCTGTAGTACCCTCGAGGAGACAGGGAAATCTGATAATAATACACCGCATATTATCTTAGAGTAATAATACTAGGTAGAGCTAATACAAATACTAATAGTAATGTCTAATACTAATAGTAATATTAATAGTAATAGACTAATAGTACTACTCAAATACAATAGTCATATTGGAATATCAATATGAAATTTAATATGAATATTTATATATTTATAATATTGATATTTATTTATTTCAAATTCATAACAATTTATGGGTTAATGGTATTTAATAATAATTATATAACAAAAATAACAGCAACTCAACGGACATGGCAAGACAAGCCAAAGCTCAATACTCTCATTCTAATAGTGATAGTGGTACTTATAGTTATACTAAGTCTAATTTTGACTACTTTTACTGAAACTTTGAGTTTTAGTTTGATCCAGACAAAGTGAGAAGATAATGCAGATGGTTATGAGTTATACCTTATTTTTATAGTGGGTTGTGAGTTAGTTTTAATAGTTAATAATATTACCATTTTGATTAAAAAAAATTTTAGTTTAATGAAATAACTTTATTATAACAATCTTAATAGTCAAATGGCTACACGTAGCAATCGGGTGTTAAGTTTCATGGTGTTGTAATTTTATGACGCGTAATGCTGAAATAAAATTACTGTGGTTGGATTCGTAAGAAACTAATGCTCAGAACATGTGAACCCTTTGCTATATTATGAGAGAGAAGCATTTATCTATCAGAAATTTGTATTGAAGGCTTGCTAATTATCAGAGTATAGGCCTGACTCTTCACAAGTAGTGTAAAATGTATAATTATAAGTAGCTGTATAAGTATTAAGTATAGAGCATAACACAAGTGTAGCTATAGTCCAATTCAATGCGCTAATGCATTTCACCTCACATATATGGTGAGATTCTTGAATCTGATTAGCGTAGGGGCACACAACGAAGGTTACCCATGAGGGCAACATGCGGGAAACTCGTCTAGCCCAAAAATGGGCTGTTGTGTGAAGGTTTTCATGTGAATAACATGTTGAGCGGTGAGTGCAGAAAGCTCGTGCGAGTTTGATCTAATTAGGTGATTACCATTTAGCAAGCCCACTTTTTCAATTTCAATTAGCGTTTTAATTTTTAGCGAATTGAATTAAAACAGTTTCATATAGTATGCATTTCCGCTTTTATAATATCTAAAGTCACTTTGCCGATGACATAGGTTTAAAAACAAACTTCTGTAGGCGAGCCGTAAAGTTAAACTCCAAGATCATTTGCTAATAATTTCCCGCACCCACAACCTACGCATTGTGTGTGGCAGGTCGTTCCCACAACAGGTTTTCAAAAATTTTGACCTGCATGCAGAAAACCCACATCATGTGGCCCTACCCTTAGTGTGTTTTTTTCGGCTGTCAATGGGCTAGATGGTTTAATGTCTCCCGTTTAGGCCGTCACTAGATTTGCGGAAAAAACTGATCATGCCATATGAACTGTATCATCATTTTTAGTTAGCCAATAAGGGAAAATACAATACAATGCAATACACAGGTTATATACAAAGAATAAAAATAGGATGAGTAGTCTAGCTGAATAAACATAGTTACCAAATACTGACGATGGACCGCAGGCTAAGTAAGGAAGATAATAATGTAAGGCCAAAATCTATCACAATGGAATCGTAATAATAGTTGTGTATATGAACTATATATAATAATAAGTATCGATGATAATATATATTGAGTTTGATAATAGTTATATAATATATGCGTCAGCGAGTGCGTGCATATACAAATACATGTGAAAGTTCTTAGGCAAACCTGCCTCAAGCTGGGACAATCATGAGAACAAACCTATGCTAGAACATACATGTACACGATGAGCAGCAGCAATATTTTGTCTGATCACGGGAAAAGGATATGAGCAGAACAGAAAAACTTAAGAATCGCTGTCCTGGACATCATAATCTTATATGGAAAAACTATAGAAGTGGCAATAATGATTAATTGTATTGTAGGATAATAGACATACTATGCTTGCAGGCGACAAGATATATAAGTGGAAAAGCAGGCAGGAAAGCAAGGGCCACAAGAGATGGAAGCAAACTATACTGCAGTGGTTGAAGAAAGCTAAAAATTGAGTTGCAATAGGCCTAAAAGATAATTGGCTAGACAAGGTAATAGTAATGACAAAGAAGTCTGACAGAATCATGACAGTGAGCATAGCATATTAATGATTGACTATAAGATAATGAAAGGAAGGACCATGCAGCTATAATTATTTAATGGAAGAAGAGAATGAGTTTTAGCGTAGGGTAACAGGGCTGCTAGCAGAATTAGGCAGAGATGATGATCTGGTGGATTAGTACATACCTCAAAAAAATGAAAGCAGCTGGTGGGCACTTGGAGTTAGCGGAGGAGGAAGTATGATGACAAATAGTTGTGGAGTGAAGAAGTCCAATAACCAGTTAGAGCCTAAAAAGACGCCTTCAAGAGGTGGAAAGGATCAGTTACAAAGGAGGAAAGTAAAACCTTGAGGAGATTGAATAAGATATGTAAGAAAAAGTGAAGAGTGAAAAATGAGCAAGGATATGAGAAGTTGTACAAATATCTGGAAGTAAATGCACCTAAGAAGGCACACATGTTAGCAAAGAATATAGATAAGATGGTATTTGTGAAAGATGAAGAGGAAAAGGTGATAAGCAAAGATGGAGGCATCAAGAACCATTGGAAGCAGTATTTTAATATGCTATTTAATACAAAAAGTGGTAATTCTAAATAGCAGGGTTTGAAAATTTTAAGGCCTAATCCAAGAGGGAGTAGTTTAAGACATGAAGAAATTTAAATTTAAGGCAAAGGCAAAATTGCTTGATGAACTTCCAACATAGATGATCAATAAACTTGAAGGCATTATGTTTGTGTGCGTGCATGTGTGTTTATCAAAGTACGCACTTAAGCTATAGTGTAAATTAATAATTTACTAAGTGACTTCAATTTACAGTTTTGCTTTTTCTGCATATCCAGGTATCTAGTGTTTTGTGATAATCCAAAGTTGTGATATAACATAATATTAGTCATGGCCTACCATACTAATTGTTTTTTTAAAGTTGAAAAGTTAATTGAAAGTTTTGAAAAATTGAATTGTCTGCCACATAGGAAGATGAATAAAAGCACTCACATAGTTATTGACTAAAATGTATTGTATTAGAATAAACTTGGTCTCATTCAGTAATGCAATGATAAATTTGTAAATCGCACTTTTGGTTCAACACATTTTCAAGTGCCTCCAGTTTGTTAATCTAATTATAATATTGTATGTCTTGTAAAGCTGATAAAACATAGTTATTGGTTGACAAGTTTTATTTGTTTTATGAAATTTTATGCCAAATGGTATAAGTTTTAACAAAAGCAATTTCAAGTTAGGAGCCAGTTGAGAGTTTGTAAATCCTCATGTTTATCTCTAAAATTTCAGCAAATTTTGATGTTTTGGGAGCACATGAAAGTCACTGAATCAGCATGAAGACAGTGCATCACCTGTACTACTTAGCTGGAATTATATATAGAATCCATAGTGTTATTGCATACGATTACACACTCGGTACTCTAAAGTCTTCTTTGGTTGATGTGGTTGGTGCAGAAAATTTTTCTTACTACACCTACAGTGATCGTGAGCCTGTACTCCTTGTACTTACATCATTATCAGGTAAATCTCTTGGGTTAACCCATGGTAGGTAAAATGATTGATTTGGTATTTTGTGTAACAAATTTTTTTCTTATCTTTCTTGAGAGCAACATTTTGAATTCATAATATTGGTACAGGGCAGACATTTCTATTCATTAGTGTTGATCTGTATTTTTTCTTTTTTATATAATCCCAGTAGGTTGATTTACATGGAATCAATTTGATATTTAATCATTTTTGTGTTTTAAAGGTGATGCGGACCTCTATGTCTCTGATAAAGTGAAACATCCCACATATTATAATTATGATTTGAAATCAAATACATGTGGTGAAGATAGAGTGAATCTTCGTGGAATGAAGAGACCTACTTATATTGGTAACTGCATTATTCTACTATTTCTAACAAAGCTGTAGCATTTTATATACACAGTATTTTTGCGAACACCTCTACATACCAGCATAGTAGGTATAGGTTTTAGAAAAGGTTTAGTGCGTTATTCAAGCTAAATTGATCGATCATGTGTTTTATTTACATGATCTGTTTGTTTGGTCTTATTTTTGATAAACATTGTATTTACTATAATTATACAGTACAATACAATTATATATAGTTTTTCAAATAATTTTGGTTTAGTGTTTTTACCAAGCAAAACACTTAGCCCCTGATGAGTGGAGGGCCCGAATGCCAAAACAGCAGTTATTTTACCACCTCACTTTTCAGCTTGCAAATTACTGGTGAATACTGTCAACCTATACTTCAATTGCAATTATATATTTATGTAATTTATGTGTCCCATGGTATTTGTATTTAGTGTTTAACTCCAACTCATCTGATCTTACACTTCACTCACTGCCACTAACAAGTTTCCATTATAATATCCTGTCCACCCAATCTGTTGTATCATGATCACTGGTCTTATTCTAGGTGTATTTGGCAGTCATGCTTATGAGACAAATGAATATTTACTTCAAGCTTATCGACTAAAACAAACCGAGTGGGATGATTGGACTCATGAGAATTCAGAGCATGGGGAGTCGTCTGATCAGTCCCAGTCTGCTACTGACTCTAGTAATTATACTGAAACAGAGGAGCCTTCATTTGGCTGGCATCTCTCAGAGCTTATTCTTCATCTTATTGAGTTTTTGGTCAACATACTTCTCTAACCGACATCAAATATTTTCCACACTTTTTACTGGCTCTTGGTGAAATACTTTAGCCTCAGTTTTAACCTAAAGTTGATAGTTTTTAGTGATGTTTGATGCCATTGGCCATTTTTTCACTATTAGGTGATATTTTTCTCTAACAAAGTGTTTCAAGTAGGTTTTTGAAAACTGAATTAAGACTCTAATATGCATTTGCTACAAGTTTCACCTTTAATATTGGTGACTATTCATTGAAGAAAATATGACAATAGTAATTTTGTGTACCGGAATCAGTCGAAAATCTGGTGTGTTTAATATCTCTATTCAAAGCAAACATATTACTATGTTATAAGGTGATTGTGCTGAAGTTTACTGGTTCAAAATTCTTAATGTCATGCTAATAATTTAATTTAGCAATGTGTAGGATTCTGCCTGGTTTCCTTCTCAAATTTTGATAATTCTTTTTATCATCAATTGTGTAGGTTCTGTAGAAGCTGCTACTTTGCCTATAAAAAGCTGTACCCAAAAATGTTTTTTCAATAATTTTCTGTAATTTCTACTATTTGAAAACTACAAATATATTTTATAGTTCTAAAAGTATTTAATGCTAATTTGTTAGTCAATTTTAATAACTCAGCTCAAATAATTGCTTGTCACTGAATAACACATTGCTTATTTCACTGTGGATCTAAAGCTACTCATGGATGAAACATCACATCTAATTTGTTATTTAAGAATGTAACAACCATCATCTCTGTGCACTCAGCTGATTCAAAATATTTAGTAATTTCCTAGAGTTGATGACAGCAAACATTTGCTGTAAACTTTCTTAGTCTTTTATATGAAATATAAAAGAAGTAAACTATAGTATAATGATAATTGGAACATGGAGAGTAAATTTCAGATTTTCAGCATGCACGTTAGAATAATATTCTATCTCCCAGTTTATAAGACTTCATTCACAGCTTTTCCGATTTCAAGTGTCAATGTTTCAAAAAATATTAATAAAAAACATTGGGGAGAGGTAAAGGGAGGTCATGCTTCAATATCTAAGTTGTGAGGCTATAGAGTAGAAGAGGCATCCCCTAAAGTCAATGAAAACAATAACATAACAAACAATGGCCATCTCTTTTATCAGTCTAGATTAAACATTCTTTTACAATCATTGGGAAAAGCCGTCAAGTCTATAGGTACCTGTACACTCAGAATTTGGGACAGAGAGTAAAAGTCTTTGATTCTTAGACATACAAAGAGAGCACAACCGCTAATAAAATAAGCTATGAGCTTCTGCTGGCCATAGTTGAAGTTAATGGCAAGGTGTGGTCTATGCAGGATATGTACATGTATATAATACATAATAGAGACCTACCAGCTCATCTAGTTGTCTAGTGAGATTGTTGTTCCTACTTTATATTATATAAATATAGCATTGACAAACAAGTTGGTTAGATGTTTAATTGTATTGTTTTAATCATGTTTCACAGAATCTAGAACTATATGTACTATAACATAACAGGTGCGACATATTACTTTTAGATATCCGAACATGTTGTAATAATATAAATACTAATTATTAATGTAATAATACTAATACATTTTAAATCCCATATTGCAAACTTCTAGAATATATATGGCTAGAATGTATTTTCTACTTAGGTATGCAAGTCTTCTAGTCTACTCATTGAAAAGTTATAACTCAACTTTCAATTAATTCAAAAGAGCTCAACTCTGGCCAGATTTACTCTCTTGGGGTATATTTGATAAACAGAGCTGTTCTGGGCAGACTATTTAGAATCATATATAAGATGACTTCCACACTCACTGCTGACACAAAGAGTCTACATTTGCAGCATGTCCCAGTATTATGCTAGCTCAAATATAGCTGATGTTTATTATTTTTCTCTCTAAGCCCAGGTTGAGTAGCTATTAGCAAGACAAAGCTTTATAGTCAAATAGACATAGTGAAAGTCCACACAACAAAAACTCCTTTTTACAGTTCTAACTCGAGGGCACAATGTACATAGACCTTGAAAACCTGTAAAAGCGTATAGAATGATATATAAGCAATTATAGTTTAAATAACGCTCTATACAGCTGTTGAATCATAATGATATATCCGAGAGACGAAAGCATATGACAGAATAAAGCTAGCTAGTGCCTCAAATTATCTGGTGTAGCTTTTACATCTTGCATAAATAATCATTTTTATGTAAACATTTATTAACTATTCTCACTTGTGTTGTTAATTTATTTAGCAACTACTTGCATATTTTAATAAGTACCAAATTACCTATGCACTGTATTATAATGTATTATAATGACCATTACAGGTTCAACTTGAGGAGACAACTCTATCTTTTTTACTGAAATGTACCTCATCGAGGGAAGTCAACACGCCCCCTGGATCCGTTTCTCAAGTATAGTTCTCTGGTAGTGGTTAAAGGGATAATAGGTCACACTGGTCGGTCGGTCTTTCCTATCTACCAACAAGTTTCTTAATTGGCTCAACAAATGTACAAATACGTCCTTTTTATGTATAAATAGAAGCACGCTGGATTTTTCCATCAGTTAGTGTGAGCCTATTTTATAGAAGATAGCCCTATGGTTGCCACTGTAACTAATATCATCTCGTCATTGTTTTTATAAGCATGCCTATGTCTCCCATGTATCGTTCATCTTCACAGATTCTATTTGTTGGATTAAATTTGTAATTAAGTCTCAGTTTACTCAATCCCACTTTTCTTAAACATACATTACCTTAAGACGCTTTCATAAAAATATACCTTTTTTCAATATTATGCTTTACATAGGTGCTAAATGAATTATAGATCCAATTATTATTATGAGTATTGTAGACTAATGGCTGTGGGACAAGCGTGTTACTTCTTGTCCATTAGGTATAGAGACACTTGCATATGAAGCATAAAGTTCTGTATTATAGTCATAAAAGTATTATAATATTCTCTTTAGTACACTCAGGCTAACATTGCAAAATGCCACATGCACTTCTTGCGGTAATGGCGCAGGGTACTGCTGGAACTTACTAGCCAATCAGATGACACCTTTCCTTTATAACGAGGACCTTCCAGCGCCCAGACCCATTCTATGTGTAGATGCAGTGTAAAGCTCACTATTGTACTGATCTCTAACTTGTATGCATTTTTACTTGTTGTAATCTCTTTGTAAATAGTGTTGTAAATATATATAAAAACTACTCTGTTTTCTCATGTAAACCTCATAACAAGGCTATGCTCTAGCTGTCAATAAAACAATAAAATCACACTTGTAGTCAGCTAAACTACAACAGCATATAGCAAGATGCTCACCATATTATAAAAATAGATAGCACTATACAAATTATAGCACATATCATGATACATGCATTGTCATATTCGTTCAAATTATGTAAAGCATAGATGGGTTGCAATGCAACCACTACTAATTATGTTTCATGAATAAATGCCTTAGCCAAAATTTAGGAAAGCATACATAAAAAGTAAACATTCAATACAGGTGTGGCATAGAGTTAGTATAATAAAATGTCTAAACTCCCTTTGCACTTATAGTTATTAAAATGTGACACTTTTTATAAGACTGATAGATGATAGCTCTAATGCCACGTTGTACTAAAGCTACAAGTTATACGTAGTTAAAACTGCAGTTAAAAATCTTATAAAGCCTACGTAATCATCACTACATAAATCATGATAAAAATATGATGCTATTATACGTTACTTTAAAAGTATGGCCTTCTGTGGACAGTTGGCAAAGCCCGTGAAACTATCTTTCTTATAAATTAATACTTTTTCAGGCTAACCAATCAGATATCGATTTTGTGAAGACCAATTAAAATTAACGCCAACCCGTTGGCAGATAGAAAACGCGACTTGGTAATAAACAAAACTTAAGACTGCAAGGTTTAATGGATTTATTTTATGTAATCTACTAAACAAAACTTTTTCTCTTTCATTTTATGCACTCATTTTGATTCTCAGTCTGAATCTGAAAATGAATCTTTCAGTTTCATCTCTGTCTCATACTCATAGTCATACTCATACTGATAAGTTATACTTATACTTATACTTACAGTTACAGTCATCCTCATACTCATACTGATCGGGATCCTGATACTCATACTGATAGTGATAAGTTATTTATACTTATGCTTATAGTTATAGTCATAATCATAACGGTAATGATTTATGATATTGATACATGATACAGTTTATAGCCATTGTGATTGTCTTTGAGTCGTAGTGACTGTGGCACTTTACCGTAAACTCACTTTTTAGATTAAATTTCTTGCCCATCAGGCTCAGCATGACAAACTCAAAGTTACGACAGGCACAGAGCATCGTGATGGCCATACTGATAGTGATACTGATGGGCATGCAGTAACACTTACACTAGTGAATATACTAATTATACAGCCATATTCATAGTGGTACATTCATTGATAGTGACACTTGTATTGTTGCAAGCACTGTTGCCTATTGGCTATTGGTGTTACACTTGTGACTTACTCATACTGCTTTCAGTTATTGTTGCTACTCAAACTTACTTAAATTTGAAGTGATCATCACACTGAATCGCCCTAGAGAGAGAAAGAGGTGTGCTGCATCTGAGTTATAAGTTAACCCTTCTACTAGTATTTCAAGGCTAAAGGCCTGGCCATACACTCATGAGAATCACACAAAATTCGTGTGAATATTGTTGTGAGTTATCCTCTTGTTATGACTAGCCACGTGTCCGTTGGGCGAAACACATAATAAATAGTCCGTAAATGAGTCTTGCACGAGATACAAACAGCAGAAAATTACCAGACAGAAACCTGATAGAAATGAAATAATCACTGTTGCTAAAATTCTATTGACCAATCAAATGGTGCTTATCGTCAATTGCGCTTTGTGTCCATCGTTTTTGGTGGGTGCACCCAGCGAACACGATTTCGTATGAATTCTCTCAAATTTAAGGCCTGGCCACACGATCGTGAGAATCACACGAAACTCTTGTGACGATTTTCGTGAGTTATCTTTTCGCATTGACCAGCCACACGCTCGTTAGACGAAAAGTCATTATGCCGAGATTGATACCGCAAGTTTATATAAGTTATAAAGGAAAAATTTTGCCATTTTTGTTATTTGTTTGGTATTTTATGTGTACTTTTTTTTAGTTTTGTTTATTGGTAAAGTTTTTAAACACACTTTTTATGCGTATAAAATTAAAAAAAAAATTTAAAACTCACTAATGCACGTAAATACAAAGCTATAAAGTTTAAGCTTCGCTGTGATTACAATGTGAATATGAATTGAATAATGCTTGCAATAGCTATTTTACGAAAAATACATTACAGTTGCTATAAATGCAAGACTAGTAAATTGGATGCAAATAGGCATAGTAATACTATTTAATTTATGCTATTTTTGAAATTTGTGGTAAATATTTGGCGCGTATAATATATATATACCCCTAATATATACCACTTTGATGGCAACAAGTCATTGTTATTATTCCGTGAATGAGTTTTGCACGAGATACAAGCAGCAGAAAATTGCCAAATAGAGAAACGTAGTAGAAATGAAATAATCACTGTTGCTAAAGTTCTATTGACCAATCAAATGGCACTTATCGTCGATTGTGAATTTTCGTCCATCGTCATCGTTGTGTACACCCAACGATGACGATTTTGTTTGAATTCCCTCAAATTTTCTCGTACGAATGTTTTTTCGTGTCAAATAGACGATTTCGTGTGATTCTCACGAGTGTGGGGCCAGGCCTTTAGTCTTGGCATTGTTTTTTTTATTGTCCGTGTTATAATAATGGATTTGATATTTATTTTATAATCAAAGATATTCAAGTATCATATTTGTAGCATTGTATTTATAATACCAACTGTGGGTAGTATTTAACAGTCTAAACTGGACAATTTTAGGAAAGTGAACTCTCTTTGGTTTTGTCTAGATTGAAAATAAATTTCACACTCAGCAAAGTGACATGATGATAGCTTCATTGAAGACTGCCTTGACTAAAGGTAATCTTAGAATATTTCTAGTATTGGCAGCTTATTGCAAAACAAAACTTGTTAACTGGCCTTAATTTCATTGCATCATGTTCGTAAACACAATAAAGTGAAAATGTTACTGTAATGTTGATCGAAAGATATTTGCTGCACTGTTGACTTAAAGCGTATTTTTGATACTCTTTTCAAATCGATTCAGTAATTTTATTGTGCATTTACTTGACTAGGTTTTAAAATTGTTTTACCAGAAACTAAATTAATATCATTACGTTATAACTTAACTAACAAAATACTTTTCTGACTAAATGTGGAATTTATGAAATGATTGAATGTTTAAAAATAATGAAATTGTTGAGCAATAGGCTGAAACCATGAGCAATCAATGTGTGACTGATAACTGTAAGTAATTAAATTTGTAAAAAGAAGTTCATTGTGACTTGGATTTACATTTGGTGAAACTAATAGTTGCAACTGTAATTATAAATATTAAAATTAGTTTTGGTTTTAAACTGTGATTACTAGTGTTGCTTGCAGCTTTCAGATTTGAATGATTATAGTATTGATGGTTGTTGCAATTTATAACAGTTTTGTACAAAAGCTAATTGTATATTACAATATTCACAAAGAAATTTCCTGTAACATGTAGCTGTAATTCATTCATTTTAAGAGATTGTTTGTTCAAGTTTAGTGAGTGAATTTTACTATAGTATGAAGTAGCAGAAAATAAAACAATGACGATCAATTTGTAATCTCTAAAAGTTGAAAAAAGTCCTATGGGCAAGTTGAAAGCATTAAATATGACTTTAAAACAATGATTTCAATTTACTAATTTGTGTTTTATCTAGAGCTAGGGTAATCTACTTTAATGCATTTTTGCAAAAATTTATATTTCAATTCTCAACATGTATTTTATTTGCACAAAATAGTTTTTTGCAATTTTTCTAATGAGAATACTATTGTAGAAAAATGTCTAATTTTTCTTCGGCATTTAGCATGCTGTGGAATCAATGCTTACGAGTCTTCAAGTGCTTCCTTTATAAAATGTTATGTCTTGGAGTTATGCATCTTTGACATATTCACATGTTACAGGATGCACAAAGTCACTGCTAACTGCTAGCTTCTCCCGTTGTCGCCCTGCAGTTAGATATTCAACTGGGGCTGCACTTCCTAAGCTAAGAAGTGAGCTTTCTAAACAGTTGGAGGAAATAGAAGCAGCTGGGACATTTAAACATGAACGAGTTATCACATCCAAGCAGTCCAACCTGATTTACGTTAAGGGGCGGGATGACCCTGTGCTTAATTTTTGTGCCAATAACTACCTGGGGTTATCCGTAAGTACTGTTTATTGCATGTAATGTATCTAGGTATTTCTGTAGTGGAAGAATGTTTTTTAGGTGTTGGAATCTCTAGGCTCAAATAGCTCAAATATTGCTCTGGAATTGTTTCAAAATGTTGCTGTGGCAAAAGTTTCACACTGTGCTCATGTTGATTCTCTTAAATAAGTTAATTTTACATAAAGAAAATTTTAATAAGTATCCCATCAGTAATGGTAATTGATCTTCATTTTGTTCAGAGTTAGAATGTTAGAAGAGTTTAGATATCTATTTGAAACAAAAACTGTTAAATTTTGTTTCCTATTCAATAATAAACTAAAAATATCAAGTTTCTTGTATTGGAATTGTTTCACTGCTCTGATAATTTAGATCTATCTAATCAATTTTCATTGTAGATCAGTTAAAATTCTTATTGGTCGATTGCTGAAGCAGTCATAATAAAAGCATCAGTTTTACAATCACTCGTTTCTAATTGCAAATTTTATTTGCTCTGAGATGGGTGTGAAATTTTACACCAATACATGGTATGATAGCAATCAGTAACTATTAGAACTTTCTAGCACTCTCTTTTTTTATTTTGGCAATATTCACCCATGTGCTTCCAGAGTCACCCTGAAGTTGTACAAGCCGGGATTGACAGTTTGAAGAGTCATGCCTCTGGAATGAGCTCCGTGAGATTCATCTGTGGTACTAATGTGAGTCATAATGATTTCATCTCGATTACTGTTGTACATGTGTATTGTTCTTAGTGAAAATATGGCTTTTTGGTGTTGAGCTGCTTATGCTTTCTTAATACTAAAAAGATATTAGAAAGTGTGGGAATTGTGTTACTTGAGTTTGGCTGTCATAGTTGTTAGGACAATATGCTTTCTCTCATGTAGGATCAGCATGTTGAATTAGAACAATTAATAGCACAGTTTCATGGCAGAGATGATTCTATACTGTATGCCAGTTGCTTTGATGCCAATGCTGGGATATTTGAAGCTCTGCTTCAGCAGGATGATGCCATATTCTCTGATGAGTTGAATCATGCCTCTATAATAGATGGGATTAGACTGTGCAAGGCTCACAAATACAGATACAAGCACAGTGACATGAGTGGTAAGTGTCATACAGTGACATGAGTGGTGTCCTATAGTGACATCAGTGGTGTCATATAGTGACATGACTGGTAAGTGTCATATAGTGACATCAGTGGTAAGTGTCGTATAGTGACAGGAATGGTAAGTGTCATATAGTGACATGAGTGGTATCATATAGTGACATGAGTGGTGTCATATAGTGACATGAGTGGTGTCATATAGTGACATGAGTGGTAAAGCTTCTGTCATATAGTGCTGCTACATAACTTAGTATTTTTCTGCAGATATCATTTACTGAACTGTTAGTACTTCTACATTTCTCATTTTTAACAGATTTAGAAGAAAAACTCAAAGATAACCATTCAAAGCATCCAGATAACCGTAGACTTATCGTCACAGATGGAGTATTTAGCATGGATGGGAATGTTTGTAAACTTAGGTAAGGTAGTGAGTGCTGTTCTCTTTATTTGTGACAACTCTAGAATATCTGACTATTGCCTGTTTACATGCTCATGCCATTAGAATGGAGCTACTTGGATGTTTAATTAAGTTTGCACTGGTTATATCAAATTATTATTCAGGCAGATTTATGCTACTTTCGGGAAATATGTTTTACATCATATTTTATTTCGTTCCTTGTCTCAGGGAGATATGTGACCTTGCTGATGAGTACAACGCTTTGACCATGATAGACGAGTGTCACGCCACTGGCTTCTTCGGCAAAACTGGAAGGTTCGGAATCTTTGGCTTCTCTATAAGTCAAGCGTCTCATCATTGTTATTTTTCTTCAACTTTCTTGTTTTAATTTATTATCTAATCCAGTTGTTCTTCATTTAATGTATTTCCTCTTACATTATAATATTATCTTAAACTCAGCATGATTAGCTGGTATTTCCAACATTCCGTATTATGTTGACTCATTTATGGCTAATGCATACATCCACCTATGTGCAATATGTCACAGATAGTTCACCATATTACTACTACTCACTCAGCTAGTAGTTCACCATATTACTACTACTCATTCAGCTAGTAGTCTACTATACTACTATTCACTCAGCTAGTAGTCTACTATATTACTACTCACTCCACTAGTAGTCTACTATATTACTACTCACTCAGCTAGTAGTCTACTATATTACTACTCACTCAGCTAGTAGTCTACTATACTACTACTCACTTAGCTAGTAGTCTACTATATTACTACTCACTCAGCTAGTAGTTTACTATACTACTACTCACTCAGCTAGTAGTCTACTATACTACTACTCACTCAGCTAGTAGTTTACTATATTACTACTCACTTAGTTAGTAGTAATATAGTATACTACTCACTTAGCTAGTAGTCTACTATATTACTACTCACTCAGCTAGTAGTCTACTATACTGCTACTCACTTAGCTAGTAGTATACTATATTACTACTCACTCAGCTAGTAGTCTACTATATTACTACTCACTCAGCTAGTAGTCTACTATACTACTACTCACTCAGCTAGTAGTATACTATATTACTACTCACTTAGCTAGTAGTCTACTATATTACTACTCACTTAGCTAGTAGTTTACTATACTACTTACTCACTCAGCTAGTAGTATACTATATTACTACTCACTTAGCTAGTAGTCTACTATACTACTACTCACTCAGCTAGTAGTCTACTATATTACTACTCACTCAGCTAGTAGTCTACTATATTGCTACTCACTCAGCTAGTAGTATACTATATTACTACTCACTTAGCTAGTAGTCTACTATATTACTACTCACTTAGCTAGTAGTTTACTATACTACTCACTTAGCTAGTAGTTTACTATACTACTTACTCACTCAGCTAGTAGTATACTATATTACTACTCAGTTACTCACTACTACTCCCTTTCAGGGGTACTGAGGAGTTTCTAGATCAGTGTGGGCGTGTCACTGTTATCAACTCTACGCTAGGGAAAGCTTTAGGCGGTGCTGCGGGTGGCTATACCACCGGCCCACAGGAGCTGGTGACCTTGCTGAGGCAGAAGTCTAGGCCATACCTCTTCTCCAATGCTCTCCCTCCTCCAGTGGTGGGGGCAGCCATCAAGGTGAGACGTCAGCCACGCTGATTAGTCAAAACTGACAGTTCAGACATTGGTATTTAGGAAAATAGGCCCTACGAGATCTCTTTTTGAACTGTAAAGGTAAACTTGAATTAACTGTATGAAACATATATACAAAATATTACGTTGGGTCAGAGTGTTAGTTATTGATTCAAGTTATGTAGTTATGTAGTTATATAAGCTGATTAGTAGGTCAATAATGGAAGCAATCAATTTGCTTTAATTACGTTTGGTTTAGGATGGCTTATACTATGTTTTGCTGTGGTGTGCCATCAGTGACTAATAGTAATAAAATATAAGTTTTAGAAAGCATTATTCTGATTTTTGTTAGAATCATGGCCTTTTGATTTGAAAGTTTTGATTATCACTTTTCCTTTCCACCTACTAGGCTGTAGGTACATCTACTCTCTGTTGCAGGCGTTCACCTACTAGGCTGTAGGTACATCTACTCTCTGTTGCAGGTGTTCAACTACTAGGCTGTAGGTACATCTACTCTCTGTTGCAGGTGTTCCAGCTGCTGATGAATGAGTCATCATATGCCAACATTGTCTATGAGAACACAACTAAGTTCAGATCTGAAATGACCAAAGCTGGCTTCACTGTTGCTGTAAGCATCGCTTTATAATTTATAAATTGACTCTGCAAAAGTTGAAACGATTTTAAATCAGAGTTTAATTTGGAAGTTTTGTCATAACAGTTTTTATTTTTGTTCACATGTTTTACTTTTTGTACTGATATTTCAAGCAAGTTTGGTCCCAGACTGTCAAATTATATGATAAAGGAATAAAATCTTATCCATAAGTATTTTTCAGTTTAAAAAATATCTTAAATCGATAAATTTTGTCCATTGTCAAACAGCTATTTATGTTTTGTATAACTATCATAGTTGTAGGATGTAGCACCTGCTTTGCAAAGTTGTAACAGCCTGCATCATACTGTAATATAATGTAATACTATATTATACTGCAGTGTATTAATATGATATACTTTAGTATTACATACTGTAATATAATATGATATAATATAATACTATATCACACTGTAGATTGATATAGTATTATATGTTGTAGTGTAATGATATACATATATATATATATATATATATATATATATATATATATATATATATATATATATATATATATATATATATATATATATATATATATATATATATACATACATATATATATAATATATATATATATATATATATATATATAATGTATATATAATATATATATATAATATAACATATGTTGTAGTTAGTAGTATAATAATATAATATAGTATTATATGCTGTAGGGTAGTCCTGAGCACCCCATCTGCCCTGTGATGCTGGGAGATGAGAAGCTGGCTCACACATTTGCTGACAGAATGCTGGGTATGAGATACTGTACAATACTTCCTGGACACATGAATCAGTCTCTGAGTTTCTTTCATTCTCACTTTTAAATTCGAGTTTTCCAGTTGTTGCAGATATTGTTGCGCGTTGTTGTACATGTTTTTGTAGATGTTTTTGTAAATGTTTTTGCACTTTGTTGTAAATGCTGTTGCACATTGTTGTTGTACGTTGTTGTAGATGAAGGTATTTACGTGATTGGGTTCAGCTTTCCCGTGGTGCCTATGAACAAGGCGAGGATCCGAGTGCAGATCTCCGCCTGCCATTCCACTCAAGATATTGACAGAGCCATCAGTGCGTTTGTCAAGATTGGTAGAGAGTTGAATGTCATTCAGTAATAAACTTTCTTGTATTCCCACACTTGGTGTGACAACTCCAAAAGCATTCCGCTACGTAAACTACATTTGCTTCAACTGTTTTTCCTATACATTCTGCTATGTGTTCACACTTTTATCCAAGATGTTCTCAGCGATATAAATGTCCAATTTTTGCTCACTCACTTTATATGATTTATATTTAATATTTATGTTTTGTTGTGTTGAATCTCATTTTAAACTGCTCATGGTTAGAAATCTCTCAAGCAAATAATATTTGTATGTCTATTATATATTCATGTGTTTTCTACCTATTCCGTCAATGGTAATAATTTGCCTATAATTGAAGCAACATATTGATATTAGTAATGTTGAATTGATAAAATATAGTAGCCATCCAGTATTACTCATTGTTTTGGTAATGATAATTCTTTAATAAAAAGAACGCTCATTGTGTTTTTTCCATGCTTAGATTTCGAAAATTTAAACTAGGCTTCACAGAACTACAAGTAATAAATATAACAAGTGTTCTATATTATTACACAGGAGTGTACTATACCTGCACCATTAATCCCCAAATTCAACAGTACACACACCATAATATAAGCCCATTACAAGAACTAAATAGTAACTTAGATAGTGAAAACCAATGTTTTTTAATGTTTGTGATAAAAGCTCCAATAGAAACTGGTCATTTCTGGTTCCCCTGCGCCTAATTCTATTAAAATGTAATCTTTCTATATTTCATAATTTCTAGAAATATTCATAGTTGATTATATATAGGTACAATCTTTTATATGATATTATGTTGTGATTCTATGCTGCAGGAAGGGGGGGGGTATTGCAGGAGGGAAATTTTTAAGGGGTTTGTTACAAACGCCAAGACTGGTGTAACGCTTTTATAAGGTATT
Source organism: Bugula neritina (assembly GCA_964035545.1). Taxonomy (NCBI): domain Eukaryota; kingdom Metazoa; phylum Bryozoa; class Gymnolaemata; order Cheilostomatida; family Bugulidae; genus Bugula; species Bugula neritina. Next base: position 11,159,597 of record OZ037767.1, read on the forward strand.
TCTTTTTTTTTTTCTTGATTTCGGTCACCATCGCTTTCATGAGAGAAATTTGTTACCATGTAATAAGTTTTGGTCATAAGTTGTCCAGTTGAACTGTGTAGTTAAAAGGCACTCAAAAAGACTAGTTGATCTGCAGTATAAAGAAACAATGGAGCTGTATCAAGTAAATAAGCCAGTTATTAAGTTTCTGCAATACACTTTATTTTTTTCAAAAAATTATAACTATTTGGCAAAGGTGACACGAAGTAAAAGCACTTAACATCATCTACATAATATTATATTGCATCACGCATGAATCAATTGACTCTATATTACAAGCAACGATGGAAAACGGGAAGCTCTACTGCAGTTCCGCTTCGATATCCACAAGCCCTTTGCAGACAACCCATTTCTACCCGTGAATAAGTCAAGTACCGGGTGTAGATTTGTTGAGAGGACAACCCCGTTACCTACAGAATAAGTCCAGATGACATATCAACACATATATAATAGAAAGGGTGGCAGGTGAAAGTAACAACATATGTGACTTCTTGATTGAATATTAGTAGCCTACATTGTATATTAGTAGTGTCTTACATTGAATATTAGTAGTCACTTACATTATGCACACTAGGATTGCACTCCTTTGCACTACCAAACTCCATGACATCTGCAATTCTATACATTGTGTTGTTCAACTGAGTAAAGTCCTCATTACTCTGCCGGAAGAAGGAAGACAGCATACAGCGGTATTTCTCCAGACGTTCTGTTATGCTGTCGGGTAAATACTAAAATATAAATTAGAACTGACTGTTTGAAACTCTGAGAAATTCACTGATAGTTGTTCCTAGCAGATGCATAGTGTTGGCTAAAAATATTGTTTTAATAATTGGAGCAGATGCCTAGTGATTAAAACGCAGACTTGAGTAGTGAGAACATTGATAGAAGCAGCACAGAGTTAGGGGTGACCAAGAAGAGTATCTGTACATCGTTGTCAAACTACAGAGCCAATGTACCAAACTAAAAGCATCAAACCAATGCATTCAGTGAGTTCTAACTCAGTGCTGCTTCAAGCGATTTTTTAGAATGAGAATTGATCAATCCAGTCAGGAAAAGCATCCTTTCCTATCGGTAAACCCCTCAAGCACTGTTTGAGTCAGAAAAGTTTCATTGGGCTCCTACTGGACAGGAAAACGTCCAATGAAATGTCATGGATTGTGCCCAATAATAGACTTTGAGTGTGTCTAGGGGGTTAGCCTGCTTGTGAACTTTTATCAACTGAAACTCTCACAGAAAAGAAGACTTTAACCTAACATAATAATAATATGCTCACCAAGAGGTCTTCACAGATAAATTTCTGGTTAGTAGTTATTGGTCTTCCTCCTGCCGAACACATGGTTGTTCTCTGCAAGACAATACTCAAACTTATACCACAAATTTATATATAATTGAATGCAGCATTGTTAATTACTAAAATTATGAACTATACAAATTATCACTTCGTCACAAATTCTACCCTATAAACTATAACATATACAAAATATTATTTTGTTATTTAGCCTACACTTATAATTCATATAACATGCATGTCTATTGCAACCCATTATTCCTTAATACTTGTTTACATACTTGGCCACTCTATATATCTATAAATAGTTCCTGTGTGGAATGCAATAGAACTTTTTAGATTATATCAAATTAGCATAAAAGCAGATGCTCTATTTATAAACATCGGTTCGACAATGAAGTATCTTATAACCTTGTGCCATTTAAAAGTGAATATATTGCAACCATGCAGCTAGTGAAATGTATATCATTGTGACTAATTAGCTTATAATGTATTGCATAGTCTTGTTAAGCATTTGCACATTCTCAACATACCATATAATTGGTGTTTAAAATCTCCAGTAGTTCATAAGTCTCTCTGATATCATCACCCCACGCTGGTGTCTTATTGGAACAATATTCTGGTCCTGAGTATGGCCCGTTTGGATCTCTAAAATATATACTTCCATAAAAATGTCTAAAATTATATTCTAGTCTTTTTATTAGTCTCCAAAATAATATTAATAATGTATTTTTAGTAAATGAAATTATAGAAATCATACTCCTACTGTGACATAGCTGTTAGAGTAAAGAGATATGTATATTGTATAAATATTATTTTTCCAAATATAAAAACTTTATAAGATAAAGTTTTGTTTACAAACCGCAGCAGTGTTAGAGCATCTGACTGCATAACGAAATAAATTATAATTTTAAAAGCCTTGCTAAAAATAGTTGAGTTAAGGTGGGCAATTTACTGGCAGTGATGAAAAACAGGAATCTCTATAGCTGCGCCACTTTCATCTCCACAGTACTGCTGCAGACAAGCTATTTCTACTTGTAAGCCAATCAGATTTTGAGAATAGATGCGTTCTACTGACAATCCTCTTATCTACAAAATAATTTCATACAAAAACCTTAAGAAAATCATAAAATAAACAAATAATAGCAGACAGAAGTCCTGACATGTATTATGACTTAAAATCTTGAACTATGCATCAGTAACTTATATTTTATTTTAGTGACCTACATTGTATATCTGAGAACTAACATATATTAAATTAACTAACATTGTATTGTATATTAGTGACTTACACTGTAGAACAGTTAACAACATTGCAATCACAGAGCTCTTAGAAAACTGAGGCAGTATATGTACTTACATTGTGCACACTGGGATTGCACTCTCTTGCACTACTAGGCTCAAGAAAGCCAATGATGCTATGCACAAGGTTGTTCAACTCAAGAAATTCTTCACTACTTTGTTGAAAGAACGAATACAGCATACAGCGGTATTTCTGCAGGCGTTCAGTGGTATTGGCAGCTAAATACTGAAACATAAAAAATTTCCAACTGAGCTTCACCAATCTCCTACGATAAAGATTATCAACAACTTTGAAATGCATTGCTTTTAGACTGGAAAATAATGCATTAATATAGCTAATTGCGTATTTTGCTACATGTAGTCAAAATGCAGAACAAAATAACAATACTCTATGGATTATGGCAGAATAGCAATGCAGCTAGTCAAGGTGCACAAGCCATGGTAGAAAACTCAACTAATTGGGTTTAACTTCCTTCCAATAGTCAAAGTTTCGGTTTACTTAGTTTTGAATTCAACAATTTGGATTTGCCATTAATTAGCTTCTCAGTTTAAGTTTGAAAGCATGCCTTAAACGGTAAACTTGTTGTTTGAATATGGGTAGTTATTCATAAAATTAGTCACACTTCCTATTTAAAAGATGGTAAAGTGACTGTACTTACCCTTAAATCTTCACAGTAGAACTTCTGGTTATAGCTGACCGGTTCAGGTTCATCACCAGTAAGGCACATGGCAAGGTCCTTTAATAAACAAGAGATATGTTGTTATATAATGTTACAGTTGGCAGCCTTTAATAAATATATGTTATAGCCTATTTTTGTATAGAATACAGTTAAGAGAAGTTACCAATTACATAATTTTTCAAATGTTTAGGTTTATTAAGAACTGATGCTTTCTTACAAAGGGTGGGGGGTTTAATAACTTTACTATAGCACCCAACCCAGGGAGGTGAAATAAATTATTAAATGCCTGAATAACGTTACACCTACATGCATTTCATCAGAATTAGAATATCCAAAGCTCTAGTTAGCTTTGTTAGCTGCATTAAAATGCGACAACTGAGAAATTCTAATACCTTAAATTTCTTAGGCACTATATTAAAAATAATGGTTTGGGCTGCAGTTTAAAATTATTGGTTAAACTGCACCCCCTGTCCCCTTAGTCGCTGTTCACCTACCACATAATGGGTGTTCCAATAAGTTAGCATGCTGGAAGCCATTTCAAGGTAAGTGATATGAGGAGCTGCATGGTAAGTACAGTATGGGTCGACTGATCTTTTTTCTACTCTTAGAGTGTTCCTATGAAGAGAAGTATACTACTTTCAATAATAAAAAAACATCATCATATGTAAAGCATCTAATCTATAGGCCTACACTAAAGTTATTTTTATCAATTTTTTGTTTGCATTCGTAGAAATTAAAAGCCCATAATTTAGAAAGAATTTTTTTATATCTTTTCAATTTAGTATACTTTGAATAATTTTCTTTTCCAAATAATTGCTGTTACATAAAATCGCAATTGATGAAGTACTATAGTAAATTTACAGTTGAAATTTGACTAGCAGTAGTTTATACTATCCACAGTTAGTTTAAGGTCATACTTTTCATTTTCTGGCTCTTTGCCAGGTGCTTTATGTTCTATATGAACAATGTTCCACTGATAGCTCGAACAGGTTGAATGTCACAGGAACAAAAAAAATATGAAAAGATAAAGAAACTTATGTTCTCCAATATACTTTTTTATTTTTTTCAAAAGCCAATTCATGTTTAAGTTATAGCTTGTTGAAAAACATAGTCCCCCTTCCACATTCTTATCAATTTATACGCTCCTGACTTGTTATTGCGTCTCAATATGCCTTGTATTTGAGTGCTTGTTAGTCTCGCTTCACTAACTTTGCCTATACTTCACAAGTGCCAGTGCTGCTGGCTCAAAAGCTAAATGTTATAATAAACTGTCAGCTAAAACCCAATCTTGTATTCCTAGGTTGGTTGGCCTAAATAAAACAATAGTCAAATCATGATTTCATGTTTTAAAAATTTACTCTATTCTAACCTGCTGCCTAGCTAGTTCTATTTTTGATGTATAATTACAAAATTTGTGATACATTTTTTTGGCAACCATGTGATTTATAAAATGCAGTAATGGTACTTATAATATTATATTATTATCATTATAATATATTATATAGTATTATGTGTGTTTTTATTATACTGCATAATATCTATTTTATTATTGTTGTTGTGCAAACAAGTGCAATTAACCTAGTTTTCAAAATGTACCTCTAAATTATCAGAATATCAGTTTAGATATTTTCATGCTTTGTAAGGTAAACCTAAAAAAAGAGGCTGTATTCCCAAAGTAAAGGGTGTTGAACTATGAACTATATTAGATTAGCCACTCTGCTACCAAGTGCATCAGTATAATATTATATGAATAGCTCTGATGCTTTGTCTCCGTGGCTGGCTGCGATATGATAACTTGGCCAACTTCCAAGAGTTTAAAATTGGCGCAATTATTCAAGAGGTTACATACTGCACAGAGCTAGCAGTGATAGTAACCTTGCTATTGGCTGTACTTATTACAACTGCCAGCATATAAGCTGCATTGTAGAATGCCGTTGGGGTAGGCTAGTAAAACCAAATTCTGCTCTCTAATATACCTTAGACACAATGCAGCAACATAATTGTTCGTTTCAAATTACATTGCCACCCTTACATGAGCTGTGGGCTTCATAAAGATTCATATGATTAGAGATTTATGCTATAGGCTAGCTATGATGAAAAGAAAACACCATTGTCAAAGTTAACTTCAAGTATGTTGTTTTCCAGAAACTCAGTAATGTCCATTTATATCTCTCGCATACAAATACTTATGTAATAGCATACAGTTTAAGTTTTATTTTAGAGCACATCTGCAAACTCTACAATAAGAGCTTGCTTTACCAGTCTATTTCAGACCTGTTTTTGTAGCTAGTAATACGCAAGCTACTTATTTTTAAACTTTTGGGTTATTTGTTCAAAACCATTAGCTTTGATAGTAACCCGAGACTATTGCAACAGTTGACTGCTATCAACATGAATTGACAGCCTAATAATTATAACCCATTTGCGCGCGAAATATTTATGTAATGATAGTTACTCATATAATGCGCGACTCTTTTACGATCACAGCGTGGTCCAGAGGTTAGAGGCGTCAGCGACGAGTTGGTTGGTCATGGTTCAACCCTGATTTGTTGCAATTTTTTTGTCAACTTATGCAAATCCTACGCATGTATAATAAATATGGCTATAATTGTAAAGTTTTTTTTTAACTTTTGTTCAACAGTAAGACAACATACATGCATAATAATTAGATACTGAACACTGGACTAAACCTTGAAATGATCTTATAGAATACAATGTACTTAAAATAATCATATGTGAATTAGAGAAACCTTTACTGACAAGACTGCAAAGTGAAGTGATTTAGCTGAAATTAACTCTGCCAAACAAACAAAGAATTATGTTGTGCTGAGGCATTTTCAATATATTATTGTAACATAGTGAGATGATTCAGCTAAGTGCTAATGTAAAACAGGGAACATTATATTGGCAGAAATCCAATAGATTGCCAATTTGTGCGAGAGGGTACTATATGTTATTGTGATAGCGCAGAGCGGCAAACGTACTAGGAATGTTATAATTAGTCACAGGAGCGTAGCTAGAACCACCATATGAAGAATTTAGATAATTGCAGTGAAACTTGCAATATGGTGTATGTTTTTACCAAATTGTGAAGAGCATAAACAGAATTTCAAAAAACAAAGAAAGTATATTAGAGAAAACATATCAAGGAATGTCAAGTTTAACTTTTAGACTTTATAAAATGAATCCCCTGTGCTACAGCAGTGGAACATGGAGGGTGTAAAATTTTACTTATTATGCAACAACTTTCTCAGAAAATTTTTTATTGAAAAATTAAAAAAGTATATGAAAGAGGAATGCAAGAGCTATCTTTTCATGTAAAATTTGTTAATGTGAGACAAAAACTGTTCGAGCTATCCCCTGGAAACCGTTTATATATAACATAAAGCAGTGCCTGAATGTGGAAAGTAATGACCTTAAACTAACTGTGTCGATAAAATGATAAACTTTTATATATTCGTACCTTCCAGAATTCTGAAGACTAGCTGGATTCACATCCACTACACCAACCATCAGTACAGCGAATATCACGAGAGATATGCTAGTTACTTTGCCTACAAGTATGCATTAAAACAGCTTAAATAGAAAATGTCCTTCAACACCAATAGCTTAATCAGCAAAATAAAAATTTGGTTTTAAATTTTAGTCTTATAAAAGAAAGACCATTTTAACTTTAAAAGGCATTATATAAAAATACTAATAACCAATCATCATGTGACAGTGACTAAAATAAAAAGTTATAACACAACGTAGAATATAATATTAATTATGACAGAGACATGTTGCAGCAAATCCGATAAAAAATAATTAATAGTATATTTCTTAAATTTGCCTTTTGGCTGTTTAATAATTAATTAATCAACACATACCCATTTTCACTTTGAGCAACAGGGTTATAAAAAGACAGCTTGTCGGGGTAAAGAAGTAATTTCTCAGTTCTAAAGTATTAACCAGGTAAGGAGCTCAGCAGGTATGGAGGAAGGGCTTCAGCTACAAGCTTTTATAACTGGAATAGTTATGTAATAGCCAACTTAAGTGTTGTTTACAGGTAGTACAAAAGTAAATAATTCCCCTAAATGAGAAGCTTGCAATAAAGCCAGCTGTAACCATTTTGCTAGGCTTGCACTGGATGAAACTAATCTCTCTAAAGAAATTGGACCGTGGTTAAGTATAAATTAGACCCTATTAAAATCCAGTAAACAAAACATTTTAGTGCAAAGAATTGGCTGCCTAGATTTAGAGAAAGGCTTTATCCTATACAGTAAACTATAACAAAGGGGAAACTCAAGCTTTCACTTACTATAGGTTAATTACTTTAGCTTTTGAACTGTACTGGAGAATTTTTAAAGGCTTAGAAGCTTTTCTAAGCCAATGCTGTAAGCAGAAATGAAAGACAATCATTAGCTACTGTGATTATTAAATAATGTTGCCGTCCTATCTTCACCAACATTCACTTATTTTTCCGGTGATCGTATTGAACCGTTATTTTAAGATTTAAATGACTTAGCTATAGATTCGATTTCTTTTGTCTCTGTAGAATAGATATTTTTTCAGCAGTGGCCAGTGAAGTCTAGTATTTTGGAAGCTGCTTTTCAGTAAGCATGTAGGCTGGAGGAATATTGCTATGAGAATAAATTACATTGAATTCAATAGTGGCTATAAAAATTTCCCTTAAAAGGTTTGATATATGTTCCTCAAATTCCAGATGATTCAAGAGTAAAAAAAATTAAATTTTATATTTGTGTAACAATCAATTTAAAGTCATTATGTTTTATAGATTTAGTAAATTAAGAATGATATAAATCGCTGGAAAATATTTTAACAAATAGTAAAAGGGGAAATGTGTTTACAATTTGTTGCTTGTAGCCTATGTTGTTCAACTTTTCATCATCATAACCAAAAGGGTTATCTCTTTATTTCAAATTCCTGCACTTCTGGTCAAGTCTTGTCTTTGGGCAATAAATAGCCTACTGAAGAATTCCAGGCTCTTAATATGTTATAAAGTGCCACAATCTTTGTAAAAAAAGCTATTAAACTGCGTGTTCTTTTTCATCAGATGGAGGAATCTGTAGGTTACAAATAGTTTTCTTTGTATTTCAACTTACTAGTGCCAAAACTGCTGGGAGTGTTTTTACTATTTAGTAACACCAAGAAAACAGAAATAGCATGAATTATGTAATAGGGTTACACTTTTGGTATTAGGCTGAATGATTTAAGGCAAATGCAGTACTATAGTACAATGCGGTGGTGCAAATGAATATAGATTAGGGGTGGCATTCAAAGTGGGGTAAATAAAGCCTCATAATAAGAATGCATTACCTGATCAAACAAAACTCTACATTTAAACTTAAATAGTAACTACATTTAAACATGAAGATTACCCTGCTACTGAAGTGAGTATCTACCTAGCTCACAGTAAGTTATGCTGTATGGCAAGTATGCCTATGCTCTGAGCAAGACGTTGCTTGCATGATAACTCAAATTAGTGTTAATTATCAACAGTATATAAAACTGTAACAGTAATTTTGTCAGTAAAGTGACAGTTATGTGCATCTTTATACAAGAGAAAAGCTATGAGAGGAGTGAATACAGATAACTTTTCTGCTCCATTTCTGCACTGGCTCATAACATAACACCCATAGCGAACAGTCAACAAGCTATATTGCAAAACAGCTTTCACCAAAGGCCCAACTACTGTATATGTTACATTATGCACCTGCTCTATGTGTGCAATTCTATCTTATTCAGCAACGCTGGTTAAATCAATTTCAACAGGTTATTTCCATCTCATTGCTATAAAGCACCATCCAGCAAACAGGACAGAGTAGAGATGAGGATTGCTATGAAACACTCCTCTAGGGTTATGGAAACCTCACTGGCTAGGTAGACATTACTCACAGGTCTAGTTATATTATATTGGTGAGATAGCAGAGTTGGAGCAACATCTGCAACTGTCTCTATAATTGCTGCCACACTGCCATACAGCTAGAATTCACCTACTTGAAGTATACTTACAAACTGTCTCTCAGATCATATAATTAATAAATTGAATATTTTGAACAGGCAAGTGTATTTGTATTGATATAAGAGTGTTGAGATTTTCTGCTCACTGTTTAGTACATTGCTGTACTAAAATACTATATTCACTGCCCTTCAACTCATCCTATAGTTGGGTCCAATAATATTTCTTCATCACAACTTTATAAGCACCCCTAAATAAATGCTGCACCTTCCACTGTTGCGCTAACTGGTAGAAAGAAAACAATTTACCTAAAAGTAGTGAAAAGGTTTTAGTAGGAGAGTTGTAAAAGCAGGTGGTATTATTCTTCTAGTTATCTAAATAGCAAATTGGGTTCAACTCAAGTATTGATATATTGTTGCAATAAGTACTGCTACCAGTGCTAATACTAGTACTAATCTGTACCAATTCTCACAACTTGCAGAGTGCCCTATATAGTATAAGTAGAGTCAATCTTGTTATACTCTCTGATTACTTCTATTTCCAACTTTGTAGGCTACATTGTGATGTGAACATAACACTGAAGACAGTAAAGTTTCTAAATGGGGAAGAGTGCATATTCTTACCATTAGCAGATTCGTTTGCCAATTTATTTATTTTGAGCTTTTAGAGATGAGATTAACTGATTCTGGGTGAATAATGTTTATTATATACCAAAGTAACTGTGAGATCTAAAAACATAATAATACTTAACACGTCCATGAAAGATTAACAAAACTGTTTTAATAATTCCTAATAGAACAAAAGCACAAAGAATATATTTAAACTACCTTTGCTTCCTCGGCTCCCTGCAGTCTTAGTCTAATATTTCTGATTCTCTTATAAATTGAATATCACTTTCTTAGAGTGTTTTATTTTTCACACATGCACATTCTACATACTAAACTGACCAGGCTGGGTTATTGAGATAAATATATTGCATAAAAAGTCACACTCTAAACAATAAAAGCTGGCATAAGCAATTTTGCCTAGCTTGGCTACCCTTATGAACCTTTCAAATGGCTTCTAATGCTGTGTTAAATGATCTTAGATTTCCGCTACATTACCTTTAAAATTTCTCACTTGTAATCTACGTATACTTCTACTGGACTAAGTGACTGCATAGTACTAGAAAATAGCCCATTCATTTCCACTAACAATATTGCAGTAAAAAGGTAGTTGATTCACCAATACCGTTTTTCAGTTTAGATTTGAATAAAATAATTTGAGTATTTTAAAAAATGTGCATTTACATCTATTTCAATGTTTAAACATACTTTTATTCCTTCAGCATTCTAATAGATTTTATTAGAATATTTAAATAGTTATAGCATAGCAGTTTAATTTGATTGTTGTTTACTTATTTCAACACATGCACTAAGAAATCTGTATGCATTTTACATGTATAGTCTTCATTGTAATTTAGACTTAGAAGGCCTATGCTAGATTCTCATACACACTATAATAGTAGTACATTGTCAATTAAGAATTATCTTATCCTGAATAATTGTATTAAAAAACAAGGTTTAGATATATCCTCCTATATGCTCAAATTGGAGCAGAATCAATTGATGGCAATAGCTGTAACAGCAACAATTAAACTGAAATGAACTGAACAAAGATTGTGCATGCATAGCTTAAAATAAGTTGTTAATATGTTAATTGTGTTGCCATAAAAAACAGCTTTCTGCATATATATTTTTTCTTGATTTTATTGTCAAATGAATGCTACAGTTTTAGTGATTATTTTAGTTTATATGAATACGATTTTTTAAAAAATTCTTGCCCCCCACCCTCCATTGGGATTAGAACCCCAGACCTCCGCCTTTCAAGCATTGCACCACAAAGACTATACTAGGTAAACACAATGTACCTACTATATTTTTTCATCATACTTTTTAGTTATATAAAGCTGGTATGAGTAGCAAAAATATGCATTGATAGAACATTATGATCAATTAATTATATAAATCAGGTTGTGAACTAATTTAAAGCATTTCAGCTTATACAATAAAGAAAATACTTGGCTGGTTGCATATTTTGCATAATTAGAGCACAGGCTTACTAAACACAAGGTTGGTGGTTAGAATTCATACAAAGATCATTTACGTTGTTGGGAAAAACTTTTTGTTGTAATTGCTCTGTTGACACATTAGAAAACAAGTACTTGGTTCCTTTAAACAAGAGTGGATAACTTCTAAAAATTATCAAAGTAGCAAAGTGTAGGACTATACAGTTATTTAGTTGAGAAAGACAATGCATTATGAACACCTCAGATGGTGAATAGATTTGCTGAAACATATATATTTTATTCTCAGTAATATTATCTTTATATCAAAGCAGAGCCAACCATGCAGTATGATTTTCTGTAGAAGTGTCAGATAGCATATAGCACATTACTCGCAGTAATCTAAAACATGGAGATCTACAGCAGAACCACTTTGATATCCACAGGACCGTTGCAGGCAAGCTATTTCTATTTGTAAGCCAATCAGATGCTCAGAATAAGTTTCAAGTGTCTTGTATCTTGACAACTCTTGCATCTAAAAAATAATTCTATACAAAACTTTGTGAAACTGACAAATCATAATATAATAGAAATGATAGAATGTGAAAGTATTTATATTTATATATATATATATATATATGTATGTATGTATATATATATATATATATATATATATATATATATATATATATATATATATATATATATATATATATATATATATATGTATATATATATATATATATATGTATATATATATATATATATATATATATATATATATATATATATATATATATATATATATATATATATATATATATATATGTATATATATATGTATATATATATGTATATATATATGTATATATATACGTATATATATGTATATATATATATATGTATATATATATATATATATATATATATATATATATATATATATATATATATGTATATATATATATATATATATATATATATATATATACATATATATATATATATATATATATATATATATATATATATATATATATATATATATATATATATATATATATATATACATATATTTGGTACTAATACAATTTTGGATAGAAAAATAAACTTAGATCTTTATTCTATTGACTACAATATTGTTTCACGTAGTGCGAGCTGATGATCGTAGCTCGCACTACGTGAAACAATATTGTAGTCAATAGAATAAAGATCTAAGTTTATTTTTCTATCCAAAATTGTATTAGTACCAAATATAAATACTCTATTTTTCGAAATATTGAGTTCTTTTGATTCATTTTTAATTATAGAAACTATATATACATATATATATATATATATATATATATATATATATATATATATATATATATATATATATATATATATATATATATATATATATATATATATATATGACTTACACTGTATACCAGGGAATTGCTAGCAATTTAAACTGTAGCCTATATCAATAAACTGTATATCAGTGAATCAATAACTTACACTGTATATCAGGAAACTATAGTGGCTTATACTGCATATCGGTGAAATGGAAAGTTACACTGTATATCAAAGACTTAGACTGTATATCAGTGAGTTACACTGTATATCAGTAAACTAGCAAATCACCATATAGCTGAGCTTACGACACTCTCTCCCACTGCCAGGTTTAATAGTATTCATGATCTTCATCATAGTACCATGCAGGGAAAGAAACTCCACGCTACTGTTCCCGTAGAATGAAGACAAGTCACAGACATGTTTGTGAAGACGATATGTAAGGCTTGCAGGTCTAGTCTGTAAAAGTTATTTTTAGAAAAGTATTTGTTTAATTTAGACTCAGTCACTAATTTTCCATAAAACAAGGCAGCTTGCAGCATAGAAACAGTCTTGTTTCAGCGATAGTCCATGGATCATGTATGATTCATTGGTTTGGGACTGGGGTTGAGATAAATCGATTAATTTTTTTCCAAACAATTAACTTATTTATAAATAAATAATTTAGCATCAACTATGGTAGACAGGTGACATGAATGCACGCAGCCAAATTGTTTATGTTGCTTCCACATAAGAGAGGACAACTACGAACGTTTGAGCCAATGCAATGAAAACAAGATAATAGCACTAGAAATCTCCAACCTACATGTTACTGCAACTGTAACCTAACTGTAACTGGCTAATGTGTTGAACTGAGATGAAATCAAGAACTGTCTCTTTATTTTGAATGATTTACTAAATGTAGCAGCCGCTTGTTGGAAGGATAACTCTCAAGACATACTTACCGACAGCCCTTCACAGGAATATCTTTGAATTGATGTTATGGGTGATTGACCAATGAAGCAGATAGTTCCATCCTTAGAAATTAAGAGAAAAATATTTTTATATTATAGTATATTATAGTGTATTACAGCATCTCACAGTGTATTACAGCATCTCACAGTGTATTACAGCATTTCACAGTGTATTACAGTATATATCAGTGTATTACAGCATATCACAGTCCATTACAATGTATGACAGTTTATTATTAGTGTATTACAGTATATTACAATGGATTGCGGTGTATTGCAATGTATTACAGCCTTTCACAGTATATTACAGTGTACTACAGCTTTTTACAGTCTATTACAATGTATATAGTCTTCAGCTCCGTAGGATAAACAAAAAACTAAAACCTTTAGTAAATCTAAACCACATCAATCTGAGAGAGTATTTTTACACACATTTATATACTTTTGTAATAAAAAATTGCATGGTTTAATTAACTATGCACTATAAGCTTAACTACGTGTTTTGTTTATAAGTTATGTTTGAAAAATGCTTTTGCAACGAACTTTTTAATAAAGTTTAGTCCTAACCTATAAAGGGTAGGTATTGCAAACTTTATTGCCTCCTCTTAATAGAATATCTAAGACAACATTTGTTTAGTAGCTGCTAGTATTTATTAATAGAGAAAGTCAGACATTCTACGTTGTAGAAGGCAGATTATTTTAACTTGCTGAGCCAATGAAGGTGTTGAACCTACCATAACACTTCTGTTATATGCATGTGCAATATATATATATATATATATATATATATATATATATATATATATATATATATATATATATATATATATATGTATATATGTATATATGTGTGTGTGTATTATATGCCTACATATATGCAGAATATTTGTAATATATGTAGGTGTAATATAAGTCTATTATAGGTCGGTAATACACATATATGCCCACATATATTTGTGTTACATACCACATTATATGCCTACATACATTATATGTGTGTTATATACCATATTACATGCCTGCCTATATGTGTGTTACATACCATATATTATATGCCTATACATATACTGTATGTGTATTACACACCGTATAATAGCCATTCAAAGTGTTTAACAAGCTGGAGGCCTGTTCAATGTCTACCATCAAAGGAGAAGTCTTGAAGGCACAATATGATGGAACTGATCTCTTCTTCACTCCCAATGAGCCCCTACGAAGAATACAATTTGAATTCATTCATCTGTCCAACTAGATCCCACATTTATGTTATAAGTGAAGAACGTGAAGAAACTTTGTACAAACTTGCCAGCTAGTATATCTATTCATTTCATATTTTATTATAAAGGCATTTTATTTTATAGACTTAATTCTATACTTGAATTTTAAAGTTTTAAGTAGTTGATTTTGAACAAAAATTAATAAAAGTTTTTTGTATTAAAACATAAAAAGCTCTTGCTTTTTAATTAATAGTTGCATGAGTTTAGAGGCAGTAGTTTACTGTTAGAAGAAATAAAAGGAAACGTCAATTTATTGCAGAACATAAAACACATTTATAATTAGTATTTCTAGAATTAAGCCTATGCTTACAGGTGAACTATTACATGATCATACCTTCTAGATAGCTGAAGATTAGCAGGTTTCACATCTACTAGCCCGACTAACAGAGCACAGGCTATTACTAGAGATAAGCTAGCTTCTTTACCTATGAGTATAAATTTGCATCACAACTGCATACGTGTACAGTACATGGTGTATGGTGCATTTTTATATTTTTCTATTAAAGTATTCAATGTTACCAACTGTTAATGTTCTTTAAAGCTAAACTATTATGAGTTATTTTTTAGTTTACTCTTTCTAATCCCTACAGCTAGGTAGACAACAAACTAATTTTGGTATTTTCCATATTCAACAGGAAGAATATATTAGCATCAGATGCCAAAAATCCCTCAGGTTTCAACATTTTCTCTATACAAAAACTGAAAAGATATGCACAACCATAATAAGATATTTTCATTATATAGTTTTTAAGTATAAATGATATATTATTTTTAACAGACAGTGTATTATTATGTAATAGATTGCAAGTTCTGCTGTAAATAAGCTGGCATTTCAAGCTTTAGATTTGTACTATTGACTAAAAATGACTAAAACAATAAAAATATTATTTTTAAAAAAGAACTGTTACAAAATACTAATAAGTCAATTTAAATATTGAATAATTACATAAATTTTGATGGTGTGTGGTTACTTATTGACAAAAAGTCATAAATTCAAGCTAAATAAAGGTGAAAGTGTTACCAGATGATTGAAGTAATAGTTTGCTATCTTTTAGGATAATTGTGTTGAAATTTGAATTATTTTAAAGGTACTTTTTACAATGATTAGACTTTATTATGATATTGTCAAACCATCCAACTTTTAACTTTGGTTAATTTGCAAACTTAGTGCCTGGTCACTAAAACTGTACAGCTGTAGGAGATACATGTTAGACTAGATTAGTATTTAATACTAATTACTCACCCATTTTTTCAACTTGTGTAGAAAAGTAGAGAGAAAGGATGCTTTTAGAGTAAAAATAAAACAGTTGGTTTCTTTGCTTTGATATCTGCTAGATATTGAGAGAATAGTAAAAGTCTGAGTTTCAAGCATGCAGCTTGCCAATGCACTACATATGTGACTGTTATGGTAAACAGCTGGCTAGGAACAAAGTCTACCATATACACCATAGTTAAGTGTGTACCTTAACTGAGGTTATGTAATACTTGTAGCAGAGAGGTTGTTAAGTTATTATGGTAGTTTCATAATTATTGGGTAGAAAGAACTGAAAATTACAGTTCATATCTTAAAGCACATGCAGTTTAGTTAGTTGGAATTCCATAGCTTGAATTTCAACTGATAGGGGCGTACCTCTGAGCCCCCAACTTTAAAACACTAAATAGATCAGACCATTTAATTGTATTTAATTTTAGTAGTTCAGCCCCCTCAATTACAAACTAGTTATATTTCAATGAGTCAGACTGCATGTGGTTTTCAGATTTGAGCTGTAAGTTTAAACTGAGAATATTGAAATAGTTTCAAATTGTTGTACCTAACTGACCCAATGGTAACGTCAGGAAGGATTCTAATCACATTATGTTATTAAGACACAGTCATTAATCTACAGTTATAAGCATTAACCATCACAGAGACTATAATTCTGGTTTTAAGAATTTTTCTAAATCTGTGGTTAGTGTGTGTGTGTGTGTGTGTGTGTGTGTGTGTGTGTGTGTGTGTGTGTGTGTGTGTGTGTGTGTGTGTGTGTGTGTGTGTGTGTGTGTGTGTGTGTGTGTGTGTGTGTGTATATGTGTGTGTGTGTGTATATGTGTGTGTGTGTGTGTGTGTGTGTGTGTGCTAGTGTGTGGTGTGTGTGTGCTAGTGTGTGGTGTGTGTGTGTGTGTGTGTGTGTGGTGTGTGGGTGTGCGTGTGTGTGCGTTTGTTTAAGATTTGTCTCTTCATGTACCTGGAAATTATTGCGTTTTTGAACACTGGTTGTTCAAATTCACTCATGCTGAGAGTTGAAAGTATTCTGAGAGACCTAAAATGTATGTTTAAATACTCATTTTTTTGTCACAACCTACTACTGCCTTTCCTTGTGGCTAGAACAATTCTGAAAATATATTTTCTTCTGTGATATACTCATGGGCAGAAAATACTACTTGGTAATCAGAGCATTTATGCTGCTTTGCCTGCTATTGGGTCAAAAATTATACATAATACTGAACTCATCATTGATTAGAATAACTATTTTTATATTACTTACACTAATATTTTAATGAGGAAAGAGTTATAGTTAATTATAGAAATGCAGTATTTCATAGAGAATTGTGGTATATCACACAATATGTTTGTTTAAAATTTTAAGAAAATTTTTCACTACTCAAAAAATATGGGTGTTTAGGATACAAACAAATTGAAAAAGGAATAAAAAATAAATTATTTATGTAGGAATTGTCAAACAAAGCTAAAATATAACTAAAAATAAAGTTACTTGGCCAGGCAGTGCTTGTGTAACACAATGCTGCATTTACACACTTTTCATACGACTTAGTACTACCTGCCTGCAGCCAAAGAATGGCTGGGTATTGAGCTATTATAACTGAACAGGAATGCTATTGAGAAGACAACTTCACTCTGATTTATTCGATTTGATATAGTCCATGATTAACATTATTATAGGCTTAGTCTTGCTAGTATATTTTCATACAAGGAAGTACTTATATTAAATTTGTTATCAACCTCCACAGAAAATAGCAGCTTCTCTCAGCTAACTCTTCACTGCAATTTATAATTATAATTATACAAAATGTTACTAAAATTGTATCCTATTTATATATTATTAATTTGCTATAGAATAGGTATTTATGGAGATAAACAATATTAAAAAACACAAGCAGGTGCATAGTGGCCATCCCTGATGGAAAAGTTTCTTTAAATAGGGCTAAGAACTAACTCATCTATGTGGCACAGGAGCAATTTTGACTGGATGCTCTTCTTAACATCCCCAATGACCTTTACTGGCCGATTCAAATTAATGACTTTGTGTTTGCTAAGCCAAACACTCTATAAAACAGTCTAACCTCTAACCCCTATACCATGGCTGCTCCCTAGGTTATAAACAATATTATATAATATTATAAAAATGTGATGATAGTCATGTTGGATCAGCTGAAATGAATTTTATTTACAACCTGCACAGAGCTCCAAACTTTCAGTACTCTGTCTTCTGCTACTTCACAGCAACTCCTTGCTCGCTCTATAGCCAATCAGATGCAGTTGTTAATCTGACCAACGGTTAAGTGAACCTAAGACCAGGCTTACACTGTCTTCTGTAAAACCTGGTACTAGGATCTATCAACCTCAGCTATACTGTCTGCTGACTCTCTCACTCTATCTTCCTTCCTCCAGAATCAATGCTTTCACTTCAGAAAACTGCATCGGAATGGGAAAATGTTTTACATCTTCTAATATATAATTCTAAATCTGTCGTGAGATGTTGATGGACTAAACATACAACATATTCTATTCCTCATAGCTCTTCCAGTCTTGACAGTCACACAATGAGGTGTTGACAACAGTTTCATTGTTTTTATCTCAACATCCAACCGTTGATATTGTATGCATATTTTGTTTTTAGAAAAACAAAATATGCAAACATATTTTTTAAAATGTCATAAAATGCTTTGAATATATTAAAAGTCATCAAGCCTAAACTTCTCTGCCCAATAATATGGCAATAAACAAAATTAGTTTTAGTCAACACCATACCCATTAGAGTTTATCAGAACAGTTTAAGATTAATTGCTTTATATAGTACATTAATGTATTAATACTTATAGACTAGTAATAAAGGCATCCCAATAACATAAATCTTTTAATTACACGATCATATGAATTTTGGTTTGGTTTGAAAATATCACAAGAGCATAACTTCCTTTGCAAAATTCTTTTACCTATAATAACACAAGCTTTTGTTGGAGACGAAACTGCATCTATGCTTAATTAACATAAAGCTGTAGGTATATAAGCTATGCAGTAGGTGTTGTCTTCATACGTCTAGCCACCATTAACAATTGCAAAATAGACCACTAAATAGTTATTGAAAGGTAGCATTTTGCAATATATTCAGTTTATTATCCTTAAAAATTTAACCCTCTAGCTGTTTGTGTCTGGAAGTCTGTGATACTTATGGACAACTGTGAACATTGTTGTGATGCTTTGAGTGACTACAAGCTTGATACAAGTTTACACCTACATGTGGCATGCATTGCTGGTATTTACTTAATTACAAGTACAAGTTCATTTAGGACCAGTATGGTAGCGAAGAAATTGCGATAGCCTAAATTCTTCAAATTTTTGATTTTGGGCGGGGTTGAAATTCTTGCGAGCATTTAACTTTTTTGCTACATTTTTAATCTAGAACACAGAATTTTCTTAATTTCTCCATTACTGCACCTACATCCCCACATCAGAGATTTATGTAGTTTTAACAGAGACTTTCACTGAAAGACCAAAAATTTGCAAAATAACTTGTTATGTAATCAAATGTTACGTTTAAGCTGATGGATATAATTAAATTTAGGTACAACAGCTGAAAGCGCTGGAATAAGTTGTCTTCTCTACATGAAGAGCTGCTTGTGTATTTCAAAGCCGGAGCCTGGAAAATGGTTGCTGCAACTTTTCAAACCTCTGTTTACTGAATAATTGACTATTTATTTGGCTACAGAAAACTTTGTTAGATGAAAAAACTAGAATAGTTTTCATGAACTATGATCTACGAAAATGAGAGAACTCGGTAACTAATTTCTAAAGCTTCTTGCTGCACCTAAAAGTGTTCAGCTTTGAAATTCAAATTATACAGCAAAACACATATACTTGTATACAACATATAAATACTTTCAAAGCAAGTAGAAAATTAATGAAGAGGAAGATTAAATATGGAACGTTACCTGAACTGTAAGCTCTATGATCCGAGCAAATAAGGAACGCAACACTCCTCTCAGCTAATGCTAATTGGAACCTATTTTCCGTGTATTTCAACACTGCATCTACCAACAGTTGATGGCACAGAGTGTCTACTTACAAAGTAACTAGTGGAGAGCAAGTACAACAGGGCAATGTAACCATTACAGGCTACAGTGATGCACCAAGCAGAGATGTGTGTTTATGTAATAAGCTGGGCTTGTCCTGACTGTCAACTACATCCAGATACAGTGATGTTATAAAAGTATAAATGCATAATGAGAAAACAGATGATTACAAGAGTGATTAACAGCCTTTTCTTGCCTAGCAGTTTCCATTATCCATGTGGTATGACCTATTTATTACTTAGCTTGAAGAACAAGAAGGGGGGGGGGGTGGGGGTGGGGTGGGGCCAAAAGTCACAAAAAGCACTGCGATATTACTCATCTATCATATGTATAAAGTTAGGCTAAGCAATAAGGAAAGAAATGCCAATGCTTTGGTAATAACAGGCACTAACCAAGTTTTATTGGTGTCAAATAACAAAACATTAACAAAAGTGAACAAGAAAAATTTTCAAATATTATATAAAAATATACTTAAGTTTTAAATAAGTTATAAATTAAAAATAGACTAGTGAATGAATTACAGCGAAAGTGACTATTAACTAAAAAAGTTGTTGCGGTTTACTCTTAGAGCAAAAGCCATTTTCTATCAAAAGAAATTTAATTAAAAATGAGCCACAATACAAATTACTTACTTATAATAGTAATACTCTGACAATGTATTCTTTAGTAATTTTTGAAATTATAAAACAATATAATCTATCTATCCTAAGTTAAACACAGTAGAAATGCAAAACTGTAGACTCTGCTCCGATGACCTATACATCAAATATCCTCGACCCCATCCTGGTAGGAATTTGGTCATATGTCTGTGAGGCTAGGAAACCTTCTCTGTTGATCATCTCAGTGTTTGCCGGAGTCTGTGTGGAAACTGTGCGAACCCAACTAACATCCTTGCAACTAGCGCACAGATGCATGCTGGTGGGATGGGCGGCCATGTTGGCCAGCCTACTGTCCGACAATATTCGTGGAAAAGGGGACACAGTCATCAAGTCCCGTTTTATTGGCTAGTGACAAAAATATAGATAGAAATTTGATAACAATTTCGAGCTTTTTTTGACCACAGATAATAATTGCAAATGTTACATGCATTAGTGGTAAAGTATCAGCTAAATGACAGTAGCAGCCTGATTTATATGCTCTTTGGTGAAAGCAGCTTACAATGCAGGAGGCAGAAGTTGGTGGTAAAAAAAGTTAGTCTAACATTAAATTGAACAAAGCAATAGAAGAGGGGAGAGGAGTGATTTATGTGTCAGACAGTAGACTGTGACATGCAGTGTCAGTGTCTAAGCTCTAAAGTAAGGTATTAATTTGTAGGTATGTAATAACTGGAGTTATCAGCACCACAAGTAACTGTTCACAGCACATCTAGCCCAGAGTGTGGGGGGGGGGAGGTTATAGTGATTACTAGAAGTCAGCCAGTTTATAGCACTTATAGAATGCAGTTAGTTCATCAAGAGTTCAAACATGTCAGCAATTCAAACTGTGACAGCTCTTCAAATCATGTGCTGACAGCAAACACAATGGAGATGTTGAAACAAGACTGCCAGAGAACAGAGGGTAGAGTGCTAACCTTTGGGCTGGGATCAAACATCATGGCACAGGGCGGGAAGGTTGACATGGGCATAGCCCTCACAGTTGGTCTATTAGTTTCACTGTCTGTTATCATAGGGTGTTTGTCTTCGTGTGCCTCTATGTTTCTATTCAGTTTAGAAACTTCTTTAGCCACCTGTAGGAAGACACTGTGAATACTAATACCATACATCAACCAGGCTATTGCAATACTTGGCCTACACTATAACCCAGAAGTATAATCATCTGTTTAGACTAGTTCTAGCATACAATGTTGCCTCAACAAAACCAGTCAAAAATCCTAAACTCAAGCGAGCAAAAAGACTATAATTTTGCACCTAATAGATTAAACAGTACACTAAAGGGTCAGGAGTGTTACATACATGTTTGTGTCTGCTGAATTCATTATATAATCTACAAAACAGCCACACATTGTGTTGGACTTGACTACACCCACTCATTCGTTAACTAATCCACTAATCCAACCCCTTCTTTTAACACACCCTTTACACAACACTTCGCAGTCACATCAACATTAATTAAAATATATTTGTTGAGTTGATTGTCATTTGATATATTTTTGTAATTTTTTAAATACATGGTCTAAAGTCTAAAATCTAAAGTCCAAAACAATCAACATTTTGTACATCAACCCAGTGTTACTAGGCAGATTGAGTTATACACACTAAAACATCACAATGTTGATAAAAGACTGAAGGCATTAGACCAGCAATTAAAGATAAGAAGCACAAACAGCGAGTGAGAGAGTTGAAGCTGACTTACTACTGCCTACTACCTAACAAATAGCCTCAGTTTCAAACTTTATTGCTTTATGAAATATGCGAAGTAATTTCCCCTTACAGCTAGGTTGAAGTTACTTCAGGATTTTATGCTAAAGGTCAAGGGTCACGTGTGATTTGAGGGCTTCAATTGAGCCTTCAATGCAGGAGAGTGAAATTCAGAATAGTAGAGTGTACAGAACAGTTCTATCCATAAGCTTAGCAATGCATACTAAAAGTGCTACAGTTACTCTAACATGAAACTTAGAGAAGATCATATAAAAATTAGTGACAACTTTCAAAATAAGGAAGATAAACATAAATATTATATGTTACAGATTGCATAGTGGCCACACTTGCATGTCATTTAAATCAGTTCCTCAATATTTGATAAAAGCCATTTTCATTAAATAAATCATATTTCCAATAGCCAATGCCAAATAAAAGATGCACAAGAACAACCAAGTAAACAAGCAACCAATGCTAACACTGGTTGTTATGGAAAGTAAATTATAAGAAAGGAAACAACTCCTATCAAATAGTGAGGAGAAAAATGATTAACTGAAAGACACAGAAATGATTAGAAATCGGAAAACTGGAACAGGACACAAGATGCAGTACTACAAACACTAAACTTTACCTCATAATGACCCTGCAAAGGAAACATAAGCTGCATATACACAACATAGCAGGCTGGGTTGTAAGCTGTACATAAAATAGTCGGTGTCATTCCATATAGACGACCCCAAATATTGCCATCAAATATATGTGCAGATCATATTTAAATATTTAAACTTTGAAATTCTTACTTACAACAAGAAATCTTTTTTTAAAAACGACCTATTTCAAGAGTTATCAGTTGAGAAATTTGTTGTCATTTAAGTAGTCTAATTAAATCATAAATAATAAGTACTCGTTTATTGGCAAAATAGCACTAGATGTAAAGAATACAAAGTGATTGCTTTCCTGTGATGTTGAGTTTAAGTGCTTAAGGTGTCAAAAACTTTCACACCTCATAATGTTCACCTCTACAACTTATAAAATCAAAATAAATGCAACTTAGTATCAAATATCATTAATGTTTTTAATTCTCAATGTTTTTAAATAAAGTCGTCTAAATGGAAGTTGTCCAGTTGGGGGTCGTCTAAGTGAAATATATTGATGGTCGTTTACCTGGAATTAAAACAAATAATCGCATAGCGGCTTTGGCAACTCTAAATTTCATGCTATCACTGAATATCAAGAAAATATCTTACCAACACTTTATTGACATTCACATCTGTCTGACACTTCCTTAGTAAGTCCATTACTACTCTACACTGGGCAGCTAATGTATCCTAGAAACAATATCCATACATATTACTACACATGAACTACATGTAGATTTAACAATTGAGAACCAATATGGGAACTATTTGAAGCAGAGACAGCCTAATTTCTCAAAAGATTAGTTATATTTCCATTTAGTATTACACAGTTCTATTTTTTGAGTGCTAGTTTCATTTTTATTAAATTCTAGTTGTATTTACTAGTTTCATTTAGTATTAGTTCTATTTCTATTTATTACTAGTTTTATTGGTTGCTTTTACCTTCATTTCATGGCTAAAGAAACAGCCGTAATATAACTACTCCCAGTCACTATACTTCCTACTATATTATAACTAATTACTAACTGAAACCCACCTTTTCCAATACTACGTCCTCCACACGCTTATCAGCAGCCTTTAACTTCCTGTGAATTTCCTCGTGAATTTCCATCGTAGCCTCCTTTTCAGAATCATAGTCCTGCACCAAAGCAAGTATCTTATCTTCCAAGTTGTGATTTATAACCTCCAGTCTACGATGATTATTCAACAATCTGTAACACAAAACGTGTGACCGTGTGATGAAGGTGTGAACAGTGTGGGCATAGCCTAACCCACCCGAACACTAACAGCATCAACCTCAGAACCTCAGTATCATCCTTCCTTAGACTATAAAAGTAGACTTGCATTCAATGTTTACAATAGAGAGGAAAGCTTATTTATAAGAGTCTGAAGAATTAGAACAAGGAGGTACTTTTAGGGTTAAAATATCAAAAATAATAAGTGACATAATTTCACATGTGATGCTGAATATTCGGGGAGCAAGTAAATATATTGAAAACAATATTCATGACACAAAGAGCAGTATCTAGGTATCATATATTAGATAGACTAAGAGCCAAACTTCCACTTCATCTCTCCACCCCTCACTTAGTATGCAGCTTTAGGCTAACTTACATATCGTATCTATCATTATATTTGGTAGTTTCTTTCTGGTGTCTCATTTCAGCTTCTTCCAGCATTTCCTGCGATACTTTAAGTTCTTTCTTAAGGTTAGATATTGTAAGACGAGATTCCTTTAGTGAGGCGTTCAACACTTCGATATCATGATGCAGGTCTAGACTACATTACATAACCATTAGTAGTACTAAGCTAACACACTGGACTAACACACTCGGCTATCAACAATAAAACAATATAGAAAAGGAAAAATACTTTAATTTTGTCATCATTTACAACTCATTTGAGCAAATTCATGCTCTTGTTTCAGTCCTCTAGGCTCACATGGCCAACACCAATAGATTTACTCTCAAATACAATACATTATCTAAAGGGGAATAAAACTGTTGGAATTAGCAGCCTAAGGTTGCTGTCTTTTAGTGTATAAGTGGAGAAGATTTAATTGCCTAAATTCTTAATTATGGTTTGGGAGATGGGTTGAAATTCTCATGAGAACATAACTTCTTTTGCTACATTTCTAATCTAGAATATGGGCTTCTGTTCAAATTCTCTATTACTGTACCCACCTTGGTGCTGATACATAAAAAGAGATAAAGTGAAGAGCTGTAAGCATACCTGTTAGTATTACAGTTGTTACACAGGCATCCACACTCCTACAAATATAATAAAATATTAACATAGGGTGATAAGCTAAAGCTGTATGACTATGCGGGTGCTACCACTCTGCCACCTGGTATATTAGACGGTTTGTAGTACTCGAGCTATAGGCCAGGGCTAAACTGGGACAGAATCTTGATGCTAAAGATGAAAAGTTATCTTCTCGTTATTATTTAGAAACTGACACCAGGAGCTGTTCAGTTGTTATACTATCAAGTAACAGGCCCTACATACAGTCTAGTTAAATATAGACACATCAAGAAATCTGATGAAAATAATATCAATATCATTAAATTTTTGGCTCTTTTGAGCCATGTCTCCATGTTAATAGAAGTTGTCATACCTTACAATTACCCATCATCTTGGGCAACACAATGATAGCTTTAGTGGTTTGTACAGAATAGCACCGTCTTCCAGCTAAACTACCAACTGAATGTTCTGTTGGTTTCTTTTTAGACTTTGCTTGATTTCCTGTTAAATGTGGGATAGATGTATGAATAATGTATAAAATACAGCATACATATGTAATACTATATGTAGTACAGTATTATTATACAATATATATGTAATATAATGGGCATATGTAATGAAACATGTAATGTAAAGTTTATATGTAATAAAACATACAATATAGCATATGATATGTGTGATAAAGTATGTAATATAGAAAATTGCATGCCATACAGCTTTATATACTGAGTTAATAATCACTATTGAGTTAGCTAGTTGAATCAACACAGAACCAGCACATATTGTCAGGTGCAGGTAACACACAGGTGCCCACAAGTGTGTCTCCACTGACTTTACCTAACGACTAGCTAGACCTTTCAGGTAAAAGTAACTCAACTGAGGTAATAATGATCAAGAGTTTTCGACAGGTCTTTTATGATTTCATAAGCGAAAGTTCGCACCAAAAGAGAAAAACAAATTCATAACACTGAAATATTATTTAATTAACAGAGGCACTGTCTACAATTGTTTTGTTTTTACTATCCCCCCAAGTTTGCCTGCAAAGGATTATGTTAAAATGATAAAATTAACAGTGATAATAAAAATATATCCAACTTAGAATTTAATTGTGTGAAGCCTTCCAGCTAAAAAGTACTCTATGATTACTAAAACGTACTCAAACATAATTACTTTCTAATAAAACTTCTACAGCATCAATATCCATAATAAAGTGGAGTTTGCTAATAGTAATAAAGAAATGAAGTAAATTAATGCATAATATATTTGTGTTAAGACTACACTAACAACTTGAGACTGAGCGGACAGTGGATAAATAATAAATTATATAATTCAATAAATATAATATAGTATAAATTCATAAAACAAGTAGTAATAATAAACATTATAATCCATAGATAATATAAAATTCATGGTCAAACTTTGCAGACAAAGGCAATAATTTATATGACACTGTAGAGAAAAAAATAAACTTAACTGCATGAGTTACCTTTTGCAGTGGAACTCATGACACAGTAATTAGTTCAAATTTCAGAAGACACAAGCTGAGTTTTTGTGTGCTGATGAATGACTTGTGCTGCCAACTGCAATGCTATGAGTTGCAAACTGCAATGCGATAATTTCATGCTAGGATGTTTAGTGAGAGAGAAGTGGAAAGGAAGTGAGACTACTTGAGTGTCTAGCTAGAAGCACTTTGGGTAGAGCTCTGAACAGACTTAATAAGTGCTGTTATTAGCAATTCAAAGGCATGGAGAGTGGGTGATCAATAAGCACAATAAACTAAACTTATGTTGCCAGGTTATGTTTTCCAATAAATAGCCAGTAATAAAAACTTCACAAAACAGATATCCTACAGCCAACTTCTACAGCATGCAATTATAAGAACTAGAAATTATTGCGAGTTTGGGTTACTGATATCAAACGTTTATTTAAAATACAAAACATAATTAGAATCAATATGTCAGAAGTTGCAGGAGTTGTGCGGCAGTGAGACACACACCTTTGCTCTGTAAATTATAAGGATTTTGAATAAAGCTTTAAAAGCAAAATTTTTATCCTTGCCTAAAATTTCTGTCTAAAAATGTACCAGTATTTTACGGAAGCTTATTAATTATTATCAATTAATTCTATGTTAATAAAAAATTACAGGTGAGCGTTACCATGAAATTATGAAAATGAAAAAAATTCGAATTATAGGAATATATGAAAATTAAAAATGTATTATTGCTTTACCATAAGATTTAGACAAGCATTATAGCTGGTGCAATTATCATTGAATGATGATAATGCAATTTATATTCCCTTTGCTATTTTTCTTTACTCACAGAAATTTCAATATGATACCTTGTAGAAATTTCGACTATTTTGAATATCAATTTCAGCTAAAACTCTAAGAGCTGTGTAAGGATAATTATGAAAAATTTAAAATGGTTCATAATTATTACACTTCCATTGATATCTTACGATCAGAAGAACTTATGCATGCTGAATTTATATTAGCTGTCTGGTTGTTGGCTTTGTTTGAACTACCTGTACATGTGCAGGAACTTGCTTACAAATTTGTACAGGCACAATTTATTGAGAAATCATAACAGGAAGATGTGAAGAGTGGCTTGAGAAGTCAAAATGGGTGTATTTTAATGAGAAAAGTAGCTGGATTAATTGAAGAGGCAGTGTGGCATAAGAGTATCACATGTATAATTTTTGTAGTGGTTGAAGAACTAAGTCATAGCCGACAAACAGATCATAGACAAATGGCTCGATTTTAATGCATATAGTCAACAGATACAAAACAAATAGATTTAGTAAATTTATTTAGTAAATTGATCTATTTTTGAAGTTAGAAATATTGTAAATTAAAACTAAATAGTCTAAAATATCAAAATAAAAAACTACTACTGTTCCAACTATTTGCTGCAATAAATCAATGATCATAAATAACAGTTATAAGTGCAATCATTGCAATAATTGCAATAATATTAATGAACAAGCTCATGAATTAATTGAAGATTCATTAAATGTAATATACATACAAGTTGCTTGGGTAGACAACTCCGAAATAATATTATAATTATAGCCAATATACGAATTTTAAACAATTTATGACTACATTATTGTAACTAAAAAAATCATCTTTAATAAAAAAATACTCAAATTATTCCATTTACTTATCATAATTTTAATAATGTTGAAGAGGTTTAATAGGTATTGTAGTCAGATGGCACTACGGCAGTTCAGTAGTAATCTTTTCATCATGTTTAAAATAGCAAAAATAGAGCTAAAGATACCAATTCTTTTGTGTTATTGAAGCTGATAAAAGTATATAACTACCCTCTATTGCCTATTATTTGTATGCAAATTTTACAGTATGAGCATATGCATTTAACTCAAGCCATTAGATGACTTTTCTCCGCCACCCGATCAGGAAATGGCTGAGAAAGGTGAGAAAATTAGATGACTTTCCTAAACTTAAAATATGCTTATATAAGTCATAATTTGACCAAAAAACTTAGCTTGATTTGACCAGCTGTGACGTCAACTCAACTCTACTTATGATGAAGACAATGATTACAATTGCTAGTTATATTATTAAACATATTTATATTTATATTGAGCTTAATCTTTATCTGTTAACGTTCTTTTACGATAATTATGCCTGTTACTGATACAGTGATAATAATGGCCCAGCTCAAAAGTTGCATTGCTCATACTACTACAAGTCATAGCCGATAGTGATACCAAACTTGATACTCATAGTGATAGTCACACTGAGAAACAGTTTGTGATTTAATCACTCTACAAGTTTCAGTTTAAATTGCATTAACATTCACACTACCAATATCACTAAAACATTGACAATGAGTATCAGTATGACTAACAGTAACGTAAGTCAAAGTATAACACACAGTCTTATTCAGTTATTGGTAGAATCGCTGACTGGCCAATTAGTAACATTATTATTGAGTGGGTAACTGCAAGTTACTGGTTATTGACTGGGTCTAGCAGTTGAAGGTCTTGAAATTATTAGTATTATACTATTATCAATGTAAACATTATTTATTACCATCAATATGCCACAAAATATTCAATTTTAAATAAAGATGATACAAAGTGAGAGTCAGATGGAGATTAAAATATGATAATCATAATAATTATTCACCAGTCAATAAATTTAATCCTTTAACGATTACTCATAGAATCAGTAAATAACATTTAATTTAGTGTTAACTTGTACTTGTAGTACTAGTTATTTAATATCAATAATAATAATAACCCAATACTTCACGTTCAATAATTTCAATAATTATATTTATTAAAGTTAGGTATAATTACGAATAATGAATATCAATATAATTATAATGTATTGATTTATCATTATGTAATGATTATGGTTTATTATTTATGAATATAACCAAGTCTTATTTATTAACTAATATTAATAATAATAACATTTAAAATTAATATTATAACTATCATTTGATGTTTCCATTAAACTATAAGTATAAGATTAAGTATAACTATAACTATAAGTATAAGTATAATAATATTAATTATAATAATAATATTAAATTTAATAATAATTATAATATTAATATGTTAAATTTAATATTAATAACATTATTTTATTTATTAATAATATTATAGAATATATGGTATTATATGCATGCACATTGGTTGGCATCTAAGAACGAGTAGGATAGATTGCAAACATGATTAAGATACCTTGATGATAATCTAAATCTTAGTTACTATGAAATTGGATTTCTTTCAACTTTAGTTGTTACTGGTCGACAATCCTAGCTCCAACACAAACCGGATATACAACTAGCAGTAGGTTTAATTGGACCAATGGTTATAAATTATGCCTTTTCTTATTACCAGTGATTGGTTGGTTGCGACCTTCACATTTTAGTACGAATCGGAATTGCAAATGTGATTTTATGAAAAGAAAATGAAAATCGCAAAAAATTATTATGATTATGATGTTAGTGACTTGCTAAATACTTACTGCTAAGCGCAGTTCTCACTATTATTAGGCTAGTTGTTATCATTACCGTTTGATCTTGTAATCACTATGATTATCATTCACATTGTGATTGTCAAACTGAGAGTGAAAGTCAATATGAATATCATAATCATTATCATAATCATTATGAATATGATTATCATAATGATAATCATAATGATTATGATTATCATTATGATTATTATATTGATATTCAATTTAATTCGCATTGTGATTATGCTTCACTGTGAGAGTGAGTGTGTGACTGGTTGCAAAGTTCTACTTTTACTTTTAGTTTTAGTAAGTTTTACTTTTGCAGTTTAAGTTTTACTTTTAGTTTCACCTTTACTTTTACTTTTAGTTTAACTTAAACTTAAAGTTCTGTAATTATTTACTTAGTCTTATAGTTTGAGACTAACTATAATTATAAATTATATAACTGCATATAAGTATAAGTCTAAGAAGATTTCACCAAAATTTGAGGGTGTTATAATTATTATTATCATTATTATAATTATTATTATTAATAATAGTAATAGTATTGTATAACTATAAGTTCATTCTAAAACTATATGTATAAGTATCACTCATCATCATCATCATCATTAGCTGTCCTTCGTGTCCGAAGATGACTTCCGGTGAATCATGGTCCTCCATTTACATCTGTCTTTGCTGAGAGATTGCCAGCTACCAATAGGGATCTTCAGGTCTTTTAGATTGCGTTTAACGGTATCTTTGAATTTCAGTCGCGGCCTGCCAACACCACGGGTGCCTTCTTTCAGTTGTGAATAGAGAATTTGTTTAGGTAATCTAGAGTTATCCATTCGATGCACATGACCAGCCCATCTCAGGTTTTTTTGAATGAGTAGTTCATACATGCTGGGTAGATTTGCCTGTGCTAGAGTCTCCTCATTCGAGATGAAATCCCACCACTTCACGTTCAAGATCTGGCGTAGATGTCTCATCATATAGGTGTTGAATTTGTGAGCGGCTATCCTGTATACAGGCCAGGCCTCCGCTCCATAGAGCAGAGAGGACAGGACAATGGCTCTGTACACTGTACACTTGGTCTTGAATGACAGATCCTTATTGTACCACACTTTGGTCTTCAGTCTGCCGAATGAGATTGAAGCATTGGACATCCTTGTATGAATCTCTTCATCCATCTTGTTGTTGCACATCACTGTAGACCCAAGATATTTAAACCTATTGACGTTGGCAAGGTCTTCATTATCCATGCAGATACTGTCACCACTGTCATGGGCTCCAGGTGCCGGTTGGTAGAGCGTTTCCGTTTTCTTGATATTGATCTTCAGACCAAAAGCTTTGGAAGCTCTGGCGAATCTGTCGACTAATTCCTGTGCATCGCCATGGCTGTGTGCAACGAAGGCAGTGTCGTCAGCAAACATGAGTTCTCTAACCAATACTTTCTGTGTTCTTGTTGTTGACTTGTATTGGTTCACATTAAACAGATCAGCTCCAGGTCTACTTTGAATCCAGACGCCTTTATCACAGTTTTCAAATGCGTGCTGAAGAACAGCCGATAAGAAAATAGAGAATAGCGTTGGAGCCAACACACATCCTTGTTTCACACCATTGTTGACCTGGAACGACTCAGATAACTCCCCCTTCAGCTTGACTGAGGCCTTCATGCCAGTATGGAGAGCGCTGATAAGATTGGTGAAGTGACTGGGAAAACCGAGTTTCTGTAAGATCTTCCACAGGGTCGCCCGATCAACAGTATCGAACGCTTTGGTGAAGTCAATGAAGACCATGTACAGGGGCATATTTTGCTCGATGCATTTTTCCTGTATCTGCTTCAGTGCAAATATCATATCTGCTGTTCCCCTTCCACTACGGAATCCACACTGAGTTTCGGGTAGGAAGTTTTCTGCATATGATGTCAGTCTATTTAGAAGGACACGAGCAAAAACTTTACCGGGAATTGAGAGCAGGGAGATACCTCTGTAGTTACCGCACAGCTTCCGATCACCTTTTTTGAAGATGGTTATAAGTTGGGCATCTTTCCAATCTTGAGGGACTACAGCAGTTTTCCATGCCTCCTTTATTATCTCATGGAGAGTACTTATTAGTTTGGGCCCTCCCCTTTTGATAACCTCCGGGTGAATGCCATCAGAGCCAGGTGATTTCCCTTCACTTAGCATCGAAGTTGCCTTGATGATCTCTTCAATATCTGGGCAATCGTCCATCCAGTCCTGAATGGGAGCTTGTCTCAGGTTCTCAATGATGTTGTCATCAATATCTGGAGTCTCGTTTAGTAGCTTGCTGAAATGCTCTGTCCATCTCGCTAGAAGATCTTGTTTTTCTGTCAGGAGTGTTGAGCTGTCACTGGCCAGGAGCTGGTCAGGATGACTCACTCTTGGACCCCAAACAGTTTTCGTGCTTTGGTAAAAACCTTTCATGTCGTTAGTGTCAGCAAACCGTTGCAGTTCAGCAGCTTTTGCCAACCACCAGTCGTTCTTGAGCTCCCTGCATCTTCCTGTGAGTTTTCTGCCAGCCATTCTAAGCTTTGACTTGTTCGAGCGAGTATTCCTGGTTAACATGTCTGCTCTGGCCTTGTTTCTCTTCTGGATGAGTTCTTGAAGCTCATCATTATTCTCGTCAAACCAGTCCTCATGCTTCCTGCTGACAGTGCCGAGGTGCACTTTTGACTCTGCATAAACTATCTCTTTGAATGCTTTCCACTTACTCTCCATGCCCTCTGGAGCAGAGTTCAGTTTCCCAGCAAGGGACTTTTCCAGTTCTTGTCTTACTTCCTCATTCTTAAGTCGAGAAACGTCCAGCTTCTGGCTGATACTAATAATACTATTAGTATTAAAATAAGTATTATTAGTATAGGCATAGCTATTGCCTCTTTTATGATGGAATTTCACAGTTTAGAGTTATTTCAACTCACCGAATAATATAATTGTTGTGGCCTTCGGGTTAGCTCGGTGGTCGGTAAATTGATACAAGTTGCTTGGCTTGGCTGCGAGATAACTCCATCTCTTGTCCGTCTGTAAGGGTGAAGTTACGACTCCGAGTTAGGGTATTCGTCAGGTGGTGCTCCGCAGTCTAGGATTCTGAGCTAGCACTCACTAACGTACCCTAACACATTCTGTTGTGTTCGCATGCATTCTATGTCCACAATCCTCAGTCACTCTTCAATCAAATGCTTCAATTCCCCCATCTCTCTCATATACAATCGTTTAATATCTGCAACACCCACACAGGCCACACCCACACTATATCTATGTTGATGCAAATATCTCAGAGTTGTGCACTATCCATACACGCAACAGAAAAGGAGACAATTGCAACTAACTTAAACATCCCGATACAACACCTCAGTTTGAGTTTATTACCTCAGTTGAGTTGGGACTACTGCAGCGATTGGAATATCTATAAGGAAGCCTCTAGAGATCAAATTGTATTGGGCCAGGGTTAGCATTTGCTACAGCAATTGCTGTTGTATTTGTATTGTATTCTCCGCTCAACAAATTGTTTGTGGCATAAAACTGTGTGCAACATGCTTTTTCTAGCTAATATCGAGGTCAGCTCTCTGTTTTTGACAATCTCTGGATGAAGTTTGGTGCTGATCCTCATTCTGGAGAATCCAGGTCAGTACACACAATCGGTTTTTCTTCTGTTTTCCAGCAACTGATCTTCTAAGTTCTAACTCATTCCTCGCCTCAGCTACACTGTCAGTGCGCCCTACAGATTACTTATGAACCTTATGGCACTGTTCTGGACCAGCTATGTATCATGTACCTTGCCTCTAGTCACCGGGTCCCGGACCACATTGGCGTATTTGAGTATAGGTCTGCAAAGACTTGTGTAAGCCATTAGCTTAGCTTCCTTTGGGGCACCATGTATCAAGTGTTTGCTTGATCCCTCCAAGGATTTTCCGGGACTTGGTACACTTCTCATCTATGTGCTGGTCAAATCTTAAGTTCGACTGGAATGTTGCCCTAATGTATTCGTTTTTTTCTGCCCATGCAGTCTGTAATGGGATATGGGGGGTTCACTCTACCAAAGTTAATTGCATGGCATTTTTTCCGTTGAAAGGGCATTTTCCATTTTTTTGGAATGCTTCAGCATCCGTAGTGGTGTTCACAGTTTGGTACAGTAAAGTATCATTGGCATAGAGGCTAACTTTGCACGACAGTAAATCTGGAAGATCATTAATATAACATAAAAACAGGGTTGGGTCAGGTCAGGTGTTTAATTTGGTACTGATAACCATGTAACCGATACTACCTGTCCCATGAGTCGGACTGTTGGCGATTATATTGATATTCCTTACTGCCCTAACAGTAAGAAGGATGTACTGGACATCCTGTCGGAACTGAAAATAACACCTACTAAAATTCTGAAAGATTATTTAAGTGGGCATCTGTGGCAGAGTAGCTAAGGACCTGTACAGCCAGACAGAGAGGGAGAGGAAGGGAGAAAGAGGGGGGGAGGGAGAGGAAGAGAGAGGTCGTAGCACAGAGCCCTGTGGCACTCCTGAGGTTATCTTGCACTTTTAAGAGCTTGCTCCCCTCAGTACAAGCTATAAGTGTAGCTTTTAACTTTAGCTTGTGGGTCATTTTGCTTAATTTAGTACACACTGAAATCTCCAGTTTTTAGCTATTTTTCACAATTTAAATGGTAATGAACATGGCTTTTTGCCCAAAACTAGTAAAACACCAATAAATACACCGAAATAATTAAGGTTATTCTTAATTTTACTTGATTTCCCATGTTTTTTCTTATTTATTTAGCTTATTAGGAGTGCGGACCGTTACGAAAAAATCGTAATGGTCCGCAACCAAAAGTAGCTGCCTAATTATGAAAAAACATGGGAAAGGAAGCAAAATTAAAAAGAACTTTGATTATTTAGGTGTATTTGTTGGTGTTTTACTAAGTTTTGATCAAAAACCTATGTTCATTAGCAGTTGAATGGTGAAAGATAGCTAACAACTGAAGGTATCCAGTGTGTACTAAATTAAGTAAAATGACCCTTGTATAAGTATAACTATTACTATAAGTGTAACTTGAAGCTTAAGCCTAAAGCTGCTCTTTAACTTTAACCACTGGTTATACTGTAACAATAACTGTATAACTGTAAGTTATTAGTTATCGTAAAAATATTACAATGATTATTACATGATTAATATTATATTCCATTTAGAGTATTTATAATGTGTTTTTGTTATTCACCACTTATGTATTGTACTTAATATTTAAAAATAACTTATACTTATAGTTCTACTTATAGTTATAGTGATTTCTGTTAATATTTAAGTTTCAGTTTTCTTTAAGTTTCTTAATTTGTGTCTGCCTTATACTTATAGTTATGACTAGTTTTCTTATGAGTTTTCCTATTAGTTATTATTTACACTTAGAGAGTTAGTCTACATCATATGTCTCATCACCAGTGTCTTTTTTAAAGTCAAAACGATGGACTTTATTTTTTCATTTTAATTTTTTAGTATATAGATGTCAGAAAACACTTTATGGTTATTCCAGAGCTGGGTGGCTAGATTTTATGTATTATTGTGATCATTACGTAAATATTATTTAATTCTAAAACTTTTATTATGATTATGGCAATAGAGGAGCTAGGTCAAAGTCACAGTGAGCTAGGTGATTCTTGATTCTAAGCAGAAACATTATTCAATTTCAACTCAATCAGTAACTTTAGTTGACTTTTGTGTCAACTATAATTGCCTTGCAAGTCTTTTGATTGGGTTTGGTTCTCTAAAACTACATGTAGTTAGAGAAATTGATGTGTGATTAGTGATTACCTGCACTTACCAGTTGCTCATGTCAGCATGAATTGAGTATTTGCTCTGAATTCTTAACATTTTTTCGAATAAATTTGTTAAGCCAAAATAGTGTAATATATAAACTGTAATTTCATGGCTAGTAGGAAGATAAAGTAGCAATTTTCAGTCACAGTATTGTTTGTTGAATCTATGAAAACTTTTTAATAGCTAGAATTAAAGCTATAAATTTGTTTTTTTAAATTTTAGTTAGTGGATAAATTTAATTACCTACAAATTTATATTAAATCTATTGACATTTTTAGATGAAAATTGCATATACTGACTTAATCAAAAAATGAAAACTGTCATTTGACTTAGGTTTGACTTGAAAACTTGTTTGCATAGGCAATGGCTTTATATTGCTACTCATGATAATGACCTGGTGTGACTTCAATGCAGCTCTGGTAGATTTTAAAACATATTTCAAATCTGAAAAAAAGAAATAAAATTTAAGTTTTAGTGAAAATGAAACCTAATCACATGTTGCAATTTCCATTTTCAATATTTTATAAATTTTGATTGATGTTCATTATTTTCAACTCATTTGATTAAAATAAAATGAAATTTGTTTGCAAATAAATTTTGAAGATATCTATTATAATAATAATCTAAGGTGAACTTTGAACTAAATTTAAAATTAAAACTGTATTAAAGATAAGTCCAATGTACAAACTTTCGAAAAAATACCTCAACTGACAGTGTTGTCAATAGAAGTACAACATTGTTTCTGTGTATCAGGAAAAATAGAATATAAAACGCTGATATGTCATTGGTGTGGTGTAAACTTTTATAGCACCTACCTATAAGCTTAATGTTACTTTATCCACTGCTAAACAGCTCAGCTAACCTAAAAAAAGAAAAGCTTCATAGTGAGATTTGCTCCACACTACACATCTCTTAGTGTGGTCTGATACAAGGAGCAGATATAATAATTTTTCTTCTGATTTCCAAGAAGGGAATCATATTTGATTAGATTTGGTTAGGTGTTACTTGTAACAGGAGTGGCAGTCCTGGTGACAACCCCTGTTTGCTGTTCATTGTGAATTGGGTGTCTATCATAGTACCTAATATAAATAAGATTGAGAAGGTCTAGCTCCTCTTATTAGTTCTCAATCCTAATCATTATAGCCATTCTGAAAAAAACATTGTGAAATAATTAATCACTTACATACTTTCGGAGTTTTAATACAGTCTTAGATGGTAATACATACGGGTTATTGTAGCTGATAGAGGAAACAGTTGAGG
Source organism: Bugula neritina (assembly GCA_964035545.1). NCBI lineage: Eukaryota > Metazoa > Bryozoa > Gymnolaemata > Cheilostomatida > Bugulidae > Bugula > Bugula neritina. The sequence continues at coordinate 11,197,125 of OZ037767.1, forward strand.
AATCAAAGCAGAAATACACAATTAGATGTAACTAACACCATATAAGCATGACACAATCACAGTAAGTCTAAAATTAACATTTAACAAATTAAAATTTTGCCTGTGGTTGAGTTTGTTTTATCTTAAATTGTAGCATGTATGTGAGACAATAAAATATATGCCAGTAAAGTTGTTACTAAGGGATTTTTATTTTCATTGCTGTAAAAAATAAGCTTCTCAAGCTCTTGCTTGGTTGTCACATCATCCCTTCATGCTGTGTATAGTAAAATAGTTTATGCAACTTGGGAAATATTTAGAACTTTTAGCTTCCTTGTTTTAACTTATCAATTTTTACCTTCTTTGGGTGAATTTTTTAGAGGAATAACCAAATTGTTTGTTGGAAATATTGCACGCGGCTCGGACCCTTCGATGCTTCGTCAACAGTTTGAAAAGTTTGGCACAGTTGAAGAGTGTGATATTTTAGCAGACTTTGGGTTTGTGGTAAGTTCGGACCAAAAGCTTGATAAGCTAACAAGTAAAATAATTGAGGAATTTGACATACTATACCTGCATATCTGTATCTACTGTATAACATATTTTCTTCAGCACTTTGCACTGCCCGAGCAAGCCAATGCCGCTCTTGTGATGAATGGTTTTATGTTCAACGGACTGAAGTTGAAGGTGGAGAAATCTACGAGTAATGTGAGAAAGAAGGCTGGGGGAGCTGATCTCAGTGTTGATGTATGTGTTTCACTTCTTTTATTTTTAAAGGAATATATTTTACTAGTTTTAATAGTTCTTTAAGAACCTCTTTATTTCATATTTTGTGCCTGTGTGTACTCCTGTGTGCGTGCAGGAGTGTGTGTATTTATATACATCTGTATGTTTCTGTGAACATGAATAACTACAATATCAAGAAACGCATTGTACTGATGGTGATTTATGCCACAGTTTGATTGTACTGACTCCAAGACACATTTAGGTTATTGTATTGAAGGAACTGGTATTATAAAGTCATCTTCTTGACTATGGATTTCCCACATGGTGTAAAGTGTTATTTTGAATTAATTTAATTGTCATTATCTTCCATATGATTTATTTTGTAAAACATGAATAAAATTTTAGACATGCTATGTGTGTGGCCAAGCCGGGCACTGGGCAAAAGACTGTCCTCAAATACCGTGAGTTCTCCAGCTTATCATACTAACTGGGTGTCTAATACTACTTAATTATATTTATTATTATCGCAGATTTCACTAATGCATTTAGGCTCTTTGCTGTTATACTAAAGATTTGAGATGCGCTACTTTTGTCCTCGAGAATAGAAATAAGATACATTGCTGTCATTATATGTGGTCTCTGCATGACTTTGTACTCTCTACTAACTCACTTACACTTACTGATTAGGGAGCATGAAAGAGCTAAAAGAGCTAAAAGAGCAGAAGAAGAACACCAAAGAGGAGGTGGTAGGGGAGGGTTTAGAGGCGGGTTTAGGGGCGGTTTTAGGGGCGGGTTCAGAGGTGGAAGTAGAGGCGGAAGTAGGGGCGGAGGTAGGGGCGGAGGTAGACATGAAGTATTAGAGGAATATGATGAGTATTATGAAGAAGAACATGACTATCCCCCTAGAATACGGCGACCACCCCCTCCAGATTATTATGATGACGATGGTGATTATGATCTATGCTACAGGTATGTAACTCCTACATTTCTGTGGCCTAGAGAGTCTCAGTTGTGAGGTCCAATGTAGAATCTAGATACACGCTTGCTAATTTATATTACTATGTGGAGTGTCACTTTTAGATGATGTCGACTTGTGCTGGCTCTAAAATCATAGATAAATGCTATAAGTATGACCTTTATCAAGTCATAAATAGACTGTCACTCAATCTTTAAAAGCACCAAGTTTGTTGGTGTATGTGTAGAATGTGACACGTGACTTTAATAAAGTTAATAGCTATTCTATTGGTACCAGACATCTTGTGTGTTTACTAGACGACGGCTGCCTCCCCCCAGATATTATGATGACTATGACTACCCCCCTCGACGTCGCCTCCCTCCCCTGGGCTACTACAGAGATGAGTATGACGACTACCCTCCACCCCGAAGACTTCGCAGACCCTATAGAGACCCTCTAGATCTGTATGACAGAGAATATTTATATCCTTCCCTCAGGGATCCTCATCGAGATGTTTATGCGTTGCGGGACCCTCTCGCCCCAAGAGATCCTCTTGCACCCAGAGGACCTTTTGCCCCAAGAGACCCTCTTGCCTCGAGAGACCCTCTTGCACCAAGAGGACATTTTGCCCCAAGAGATCCCCTGGCACCCAGAGACCCTCTTGCCCTAAGAGACCCTCTTTCCCTGAGAGACCCAAGGGATGACATGGCATATAGAGACGAAGAGTATACCCCGAGAGAGCCCGCAGGAAGCACCACTGATTCTGACGGGAAAACTGTCGCCACACCTGAACCAGTTCCTCCCCTCATGATTGACTTTTCAGAAGACTATTTTGGCTCTGCACAGCCAGCTAGAGAATTCAACCCAGAGCTGCGATATCCTGAGCCTCGTTCCTCACGCTTCCTTGACCCAACCATCCCTCAGCTTCGATCATCGCGCTTTTCCGTCCCACGCTTTTCTGAGCAACGCTTTCCCGATCCGAGGCACCCTGAAGCTCGATATCCTGATTCTAGGCATCCCGAATCGCGATATGCTGACTCACGATATGCTGACTCACGATATTCCAACCAAGATTATGCTGACTCTCACACCTCAGCTCATTTGCCGGATTCCCAGCAGCCAACCAAACCTTCTAATGGGTAAATCAGTTTATAGCCTTTACTTTTGTAACAGGAGGAACAATATGCATGTGAATGTCTTCATTCATTCGACTGCAAACATTCATTCATGGCTAAAAGTCTAACTTGTTTTACATTAAAAACCTTTAGCTAGCTTTTTGCCTCCATTTAGTTGATCTTTTCAGACAATGGTGTGTTTGTTGTGTGTCCTGTATGCAAAATATATTAAAAACTTGAAACTTAAAATATCAGCTGTTTGAGTGTCGCTCCGAAGTAGACATTTGCCCACTTGTAGTAATAAGTCTTCATGTTATGTTAGTCTAGCTAAGATATGCTGATTCCATTATAACAGCCATTTCAAACTCTTTTCGGTGAAGTAGCTTACAGACAGCTGGCAGAGTTTCTAAAATTTGTCTCGCTTTCTAAAGAATTTAAACAGTTTTTCTGTTAGGTGGATTGTGCTGTCATAATCATTTGTGTTTGTAGACATGCGGGTAGTGATGAAGCTGTTCCTGTACAACAGTACTAAACCAGCTGTGACCCCTGACCTCTGGTAAGATTGTATTCCTACTCGGTGATTCTTCTACATTTAGCAGCAATTGCTTTTCACTGTTCTTAGCAAAAAGCCTTGCAAATCTTTTTACATATCTCATTTTATAAACCAGTATGCATTTCAGCCTCCATTACCTAGCGTTGTGGTTAAGCTCTTGGTTTTATTGTTTTGCTGGCAGTAGGTATGAGTGAAACGGTAGTCGGTATTAGTAATTGCATTTTTTAAATGTATTTTATCCTCCAGATGGGATCTGATAGTACCAGTTTGTGCAGGTGATATAACCTGCTAGTTGTACACTCAGCATAAAGTGGTTTGCTGCGGTAATACCCGAATTCTAATCAAATTGGAGGCTTCATCTCATTTTAATACGAAATTATATTATAAATGTAAATTTTTATCAACTACATTTACTACAGCTCAAAGCAAGGTAATGATGTTTGCATCTAAATGCAGGTAACGAGTTTGTACTAAAAACTTAAAAGCAAAGATGCAGCTGTAGCTTGACTGATGCGTGTAGCTGCACCAGTATTGTGGCTCCCAGCAGCTAAAATTACATACAGCACTTGTCATACTCTAAAACGTCCAGCAGTTAACCGTCTGAAGTGACATCTGCTGATATTCCAGACGTTGATTTATTTGCAGAGACACCTTTTCGAGTTCGGATGATGTCTAGTTGACTCAGAAGCCAATTCGCTGTTTCGTACGGATGTCGGAGTCTGTCGGTCTATATTGCTCTTCAACTCGCGATTTCTTGTGCTGGGGCTACAAACCTTATTATATAACAATGAACTTTACACACACTACGTTGTACATACGGAATTGTCTTTTCAGTGTAAAAAAGTTTAGTTTTGGTTTCTTTAAACCAATGCATAGTTTAAATGTGTGAAATAAATATTGGCACTTCTTTCCAAATTGATTTCCTATTTAAGTTTTTAAGCAAACTGGTGGTTAGTAGTTTGTGTTAGTCAAGGTTTAGTTTAGAGCCTGTAATAAAGCGGTGATTCGTGATAAGAGCGGTGTTATCGAGTCTCACTACAGAATAGTCTTCGGGACTATGTAATATGCTTACTGTGCTCTCGGCCCATGCTACCCCTATGGTATACGGTTGAGTAGCATATTATTCTATATACGGGTTAGTTATCTTCTCCTAAATCTCTAGCGTATTTATCATTTACGTTGTCAGAATTGTTCTAAAATCACCTCCGAGCTGGGTTTGACTGAATGCAGTAGTTTGAGGTTCTCCAGGTTTGATTTAGGGAACCTAACTTCAACCTTGAAAATCCTAAACTACTGCACTCACTCACCCCCAACTCGGAGCTGCTTATAGAACCATTCAAATGTTGATATCTTTGTGCATAGTAAATTTCTAACAGTTTTCTCCCTGTACCTTTGATGAAAAGACAACTCTAATAATAATCAGTGGATTATGTGCCACACCGGCCAGTTCTCTGCTGGGAAGAATGTTTCTTATTTTTCTTCATGAATGAAACAATCTTCCTCTTTTTAGCCACTGGCTTAGTAGCTGCATGTTTTATGGACAGTTTAGGCCTGATATGTACATTATTTTTACCTGTAGAAATGTACATTTTAAAATTTGTATCTGTAGTTTTGTAAGTACAAGCTTACTTTTAATTTCGTTGTAAATACTGGACTCTGTGTCATCATTTTAGTTATATTCAACACTCTTAGGTTTATGGGGGTGTCTCAAGAATTTATTGAAGAACATATTTCCTACAGTAAAAGCTGCTGTGTTGTCTGAAGAGAGGACAACTTCTGCATTTCATAGGTTTGTAAATGTATGTTTACAATTGTACAATGTTGGCCATCTTGTCTTGTTTCAGTGCTGAATACACAACTCAACACTTGATGATGTCTATATTTTGTCTATTCAAGTCATTCCTTAAAACAATTAGTTGCTAGCCCTTGAATTTTCTTTAAAAAGTGGTTACACCTTCCATATTGCCAGTTTAGGCTCTTATATATTTGAAATCCTTGCTTAAGTTAGGGTCGCATTAAGGGGATTCTGTGTGAAATCCGCTACAGAAGTTACCTGCCACACTCAATACTAATTGTGTTTGCTCAATGACTTTGTTGTTTCATTTTTAATTTTCACTCGTCAGTCTCAATACTACACAAATTAATGGAATAGTTAATGTAAAGCTGAAAAAATGGGCTCGTTGAATAGTGATCAATCATTTATATCACTACTGTTGAAATTTTTTGCATTGACTGTTGGCATTTGGCCTACATGAAATCCACACAAAGCAGCCCAATATTTTTCTTGTGATGCGAATTTTAGCAGAAGTTCGCATAATGTGGCTCTGCGCTTATCTGAGAAATGTGTGGATTGGCTCTTTATTTGGCCATGCTGCTGTACCATCACATATGTAACTAGTTGTGCTCAGGCCTTAACAAGTTTAAAACTTTTATTCTGGAAATATTCAGCTTCACAGTTTTGATGACATCACCGCAATTCAGTTTAATCATAGCATTCTAGTAATCTTTCATGGCATTGACTGTCATTCTAAGAAAAATTCAATGGCAATAAAAACAAAAGCATCAGCTGTAAGTTCTGTCAATTTCTGCTTTAAGATAAGTTGTGTGAGTTTATTGGATTATTGTGGACTTTTCATGTTTGTCTTTTTAAATCACTGAATCATATTGTAACTGTAATGGAGTTCTTATGCTATGCTATTTCACTATGTGGTAATTCTTGGCTAACCATTCTACTGTTATATGACTGCTATATTACTGCTATATTACTATTATATTGCCATTCTATTACTGTCATGATAATACTATACTACTACCATACATTACTATTATAGTACTCTCACATTAATGCTATATTACTGTTATATTATCGCTATATTACTGTTATACTACCACTTTATTACTGTCATTTATGGCTGACAATACACTCTTATCTGTAGACTACTGGGCTGTGCTTAACCAATAGAAGTGTGAAAAGTCAGAGCAGGTCTCAGTACTACACTTCTCGTGACCAATCAGCTTCCCCATACAGACGTAGCTGTATCCTGGAGCCTCGGTTAGAAGTTTCGCAGCAGGCATCAGCTAAATTCAGTCAGGAAATGCAGGTGCACACTGGGTCTACTTTAATACGAAACGTTACATTAAAAGTTAATTGTGTTAGATACTTCACACAATCATTTATAAAAGACTAGGTTAGGCTTATCATTAATGAATTATATAACTTTTCTTAGTAATTACATGGCAAGTATATTTAATTGCAGACCTAATAGTAGAAAAAATCTATAAATATAAATCACATGCTTTTGTTTCTCGCAATGATGAATGTAATTGTGGAACTAGCTTAAAGAACTCACGATGTTGTCTAAAAGTATGCTCATGCAATTATTACAGTTCTGTCCCCTATCATATCTAACAGTTGACACTTTACATCAGGTGCTTTGTGTTGTCTAGGCAGAAGATGTGCTGCAGGGTGTAACTCTCGGTGATTCTTTTGCTGACTCGGCTGATGTCGTCTTCATCCAGCCCGACTCATTCAAGTGAGACTAGATTTCTCTTTTGCTTCTCTATAGTAGGCAATATACAGTAGATAGTAGATAGTAGACAGTAGATAGTAGACAGTACAAAATAAAGAGTAGATAGTAGATAGTTGACATTAGATAGTAGACACTAGACAGTAGATAGTAGACAGCAGGTAGTAGATATTATACAGTACAAAATAGAGAGTATATAGTAGATTCTGAACATACAATAGGTTTCATGCTTCCCTGTGCATCTAGTTTCTTTAGTTTAACTTTACCTTTAGTTCTACATCACATATTCATTTATTTAAACATTATTTGTCATTACCTTGTAAAAGTTGTAATGCCTTCAGTTCTATATTTAGTCTACTTAGATGCTGTTTAGTACTTACTCAATTATAACTGCCGGTAGTTGATTAATGTAAGAGCATACATGGTTGAAAATAAGTTTATTGAGATTGGAATACAGTGCCAAGTTGTTATGAATACATTCAAATTCCCCTGAAATGTGTTTATTATGCAATCAATGCTGTTTCAGAAGAGGTGTTAAAAGAACATTTGAGTTTTTGAGTGTCATAAATGATGAGGAAGAGGTGCCCAGAAAAGTTCAGAAACTAGACAGCCGGTTTGCTACAAGAAGTCATCGAAGATGATGTCTCGCAACTCGCATAGTATACTTCTGATACATGTCATTGTGTGACTCGCAGTTTACCTGTATGACATTTTTTTGTACTCATAAGATTTGAATATGCTTCTGTTTCTGTTATATGCTCCTATTTTTGTTGACATTCTTGTTTTTGTTGTACAGGTTTATACCATTTTAAATGTGCGTTTGGTTTTACATGCCAATAAACCTATTCTGATGCATTTAAGAAAAAAAAATCTTAATATCTATTTTATTTTTTAATCAATATCATAAACTTTCGAGAAAATGGTGGAACTGCGTTTAAAACTTGTGCTTTACTAGTGTATAAACTAGAGTTAAACTTTAACCGGATATAGTGATGTGCATGAGTTCAGCTCGTTATGTAACACTGGGTCACAACATCTGGTGTGATAAGGCCGTAGCGGTAGGGTACGATTCTATACTTAGCATCTCTTATCAGATATTTCCTCTTCATTGACGTCAAGAGTTATTTCCATATTATTTTTCTGCCGGATATGATGTCGATCCCATGTACCAGATCCATCAACTTGGATAGATACAAATTTCCTACTTTTATTGTCGCCCATGAAGTTTTTACATTATTAAAGTGACTAACATCAGTTATTGAATGAAAACAAAAGCTGTCCAACACTTTTCCAGCAGTTTTAATGCCTAACTTATGAAAATCTCACAAAATATAGGTAGCTGCAGCAATAAAGAAATTAAAAAGAACCTGTGTTCTAGGTTAAAATGTAGCTTCAGGAGTTGGTTCTCATGAGAGTTTCAACCTGCGTACACTTCAAACCAACATTTATTGAGAAAAATAAACCACTTGGGCTATCAAACTTTCTCCACCATGTCACAAACAATTTAATCTAATGCCTGCGTTTAACTAGTTCTGCTGCAAATGGGTTGAATCATTAGTCAGTGCAGTTATGGCATTATGACTCATTCAAATTGGTAAAATAAAATAAATAATATACTAATTGAATTCAAGGGTAATTGCTATTAGACAACCAATAATATATCTTAATACTTTAACTGATGGCAATGATGACCTTGCCTTTATAAATCATGCTGTTTCATAAAATATAACTCATGATCAAACATGAAAGATTGAAATACATACTACATATGGAAGGAGCAGTAATGGTCTAGGGGTTAGAGCGTTTGCCTAGTAAACACAAAATCATGGGTTCAAACCCCGGCAAAGGCCATTGGTGATGTTAGAAAGAGCATCCAGTCATATTTGCTTCTGTGCCCCATCTGATGAAGTTCTTAGCCCGATTTAACAAAAACCCTTTCCATCAGAGGTTTCTCACAGAAATATAAACTATAAACTTTTGTGAGTTTTATAAGACATATGGATATAAGTATTAGTTTGAAGAGAATTTGTTATCTGTAATTAGTATATTGAGTATTTGCAATTGAATATTAATAGCAATATTAAGTTAATACTTTTCGATATATGATAATGGTTTATTATACATGTTATACTATTGTAGCTCTGTAGGTTTGCATGTTATACTGTTATAGGACTGTAGGTTTGCATGTTATACTATTGTAGGACTGTAGGTTTGCATGTTATACTGTTATAGGACTGTAGGTTTGCATGTTATACTGTTGTAGGACTGTAGGTTTGCATGTTATACTGTTGTAGGACTGTAGGTTTACATGTTATACTGTTGTAGAGCTGTAGGTTTGCATGTTATACTATTGTAGGACTGTGGGTTTGCATGTTAACTGCAACAGCAGGTTGGAGAACTAAGTTTGCTAAAACTTTCACTCATTAACTGAAACGTGCTTTTATTTCTGATGGCAAGCATGTAGCAACTAAAACGACCGTGACGTTATGTATTTGCTCAGCTGTTTGAAGCCCACTGACACTTGTGCTGATAGTAAAGTATAAGTCTTAGACCTTAGACACTCAGATACGTGGAATCACAAACCCGTCCCTTAAGCCTTAGTGAATCAAACTAATGCATGAGAATTGCCGCATGTGATGATGGCAGATCATATATAAGGCTGGGTTTTGTTGGTATTCAGCATTCAGTGGAATCAAGTACAGCTTAGCAAGGTAAGCAAAGCAAAGTAAGTAAGTGAAAGCAGTAAAGTGTAAAAACTTCTAACTCAAGTAGACTAAACTTTATTACATAAATTTGTTATAACTTGAAACAATTCATTGGATATGCTTATATTACAATAATAAATGTTGAATATGAAGATTGTCTTATCTTGTGAATGTGTGACATTGTAGCAAGATGAGACTTTCCGTTGCATTGATCGTTGTTGTTGGTTTGTTCGCCTGCTCCCAGGCTGATGTGTTGGACACTTTGAAAGAAACTGGAAAAAACCTAGTGACTGGACTCGTTAACAAAGGAAAAGAACTTCTTACAAGTGAGTAACCTTATGAGAGTTGCCTACTATTGCTTTTGTTCTCTAGCACGGTCAATTCATGAATTTAAAAGTGTCATATACTGCTGCCAACAAACTCGATCAGTAGTGTCCAGCGTTCAGTTACATTGTATTATATCCTGTAAAAAGATAGAACAAATGAGTTAAATTTTTTGGAAAAAGCATTTGCAGATCATTTAGGAGCAGTAGTGTAGACAGTGAGATAGCCTAAATTTTATAATGCTTTTGTTTAACTTTGGTTTGTGGCACAGGTTGAAATTATCGCGAAAACACAACTTCTTTTGCTACATTTCTAATCTAGAACACAGGTTTTTCTCAATGTATCCATTACTGCACCTACCTCAGATTCCGTGCAATTATTCTCACTCATGAGCTGCAGTCTAAATAAAATTTACTTCTCAATTAATGTTTTGTTCGCAGTGTTTTAATATCGTAATTATGTAGTTTATTTAATTATTTATGTGCTCATGGTCAACTCAAAAGTTTTATGCCTTGTACTTTAGGTGTAGCCCAAAAGTTTCTTGGAAAGTTGTTTGGCTCAGGTCTCCTTGGCAAACGTGATCTTGCTAGCTTTTCTGATAAGTTGAAAGGTGCTTTAGCCAAGGTGAGATCATGTTAGGAATTGTGGCCATTGTTACTAATTATAGCCTGTGGAATTTACTAGGAAAAGCTATTGAATAGTATATTGATAATAATATTGGATATATAGCTTTCAAATAAAATCAATTACAATGACTTTCTGCTGAAGATAAGTGTGAGTTAGAGTGAGGGATTAAAGAGTTACTCTGAGTCAACAAAAAATTTATGAGTATCATTATACTAGAACTTCTAGCATCTCCATTGACTGACTGAAATATACTTTGTTCTGTAATTTTTAGGCTAAAGACCTATTCGAAACTGCAAAAGAAAAGGGCCTCACACACTTCCAAGGTGCTGTGGACAAACTGAAAGCTGTTCTCAAAAAATTCCACGAGAAAGTTGGTGTTCTTAAGGTGCGACCATGACTACTACAAATTATACCATTTGTATTAGATTAGTTGAGGGGTATTTATTAACTGGTAAATTTCATTTACCCATTATATGCTCAAACAACCACAAGGCATCCCCATTTCTGTAAATAGCAATTATTTCTTGATAAAAAATCACCTCTGTGGCAACTTACACAGCTTGCCTTTTCTTTGGTCTTTGCATGGTTAGGTCTAATCTATCTTCAAGTTGAAGCTTTATCAGTTGGCTGAAGTATGCAGTCTTCCTCATGCAGTTATATCTGAATACTAAGATTTCTCTTAAGTATGTGGCCCTTCTCAGTTCATCAAACCTTTCAAATGTCTGATGTCCTCGATGTCTCAATCTTGTAGAGTGCTGATGATGCCAAGAAAGCTGTTGATGCTGTTGTTGACGATCACAGCAAGGTGCAAAAGAGAATTCTCGCCGATCTTCTACAGAAAGGAAAAGACCTTTTGAGTGGTGCTGTCGGTCTTGTGAAGAATGCAGCTTCCGTTGTGAGCATAAAATTTTTCTTTTTTAATTTATGTGTAAGTAGCAAGTGCGATAAGCTGTCGATTATTATTTCTTGAGTTTTTGACTATGTCAAATAATTTTCAGTTGAAAGCCAAGGCCAGTGAACTTGTGAGCGGCCTTCTCCAGAAGGGAACTGACCTTCTAGGAAAGAGAGCTACTCTCAGTGATCATCTTCAGACTATCGGTAGCGCCCTGAGCTCTGCTGTCTCTCCCTTCAAGGATGTGAGTACTCTAGAACTTTCTATACTGACCTGAATAGGTGCAACTACATCTATAGTGTTGGTATTGCCCAGTAGCTTCTGTGGTGTAATGGTTACTGCTTGCAAGCCGGAGGTCTGTAATTCGAATTTCTTACTATAATTATTTTTATTGTAAAAAACAAGATATTTCCTGCTGTTTATTGTAATGCAACTTGCCACTTTCAAATTTATTAGGTCAAATAGTATGTTATTATTTTATTTTAATTCAAAGAAGTGAGTATTTCAGGTTTTTTAAAATTTTGCCTGTACCTAAAAAGTGCTAGCCGTTAGAGTTATAACTACATAAAATACATACATAAAATTTGGCATATGGGCTTTGTTACACTATAAATTTTGTCAATGCATGTCATCTTCTTTGAGTAATCAGAAAAAGAACTTCATTTAGTCTTCATGTAGACTATAAAAGTATTTTCTAATGAGCTAGTGTCGAAAATCTTTGTCTACTTCTGGCCCCATACTGCATTAGACCAAAGAACATAATGCTTTTTTATTTCACATTTTTTATAACTTTACTTAAGCTTTACCTATTGTAAACTGAACACTAGCTGAATAACAAAGAGCATATATGAAGAAACTAAAATAATCAAATTTCCACATATCTCAGATTCAGAGTGTATGTATGAAGAAAAGCCTGGTACCTAATTAAAACAGTATGTTTTGAAAATAGTTTAGCAATTTAATAAAAAGATATTGTAGTTCTGTTTTATATTTACTTCAGATTATTGCTGGACTTGGAAACTCTCTCAAGGGGCACTTCAGCAACTTGGTTGACACCGTCAAGGGTCACGCCAGCGCTCTCAAGACCAAGCTGTCCGGACACGTAGATGACTTGAAGCAGCACGGATCCACTCTCCTCCAGCACGGAAAGAGTGCTCTTACAGCTCTCTCTGAAGTTGCCAGCGACATTCTGAGTAAGCAGTCTATAATAATATGTTCTAGATTCAGTTGGTTTTCTACATCTAATGTAAACATTGTAACGCATTGTAGTATGATGAAGTGTAATACTTGTTGTGTAAATTACAGAGCAAACCCTCAGCAATGCCCAGTCATCTATTGATGGAGTAGCCAAGACCGCTGCTAATGCTGGACAGACCGTTCTTGATCACTTCGGTGGTGGAAGTTCTTTCTAATTCTGTAAATTTATGAGCCAATAAAAATTAATTGATTGCAATAAATTAATTTCTTATTGAGTCAAAAGGCATAGAAGTTTATAAGATTTTGAGCCTAATGTATTTGAAGTTATTGTCTCAATTTCCACCATTGGAAGACAAACATGATGTCAAAGCATTTCAATTAAACTCTTTTCTTCCAGCTATTCAAGCACTCAATTGCATTGCTTCAAATGGATCACAAATCGATTTGTGGTAGCAGTTTATATGAACTTATTGTTGTGGGTTCATTTACTGCGGCTGTTCCCAAACATTCGCATGTAACGATCGAAGCAATAAAATATAGCGATAGTCTAATAATTGAGCTAATTTTAAACTCTCATGTTTCAGAATTAATGGTTAAGGTTAATGGTTAATGGTTAAGTAATTTACAGTTCAACATTGTTAATTGAGAGTTATCCTATCATAAACTTTATATGAAAATTCGTTATATTCCAATATATTGGATTACAAAAGCGATGTTATAGCCCAAGAAACAACAAAAAACAACCCATTACTGTTTTGGGTTATGGCTAAAATATATATATATTGCTCCGCAATGACATTCAGTGATTGAGCTCTCTCACCATGGTCACAAACTCAAGCTGCTAGCATTTTGCAAGGCTCGTGACTCCTAGGTGACCCCTAGAGTCACTTGAGCTCTCTGGCTTGAGTTTACACACCTTTTAAATATGCTTTAGTAGAAACATAAGTTTCTACTATTGCGAAGGTGTGGGCCATGGTACTCTGTTCTATGCTGATGAGGGGACAAACCCCGAAACAGCTGCTGTCCACAGATTGAGGTATATATATATATATATATATATATATATATATATATAAATATATCTTTACGAGCTAGCAATTTAATTATAAATAGGTATACGAGAAACATTGTTGATGTATTACTTTATTATAGGTAAAATAATTCTACTAATATTTCGGGTACCACTGTACCCATCTTCAGAGTAGCAATGAATGAAATTCAAAAATTATTATGTTACGTTAGACGTTATGCATGACACAAAGAATAGAGAGTGGCAGTTATTGTAAATTATTGAAACTTAGGGAGATAATCTTATTTTATATATTACGCAGGTCAAAAATTAATTATACTGATTGTTTTGCATAAAAAATAAATTAGAGTTGACAAAAAAAAAAAAAAAAAAAAAAAAAAAAAAAATAGATATCCAAGTATAAATAGCAAGAATTAGTGAAACTATGCGAGAGTTGAGTAGTGTGGAGCTATTGATATAGTTTTAGTGGTATGGAGTAATTTTGTTTATTAAGTTGCGGTTTTATTTGTTTAATGTAGAGAGCTTCGGCTACTTTTCGATGGTGGATTCCTTTAAATGAATGATTTAAAACTGTTACATTGTCTATTGATATGTTTCCATGATTAGTGGTGGAAGAGTGTTGATAAATTTTGGAATTGATGTCATGGCAGTGTTCATGTATCCTGTGTGATAGGCGACGTCCGCTTTCGCCTACATATGTTTGTTGACAGGTAGCTTCAGGGCAGGTTATTTTGTAGACTAGGTTGTGAATGTGTTCTTTATTGGTTTTATCTTTGAGATTAAAATGTGAACTTAAGGGGGTTCCTTTAAATAAAATCCGGGCATTGAGTTCATTTGAAAAAGAGTCTGTAATTAATTTATTGAGGGAGCGGATTAGTTTTTCTCCTGTTACTCCTTTATAAGGCAGCTGGAGTAAAATGTGTTTCCTGTTGTCTTTTTCACTAAGTAGTCCGTCACCAATGTTGTTAATAGTTTTCTCTATTACATATTTAGGGTAACCATTTTTATGTTCAAAAACATTTCGAATATAGTTAAGTTCTTGAGTCTTAAGTGCTGGAGTAGAACAGATTTTATTAGCCCTTAATACTAGTGACTTGAGTGTGCTTAGCTTCCACGTTTTTAGTGAGAAAGAGTTCCAATGTAAATATGTATCGTTATGTGTTGGCTTGCGGAATACTGTGGTTTCTACTGAGCTATTGTGTCGCAAAACTGTAACATCCAGAAAAGAAAGTGATTTATTGGTTTCTAGTTCGTGTGTAAATTTAATGTTAGGATGAAAATTATTAAGTGTGTTGAGTGTTGTGTTAATATAATCAGGGTCTATTGTTGCAAATGTGTCATCTATGTATCTCACCCAAGGTGACATTGAATTCAATTTTGGTAATACTTTCTGTTCTAGTTTTGTCATGAATATATTCGCAATTATTGGTCCTAGAGGAGATCCCATAGCAACACCATCCGTCTGTGTATAAATGATATCGTTGAAAGTAAAGTGAACTTGTTTTGTACAAAGGTTGAGTAAGTTTATCATTTTCTTCTTTGGTATAGTTGTTTGGATTCGTTGTTTCTCATAAATATCAGTTATGATTGCTGAAATCGTGTAGTCAAGTGGTACAGAAGTAAAGAGGGAAACAACATCAAATGATATCAGTTGATGGTTTGCTGGAATATGAAGTTGCCGTATATATGTAAGAAAACTATCGGTTGATTCGATATTACTTTCAGATTCACTAAGTGGTTTTAGCATTTTGGCCAGGTATTTCGCAAGTTGGTATGATGCAGTGCCTATGTTAGAAATTATTGGACCGGACGTCGCCTATCACACAGGATACATGAACACTGCCATGACATCAATTCCAAAATTTATCAACACTCTTCCACCACTAATCATGGAAACATATCAATAGACAATGTAACAGTTTTAAATCATTCATTTAAAGGAATCCACCATCGAAAAGTAGCCGAAGCTCTCTACATTAAACAAATAAAACCGCAACTTAATAAACAAAATTACTCCATACCACTAAAACTATATCAATAGCTCCACACTACTCAACTCTCGCATAGTTTCACTAATTCTTGCTATTTATACTTGGATATCTATATTTTTTTTTTTTTTTTTTTTTTGTCAACTCTAATTTATTTTTTATGCAAAACAATCAGTATAATTAATTTTTGACCTGCGTAATATATAAAATAAGATTATCTCCCTAAGTTTCAATAATTTACAATAACTGCCACTCTCTATTCTTTGTGTCATGCATAACGTCTAACGTAACATAATAATTTTTGAATTTCATTCATTGCTACTCTGAAGATGGGTACAGTGGTACCCGAAATATTAGTAGAATTATTTTACCTATAATAAAGTAATAAATCAACAATGTTTCTCGTATACCTATTTATATATATATATATATATATATATATATATATATATATATATATATATATATATATATATATATATATATATATATATATATATATATATATATATATATATATATATATTATAATATTGCGTTGCTGTCAGGTATTCTATAAAGAAATCTTAAACCAAACAAAAGTATTGGGATTTTGCTCTCAATGATAACTGATTGTGTGTGGCAAGTAACTACTACATGGGATTTTCACCACATGAGAACATTCTCTCTATATGACCATAGTTTTAGGCTTTTAGCTTATTTAAAATCTTGAATTGTCTATCTAAAACACCACTTATACAATGGAATTATGTTAGGAAACATAGGATGGCTGGAAATAGATATTGGCAATGTTAAAGCCTGGTTTAATAGAATGTAAAACTTGCAGAGGCAACGCATGCAATTAGGCAGCAGTCATGGGTCAGCATGTTAAATTAGTATTGGAAAGCATTTTGTCCACACTGACACAAACAAGTGAATAACCTTTGCCTTTGTGTATCCATATTTCAACCAATATAACTTTAAGTTGAGTATGAATAGACGTTCTTTTCACAGCTCATTCTATGCTCTACCTGATTGGTTGAGAGCTGATCAGCTGATCAGTGTTGAAGCTATTATTACCTCCAGGGTAGAAGATTGCAGGATGTGGAAGTTATAGGTTGGTAATGTTTTTAAATGAATATGGCTACACTTGGAAGTTTTAGTTAATTTGGATTTCAACTCTCAGTATTGATGAATATCCCTGCCTCAACAACATGACTTTCAACTTTACTGCAGCTTATTAATAGATATATTGTAAATATTGCACTTCAACTAATGGCCATTAAAATAGCAAAAAATGGCAAGTACACATTTGGCAGGCTGGTAGAAAATAGAATCAACATATGATGGATGACTTTGCTAAATTACTCTAGTAAACAGTATAGAACAGAAAAGAATGTGCCATGTCAGGCTTTGAGCAATGAGCTATCAGTTCTGACAGCATAGGGCAGTTGATGTGTTGTATGACGTACCTGTAAGTTGATTGGCCAAACGGAATGTTTAACTAGAGTACATCACAATTAATATATGGAGTTGTTTTATCTAGAATGATATTTTCAGCATGATGTCTAAAAGTGTAAATAAAGCACATACAGTGCTAAATGCTAAGTGGATTTATTAGCTTAGGTCTACCCAACTACATGCTATACATTTTAGGAAGTGTCTTTATCACATGATACGACAGTAAACACAATCATTTATAAGATGAATATTATGTTGATTAGTCTTAAATTTGTGGAAATTATGTGTTTCCTGTGATAAGAATCAATTATACTGTATTTACCATTTTAATTAAAATTAAATAAAGTACTATACATATACTAGAAACTTGTTTCTATTAGTTATTATGTTCAAATTGATAAAGTGGGCTGTGCTGCTGTTGCTACAGTTTCAATAAAACGTGTGACTGTGCATTTATGAAGGGGGGGGGGGCTGGGGTTGCAAATGCTGGTTTTAAAAACTGCATATGTATGATATACCTTCTAGACATCCTTAAAAGTGGTCAAACCTATAACATGGGCTGTTGGCCCAAATGACAGTTTTTCTGCTTCTTTTTAAAAAACTCACTGAACTAAATTTAAAATTTATTTAATTAAGGTAGAGTATTTGTTCAATCAGCATAATTGCAGTTATTTTTAAAATAAAGCATATCAGAAATTTGGCCAAAATTTTGCATCAAGAAATAATTCACAGTTCAGTTGAGTATAAGAAGACAAAAGATTACTATTTTATAGTAATATAGTATATAAGAGAAATTAATTATTGTTATGGTATTGTAGTATATAAGAGTATATACGGTATTATTTCTGTTATGGTATTATATCATATGATAGTATATTTTTTGTTTAGTAAATGAGAGTATATTATTTTCTTATCTATCAAATATTATTTTATTACCATTTTTGACACATTATCTTGTGACTACAGACAAGCATATTTATGTTTTCTATTAGATTTCCGTTTTTATGACAACATAACAAAGCCTCTGTTTAACGCCACACCATCCGGGACCTGTCTTTATAAAAACAATCTTCTGAAGTATTTAGTGGGAATTATATATTTCCTTTTTTGTAAAGCCTCTCTGTGTTATGCTAATCCTGCTAATAGACAAAAACGCAGAACGTGATTTGGCCTTACAAATTGTTTATTGAGAATTACAACCTTCAGGTTTTGATTGTATCATTGTTCAGTGCAGCGCCCATATATTATCTTAGCTTAAATTGATAATCTGCTATTGCATCATCATATTATAATATCCTTCGTCATGATAATGTTTCCTGATGTTAAAAAATATTGCTCTCAATGCATCCTCATGAAGCTTCTGAATGCATCAGTTGATACCGGACTTGACCCATAAGTTGAATTATGTAGGTTGTGTATAGGGTAGTGAGGCTTCATTTCAGCAACTGATGGGAAGACATTGTTATGTTTATTTTACAGTAAAGTTAGATTATATGAATGTATTATATTACATGAACCTTTACATGAAGGTAATATATTAAAGTATTATATGAGTGTATTATTATATAAATTATATAATTAGAAATTATATAAGTAGCAGATGACAAAGGTGTGATAATGATAATAGAGTCAGCTAAAGTCTCAGCATCTGTGAAACAAGTGTTAATAATTCCCTTTCAAATCAGAGTGCCTCTGCTCCCTACTGCAGTTAATTATTAGATGATTAACGCCATCCATCATGATACTGAAGTAATTATTTCTATTAAGCTCTGGACTATTACGTAATCTGCTGCCGTCAACTCAACTCCCTTCTCTACGGAATATCATTTGTCTAACCATACCACTACACCACCATATACCACTATACCACTGTACCACCACACCACTGTACCACTATACCACCATACCACTACACCACTGTACCATCATATGCCACTATACCACCATACCACTATGCCACTATACCACCATACCACTACACCACCATACTACTACACCACTGTACCATCATATACCACTACACCACCATACTACTACACCACTGTACCATCATATACCACTATACCACCATACCACTACAGCACTACACCACCATACCACTACACCACGGCACCATCATATGCCACTATACCACCATACCACTACACCACTACACCACCATACCACTACACCACCATATACCACTATACCACTGTACTACCATACCACTGTACCACTATACCACCATACCACTACACCACTGTACCACCATACCACTACACCACTACACCACTGTACCATCATATGCCACTATACCACCATACCACTACACCACTACACCACCATACCACTACACCACCATAAACCACTATACCACTGTACCACCATACCACTGTACCACTATACCATCATACCACTACACCACTGTACCACCATACCACTACACCACTACACCACTGTACCATCATATGCCACTATACCACCATACCACTACACCACTGTACCATCATATGCCACTGCACCACTACACCACTACACCACTGCACCACCATATGCCACTATACCACCATACCACCATACCACTACACCACTGTACCATCATATGCCACTGCACCACTACACCACTACACCACTGCACCACCATATGCCACTATACCACCATACCACCATACCACGGCACCACCATACCACCATACCACGGCACCACATAGATTTGCTCTTAGAATATAGCAATGCCGAGAGTTTCTTTGAACTCTGTTTGAACGAAAACTAACAGCCAACTTGAGCCCTTCCAAGTGATTAAAGCTAAAACCTATTTTGTAAGTTTGTACTTCATTATTTTACATTTATTAAAAACACTTCTGAATATTTTTAAAATAATAAAAAAGTAGGTACTAAATATAAATCTAGCCCAAAGTATTTAAAGTGCCAGCTGTAATCAATGTTGAAATATTGTTTCCTGTAAAGCAAAAAACTATCTGGAACTCAAATTATTACTTGACCTCAAAAAATTTAAAGCCAGATTAACCAAAGATGGGCAGATAATGGTGATTTATTAACTTACCATCAATCAGACTGTCTAATATAAAATAAATTTCATCTTTAAGCACAAAATATTATTCAACTTGAAGAATAGAATTAAGGTTCTGCAGCAAGTTTATCCAACAACTAAATGAGACTAAATGTTGAAATATTGACATTATTTATGATATTGACTAATTATTAATGCTAATTGTTTGAAAATATTGTTTACACTATATACAAGTATATTCAGACACATTTGACACACTTGATGTAAACATAAGCATATAGCTGCATCTATCTGTACAAAGGTTACTTGGATTTAATTGCCAATGTTGTAGCATATTGCAATTGTAATAATATAATTTCATTAAAACATATTGCTTACATATTCTAAAAAAAAACAAACGTTTTTTTTTAATAAAACTTAAAACTAGTGTAAGCTTAAACTGCAAATGAAAGGTACACATCTACAGGTATTGCATGTTTATAACCAACAGTTCCTAGTAGCAGAGATTTCATAGCTTCTATTCACAAGACATATAGGGCTGGCATACACCACAGCTATTATTGTAGCATTAGGTGGACTAATAAAATATTCAAAATATCAACTTTATTTTAAGAACTGTAGCCATATTTGTTTTGTTGCAGACAAGTGAATTACAATATTTATAATCTACGAGGTTGAATACATGGTTGGAGTAGACAATCATCAGGCAAGTATGTAAATAGGACTCTATTTACTCACACTTGGGGAAACAATTTGAGTCCCAGCGTATTTTTCATAAAAACTGCTAAAATAATAAACACCCACGTTCTATAAAAACTTAATATGAAATGTTGGCAACTTAAAGCAATTCTTAGAAAAAGCAATCAAAAGACAACATATATAGCAAAACCAAAAATTAATATAAAGCAATTGATGATGAATCATAAAAAAAAACTTTAATTAGAAATTGATTACTTATTCAAAATGACTATAGGCCTAAGTTAAAATTAAAATGTGCAAAGAATACACGTCAATTTCCAGGTACAAAAGTAAAGTAATAGATAACTCAGATCGGCAGTCTTAGCTATAAACGGACCCATAGCTAAAATTCATTTTGAAATAACTGGCTCATAGGTAACAAAATACAGACTATACTATACAAAATAGATGGATGTGGAATACTGCCACACAATGTGCTTCTTAAAACTCAATGCTATGGCCATATACTGGCACATAATGATATAACAATATTATGCCTTAAGACCAAGGGACTGCCTTGCATAGTATATGCCTAGCAGATTTTACGAATGTTATTGATTTTGCTTGAAGGTGAATGACAGTTCATATAAATGTATGGCTGAAAAGTCAGTATCCCTTCTAGTTGTATTAGCACATTGTTTGGGGAGTTCAAAGCTCATTTAGTTTACAATTAGGCCAGATTTTAATTAACACATGTATGCATTTCAATTGCTTTATGAAAACTTCTCCATAAATAGCCTATAGAAAACACACTCTTGCATTAGTTACATAAATATTTTAGGACACCAATGAATTGCTCTATTTTAGAACTAAGTTTTAGCAATCTACTGATTCTTATTCTAACATTTGTTTGGCAAGAAGAGCCGTAAGTGTCATTCTAATATATTACCTCCAAAGTCATAATTTTAAACATTCTGAATTGAAGTTCAACTTTGGGTTTTAAAATATAATTCAGTGCTCTTATAATATAATTGCCTAGCCTAACATTTCAAGATATTATGTTTACACACCAGATTTCTAAAAATGTCTAGTTTTCCTAAAAATCCACCGATTACCGGATTGAAGCTCAGGAAAAAGAACATAGCTGAAGCACAGTTAACAGGCACCAATGATTCAAACCGATTTCATATTTCAATAATCAACACAGACAATACTTCATATATTAATCAAGGCTTGACTCTAACTGGTGACTCGTACAAACAGAAGAATGCTGACAGCAGCTCTCCAGAAGTTGTGCTTCGAGTCGAGGCTCTCCCACTAGAACACTGTCAAAGTGAAAGTAGTCTGTTCAACAAAGATGGCTCCCGATTGAATCTGACAGACTCTTCCCAGTCTCCAAGAAGTGAAAGTTCCTTCCAGAGAGGAGGCAGGTTGAGATCGAGTATACAAGAATTCAGAAACCGTAGTAGAGCTCACATAGAGAATGTCAGAGCAAGTATCAGAATAAAAGTAGATGAATATAACAGTTATGATGATGATGGAAATGAGTTGAAAGAGGAGGAAAAATCTCCTGAGATTACACAAAATCAGGTAAGTAACAATTTCCATAACTGAAGTATAGAAACCATTATAGCTTAGACTATTTATTATATTATTATATTGTATTGTAAGCTAAAGCTTTAAATGCTTTAAATTGAACATCCCAGTTTAACAAATATTGTATTTTAGTGTAAACCATAGTGTCTAAGCACTACAAAATGGTAATTAATTACTTAATTCAGCATTCATACATTAAATGTAATATTTTCTTCTACTTGCTTGCTTATGCTGAAAGTCAATCAAATAACTGAGCACCCTAATTTGAATGAATTTTAGATTCTGTGCGTCAACTGAGTGTGTTTTGACAACTACTACTACTACTACTACTACTGCTGCTGCTGCTGTTGCTGCTGCTACCAATACTAGCACTCCCACTACCACTACCACTACCACTACCACTACCACTACCACTACCACTACCACTACCACTACCACTACCACTACCACTACCACTACCACTACCACTACCACTACCACTACCACTACCACTACCACTACCACTACCACTACCACTACCACTACCACTACCACTACCACTACCACTACCACTACCACTACCACTACCACTACCACTACCACTACCACTACCACTACCACTACCACTACCACTACCACTACCACTACCACTACCACTACCACTAACACTAGCACTATCACTACCGCTACTATACTACTGTTATAGTGTAAATCATAACCTTAAACAAGTGAACAATCCATATTTTCACACAAATTAGATTTGCTAAAACTTAATGTGTAATATTATTATATATACAAGCCAACTTTTATGTAGTTATATTTTAGTTCAGCACAGCTTTTAGAAGTTCCATGAGACGTTCTAGAAAGTTCATCATGGCGGCTGCACAACAAGTACCCATAACTTCCCTAGCAAAGGCAATGGCAGGAGACACTATGACTTATTATGAATAGAGAGTACATGCAGGTCGTAGGCTTATATAGATGGTAAGCTTATATACCTCCAAAAACCTTTCACCTTTACTTTTAGATGATATATCATATCATCATACAAATTTTAACTTTTAGTACTCAAATATACTTTGATTTAAAACTTATTTGAATTAGGGTTTGACCATTATAAAAATATTTGTTTGGTTTTCTTTTTATTCATGACATTTGAATGTATTTATTATACTTTTAATGGCTCAAATGTAAATGAATTATTGCATTTTTCATGTAAAATTTTTATTTTGAGTTTTGTTTTATACTAAATATAGTTGCCCAGCAGCATCTTTTAGTCCCTTTCAATATGCATTAAACCTTTACTTTTTTCAAAAAGCATTAATTGTTTGAAATTTGGCAATATTTGGAAATATTGCTGTATTTTTTATGTAATTACATAAACAAGGGAATGCATGTTAATAAATTTTGTAATATAAAATACCCTATTGCAATAAATATTTAGTATTTATATTTTAGAAACCATACTGTACATCTTATATGATAAATGATAAAATGAATTCAAATTAGTTTAATCTATTCACCAAACTATTGCATATAATGAAATATAAATAGAATATGTGAACCCTTTGAACTTTTCAAAACACAGATATTGCTGGTAGGTTGACTGTTCTTCTAAATATTAATTCTTTCTTAGATTATAAATGCTAAAATAACTGCTGTATTCTATCCAGCAATTAATTTAAATAATCCCATAAAATAACCTGATTTGAACAGCATAATTTAAATATTTTCTCAATGAATTGGCCTGGTCATTTGCCTATCCATTGAATAATAATAAGTCACAAAGCTAACTAAGTCAATAAACAAAAGCCTACCATTGTTACGGTATTATAGTATATAAGAGTATATAATTTCTTGTTCTGGCATTATCTACCAAATATCTATCTCAACTTTTCATGACATATTGTCTTGTAGCTACAAAAAAATCATGGGTTTGGTTTATCACTATATTTTTAGTTAGTATATTAATACGGTTGTAAACAATGCCCGTCTTAACCCGGGACAACCGGACTTGTCCCCATAAATAGCATCTCCTGGGGTATATGGTGGGAATCATATATTTCCTCTTTTTTAAAGCTTTTCTGCCCTATGCTAAACCTTTAATAGACAAAAACTTAGAGGCTGATTAGGCATTGCAAAACATTTTGAGAATCACAACTGGTTATAGATTCTGGTTACTTATTCAGCAGTGAAATAAGTAAATAGTTATTTAGGTTGATTGATAATTCTGTAGTCACCATATAACTATGTCATATGATGATGTTGCCAAGTGACTTACAGTTATAAGGAACTCTGAGGCCCAACAAGTAATTATTACTAGATTTGACTCCAGGATGCATCTAAAGTAACTTATCCGAGCTTGCCATCAGCATGTTAAGGGTGTGAGACGTGAATAAAAACAAAATTTAAGTTCCAGATATTAGTTTACAACTGCTACTTGTAAGTAACAGATAATTCAATTTGATATCTTCCATATATTTCAGTGACAGGGGAGATAATTCCTCTGATAGTCAGTGTATTTCCAAAATACTTATACTGATATTATAACCACCACACATTACCATAATTAAATGAAGAATACATAAT
Source organism: Bugula neritina (assembly GCA_964035545.1). Taxonomy (NCBI): domain Eukaryota; kingdom Metazoa; phylum Bryozoa; class Gymnolaemata; order Cheilostomatida; family Bugulidae; genus Bugula; species Bugula neritina. Next base: position 11,222,029 of record OZ037767.1, read on the forward strand.
ACTATGAAATCAGGCAATGATTGAACTTGATTCTATCCTTTATTAATTTGGTATCGATGTTGAAATCCAACTCCGATTGCAACTATTAGATTTGCAGTGAGAGCTGCTATTTTTTGTCAATTGCAATGATATATAATAGAGGAAGTGTGATAGATTCTTATATTTGATTGGCTGAATGAATACAACTCGCTGCTATTATTGGCACATATCTACAGTAGATTTTGTAATAGCATGTATGGCAGAAATCTAAGTAAGTTTTTTGCAAGGTAATATAATATGTTTTTGCTTAATGACATGCTATTTTTAGAATTAAAACAAAACATCAAACTCATAATTAGATATAAAAAATAATATGATAATAATTACTTATATAATATAGAAATTTATGTTAAAAGTCTGAGTGAACCAAGTTTCTTTAGAGAGTTATTATACATTATTTCAGTTTTCTACTGATACATACCGCTTATAGTAATGTGTAGTATTGTGGACTCTAATGCAGTGTAGAATACTCAACTGTCTGTCCATTTATAGCAGAAGTAAAAAATAGTGAAACTCAATCCAGCAATGTTGTAAGCATAATCTAGCCCATTTAACAATTTCTCCAAGTGAGTTTGCACATGACACAAAGTTAAACAAAAATCCTAAAACAATGTAGTCCTGTATGGGTAGCTGCCCACTCTTATAAGAATACATAGGATTAAACTCGCTTCAGAAGCTAGGGTATATTCTTATTATGATTTGTTGTAAACACCAAAATAAAAGTTTTATAATACAAATGTTTTTCCACTATATATAGCAAGCTATTTTTAAATTGGTATAACTTAATTTTTAGTTGCTTTCTAGTTATCAGTACCATTATAATTTCACATTTCAAGTTCTACAATGAAACCCTCGTAAAATAGACTAATGGGATTATTACTGCTTAGTCAACAAAAAAGCAACTTAACTAATTGTCTAAGTGATGACAGAAGATTAACTTAACAACTGATCTTCTGTCATTATCAGCCAAGTGACAACAAAATTTAAACTTATCCATCTATAGTGACTTTACCAAGCAGTCTGTCTTCATATGTGATTATGGAAAAGTGCCAGTGTGGGCTTCAGCACAGTTTAGTGTCTGCTTGAATCTTAAGAGCTGTATGAGTTTTTACTCAAATGGTTGTTAATTATTTATATCTTCAAAAAGTCAAGTTAGGAGGTTTAATAATTTCAGTAATATAAATAATTATCATTTACAATTGAGACATTTTCTTGCAGTGAATAGTTTTGTTTTTGCTGTTATCACTTCACTAACTACACCACAAAATGCTGCAGTGGCTGTAGCACTTGCTTATTTACAAATAAAGGAGCAAAATAATTGCGTTAAACAGCTCTTTGGTGTGGAAAATACAATGCTACTGCTATATAAATAGTGCAATACTACTGCTATATAAATAGTGCAATGCTACTGCTATATAAATAGTGCAATGCTACTGCTATACAAATAGTGCTACACTACTGCTATATAAATAGTGCAATGCTACTGCTATAAATGCTAATAACAAATAAGAAGTTGGATGCAACTTGCCTTTAGCTGGTAGCCTATAGTTATTACTAAAACACTGAGTCTATCATATACAGTATAGGCCCTGTGAGTTTGATGCTGTTACAAATACGTAAATGTTGTTTTAGCTAGGCATTTATTTAGAGGAAATTCAATTTTGAATTTTGGGCAAAATATGCTTTAATTAGAAGGCACTTGACTCCTAACATTATGAACTTATCAACATAGAAAACAAAAACAAACATAATGTAGTATGAGTATCAGATTGTTAGTAAATGACGTAATTAACTATTATTTGTAAACATTATGTAGGTTTTTCAACTTGTTGCTATAAAAGATTGTGTAGGATTATGATAAATATGTTTTATTGTGCGCTATAGTTGATCGAGTAGTACAGAGAGGGTGAAATCGGTATATACATAAAACATTAGATGTTGCTGAACGCTGCTCATAACTTTTCTCTGAAAATATGTATAGCACCAATGCTATATAATACAATACCTAATGGTAATGCTACATGTTGTTACCAGATTTAATTTAATATCATGTTTAGTACCAAATCTAATATCCCGCCACCCTCGCAGGACCACGGCGGTGAAAGGTGACCAAAGGTGACTTAATATTGTGCTTAGAAAACGTGTTGAATGCCATTAAAAGAAAGCTACAGTTTAAATTAACCTGTAGACCTTCACAAAGCCATGATTATTGCTAAAGCTAAGCAGTATATATAAAAAGGACAAAAACTATGAGTCAAAGTATTTAAATATCAAATAAAGTTTTGAAACATTTAGCTTCGAAGAAAGTTTTGATATTTTATACACAAATTACCTAATTTGTAATTTATACAACATATCATGTATATTAATTTATGGAAATTTATAGAGAAACTTTATTAGAAAGCTTGAAATATCTTTAGACAACTATTTAACCCAATTCAATTTTAGCTTCCAAATTGTAACTTGATTCAAAGCAGCTCTGCTTAGTACGGAAAAAGCATTTCCTGTACAGTGTGACTTGAACTTGGCCCTGTATTCTGCAAATATAAGTTTATTATTGATCTAAATCATTTCACCCTAACCACTAATAGCTATTAAGTACTTCTGATCTATGGCAACATCAGTAATTATTTATGCAAGCTTATAGAAAATTAATTAAAGAAACCAGATGATGGATGATTGTGCTAGAATGTTCCATTTGAACTCACAGAAATATAAATTGCCATGTCATGATGTAATAAACAAACTGTACTATGACAACATCTGACAGGTGATACTTGGTATGACGTAGCTGTAACCTGATTGGTCAGATGCAATACACATGAGCATATAGCAAGTATAATGAAGACACAATACCCTAGAGTTGAATATAATTATTATAAAAGCTACGGTAGTTTAGGATAGGCTTTTAGTTGACATAAAAACAGCTTCCAGAACGTAACATACTTGCATATTTCATCAAATAGTGAGTTTTATTAGTTAAGTGAGTCTCAAATATACATATATGCTTGTATATTAGATATGCTTATATATGTTGCATATGAAATAAAGATAGCATAAATACTAAAATCAAGCTATCACACCTACAGCATTTAATATCTTTAAAAAGTGTTGTTGGATATTTGATTAGTGTTATATAATAATGCTATATTGTTTCTATTAACCTGCCATTACTTGTTAGGAAAAATGTGAAAATATACTATAATTGAAATATGTTTTAGTTTCCTTTATCTACTTTACTTTGCTTGAACTCAGCAATCAAATTTATGCAGATGTATGAACTAAAATTAAGGGCATTCTTCTATTGCAGAATAGGCACTGTGCAGCAGGTGGTTCAACTTTGCAGACATGTCATTAGCATAGCATTAGGGTACAGACGAAGTTATATCACCTCGGCTGTGGTAAAAGTAAATCTAAAGACTCTAAAGTTCCTAAATATTTAACCAGCATGCAAACAATATTTTCATTTACATAGAATCATCTAATTTGTATTGATAAAATACCATCAGTTTGAGTTATCTTCCTCCAGTTTTTGGTGTATTAGAAGGTATTTCCTACTGCCTAATAAAGAAAAACTTGTTATATATATATACATGCATGCTGGTTGCTCTCAGCTGACAGAAACTGCCCAACAGTTTGACTGTAGATGTGACACCCTGTGTGTGTACAGAACAGCAGTGACTGTGGCTGTGTAGATGAATGGTGAGAGACAGTTTTGATAGACAAATGTTACATGTGTGTCTAGTCTCTAGTCTGTTAGTTTGAGTACTTCTGTATGCTCTATTATTAGATGGGCCAAGTAGTTTTCTCCTCTCTGATGTGAGATGCTGCTTCAGTTCCTTTCTCCATTTCTTGCTATCAGATTTTATGTTTTCCCAGGATACTGTGTCTATGTCAGAAATGCATATGCCCTTCAAGCAAACATGTTATAGCTATGTAACTGATGACACTATTGTGATAAAATAGCCAATGTCAGTGTCAACTCTAAATAGAAAAAAGTTTATAGTCTGCAGATTACTTCTTAGTTGTTGCAGATTGCTCTTAGTTGCTGCGGACTACCTCTCAGTTGCTGTTGATTACCTCTTTCATTATAAGCAGAAAAAAGCAACATATATATCCTCTCACACTACCTGACACTTGTTACAATACACAGTTTCTTGTAGGTCAAGTTCACTTAATATCACTGTGGAACTTATTAAGTATAGTGTTGTGGCCAAAGGAATGCTGCACAGCCAATTATCTAGCATCTGCAACTCGTTGCAAAAGTTGAAAGGTGTTTCATACTTCAGTGTTTAGTTGAAAAGACAAATTAACTGTCAGTGTCACTGCACTTGTAGTTGTTGAGAGCATTGTTTAGCAAGGTCGAGATTCCTTTTGTTTATCTTTCAATTAGAGCATAATACAAAATTAGGTTTATTCTTAGTGGAACGCTATAGATAGATATAAGTAACTCTCACACATTCATGCAGGGTAGTAGCAGCTTTTACAAAGATTACTACAGTTGCAAACCAGCTCTGTTAACTCTGCATTTATAGATTTTTTGCATCTTAAACTAAAAATTCATGTCTTTTTCTTAATCTTATGCAACTTAACTATTTTGTTGAAAGCTGAAAAACTTGTTGCATTTTTTTAGAAAATGCCCAGCTTTCTTGAAAGGCCGCCTTTTAATAAATGGAAATTTCTACAGCGCCTGCTCAACAAACGCAATGCGGGAAAAGTAGAAACAACTGAAGCAGATGCAGCAGATTCGTCTGGGATTTCAATAATCAACACGGACAATTCCTCACACACTGATCAAAACTCGATTCTAACTGATGACTCGTACAAACAGAAGAATGCTGACAGCAGCTCTCCAGAAGTTGTGCTTCAAGTTGAGGCTCTCCCACTAGAACACTGTCAAAGCGAAAGTAGTTTGTTCAACAAAGATGGCTCCCGATTGAATCTGACAGACTCTTCTCAGTCTCCAAGAAGTGAAAGTCCCTTCCAAAGAGGAGGCAGGTTGAGATCGAGTATACAAGAATTCAGAAACCGTAGCAGAGCTCACATAGAGAATGTCAGAGAAAGTATCAGAATAAAAGTAGATGAATATAACAGTTATGATGATGATGGGAATGAGTTGAAAAAGGAGGAAAAATCTCCTGAGATAACACAGAATCAAGTAAGTAATGTTCATATTATTCTAGAATCTAAACAGTTTATATTATCTTAAATTAGTAATAAAAGACCTTTATAATAACCATATTGCAGTTTATACTTTAGACTATCAGTTGCACTATGTATCTCAATTTTGATTTGAAGCGTTGCAAAACTACTACTGCACTAAAATGTTTAACTATCTATAATATCATCCTGCTGCGATGTGGTAATCTCACCATTTAGGAGCAGTAGTGAAGATAGCCTAATTTTATTAATTTTTTACTACATTTTGGTTTGGGGCGGGTTGAAGCTTCTGCGAGAACATAACTTCTTTTGCTACATTTCTAATCTAGAACACCTAGGCTCTTCTCCATTTCTCTATTACGCACCTACCTCAATATCACTATGTTATTAACTTCTTGAGCAATATAATGACGTGCATAAAAATGCAGTAATCAGGTTGTTCTCACATTATACACTGCAATGGACTTTTTTGGAGTTAAACATATTAACTGTCATGGATATCAGGCAAAGCTCATAACCCTTAGAGATGCTTGAGTTCTTAGGTTGGAATTGAGTTTTGATTTTCTTAAATAATAACATGCTTTGGTGAAACATTAGTTTTTTGCCACTGTGTGTTTTGTGCTGGGAACAAGCCCTTAGACAGCATCTGGACACAAATCGAGTAACAATTTGTATGACTTTTAAGAAATGTTCTAACTGTATGTTGTCAAAACAGATTCTCTAATGTATAACAAGTTCTTCTTGACTAAATAACTGTCAAATTGCACATTTTCAAGACTGTTTAAGTTTCTCAATGATCATTGTCAGTAGCTTTAGGTATTCAGTAAGAAATGCAATTGTTGCATATTGTACTTGTACAAGTTATAATATAAGTTTGCTTTATGTACCATTGCTTACACACAAAAACTCAAAATTTTGTGCAGTCTCCTTCCCTGCAAGAGCACTTGTTGACAATAGCCTACATTTTCACTAAATACTCAATATCAACATGGTCTTAAGAATTTTGCTATGTCACAGGGACATTGTGACCTGGCAATTAAATGATTGCGTGCTTGGATTGAACTCCCGGAAGGACAATTTTAGCCCATGACGTAGTCAGTGCTCTAGCCAGCTCACCACCCTGCTCTTGGAGTAGGCTATTGCTTATATAAACATGCCTTGTGAACTGTGTTTGATTGCTTTGGCAATATGCCTAATGATATAATATAATGTTTGTTTTCCATAAACAGACATGTAAAAAGAAATGATTATGTAGATTTTGTGTGGCTGAGATACGTAAAATTTGGGTTTCTATTGAAATGGCTACGTGATAGCTACATATTTAACTGTGTTTGGTAGGAGATAGTGTTCAGGGGTAAACTTAATCTGTAAGATATATACAAAAATTCCAGAGTAACTATATACAGCTGCTCTATGTAACAGATATTTTGCACCTGTAGAAATATAATTAAGGCTAACCCAATGATAATAAAGTGTGTGAACTATCTGCAGTGAAAGAACAGCTATGCAGATATTTTGAATGACCTCTATTCTTGTAGCTACCTGTAACTTGCCAATTGCCTCTATCTTGCCCCTAAGTTGCTTCTAAACGGCCAGTTGCTAATCTAAGTTGCCAGCTGCATTGCCATAATCATTTTCAAAAGTGCTTATATCTTAATGTTAAATGATACAAGCTACAGTTTGTATAAAGCAGCCAGTGCCATGCAAGTTATAATGTTGTCCACTTTTTAGTTCAGCACAGCAATGTGTAATATTATTATATATACAAGCCAACTTTTATGTAATTATATTTTAGTTCAGCACAGCCTTTAGAAGTTCCATGAGGCGTTCTAGAAAGTTCATCATGGCGGCTGCACAACAAGTACCCATAACTTCCCTAGCAAAGGCAATGGCAGGAGACACTATGACTTATTATAAATAGAGAGTACATGCAGGTGATATGCTTATACAGAGAGGGAAGATAATAGGCTTACACAACACAGATGTTACTAATAGAACATATTATGATATGTCACACAATTAATTCACCTCTGCAACAATATCATGTCCCGTATATCTTATAAAGCAGAAGCTGTCTGTATAAATTCATATGGTAGTCACTGCTCTCATTTATTGTATATAAAGTTATATGCAACATTATGCTGAAGTTTCAACAGCATATAAATGATCTACTTTTGTGATAAAAATAAATTTGTCATTGTTTCATTTATTACTCTAATTAGAAGCAATTGTTTTGTATCTATTATATAAATTGTTATTATACTAAATTAGATGTAATTATTGTAATTCAGTCAAACAAATAAAAATTGCATCATGCTCACAGATTAAATTAAACTCACAAAAATTATAAACTAATATTGAATATACTGATGGTCATTATAATTTAAAAAGCATAATGATAGCAGCTGCATGTACAAGTATATATTGATGTGATAAAAAGTCAAAGATCAAATAAATTCAGTATAAAACTATAGTGTTGAAAATATGCTTTTTCTGTGATAAAAGAATTTACTTTCTGCATCAGTTGTCAAAAAACACAATATTAAATTTTGGTCGAAACATTATATAGTTGCTTTTGGTATTATACAACCAACATATAAATTTCCCTACTCAATAAAATAAAAATACATTAATTTTTCTCCTTGAGCTAATACCTACTTAAATATTTTAAAGCAATTTTAGAGAGTCTTTTATTATCTGAAGTCTGGCTTCAGTTTGAATTGTTTTTATCATATCTGAATCCAATATTTCACAAGCGCAAGGAACAAGCATCGCTGTATAATGTATTTACAAAAAAAATGTTTGTAAGACTCTTTCTTTGTTCAACAGCAGCAATAATCAATTGAGTTTATTAAACCATCCAGACAAGTAGTATGGTGGTTTGTTCTAAAGAGCTTGCAATAAGTGTATAGGCATCACCTATCCATATGGCAAGTAATGATTACAATGATATTATTTACCCTCGGCTTAATAAGTAAACAACATCTCATTGTTGTCCAATCTTAAATTTGCTGAATGATTATTTTGTGACCACAAAAATTCCCCATGTTTAGTTTTGAATAAAAAAGTATGCACCAAATTTATTTCTTAAAGAAATGCTAAACAGAGTCTTGCTTTACATTACTTGTTTTTGTAAACAGTATAGAAGTATAATGAGAAGGTATAGTCTGTAGGAGATGGTGTAAAAGACTGTGTATGTGTAAAAAAAGGTTATAGTTTTTAGGAGAGGGTACATCAAAGGATGTAAAAGAGGGTATATGGGAAGAGTATAGAGAAGGGTATAGCTCCTAGGAAAGGGTATAGGTGGGTATTGGTCCTAAGGAAGGGTATAGCAGGTATAAGGGGTATGAGGGAGAGCATAAGAGAAGGTATATAGGAGAGAGTATAAGATTGGCTTATAAAGAGAGTAAAAGAAAGGACATAGTAGAAGGTATAAGTTTTATTTACTGGAAAATAGCATAATTATTTTGTTGCTGCTCAACTGAGAAATTACTCCCAATTAATGCTGTTTATTGTTGCAATTTGCAGAAGAGGGGATTTTGGCTTTGTTTGTATAAAAGTACAATTATCGAATAATCCCTAGCACCATTTTTCATTTCAGCATTTCATGTTTGCAATAAATTTACTCAACTCTGAAAAATATACTTTGATCTATCAGGTGCTGGGTAATTGAGGATGGCACTATATCTTTTTTGTCAGGTGATGGCATGGTATAAATACTTTTATTTTAAGTGTTTTTAATACTTTAGCCTGCAGAGCAAAACGATAGTTTTAATGGAAAAGAAGTTTTGTAGGGATCAAACTACATGCAAGAGAGATAAAATACTAGTATGACCTGGCATTTCACAATAACAGCCATCAACATGTTTTCAGCTACAATAAATTCTTAGTAGTATCAACTAGCAGTAAAAAGTATCAGAAAAAGAAATTTGATATCTTTCTAGGTATAAACTTTCTGTTATGTGTAGATAATTCATTTAGTGATTAGTGTATTGTATTATCAGGTCACAGTGTCACCCCTACTGCACCATAGCCATTTCACACACCTGTCATACATGTCACCTCAAACACCTTTCATACATGCCATGTAACCAGCTGACACTAGCCTAAAGCAGGCATAGTAAAATAACAGTCAACTTATTAACTGCATGAGAAATGACAATAAGTCAATAACTATTTATTTTTAAAGTCTAATCTATAATTTTTTTTATTTCTACCTATAGTTATACAGATATAGAGCTCTTCTGGTGTACCTGCTGTCAATTCATAATATTGCTTATAATTCTCTGCATGCAGACTGTGTTTAAATTAATGCTATAATACTTAATATGTATAGCAAAGCGGTCATTTAGCCTTTTAAGAGTTGTCCTGATTGTGTATATAGCTAAAAAGAAACGGAAAACCATAAAATAATATATTAAGAGTCAAAAAGTACAAATTAAGAGATTTTATATTATTTTACATAACATTATTCTTGTGTTCAAAAAAGTTAAAAATATGTTTAGTTTTTTGACATCAGTTCAAATTGGCTGAATAATTTGCGAAAAGTTCCATAAATTTAAGTTTAACTGTCGACTTGCGTTGAAATATTATTTCCTTGAAAGCAGAAATTTATGACCATTAATTTTTTGCCTCAAATCAAAATTGGATAAAAATTATATTACATTATAGACAACCATACAGTCTAATTCTAAATTCAATTTGAAAAAAAATTGTTTATGCCAATTAGTTCAATCTTTTATTCATCATTGTATGGAAATAGGCCAACTCAAAAAACTGTAAATGACTAAATGGCTAAAATACTGAAAGTGTTGATTTATGATGTACTATTGATAAAAGGATGTTTTTTCCAAAAAATATTATCTCAGCTCAATAAACTACAAAACATCTTCTTAATAAAGATAAAATATAGAGCTATGATTTCATCACTAGGTTAACAGAAGTGGAAACATTACTTATTTTACTGAAATAATAAGTGTTTGTTCAAACAAGAAGCTATAAACTGATGGAATGTAGCCAATGCAAATGATTTTCACTGCAATATTTGAGGGTGGTAGTAGAACTGAAACAATTTATTTAGCCAATCACAAAGCGGGAAGATATAATTACAATACTGGATCCGTCAAAGCTCAAGCTTATGGCGCAAGAACATTTCCTCGTTCCCAATTCCGTCTGGTATGTAAAAAGAGAATCGCCCACATATTATTATTATTATATTATTGACAAAAGAGATTAAAATAATTCCTAAAGACACGCTTGAAACAATTTCAGAAAAACAAAGTTGAAGCAAAAAAGTCAACATAGTTTTATTATTCCAATAAAACCATTTGAAACTGCCACATTTGCTATTTTCAATCATAGGCTAAAGTTATCATGAGGTATGGCAATTATAGAAAGGATTGATTTAATTTCAACAAATATATATTGAAAAAATCTTATTCAATTTCTTATAACCATCAAATCTACTTGTACTTCAAAGGCAAAATTTATGAAATTCTTATTAGTTTCGCAACTTTAATAGGTGTCAAAAGTTATAAGTACAAAGTTTACACCCATCAATTATCATGAATATCTACGACATCATTACCTCTAACAAGAGCAAACCACAATTTAAATAGACAGTGAAAATATATGTTATAAACCTAAAGAGTCTTCACATATGGTGTTAAATCAGCTGCATAATATGCTTTGTGATGAGAAAATAAGTCAATTGATTATAAACAGGCTGCCAATCTTTGCAAGATGAGAACATGAGAAAGAATTTTATTGCTGCCAAAATAAATCAGCATGATTAACAATTTGGAATAAATGAATACAAAACGCACCTGCACACACACACATATAATTATATACCATGAGCACATAATTTAGTGCAGGTAACTTAGGCTATTTCTGAATGTCCCATGCTAATATACTGATGGATGTTTCCTCAAGAGCATGACTGTCCTACCTTTCTATAGCATGGAAAGATAAAGCAAAATAAATCTAGATTATTTCATTCTAGCCCCCACAAATAGCTTTTTCGCAATTCAGCAAAAAGTGGCAGTTGTTTGTTTTGCAAGCAGTTAGAAAATGGAATCAGCCAAATGGATGACTTTGCTAAATTTTTCTGGAAAGATTTGTATAGAAATGGTCATGTCATAGTTGTGATCCCTGAGCCGCGCTATGACAACATAATTACATTTTGATGGTCTTTTATGACGTACCTGTGGGCCAGTGGCCAATTGAATGCAGGGTGTAGGCTGTAGAGCTTTGACAACCAATATGGCTTTATTCTGGTTGAATATATAAACCTAAGGGTTGACAAGGAAACAATTAGTCTAGATGCTCATATTGAACTGGTAACAGACTTCGCGTACATCAAGTGGTGAGTATTAATATCTCCATATTATTGATGGGGAGACAACTGCTGCAATCTAAATATTTTAATACTTCAGCCTCCAACATACTTTATCTTGCTTTACTTAATTTTGTAAAAATGAAAGTTAAAACTAAATTAAAACACTATAGGTATCATATCAGGCTAGTAAGTGAAGACAACTTCTTGCAGCATGGTTAAGGCCACCATAAGCTTATATAACCAATAATAGTGTATTATAACGTACTTCTTCCTGTGCTACTGTATTGCTGAGCATGGCTAAAGTTACTTATTTCAGGTGAAATGTTGTATATAAGCAACGTGTGTGTTGGGGGGATGTACACAATTATCGCAGTGCGTTGACCATGTTATATTAAAATATTGAATTAATTATTGAAACTTAAAACTTAGTTATTGACTGTTGTCACTGCTGAGACAATAGTCAATAACTAAGTTCCAAGTTTCAATATTCTTTGCATATCCTGCTATGTTATATAGTTATAATACTTTTTAATTTCTATTTGATCATATTTTAACAAGACTGTAATAATTTTAAATTCTGTTTACTTTTAGATATAATATTAAAAGATGCTTAAATTTCTTGAAAAATCTCCTCTTAGTGGATTGAAATTTCTACAGCGATTGCTCCACAAACACAGCAGTGTGAAAAAAGTAAACATAGCTGAAACAGATTCAGTTAACCAATCTGACATTTCAATAATCAACACGGACAATACTTCATATACTAACCAAGGCTTGAATCTAACTGATGACTCATACAAACAGAAGAATGCTGACAGCAGCTCCCCAGAAGTTGTGCTTCAAGTCGAGGCTCTCCCACTAGAACACTGTCAAAGTGAAAGTAGTTTGTTCAACAAAGATGGCTCCCGATTGAATCTGACAGACTCTTCTCAGTCTCCAAGAAGTGAAAGTCCCTTCCAGAGAGGAGGCAGGTTGAGATCGAGTATACAAGAATTCAGAAACCGTAGCAGAGCTCACATAGAGAATGTCAGAGAAAGTATCAGAATAAAAGTAGATGAATATAACAGTTATGATGATGATGGAAATGAGTTGAAAGAGGAGGAAAAATCTCCTGAGATAACACAGAATCAAGTAAGTAATGTTCATATTATTCTAAACATTTTGCATCTATAAAAATGGTAACTAAAGTTTAGGCTAGAACAAAATCTTTTTTAAATGAACATCCAGCAAGCACATCTATGCATCATGATGAATTATTATTCATATTGGAACAGATTAAAACGGAGTCTCACTCACAAATTCTGTAAATTTTATTGTTTTCAATATATTTAGCCTATACAAATATAAACTGTCATATACTTTTTATACAGTTTTTCCTAAGTTTCAATTATTCACAATTATATTTTAGTTCAGCACAGCCTTTAGAAGTTCCATGAGACGTTCTAGAAAGTTCATCATGGCGGCTGCACAACAAGTACCCATAACTTCCATAGCAAAGGCATTGGCAGGAGACACTATGGCTTATTATGAATAGAGAGTACACGCAGTTAGCTTCATAAAAATAGTGGGCTTAGACAAAGAGGTGGGCTAATACATGATGGTAAGCGTCAACAGAAGAGCACAGGCTGGTTGATATTAGTCTTAGAAAGAAAGATTAGGATGAACTGGAAGTGAATAAAATGCATAGGTTTAGAAAGCATGCATTATTCATATTCATACATGCATGATATGTAATATGAATATTTCTTTTCTCATAAACTTCAAAATATGCTGATATGAAAAATTGAAAAGATTAGATGCTATACGGTCTATTTTGCATATTATTATATAGCATTTTATGTATTTTATAAAATGAAAAGTAAATATTTTATTTTCTTTGATAGCTATGTAAAATCCATGTTAAAGTATTTTGTATTTTTGTGATACAAACTATAATTTCTTTTGGTTTTATTCATATCGCCCTAATTAAAGTCAATGACTTTATATATGTTACATATTAATTAATTATTATTAAATATAAAGATTTATAGCAATGTATGTATATATTTTGGTAAATAAAAGTACTTTATAATATATACTAAAACTTGTTCACAAATCCAAGGAAAAGAATTAAATGTGATATATAAAGCATAAAAAACAAAGATAATGTAAATTGGTAAGCTAGCATGCTACATGTATATGTAAATTGACAATTTGCAGCATTTATTAGAACAATAAACATCAAGCTATTAGTGAATATTAAAACAGGCATTATTATTTCACAGCTTATATACGTTTCACCTTTTAAAGAACTATATAGGCAGTGTTTTGAGTGATACTTCTGGCAGCCTTGTTAACCATAAAAATGTGTCACATATATAACTGCATTGTATTTGGAAATGAATAAAAGTCAATACAAAATTTTTAATCAACAAAATATGAACCTTGATAGCATTAGCTCTACAGCAAGAGATTGTTTTTAAGGAGAAACAAATGCCTAGTTTGGTGAGAAAAAACTAATGTCAAAAATACATTATTTTTTGTTAAGCAGCTACTGAACAAAAAATAATATAATTTTGACACATTAAAGCTTAGTAAAGTTTTCTGGTAAGCAGTATATTTGCTGTTTTTATTGAATAGATACCGGAGCTATGGCTTATGTCATAAGAAAGTATTTACCAATCACCTAGGTAAGTAGTTCACCATTGATAGTATATTAGAGTATATAAAAGCATACTAATTATTGGTTATGGCATGATCTATCAAGTATCTAATATTATATTGACTGGCAGGCTATTTTGTGACCACAAAAATGCATGCATTCAGTTTTATCCTACAACAAATGCACTAAGTTCCCTCTTTTAAAACATAGTTTAATAAATAACAATAATATGAATAAAATATAATGATACACAAAGTAAACCTCCTAACACCATATGTCAGCTTAGAAAGACAGAGAATTATATTATTTCCTCTTGTGTAAAAGCTTTTAGCGTTATGCTAATCTTGCTAATAGACAAAAACATATTTTGATGAGGCTTGCAAAATATAGTAAACAAAAAAACTGAGTCTGATTATGCTTTATCAAGTGTGAAAAATTGCAACATGAAAAAGAAATTTGGTCTGTTGATTCAAATGAAGTGCAGTCAACAGATTCCAGCTTATCCAAGCTTATCTGTCATAGCGTCACCCGTCACCGTGTTTTGTCACTATACGCTCGGCTGATGTGCTGATAAACAATATGTTTTATAGAATTTTGAATTTGAATTGTATGGTGTACCTTCCAGCTGTGTATGTTACTGATTGTATGAATAATTACTGCTAAGTTATGTCATTAAAAGTTATTATAATGGTGGTTGCAATAAGTGAAGTTCTAAATTTTTATAATTAAATATGTAAAATTTATCACAAAAAGATGCAAAAGTAAACAGTTCGAATCTGTTTTCAACTATTTCTGCTCTTCATGATGCTTGTCAGTCACTGGAATGGCGGGGAAATATCCATTACGTCATATGGATTGCATCATCCTTGCAGTTAGCATATAAAATATATAGTATATACTGTGTGTGTGTGTGTGTGTGTGTGTGTGTGTGTGTGTGTGTGTGTGTGTGTGTGTGTGTGTGTGTGTGTGTGTGTGTGTGTGTGTGTGTGTGTGTGTGTGTGTGTGTGTGTGTGTGTGTGTGTGTGTGTGTGTGTGTGTGTGTGTGTGTGTGTGTGTGTGTGTGTGTGTGTGTGTGTGTGTGTGTGTGTGTGTGTGTGTGTGTGTGTGTGTGTGTGTGTGTGTGTGTGTGTGTGTGTGTGTGTGTGTGTGTGTGTGTGTGTGTGTGTGTGTGTGTGTGTGTGTGTGTGTGTGTGTGTGTGTGTGTGTGTGTGTGTGTGTGTGTGTGTGTGTGTGTGTGTGTGTGTGTGTGTGTGTGTGTGTGTGTGTGTGTGTGTGTGTGTGTGTGTGTGTGTGTGTGTGTGTGTGTGTGTGTGTGTGTGTGTGTGTGTGTGTGTGTGTGTGTGTGTGTGTGTGTGTGTGTGTGTGTGTGTGTGTGTGTGTGTGTGTGTGTGTGTGTGTGTGTGTGTGTGTGTGTGTGTGTGTGTGTGTGTGTGTGTGTGTGTGTGTGTGTGTGTGTGTGTGTGTGTGTGTGTGTGTGTGTGTGTGTGTGTGTGTGTGTGTGTGTGTGTGTGTGTGTGTGTGTGTGTGTGTGTGTGTGTGTGTGTGTGTGTGTGTGTGTGTGTGTGTGTGTGTGTGTGTGTGTGTGTGTGTGTGTGTGTGTGTGTGTGTGTGTGTGTGTGTGTGTGTGTGTGTGTGTGTGTGTGTGTGTGTGTGTGTGTGTGTGTGTGTGTGTGTGTGTGTGTGTGTGTGTGTGTGTGTGTGTGTGTGTGTGTGTGTGTGTGTGTGTAATGCACATGCTAGGTATGAGAACTACAACTTACTCTGAATACATGCAGTCGCTGTACTTTAATGTAGGGCCACAGGCAAAGTTGTGATGGCCATAATATAGTCAAAAAAAAGAACAGCACAACGCACTATCTAAATGAAAGAATAAAAGAATCAATCTAAATGAAAGAATAAAAGAATCAGACTGAATACGTGTAGTCTTACACATTAGTAAAAGGGGCCATAGGCTAAACTGGGAGAACATAATGTGTGCCTTATTCATCACACTTGCACTTGATTAAAATTAGCAAGTAAAATGCCATGCTTATGTCCCAATTTCTGCAACTAACACAAATTCCTAAATATCCTTAGGCACATGTAATTCCCTGTTGAAACCATCAAACCATCAGTTCAACACCTAACCCCATGACATCTGCACAACTAGCACTGCGTTTCTATTACTTTTCATTATGCAGATGGATGCTCCTACGGCTAGGTTCGTGGTTGTGGTTTCATTGATGCAACTGTTTCTTAACACCAAATTAAAAATCCATTTCTATCATGCAAGCTTGAAACGTAGTGCAGCACATCCAGGCTTAGAGAAAAAGTTTATATTGTTAAATACATATAAAATGATTAAAATCTACTTGAATGGCTGATGATATTTTCGTAACAATCTAATAAGTTATGGAGTTATCTGCTCTTTATATTTGGTATATTGTGTGTAAGAATGAAAATTCTAACAGAGCCATACCAAATGGTAGGAGAAGGATTTATGCAAATTTTGAAACAATGTAACAGAGAAAGCCTTTATAACACCAGCACCCATTAGCTCATGAGAAGTGTTTTTTATTGGCAAAGTATTGTTTATAATTAGCCTGTAATATATATTATGTAAACAATAAGGGAGCAGCTGTGGTCTAGGGGTTAGAGCATTTGCTTAGTAACCATGCAGTCATGGTCATTGACGTTAGGAAGAGTATCCACTCCCAATTGCTTCTGTGCCCGGTAAGATTAAGCCCTTAGACCGATTGAACAAAGTCCCTTTCCATCAGAGGTTTTCTCACAAGGATGGCAACTATAAACTTGAGCAGTTTTTACATATATAAAAAATAAACCTTTTGCCAAAAAAACTAGTGACAAACAATTCTGATAGGTTATAGTAAAAGCTGCAGATCTTTGCCAGAAGACAATCTAAACCGCTAAGATAAATCTTTTAACCTGTACTACTTTCATTTGATTCATGAAACACCAATCGCTCAGGTGGTTTTTCAGCACACTCTATAAATTTATCAACAACCAAATAGAGAATAAATAGCAAACATTTATTTAAATAAATTAAGATGATTTGTCATAAACTAACAATACAAAATTATTTGGCCATTACAAACATTTCAAATACTGTAAGGTTTCACAGTCAAAGCTCTTAAAAGTTCGAATTTGTAAGTAAAATCATGAAAAAATTGACAACAGCTTAATTTAATAACAGTAGTATATATGGAGCACATTGGGTAGTAGATTGTGGTGGTGGTTCTATATGTTATAATGGGAAGGCTTGTTTGGTGGTGGTGCAGTGGTGGTGCAGTGGTGGTGCTCGCGTTACACTACGTTGATAGGCCAGTAATTAACGACTTAGCAGTTATTGATAAATAATGATGATAATATTACTGATGAATAATTAGTACAATTATAAGATTAATTTGAATAATGGATATATTTGCCAGCAAAATGTCACTGAGGTGAGTACATTGCTAGTTCATAACATTGAATAGTTGGAGACAATAATAAATTGATGAATCTACCCGCACTGGTTAAGTTATATAACCCGTAATAATTATTACAGAGCATTCCTTCCTGGTGACCTCAAGAACAGAGGAAGCATCACGCATGCCACCTACGAGAAGTGGATCAAGTCGTATAACTTGATGAAGATATTATGAGGATGTCTACAAAACAGAATTTCTATTTTTATCTAGGCGAAAAAGTAGAGAAGGTTATAAGAGAAATTATAAAAAAAGAATGCACTAGTAAGTAGCTTAATAAGCGCCTCTAAAGCTATGGAAGTAAGCATCCGCATCAGCCAACTCATCAACGTAGTATATACTCTACAGCTACGAAGATGTAAACCGCAAAGTTGACAGGCAATGGCTATTAAATTCAGCTTACAGTGAATAAATTACACCTATCAACTAATTACGTAGTCAGAATCTCACGAACTAGAAGGTTGATCAATGATTAGTTAGCCTCGTTACATTACTGTTGCCACTTTGGTAAATTCTACACTCGTATAATATTCCCTAACCAGGGAAAGATTTTTTCACCATACGTTTATTTTCTTGAAAATATAATGTCTTAATAGAATACTACAGCTTTAAATTTTAACAGGATAAGAATCTTGTTCAAAAATAAAAGGTAAGTCTACAATTTTCAGTTCTTTATTTAAGAAATTACTACATTTTTGATTAATGTAATTAAATATAAAAGCATCATTTGCGTATGAATCACAACAATGATAAAGATGGAATAAAGATGGAGAAAGCCACGATAAAACCTTGAAGCTGGTTTTAAGCAGACTGGAAGAAGCAGGACTTGCATTGAATGAAGACAAGTGTGAGATTGGTCAAGCTCAAGTGAAGTTTTTAGGCCACATTATAGATGCTAAAGGAGTCAGCCCTGACCCGGATAAGGTCGCACCAATACATGACTTTCCAGCCCCTACCTGTAAGACAGAGTTGAGGCGACTAAATGGCATGCTAAATCAGCTAGCTAAGTTAATCTCTCATCTGTCCGAAATCACAGCTCCCATGAGAGTTACTGAAGGAAAGTAAGGCTTGGACATGGAATCAACCTCAAGAGGAAGCTTTCCAAAAAGTAAAGCAAACACTGATGTCTGCTCAGGTCATAGCACACTATGATCCCAAGCTGAAAACAATTGTTGCCACTGATGTTAGCAACACTGGACTTAGAGCTGCTATGTTCCAAATACAAAAAGATGGGACAAGGAGGCCAGTATACTAGGTCTTTAACCTCAGTGGAACAAAATTACGCCGCAATAGAAAAGGAGGCATTGGCAATGGCTTGGGCATGCAACAAGCTAGATAAGTTTTTAAGAGGACTACCTTTCACCCTAGAGACTGATCACAAGCCTTTAGTTAAGCTTATGGGTGTAAAAGACCTAGACCAAGTGCCAGCCAGGATTCTCCGATTGAGACTGCGGCTCATGAGGTATGCTCCAAAGATAGAGTATATCCCAGGGTCTTGCAACCACGTAGCAGATGCTTTGTCTCCAGCACCCTCTGGTCTACCATCTCGCATAGATGTCATGCTGGTAGAAGAGCTAGAAGCTAGCACTTCCATTATACCTTTAATAGATCCAATGATCGAAAAAAATCAAGGAGGCACAACAACTAGATGCTGTGTGCCAAGAGGTCCGAAATTTCATCATAAAAGGATGGCCTAAATATAAAACAGATGCCCACACAGCAGTACACCCTTACTGGGATGTCAAAGGACATTTGACACAATCTAAAGGCCTTTTATATGGTTAGCGGCTAGTCATCCCTAGCAGCCTAAGACTAAAACTGCTTGACCGCATTCACCAGGCCCATCAAGGAATAGTAAAATGTCAGACAAGAGCTAGAAGAGCTATCTGGTGGCCCGAAATGTCCAACAAAATAAAGGAAACGGTATAAGGGTGTCGGTAGCGCAAAATCAACTCACCGACGCCGGTAGAGCCTCTTCAGCCGTCCACCTTGTCATCTAAACCCTGGATAAAGTTAGGTGCAGACCTGTTCGAGTTCCAGAAAAAGAAACTATCTGTTAGTGGTCGATTACCATAGCAGATACATAAAAGTTGGGAGATTGGACTCCCCGTCTTCAGCATTCACTGTGGACAAAGTTAAATCCATCTTCTCAACACATGGAATTCCCGAGGTAGTCATTACTGACAATGGACCTCAGTTCAGCTCTAAGGAGTTCCAAGAATTTGCCAAGAGTTATGGTTTTCAACACGTGACCAGCTCTCCAAAATATCCAAAGGCCAATGGTGAAGCTGAGAGAGCGGTAAGAACAGTAAAGCGTTTGTGGAGCAAAACTACAGATCCATACTTAAACCTACTAACCTATAGAGCTACTCCACTTGAAAACGGATTCACTCCTTCAGAACTCTTGATGAACAGGCTACTTCGAACTACTCTACCCTCAATGCCTGAAACCCGAGTAGTTCACAAGCCACCAAACATTGCTGAGAAGGAACAACACATAAATCTAAGGATCATGAATAACTACAACCAACGGCACAAAGCCACTCTGTTGCCTAAACTTTCTCAAGGTTTACCCGTCTATGTCAAAGACACTAAGAAACAGAGCACAGTTCTGGCAAGTGTAGCTCCACACTCATACACAGTTAAAACTGAAACAGGAGTTATACGCCGAAACAGAAGTGCGTTGGTAGATCTTCGGGAAGTGGACCCCGTATTGCTTGAACCAAATGCTCCTTTGCCGGTTCCTATGGGTGCAGAGGTGCTTGGTCCAAAAGCTAACAAAAAAGCCAATCCATCAAGAACACAGGCACCCCGGAACATTGGTTGCAGAGGGCTCGGGTACGTCTTTAGCCCATACAGCCACTCCAACGGTTCCGGGTGGGTTTGGTGCTCTACCCAGAGAGCAAAGATTGCCATGGAGATTTGATGACTATGTGATGAAGTATTGTCCAGATGATCTAACCACGGAGACACTTGTGCCTTCTATGCAACAACCATGAATATACATATTATCATGTTTTTTCTCACTATTGTTAACCTTTATTTACTATTGTCAACCTTAATTAATAGCATACATGATTACATATAAATGGTTTTTGTAACCAACTTAGAAAGGGGGATGTTGTGTTGTTTGACTCGCTATTATTCACCGCGTGACTTGTTGAGCTCGGGGATTTTCCTGTTAGTTGAATTGAAATAAATCACGATAATTATCAGCTTAGACTCAATCCAGCGTTGTACTCTTGTGCACCAATTACACAGAAGTACATAGATGTTGCATATTTACAACTTGCTTTCAAACGATATGTGTTCAATAGTAGCAGTGATAGTATTGAATTTCTTTTCACCAAATATATATTGAGATATATTGAAATAAATTGAAGTGTATAGATGTTGTAGATTAACAACCTGCTTTTAAACAGTAATATGTGCTCAATGTGAAATATATATGCATAACAGTATTCCATTCACCAACATAAGATAGTATTGATACAATATTTCCCCGTCATCAAAAATATAACATACTCATATCATTATAAAGTCAGTGTCCGTCAGCCCAAAAACCTTATGATTGGTTCGGCGCGTTTGAAATAAGTAATTTGATCTTGTGGGATGTCATCTGCTTTAATTTCTGTCACATTAAGTGACCAAAATAATTCATCATTAACTTTTTTTGTCACACTGTTTCTCAAAATACAAGTCAATTTTCCCACTTTTCCGAAAAATTCTCCTACCTTTAATAGTTGAGGTTGTCTGTTGAGTACCGCGTTCACACAAACCTCATCGTTCATGTTTTTAACGTCAACATAACAACCGAGCAATGTTGAGTTTTCACTCTTGCCATAGAATTTAATTTTTTTTTCAAAAATTTTGGCTAGCTTTGTTTTAAAAAGTTCTAGGTATTTGAGTTTTTTTACATATAAGCATGGCCCACTGTTGGGAACTTTTAATTCATAAATTTTAACTCGCCGATAAATTCATCGGACTTGAAAGAAAAAGAATTTACAGCATCGGTTTAATGTTGGTATTAGCTTGTCATTGTAGTAGGATAGTTGTGCTTGCTCATAATTAACAGGGATTAGATAGCAACCTTCTTCATTTGCAGGTGCTTTGCTCTAATCGACAGTGGCAGCAGTAGTGGCAGAATCATCACTTGTTGTAACAGTTGTACCAGTAGATGAACTAGCGAATGGAATAGACGACATCATAGAGGAAGGAGTGGTACTTATGCTAAAAAAGAGAGATTTATTACTATGCCGTATAATTTGAAGCAGAACACTGATCATCAACAACGTTTTATTGGAGATTTCGCTTCTCATGACGGTGTGAAAATTGTATAAAACTTTGATTCACTGTTTTTATCATGCATTTTTTATCTAACTACAACGGTGGAAACATCTAAGAAAATTAAGAGAAACTTCACATCTTCTTAAACGTTAGCAAAAGCAAGTAACGCAATCAATTCCGATATGATATCCACAGCCAGTAAGGATTTAATTCTAAGCCTGGTTGAATGCGCGAGTAATATTATAAAAGACAATGTGCGACTGACACCTGCTCAGTTTCATCATCTGAGACGATACAAAGTAGAACTAGAGCGCTTGGTCAAGCCCAGAACCTCTCGAAGAGATAAGAAAACTATTCTACAAAAGAGAGGATTTTTAGGAGCATTAGTTCGGCCGTTACTAGAATTACTTCTTGGACCACAAAGATGAAACTTGCTAAAAAGTATTTCCTCATTGACAATGATCATTTCCAACAAATAATGGCGTCACAAAACACCACCAACAACAGACATATTCACTCATCCTGATGCGAAGCTTGCCAAGCTCTAACAGAAAACAATGGAGCATATTGCTGACAGTGAAACTCTTACAGATTCTGAAAAAATTCAACAACACTCAAAAATTCTTGAGCAGTATTTAGAAAATTTTATAGACGCCGTGCAAGTTGAAAGAAAACAGGCCTGGTTAGGTAATCGAGCTTCAACTAAAACCACAGGATTAAGTAATGAAATAACCTCCGCCCCACAACAGGAATTAGGGATGGTAATTAAGGAACCACCGACTGAAACGGAAGAGAAGCAAAGGTTAATAATTAAAGTGAAAGATGGTGATAATCCAGGTCTCAAAACAGAAGCTTGTAAACTCTTACACAGCATTTCAAAAACTAACACTGTACGCTGGTCAGATGATGGTTAAGTTATATATCGTGAAAAAAAGATAAGAGGCTCAGATATAAAGCAGCTAGTGGCAAATAAAGATGGCACGCCACTTGAGCAAGAGCCAATGAAATCTGTATTGAAAAAATTTAACGAAATTTTGAACCAAGAAGGAATTTTCACAAGACAGCGAGGAGCGAGCGTGAGCACCTACAGAGATTTTAAGAAGCAAATAAAACACAAATGGCATAGTTATGAGTAGGCTCTTTCAACTTTACTTCACTCCAAGATTAAAAGCATCTCTAGGAGGTGTCAAAAGACTAATATCACATCATATTTCACCTTACAAAATCAAAGTCAATAATGCCAAAAATGGCTACGCAGCCACGAAGCCCACTCTCTCCACAAACCGGCTAGAAGAAAGTTTACAAGATGTAAAACTATTGTCTTGGGTATTGGCGAACAGTTAAAAGCTGATCTAATTGATATGCGAAGACTTGAGAAAACAAATGATGGAATGGCGTACCTCTTGACCGCCATAGATGTTTTCTCTAAACGTGCATGGGAAACTCCAATTTGTTCAAAATCTGAAGAACATATGAGCGCGGTGCAAAACAAAATTTTTTCAAATACAAACTTCAGAGCTTTACAAACTGACAAAAGGAGAGAGTTTTTGAAGACCTACTCAAAGAAAACAATGCTCATCATTTCGCAACTGAAAACAAAACTGTCAAAGCATCAATAATAGAGGGCTTAAACAGAGCGTTGCAAACAACACTATACAGGTGGTTCACATTAAAAAAAATAGCTCACGCTATGTCGACGTTCTAGATGATGTAATGAATTCTTATAACAACAGATACCGTACGAGTATTGGTATGTCACCAAATGAAATAACAGCAAACAATCAAGAAGATGTATGGTTGAAGATGTATCTCCCTAACATGCATAAAATACAAACTAAATTGCGAGCGGGTGACTAAGTCTGAATATTGAAAGCATATCAAAAGGCATAAATGTGAGGGTGTGCAACAGCAACTAAAATTCCCATCTAAATGCTATGCACCAGAGCCTACAATATTTGAAAAGCTAGAAGATAAGTTAGGCATATATGTCGAAGAATCCAGACAAATTTATCCATACCGCATCACATACGACATCGAGTGCTCACTCAGTCCAGAAAGCTTACCGAAGAATAGAAGTATCAATTACACAACTCACCATGAAATAATAAGCATATCAGTATGCTCTAATGCTAAGAGTTTTCACAAGGCTCACACCTTTGTTATTGGGAACAGTCAACATAAATTAATCAAGCGCTTTAGTCAATTACATAGCAGATATAGCTAACTGTGGATATGAAGAGTTGTTGATAGCATACAGCGATGTACTTGAAGAGATCACAGAAGTTGAAAAGCAGAGGGGTGAGGTAGAGGAGGAATTTAAGACTGCAATTTTTCTGCGCCTCAAGTGTATGCAGCCAACTCAGTTGCAAAGCTGAAACAAAGTTTTTTGGAGTATCTTGGGGTTGTGCCCGTAGTTTCCTATAACGGCGGGCAGTATGACCTCAACATAATGAAAAGTCCGTTAATCAAACATCTCTACAACACTGGCAAGATCAAGTACACTGTGAAAAGAGTGAATACTCTGCAGTGCATCCAAACTGACCAATTTAAGTTTGTTGACATTTGTATTTACATAGCTCCAAGAGACACATATTCCTAATACCTCAAGGCATTTGATTATAGTGACAACAAGGGTCACTTTTTCTACGAATGGCCAACCTCTCCAGATATGCTCCAAAAAGTTCACCTCCCACCCTAATCAGCATTCTATAACTTCCTTAAGCAAAGTAATATTACAGCTGAAGAGTATGCACACTGTCAGCAGGTTTGGGATAGCAGAGGTATGCAGACAATGAAAGACTATCTAACATAATATTATGCGGAACTAGATGTTGAGCCCTTCATGGAAGCACTAGAGAAACAAACACAAAGTTATGCCCAGAAAAACATTGACATGCTGAAGTCCACTATATCATTACTGGGTCTAGCAGTGCGCTGGATGTTTACTGAACTGGATCGTAGCGCATTTGACATTTCACTGATTGATTAAAGAAATAAGGATGTTTACAGTTTGCTAAAACAAAACATAGTAGAAGGGCCCTCCACAGTATTTCACAAATACCACGAAAGGAATGTAACAAAATTGAGGTTTTCTGAATATGGCAGTGAGGTAAAATTATGCAAACAGGTGCTGGGTGTTGATGCCAATGTACTTTATCTTTGGAGCATGATGCAAGAGATGCCCACAGGCCACATGATTCGCAGATATGAACACAATGGTTTTAAACCTCAATTGTTTCAGAAATATGAGAGACAAGCGTGGACATGTTTGAAATATCTGTCTCATACACTGGATATATACATAGAACACATGTTTATTAAAGGTGAAGTTAGAATTGGACAGCATGCAATCCTGGTAGATGGCTACTGTAGGGAAAGCAACACAGTATATCAGTTCTATGGCTGTTTGTTTCATGGGCATTCAAACTGTCCTGTAACCCAAGGCAAACTGTTCAACCCTGTAAATAACAGAAGCATGGAAGATCTCTTTCATTCTACAATGCATAAGGGAGAATACATTAGGGCACATGGCTGCAACCTAATTACTATATTTGAGTGTCACTGGCAACAACAAGTTGAGCTTGATGTTGAAACAAAGCAGTTTGTATCCAAATTTGAGCGCAATGAGTTAAAAGATTGTGGTTCAAAAACGCTTGATGAAATGCTGACAATGATAAAAAATGAGGAATATTTTGGGCTTGTCAAATGTACGGTTCGAGTTCCAGATCACTTGAAACACAAGTTTTCAGAAATGTGCCCCATTTTTCAGAACATACCAGTTTCAAGAAAAGATCTAAGCGCTCATATGCAAAGTTTTGCAAGTAATACAAATCATTTGATGATTCCTCAAAGGATGTTAGTAGGCAGCCTGTATGGTGAAAAAATTATCATATCAAGTAAGCTAGCTAAATGGTATTTAGATCATGGCCTGGAATTTACTCTGATATATCGGTTCATACAATTCAAACTAGTAGCATGCTTTAGAACATTTGGAGAGAGTGTCTCTAATTCTCGAAGGGAAGGTCACATAGATGAACACAAGATTTTGATGGCTGAAACCTCCAAGCTTGTGAGCAAGTCAGTGTATGGAAAAACTAAAACTAACCAGGAGAAGCACAGAGATATCAAGTATGTAAGCAACAGTTGCAAAGCATCTAACTACATCAAAAGTGACCGTTGCATTCACATGGAAGAAATTGACGAGAGTTTCTATGAAATGACACTACAAAAATGCAAGGTGTGTTATATGTAATATTAATATTATTTCAGATTGGTGCTCCTTGATGAAACTTTTGAGTAATTAAATTATTGTTGGTGTTATATTTTCAGAATACAATCACCACTCCGCCACTCATAGGTCTTGTGGTGCTGAACTATGCTAAGCTACGAATGCTGGAGTTTTACTACGATTTTATGGCCAGGTGAGTGGTCTTTCATCAACATGCTGGCTTGCGATCTGCTACACACGTTTGAACATGTCAGTGTGATCAGCTTATCAGAAAGTTTAGCAATGCAGTTTGGTGTAGTTGATATTTTGCATAAATATGAAGTATCAAGTTGCGGTTTGTGCCGACTCTTCAATACTGATGAAAAACCAGTATTGAACAGTGATATTGCGAGAATAATTAATGTAATAATTATGCATGCAGGTGACAGTAATTTACGCTAGCTACATAGTTATGTGTGATTGCAACTTTCAGATATGTTGACGGGAAGGATTTTCAGTACGTTACCATGGATACTGACAGTGGTTATATGAGTCTCTCAGCCTCATTGAAAGAGATCATCAGACCTGAGTTGCGTTTAGAGCCCTTCCAAAATTATGGTAGTTGGCTGCCAAAATCGTTTTACCAGCAACACAGAGACGAGGATGCAGTCGAAGGAGTGGAAGGTGGAAAAGTGTTGTGAGGCTCAGTTAAAGTTTGACAAAGGTACGCCTGGTCTGTTTAAAACAAAGTTTATTGGGGATGGGGTAATTGCCCTGAACCCAAAAAAATACTTCTGCAGGGGTTTAAGTGGTCAGACCAAGTTGAGTAGGAAGGGGTTGTCAAAGACTCAGAATAATTTGAGAAAAGAGATGTTCATGAATGTCCTACAAAAAAAACAGAGCTTAACTGGTGTTAATAGAGGTTTCAAGAGAAAGTCTGGAGAAATGTACTTTTATGAACAGGAAAGAAGGGGCCAGACGTATTTCTACACCAAACGTAGAGTTAATGAAGATGGTGTGACAACCCATCCTCTGCAATTTTAGGCATTACAATTATCATTGATAAAGTTACTACACTCAACTGCTTTGCTCTGTTCTGCCCTGTTCTCTTTTCAATGTTGCTGGCATTCTTTCAAATGTATACATATATTGCTCTGTTCTGTTGTATTTTCAATTTTGGTAGCATTCTCTCAAATGTATATGTTATTATTATGTACTCTTATTGTATTGCATATTACATGTATTCACATTCTGGTTTATTTTTATATTTAAATTTCTGTGCACACTGATGCTTGTAATCTACACTATTATGCTGTCATTTTATTGTTTTTGTTTTTTTATTCTTGATTTATATATTACTGTTTTTATGTTCAATCACATTATAATACATACTTGATATTATGATATCACTTTCTTTCCACATGTTTGGCTTGCCACTGTTTCAGTCTTCAGCTGGCAAAGCCAGGACTTCATGGTGAATCAAAGTTGTTAAGAGTTTGGTTGTACCACTCAACAGGAGTTTAGACTATAAAAAAGCTTACAGTTGAATTTTCTATCTAATTCACTCGAATAGGTGTGGTGTGTTACTACTATTAGTTTGGAGGGGGGGGGGGGGGGGAGGAAACTGCTCTCGTTGTTGAGGATGCTGACCTAGAAAAATTTATTTGACTAAGCAATACAAGTAGAGGGTGAATTTCTAGATCTGTATCTTCCTGGTTTGGTTTACTTAGTAAGATGTGCTTTACCCGTTGATCACAGGGATTTGCGTGCAGTTCTGAAGCCAGAGTCAGTAGACGCTTTGGAATGTATGATTTTAAAACCACTTAGAGTGAGTAGTCTTTTGTCATTGAAATTACCCGAATTCATCTGTGTTACTTAGACAACTTGTTGAGATGATACTTATATTGTCTAGCAGTTTAATGATTGTAAGGTGTTGCTTAAGGTATTTTTCCATTTTACTTGTAGGTTATAGCGGCGAGGAAAGCTTTGTCCAGAATACACTCCTCCAATGATCCAGGTATGGAGGTAAAAAAAAATTGGTTTTTTGACCACCCTATTGTTCTATCAGACTATACAGGGCTATAGCTTTTGTGATCATCAAGTCAAGCATATGTGACTGTGCATTGGTGTACTTTAATAGAACTCCACAGACTAAAACGTCATATTTGAAAGCAGAGGACAGACAAATTTTTAAGCTACTGACCTCATGTCCAATCTGTCATTTTTGTATGTAGATATGTTAATTTCATGCCAGCTATTGACAAATAACTTTGACCTTGAACTAGGAGAGCCTCGTATTCACTTGCACCGGGATGGTCTACCATTTTCAACAAGAATGCAATCACGAACTACATCAACACAACACATAAGTTATTATATTACTATCAACAACATGGTGTCAGAAGTGAAAGCATAATCTCTGGCCACATTCGGAGTGACTAATTTGGACGACAATAGAGCAGCTTTTAGCACCACAGCCCCTGAAAGATGGGAACCTGGCAGAAGAGTGGAAAAAGTTTAGAAGGGAGTTTGAGCAGTTTATGGAGGCCACAGAGAAAACTAGGACTGATTTCAAGGTAAAGACAGCTATTTCACTTAGGATTTTTGGTCCTAGAGGAAATGATATTTATGAGAATTTTGGTCATGAAGCTGAGGATAGGAAAGATTATGATAAAGTGGTTGAACAGTTTGAAAGGTTTTGTGCGCCCCAGGAAAAGAATTTTATTGCAAGGCATAGGCTTTTATGCATGAAACAGGAAGGGCTTTC
The DNA here is from genome assembly GCA_964035545.1 of Bugula neritina. Classification (NCBI taxonomy): domain Eukaryota; kingdom Metazoa; phylum Bryozoa; class Gymnolaemata; order Cheilostomatida; family Bugulidae; genus Bugula; species Bugula neritina. The sequence goes on from OZ037767.1 coordinate 11,250,937, forward strand.
TGTTGAAGAGTTTGAAATAAAATTGCTAACTCAGGCTAGGTTTTGTAAATTAGGTGATCTGACAGAGGATTTGATTTGTCATGCTTTAGTAGAGGGTTTAGATGACAAATCTCTCTGTGATAAATTACTTATGAATGCTTGCGAACAAGAGTTGAAATCATCAGCAGCTGTTGAGTCAGCACGTGAACATACAGCTGCTAAGGCACACATGAAAGAGCTTGGTGGGGAGTCTCAGGAAACTGTTCACCGATTGTATGAGAAGAAGCCATGTGCTAGTGGAAAAGACAGTGATTAAGTGAGAAGAAAAGATAAAAAAGAGGGTAAAAGAGGATCTGTAGATTTTGTGGATTAGATCATAAGAAAGGTAATTGTCCTGCATATGGCAGAGTGCTCTTACTGTCACAAAAAGAATCATTTCAAAAGAGTATGCAGACAAAAGATGGAGGAGGAGAAAGAAGAGTGTCAAGCAATTGAGAATAAAACTGAAAACTCATATGAGGAACTATTCACTGTGGAGAGCCATTACAAGGTAGAGAAACACGGAACAAGACTGCTAGCGACAGTTGAGGTGAATGGACAGAGCTTGACTTGTCAACTGGACACTGCTTCGGCTAGCAATGTAATGTGTAGTAAAGACCATGAAAAACTCCGTAAGCGTCTTTTAAAGCCGAGTCTAGTGACATTAGTAACATATGATGGGGGTGAGATGAAGAGTAAAAGAAGAGTAGAATTAAAATTTAAACAAATAAAAGGGCCAATAACTTTTGAAGCAGTTGACTCAACTATGAAACCTTATCCACTGTTAGGTTGTGAAACATGCTTGAACTTGGGTTTAGTGAAACTGACAGAGTCTACGTATGCTATGAAGGATGCAGAACTGCTACCAAAAAAAATACTGACACAATATGATGAAGTATTTCGTGGGCTAGGAGAAATGCCGGGCGAGTATTAGATCAAAGTAGATAACAATGTGAAACCTATTCAACATAGACCACGTAGGACACCAGTAATGATGAGAAAAGACGTAGTTTAAAAGGTTAAAGAGCTGGAAGCGGCATTGATACTGTCCAGAATGGAAGAACCAACAGATTGGATCTCATCACAAGTAGCAGTCAGGAAACCAAATGGATCTATCAGGCTTTGTTTAGATTCAACGGACCTCAATCAAGCTATAATATGAAACCACTATAGGATACCAACTCTAGACAGTGTATTGCCAAGATTAGCGAAAGCCAAATGCTTTTCGCTACTAGATGCTAAAGATGGTTTCTGGCAGATAAAGCTAGCACCTGAATCCAGAAAGCTAACAACATTTTGAACACCTCTTGGGAGGTATTGCTGGAATCGATTACCTTTTGGACCTAGTTCAAGTCCCGAAGAATATCAGCGGAGACTACACATGATCTTAGATGGGCTCAACGGTGTAGAGGTGATCGCGGATGACATTTTAGTGTTCGGCAGTGGCAATAGTGATGTTGAGGCCCAATGTGATCATGACCTGAACTTGAGAACTCTACTTGGCCGGATAAAGAAGATGGGAGTCAAGATCAACCAAGATAAAATGAAGCTACACTTAACTGAGGTCAAGTACATGGGTCATATTTTGACTGCCAAAGGAATCAAGGCAGATCCAACAAAAAGTCCAAGGAATAAAAGATCTACGGGAGCCAAGGTCGGCGATAAATATTAAGAGCTTTCAGGTTTAGTCAACTACCTGTCCAGATATATTCCAATATATCACAGATGGCTGCTCCCCTCAGAGCCATGACAGCGGCAGATTATTTTGCATTCAAGGAAGAAGATTGACTTGCATGGAAGAAGATCAAGGAAGCTATCTCGGAGGAGACATTATTAAGGTACTATGATCCATCCAAGCCAGCTGTTATAGAATGTGATGCAAGTAGTAGTGGATTTGGGGCAGTGCTACTTCACGAAGGAAAACCAGTCTACTTTGCATCTAGGACTCTTTTAGATGTGGAGAGCAGATATCCTTCCCTAGAGCTTGAGTGTCTAGCTGTGGTCTTTGCATGTAGGAGATTTGATCAATACATTTATGGTAAGCAAGACCTCCCAATACTCTCCGATCACAAACCATTAGAATCTCTCGTTAAGAAGGAGATGGGGAAATCACCAGTAGGACTGGAAAAAATGTTAATGACTTTACAACGCTACGGATATGACTTAAGATATAAGCCAGGAAAAAAGCAAGTATTAGCTGATATGCTATCAAGATCATCAACGGCAGATGGAAGTTCAGAGAGGATTAACAAAGCGGAGGTTTTCATGAGTGAGATTGATGACAGCAATCCAGAAGAGTTCACTGACATGTCAGACAAGCGTTTAGCCAGGATGAGAGTTTGCTTCGACTGATGAGACCTGTATGCTACTGAGGGAACAGATCAAAAAAGGATGGCCCAAGAAAAGGAATGTGAGGTATTGATCCAAAACTACTGGACATTTTCTGAGGAACTCTGTGAAAGAAATAATCTTGTATATAAAGGCAAAAGACTAGTAGTACCTAGAAACATGGAAACTGAGATAACTGCAGCGCTACATGAAGCACATAGAAGTGCAGATGCAATAATGATGAGGGCGTGCGACATTTTATATTGGCCTGGAATGTGGAATGAACGGAGAAAAACAGCTGAAGAATGTGCAGTGTGCTAGAGGAATAAGCCAGCGAACTGAAAAAACCACTGATGGTTCAAGATATACCAAAACACAGATTTTTGAAAGTCGGATCCGATGTGCTCTATCATGGAGGACACGCATATCTCATTATAGTAGACTACATGTCCGATTTCATTGAGCTAAAGAGACTGAAAGACGAAATAGCTGCACCTGTCATAGATGCATGCAAGGAGATCTTTGCTAGGCATGGTGTTCCAGAGGTCTTTCAGAGTGATAATGCACCTTATTACAACTGTACACTGTTTCAGAAGTTTGCAGAAGACCGGCGATTTACACACACATTATCGCCCGGACACTCACAGAGTAATGGAAAAGCTGAGTCCGCTGTAAAAATCATCAAACATATGCTCAATACATCAGACTATCCATAGAAAGCACTTATGGAATGGCGAGCAACACCTAACAGGGACTTCCCAAGCCCTAGTGAACGACTCCACGGCCGGAGGTCAAGAACATTAGTCCCTCAACCCCAAGAAGCATTGAGCGATCAGGACTTGGACTTGGACCAGATAGCTAGAGCCAGAAGGATTAGACAGCAACGGATGACGGAAACATATAACAGAAACAAAAACCAGTTAACATTACAACATGGACAACCAGTGATGGTAAAACAGGTCAATGACAGAATTGCAAATTGGCGACAGGCAACAGTGGTGGAGTCGTTGAGTGATAGATCCTATATAGTACAAAATAAAAAGGAGAATATAGTAAGAAGAAACAGAGTAGATCTGCAGGAAACGGCCAGCAGTGCGCCATTGGTCGAAAGTAAGCCAGAAGCTATCAGTACAGATGTAAGGGGTTTTCAAATGAGACGAACTAAAGCTCCAAGAACCAGAAGCGGTGATGGACAGGCAACCCGGACAGCTGAAGTACTTGAAAAAAGAACCTCATCAGGACGAGTATGCAAAACACCTGCATACCTGCGGGACTATACCACCTAAGTCCTCGTGAAGCTGAGGGGGAGCTGGACAGTTCACATTCCCCTCCTTATCAAGGTCCATGACCTTAATCCTGCACCTATGCTTGGGGTATTACTTCACAATCTTTTATATAATTAGACTGCTATGCTTAATCACATCTTCATTTGCTGAAGAGCCCAGGACTAGAACTTTCCATGAGTAGACTGCATTATTACTCTACTTACCAGTTAAAAAAATAATAGGATGTTGACAAATAAACTTGACCTTGAACTACGAGAGCCTAGTATTCACTCGCACCGGGATGGTCGACCATCTTCAACAAGATTGTAATCACAAACTGCATCAACAAAATATTTAAATAGTGATTTATTATATTAATATCAAACAACAATCACCAAGGCAAGCATATGTGACTGTGCATTGGTGTACCTTCGTAGAACTCCACAGACTAGAAGGTTATTTATTGAAAACAGAGGACAGACAATTTTCTATGCCACTGACCTCATGTCCAATATCTCATTTTTGTATGTAGATATGTTATTTTCATGCCAGGTTTTGGTGCTTAAACTGTTTCATAAGCGATATAATGCAAATTTTGCAGTCTCGAATTGAGCACTCATGCTAAGGTGCTTGACTTCACAAAAGCCTTTGGCAAGATGCCGCATGCACTTTTAATGAAAAAACTCTCCAGGATCGGAACAATCGACACACATATACTTCCCTGGATACATAAATTCCTTACTGATAGGTCTCAGCGGGTGATACTTAATGGTAAGGTGTCAAGCAGTCTCCCAGTCTCGTCAGGGGTACCTCAGGGATCAGTTCTCGGGCCTGTGCTTTTCCTGATATTTATCAATGACCTCCCAAACAAAGTAGATTGCCCAGTCGCCCTATTTGCAGACGTCACCTTAATGTACTAGACCATTACAAGCCAGCAGGACACAGCCCGTTTTCAGCACAACCTGAACTCTTTGGACTTCTGGGCATGCAGGATGGGTATGTTTTTCAATGAAGAAAAGCAAGATCATCATCTTCAGTGACAAGAAATTCACACATAACTATTTACTTGGAGGCCAGACTCTCGCAGTTGTTGACCACGCGTTGTATCTTGGTGTCACAATACAATCAGACCTGAAGTTCAACATGCATATCCAGCAGAAATTACTCACAGCGAAGCGACAAAGAAGGAAGGAATGAGATACTCCAGTAGATCAGATATTTCAAATAGCGTCCTTCCTTTCTGATCTGGACATCACAAATTCACAGGAGGACTTAGCAGTGTCTAACCCTACCTACCAAGATATCAAAGGTGCTACTCTTGGAGACCATGTACTCCAAGCAATCCAACAGTTAATTGTCAAAGGATGGCCCGTAAAGCCAACTGAGCTACCAGAGGACTTGCGGCAATTCTACCATGTTAAAAATGAACTAGGAACTTTAGATGGAGTTATCTAACTAGTAGTTCCAAAATCCTACAGACCAGTCATACTGAAGAAATTACATCTCAGCCATCAAGGAACAGCAGCTACCCTTCAAAGAGCACGGTCTTGTGCATACTGGCCACAAATGTCAAATGATATCACCTGCCACATTAATCAGTGTGTAGCTTGCGCATACGATGCCCCTAGTCAACAGAAAGAAACCATTCAACACCATGATATACCAGCAATCCCATGATGCAAAGTCGGAATATATTTGTTCTCCTTCAAACAGCAAGACTACTTGATAATTGTAGACTACTTCAGTGATTTCTTTGAATGTGAAGAATTAAAGGAAGCAACTTCAAAAGCTGTCATCAAAGCCAGCAAAAGAGCTTTTGCCAGATTTGGGATCTCAGAAGTGGTTCATTCAGACAATGGACCACGATTCGCCTCCTCAGAATTTACACAGTTCCGTAAAGAATGGGGGTTTCACCATACGACTAGTTCCCCAAGACACCCACAATTCAATGGGAAGGCGGAAGCAGCAGTCAAAGTTACAAAGAGACTATTTCAGAGATGCGAAGACCCTTTTTTGGCCTTACTGGGACTTAGAAACACTCCAACAGCTAGCATGTCCTCGAGTCCAATAGAACGGATCCTCGGAAGACCTACACGCTCACTGTTGCCTACTGGTCGCAGCATCTCCAAGCAAACACAAAATGAAAATGCTCTCAGAGAAAAGGCTGCAAAGAAACTCATCACGGAGAAGAGCTACAACAAATCTGCGTAAGACCTCATGCCGCTAACAACGGGTTTACCTGTACTTATCAGAGACACAGCCAACATAAAGAACAAGTGGAACAGAAGCAAAGTTCTAGAAATTCTCTCAGATAGATCTTACTCAGTGCTTAATGAAGAAACTGGAAACATTATCAGACGAACCCAAACCGACCTACAACAGCTACATAGAGAACAACTTACTACAACCGCCGATGTCTAGCCAGTAATTACACCAACCAATTGTACCGAGGAACAACCACCCAGTCCACCAGAAGAGACTCCAAACAGATCTGGCCTTGATAAAAATTTAAAACGATTAAACGTACACACTCGCTCATTGAGAGAAAGGAAAATTCCCCCGAAACACTAGGACTATGTGTTGGAGTAGCTGATGATCTGGACTAACTAAGCTCTTACCTTATCAACCCTTTAGCTACTAAAACTATATCGACCTAATCAATTATAATCTATTCATTACGTTCTCAGACTCACACCAACTTTTTTAAAAGAAAAAGAGATGTTGATGATGGCACCTGAAAATTGACTTAGGCCTCAGGCTATCAGCTAAATACTTAGCTCTAATACTCCGTAGCGATTCAACGTATAACTGTTATAACCCAACACGCGGATATGTTTAGCCTCCCCACCATCATTCTATTGTTACAATGTTATTATATTAATTTGTATTATGTGTATACTCTGTAGCATACGTTATAGTAATTACGTGTACTCAGTTATATAATCTTTTGTGTCTAAGCATTACTTATGCTAATATTACTTTATTGTGCGTTTGTAGTGCATTCTCTGGCTTACGGTTTGAGAGCGATTTAAAGATTACCTACCACTAATTCAAACTTCATTATCTCAATATCTGTTTATCCACAAATAATTGCAATAACAAAAATTACAAAACATTGGAATACTCACTGACATAAACAGCATGCGTGATACTTCCTCTGCTCTTGAGGTCACCGGGGAAAGAATGCTCTGTAATAATTATTATTACTCGTTATGCAACTTAAACCAGCCCGGGTAGACTCATCAATTTATTATTGTCTCCAAATATTCAATGTAATGAACTAGCAATGTACTCACCTCGATGACATTTTGCTGGCAACTGTATCCATTATTCAAATTATTCTTATAATTACACTAATTATTCATCAGTAATATTATAATCATTATTTATCAATAACAGCTAAGTCGTTAATCACTGGCCTATCAACGTAGTGCAACGCTAGCACCACCACTGCACCACCACCACACAGGCCTTCCCATTATAACACGTAGAACCACCACCACAATCATCTACTCGATATGCTCTATATATACTACTAATAACACTTAATCAACAGTAACACTTTATTTATAATACAAGTTATACAATATAAAGATTATACAATATAAAGATTATACAGTATAAGAACTACAAAGTATAGAGATTACATAGTATAACGATTATACAATATAAAGATTAGACAGTATTGTTACTATAATCAGGGTTGGGGTCAATTACATGTGAATGTAACTAATTACAATTACATGAAAATTTGTCAATCACAATTACAGTTAAAAAAGAATGTAATTAATTACAATTACATGGCAATGTCATTAATTACAATTACAATTACTTTTGTTTTCACAAGGGATAAATATAAGTTATGCAATCTCACTTTTAGGGTCCAACTACCAGGGGCAATTTTGACAGAGGTGAACATCCTTTGTTCCCAACAGTGATACTATACTACATTGATTTAATCTGAACTTGTTATTCAACAGTAGGCATTGTAGGAAAAGTATGAAATTTTTAAGATTTCAAAGTTTGAAGTAATTGTCATGTAATTATAAAGTAATTGTAAAAATCAATTAAATTAGATATGTAATTAATTACAATTATATTTTTATATATCGATTACAAATTACATTCAATTACTTGAAAAAATGTAATTGATTACAACCAATTACAATTAAAAATTATAATTACTCCAACCCTGTTACTATTGTTACCAACTCAAAGGATAAAAGGAATAACAGCTTTTCTGGAAATAGGGTAGTTGTCAAACTTTTCCTTGTAATACCTAAAAAATTAAATAAAGTCAGTATATTAGTCATAACGATAGTATATAATTTAAATGAACACAGAGAAATTAATCGTAGCAGGAAACATAAAAGTTATTGTATGTACTATAATTTATATTAATTTATAAGAAATTATCAGTCAATGATTTTGCAATAATAATTACTTTAATCACTTACACTTTCTGAGTGACAGTATAAGTTGAATAAAAAAAGATATGCATCATGGTTAAAGGTTTTTGCTGGCAAAATGCTTTAGGATTTCAAACTCATATTCAGCTAGAGATATATGCAAAAAAATACAACATTAAATTCCAGCTGATACACAGTTTTTAAAGTATTACACTGTGTAGCATATTATACTTACACCAACACACTCCAAGGTAATTCAACTTACAATCAATAGTACTCTATAATTACACTGAGTGATACTTTAACTTACACCAATAGTATTATATACCTACACAACTTACTCCAATAGTATTATATACCTACACAACTTACACCAATAGTATTATATACCTACACAACTTACTCCAATAGTATTATATACTTACACAACTTACACCAATAGTATTATATACCTACACAACTTACACCAATAGTATTATATACCTACACAACTTACTCCAATAGTATTATATACCTGCACAACTTACACCAATAGTATTATATACTTACACAACTTACACCAATAGTATTATATACCTACACAACTTACACCAATAGTATTATATACCTACGCAACTTACACCAATAGTATTATATACCTACACAACTTACACCAATAGTATTATATACCTACACAACTCATTCCAATAGTATTATATACTTACACAACTTACACCAATAGTATTATATACTTACACAACTTACTCCAATAGTATTATATACCTGCACAACTTACACCAATAGTGTTATATATCTACACAACTTACTCCAATAGTATTATATACCTACACAACTTACACCAATAGTATTATATACTTACACAACTTGCTCCAATAGTATTATATACTTACTGATGATGCTTCAACGCTCTAGGCACAAGATTAGCAAAAGTGAAAACGGCAAAACTCAATCCGGCAATATTGTAAGTAGCTAAGGCATATCCAATCCATTCCACAACTTCTCCAAAATAGTTTGCACACGACACAAAGTTAAACAAAAATCCTAAAACAAGAAAATATCGATCATTAGAATAAATACACACATCAGCTCATTGTTACATTACAGTGTAGTGTTCATACATATACAGTATATACCAAGTGCTGGAACACGATTGCACACAAAACAAAAAGCAACGCAAGTCAACAACATATTAAAGCAGAACAGCAGCAGAGAAATGAGTCAGACTCCCTCAAAATTATTAAGTATAATCGAAAGCTGGTTAAGGTGAAAATATGAACTAGCAGACTACTCAGAGTAGGTGGAGAACAAACTATTACTGAATAACATGAAGTAAAATTCAGTAAGATATATAAAAGACAACTCCTAAATATGAATCTAACAAAATCTAAGTGCGCGCATGTGTGTGTGCGCGTGTGTGTATGCGAGTGTGTGGTATATGTTTGTGGTACATGTAGTAGAGTAGAGTAAGCTGTTATAGAGAGCGTTTGGTAATGAAATGTCAGCTGTGATGAGATGAGCCACAACACAGTGTTGTAATGTCCAGTCTGAAGTGACAGAGGATAGATATGGTAGTAGATGTGAGACAATGTGGCAGTAAAGATATAACTAGGACTGGTTATCGAATTACTGTAGTTATTATGGAGTTATTGAAGAGCTCAGGTTATAATGGATGTGTGGCAAAGCAGCGTAAGGAAACGGTCAGTAGATATGATGTTGATGTAAATAAACTATAAATGTCAATACAAAATTCTTTTTGACAAGACAATTTTAATAAAACTGATTGAAGGTATGCATGATGTTGAAACCCACAACATCATTCTTGTTTTCTGTTGGTTATTTTGTTGTTGTCAGAGAAGAGATAACTCTGCATACACTAAAGGTATACAGAGAGGAGATAACTCTGCATACACTAAAGGTATACAGAGAGGAGAGATAACTTTGCATACACTAAAGGTATGCAGAGAAGAGATAACTCTGCATACACTGAAGGTATACAGAGAAGAGATAACTCTGCATACACTGAAGGTATACAGAGAGGAGATAACTCTGCATACACTAAAGGTATACAGAGAGGAGAGATAACTTTGCATACACTAAAGGTATGCAGAGAAGAGATAACTCTGCATACACTGAAGGTATACAGAGAAGAGATAACTCTGCATACACTGAAGGTATACAGAGAGGAGATAACTCTGCATACACTGAAGGTATGCAGAGAGGAGATAACTCTGCATACACTGAAGGTATACAGAGAGGAGATAACTTTGCATACACTAAAGGTATGCAGAGAGGAGATAACTCTGCATACACTGAAGGTATACAGAGAGGAGATAACTTTGCATACACTAAAGGTATACAGAGAGGAGATAACTCTGCATACACTAAAGGTATACAGAGAGGAGATAACTCTGCATACACTGAAGGTATACAGAGAGGAGATAACTCTGCATACACTGAAGGTATGCAGAGAGGAGATAACTCTGCATACACTGAAGGTATACAGAGAGGAGATAACTCTGCATACACTGAAGGTATACAGAGAGAAGATAAATTCTGACTAAACTAACCTTGAGGTATCTTGTAGCCGGTTTCCCCTGGTTTACGGAGATTTCTCAGTTGGTAGTCACTGTATAGGTTAGTGAAGAACCCAAAGCCCCACAACACTGTACCTGAACAAGAAGGACAGCATTTTACAGTGTAATGAATATTATGTATTTCTAATTACTGGTTGCCAAATTTTGAAACAAAAAAAATAAAAAATAACCCTCTCAACTTAGTAACTGAAGTTATAAGCTGAAAGAATGTGTTCTAAATACAAGACATTTACAGAAATATCTTTTTAAGATGTTTATACCAATAATCTTAAGAAGACAAAAGTAAGCTATGCTATTAACTAGCATAAAATCGCTCTTCAAAAATATAAATATGTCTCAGTTTTGCAGAAACAAGAAATTAAAATTCTAGTTAAAATCCTGTTAAAGCTGATAGCAATGAACAATGAAGTCGCTTTGCAATATACACACAGGACTAGCAATTAGTTTAAATGTTTGTAGAAATTTTCAACTTGTCAACTTCATGACAAGCATGAACTTTTACAATTTTCAAAACCTCATCAAAATACTTACACAACCAGTTATACAATTTAAACTTACTGCTTGATTATCAAGTGACATGTTTTGTTACATTCACAGCTACATGAAATACTTAATATTTAAAAAGCCAACAACTACTAATACGTCATATTAAGCTGTAAGGAATTGTGATTTCATTGAATCGATTTATTTACAAAGCTAATAGAATGTGAGACAAGAGTCAATGATGAAACAATTAGGAATATTATGTAATAATTTCAATTGATGGGTGCTGCTTGAACAGCAATATGCCCGCCAGTAGACATCAAATTATAAAATTTACTTGGCTTATTAGAATTTGCTTCTCCTTATTGCAGAGTTAGCAGAACTCTAGCAAATGAAGAGCAGAAAAGCCAACGACTCAAAGTATTGGAGAAATACTTGTAGGTAATAGATAGATTGGAAAGTAGCTGCAACCTACCTAATATAGTGGTCGGGTGTTGAAACCAGTCTGAGTCATACTTGTGGAGAATCATCAGGGAACATGACTATAAAAAATATATCCATGCAAATACAAGCAGCTGTTAAATAAACGAATTGACAGTATTGTACTTTTTTTGTAAGAAAAATAGTAAAAATTTACCAATAATTTTGTTGCAGTTGAAATTTCCATGCAAGCATACCTTTAAATAGGAGAATCTAGAGTATAACACGTTGATCACTTATACTCTACGGTGACCGTTGAACATAACTTAGAAATTTAGGTTTGAAACCACAAATCTGGGTGTAACATTCTAAGCTGATGTGTACTGCAGACAAAAACATGCAACCTGCATACTTTGAATAAATAAAACCCAAAACACTCATCATGTGAAAACATATTGAAATCCTTTTAACATTGCATAATAGAATGTTACATGGGCCAAAAAGTTATGTTATACTGCTTTGGTTATTTAGTTTCTATGTATATGGAGTAATAATGACACTTTTACACTACAATTCAGCCTAGAATATGACATAATGATTCCCAAACATAGCATTAGTTACAAAAAAATTATTTGATAAAGTTAAAACTGATACAGATACCAAGACTGGTTAATGCATAGATAATATATATATATATATATATATATATATATATATATATATATATATATATATAATTATATATATATAATTATATATATACATATATATATATATATATATATATATATATATATATATATATATATATCTCAATCTGTGTACAGCAGCTGTTTCGGGATTTGTCCCCTCATCAGCACAGAACAGAGTACCATGGCCCACACCTTCGAAATAGTAGAAACTTATGTTATTACTAAAGCATACTTAAAAGGTGTGTAAACCCAAGCCAGAGAGCTCAAGTGACTCTAGGGGTCACCTAAGAGTCATGAGCCTTGCTAAATGCTAGCAGCTTGAGCTTGTGACCATGGTTAGAATACTCAATCTTTTAATGTCATTGCTCAGCATTAAATGAGAGCATACTATCTCAGTCTGTGTACAGCGTGTGTGTGTATATATATATATATATATATATATATATATATATATATATGAAAAAGTAAACTGCAGCTGGATTTTGTAAAATGAAGTCATTACATATATTGGTTATATATATAACCAATATATGTAATGACTTTATTTTACAAAATCCAGCTGCAGTTTACTTTTTCATTCGACACGCCTATTTTCATGTAGGTATGTCAAAAATGAATACAAAAAGCAATGCAAAATTTAGTTAAATAGGTTCGAGCAAAATTTACCTGAATGAAGGCATTGGTTGAGCAATAAAGAAAGGCAGAAAGAACAGTAATGGTGGTGTGTGGTTTATTCTTTTGCAAGAATGGATATATTATACTTCTGTAACAAAAAATTAAATGGGTTAAGACTTAGTGAAGTTGGAACACAGTCTAATTTATACTAAACAAATATATATGTGAATACATGCAGACTTTTTCAGAACATACATATAATTTGTAGAAATAGCATTTATTGAGAAACAAAGGTGAGTGATGGCACATTGCAAATTATATGCCTTTAAAGGATTGCTCAATCTTAGTTTATTACAATCACATTATAATTATAAACTATAATTTAATGTGTATGCAAACAATTGTGACTTTGCAAAGGGATATGTGCCTAGAAAACAGCTTTTCAAAATTCCAATTTTGAGGGCGGTAAAATTTTCAGCCATGAAAAAAAGAATAGCCTAATACGCGACGTGTGAACGCCAGTAACTATGCTGCACGTGCTAACTATAACGCTAGTATTCAAGGTTGCTGAGCACAATATCAGCCAATAACGCTCAAGCAGTTACATTGCTCTATGTAGGTCAGCTTTGGTGTGCCCGTAATATTGCACAATCTGACCTAGTTTAGATCGATCGCAGGCATTCATCCTAAAGAACGCATGTTTTTGCAATGCTTTTTTCTAATGGTTACAAGCAAAATATAGCCTAATGTTATTACATACATGTTATTTAAAATGTCAAAAAACTATAGATTGAGATAATTCACATTTGCACTTCTATAAATATACAAATTACGAGCTGAAAGATCACATCTCACAGTCATATTTCTATAGTTATTCATTTGTATAGTCACGTGACCAGCAGGAATGCTGGCGCTGTTACGTCACATTTCCCAGCTCATTTCAAAATCGGCGTTTTGGCTGTTACCAATCTACACCCTCAACTTCAACTAACTTTTTCTACCTTTGATCAAATGCTTTTTGTCAATGCATGCTTAGAAAAACACAATATTATGTGTGTTTGACTTAAATGGCCATTTATTAGACAAGATAGAGCAATCCTTTAAAACATTATAATACAATACTAATAGAACTAGGTTCCAATAAACTTTGTTATATTGTAAAAACTTGCTAAGCTGAGTAATATATATATATATATATATATATATATATATATATATATGTATATATATATATATATATGTATATATATATATATATATATGTATATATATATATATATATATATATGTATATATATATATATATACATATATATATACATATATATATATATATATATATATATATATATATATATATATATATATATATATATATATATATGTATATATATATATATATATATATATGTATATATATATATATATATATATATGTATATATATATATACATATATATATACATATATATATACACATATATATACACATATATATATACACATATATATATACACATATGCATATACACATATGCATATACACATACGCATATACACATACGCATATACATATACACATATACATATACACACGCGCACGCGCACACACACACATATATATATACCTAATACATTTATATGTGTTAATATATACTCATGTCTCATACTGATACAGTTACATGAACATCAATTTGAAAATCAATATGAATATATTTAATTTTATAATCACAAATAATAATATTATAATAATTATGATTGAAATAAAAATTATAAAAATGAGTAACACCACCAAACATATATTAGAAACAGACTACACAGCAATGCAAAAAGTTGATTTACTAATACTGATTAGTATTACCTGTGAATATAATGAGTGATGAACATTCCAAACAACAACCAGTTTGCAGAAGGTACGGAAGCAAAGTTAAAGTCTTCGCATGTTATTAGGATCAAGAGTGGTACCAATATATTAGGGGACTCCATTACCACCCACCCTATAAAGCCATTTATGTCTCCAGACAATATAAACTTCTTTAGATCATTGTGGTAACGACCATAAGGCGCAGGTGTTAATATCAAAAGTGTTGCAAAAATCAACAAGCTGAGCACCAATATAAAAAGCGAGATCGAATAAACAATTCCATCTAAATGATTGTAGTTGAAAAATGCACTTTGGAACATGTTTATGTCGTTTTTAATATATAATACTTTTCAACACAAAGCTAATGGCACGCGTCAACTACAACTATTATTTTTGTAGGCTAGCCACATCTCTTTTCTTAAAGCAACTCCGTACAAAGTACAATAACAATAAGTACGCTAAGTTGTACAAGCACAGTCTGCGCGCAATTTACTGCGAATGCCTAGACCTCTGTCAATAGCGAGAAATCAACTGCCTATCGGGAGATTGTTTAGTGTCCAGATCTCATTTTTATAGATAACTGTCCGATTTCGCCAAGCACACAGGCAGGCGCATCTTGAATATCCGTTATCAATCACATCACCACCAGTATCAGTAGGACTATCACTATGACTATGAGTCAAAATTTGTAAGCACCTTCCTGTAGATTCAACTAGGTACTGACAAACTCATCATTCATGTCTTAATACAGTAATTTTTTGTATGAAACAGTACGAGAAATTTTTATTCAAATAAAACCATACATTTGAAAATAGATAATGCGGCATTATGATTATGAGTTTATCAATATGATTATAATTTGTAAATTTATATGACAATGAATATCAATATGATTATGAATAACTATTGTCTATTAGTATTACTGTATTACTATTAGCATTACTATTGGTATTGCTATTATTATTAATATTACTGTTAGTATTACTATTACTGTATTACTATTAGATTATTAATATTATCAGTAAATATATTATTTTTACTATAACTATAAGTATAAAACTAATTATAACGGCATCACATATTTATTTACTAATATTAATAGTAAATGTAGTAACTAATTGTTGTACTTATAGTGACACTAATAGTAAATGTAATACTAATACTAATAGTAATACTGAGAAATAGAGTAATACTAATAGTAACGCTTAAGTCACAGTTATAAAGTGTTAGACTTAGTATTACTATTAGTATTAGTATTATTCATACTATTGCTACTAGTATTAATATTAGTAATTAAGTATTACTATTAGTATTGCCATTTCTATTATTATTACTATAAGTGTAACTTATAAGTATAAATATAGCTATTGCTATTACTATTAGTATCAATATTATTTATTGTTATTTGACTTGTCTGGGAGGTAACTCCAGCTCCTGTCAATCTGTAGGGAGAGGCCTCTTAGTTAGGATATGTCGGTACTCCACAGTCTAGGATCCTGGGCTAGCACTCACTAGCACGCCCTAGCAAATTTTTGTCAAGTTTAACTGCTCATTCACAATCTCTCTTTATACACACAAGTATATTCAGATCTTTGTTTTCACACAAACTCTGTATCTACACTCCCCACCCCATTGTCCTTCTCTATCCCCACTCTGTATCTTACACATACTCTTTTTTATACTTACTATATTATTCCTAGTTACCATGCAGGCGACATCTACAGTAAATAATATATATATTATTGCAGCTGAATTTACTTAAATAGAGTTGTTCTCTCTCTCTGCATATAATAGCAACAGAAGATGATTAGTACAACATTACTTATAAATTATTTGTTGTTACTTATGCTTGTATTTGAAGTTATCACTAATTAGTTGTATAGTTATAGTAATAGTTATTACTTATATTTATACAAGGGCGATTTGAAAAGTAAAGATAATCTTGCCATAAGTCAAGTTGTAGTTGAGTTAAATACTTCAATTTTTTATTTTATGACATAGTTTTCAGACAAGTCAACAAATATATTGATATAATCTTTTTGATTCCCCCAGCATAAAATTTCGTAGAATAACTCAGTTAACGATTGCTCACAGTAACTTTGATCTTGCCACGAGTCTCCATCTGAATATACCTATGGTAATCAATCACAAGGTGCAAGATTAGGATTGTGAAGTGGAGGCTCCAATAGTTCTCATTATAGTGGGTTGATGGTCTCAATGGTTTAAGTGGCAGATTATGGCCTTGCAGTATCTTAGTCGAAATCGGCGCCACGGGATTGCATGTTTCTTCATAATATCTTTCTGAACTTGGATGAAATGCGCTATTATAATAGAGATGCCTGTTAATTTAGCTATATCCGCCTATACTGTCACTATGCTGAATTACACAGAAAAACTTTTTGCAGTTTGAAAATTGGTTGGTACAGCAGCCTCTATTGCCTTTGGCCTACCTCGCCTAGGTCAATTCTCTACAGAGGTTGTTTTTTCCTTAAAGCGGTTTGCCTGTTTGAAAATTTTTTTTAGTTTAAGCAACTGTGACCATATTAAAATTTTATTCTTCTATGAATTTTATTTTGTTCAACTTCTTCACAAGTTTAAAAAAAGCTCCATTACAGCTCTCTGTCAAACATGTGAACAAATTCCAGGCGGGTCTGCCATATTGATATACTTTCAAAAAGATGCAATGCCCTAAAATTATTAAAATTTGTACAGTGTAAAGACAAAATCAACAATCCTAAAAAGTTAGGTGTGTATTACAATTATGTTGCATTCTATAAAGAAATTATCTTTACATTTTGAATCGGCATCGTAATTGTTCACTCATTAGTTAATATTAGATTATGATTGAGATTTATATTAGTAAATGTAATAGTAATAATAATAATATTACTTATGTTATAACCAATAATTATATTATTAGTTTTACTTATTGATAGAACTAGTACTAGTGATAACTAACAACTAATGCTACTAATAAAAGTAATGGGTAGTAGATGTAGTTAATGTCATTGTCGTTTTACTTTATTATTATTATTATTATTATGGCTCTGTTCACAAGTCACACAATACTAATAGTATTAATACTCAGTAATGGTTAGGCCTTGTTATATTTATACTTATCTTTATACTTTTAGTTGTATAGACTATAGTTATTCAGTTATACTTGTACTTATATATTTTAGCTATAATAAATTACCAAATACAAAATAAATTGAAATTATTGACAAAGTTATAATATTAAATTATTGTTATTCGCTAGCCTTCAACTTTCAGCCCAAGAGTAAGCATAGCTGTTAGTATTTTTATAACTATAGTCTATAAGTATTACTGTAAATAAGTCACTAGTAGCGGTATTATATTTATATAACGTTATTAAACTGTCTCACTATTAGTATAAGTTGCTGTATTTATAGAATAATATTTATATAATTATAATTAGTACTATAATACACATATACTCACACAATATTTTTCTATGGCAGAGAGCTAATATAAATGCTAATAGAAAGACTTTCAACTTTTTTGCCAGTTTGCAAGTATCAATATAACTTAATGTTGACGTTATATTTATGTTATCTGATTGTAAATATAAATTATTTCTATAATTGAGCGATAGTTTTTCAAAAAAACTCAATAAAATATAACCTGTTATTTTATGTTTAATTTTTCAGTTAGATAAATTTAAAATTTTTAGATTTTAACTCAAATTGGGAACCAGATTCAAATTCAAAGGAACTACTAATTTGTGCCTGCACAAACAATTTAATCGATAATCCTACAAGATGATGGGTGACAGATTTGACACGCTTGAAGAAGATTTTAAAAATGACGTCGATTTGATGCGTAGAAAATTGGACAGGGTTGGGAGGTATGCTCAAGGAGGTGAGATTCGATTAAAGTTGAAATATTTATTTTGACTGTTTAAGTCATTATGATTCATTCATAAGGAATTCATAGCACTGTAAAAGCACGTTTCAGCTGCTTAGAAGCCAGCATTTTTAGGGACCTGGTAAATTATATGCAGTGATATCTTACTTTTCAAATGAAATAGCAAGAATTCTATGTTTAGTGGGGCACTGTTGGGTTTCAGTTTGTAGCACACATTAAGTTATGGTTTAAAGGTGTGTTACATGCTCAACGTGCTTCAAATGGTTTATTTAATTTTTTCATATTTATGGCCACAGAGTTAGGGATTTCTGATAGTTGTTGTAAGAACGATGTTATATGTGTACACATTATATGATTTATCAACGTACTGTAGAGGAACAAAAGAAGTTGCTGAGGGAGCTTGATCGGTCACGGGATGCTGCCCAATCATTGGTGAGTTAGCTGGCAGCAAGCAGCGGGTGTTGTCATTAGCTGTTGTTGTTTTTTATTCAGATATATCATGATATATGAGATTCTCTCTAACCAAAATATAAGCCCGCATATAGGAAATATGAAAAATCTTAAGTCTAATATATAAGTCTAAGTAGTTGTCTGGCTCTATCGAATTATGTCTGAAATGTTCTACACCGTAATCTCAGACTAGCTGAACTTGTTACTTAGGAAGTCATCAATTTTGTAAAACTAATTAGTTTGATATCAGATATCATGCTGTGACAATTATGAAAGTTGCCGCAAATTGTCCTGGTATGGTTTTTAGTTACGTTCCATGGAAGCAGAAATACAAAGAGCCCCAGCATATGAGAGGTCTAGTCTTAGAAGCAGGCTGGCCAGTCTAAAGAGAGAGTTGGACAGTACAACTGCACAAGTTGAGCAGGCTACTAGAAGCATCTCAGATTTGGATGTAAGTTTTATATAACTCCTTTACATGTTTATTTTATGTAATTATCCAGCATTGAAACATTCTAAAAATAATTTGTACTGGTGTTTTAAATACAAATCAATTGAATTTAAAGCCTAGGCTAAGATATTATGTAGTCAAAAACCTTCTATTTTATCTTTTTAATTTCCAAGACAAACTTTAACAAAGTTAAAACATTAAGATAGCTGTGGCATGTTTATAGGTATGATAAGCAGTGACGCTGTTGTAAACTGTGTGCTGTGTTGTGATAAGTGTGTCAGGGAGATAACATTGACTATTCACAGAATTAAATTTCCATTATGAAATGTTAGCTTTTGTATTCATTCTTGTTAGCATGTACATTATAAATGAGAAAGCCACAAGTTTATCGTATAAACATAAATTTGTTGCTCATTTTAACTGTGCCAGGAACAAAATGCTATAAAATTGATATTCAGTACAAGTAGAAGCAATAAATTTAAAAGAAGACCAAGTAATAATTATAGGCTGTGGTAAGCAGTATATTGTGTTATAGTACATTGTGTACCGTGCTGTAATAAGTTATGTGAGATGTCTTATTATGGTAATACAGGATATGGAGGCGGCTCACAGAGCGAAGATGATGCAAGGAACTAGAGCCTTGCAAAGAGCGTCAGACAGCGTGCACAGGTCTAGACAGATAGCGGAAGAAACAGATGAGATAGGAACTAATATTATCGGTGAGTTGTCCGTGAATTACAAATGTATATACTTTAATTCTGCTGTGTTATTCAAGAAATGCTCAGATGGAATAATCCGAATAATCATATCAGCGTTTGGAATAAACAGATTTGTTTACAGTATATTATTGTATAATTTGTATAATTGTGTGACTGCAGACTACCACTATCTTCAATTACAGTATAGTGTAATAGCACTGTTGCTAGGTGATATCACAATGTTGATATAGTTGCTAGGTGATATCACAATGTTGATATAGTTGCTAGGTGACATTGTAATGTTGATATAGTTGCTAGGTGACACTGTAATGTTGATATAGTTGCTAGGTGACACTGTAATGTTGACATAGTTGCTAGATGACAATGCAATGTTGATATAGTTGCTAGGTGACACTGTAATGTTGATATAGTTGCTAGATGACATTGTAATGTTGATATAGTTGCTAGGTGATATTGCAATGTTGATATAGTTGCTAGGTGATATTGCAATGTTGATATAGTTGCTAGATGACATTGTAATGTTGATATAGTTGCTAGGTGATATTGCAATGTTGATATAGTTGCTAGGTGATATTGCAATGTTGATATAGTTGCTAGGTGATATTGCAATGTTGATATAGTTGCTAGGTGATATCACAATGTTGATATAGTTGCTAGGTGACACTGTAATGTTGATATAGTTGCTAGATGACATTGTAATGTTGATATACTTGCTAGGTGATATTGCAATGTTGATATAGTTGCTAGATGACATTGCAATGTTGATATAGTTGCTAGGTGATATTGCAATGTTGATATAGTTGCTAGGTGACACTGTTATGTTGATATAGTTGCTAGGTGACATTGTAATGTTGACATAGTTGCTAGATGACATTGCAATGTTGATATAGTTGCTAGGTGACACTGTAATGTTGATATAGTTGCTAGATGACATTGTAATGTTGATATAGTTGCTAGGTGATATTGCAATGTTGATATAGTTGCTAGGTGATATTGCAATGTTGATATAGTTGCTAGATGACATTGTAATGTTGATATAGTTGCTAGGTGATATTGCAATGTTGATATAGTTGCTAGGTGATATTGCAATAATGATATAGTTGCTAGGTGATATTGCAATGTTGATATAGTTGCTAGGTGATATTGCAATGTTGATATAGTTGCTAGGTGACACTGTAATGTTGATATAGTTGCTAGGTGATATTGCAATGTTGATATAGTTGCTAGGTGATATTGCAATGTTGATATAGTTGCTAGGTGATATTGCAATAATGATATAGTTGCTAGGTGATATTGCAATGTTGATATAGTTGCTAGGTGATATTGCAATGTTGATATAGTTGCTAGGTGACACTGTAATGTTGATATACTTGCTAGGTGATATTGCAATGTTGATATAGTTGCTAGGTGATATTGCAATGTTGATATAGTTGCTAGGTGATATCACAATGTTGATATAGTTGCTAGGTGACACTGTAATGTTGATATAGTTGCTAGGTGACACTGTAATGTTGATATAGTTGCTAGATGACATTGTAATGTTGATATAGTTGCTAGGTGATATTGCAATGTTGATATAGTTGCTAGGTGATATTGCAATGTTGATATAGTTGCTAGATGACATTGTAATGTTGATATAGTTGCTAGGTGATATTGCAATGTTGATATAGTTGCTAGGTGATATTGCAATGTTGATATAGTTGCTAGGTGATATTGCAATGTTGATATAGTTGCTAGGCGATATTGCAATGTTGATATAGTTGCTAGGTGACACTGTAATGTTGATATAGTTGCTAGATGACATTGTAATGTTGATATACTTGCTAGGTGATATTGCAATGTTGATATAGTTGCTAGGTGATATTGCAATGTTGATATAGTTGCTAGGTGATATCACAATGTTGATATAGTTGCTAGGTGACACTGTAATGTTGATATAGTTGCTAGGTGACACTGTAATGTTGATATAGTTGCTAGATGACATTGTAATGTTGATATAGTTGCTAGGTGATATTGCAATGTTGATATAGTTGCTAGGTGATATTGCAATGTTGATATAGTTGCTAGGTGACACTGCAATGTTGATATAGTTGCTAGATGACATTGTAATGTTGATATAGTTGCTAGGTGATATTGCAATGTTGATATAGTTGCTAGGTGATATTGCAATGTTGATATAGTTGCTAGGTGATACAATATTGTCATATTACTCATAGGTGAGCTGGACCGGCAAGGGGAGGCGCTAGAAAGGACCAGAGATAGGGTAAGTCTGTTTTACAGAAAGTCACGAGCCTCTCTGATGTGTCATCAAATACACAATCTAATATAATTTTAGCTGGGTATTTTATGATACAAAAATAACATGTTGAAATTGTGATTCAAACAGATATTTCAAATCCTGCTTTCCGAATTTTATATTATTCATCAGATGCTATGTTGATAAATTTGGAAATGAATAGGGATTTTAGTTAGCTTTTAACAAAACTGTTGTAATATGTGTGTAGCTACTGTGGTAAGATAATTGCATCGGAGTTGTCGTCTTTCTTTATAAGATTTTTTACATAGTGCTCAACTAATAAAATATATTTTATTTATTCACAGCTTCATGAAACACAAAGTGCTTTGGATAAAAGTAAAAGTATACTAAGAGGCATGGCTTTCAGGTAAAATGAATATGAATGGAGCTGCTTATACACGCTTTTTGTACATACTTTGTAATTTGTTGTATTAGAAATGTCTAGTCTTCCTTATTTATATTATTTATTAATTTAAATTTCATTCATAAATCTGTTCATCAACAGTACTTGTGCAACATGAATCCATAAATAATTCGGGAAGGAAATTCGAATAGCCAAGTTCCAAATGAGGATTTTAAAATTTGAGCAGATTTGTTTGTTCAATGTAACTATAACTATGGCCATGATGTATTGACTAATTGCATTATGTGTAGGGTTTTAAGATTCTATAATATAATCTGCATGTTTTTTTTAGGGTGGTCACGAACAAAATTATCATGGTGCTTATAATACTAGTGGAGCTAGCCATTCTAGCAGGAGTTATATATATCAAATTTATTAAACCTAAAAGTACGACATCGGGCACAGCTCCGACAACACATTCAACTCCTTGACTTTTGACTGAGCTCATCTCTGCATTTTATTACTCTTTCATTGCAGCAATTATTCCAACCTGTAATGTCCAACAAGTGTCGTTATGTATTTTTTCTATTTATCTTATGAGGGTGTCTTTCACCCTTCATTCTAAGTAATAAGCTACAAAGTGCAAATATAAATTTTTATAATTGTGCGACTTCATAATTTAAATATGTTTTTTAGATAAAAACCATATGAAGATTTTTTTTAATTTTATTTTTTCAATTAACGTTCAATCATAAATACTGTTTTCATTCCTGGCTGAGCTAAACCTTATTTCTACGTACACCTTTATTATTACTACAAATTATCGCAGATGACTTCTGATACAGACTCAAAAACAAGAGAAAGCTCTTATATTGGAGTCTTATAGAATTCAGCAGTGTACTCCTAATGATATTTAAATATATTGCCCAGATGTCATACAGAACTGCATAATCTTCAATTCTAAAAGTAATTATAATAAAAGCTTTAGAGGTTACTTATATTTTGATTAGAAACACTGAGAAGTTGTATCTTTGTCTAAAAAAATTTCTGTTAAATATGAGCAAATATATCAAACCAAAACATGAAATTTCTGTTTTAACCTATTTTATTATAATACATGCCCACAACATTTTAGTTATATTTATTTTATACAATACTAAATGCTAAAGCTAACTCTCATAAAAGTATTATTGCAGTTGCTGCAATCTGGTATAGCAAAAATTACAAGAATATCATGCAATTGAAAATTATACCCTAACAATTAACAGGGAAATATGCTACATATTGGGAAAATAAAGCTCTGACAAAACTAAATAAATGGGAATACCAACATGATGTAACCTTGTAAAAAAATAGAGTAATGTATTACTCAACTAATACTTGCTAATACATTTTATTACAATAAATTAAGCACTTGCATTATATTAGGTAAAATTTTGAAGAAAATTAAAAAAGCAATAAGTGCAACATTCACTAGCTTTGGTGAAAGAAATCCATAGCTGACGCAAATGATGACACAATGAAAAAATTATATTCTTGCATAAACAAACTACAAGCTAAAGCATTGGTTTAACTACATTTCAGTATGGTAGCATTGTCAGGGAAATATGTTTGATTGCCTTTGTCATATTGCCAACAGTGTTGTGTAGAGCTGTAAAAGTTCTAGAAAAATCCATACCATTTGGAAGCAACTAAAAAGTCGTCATTCACTAATTTCTTTCAGCATATCTTCATCACTAAGTAAATAAGGAGTGTCGATGGCAGAGTAGCCTGCACAAAAACCCCCCTCATCGACATGCTGGAGCTTTGTTCGCAGGAGATACCCTGCAGTGGTGTTGTAAGATATTTCACCTTCATTTCTAAAAAGTAAACAACAACAATTAGAAGAAAATCGTCATAATATGATAGCTGCTTATATTGTAAGCCCCTCTCACTTACTGTATCTATATAAATACTGTGTTTATATGATGAAGGATTCAACCTAATAAACCAGTAAATGATCCTCCACATCCTTTACAAATGCTTACAAATTAGTACAAATTACGACTGTACAAATAAGTCACAACAAATCAAGCCATCAAGACAGCAATAACCACACCAACTGGTTATGACATCTTGCATAGGCAAAAGTGTCTGCCCACTGGTTATAAATGTATCAGGTTAGATGCGAATGAGTGCGAAAATGAAAAACACCAACTGACCCTATGATAGTGCCGTAGATTCCAAGCTCTGAAACAGTTGGCTCACACCGACAGTAATTACCAACTATTCCGTTTAGTTTACAGTTGTACTGTTTAGTTGGCTGAATCCTCTCCATCAGTATATACGCATCACTTTCTCCTAACCTTTCTATCTCATGTAACTTTCCTACTATGTCTTCGCCATATGTATTGTTACCTACATTATTCAAATTTATTTTAAGACCTAAGCCTGTGTCCTATACAATACCTGAGAAAGCAGGTAGGGTGACAGGAGTTCATTAATTATCATATTTGATGTTTTGCCTGAGGTTAGAAGCAATATGATGGAATGCAGCAGAAAGAAAATATTCACAGTTACAATAGAAAAAATTATTAAAAACATACAACAGATATATTTTCAAAGACGATGTTTTTGAAAAACATAGAAAATTCGATGCATGTACACAAACAATATCACATATAGTCTAGAAGTAACCTCCAATTATCTTTCACTCATTACACTCCGAGGGGTGGCCACGAAATTTTTTTAGAAATGGAGAGTTTGAAGTGTCCTAATTAATCTGTGAAAACTCTAGACTGTTCTGTGCACCCAGTTAGCCACAAAAGCGCTTCAAACTTTTTAAATGAATCAGGAGTTGTCTTCTCCTAACGGTTTTATAAATCGGCTAAATATCTTAAAATTATTCAAGCTAATTTATTTTATATAAGCAAAATAATTTTGCTGATAATTATAGATACTCTTTTCACTTTTCTGCCATAAAAACTCTAAATTTTTCTGTTGACCCAGTTAGTCACAAAAGCTCTTTAAAATTTTACAGGAGTTGTTTCCCCACAACTTTGTCCAAATCTATTAAATATTATCTTGAAATTATTGAAGCTAGTTTATCATATATACAAGCAAAGGCTTTTGCAGATAATCATAGATGTGTTTTTCACTTCTCTGAGTTTAATTCTAGTGATTTTCTTGTGAAAACATCTGAAAAAAGTGGACTATATGGACAAAAACAAGCAAAGGAATGGATTTTCTAGTTAAAAGGCAAACATTATTATTGATCAGCTATAAAAAAGCCGAATTATAAGTAATTCTGTGTCTGATAATGATTTTCTTTACGATTTTTATTATAATAACTATTTTTACAAAAAAGTAATGAGAAGCATGGGCAGGTTGGTCTGGACTCTGGAAAATAATATTTTAATGCGTATGATTGAGCTTTGCCAATAAA
Organism: Bugula neritina; assembly: GCA_964035545.1. Lineage (NCBI taxonomy): Eukaryota > Metazoa > Bryozoa > Gymnolaemata > Cheilostomatida > Bugulidae > Bugula > Bugula neritina. The sequence goes on from OZ037767.1 coordinate 11,277,193, forward strand.
TTTAAGCTGAACTATTTTTAAATAAGCAATTTGGTTTTTAAAACAATGCTATTGGTTAAAATGCATATTTTCATACTATCTTGATATAATGACTCTAGAGTCAATTTAGCTCCCTTATAGTTACAGAAGAAATACCCTAAAGTTTTCCTATAGGTAATTTAAAATATATGTGATTATATTTAAGCCATCCATTAGAAAAATGATCTTGAGCTGCGTTATTCAAAGATCATAGGCATGTAATTTTTTCATGTGTGCCATTTGTCACTAAAATAATAATTTCTTATCAGCAAATAAAACAAGCTGAGTTTGAGACTGATGCATTTTTGTGTGAAACATAGAGTAAAAATATTTTAGAGAACAATATTATTATTATAGTTGTTGCATACCAAAAAAAATTGCATTCAGCTAGAAGTTTTTGAACATAATGGAATTTTTAAGAAAGCAGAACTCAAATGCTTACAATTAGATCATGAGGAAGCAGGTACGCAAACTTTGTTACATGCAAAATATCTTATGAACATCATAAGCCCACGTGTAATAATCAAATCTCAAGACACTGATGTCTCGCTATTTGCAAAACATTACCTTCTTACCAATTATATTTTTTCACGGGTGTGGTAATCATGGTGTCATGCCAGATAGAGGCTAGGCTAAATTTCCTATTTAGATGCTAGTTATTTATTTTGGTAAAATGTATTTTCATGTGCAACTTATTTTAATATTATTGAAATATATGTATAATTAAATAAACTTGGATCAATTGCTTGTTATTTAGCACATAAAAAATTCCTTTGATCCGCATTAACTTATTAATTTTGTAGACTTTATACACTTAAAGATAGTGTCTATTATTAATGTATTACTACTCTTTGTCCCACACAAATTCGTAAAAATAATAGAATATTATTCTAGATAATTCATGTTAGCTACTATAGCTATTAACATATTAGCTATTTAGCAATCAATACAACAGTTATATAGGTAATATTAATATATATGGTAATAAAATAAAAATAGCGTCTATCTGGGAGGAAACCATAATCATATTAGGTATTTGAATATCAACATTGCAGCAAATAAATCCGGACGCAGTTGTGTGCAGCGTTTACTAGATTTCATGCTTTAACAGGTTGTGATTCGATTATAGTGCTTTTTATGGAAAAGGATAGCGCACAGCCTACTCTTTTTTGAGAAAATTTACCGAATGTATGGGAAGCTTTGAACACCTCGGGAAGTAATCCAAGCTGTCAGCCATTACAGTGGCTGAAGCAGAACAATTGGTATATAAACTTTATGGAGCAGAAAATTCAAATATAGATGATGTCCTATACACTGTATTTTGTTCACCGTCTAAAATAACTCAATGCAGTTTGCCTCCAACAAAAGATGAATTAAATTTTCACGTGAAAAGAGCAGATTATCAGGCAACCATTTGGAGAAGAGTGACAACAGCCTATATTGATGCACCACCCCCAGAACATTATGAAAGCATTGTTGAGAATCATGGCAGCATAAATATAAAGTGGATGATTCAAGCTTCTGCACCTGAACATGTATATTGCAAAGTTTAAACTGCTCCTGTAAGACTAGCTGCAACTTATTAAGATGTGGATATCAGAAGTCTCAAAAGCAGTGCATGCACTGATGTTTGTCAATGTAAAGATTGTCTGAAAAAAAGGGCTATATTGAGAAAGAAGAAGCTGATGAAACTGACGGCAGTGACAATGATGGCGAGAATACTTTTTCATAATAAAGCACTATTTTTAGACATTTGTTATATATTTTACTGCAACCAGTTTGATTTTGATCATGTTTCTGTTTCTCTAAATAATTTTACAGAATCTTGTTGATTTTTGCAGATGTCTAACGGCTACTGACAGACTAGCAAATGATTCACTTGGGCTGCGCTCAAAAGATTTCAATATTTATTCATTTCAAGATTTATTTTGTGCTATAATTTTATAAATATAGTTTTTTCACACATCAGCATGGCTTTGTTTTTATTTTTGTATAAATAGCTTGGTCATACAATTATTCTGCATGCTTATGCCGCATGCAATATGGCGATTTCATAAACAACTTGGTTTTAATTTGAGATAGCGTCTTGCAGTCTTTAAATTCAGTATCAGCATAGAATTCTAAGTAAGAGGCAATTATTTTTGGTATTTCAACAAATATTTTTTCTTCAAGATAGCTTGTTAACATTGGATACTATTTTGCACAATCCACATTTCTTTTTATCACCCATTCAAGATGTCGATTTGTTTTTTTGCAATAACTTGAGTTTGGGTAGAGATAGAATTCTAGAGTTTGTAGATTCAGAATCAGCACAAAATTCTGATCTAAAAACTACTTTTTTTGAGTGGCCACCTAGTAAAGTGTAATAAGCCAATTTTTTGAGCACTTTTTGGGAGGTTACTTCTAGACTAATATATTTTACACTACAATAACTATTACGAGAAGATTTAACATAAATTTTCAATTCGACACCTGTACAAGGAAAATTCAAATACTGATAATTGGACATTGCGTGTAAAATAAAAAACCTCCAAGAGAGAACAACTTCTAGACACATGTACACATTCTCACCTCCACCTTCCCGTTGCGGCTTCAACACATATCTGTGTGGATTAGCCTTCGCTGCCTCAACAACCTCTTTCTGTAAATCAGATAAAAGTCAGAATAGATAATATCATTCTGTTGTCCTCAAATATATTTAAATTAGTCATTAAGTAAACTTTTGTTTTGAATCGCAAAATATATTTTAAAGGATAGCCTTAGTATTGGTGTGAGCATACATCACTGCTTATACCAGACAACTGAATGCTTACATTTTTTAGAGAGTACAGGCCAACAAACGTGCTTCTCACTTGAGCAGCTTTTTCAGGAGATAAGTACCGTTCTACTACACCAGGGCGAGATAACTCTTGTTGCACCTTTTTAGTACCTGGAAAAAACATTATCATTAGTCAACCTACCAGAATATTCTAACCACAGAAGCGATCTATCACAGTAACATAAATATTGAGTCTAAGCAAGTTAGCAGTTTACTGTCTTCAGCCAACATCCCTAAAATACCGTAACAACATGAATTTTTGAGGACATATTGAAAATATATTCTGCATATAGAAAAGCTCTAGGTTTCAAGCATATCCTACAAGAACAACTATAAATAGAGAAATAGCCAAGTTGCACATTCTTGAGATAGCATGTTGTTACAAATAGTGAAAACAACTAGAATAAAGTAGTATTTCCAGACATTGTAGTTTATAATCATGCAATAAAAAAACATGTACAATTAAAATAAAATTAAAGCCAGAAGTTTTTTACTGAGATTTCTAATTTTCCAAGTAAAACAAAAACAAATGCATCTACAATATTTCAATGGGGTATTTATTATGGACACTCCATAATACAATAATTGTGAAATATTTAAACTGTTGGTTTGAATTTTTTTGCTCCAACTTTCCCCACAAAGATCTCTTACAGCGGAATTATATCCCTTAATCATATTGCTGCGCTAGACATCATTGCAAACCAACAGGTGTGACAATTGATACTGGATAAGTACCTGCTAATTGATACGGTATTGAAGGGCATTTTATAGCCTTGGATCTTTCTATCAGTAGCCTTAAATTCCAGAATTCTTCTGTCATACCGCCAGGTGCATACAGACTTCGATAGTATACAAGAGCCACCTCTGTGTTGTCATCACTAAAAAACGTGCACACTTTAGCATACATTGATATTTTAAAAGTAGTAGCAGGCCCAAGTAAATTCATACTGGATAAGCGTGGTGCCACGCTAGAAAGATTTCTGTTGACGAAGTTCCACAGAAAGTGGGAAAAAATAGCCATTTTGGGCGGATTTTATGCGGTGAAAATGCTGAACGGCCAGCTAGGATTGATTCTACCACCGCGACATAATTAGCTTATCACTATTCAGCGAGCCTAATTTTTGTACTTCATTTGCGAATTATTGAGTGATCAAGTGAGATATCAAAACAGGCACATTTTTTCGATTTAATTTTTCTACTTTTTAGCAAAAACAGTCTTATCCTATCTGCATCAATTTGTTCATAGCAGAAGTAGCTATGGAAACACAGATGCTGTAGGTAAGCAGTGAAGTCCAATGCAAGAATCAGTGGCTAGTAATTCATGTCTCTCACTTGTGTGTGGCAAGTGACTCCTGTAGTGGAATTCCCTGCATCCGATAATCCGTTTAGTGTGGACTCACACTAAATGACACATTTTGAAGGTAGGAATATATGATTCCTATGCAATGTACGATTTTCCATTAGCTGTACACAAAATCAGTAAAATATGCTCTTTTTACTGTAAAAGAAGATTTTTTTGTGCACTAAAATATCAATTCCTCTGGCAAGCACACATAAATAATCAAGTTATGCAGAATTGCATTAAATAATTATAAGCATAATGTAGACTATAAATACAGTTTGGACTTTAGTGCAAAACTAAGTGATGAAAATATCACAAAATTATTTGTCTGACAAGCTCAACTCTGCAAGGACTTACATTATTAACCGCTTATCTTCATTCAGGAAGGAGGTTTTCTGCAAAGCATCAGCTGTTTTCATTACAACCTTCACATCTGGGTTCCGCTCTAGTATAGCATACTCTATTGAGCGGATATCTGCAAAGTTGCTGTCTTTCTTTCCGAGTACAAACATTACCACAGCTCTAGAAACACAGACTAAATTAAACTAACTACAACTGAGTAGACTGTAGAGGGTGGGGGGGTCAGTTAGTTAGTAGGCTATAGCAGAGCTGATAGCACAAAGGTTGAAGATGAAGTGAAGTCAATTAGCAAATAAGACTAAGTGTTTCAATACATGAATTACTGCACCTATAGATGTTAGACCTGGGCTTCACTTGCTATAGAATGTCATGCATTCAGTTGGTATATTAATACATTCACTACACATGGCATACAAACACTAGTGCATACAGGTGTAAACAGATAAACAAAGCACATGTGATTTGATACATACTTTGGGTTAGAGTAGAGTAGCCAAGCTTTAATGATGGAGTCAGCTATAGTAGGGACGGCGTCATTAACAGGGTAGCTGTCCCCGTTGTAGAGACAGGGGTCTTCTAGAATCCTGGCCATATATCTGTAAAATACATAGGATATTACATATTATACTGCGCAACATATAGAAGATCATACATATATAATATTGTGTAATATACAGGGAATCATGTACAACACTATGCAATATACAAGATATCACACTAGGCCTATATAATACTGAATACTTACCGATGCACTTTGCCAACTTTAGTGCTAACCGCTGCCATAGATGACGCCATGGTGTTGAATTCTATTTGTCCTAATTTGAAATTAAAACCGTCAGTACATTCATACATGTAGTCTGATCTCACAATTGCCAGAGAGAAAAGCTGCAAAAAGAAATAAATCCAATATAAATCTCAAATACTGCTACCATTTCAGACCACAAGAGGCGAGAGTTAATAGTTAACTTCTATTGAAAATCTCAGCTAAAATGTATATCGAGCAATATTTTGAATAGCTAGGCTATGCTCTCTCTTGAGCTTACTTGCTATAATTCTGACTTCACCCGTGCAAATAATTGACTTAAAATGTAATTTTAATAAAATTCCTAAAATTATATTTGTAGCAGGGGCAACCAGAAAACCCTATGCACTACATTGAAATAAAATTAAGATAAATTAAGCAGACAACACCTTTTCAGTATCAACACCTGTTTACACCGATATGCTTCCCACAAAAACATAATTCTATTTATCCAATATTGTTTGACTAAACAGGATAATTTTTTATGCTGTAGGCTTTGCAACGTTTTGATTGGCTGCGCAGTTTGGTAACAATAACACATTCTTTTACAAACACAATACATGTAGCAAGAAATGCTCTCCTGTTTGCTTTGAATACACAAATGTTGCAAGCAAAAATGCCTTCTCAAGTTCAAAGTACCATCTAAATGTCTGTCACCACAATTCTGTTTGTGTCAACCAGGTGGTTCTAGAAAAAGTCTAACAAGGACAAACTTTAATAACTGAAGCTGCAAAATTAGCTCTAAATATAAATTAGTTATTCTTTTAACAAGAAATTTTCTTCATACTATATCGGTCTTAAAATATATATTAATCATATGTAAATATAAAGAAGATAGTGCTACAATTAGTTTTCTATTTGGACAGTTGAATGTAGGTAACTTGTGCATAGTCCACTTATTGCCGCAAGTAAATTAAAAGATGCCATGTACATTAATTCAATTTAACTCTTGAGTTGACGTTTCATTTATTGCATGACTCACTTCAGCTGCCTCCTCCTGCTAGATAAGTCTTGTGGCTAAGTTTGTAACAAACTGGTAAGATATGAGTTGCATAACTTGCTAAAAAGGCAAATATTGGGACATGAAAACTGTTAAGACATAATGGATACATACAGCAGCAGGACCTTCTCTGTGAACAGTGTCATACAACTCCAACTGTCGCTGGACAAAGTCATCAGCAGCAGCTGTACTGTAACAGAACAGATTGGTTGGCACGAGAAACTGTAATATCGCATTGAATTACGTATTATAAAAGTATGAGTATAATAGTTGAAACTTTATCAAACAGCGCAATATTTTGTATTCTAATTACTTATCTCAGGTTTTCCAAGCTAGAGTAAGTAAAGTTCAGTAGTAAGTTAAGTATAGATTAGATAACCTAGTTGATAAGACTAATGTTAGCTCAAATTCCATTAAAGGGTTCAATTTGTGAGAGTATTTACACATATGCACTATGGCCCAGGTCAATGACACAGGAATCTAATTAATTACAATTACATGAAAAGTTGTCAATTACAATTATAATTACAGCTAAAATTAATGTAATTAATTACAATTACTTTTGTTCTTACAAAGAGTAAATAGAAGTTATAGAATCTCACTTCTGGGGTCCAACTACCTGAGGCAATTTTGACACTGGAGAACTTAGTTTGTTCTCTACAGTGCTTAATCATAAGGTAACACGGTATTACATTGAAGTAATCTGAATTTTTATTAAACAGCAGGCATGGTAGGAAAAGTATTCATTTTTCAAGATTTAAAAGTTTGAAGTAATTGACATGTTGTTATAAAGTAATTGTAAAAATCAATTATATTATATGTGTAATTAATTACGATTACAATTTTATACATCAATTACAAATTACATTGAAGTAATTGAAAAATGTGATTAATTAATACCAATTAAAACTACAAATTGCAATTACCCAAACCCTGCACTATGCAACTATAAACTTGAAATACCCAAAAACACTCTTTTCATGCTAAAAATGTCTAAGAAGAGAAAAACTTTCAATGGCTGCTAGTTCACTAGGGTGAAAATTAGCGACCAAATTTGGTAAACTTACATATTTCAAACATTTAAAAGGCAAATAGTTGAGCACTAGGTTAGCAAAATAAGGAAAAAATCTCATCTCATGCTATTCTAATGAACCTATAATCACCCCATCAGAGCCTCCTTAAGAAAATCGTAATCATTGGCAACTTTATGATAGAGCTCATTGTAGGCAGTTTGCACTGCAAGAGCTTTGCTGTACATAGACTTGGGATACTTGGTCGGAAATAGTGTCATTGAGCCCATGATTGTTGTCTGCTGATCATCATTTCCTTTTTTACGAATCAAAAACCCTAAAAATAGTAGAAAAATAAAAAATTCTAAAATATGATGCGGTAATACATAATAATTGCATTGCTAACAATTTGATAGCACTCTTTAAGCCAAGGATGTTTAGTATACCTTTATGGTAGTCATATGACATGCAGTAAAAACATTTGCTTTGCAAGTAATTCAATATCACATTAAAATTTCCCAGATTTATTTGACAATTTATTCCTTCAAAACTGCAAAAACTGATTAGGGAGTGAAAATAAATTAGTTCACAGGCTATAAAACTATTAAACCATCATTTGAAAATTACGTCAATATAATTTCAAATTTTCAAACAAAAATTTTTTGAATGCTTTCTGGGAAAAATGTTTTAAGCTAGAAAACAAGAAGCAAATACTGTCCAGTGTAGAAAGCTATAAAGTAAGGATACTACCATACCACAGCACTCTGCATAGTCTTGGCACTCACTAGCCAATGAGCTCCAATCATCTACAGATTCGCCAATCACTTTGCATATGGCACCTTTTCTGCAATTCATCTTTGAGAAGAGGCAAAGACGCAGCCTAAAATTTAGACATTCCATGAATGTAAACAAAGTTTCATTTCTTAAACTTTTCCGATAAACAATACACCCAACTATAATAATTGTATTGGGGCCATGTTGATATTCAGCATGCTGATCTTTAAAACCTCAGCACTTGTATTCAGCATAATGATAATCAAAACTACAACAACTTACAACTACAAGACAATTCAAAATCCACTTGAATTATTTCACAGAATAAAATTAAAAAAATTTTGAGAGTGGCAAAATTACATTTTCGCTTTTATTTTAAGTATCTCTTAGTTAACTTACAAGCAAAGATCATACTTTAAGCCAAAAAATATCTAACTATAAATGCAATGCAGTAAATAGTTTATTTACTGCATTGCATTTATAGTTAGACTAGTCAATATTCCGAAGGCCCATTGCTCCGAAGGTCCATTATTCCGAAGGTGCATTGGTCCGAAGGTGCATTGTTCCGAAGGTGCATTAGTCCGAAAATTAGTAGATATAGTATTATATCACTGAGAATATCATAAATTTCACTCACAATCTTGCTATATTATTGCTAGCTGTGGGTGGCATGCATGTGGCCTACTTGTAATTTTTTAGCCTGAGATTACACTATGATGCTGCCTCAATTAAGGGCTGCATCATCTATCAACATTCCACGGTGGATGCTCTATAAACTAAGTACACAGCAAGCTATTCACTAGCCTGTCAACTAGCAAGCCTGTAATTAGTAACCTATGCATTAGTATCTCCTCATCTCCAAGTGCTCACTGAAGTATGAAGTGTTGTGCAAGGGTGATATAATAAATATTTTTAATTCACAGTTTATATAAAAATAACAGCTATAAGCAATGAACTCAAAATATCCAGTTCAATGGCTATAGTGATTGCAGTCAGTCAGCTTACATAGGCCCTTCATATGTTGACTACTAATTGAAAAACTAAAGTAAAAAATATTAAAGCCAAGCAGACATTTTGGGTCTACTGTACTGTATTTATGATAAGTTTGGTAAAAGTTAACCGCATATTTTATAAAAAATAGTTTGCATTTGAAGTTGGCGTCAAAAAATTATTGGTATTGAATGAAATAGTAAATTTCTGGCTTGGCAGTTAACTATTTGATATCACATATTTAATCTCTAAAATTATCTGTAAGCTGCTAAACTGCATTATTCTATGCTATTATTCTTAATATCAGTAAATACAAGCATTGGAGACAAAAAAAAATAAACATCTTGCACGCTACTCTAAAATCAAATAACCAAAGCTGCACGCCAAACCAAACAACCCCACAAGATATGTAGATGAGGGCAACATTATTAGTATATAAGAATTCAGATCTGCCAAATAGAACCTCACCTAAACTAAAATTTGAAAACCATGTTATAGATTTTCCTGTTGCTCAGAGCAACTATTTTGAAATGTTCAATATAAATAGTTTTAATTCTAATAATGATTCTACTAATTCGGACTAATGCACCTTCGGACTAATGCACCTTCGGACTAATGCACCTTCGGAGCAATGCACCTTCGGAATATTGCTCCGTCCCCATAAACTATAATCTGTATGAACAAAAATATATTGAATCACTGAATTTTACACAACTCTCAGTCAATCATTAAAGCCACAGGTCATGTCTCAGTCACAAATTCTCTTTGTGTCAAGTTCTTCAAAGGTATGTGCATCAACAGGTATGTGCACCAACACCTTATTCTTTGTATTACACACCCTGCACCTTGTGTAGCTTTGTTCTATTATTATAGTCACCTTGTAACTTTTAGTGCTTAACCTGAATGTTTTGATTTCTTTCACTTTCTCCATGTACAAACCACTTAGATTGGTTTCTTTCCATCCATTAGTTCTTTCAATAATTGTCACAATTGAGTGCAACAGAGGATTAGTATTGCAAGAAGTTGTAATGTTTTTATCTATAATTGCTCTCCTTATGTTCTTTGACAGATTAAATTCTTCAATACTTACACATTCCTTAATTAACACTATTCATTTGTTATAGTCTTTCTTTTTGACATATGGTTTGTTAACATTGGCATTCATGTAGAGTGTACCATCTATTGTCATAGGTTTTCTTGCTTTCCAATGCATCTCTCTCAGCTTATTAAATGCCCAGTAAAGTTCTGTAGCACACTGCTGCAACTTCCCATGTGACCATTTTTTTCATGCTATATCCACCCTTCAGTTTTCAGCCCAAAACTTCTCCAACTTGCTTATAACACCTTTCCCTGACTTTAACTTTCATTTTATTCTATGTGTCTAGAAAAACTACCCATTTGCCAGATTTCTCTGTCCTCTATAAGATTCAAATTGTAATGCAAGTTTCATCTCAACTTCTTTTTTTGAAAATCCTGGCAGTGTTTACCCACGCTCCCAATTCTAACTTGTGTTCTCCATAAATCTTTAGGTTATTCATATGCAAAACATTATTATATCATTGTAAAAATATAATTATTATATACAGAGTAAAAATAACACTTATAGTATTATTACTTTTAGTATAAATTTTAATTATAACGAAAAAACTTATAGTTATAGTTAAACTTATACTTATAGTTAATTTTTTACTTATAAATAAGGTATAAATATAAAATTAAAGACAGCTCACAATGATATTATTTTATTATTAACATTTATATTGATAGTTTAGTTTTTTAATCATATCTAAAAATGTATAAGTATTCAATTCAATTTTACTTTATAAATAATCATAATCATATTAATATAATTAATAATTATCATCAAAATGATAGCGATATACTTCAACTACTAATACTTAATCATTTTTGTCAATATACTATAGTAATACTATTAGTTAAACTTAAAGTTAATGTTTATGTCATAGTTATAACATATAACATAAAGTTAAACTAAAACTTGAAGTTAAATATTTAGACTAAAAATAATAAAATCAAATTGAAATAGTAATACTAATAGTAGCCTAATACTAATAGTAATAGTAATACAGTAATAGCCAGTAATACTAATAGGAATAGCAATAATAGAACTAAATCAGTATCACTTAATACAATACTTATACTAATAGTATTACTGTAATAGACAATAGTAGTACTAGTAGTAATACTTTTACTAATATCAATAGCAATACTTAGTAATACTAATAGTAATAGTAAAAATGACTGTAAGTGTAACTGTAATACTATTACTATTAGTATTACTATTATTATTAATACTAGTCATCGAATTACAATTACCTAATTAGTATTACATTTACTATATAGTAAATTAGTAATTAGATCAATTTAAATGAATTAATTCATTAATATTAATAAGTATAAACTATAGCCATAGGTATAACCACATAGACATTCACATTACTTCGTTTTTTAAATTTTTTGCAATAATTCTTATTTTACTTCTCAAGTCTGGTTTTATAATACTAGTGATACTAATAATCATAATCATTAATTTCATTCAATCAACAAGTCTGACCGTTGTTTCAGTTCGACTGCAACATCATGACAATATTATACTGATTACAGAAAACTTTTCTATAAGCAGTCTTGATTTGTGGGTAACTGAGCTTAAAGTTCTTGTTTGAAGTTGGGGTGTAAATTAGACCTTCAAACCCACTGACTTCAAACTCGAGATCCTAAACTATTGAACTCAAACACCCCGAACTTGGGCTGCTTATAAAAAATTTCACTCACAATACAATCGTAATGCCAATAAAGGTCGGCGATACGCTGATGTCATGCTTATGCTGCACAAATTAGTCTTAGTTTACACTACCCACTGAGCTGGAAAAGAATATTATTGTAATATTATTGAGTTCATTGACACTACCGCTCTAAGCGGTGTTGTTCTCTAGACCCACCACCTGTTGGATGACATCATATTTACCCCTCCCCGTTGTTGAAATTAAAGAAAATATCACGCTAATAGAAACTAAAAGCGGCCAACGCATAGGTAAAGGGCAATTTTACCAGCCAGTGTCAGAGTAGACAAATGTCAAAGGTTATCTGTCGGTCAATATTTATTTATCATAAGAGTTTTTTTTTATGATCACTGGATATTAATAATTATACTAGGTTATACTTATGAGAAATATGAAATGATATGTTTTTAATAGCATTGGCATCACTTGTTTGATCCACCGATTGTTCCTTCCTACTGAAAAGATAACTCTATAGTTAAATCACGCTGTAAATTGTTATCGACACAACTCAAGTTTCTTAGGAAGTTGTCCAATAATTTATATTTATAAAGCTTTAAAACTAATCGTCGCCAGAACCATTACAGATTACTGCTAACTATTAATATAACTAATACTATACGTATTACTATAACTATTTTTTAATATTAGTCTATTAGTGCTAGTAGTAGTAGCACTATGAGTATGTCTATTAACTTCAAGTATTAATATTATTACTAACTTTAGTAATTAGTTGATAATCAATTTTATAATTATTTATATTAATCATTATGATTATATAGTGATTATATTTATTACAATTAATGAATTATAATATAAACTATAAACTTAAGTAAATAATCATAATGATGTTAATAATCATAATCATAATTTTCATGTCACCTTAATCATAATGATAATCATCATCATGTATCACTAAAACCAAAAGTAATACTAATCTAATACTAATACTAATAGTAAATCAGTATAATTATACTAATACTAATACTTAATACTAATAGTAATAGTAATAGTAATACTAAGAGTAAGTCTAATGTAATACTAATACTAATAGTAATAATATTATTATTATTAATGCAATTGCATTTTGATTACTTTTAGTTTTATGTTTAGTTTTACTATTACTATTAGTATTACTATTGCTATTAGTATTACTATTAGTATTTGATTATACAATATGAATAAGTGAATAAGTATAACAGTTATATTCACCACAATTACAATAGGTTTACAAACATACACATACTGATACTTATAATAATAGTAAAGATTATAGGATTCACATTTCCATATTAATGTTCCCTATGACTTATACTCTGAGTATGAGTATGATACTGATTATGATATGCTCATATTGAGATTTGAGTCATGTTGATGTTCGATACTCATTGAATTTGAATTAGTTACTATATACTCTGAAGTCATGGCTTGAGTATTTACTATAACCATTTCAGTATTTAGTGTTTGCTGTCAATGTAGCTATTACTATTAGACATAGCTTTTCAAAATAAGTTTCGACTAGTATCTATTTTAGTTTGAATTTTGATTTTAAATTAAATTGTATTGTAATTTTGATTTTATGATTTTTCTAAGTATGGAGGCCATTGCTACATCATTATAATAATGCTAATCATATGGAATGTCATTCATTTATAGTCATAATATAAGCATTAATGCTTATTGCCATTATGATTGCATGACCTGCAAAAGAAGCTGAAACTTCAAAAGCCAAACACGATAAAATGCACCCATACTGTTGCACTGCGTGCACTGCAGCTTAATATCAGCCTAAGTGTACGGCATCCGTTTCCCCAGCTTCAAGTATCAGCATTATGACCATAGTACTACTATAAAAATAGTAGCTATGACTATCCATGTGGAAATATTTTTTTAACCAAGTTCACTAGTTGTTGGTTAAAAAACTTTGAACAGGGACAACTTGTTCGAAGAGTATTCCATTCAGGAATTAACCTTACCTCGAAACTCCTAACCTTAAAGCATAGCATATTATCACCAAAACACTATTGACCACATGTCATTCTATAAATTTACCTGATTCAAAATAATTTTGAAGATAAGGATCAGAATGGTTTTGCTTTGTTATATTTGGACTGTGAGTTAAAGTCTTAGTTGTTTCTAACTTAGTCTTTTAGACTCTGACTACTAGCAAGGCTGTGCCTAACCCTATTCATGTTGTTAGGGTGATGGTGGTTTAGAGATAGTGGTAAACAAACTTACCTAGTGTGTACTCTGGCTAGTGAGCTGTTGGCTACTATAAATAACATACTAGTAAATGAAAATTATGTTAGAATAACTATTGATAGTTTGATAAACGTGCCTAGATATATTATTCAAACATAAACCTGTTTATTTCAAATCTTTTTATTTATAGAAAACTAAATTATGTAAGATGTTATAAATATTATAGAAGATATAGCTTAAAATTAATTTTATTTTTTATTTTTGTTTACAACTATAACCTGTGCTAAAAGAGGAAATATGTAAATTAGAGAATATGTAATCCCTGAATACTTATAGAAAATGTTAGATAGTGAAAACTTATATGTTGAAAGTTACAAGCATGTTTTAATTTCATTCAATTGTTATCAACATTGATTACAGCACTACTAAAAAGGCAAGGAGCCTTTTAATCATTTTATAATTTATTATTAATACTTCTCTGTTCAAGTTATTCAGCTACTCATATAAAATAAGATTGTTTATCGCTACCATTTCATTACAAATGTCCAGCTTTATTTTTTTTTAAACTTTTCATGAATATTTTATGATAGAAGAGTTAGCTGGCACTGTTTGCTTATCTAACTGCTTTCCTGAGTTTTACTGAACTTTAATAGGCATCAATGATGGAAGGTGATGAAACATTGGCAGCATCTGCTACTACTAAAGCAGTAGAAGAAGAAAGCTTAGCAGGTATGTTCTGCTGCATACTCTTTTATATCATCTCTAGTTTCTAATAAATTCATTGTTGAGATGGATGTGGAAATTTTGTGTCCTTAGTTCTTACACGTAAGAATCATTTGCTTTTCAGCACTCAATATGGATGAAGCTATTCTCTCTCAACGTAGAGGCATAGAAGAACAGGTTAGTGAGTCATCTCTCTCCTGTTGTGTTTTGCTATTGCTCGAATTTATTGTATCGCAGTTCAAATCTTTAAAAGTATAGCTAAATTTTTTATAAAGTTATATTTGCTGTAAATTTTTCAGCTGGTAGTAAACCTTCCACTATTTAACAAAAAATGCTTAGGTTCATAAATCTTGCTCAGACTTGTCTTTGCTTAGTCAGAGTCATTTGAGAAGATAACTCTATACCATATACGGTCATGCTATATAATCAGCATGAATATGTAATTTTATGCTGGTTTCTACCTAATCAATTTAATGCAGTTTAACCCTAACGCTCATTTTTTCTATAGAAATTTACGTTAGTGATTTGTTTCACTTGTGTTTTGCAGCAAAACACGCGTAAAGTTTCTCATTTCCAACGACTCAAAAATCATTCCAAATTTTGTAAAATTTTACTCCAGTAATTTGCTTACAGTAAATTTTGAATTGTTACTGCATATGTCTAACAGTGTCAACTGCACACATAATAATTAAACCACTTTTAAAGACTAATGTGAACTTAAAGTTTATGAAACATTTACCCTATTCAATCTAAAAGTGGGCTGTACACTTGTAATTCTGATGGCCACTATAAACAAAAATAATTATTTGACTTTAAACAGAATTATTTTATTTAAACGTGGATTATTTATAAATCATTCCTTAACCTTCAGATTGCCAGCGAGCAGCAGTATCTTGTGAGTTCAACTAGAGAATTATCTGAATTAGAACAAGATTATCAGCACCATGGGGAGTTTTCAGCTAGAATTCAGGTGAGTGCTCTAGGTGTATTGAATAACATACATATACTAGTGATTGCCACTGTTGTCTCTGAGAATAGATGTAAGATGTTGGTGAAGTCATACAGCGTTAATCTGCAGGTAATAAATTCCTGGCACGCAACATGTTCTATTCTTTCTATGCATAGTATTTTTTGAAGTTTGATTATATTGTTTTCAGCTCTAATTCTTCATGTTTAAGCAGAGGTTATATTTCTAAACAAAACTGAAAGATAAATTGCTCTTTTTAACGTATATTTTTATTTTTCTCATTTAAATGTAAAATTAATCCTACCATAACTTAGTTTTCTCAAATCAGATATACTTGCAATTTACATTTAATTACCAAATTTGCTATCCAACATGTCATAATTTCGTATTTTTTGAAAAAAATTGAGTTCAACACTTCACTTCTCTAAAATAAAGCAATTTAGAATCTTGTTTTGTAGGAGCTCAAGCTAATATACGGGTGTCTCAGGAGAACTCGGGCAGACGGGAACTGTTTCTACAGAGCATTTGGTTTCTCCGTTTTTGAAGCTCTGCGGAAAGATAAAGCTGCATATCAAGCGTAAGTTTGTTTCTAAGTGATTCAGCATAGCCTCAAGTTCGTAGTATTTTCACATAGCCTTAGTGTCATAGTCCTTTGACATAGCCTTAGTGTTATAGTCCTTTGAGATAGCCTTAGCATCATACTCTTTTAAGGTAGCTGGTTGCCTTTAACTTTACTCTAAATTATTGGTTTTGAGTTTTACCAACAGTATATCAAAGACTAACATTTAATGCATTTAATATTTAATATATTTGATGCGGGGATTTGTTATCTTGCATTTGGTACCTTGCATCTAGTTTCTTGTTGAACATATTCGAAAAGCTGCCTGTGTGCTGTCTTTTGCATAAGTTTTAACTGTATATACAGAGTTCATTTCTCTATTTCATAATATAAGTTATAGTTATGTTAATTTTAGATTTATTTTACAGGTTTAGGAAGTCCGTCACTGAAGCTAAAGAGTATTTGGTTATCATAGGATATCCCACGTTTACTTTAGAGGATTTTTATGAAAATGTAACTAACTTATTCGTAGAAACAGAGAAGTAGTTAAATAGTTTTATACTTGTACTATATGTTCAGTGCGTACGGTGCATGTGGCCATATTGGCTGATTGTCTGGTATTCAACCAATCATGTACTCACTAACAACACATCTCTGGTATAAAACTGAAATTCCTTAAATGGTATGACTACATTGTTGCTCCAACTAAACATTTTCCCTGGTGATTTTAGGACTGGCTGTTTAAAGCATTCTTTTATTCCTTGTCTTATTGCTGCTCACTGGTACACTGGTAAAAGCCAGTCAAACATACAAACATATACACACACTCCACACACTCCACACCACACACACACACTACACACGCACGCACACACACACACACCACACACACACACGCACATGCCTAGTACACAAGTGAGATTGACGCACTCCGGGTGATGAGGCGCTGACAGTTTTTTTCTCAATTCAGCTGAAGTTTTATCATATGAATATTGGATTTGTTATATTTAATAACTTATTTAGAATAGTTTCACTGTTAGTGTGTTTCAATACTGACCAGTAGCCGTGTTTATTGACCAGTATTGACAGGTATTGACAAGTATTGACAAGTATTGACAGGTAGTCATGCTCACCATGTTACTGCGTATATAGTTTATAGGGGAATTAGACAAGGTGTGTGATGGTGAAGGATGCCCCATCAGCGAATTAGAAGAATTGTTCAATGACAAAGGAATGTCAAACTATCTGGTTGTATTTTTACGGTAAGTTGATAACTCCAAATAAAGTTTTCTAACTTGTAGATTTTACAGTGTGACAACAAAAACTGGACTAACAAACAAACTCTCCATCATGAAAGTGTTTCTGCTCAGAAAATTGAATTAGTCCTGTGACATATGATGCTGATTTATTTTTTTATTTCAGCGTAAGCTAGACTAAAAGTAAGTTAATAAGTTATACTAAGAATAAGTCATTAGTGAAACCGCTATAATCCCTATAACCACTATAAAACATGTTAATGTCATAGCTAGAGTGTGATAAAGTGCCATTGTGATATTGTAACACTCTGTTTTATTTGGCTTACATATGTTGTAGGTTGATTACATCATCGCAGCTTCAAAAAGAACAAGATTTCTTTATTAACTTTATTGATGGTTACAGCACAGTAAAAGAGTTCTGCACACAAGTAAGACTGAAGTTGTAGTAAAATAATTTCCTTGTCATCTTGTAGTGCTATACAATATGAATAGTTGTTTTCTCTCCAAAAACTATACTTTTTACGAGAAGTTGTTTTTATAAAAGAAACCCATAATTGTTCGATATGACGGTGTCTGTGTCACTGGTTTTGTATATCTGTATTATCAGACTTCTACTGCATGTCTCAGAATCAAGCTATGGCATGTATAGCCAGTGGTTACACAAGTAACCACTGGCTATACATGTATATTGCTAGATCAGCACTTGGACAGATAACTCTTAAATTACGTTTTTGCTGCTTCTCAAATAAATTTTATTTTGCTGTTTTTCTCTGTGTTGTAATATAAAAAGAGTAAAGTATTGCCGGTAGCTACCGTAACTGTAGAAACCTTGGTAGAACATTGACTGGGTGTTGGGAAAGATGCTAGTATGTATTCTAAGCCTTGGATATCGAGCTTAGTTTTCCCCATTCTTTTCCAGTTAATGTGGAACTAATATGTCTTCTAGTCATCTGTGTAGAATTGGCACGTGTCTTTTCAATTGATCATTAGTGGTGAACATGGGTGAACGTTGTCATTCAGAAATTGGCGTAAATACTTTAATTTGAAACTAATTTAGCAAACTTAGTTTATCAAGTTCAAGGGTTGGATAAGTTAAAACGTGTTTTATAGAATCAAGCATAATTATTAGGTCATTTGTTCAAACTTCTATAGTAATTATCCGGTGGTCTGGGGGGTTTTCAAACACTAGCAACAAATTTATTTTTTGGTGATTGTCTTTTTTTAAAAAACAAAACAGTTTCTCTTTCTTAAAGAAGTTTAAAGCGCCGGCTCTCCCGAAAGAAAGTGCATTTAACATGTACACAAAGCTACACAAAACTTGTTCAATTTCACCAATTCCCAATAAATTTCTTTGGTCATCAGTCTAGTACCAATTATTGCTTATCTTGCTGCTTTTCAACATTTATTATTATATTCAGCTCTTTCCGCTCAACATGACATCAGATTTCTATTTTTGTAACAGGAGATTGAGCCAATGGACAAAGAAAGTGACCACGTGCAGATGAATGCCTTGACATCTGCTACTGGCATCTGCATGAGAGTATTCTGTATGGAGAGAGGTCAATATTCCACTGTGACATTCCCCAGTGATGGTAAACCTATCGTACATCTTTTGTACCGACCTGGACACTTCGACATCCTATATCCGTCTGCACATGCAACTGCTGACCCACCTACTTCATAATCTAGTGGCCCGCCTACTTCGTAATCTATTGGCCCGCCCACTCTGTAATCTAATGTACTGCTCACCCTGTAATCTAATGTACCGCCTACTCTGTACTCTAATGTACCGCCTACTCTATCTAGTGTCACGCCTACTCTGTTTCACTTTGATCTGCTAGTTCTACTCTTCACCTATTTTTTCAGCTTCCGTATAGAAAATTTTCTTTTGTCAAAATAACTTGAAAACTTGTATCATAGGTTTTGCTTTTGACTTTTGGATTAAAATATCAGGTTTTCTTATTATAACCTGTTAGATAAATTTCACTGTAATATATTGTCCATGTATTATATGCAATCTCGCCCATTATAACGTATTGCATTATCTTCAAAATAAATTATAATTATAATCAAGATAATATTTATATTTTATTTGCTACCCATGAAAGTTTATGAGAAAAGAGGCATTTATGGTTGTGATGTTTTAAGTTTCATCAGTTCCTGTATTTGCTCATTTCTAGAAAATGTAAAGCACTTTGCTATTATGATAAAAACACACTCCTAGGTGAAACTAGCATAGGGATTCTGAGGGTTTTAGCTGAATCAATTTCCCACCATTGAATTGAGAATTCTGCTAATGTTTGATACCCTTCACCTGTGATTTCTTTATGTTGGGTGATTAAAGATTGTGTTGTGTTTTGGCTCCTCAGATTTCAATCCAACACAAAAAATGCCTTTGGAATTGAGAGTGGGCAACTAATGGAGATATAAACACTCACCCGGTAGCTCCTTGGTTTAATCATTATTGGCCAGTTTACCCAAATTCACTGAATTTCTTGTGTTTTTGAGTTTTGCTTTTATAATAAAATTTTCTTCTAGTATCTGCAATGCTGCCTAAACACGTGATACTTAACTTAAATGTGTAGAGTACTATCATTTCTATTCACAAAACTCTGCCTTGCTGAGTTTTTATCCAGAGATCATGGTGAAGATTTTCAGCCACTGGGGCTCAGCATGTTAAACTGTTCATTCCTATCAAAAGGTTGCAGGGAATGCAGTTGATTTTTTTAAATTATTTATTCCCTTTGCACATAAACCTACCCACAGATGATTAAATTTAAATGTAGCTAATGAGCATAAAATTGTGCGCATCACTAAATATAATAAATTAATTAAAAATGATTTCGTCTTTCTTGTACTCGATGACTTGCTATTGTTTTTATATTTGTCTTAGACTTTCATAACATACAATAATATGACATGGTATATTTGTATGAATTGCAATTAGAGAAAAAAGCAAATTGTCCGCCTAGGGATTTTCACATAATATATTTGAATTCCTGTTTCACTCTTTTGACTTCCGAGCATGAACACGTATTAATTACAAAATTAAACATAGGCAAAAGTTTGAATGCAGTAAACTTTTTAATTATGTGAGGTGATGATGATATATATAGTATAGCCAGCGTTTGCACTTATTATCCTTTCCTGGTAAACTAAGTTCTGGTGTTGAGTCGGGTGGAGGTACAGATGCCCGCAATAGCATCCTGAAAAGTTGAGGTTTTAGCAGTTGCACTAAAAATCTTTCCTTTAGAGACACGCAATGAGATAAACACCAAACAACCACACATAAAGTTCATCTGCTAGTGGAAGGAAACTACAAATTGAATTTGGCATAACGAGCTACTCATGTAGATTCTATTTGCCATGTAAGAGGTTATACTGCTATAATATGCCAGCTAATGACAGCCTAAGCTAATAATATTCATGTTGACTAAAATATTTTAATGCAATAGTGGTGTATAGCAGCAATTAGAACAACAAAACATTTTTCGTCCACTTTATATTTCTAAAATATATACCAGCTGATGCATGCATGCTTCAATTACAAATTCATAATTCAGTTATTCACTCTATAGTCTATGCATACTTTAGTATTCAATGTTTAGCAGTTTCTCATTCTGTAAGCGTCCTCACAGGATTTCATACAGAATTATTTAATTTCCCTGTGAATATTTAATATATTTTTTCCACAAAGCAAACCTCATGTTGTCTGGCAGATTACATATGTTACTTCATGTTGCATTAATAATATCTGATTAATCTAATTGTGAATTTGGAGACTGCACGAGCATTGCAAATATACACTTGATTTATATCTGCCTTTCAAACAAAAGAATTACTGTCAATGATACAAAAAGATGTAACAAACAAGAAGTTAATGAAGATGCTAGCTGGGTGACAGAGTGTCCCTGTGTCAGGTTGTGTGGATGATTTAGATAGTGAATGTCGCCACCGTTAATGTTTAACTAACTAATCAATCAAAGAATTGCTAAAATAGTTTCAACTAACCATAATTATAAAATGTTTGTTTTAAAAGTGTCATTATAAATGAGCAAAATTCATACTTTATAGATTTTGGCAAAAAGAAACTTGCAGTAGACTATGTATGCAGATTGTTTAGACTAATGGTACAAGTTTAACATCAATTTCAGGAATTTGAAAATTCAATCGATGTTCTAATTTCTCAAATTATATACCATAAATTTGTTATTTTCACTCAAACTCATCTTGTAATTGTTTTGCAAGATGATAAAATAGTTGTAGTTTAAATTTTACATTTTAATTTTTACTTGAATGAAACTAATAAACACGTTATTAACATTGGTTTTTCGCAGCCCATCCTATTAGAACTTGAAGACTAGAGATAATTTGCATGGCAAAGAAGCTCAGGTTTTCAACAAGCTATTAGAAAGTTAACAAAGTAGACAAGAAAACTATTACAGAATGAAAAGTTATTAGGTCATTGATAGATCTATTACTCATCGGCAAAGAGAGTTCATCTTGTTTTTAATAGTGATATTTGCTCCACTTGATTCAGATAACAAAAGAGTCATTTTTCAAGATGGAATAAATACTATTTAGCAATAATCACTTCCATTCACTTACTTCTTTAAGCAATTGTCTTCAATTATTCCACAAGTCACAAAATCAATGGAAAGTTTGAAAACTTGATTTTTGTTTTGGTTCATCCTCTGCATTATTTGTCTGCCAAACAATAGTCCGTCAATAGTTCCATTCAAATCTACACACATGATTGAAAACATTTTGAAAAAATAAAGAACACAATCAGGGGTGAGAGCAGTGCTTTGGGATTTTATCTGTGCATTGGTCTATTATTTACAAAAGTTTAAATTGTATCAGACATTAACCAAACATTAGTGGAGAGACGAATTCAACTGAGGCATAACTAATGCTTAGTCAAAAATAAGTAAGGTAAAGTTAATGTACTAAATGATTGTTTGCAAAATGGCTGGCACAATGAATTGGAGGCAGATAATGATGCTTTCCTTGTGTCTTCTTGGATGGGTCATCAAGGGTGTTTGCCATGCAGATGCTAAAAGAGTCACTCCAAGTCAAGTACAAGCTAAACGTCCAACTCCCAGCTGGAGTTCTACTGAACCAAGTGACCTGAGCACACCAAAACTCAGCCTATTTTAGTTTATCACAAGTAATTATATTTGTTTATTTTGTATCAACCTGCTGCTGCCAATGCCCAGCTAAGAGGTTAAGAGATACATCTGTGTATTAGATTTCAGACGAGTTTACGTTATACAGAAATGAGCTTCCACAAGCTACATTTTTATGAAATATATAATGACATCATTTCATAACATATATTAATATAGTAAACAAACTAATTATGCATTTACATACAGTAACTAAACAATAAAAATGACAAACTGAACAAAGCAGTAAAGTCGGGTGGTCATATAATATACCGTAAACCTGTGAAAACAAACCACACCATATATCATCAGGTGTCAGTAATCTGATACTTATAATATACTGACACCTTCCTTAGTTGGTTAGAGGTTAATCTACCTCAATATCTTTTACAAATAAATAAGAGTCAAGTAATACTGGCTTCTAATAACATACTAGCTTATAACTTAACATTTAAATGCTGAATCTAAGAATTATTCAATTTTATTTTGTTTTTTAGAGTTAATGCAAATAGTAAGTAGTAAGTACATACTAAAAAGTTGTCACCTGCAGCTTTTAGGTTAAAATATTATGTAATTATGCGAGTAATTAAAATATCTAGTTTTTGGTTTAGGTTTGGAGAGCATATCTACACCTTATTTTACGGACAACTTCTTATGCTACAGATTTTTCCTGAAGGAGAATCGCAGACGTGCGTCTACACACTTGTTCAGTTATTTATAACTACTTGCAGCTGCACAAACACAGCAACCAGTAGCCTAATTATATTTTTATATAAGTTTAAAATATGTATAACAATACTTATGTTACATGTATATACCTATAATTATTGTGATCTAATATTAAGTCCAAAATGTGCTGAAAAGCTCCTATAAAAACGTATAAACTAAAAAGACTTCTCTACCAGTAGCTTTTAGCTTAAAAGTAATTTTATATGATAATAAAATATGCATATGTATATAAGTTGTTTCTGGTCATTTATTTTGCATTTAAAAATTTGAAGTGCATTTTAATTTTGTTGGAATAGGCTGTAACAATGCTTCATATTTGCAAGAAAAATTAATAAAATACTAAAATATATAAATTTATCAGCAGTATGATTGCAATATTGTTTTAGCCTAATAACTGGTCCAAATTATAGTTGGGCTTTTGTCACTTTAATTGCAAATTATATGCCAAAACCAATCTTGATTTTTGATCTGATTTTCCACACCTTGTCCTGGTTGTCAAAGCTATCATGTTACTCTTTTCTCATCGGCATAGCCCTTGGGCTATAGAAAGATTCTGCACATAAACAGCACAGTATGTCGGGTCTGAAAACAGTAGGCAATGTGCCTGATGGAAAAATTAAATCTTTTGTTACACTCTAAAGTATTTGTTTATATTGCTTTGTAATTTACAATGTCCTCAATGAGATAGTGAGATTACTGCGATTGCATTTTCTTGTTTACCCACAGTGTTTTAGAGTGTGTATTCTAAACAACGGCTATGTTGACATATAATATCTCAGTACTAATTAGCTCATGGCAAATTAAACAAAGGCATAAAGCAACATTGGGCTAAGTAAAAGATACAACTTATTCACATAAAATATTTTAAACATTGCTGTACTCAAACCATAACATTGACAGATTTGACACTTGCAATATTAATAATACAAAAACAATACAAACATGCAGTTACAGTCATTTTCAACTGTTTAGATTATGCTATGTGTTTGATTCTAATGCTGGTTAATAGCCTTATTTTCAATACATTTAATATAACATAAACACTACTTCTAATTTATAAGCAACCCCATTGTCTTGAGCTCAGATGTGATTGTTTTATAGTGCAGACAGCTTCTATGTAAAGTTCATTCTACAGATAGCTTATAATAAATTTAAAAGGTATCTAAATAAATTGAAGCCAATAAATGTAAGTTTGGAAGAAGGAAAATATCTTCACTTACAAGAACCAGTAAAAGAAACAGTGTGCTCTAGAAATAAGATGAGCTAAAATATTCTTATTTTAATGCAGTTTTCGGGCCTTTTAATATTGATTTAAAACTTTATGAACCAAATTTTGAGAATTTTTTTTGTTTAATATCAAATAAATTTTTGTCACGATCATGTTGCTTTTTCCTTTTCCTAATAATATTGCTGTAGCATTTGAAACTTACAACAGTAGTATATACCCAAAGAAGTGCTAATTTGCTTGATACACTACACCTGCCTCTATCTCTATCTGTGAAAGCCTAGCGGCAGCAACAGCAGACATCTGACTGCACATCTGACTGCACATCTTCTGCTTCATTTCTTCATCATATAATACCTTGGGTAATCATAAACTGTGCAAATCTCTCCTTTACTTCCTAAATTAATTATGAAGCTGTGCATGAGACTTGCTTATCATAGTTTTAAATGCTTATCTATGCTTCAACTATTATATTAGGCTTGAGGCTTCATTCATGTGAAAAGAAGTGTTGTCAGCTTAGGGTTTGGTCTGGAGTTTTGTCTGTTTTACTCTATATGTACTTCTGTCAAAATTTAGTTAGAAAAGTTGCTTGTTTTCCTTTCCTCAAAACCTGAAACATGGATGAGTCTAACTTGTGAGTGCATACAGACTCTACATAAAGTTTCTACGAACCTGCTATTAATAAGTACCATCCAAGATAATTTCAGCTCAAAAAGAGGTTTAATAAATACAAAAACACTCCATATTATTACAAAAAGCTTTCTATACGTAAAGTTTTGTGAAATTTAAAAGACTATTCATATTAGCTAATATACAAAACTTATTTCAAATGTTTCCTTCAGATTCAATGTTTATATTTACCTCTTACCATGCAACACTCTGAGTCTTTACCTACAAGTATGTGCTTTAACTATTTTATATATAACTATGTTTTATATTTTATATTGTTTAAATACTAAACATATATTTTAGCCACCTTAAAGTAGAAACAGCTCAGCTTTATTTGTGACAAAATATTAGTGTTTTGTAATTTCCTTTTGATATGCTGGTTTAGATATTATATGCTCCTTCAATGCTCAAAGCATATAATATTATGTAGACATAATATGAAAACAGACACACAGAGTGTTACACTTGCACTGAGTGGTATAACACTTTATGAATTACTATAATTAACTGATAGGGATCTGCTATCAATTTGAACATCAAGGTTTATATTGCATGTATATTTAATAGCAACAGTATACATGTGGTCTGGCATGTCAGGCTGTAACTGCGTATTATAGTTCAAGTTCCTCACAATATTATTCATATTAATTATGTTTATTTGTGTGTATATATTTAGGTGTTTAGACAAGTGCAGTAATTATGCATATCTGTTTATTACTGACTGGAAAATATTTGAAGATATGGTTGGCTGACTGGGAGCCATAACACCAATTATAGTTCATTCACACAAGTCTATGCATGGGTGTCTAATAAGATACTTCTAGTCACGTACTGCTTTCTGATGGCCTGATGGTAGCAGATATACTCAGTGAGATGAGGGATAGAAGTATTGCTATAAGAGAAAGGCAGGTAGAAAAGGTGTGACCATGGTCACACCTTTTCTACCTGCCTTTCTCTTATAGCAATACTTCTATCCCTTTCTTTTCAGTTCTCTCAAAGCTATTATGATACTCTACTGTCTCTATGCTACTTGATAAGTCACACAGCAGCGTTTACTTCCAACTTCTGTTCTTTTTTCAGTTACTTAGTCAGCATAAGTTACAATTGATAAAGATCTAAAATTTTACCACTCAAATAGTAAAAGAATATTTGTATTATATATGTGTGTGTGTATATATATATATTTATATATATATATATATATATATATATATATATATATATATATATATATATATATATATATATATATATATATATATATATATATATATATATATATATATATATATATATATATATATATATATATATATATATATATATATATATATATATATATATATATATATATATAAATTTCGATCCTCAGCATACTATCACTACTTGCAGTAAAAACGGTTCATGAAAAAATTTTAACTTCCCTCTTATTTTGAAAGCCTGTGTGCTGCTTTAGCTTAAGGCTAAGGCCCCATCACACAAGCGGCTGGCTTCACTACTACCTCTAGCATTGTAATTGACAAGTTGCCTTTGAGTGAAAGAATCCTTTCTTTCTCAATGAATTAGACACTAATAAATCATTTAACATTCAACAACATTTTTTTATAAATATTATGCTTTTGTCAAAACATTATGCGCTCCACTATTCACCAGAGTAATGCAGGTTTTGTTAGTAATTGTTCTCAAACATTGACAAGATGATACTTTGTTATACAATAAAATCTAGAGTTGAACAAATTTGTTTATAAGTATTTTCCTTTGATCTTCACGAGTACCTTAGCATAGCAAAACTAAACTTTTGCTGCTTAACTATAAACAATTGTTGGCTCTCATATGAAAGTTGACAGCAGTCACATATGTGGCAATATAGAGATAAGTTAATCTATCTACATGCAGTAGTAGGATTGTTATATCATCAGACAATTTACAGCACAGTAACATCAAATTGGCCGATTTTAGAAATTAAACTTACTGGCTCTCATTATTAGGATGTTCAAGTAGCAAATTTGCACTTGAGTCATAAAAAAACTCGTGCACTAAATAGCACCCATAACCATACTAGCTACTACAATATGCACATATTATACATGACTACATGTTATATAACTCTGTATAACACCCATGAGTAAGATTAATTATTTACTGGTTTTTATAGGTGAAACTGAAAAATAAGCTATAATTTATTGATAAAGACACTAATCAAAGTTGAATTTCAAGTACAGCCTTTTCATACACTATGCATTATTTACCTAAAGTTTATTTTGATGGTGTGATGGTTACTTCAGGGAAGGTATTGCACTGTTGTTAGCATACTTTATCTAATATTTAAATACACATTAGGCTAACTGCTAATTAATTAATAAAAAGAAGGATGTATGTGAGAAAGGGCAAACTTTGTTTACTGACAAAGAGCAAAATTATTTATTAAATACTTGTTTTCAAAGCTTTATACAAAATTGTATGGCCATTTGTTCTGCTTCAGGTACATAATTGTTTCATTTTATTTGCATAATTTCTACTTTTGAAACCTGTAGTTTGAAATTCTGACAAGTAGTCTATTTTTCACAATTTATTTACTACAGGATGTACCATGCATAATGTGCCACACATAATATGTAACATTATTATAGTAAAAAATGCACAGAACAGCATAACCACAGCATGATTCTCTCACAAGCACACTTTCATCATTATTTATATCTCCCTACACACGCTTTGCCGTAACATAGGCCATAACGTAAAATGTCAGCCATTTTTAATGTGTCCTGGCTAAAGTTCTCAAAGTTCGCTATTGGGTACGATCTATGACATCTCATTAGACATTTATATTTAATGAGTTGACGCAAACCTCTCCCTGTCTAATAGGAGCCCGATGCAATTTTTTTAAATCAAGCAGTGCTTGATCCTGACATACCACAACGTCATACGGTGAGCTCGGACATTTTTATAAAAATAGCTGACGTTTGCCGTTACGCCCACGTTATGGCCAAGTGTATCTTTGGGGTAATAGTCACAATAGTTGTGAGAACTTGATAATAAAGCTTCTTTAATGGCTGTAAATTTCTTTGCCTGGAAACACAACCTAAAGATTTCAAAAACAACCCAGGAATAAGTTTAGGTGGATGCTTTTGCTAATATTAGAAAGGATTTTTGTGAGATTTGGACAGACAGTCTAGTACAGCGTGTTAAAGAAGCACCCATTCTACGGAACTCCGTCTATGCTACAAATAACACAGCTGATGTGTAGTTGCACAATGTAATGTAAAGCAAACAGTGGATGACTAATTCTATTCTTATGATTGTTAAGTCATCTCTATTACTTAAATGCAAACACTTTTTTAAATATGCAAAGGCGCCTTTGCTTAGCCTTCCTAGTGAAGGATAAGATCAATGTTGTCAATTTGCTATTCTTATTTGTGTTAATCAGTGAAAAACAAACACACAATCAAACCAACATTTGCTACAGTTCTATTGTTGAAAAATTCAATAAAGAAAACAAGCTCTATTATTTCTGGCAGATAAAATAATGAATCGTCTCAGAGAAATTAGGATTTTAATTATAAACAAGATCAAACTAAGTTGAAACAAATAGTTGTCTATACTAAAATTGTTATTGGAGACGGAAGAAGGGAGATAAGGCGCTGGCAGTCAAAGTTGCTCATGAAATAGTGAGTCACTTTATGGACTCTACTCTGCCTTTTGTCCGTTAGCAGACGTGCTAAATTAAAAAACTGCTTTATCTTCACTAAAGTTCTATTCTCACAGACTGATGGCCAGAAACTTTAGAGTCAAAAATAAAAACTTCCTAAGACCTTGGCTCCTTTAAAACAGTAGTATTGCAAATCAACAACCTAAACAAAAGGGTAGAAATAATGTAATACTGTAAACTATTATCAGATAACTTCGGCAAAGAAACAAATGACAGTACATGGATCGAAGTCTTCTCTTAGGCAACTAGTATAATTTTTACAAAATGGGAGTTGTGTGAATGATTTTATAACTTAGTCTAAAAACTTGCTTAATAGTTATTGTAGTTTCATGTTTAGATTTGAAATTTTAGACAAATTCATGCAGCAAAAGTTGAAAATATTGTGCTTTTATATTGAACTTCATTTCACTGTTTTAAATTGGTTTGTGCGATAAAATATGTTGCTAGTAATGCACTCAACGTGGCTTATTCAACCAGAGTTTAGTTTAGGAACGAGACTCGGTAAGTTGTAAAACAATCGAAAAGCCTAATTTGTTTACTTAAAACAAAATACCAGTCTTTATTAGGTGTTTGAACATTTTAATTACCTAATCAATGATTCAGTTGTAAAGTATATTTAGCCACTCTATTACACACTAATAATTTTTAAATTCTTTTGCTTAGCCTTGCAGAAATTTTCGGCAAAAAACAAAGGAGTTTTGGCATAACTTTTCTCTGTGGGGGCCTTCAAGCAACGCAGCATGGGTTTTGATAACTGAGTTTGTTATTTTTAAATCTCTGAGACACCAATATTTTCATAAAGCTCTTTAGACCTCTAATTACATTTTATGACCGTATACGAATGCACTAAATGAAAAGAAATGCTGAACAACATTTATGCACACTCCTAATTTGTTTATGTTAGCCAAATTATTTTTTCAGCCTTTAAATACAGGTATTAAATTCTATTATGTCAACATTTAGCTATTCATAAATTTAACACAATCATTTCCAATATTTATTGTAATTGGCACAACAAAAGCCTCCAACTTTCAGTGGGTCTTTTTGCTTGTGTTTCATCGTGAGAAAATTATTTCTTAATTGCTACATTTTCTAATTAACAACAAATACCTGTTTATAACAAACAAGTAATGAAAGTGTTAACCAAATATCAGTGTTTTGTTTATCAATAATGCACTGATTAGCTGTGAATGATACAAAAACTTGTTTAAATCGAAACAAATGGTCTTAAGACAACAAATGTAATTCTCCGTGCATGAATAACCCAAACATGCGTCTATAAAACCAACAATCACAGCTACCACTGATACGTCATGTCTAAAGCAGACATCCAGATTGCTTCTCCATTCAACAGAACTTAGTAAAATAGTTTAGAAAAAAAAACCAATTAACAAATGCAGCTATCTTTAGAGAATACAAATTGATTTTATTTTAGGAAAAAATTAATTTAATTCAAGCGAATTTAGCTTAATAATTGTACTTATTTAAATATCTCATTGCAGTAATTAATATTATGTATGTTAAAATACTATGTTCTTTTCATGTGACTATTATTACTTTGCAAGAAGGAAGTATATTTTTTATGCTTTTACATGGCTTCTAGTAGTTATATTGAAAAGGATATTTTAGCAACTGTTTCTTTTATTTTCAGGTTTCTTGAGATTTTGTTGTTTTTAAATGATGATAAAATAAAGTAAACTATGATAAGTTGATAAGTGAAAGTAGAAGATACTTTGATTATGATAATCATAATAATAATATTTTTAGCTGAGAAATAAATTTCCACAAGAATCAAGTTTAGAAAAGCTTATAAAGCTATGGTTAGTTTACTAACGAGTGTAGTTTCTGAATTTATCATAAAGTGCTGCATATCTGACAAGTAAAAAATCAATGAAAATATAAAATTAGATTTTGTTTAAAAGTTAAATAAAAACCCACATTTGTCATTAAAATTTGTGAGAATAATTTATGAAAATGGTTTTTATGTGGTCTGAGGAAGTTTTTTTGTGTGGCAAAGGAGCAATTATAGCTGAATGTCCTTCTTAAAATTGCTAATAACCTTTACTGGGAAAAAAGAGGGAGTAGCTGTGGACTAGGGGTTAGAGCGTTTACCTAGCAAGCATGAAGTCATGGGTTCAAACCCCGGCAAATGCCATTGGTAATGTTAGGAAGAGCATTCAGTCATAATTGCTCCAGTGCCCCATCTGAATAATTCCTAAGCCCAATATAACAAAAACCTTCGATCAGGGGTTTTCTCACAGGGGTGGTGACTATAAACTTATGTGAGTTTACTGGGAAGAAAGCACACGACCTTGTGATTACACAGCTAACACTCTAACCACTACAGCTGCTCTCTTTAAATATATTAAATAATTTAAAAAGAAGAACTGAAATAAATGCTAAATAATTTTGACCCAATCTGAAATTTTCTTAACTAATTTATAAGACTATATAAGCTTATATAGGGCTAAAATTAGTAACGGCTAACAATTGAATGCTCTTGCAAAAAATTTAAAATAAATGCTTGTATTTCTTATTGAAAAATACCATCTGAGAAAAATATTATCTTTCTGTATGTTTTGCTATATTCATAGAAAACTAGGGATTTGCTCATGTCACCAAGTATAAAAATATTCGCATTAAGATATAGCTTCCACATTGTAGCAAAGAAGTTGTGTTTATTTATGAATTTATACTGTGTAAGGTTTGTTAATTCTTTCACCTTCATAGATGATTACACATACTTTGTGTATAACTCTATGTCTGTAACTCAAATAAAATTCAGTTTTGTGGTTTTTGTGTTTTTGCTCATTTATCAAAAATATTCAAGTTGTAACTTTAAGCGTAGAATTCCTTGCAATGTTAGTTTGTTAATTATTGAATTTATGTGTTAGGCCATATCATCATAATTTTTATCACAGATTATAACGTTTATTTTTGAAAAATAAAATAATTAGAAATCTAAAATTATAATAGCCATTTAAAAATATAAATTTTAATACACAAAATTCTTTTTACAAAAACATGTACAATACTGGCATGACTTTAGCCATCTGAAAAATAATAAATAAAAAAATATAAAAGTCAGAAAAAATAGAATAAAGTTTTACCTCATAGAAGGTAAATTTGTTGGTAAAACCATACCACTAGATGGTGATGCATCGCCTTGAAGGCGCCTTAAATATAAGTCAGTGTAGGCTGCAGGGTTAAGCCCTTGGTAAAGATACCCTAAAGTGGCAGCTTGTGATGCCAGAATATTGCTATAGACAGCTGCGGCAGATGCGCTGAGGGGCATTGTGGGTAGGCGACTGTTTTCTGCTGATGATTTCATTGGCTCTAACAATCGTTCGACAGAAAAACTATTGAGAGAAGCTGAAGGGAGAGGAGATGGTTGGTCACCAGGCCGAGACATGCTTGCAAAAGACATAATACTTGTGGGAGTTGAAGTCGGTGGAAATCTGAGAGCCTGCGCGGCAGCATACTGTTGAGAGAGCCCCAGCAAGGCAGCCGGTGATGCCATGCCGGGCCACATCATACCTGCTTTTTCAGTCTGATATATTGGAGGCACACTGCGTCTAAATGCTGCCAAGCGAGATCTTGAAACAGCTGTTGATCTGCGCCTTAGTTTACCGGTGCTGCCACCAATGAACACATCGTCACAGGAGGGGTCTAAGCACCAGTAGTTCCCTTTGCCCGGGTCATCATAGTGTCGAGGGACTTTCACGAAACATTTGTTCAGACTAAGGTTATGTCTGATAGAGTTCTGCCACCCTTGCTTGTTCTCTCGATAATAAGGAAAGTTTTTCATGATGAACTCGTAAATTCCATTTAGAGTGAGTCTCTTCTCTGTACTGCTGCGTATTGCCATCATAATAAGAGCATTGTAAGAAAATGGAGGTTTTTCAGATTTCTTTTCACCGTCTCCTGACTCAGAAGTTATGTTGCTGTTGTTATTGCTGTCGGTCTCAGTGATGTCATCAGGCTCTGACGTAACGTCAATATCTTCATCTTCAGATCCTATGAGACTTCTCTCTGAACATTCTTCTGTGGAAAAGAAAAGTTCAAGTTTTTATTCTGACACAAAACTTTCAGAAATACTTTTAGTGAAAAGATAAATTCCTACAATATATTATGTTTTCCTATAAAGCAGTATTATGCACATGAGTTTGCTCTATGGCCCAAAATTAAATATTTAAAATACTAATATATTATCAGTAATACTTTTCAGCATACAATATAACTAGACACTAGAGTGAAACAGTAACAGTAAAAGGATGCATACCTGAAGATTTTGGCTCTGGTGAAAGCATGCTGTCTATGGTAAATTTACTAAGTTTTGGTTTGTGTGAGATTTCCTCCTGAATGGTTGTCATACTGTTCTCTGCGGTATCAAAGAGATGTTATATTCACAAGCAGTGATCCGATGTTGGCATTACAGGTGTGTATAGATAAATGTTATGGTTGTAGGAACTATTGTGTTTATATACATATTATTATCTGTATAGCACGCATCAGCCTCCTTAATGAATTTACGATACAATAGCTGGCCAATGAAAAGCAATCTTTTACAGCCCAAAGAAGCATGACAAAAGTGAAGTTATTGTAGCTATAAACTAGTATTATGTATAAAGTTATGAGCTGTTTAGCAGCAGCCTAGAGATAAAGTAATACAGTTATAGATTAATTTAAAGTGGTAAAAGTTACCAAATTAATTTATTTCAAATATTGAAAACTACATAAGAAATGTTTGTTTTATTACCAATGAATTGGCAAGCACAATATTTGACATGTACATGTATATATATATATATATATATATATATATATATATATATATATATATATATATATATATATATATATATATATATATATATATATATATATATAGCATAATTCTTTTGCTTATAGTACAGAAAGTTCTTTGATTTAATAAGTTCTATCAAACATAAATGCATGACTTACTAATAATTTTTGGGATTCACATTTTTTAAAATTGATTAGTTATAAATCTAAAAACTTAAATCTATCATTTTTTTTAATTTCTTAGCATAAATGGTTCTTTTATGTTTTTACTAATCTATTTATAGATCAATTTTGACAATAATTTTATTGTGAAAACAGTATTTTCAAAGCTAATATACTCATTATTTACTATTTGACGTACTTTTAACTGTTTTTTGTTTTGCGTAGTATAATAAATTATTATATCTATATATTTTGAATCAACAAATTTAGCCAGTTGTATATAGCTAACACCAATTAAACTTCACTTTGGAAAAGTTTCCTGTGTTCTACAAAATAATCTTTCCATGTTTTTACTGCCAAAACATTACCAACAGAAATGTTGCAATGAGTGTCTGAATTTTTGAATAAGGTTCTCAGTTTTGAAGGGCTTTATTTCTCCCAGAATTCCGAGTATCCTTCTATCATTTAGATTTTAGGGCATACATATAGTAAGTTATACATTATATTGGTATATATAACATGCTAATAAAAAGTTTCCGTTGTTTAAAGCTTTCATTCCTAGGATAGCCCTGATTACAAGGGCCTTTTATCAGGCTAAGAACAGTACCACAATACACTGGAAACTTTTTGATGTCTTGAATGAACACAAATCAACAAATTACCATTAAATTTATTTAAAATATTCACACTCTATATTGAAAACTTAGGATGTGCTCATAAACATATCTCCACAAATACTGTGAGACTACTTTTAGCAGAATAAAGCAATTCAAAGAGATTGTTTAATGTCTTCAATCTGCTATATTATGCTGGCAGCTGTAACAGCCATGTTTATTTCTGCCAGTCAAAGATTGTTGATAATAAAATTTTATGAACTTGTTGTGTACAAACAAACTACCCCAAGGGTGTTAAATTACATAATACTGTCCAGAGCATTGCTTTTGTAATATTCTTTAAAATAAAACATTTTAACATCATAAAGTATTAATGACAATTTAATAATACTAAGTATGTGTAGTCTTTTTAAATAACTGACAGATCATTTATGCTTACAAAGCTTTGGGCATTTATTTATGTTTGGAAGAAATAAACCAGCACACCATAAATCAATGTTGGGACTTGTATATTTATGTTTTCTGTGTATATCAAGGTGTAAATATTTGTAAGTAAGTTGCTCATGCTGCTATATGCTGCACATGGATATAACATGATATTATTGTAATCATTGACATTGAGCTACGAGGGTAATAAATCACATAGATGAATTCAGCACATAAACATCTCGCTAGGAAATAGTTTAAGGTAACACTGGAAGTTTGCTGTGCATAGATGTAAGTTCTTCTGCTTATCCTACTGCTTATACCACTTATGTTTTCTAACATGATTACGCAGATGGACAACTTCTATAGCTACAATCAGACCTTGGGCTATTCAAAGCGTCTGCAATCTCGCCCCTATCTCTTTTAACACCTACGCTATGGCTGCACTATACAATCAACATAACGCTTGTAGTTGAATAACCAACATTTATTTTTTATAAAATGACAACGTGATCATTGTAAATGTTATAAAACTTATGTATTTTACAAAAAAAATGTAAAAATGGTTATGTAGTCAACTATGAATAATGGCAGACTACAAGAAAATCATCCCTTGAAATTGATGGCAACCCATTGTAATCTGTGTGCACATACATATAGGTACTGCTATATCTCAAACAAACTGGTAGGTTAGGTGGCATAAATTTTCAACAACTAATTTACGTGGTTTTTAACAAACTGCAGTGTTAATTTACAGAGGCATGGGTAGAGGGTGAACCACATTAGCTACTCAGTCAAGGTTAGTGATAAGTAGAGGTAAATTTGATAGGAGATATAATCTGTGGTTGTTTGCTATTAATTAAACAAAATAGTAACTAAAATGCTTCCTTGATTAAACAAAACCTAAGAAAACAAACACATGAGGGTTTGGTGCTGATAGTAGCTTGAAAACGGATACTATTTTTGAAGGCTGTAAAGAATTAACAATAAATGTATAAAGATTCCAAACTAGAGGGTGTCCTCTATATAGGCTATATAAAAATTATACAGCTTATATAGTGTTAAAGTGTCATGTTAGGGATAATATGCACAGGCATATGCTGATGTTGAAAGAGTTTGATTTTCAATTTTTACTGCAGATATTCTGTATGAACTGTTGAAAGGAGCAAAATTAAACTGTGGCACTGATAATAGTGCATGCAGGTTTTCATGGCTGAAGGAATTTGACATCTTCTCTTATTTAGCCTCAGGCCTCTGGTTCTATAAAACAATGTGAAAAGTTTTATAACTGACAACAGTAGCTGCCTGCAGCAATAAAATATAATATGATTACAGCTAAACTGCCATAATACATAATGTCCTAATTTGCTTGTTTAAAGACTTAAGATGAATTAATTCCTGCCATATGTGGGTATATGACTGCTTAGTATGGAGGAGGGAGAGAAGAGAGTGACACAAGTAACCTTATATCTGATCTAGAAGCAATTTACTAAAAGTGGAGGTAACTGTTTGCATACAAATTAATTTAGTGCAGAATATAATAGAATATAGGCATGTTTGTGTTAGTTTGACATGAACAGCAGGTATCCAAGTGTCAATCAGAGCATTTGTTTACTCAACAGTCTAGTATTATGACAACATTGGCAGGTTCTCCTCCTTGCTTCTCTATAACATTGTATCTTCTTTCTTGATTCTTTCTTCTTTTAGTCTGCTAGACATGAATTTGCAAAGATATTAATTTTCAATAATAACTAAACACAATTTTGCAAACAAATAAAACAGTGATAACTATGAAAACTGATTTCAGAGATTGAAAGTATTTTTTCGCGGACTTCAATGGGGCAGTGTTTGTATATTTATATCCCAACAATTAACAAGAAAGATCTGCACCATGCATTATATAGAATATAAATTTACACTCAATGGTTTAAATCATTAGCCCTGAATAAATAAAATAAACTTGAAATTGTAGGTTTCACTCAGCTTTGAGATATGGAAGAAGATGACGTAATTTATAATACTGCAAAATAGTTTCCTAATAATATAATGCAGGGATTTACACTATAACGTTTCCAAGCTTTGCATTATCCTAATGGATTTTTCAGTCATTGTTTGGAAACAGTTGCATCGAATAAAACCATAACCATAGGTTCATCCATTGCAAAATGTGAAGCAATGAAAACAAAGTGATGAGAAAGCAATGAAAAACTGAGGCGTAATATGTCTTGTACATGGCCTATAGCTAGACTGCAGGGGTGTCCAACCTCTTCAAACCATGGGCCACTGAAAGGGAACATTTCAGTGGTGAGGGCCACATTGTAAACTTTAGCTTGTGCTGGGGGCCACAGCATCAGTATTTCTCAAATTTATTTATTCCAAAACTTTATGAACCATTACACAACTGAGTCCTAACATAGTTACTGCAGGATGCATGTTCTGTAGCATGTGTATAAATTAGACATTTAAAATGTAGGTTTTCACTCTAATTCATTTATATGTGTAAAAACTAATTTTAGCTTAATGCCTTCAAGGGTCTCATAAATGTAGGCTGGGGGTCACATTCGGCCCTGGGGGCGCCTGTTGGACAGCCCTGAGCTAGAGTGCCAAAGTGGTTGCCATGGTGAGTAGTAATTACTTTCCCCTGCATCTCTATACGCATGTCAA
The DNA here is from genome assembly GCA_964035545.1 of Bugula neritina. Classification (NCBI taxonomy): domain Eukaryota; kingdom Metazoa; phylum Bryozoa; class Gymnolaemata; order Cheilostomatida; family Bugulidae; genus Bugula; species Bugula neritina. The sequence continues at coordinate 11,314,984 of OZ037767.1, forward strand.
TGACCTATGCATAATAATACCATTTTAATAAAAATAAGCATTACAGTTTCAATTCTCCCAACGCTGGTCTCAGTTTCAACAAAGCAGAACTTTTTGTTTTATGCTGAATAAAATTTTAACTTCGATCAAGCATGTATAATTTATGTAGCTAAATCAACATAAAAGTTTATAAATTAATTAATAATATAATAGAACTTCTTGAAGTAAATGAATAAATATTTAATGCATATATTTTTCACACAAATGCAATGATAGAAAACGTTTAAATAATAGAAACATGAAGCCAAAACTAGTTTGGGCTGCTGAACGGTATAACAATATGTTGCATTCCCTACCAGCCAATATTTTGTCTGTAACATTGTAGAAGGATTCGCCTTATCACCAGCTGACGCTCATAGGTTGTTGCTGTAGAATAAATTATTCATAATTCTTGTACCTATAGGCAGTTACACGCTGGCCCCTGCACTTTCTTTAAACTGATTTAATTTATACGCTGTAGGTGATTTGGAGTCGACACGCGACATATTTCTACCTGCCTAAAATTTGCTAGTAATTACGTTTACCTACATGCAAATAGATGTGTATAATCCTTGGCAATGATGAGTATAATTTCAAAAGCACATCTTGTCAACAGATAAAATAAAATTGAGTTTTGATAAGTTCTAAAAAGAAATAGCATATAAGAAGCCGAAAATTTGCTGAATAAATAAGACTGATTAATTAGAGTGTGAACTCTAGTACATGCTATGAGTATTAAATGGTAATACATGTACGTTTTAATTGTAATAACTATAAGTATACATATAATGCAGTGGAGAAATAAATAAATTGCCTATTATAGCTACTACGCTCTAGTTTGATTGTAGTCTGAGAACACAACTCCAAGTGTATTGTAAATAAACCAGTCTGTTGTACCATTAGTATGAAATTTATTGTAATGGAAGCTGCTAGAAATATGTCATAGAATTAGGAATTCTGAAAAGTTTGAAAAATTATTGTTGCTCTCACATGAAATAAACACATGACTAGTCACTTGGAATATTAAATTAAAAACACTGTCACAATCCATGGAATAGCTACAAAAGTCAATAGCTAAAAATCAGCAGCAAAAATTTCATAAAAGAACAAAACTATACAAAATTATGCATAAGAACTGATAGATTATGCAAAATAAATTGTCTGCTAGCATATTTCATGGCACTGGTGGGTGACTTGGACTTATTTTGTGGCTGATTTAACCTGTGTTTCAGGCAATGCTTGTTTTACACTTTCTGGAATTCGGGCTAAGTACCAATCATGATCAGCTTTGAGGGTGGCCAGCACACCACCCGTGTTCTTGTGTTGCACATCTTTGTGATACTTTAAATCATTACCTAAAAATAATTCCATTAGTGAAGAAATGAAAACACAACTCCGCACAACAAATAAATATAGTTTCAATAAAAAAAGGAATATTATTTATTTGGAGGAAATACAGTGGACAGCTGTTGTAAGTTTTGCAGATAGCTATCTGATAGAAAACAAAATTCTATCAAATTTGAAGATAATAACATGATAATTATATACAAAACTCTGTTGAACAGATAACTCCTAATACAGTGATGGTGCTGTGCACATGTGACAGACTACCTGCTCAGACAGAGTGAGATCTGTAGCCAAAATCATGTACTCAGACTATAAGACTACAATGAAGCACACATTTATTCAAATATGATACAAGCAGTTACTTTCGCAAACTTTTATACACCTGTCAGAGGTATCGCCTTTAGGAAATTAATAATGATTTTAAGTTTATCTTATGCCAAAGTAGATTCGGAGAAGAATATTTGCAGCGGCTGGTTTACTGTTGACATTCTGATAAGTCATTAACTCACCGTGCATGTCTGTGAGTCGGCCGCCTTTCGCCCGCAACAACACTTCAGGTGCACACGTGTCCCATTTCTTGCACCCAGGGCTGCCGAATACGTATGCATGTACTAAGCCATCAAGTAGCAACAGCACCTATGGAGTAGTATGGCTGAGTAACTAATACACTGACAGTATGGTATAGTATAGAGCTAAATAAGTCTTTCCATTCTCAGCGCAATTCAACAAAGTTCATTAAGAAGACAACTACATACATGACAGAGTAACAAAAAATTACATATTTTGTCAACTATAAGAACAGTAACACATGGAAATGAGAGCAAGTAACATACATTATACATTAGAGCACATAGTGTAATAGCCGTATACTTTTTCTTATGCTTTCATGACAGAGATTTAACACAAAATTGTTAGCCCTAAGACATACAACACAGTGTAACAGCTAAATACTACAAACCTTATGACCAGCACCGCCAACTCTGACAACCTCCGTAGGTTCACAGGCTTCTACAGAATCGACTACAGTGGGGTTAGAGTGAGATCTAGTGGTGGTAATTATGTTCCCTTCAGTTGGAGGCTCAGTGTTTCCTAGTCCAAACGTTCCTTTAAATAGTTAGACATGAAAACATCACAAAGTAATCAAAATCTAATTTAATGACATTTTGTATTTTATTCTATTTGGGAGAAAAAAATCAAATCACACAGTTGTATACTTAGAGAAAAATATTAAAACTATATTTAACCACTTTTTCGAATAAAAGTCAAATATAAAGCCAGCAAATTCAAGTTTACATTCGATAACTTGAAGCGTTCCAAGTGAGAAACTTCAACTACACACTCACCCAAGCCTATCATACCCCAGAGTGTTCTCCCTAGCTCCGCCCCTGGTGTCTGGTAGTTAAAGTATGGCTGATAGACAACCCCGGCAATTGCCTTCCCTTGCCACGCCAGACCAATGAGTACGGTCACGTGATCCAGAAGACCCTGCGTGAACTCAGCTGTACCGTCCAGGGGGTCTACCCACACCACCAGCTGCAACAGAGTAGCAGTAACCATGGCAATATAATCCTACCTCTCACTCCAGTATATCATTTAACACAGGCTATCTCTCACCTCAGCATATCATAGAACACAGGCTATGTCTCGCCTCAGGGTATTATAGAACACAGGCTATGTCTCACCTCAGACTCCTTAGCCTCAGTGTACTCAACTGGGCAGCTCTCCTTCAAAACCTCTTCTGATAAACTCGTTTCCAGATATTCTTTGTCAGCCGTAGCCATTTCATTCAGATTATCCTGCAACAGATCATGTGACTATATAGGAAATCATGTGAAATGTACAGCAGATTATGTGACGTGTATAGAAAATGAACAAATACATTTTTTGAAAATAAACTTATTCCAATACCCGGAAAGAATTTATTTTCTAAAGTTTGCATCATTGTCATATCACTGTAGTGTACAAAATATGATTTATTAGCATCATTTCATTGATGTTAGTTTATAAAAATAGAACATTTTATACTGGAGACAAGTGCATAGAGAATGAGTTGGTTTAAGAGATCATTGCAAGACATTACAAAGCAAGGTGAGATGCAGAAGACATCAAAAGAATCATTTTAAGAACACACAGCTCCGATATAAAGGTAAACTCTAGTAAACACAATGATGCTGGGTCATCATTCTACTGCATGAAGCAGAGAGCTGTGAGGGAATCAAGTTGTTACAACAGTCTTATAACAGCCAGCAGTATTACAGGTAGAGAAACACACAACTGCAGGTAGTTGCAGGTACCAGCAGGAACACAGTGTACAGCACACAAAGTAGAACGACAATCAACTACGCATCTCACAGTTCTTAAAACACTCGATTTAACAAAACTTACTGAAAAGTTGAAAAGAAATTAGCTTTAGTAGCTATTCCAGTTCAGCAAACAGTAAAATTTTTCATTTCAGTTGATCAACAGATGGCGTTGCCACAGCAACAATGTCCTTCACCTTGCTGCCGGTGTTGATGCTTCACTCACCTCTTCTCCAATGATGGTGAGTTGAGGGAACTGGTGAGTGAGAGAGGAGACGATACATCTCTGGACGGCTCTGTCCGCCTCAGTCTGAAGGTCATTTTTGTTTTCCTGTAAAATATTTCACTCTCTAGACAGGAGAAATGAACGCAATCAGCATTTGAATAGTAGCTTGACTCAAAAATACCTAATATATTGACATTATCTGGCTGTCGGTACTATTTTTGGAATTAATTTTTGATTTTGTGTGATTGATATTTTTCATAATTTGTGTTGTACACCTACTACATGAATTCACTCTACAATGCAAGAAGCTTTGTGTATTTTGAGATAATGTGACATAGCGCACTAATTACCAGAAATACCAATATATTGAGTACAAATACAAATGGCTATAGAAATACCGACTGCTATGAAACTTACACTGAAAACGAAGATATCAAAATTAAACACTGAAGCTAAACCAAATATTGGCTTAGCACAAATTAAAACATGTAATAAAAGAACTTTCAATTAATGAGATTTTAAATTTAAATCTCTAAATTCTTTGACAATGTGAGAACACATAACAGTGTATATGCTAGTAGCAAATGCAATGCTAACTATTTTATGGATCATGATTATATATATATAAATTCAATATTAAAATATGAGAACAACATAAAGTAAAATCCATCTTAATGTGTATAAATGTATCTTTATGCTTCTTTTGCACTAAAATTTTACAATTATGTTAGAATTAAAATCTGATCAGTTTAAAAATGTTTAATTTGACAGCAATGAAGTGGGCGTGTCCTCAACATACACACCTAAATATAGTGAACATGACTTAAACCAGGACACTGATTAGAACAATTAAGCTATACTCACTTTTTCCACAATTCCAAGGTTGCCAGAGCTGAGAATTTTCCTAATTATTGTACCGGATCTGTTAGCAACAGCAACAGATGCTGCCAGCACTTTCAATGCAGTACAGGAAGTAGATGCCATTCTTCACAGATTGCTACTAATACGAAAGTTCTGCAACACAAATCTAGACTGGTGCAATAGAGCAAGGCATTGTTTACTATATATGTGCGATGTTCTGTTGGGTATTTCTTTGCACTATGGATATCACATCACCGGTGTATCAAAAGAGGAGTAACCAATAGACGTGATTATATGCTGATATACGTTATGACAAGTCACCTTAATATTCTTATGACTATTACATTTACTATGACTAGTATCAGTGCATCCTATTATAGGAAAAAGAGCACGGTCGATATGACCCATTATAAGTTATTACCGTTAAGATAAAATATATCTGTAATGGTTATTTCTTATGATCAATACTATGCCTAATAGCAGTAGCAATACTAATGCTAACAGTTACAATATGAATATAACACAACTTATATTATAAGTAATAGTACCGCAATGAAATTGATTTGAGGTTATGAATCTACGAGATTATCACTATCAGTAGGTATAACTACAACATGAACTATAAAGATACGAATAAGTATTACTATTACTATTAGTGTAAATCTAAGGTCTAAGCATAAATACAATATTACAAACTTAGTTTTAGTCTTAGTCTTACTATGTATTAGTATTACAATCACTATCACTATGACCATGAAATTCATAAATATCAATATGAATGTCACCAACACTATGATAATGATTATCACTATCAGTATCACTATCACTAAGACTTATCAGTATCCCTACGCTATTCTCTAAGAGTAAAATTAAAAACAATATTATTATTATTAATAATAATATAAAATAAATATAAATATTATTATTAAATTTAATAAATTAATTCAATGTTCATTATCATTATGATTATTATTATACTTATGCCTCATACTCATAGCTATCCTAATTAAATAAAATTAACACAGTAACTAAAACGTGATTGACCTTAAATTTGTACTCAGTGTTAGTGTTACAGTAACAAAAGAAGCTGGGTGAGGGTAGCCTTGTTTTGACTTTGATATCTGCCTGCTTGCTTTAGGAGACGTTATTTGGAGCCTGGAGTTATAGGTAGGCGGATCTTATGATCATTGAACTCTCACACTCTATACTAATTTAACTGGCTTTCCATGTACCGATCTGAGATCGATCTTAGCGAGATCGATCCATGGAAAGACGCCAAAGATCGATCTCCGTCGATCTGAGCTGGTCGGTCTGTGGAGCTCGAACTCAGATCGATCTAATGTCAATAAGACCATGGAAAGACGCCAGATCGATCTGAGAAGGAGAAAAAGACTGCGCGCTACAATGTTGTCTGCTAATAAAAATGATAACTTGTTGATAATTACTAAGCAAAGTATTAAATAATTATGATAGCCACCTTTTTAGATGCCAAAACTTTGACTTTCAGTACAATGATTAAGAAAACTCAATTATATGCAGTAGAAGGTAAAATAATTTGGAGAATTTAAATTGAAATTAAATGACCATTAAGACTTAGTTTCATTAGCTATTTTCTTTGTAATTTTAAGCCTAACAGTCCTGTAAGTTTATTAATAATCTGCAAGACAGCCATTAATTTTATATAAGCTGTCAAGCTAAAAAATTAAAATTAATTATTTTAAATTGGCCAAATTACCATACACTGAAAGCTTTGCTGCGTATAGTTTATAGCTGAGATTAAATTTTAGACTACGGCCACCTTGTTTTCAACAGTAGTAGCTTTAATCACTCAAATAGGTGAACAAATTATACTTTTAAAGTATCCTTCACTTAAGAGGAGGTAACTTCGCGAGATCGATCTGACACTCTCATGGAAAAACGATCGATCTGAGCACATGTCTCAGATCGGTACATGGAAAGCCCGTGAAAACACTTGCGCTCAACTAACGGTTTTCTTTAGAAACCAAACCAAATAGCCCTGGAACTATTTACGATCATTTGGGTTACAACGAAAAAACCTTTGCAATCAATTGGCGAAACGTAAGAGAATATTCAGCAAATGCTAGCGATCACATTATTCACTTGTACACAAAGTCGTGACCTCTTCAAAACATTTAATATAATGCTTAGAATAAATCTTGTAAGATGTTTCGTTTTCAAATTGAAAACAAAATTCAAAAAGTTCAGTAGAGAAGAGAGCTATGTTCGCAACTAGTACTACATAATGATTACATCCTTATCTTGATAATTTACAAAAAAAGAAAACTCAAGAGCAGATGTTAAACTCTAATATCAATTTTTGCTTTATAATAATAATAATAATAATAATAATTCTTATTATAATTATTAGTATACGTAGTCGTATAACTTAAACTATAACTGTATTTAACTAGCCTATAACTTAAAGTTAAAGTATAACAATTTAACTTTAACAGTTATACTACAAGTATAAGTTCTAGTTTAGTTAATAGTTTAACCTTAAGTTCGGTGAACTAATACTAACAGTATTAGTAATACTATCACAATGCCAATTGTCATTGATGATTGATAATCAAAGTCAAAAAATTATAATCATAATGAATTACCTCCTCCAGATTACGATCATGCTAGACCACTAGGTAGCAGAAGCGGCATGGCTCATATGTTTATGGTTGGTCAGAAAGTAAAATGCATACAATAGTCCATAAATTGGTTGCAGTGTGTGTTGCAATATTGTTTATTAGTACAGGTAAGTTAACCTGTCAATGTTTAGATTATTCTGTGTGTAAATTAGTCTTGCAAGGATTGTTCCCTTTAAGGTCACGAATTGTTCGTGGCAAGAAGCTGTTATAATAGCAGTTATTATTGGTGCTGACTGATCTCCTAGTGTTTGGGCCCTAGTTTGGATAAAACTTTCCGGGGTGTTTATTAGTTCTTCATACGCTGCAGAGAGTGCTGGGTGATATTCTTCCTTTTGGAGTATCCTCATAAGGAGTCTTAGCCGTTGAGTTCTTCTTCTTTCATCGAGGGCGGCCAGCTCCAGTCTTTCTTTTGCTTCTCGCACTCCTCTTCTACCCTTGATGTTAGCTATGGCTCTTACTGCCCGTGTTTGTACCTCTTCGATGGAATTTATTTCTTTTGTAGTATAGGGGTCCCAAACAGCAGAAGCATAGTCTAGGTGAGGAAGGCAGAGGGATTTGTAAGCCATGAGTCTCACTTTTTCGGGTGCCCAGTGCAAAGCCCTTTTGATCATCCCCAGTTGTTTGTTTGCTAGCAATATTTTGCTCTGGATATGATTATCAAACTTCAGGTTGGCCTGTAGAGTCACTCCGAGGTATGTTGATTTGTCCACCTGTTCTAGAACTGTGCCATTTAACGTGTAGTGTGCTGGTATATCTTGCTCTTTGAATGCCATAATTTTGCTCTTTTTAACATTGAACTCCATACCCCACTTTGAAGCCCAACTTCCTGCTGCATCTATGTTCCTTTGAAACCTTAGTCTGTCTTGGTCATCTGAGACAGGCTGGTAGAGGAGGGTGTCATCTGCGAAGAGACCAACTTCACAATCAACACAGTCAGGGAGATCATTTATGAACACGAGAAACAGTATGGGGCCGAGCACAGAGCCCTGAGGTACCCCAGACGTCACTGGCAGTGGTTCTGACTTTTTGCCATCGAGTACGACCCTCTGAGATCGGTTTAGGAGGAAGTTGTGTACCCATCCGAGCAGATAGTCTTCCATTGGTGCAATTGTTCGTAGTTTCTCCATTAGAAGAGCATGGGGGACCCGGTCAAATGCTTTTGTAAAATCTAGGACTGCTGCGTGAACAGCCTTATGTTTATCGACATAGTTCAGTATCTGATGGAGAGTGGCGCATAATTGGGTCTCGCAGGACAAGCCCTGGCGGAAGCCGTGTTGTCTTGTGCTCAGTACATTGTCAACGTTGGCAAGTATTTTACGTAGGATGAGATGTTCTGCCATTTTACATGGGATGCTAGTGAGTGAGATGGGTCGATAGTTTTGAGCACAATCCTCTGCACCGCTTTTATGGATGGGGGTCACATACGCCTCTTTCCACTGGGTGGGGAGCTTCTGTTGATTCATAGAGGTTTTGTATATGATCGCAAGATAAGCGGATATTAGTGGGAGATCAACCATCAGATCTGCCTTCCTCAGGCCATCCGGACCTGGAGCTTTTCCAGGCTTGAGTTTCTGTATTAACTTGGCAATACCATTGCTGTCGATATCTGGTGGATTATCTATGTTTGTTGAGTTGGGACCAAGTGATGTCAGTTGGTGCCCACTGTTGAACTGGGAGTGGAAGAATTTGTTGAAGGTTTCCGCACAGTTTTCTGGATCTGCATTAAGGGTACCATCAGTCATTTTGAGTTTTATGCGATTTTTGTTATTTGAGTTTCCTTTGAGGTGCCGGTAAAAGGGCTTACTGTTGCCTTCTAGGAGTGGTTGGATGATTTTATTGTGACCATATTCACTTTTTACCATCCTAAAGACTTTCTTAGCTGTTTTCCGGATTTCCTTGTATTTCGCATAACTGAATAAGTCCCGGTTTGTTTTGTAGTGATTATAGCTTTTCCTCTCTTTGCGTGATATCCGTCTACACTCTTTGTTAAACCAAACAGGTTCATTTTTAAGCTTAGACGACAGTACTTTCGTTGGGACATGGTCACATATGGCCTGTTGTAGACTAGATGAAAAATGATCCCACATTTCCTGTACATCTTCCAATTCATCTAGGTCATTTTTAGTTCTTTGCATATCTTCCCGGAATTTGTTGATATCTACTCTGTGGTAATCTTTGACAGTTTTGGAGGTTACTATATGGTGGTCTTTTGCTTTGTTCCATCGGATATTTGCTTTTATCATGGCGTGATCACTTAGCCCTGGGAAGATTACGTCTTGGGATGTTAAGTCTTGGGGGGAGTTGGTGCAAAGTAAGTCGAGCGTGTTGCCATGGATGTGGGTTGGTGAGGTTATTAGTTGACTTAGGTTATAGAAGTTCAACATACATAGGAATGAGTTATGAAGGACCCTATCCTGGGCCTTCAGTTTGGGTTGATACGTGTGCCAATTAATGTGAGGGAGATTGAAATCCCCGGCTAAGATGATGTGGTCATTGGGGAACTGTTGAGTTAATAATTCTAGGTTGCTACTCAATATGGATACATCTCTATCATGTGGGGGTCTGTAGTAACATCCGACAATTAAGCTCTCCTCTATTCTTACAAATATGATCTCGGCACTAGTTTTATCTTCTATGTTAATTTGGGTAGAGCGCAAGTTGTCATTAATGGCAATTAAGACCCCACCCCCATTTACATTACGATCCTTTCTGTAGATCCTTTTGTTGTTATAATCAAAGATGGTGTGACTTGGTATCATCTGATTTATGTGTGTCTCAGTCAGGCAGATTATGTCGGAATTACATGTTTGTGATGATAGTTCAATAGTTTTGCCTTTGAGAGATCTCACATTGGCAAGAAATAATTTTAAACACTGGCCTGTTTGGTCATGTATCGCCATTCCCCCGAAGGAGATTTTGTCTGTATTCTCATATTTCTTATCCGATAGTCAGTTTCTTGGTCAGTGTCACTGTTTTCCCCTTTCATTCGCTTTATCTCTTGCCGAAGGGCATACTGCTGGTCACGAATCTCTTTGCATTCATCAAGTTTGCAGTAGATCTTGCGTCCACGTAGTGTAGCATTTGTTCTTTTTAGGAATTCCCACTTTGAATATTCGTCTGGAAATTCTATTTTAATCGGCCCTGGTTTGTTTTTGTCAACTGGTCCTGAGGTCTGTAAGCGTATTGCTCTTAGGGGTTTCGGAGTTGCATGAAAAGTATCACTCGTCATTAAGTCTTTAATCATCTCCAGTGCGCTTTTACCTTCCTGTTCATCTATGCCATAAAGAACGGCATTATTTTTCCTGTTTTCAGTCTCCCGTTGTTCAATACTCTTCTTCAGCAGATTTCGAGCACTGTCGCTGATCTCCATCCCTTTCTTCAGGTTTTCAGTATTTGACTTTGCAGCGTCGGCATATGATTTCTCTAGTTTTGTCATTCTTTCTTCAAGGGCAGTGTTTGTTGCTCCAATCTTTGCATTAATTTGTTGCATTATGTCTTCAATTTTATTAAGCTTTCTTGAGTGGGTGCTGTGAAGCGCAAGAGAGTCTTCACCGTTGTTGCTCACCCTGTCTCGGCCTTGAAGAGAAGCTTCAATGACTGGAAGGTATGTGTTGCAGAACCATTTCACATTCTTTTCATCCATTTTGTCTAGCGTAGCAACATCTGAATTGGTGAGGCTTTGGCAGGTACCATGGAACCAATCATCACAAAAATCACATTGGATCCACTTAGCACCAAATTTTTGAGAAAGGCCCCTTGTGTTAGTAACATAGCAATCGACATTGTTACAAGTTTTGCATTCTGGGTTGGCTGAGTCTTTGTTTTTGTCACTTTGAGACTGTTGTGATCCTGGTTGTGGTTGGCTTTGAGTGTTCCGGGCACCAGCCATCACGGACAACTAGAATCTTGTGTTGTAGTAACAATACAATATAATAATAATTATGTTTATAATTATTATTATTATTTATAATACTATACTAAATTACTAATACAGTATACTAATTCGTAGTATAGTATAGTTATTGGTTTCTAAGATCTAGAGAGCAAAAAATTACTTTTTGTATGTTTTTGTTTGGGGGAAATTTTTTGTATGCTTTGAGTATGTTTGGATATGAGGCACGCCCTACCTAAGTGGTGAATTTTGAACCAAATTGGCATAAGAATTTAAATTTTAAATTTTTGCGTCCGCCATCTTCGCGACCTTGACCTTTATCCTTTATAATGATATAAAGTATTAATAATGGTACAAAGTATACTATTAGTCTTACTAAGAGTTATACTATAACTATAAATTTCCAGCGTTTTAAATTCAACAATTATCCAGGTTGCTTGGTGGACTACTGACTAGGCTTACATTTTGTTCAGGGTTTAAGACCAGTCCACTGGCAATGCTAAACTAGTTGATTTTATTTAATTTACTTTTACTGTTTTAGGTTTCACAGTTGTTGAAGGTTTTTAAAATCAAAGATAGAATTAAAAAAGGCTAAATAAGATACAATTTTTTAACCAAAATCATGGGCAAAATTTTTGGATTTCATAGATCTAACAATAAAGTATAAAACCACAACCTGTGCGCCTTCTCTAGCTTAATAATAATAGTGTCATCAAGTAAATACATGGAATAGGCAATAGCCTTAGACTCTACAGTAAACTTTGTCTTAGTTACAAGGTCATGGAGTAAAACTCTATAAGTATAATTCTCTCAGACTCATATACTCATTTTATAATAATTATAATTGCCATGTACAAGGTGAAGGTGGTGTTCATGGTGATGGTGGTCATGACGGTTGAATTTAATTATAATCTGAATCATGATAGAAAAATTGTTGCTGATACTCTTTTTGATTTATTATTACAAACACATTGCATGGCGATGGTGATAGTTATCATTGTATTGATTGTCAACATAATCATGTTCATTGTGACTGTTGAAAACTAGCTTTACTTACTTCACTTACTAACATCAATTTTATTCATACAATTTCGGTAGTTTTAAAGACTTGAGGCTGCACACTAATTATTTCACAAAACTTTTCTATGACAATTTTTCCTTGACCTGTACTCACATAAACTATAATTTGTAGTATTAAAAAACTTTTCTGGGGATTTCGGCATTGATAATAATTGGTTGTGAATAATACACTAGTTGCAACATTAGCTTTTTCTATTTTAAATTTTTAATTAAGAATTTGTGATATTAGCTTTTTCTTATGTAGATTAGCACGCACACCAGGAATTTGTAATCACCATTGATGATCAAGGCTAAGAAAAATATATAGTTGCTGCGAAATTCTATCTTCCTGTTTGATTATTCATATTAGATAACAAGAATGAGTTCTGCAAGGTAGGCCTGATTACTAATAACATAAGAAAGATATCGCTTAGTTATCATTTAATCTTACATTATGTTACTCGGTGACTCTTTTCTCTTTCTATGGCATAGAGGATATTTTCAAAGTAAAATTAGTGAATCTCTAAGCTTGATAACATAAAAAGTGCAGAAGACACTTTATTATTAAACTCCTTATCCTTTGACAGGTGTCTACTTGATGTTCTATCGATTAGTTGTCTTCTCTTGTACACCAGTTCTATCTCTTGATATTGTATATGTTAGTTGTTTTTTCTTGTACACCAGTTCCCTATCAATTAGGTCTGAGCATTCCAGGGCAGACAGAGTTGCTCGTCTAAAGAGGCGACGTGAACTCACCGACGAACAGAAACAGGAAATAAAGGAAGCCTTTGATCTGTTTGATTCAGACAAAGATAGGCTCATAGATTATCATGAGTTGAAGGTACTGATAGTTTTACTAACAATATAGTATGCTATTTCACTAGCAAACCATTGGTGTGATTCCAATGGCTGGATATAACTAATATAGGTCAAGTAGTAAAACAAGTTTTGGTATATATTTATTTGATAAGGTATACAGAATTAGTATGCATGAGCTCTTACTTGGATTTTCAAGTATCATCTAATTGTTGTTTCTGTTAGTAGTATACATAGATTAGTTTTAATTTTTATGACAGAAATGTGTTTGTAAACTTCAAGGTATCACTCAAAGCTCTTGGATTTGAGAGAAAGAAAGCTGAAGTGCTCAAGATTCTCCGTGATTACGATAGAAACAACAGCGGGAAAATCTGCTTTGAAGATTTTAATGAAGTTGGTAAGTTAAAATTATAAGTAGTGGAAGCTCTGCTTGTTTGATATACTTCTATGCTTTGTCAAATTGTTATAGACCGATAGGATAGTAGACCAATAGGATAACAGACCAATAGGATAGTAGACTAATAGAATAGCAGACCAGTAGGATAGTAGACCAATAGGATAACAAACCAAAATGATAGCAGACCAATAGGATAGCAGACCTATAGGATAGTAGACCAATAGGGTAGTAGACCAATAGGATAGCAGACCAATAGAGGGGTTTCAAACATCCCTCTAGAGGAATTTGTATTTTAAAGTTGTCTCCCCCTAAAGGTATTGGGGGCAGTCTCCATAATATATAGAAGGTCCATAAAATAAGTAGAAATGTAAGGTTTGAGTGAAGACTACTACTAGTATATGTTTCATTTTTTCTGAGATTAATATTTTGGCATAAGTACACATATGAGCAGTTTCAAAAAATTTTTAAAAAATTTTGTTAATGATAAATGGCACAAAAACAAAACTTCAAAGCATATTTGTGGTTTTGGTTATTGAGCAAATCTGAAGCTGGCAGCTGTCATTATTATTTGCTTTGCTGACTGTAACCAGTCTGTTTAGAGCTGCTAACCTTTCAACTCTTAGAACAATAATAACATGCTCGTAGACTATATAGCTGCACTAGTGGGCTCTGTCTTACTGAACTCCAAATGCTCCAAATTATAGGTTGGAACACATGTCTGTACGTTTATGCAGGCATGCCATTTTACAGTGGTCTAGTTAACTAGGTCAAAGTTCATTGAGGTGGAATTGTTTTATTAACCTTGTGTGTTAATAAAATACTATCATTAGATTTAGAACTTCTCTAAGCAACTTCACAGTCTGATTAAATATCTGCGATACCTGCCTAGTAGACGATCCAAACTTAAAAAAATAATATACTAAATCCTTGTATTACATGTATGAATAAAAAATAATGCAACAAATTGGCTAAAGCATGTTCAAGTAATGTGAAAAACTCGAAATATAAATGAGTCAAACTGAAGCTAGTCAAGTGTGTGGTGTTTTTGGCCGATTTATATGTGCTGTTTAATCAGCTTATTATGTAGTGATGTAATCCTATATAATGTAATTTAAGTTAGACAGCTAAAGTTAGACAGTTCTCATCGTGCACTTTCTTGAACAAGCAGTTATGTAATATAGAAAAACAGCTACTCAACAGAGAGCTTCAAGCAAACAAAATTCTTGCACCGAGGTTGATTGAATACAAAACAGCTGCTGTTATTCTTATAGCAGCATACATTGTATAAGAGATAGCCTGATGGTTCACATAGTTTACATCAATGAACTCAATAATTATTAAGCTATTCCAGCTCAGTGGTTTACATACAGTGACATACCACTGAAAATTATTAGAAACCACAGAAAAGATATAAAAGAGAGAATGTTGGCACAAAGGAAGTATAGCAATGCGGTCAAATATATGGCTGAAAACTGACTTAGAGATAAATAAGTACAAAATGTACGTAATATAGCTAAATCAGCAAAGCCAAATGATTTGATATAAAAAGTATTATCTGGGAATTTAGTGAAACTTTGTAGCATTATTTAAAACTCCACCTTTGAGCAAGACCCGTATGGAGTAAAGCCAATCTTAATTTCATTAGTGTCATAAGAATGCAGTCATTATGACATAGTTCATTCTTTCTATACTTTACAGCTGATACTAAATGTACATTTCAACTCTTTTTTGGAAACAAGACAAGTTGCTTTGGCTGAAAAGTGCTTTTTTGATGATTTTTTTTCTGCATTGCAGCAGTATATAATTTACAATGCTCCAAAAACATTTCTGTATTAGGAATGTTGGTATACCAACAGCTTGCAAGAATAATTATTCATTGAGAATACACTGTGAATTTTTTTCTACAGACTTAATTTAAACGTTGAATTGTGGGACATTTCCAAAATATTTATCTCAGAAAAAAAGAAACTATTCTGAAATTTATAGGCTTCTTTTTACTGTTCTCTAAATATTTTCATTGACTTGCAGGCATGCCATGTAAACAAATGCTTTTAAAACATATATATAGTTATACAGTGTTTAGCAGATTTAGATAAGATGTTGTTTGAAATTACAAATTTAATCCATCTATTTTAATACATATCTTTATATTTATATTATTTTTTTTGATATATAGAAATATTAGATAGTAGGGTAGCTTAGTTATTTTCATAGTATAGGTGTGTAAGTACGTGAACATGTTAATACAAATGAGCCAGTGCCTTCATAAACATACAGGCATGTGTTCCAACCCATAATTTGGAGCATTTGGAATTCAGTAAGACAGAGCCCACTAGTGCAGCTATATAAAGTGTACAAGCATGTTATTATTGTTCTAAGAGTTGAAAGGTTAGCAGCTCTAAACAGACTGGTTACAGTCAGCAAAGCAAATAATAATGACAGCTGCCAGCTTCAGATTTGCTCAATAACCAAAACCACAAATATGCTTTGAAGTTTTGTTTTTGTGCCATTTATCATCAACAAAATTTTTTAAAATTTTTTTGAAACTGCTCATATGTGTACTTATGCCAAAATATTAATCTCAGAAAAAATGAAACATATACTAGTAGTAGTCTTCACTCAAACCTTACATTTCTACTTATTTTATGGACCTTCTATATATTATGGAGACTGCCCCCAATACCTGTAGGGGGAGACAACTTTAAAATACAAATTCCTCTAGAGGGATGTTTGAAACCCCTCTATAGGATAGTAGACCTATAGGATAGTAGACCAATAGGATAGCAGACCAATAGGATAGCAGACCAATAGGATAGTAGACCAATAGGATAGTAGATCAAAAGGATAACAGACCAAAATGATAGCAGACCTATATGATAGTAGACCAATAGGATAGCAGACCAAAATGATAGCAGACCAATAGGATAGCAGACCAATAGGATAGCAGACCAATAGGATAGCAGACCAATAGGATAACAGACCAAAATGATAGCAACTAGCAGGTTCTCAATTGAGGTCACATGAACTGTGGTACAAACAACAATTAGCTGCTTCAACTGTCATTGTTATTTATGTATTTATAACAATATATATTATATGGCATATTCAGTGAATAGTTGGGATGCATCAACATGTAGTTTTATATAATGTATAGTGTGTATATCATGTATAGTGTGTATATCATGTATAGTGTGTATATCATGTATAGTGTGTATATCATGTATAGTGTGTATATCATGTATAGTGTGTATATCATGTATAGTGTGTATATCATGTATAGTGTGTGTATCATGTATAGTGTGTATATTATGTATAATGTGTATATCATGTATAGTGTGTATATCATGTATAGTGTGTATATTATGTATAGTGTGTATATTATGTATAGTGTGTATATCATGTATAGTGTGTGTATCATGTATAGTGTGTATATCATGTATAGTGTGTATATCATGTATAGTGTGTATATCATGTATAGTGTGTATATTATGTATAGTGTGTATATCATGTATAGTGTGTATATTATGTATAGTGTGTATATTATGTATAGTGTGTATATCATGTATAGTGTGTGTATCATGTATAGTGTGTATATCATGTATAGTGTGTATATCATGTATAGTGTGTATATTATGTATAGTGTGTATATCATGTATAGTGTGTATATTATGTATAGTGTGTATATTATGTATAGTGTGTATATCATGTATAGTGTGTGTATCATGTATAGTATGTATATTATGTATAGTGTGTATATCATGTATAGTGTGTATATAATGTATAGTGTGTATATCATGTATAGTGTGTATATCATGCATAGTGTGTATATCATGTATAGTGTGTATATTATGTATAGTGTGTATATCATGTATAGTGTGTATAGAAACTGATGGATGTCACTGTGTAGTCAATTATGTTAACTCTTAGTGTAATATCTGCATCTCCAGATCTGCTGTTAACACTCGGAGCCCTTATACCCGTCCCGACTTTATAACT
Organism: Bugula neritina; assembly: GCA_964035545.1. Taxonomy (NCBI): domain Eukaryota; kingdom Metazoa; phylum Bryozoa; class Gymnolaemata; order Cheilostomatida; family Bugulidae; genus Bugula; species Bugula neritina. Next base: position 11,332,556 of record OZ037767.1, read on the forward strand.
GTTTGTAGTAACTGACATGATGCTAGACAGAAATCCCCAAGAAGAAATGGCTAAAGCTTTTCAGCTGTTTGATGACGACACGTCTGGTAAAATTAGCCTTAGAAACCTGCGGAGAGTAGCTAGGTAACCAACATGTTTCTAACTGCAGTTAAACTTAAATTGGATGTTATATGAGACAATTCAAGTGATGAACCAATGGGCTATATATATGACAGTTACTTGATGAACTCATTTGCATTTTGATAAAAATGACAACTACAAATTAGATAAATAAATTGCTACAGTATTCAACTGTTATCTAGAGTTGTCTTCTCTTTTGTCCCATTCAGTATGTTGATATAAAGTATTATTTTCAACTCGATTACTCTATATTTTACTGATCAGGAACTCAGCACTGCAGTGTTATTAAGCAGAGAAGTTTTATGTGGAAAGTTTGTTTGTGAAATGATAAACAAAATGCTTTCATCACATGTAGAGTTCCTCTCTTTGTTGTATAATTTTAAACTTCACTGTTGATACGGTACTTAAATAAATGCTGCAGAGATGCCTCAACATTAAATTCTGCGAAATTATAGTATTTGTGTGTTATTTTTGTTTGGGCTCTTCATAGTCCACAGTGTTGGCTGCACCTACTACAGTCAACATTGCTTTCCTATGGAATCACGCAGTAGTTTAGTATATTCATATTTCCTCTCGGGTTGAAACCTACTAAATAGGTGTGTGTTGATTATTCTGAAAATGACATTGACTTACTCGAATTAGGTAAATTCTGTAGAGATCTTGGAGAAGAGATTGATGACGATGAGTTGCGAGCTATGATTGATGAGTTTGACTTTGATCAAGATGGCGAAAGTAAGTGACTTTTATTCACTCCATTATTTTTTGTTCTATCTGGAAGATTTATTGCAGTGAGCTTTTATTCATTAGTTGAAGTTGTCTACTCCTGTCATTTTACTTGCAGTCAGTATGGAAGAGTTTGTAGCTATCATGACTGGAGACACGCTGTGACCATCTCTTTGAGTTGTCTTCTTTGTATATCCTTGGATAGATTTCCAACTACTCCTCCGTCCTTCCTTTCTTTTTTACTCAGCCTTGCTTTGTATATTCACATTACTAACATTCTGTGAATCATGGCGATGACCGTTTTTATATTGAATGAAGCCACTATACTTCTTTTTCTAATGATGTTGATTTGTGTGAAATGTTTTATGATGTAAATATAATATATTAGTCTATATTAATCTGTTATAATGCTATGAAATAAGTTAACATAACTCCAAAACATTATGCTCTTGTATATAATGAAATGAAAGATGGGCTAGAGTCATAGTAGTTATGTAATACAGTAGTATTACATCTCACACATATATGCACACACTATAACCTTTCTAAGTTTCTAATTTAGAACAGTAGTTTTCATTACATGTAATGTATGCTGTATGCATTATACAAGGTAACTGTAATTTTCAACAACTGGTTGTTGAAAATTATAACTTGGTCTCCATCAGCTGCGTTCAACTTTCTGAAAAGTTGATATTAATCTAGTTTACAAAAGCTGAGAAACTAGGTCAAGTCAGTATTTTGAGATTTAATTGATGTCTATTATAAAAGTTGCATTAATTTATAGAAATTTATAGACAGTTTAAATCTATTTAAACAAATTAGAAAGACTAACAACTAAAATGTACAGTTCATTACTTGGACTTTTTGAAATTTCAAACTCACAGTAAGTCAAGCAAAATATTGGAATCAATTTAGCTAGATGAAGCAACTTCAATGTGACTTTCCCAGCTCTGTCATATGTCATCAAGTAATGACATAAAGTAGCACTGGAAAGTATGGCTATTATAATGGCGCACTTTCTGTATTAAAATTCCTGTCATTATACACAACAGTTTATAATGCTCAAAAAATGGTATCATATGCATAGATGTACTGTAGCAAAAGCAAGCCTATTGCACTTGGCAGGTTTCAAATCAAATATCTAAAGTTTGTAAAATAAATTAAAATTAAAAAAGGTTTTCAAATGTATACTTTTAGTGAATGAGTATATTGTGGTGATTAAGAGCATACTATCACCTACTGCAGTAACAGTTGTAGAAACGTGTAGTAAGAGTAGTAGTATTGAAATTATGTTCATTGTGTTTTATTAACAGGCATCACAACATAGAAAATCAATACTATACACTTGAGGAAATGAAAGATTGGCTAGCTATAAATGAATTAGCTGATACACATAAAGCTATATAAAACTTCAAGTCTAAACTAATATGATCAAAGAATTTGCACATAAAACCAATACAAAACCTTAGTCTATGTGCTACAATTTGAGAAAAACCCAACATATGTAATAAATAATATTTCAATTATTAGAACACTAAAAATACCGTAAGCAAAAAAACTTGTTTGGCAAACTTAAAACTAAACGCTTTTTATATAATAGTAAAAAGTTGATAATATAAGTTTCTATATAATGTTCCATTAAATATACACCTTTCTCGTCTCGTAATAATGCATGCTGTAGTGCTTGTAATTGCTGTTATATGACACATATAATTAGATGATAGAAATGATGTCATATCCTGGAATTGATGGAGTCAGAAGATTATGAGTCAGGTTGCCAACAGATAGAATTGCTGGTAGGCTTTAGTAGAGCTTAATATAAACTACATTAGCAGTGCAATCCTTCAGTATTACAACAAGTTTACAGTGTTTAGAGATTTCCTTTGTGCCTCCAGTAATAATCTGCAGAAAAGCATTTTGGGATTCAAGTCCGTACACGCTCTTCTTCCATGACTCATATTTATATCCTTGTCCTACTATACTAACCATTTAATTTCAGCTTTACAATGTAAAGATGATGCAAGACTCCAATATGCACTGAGTTACAGAGTGCTGGAGCTATTCACTGTGCTGCTTTGAGCTGTCATGGGAATTGCCTGTTGAGTCAGGGTCCGAGTCATCTTGCACAGCAGATGTTTCATTATTTGTATCTATTGATTTTCTCATTTTACTAGACATTCCAGTTGAGTGGGCCTATAAACAGAGATATGCCATGCTTAGTGGCCATTTTATTGGAAAACAAATTTAGGTCACGCTAGTGAGTAAAAAGATGGGATGTGTTAACAACTCGATATTTCAAAAGACTTGTAAGTGTAAAATATGAACTACAGTTTTATTAAAATGTGAGTACATAAACTCGAAACTAAAGATAACTATCAAATTTGTAGTATTACATCAATTTAATAGCCAGCACTCTAACCTGTTGTAACATGTCAATATTACATCACATCCTGTTATAACCTAACACTATGATGAGCTGATTTTCTGCTAGAAGTAATTCTTAAAGCTAAACTGTTGATATCACATAGTAAAAAGATATCACAATCATATTCAATGGTGTAGCTTACTGACATAGATTTTTGCCAGTTTTCCAAAAAATGTTTCTTATGTCGTGATTATAAACTATTTTCTTCAGGCAATGCAACAATTTTCAGTCAAATAGAAATTGGCTTTCTGATTTTGTAGTCTACCAGTGTTAATTGTGATTAACATAAGAAAACTCATAATGTACATACATGTACTACACAGATGTAAATATTATGTTAATTTATGCCTTGAGAGGCGGCAGCATTGTTTATTGTGTTACCTGTGGAAACGCAGCATGTTGGACTTGTTTGGAGATAGCCAGAACCATCTTGTACTCCATGTGAGCAGCTACTGCTGCTGAAGACAGGGATAACTCTAGCAGCTCTAATACCATCTTCTTTAGTTCTTTTATTTTAATGGATTGTCGCTTATTGTAGCTAAAATATACGCTAAACCATGTGACATACTTGCAACAATGAGACAATAAATTGATGCATGATGTTACACATAGGTAACTGTGCATTCAGAGTTGTGCCCCCTCAATATTACTTTATAGACTGTCTCGGATAAACATGCATAATATAATAGGAGTTTAAGTTTGAGTTTTTTACGATTGAGTTTAACTCTAACTATAAGGAAGCGTTTTGAGTGGTGAAGTGCTACTGCTAGTACTGCTATACTGTCACTGTCACCACCATTACCACTACCATTATTACTACTTCTACTGCTACTACAAATACCTACTATAGTTGTCACTAACAACAGCATTAGTTAGAAGAGTGGCATATTTCATTTAAAGTGACAGATTGTGCTCCTTTTATTTAGAAATACAAAAAGGATATGTTTTTATTAAATGATCTAAAACATATCCTCTGTGTATAGTATAAGATCAAGTTTGACTTTTCTCATCATAAAGCCAAGTCAGATCTAACGTAGTACCTTAGGAAACTACTAACCATGATATTCCAGCTTCATAGAAGGAGTGAACCATTACCAAGGCTATGGTACTGAGCTGAATGAGAAGAAAGGCAGATGAAAAAAGCAGTCTCAATGCAAGTGAATCTAACTCTGGCTGCTCGTACTTCTCCACCAACTTCGGAAAGTATTTCACACCGTGACTCCTTACAATCCCCTCAACTCTGGGCTGTGCTGTGGCCAAAGATTTGAAGTAGCCGTAGGTAAGCTGACTCTTTAGAGAGGCAAGGTTTACTTTTGTATCTCGGATGTGATGGTAGAGTTGTTGAGCCACGCCGAGGCTGATTAGAAAAAAGAGCAAAGCTAACATCAGCCAGATGACGGTGGGAATCAGATCAGCAAACATGTGGAAAATGACGTGTGGCACTCGAAATATCCCGTTGCCGACCATCCATTTCGCCCATTGAAAAGACAAGAACACCAGATTCAGCAGGAGCGTGTCACGGACAGCCACCTGGAGCAGAGGCTGGTCTAGCTTGTTGACTCTTTTGAAATGTAGAGCAAGTATGATACTGTACTGGATGAGATACCAGATGAAGTTGTACCATATCATGTATGAGTAGGAAATGTGTTCTCTGTCCTCTCCGTATTCCTCGCCTGACATCGTGGTAAGAAGAATTTAATATTTCTGTATGTCACTAAAATATTATAAAATTACATGAATTTTGAAAAACTATCACATAATTGGTTTTAAGAAAAGTTAGGCATATGCTGCAGGTATTCCATTACCTATTGTTTCAGATATAAATTATGAGTTTACAGAGCAAAGACTGAACTAAAGCAAGGACTTGAGCTATGACTTTGTCAACTAATATTGCATATGAACCTGACACCCAAATGTTATTTCCAGGAGTAGGAATATCTATTTACATATGTAGTCGCAGGATTGAGCTATTTCTAAAGTATTCTTGGCTTATTGTGCGGTCAAACTTCCAGAAAACTCTACTGTAAAGTTACTTGCCACACACATGTTGCCAGCCAGAGAGAATCTTAAGTGACCATTTGTATTTGCCAATAGCTTCACTGTCGTTTAAATTTTTTTCCTTTTAACAAATTGAAATAAAAGCGTTACACCAACATGTGAAAAGTGTACTCGATGAATAATGATTAGCCAATTAGATCGCAGGCACAGAAATTTTTCGTAATGTTTGTTCAGCATTTTGATTGATTAAAATTGGAACAAAACAGTCTATTTTTCAGCTTGTACAAAGTTTTTACTAGTAGTCCACTTGCACTCTATGTGGCTCATTTAGCTCTAGCTTTAGCCGTGAGTTTCCTGTACTATTCAACATATACTGAATAGCAATTGTGATCATGACCACATAAAACTCGGCAAATCAGATTATCGGGTTTTCTATCTAAAAGTAGTGACTTGGATATACAAATCAATCTGATCACTATATTATTTTATCCATTAAAATGTATACATTGAAACAACTACCGTTACTTGTTAAAGGAAATACACAATGTAAGTGGTATTAGAGCTGTAATGTCATAGTACACAGATAATGATGACATCATCACCATAGTTTATGTTCTTATTTTTATGCGAATACATTTAATAATTTTAAACAAAGCCCTTTGCTGCTTATCTACATGCAATTAACATGATGAAAGTAATAGTAAGACATTATGCTAAAGTTGATTAGGATTTGCCTACACATGATGTATATGGACCTTATAAAGTTAGTCATTTAATTAAGAATAAAAGCTTTCTTCGCACATATTACTTTGTTTCTTGTACATTCTGTCATAAAAGGCTGTATCAAATGTCTTTGTAATGAATACAATGGTATAAAAGCCAATGCAGCAACTTGCTGTATCTGAAGAGCTGGTCCAACTTTTACAACCGAAACTGTATGCAGTAAAAACCCACTGGGGAAGTTACCAGCCAGCCACCAGCCACCAGCCAGCCAGCCAGCCAGCCAGCATGCACACAATACGTAAGCATATATAGGGAGTGAAATAGTATTTGACCATGGCTTTATAACTGTCCAATTTTATAAATTATTTCACTTTAATATTAAAATTCTCAATTATGCAATGGAAATAAAACAATAACTACATCATAAATGCTACAACTTGTTACACTATTTTGTTCAGCGTGTCATCCATCCATATAAACTTCACACAAAGCAGAGGCCCAATTTTCAATTTGTTTGGAAATCCACTTTATTTGGCCTTAATTTTAGAATATAAAATTTGAGGATTGTCTTATTCTTCATTGGCATACTATACAGAAATGTTGGCTACTATTCTCTAGACTACTATATTATGGGCCAGCAGCAGCTGTGGAAGAGCCATACTGAGATGGTGGTAGATAACCTAATGTGCATTTCCTCTTTACATGTATCATAGCTCTCTTGTTACTACCAGCATATAAACTGTTAGCCTGCATATTAATGATTATTTCCAACAGATTATATGCTGATAGACACTGATTATAGTTGTCATTATTGTTAATTTGACTACACTAAAACATTGATTTACTCTACTGTTAGCAGTGGATAGTATATGTCAATATGCAAATGACATGTATGAATACAGATTATATATAATATATAAGCATTATACAATATAAGCATTATATACATAGATATATTATACACCTGTGAGCATGTTGACATCTATAAGATGGCAACTGCTCTAAACTTGATTAAATTCATATCCCATTCTGATTGTGAAAGCTCCGGGTTTTATCAATCATATTCTCATAGAGCCAGTATATCTAACTTAGCATGCCGGCATGAAGTAGTAAGTGCTAAGTATTTTACTGGCTGCTATTATGTAAAAGCTAATCAAATTATGTTTATCAGAACCATATGCAATATATAGGCTTATATAAACTGTATAAATAATATCACATACACAAGTTAGGTGTAGGATTAATATTTTGGTATATCGCAGCCACTCCTAGCCATATGCAATAGTTTAAAAGCCAAGACTTCTACATAAAAATAGTAAACATAAAATGTTTAACTTTCAACTTAGACAGCATTGCAGTGATAAGCCCATAACAAAAGAAATTCTTGTTTAGCAGAATAAAGAAAGTATGGGGAGAAAATTGTCACTCCTCACCCCCCCCCTTTGCTTGTCTGCTATTAATACACGTTAGAAATTTGTCTACATAATATCATAATGAGACAAGATATAAAGACGCTCTAGCTTAAAGCTGTATACTTTTGATATATCGATGAAGCCATCAACTCAATATGAGATGAAATTCTAATATTCAAAATGTGACTTCATGTTTGTGCCATAGATTATTGTTGTCAACATATTATTTGTATATCTGTGGCATTGCACTATTAGCCATATAGTACACAGTTAGACACACTGTAATATAACATACAGGTTAATAGTTGTACTCACCAGTTTCACTCAACACTAACGACTTTCACCTTCCACTTATTGAAGAGTTGAGCTTCAATTGAAAGTGTATTTACTTACAAAACTGTGTGATAAGCTACAACAAAGTACTCCGAGCAGCCATTGTCTTCGAATAATCAAACCATGCGAACTGATGTTGGATATTGGTTCAAATACATCATGCAGTTTATCAAACCTTCAATCAATAATCACCGAGCCATCTCATTGGCTGAAATTTTGGCTGCTTTTTGATAACTCATGTTGATCATCTAGTGAGAGGCAAGTACTCAGACTATAAAATACTTTGGCTATAAAATATCCATACACAAACTTGCAGGTACTAAATAAAGCATATGTACACATAGGGCATAGGCTGTGCCAGCAACACTATGAAAAAGTGCATAATATTAAAAATCCCAAACGGTGTTATTGTTTTGCAAAGATGTGCTGTGATTGGCTTACTCATGTGTAACTGGCAAACCAGAAAACATATTTTATCAAAGAGATTTTGAAATCCGGCTATTCACAACTTATAGGCAGCTAGAATTTCTAAAATTTAATTTTATTAGTAAAGATGTAAACTGACTGCTCTCTACAAATAAAATACGTATTATGAAAGGTATTAACCCCATCTTAATTGAAGACGTCAGAGCAGAAAACTCCTGAGTGGATTCACAGCAGCACTAATTGCATGCTGTGTATACTTGATTGGTAATACAGAGCAATTAGTGCCAGCTGGGAAGAGTTGTTCAAGTAGTTCTATTCTTATATATCATTATCTACAGTATACATTATATTATGTTATTATATAGTGAATATTACATGTTATTACATTATATATATACTTAATGTTTTATTATATAATGCTATGTTATATTTATATGTTGCATTATATTACATATATATGATATTACAACGTTTTATATTGTCTTGTTTTGGGCTGTACTATGTTGTATACTTTATATTATATTATATCATGATATATTATGATATATCATAATAGATTAGATCATAATATTGATCAGTTTAAAGAGAGTAGCATTGTTTGTTGATGAATTTTAGTTGATTTAAATTTATAATCTTTTTTAAAAAGAGAACTATGGCTAACGTTAATATAACTTTTACATGCAGTGTTCTATATCTGCCAACACAACAAACTATACTCATAAAGGATATTCTGTATTACTTATATGTTATTGCAATCAACCCTAAGGCCTAATATGTTATATATAACATTTAAAAAGAACAGCATGCAATTACTTCGTTTAATTAAGTATTTAACAAGTGTTTATTTTTTTGTATATTGTACTGTTGCATCTTTTAGGTTGTTTTACACATACATGCATATATAAAGATATATTGTAATACTGAGATGGTGATAATATAATTTTTAGAGCTGACTATGAATTAAGAAGAAAATAGAATATAAAATCTATTTATGTCACATTATTATTCATTAAGTTGACAATTGTTTTGCCATGTTATACTATATTAGTTATTATGATATAAACAATATTATATTAATAATTCATACATCTATATTCTACTTAATCAATATTAAAAAGAATGTTTCTTTTTGAAAATTGTAAGTTATATTTTTTAACATTTATACAGTAGCATTACAAGTTTGAAAAAATTATTTATCTATTTATAGAAATGTTTGAAGTTATACACTGCAGTAATTATACACTCGCAGTAAATCCTAACAATGTACAACTCGGGTTTGTTGAGGAATGTATTAGTTTGGATAGTCTTGGCACATATTGCTTTATTATTGAATGTTTAAAGTGTTGAAAGCTGCTATTGTTGAGTACAAAGTTGTGGGCGTTTGTTTGCATTGAGAAGTTAAATGGCAGCTCATTGTTAATTAGTTGGACACAAGATGGAGTGTAATATTATTAAGCTGAAGAAATGGAGGAGCACAATTCTTATATACCTTTTTCTTCTTGACTTTTCGAGCACAGGTAGGGGCACATTTGCAGGCCAATATAATAGGTACAGATAGAGCAATAGGTATAATAGGTACAGGTAGGGGTTGAGTCAGAGGGTAGAAACATGTATAGGTGTAATAGGCACAGGTAAGGGTACAGGTAAGGGTAATTGTAGGGGTACAGATATAATAGACACAGGTAAAGGTACAGGCATGGGACATAATTATGTAGAAGTACAGGTATAATAAGTACATGAAAGGATACAGGTAGAGACAAAAGACTCTTACATAAATGATAAAGGCATGCAAGCAGTAGCTTTAAACATAATAAGTTTAACTGACAATTATGTTTTATTATTATTGTAATGCAGCTTTTCAATAAAATTGATTTTTCAATGTAATGTATAGAATAAGTTTGAAATACTTTTGTATCATATTATACATTATATCATGTAAAATATTGTAATGTAAACTGTGTTTGTTGTGCAATTAGCTACTGTGTGATACATGAGCATTTTATGTGAATGATCTCTAATTTTAAACTTTTGGGTGGTTAAGTTTAATTAAATCCCCACGCAGGAGAGATGTTTGCTATTATTTGCAGTTATATAAGCATTGAATCACTATAACTATAAGGAAGTTTTAGATTATTAGTTATAAGTATTATATAGTCGAACTTAGATTACAGATCTATTCTTACTAAACATGCATGGTTTAATATGTTAAATTCCATGATGTCAATTACAAATTTCGGTGGTTGATGGTACATTCTGGACCTTCTCAGTTATAAGTGTAAATGCAAATTTTACTCTAATAAAAGTAAAACCTGAAATGGCCTATAAATTGAACTATGTCATCCTTCTGAAATATAAACAAATAAAACAGGTTTTCTGAAAAAGAAGACAACTCACTATAGCAAAAAGCTGCAATAAGCTTTTATTACAAAATTTAAATGCAATAGGATTTAACTAATACAGATGTCCTTTTGTATAATAATATAATGCTTAGTGACATGAGATATGACACTATTTACTACTATGTACCTGTTCATATTGTCACATATGCGTTTGACTGCAGAATGGGTGGTAGATCGGATTAGTTTACCCCCCTACTCCAAGCAGGAACCAGATAACTTTACCCTCAGTCTAACGTGGGCTAGTAACAGTAAGATAACTCCAAACAACATTAAACTGAACCTGCTGAAAAGCAAAGCTGTTGACAAATCCATACCAATATATACCAATGATAATAATGGGAAACCACAGTTAGTCACCATCTCAAACCAGGTAATGTGTGAGCATATGCATTATGTAACCTTTTTATACAGGTACTTTCAGTCCATTAGCTACAGTTTGTCTTGATGTTAGATGCAGAGGTGAAGATTTTTGCTTAGCTTGAGTTTAAAACATAGCTGCTCAGTCTTGCAAACAATTTTTAATGCTCCATTCAGCTAAAACTAATATTAGTTTAACAAAAATCCAAACCTACTCTTCCCATTTTTGGCAGCTTAAAAGTTTTCAACAAGCTGATATGATATCCATCTTTTGTTTTGGCAAACTCATTCAAGTTTCAACTTCTCTTCATTTTCTAGTTTGATTGGGTAGATATTTTATATACAAACTTAAATGACTTACGCAGTAAGTTATAGCTGCATATGTTATTATGATGTGCTTATTGTTTGTGTTCTCTTTTAAGCAGCAAACCATCTTTCTGCTTACAGATCTTCTGCTGCAATAGTTTCTGTTTTGGAATTAATCATTGTGTCAGGAAATTTATAAATGTTATGATTGGCCCAGGCAGCTTAAAGCCCAATTGGGTTGTTATATTGGTGCCGTAAGCTTCAACTTTAAAATTCTAAAAACTATTTTGATGATGATTTTTATTATAATTAAGCCTGATCTATTAGTATTTGCCTAAATGCAGGGCTGTCCAACAAGCGGCCTCAGGGCAAGATGTGGCCTCAGTCTATATTTATGCGATCATGAAAGGCATAAAACTAAAATTATTATACACAGTTATAGCCTATACATGAATTGGAGTGAAAAACCACTTTTTAACTGTCTTATTTATATACATGCTGACAAACATGCAGCCTGCAGTAACTATTTAGACTTTATGATGTAATCATTCATAAAATTTTGAAGCAAAATAATTTGAAAAATACTGGCACTGTGGCCCCCAGCACAAGCTAAAGTTTACAATGTGGCTCTCCCTATGAAACATTCTCTTTCAGTTTGTCACGGTCTGAAAAGGTTAGACACCCTTGATCTCGTTAATAAGCAGCTTTCTGTATAATGATATCAGTTTAAGGCATCTGATAGAAAAAGAAAGTTGAAACCTATAACATGCTATTGCATGGTTACAGTCAACCTGTACTTATCAAACGTATTATTGTGTTATTTCATATATTTATTTAATTTACTTTTTAGAATTCAAGGTTTTACCATGATCTCAGTAAGCAAGCATCGATGTCTTTGACAAATATGAAAAGTCAAGAGTACGAATTGGTAAGTCTAATACGCAATCCTAAGTAGTTGTTAGACTGCAATACATAAGCAAAAATAATTACACCTGGGAAACATTGCAATCCTAGTTACACAAAAATTACAATGATTCATATTTATAATTAATTTAGGTAATATAATTTTTTCAGAAATAGGTCTAGTAAAAATGATGCATAGCATGTTGTTTTTATTCAACTTAATTAGAAAGGGAGCTTTATATTGGACAATGAGAGGTTTGAACTGGAGGTGTACAACCCTTTCAAACATAAAGCAATGTCAACAGTAGAGAGAGGAAGCTATATCATAACCAAACCTCAGCAACCAAATGTGACAAGACTAGCTGACTATGCCAGTAAGTGTGTTGTGTTCATTTTGTTCAAAACTTTGCTTTCATGCCAGGAAAACTTATTTGCTTGCGATTAATAACACTTTTGACTGTCTTAAAGATTTTCACCGCTTAAAGATTGACCTAACTAAAAAAAATATTAGCATCACTTGCTGCTTAATTAATTATATTTTCTATTCAACACATCTATTACATTTTACTGCTGCTCTGCATGTGGGTAAAAATTCAAATAACACCTAAAGAAAGTGTTCTTCACTAGCGGCTACATTTCCACTTTAATAAACATCTTTAAAAATCTACACTACTTTATCTATCTGCATGATTTTGTGGCAGGTATACCTGAGAGTTTTCAAACAAAGAAAAAGGCAAGACCAGCTTCACAAAGTAACAGTCAAGGAAGACGAAAGAGACAAGCTGCAACGGCTACAACTTACATTATACAGCTGTATATTGCCGTAGATTTCTTCCTTTATCAAAAGTAATAAAATATTATAACAATTTATTGTAATTCATTGATAAAAATCGTTCATGTATAACCAAATGGTCAGATAAAATGGCTAATTGCAAGTGAGTTAAACAGAAAGTTCTAGTAAAAATAAGAGTGGAAGCAGCAGTACTCAAGTGGATAGAAGTTTCTAAGAGGACACTTGCAGTCAAAATTATTTTAGACTTAGGAAATCTTATATATGAAAAACATTAGCTGTAGTCCTGCAAACCTCTAACTAGTTAAAACTTAAACTTGGTGATTTTTATGTTGCTCCAGTTCTTCCATCTAATTATGATTTGGGGAAAATATTAATTACGATTTAATAAGAGTCGAGTCATTTATTTTTCAGTCTTGTCTAATGTACTATTTTTACACAGTTTATAAGCAAAGGTAATATACCTATGTGATCTTGTGAAGTAGTACTTTGATAGCTTACTGCCTAATATCTTGTGACATAATATCTGGGGATCGTATGTTTTCTGTAACAGAGCCTTCTTGCTAATCACATAACCTTAGCAGAAGGGTCGCACTTTACATGCCTTATAACTCTAAATGCATTCGTGCTACGTGTTTGGTTACCACGTTTTTATATTACTTGTATGGAAATGTTGGCGTTAGTGAGCATCATATTGCTTCAAAATAGCTGTGAGAGAATAAATCATAAGAATTTAATAGGATAATTTTCTCTTATGTTTGTAATTGACACAAGTTAGATTTTTGAAGGTTGGCAGAATCTGCAGCTAAAGTTAATTGGACAGGTATCGCCTTGGAATACACAGCTTTTGTTATCGGACATGTTGCTAATGAGGTAATGTGTTTATACATGTGTGTGCACGCATGAGCGTGTGTTGCAAGAGATAACACACTATATCATCAATATTTCAAAAGAGCCAAAAACTTATAAATTTGTTTTGAAACTAGAAAATTATTGAACTTCGTCTAGCAATTTTCAATGTTAATGTGCAAATAATATAATTATATATACTAAACACTAAAACATAAAAACTGGAACTGCTGAGTACAGTACTTAGTTCTTTTGAAAGCTTTTCCCCTGTTTATTAACTCAAAAAACAAGTGCAGGTCCTGTTTAACTCTCTCTATAAATGTAGCTGTAAATAGTAAATAAAATTGACAGTAAGCTTCTGAGGTAAATACATGATAAACAAATTTTGAACAAGCCAGCTAATTTTAGATAAGGAGTTTTGCAAATCTTAAACTATAATTTCTCATGATGACTGTTAAAGGAAATTGAGTTTTAGAAATTCCTATGTTGTTATGCTGCAATTAGTCAAATATAGTTACTTTGGAGTTTAATAAACTAGATTTTCATTTTCATGTGCATAGTAATTTATTTCGAAATGCTATAAAACGTTTTATTCAATATAAAAACTATGCCCTAGAATATATTGCTGTAGATTGATGTTAGATATAGAAATATTGATGCAAAGAGCGTCAACAGTTCTTTCCAATGGACTATCGGAACTAAGCTATCTTATATTAACATAGCCCAGGTCAGTACACGCTATTCTCTGCAGTTATAGAACTTGGGCATGTTATATACCAGCCTGTCTTACAACTTAAACACTTTATTCAGACTGGTCAAGCCTCTCCCTGGACCTATCCTAACCCTACGGGCCAAGTTGAAGCACACATTGGATTAGATACCTTTACAGTTTGGTACCAAAATACTTCTCATATGCTGCCTTCAGATGCTGATCATTTTATGCTTCTAACAGGGTCTGTTAATACTCTCTCTCTCTCTCTCTCTCTCTCTCTCTCTCTCTCTCTCTCTCTCTCTCTCTCTCTCTCTCTCTCTCTCTCTCTCTCTCTCTCTCTCTCTCTCTCTCTCTCTCTCTCTCTCTCTCTCTCTCTCTCTCTCTCTTGCTATATATATATATATATATATATATATATATATATATATATATATATATATATATATATATATATATATGTATATATATGTATATATATGTATATATATGTATATATATGTATATATATATATGTGTGTGTGTGTGTGTGTGTGTGTCTGTGTGTGTCTGTGTGTGTGTGTGTGTGTGTGTGTGTGTCTGTGTGTGTGTGTGTGTCTGTGTGTGTGTCTGTGTGTGTGTGTCTGTGTGTGTGTGTGTGTGTAGCTACTACTACCTACTGCTACTTATACTACTAATAGTTTTGCATGTAATGATATTGCTACTCTGTAGACTTACACTGACCTCTGGGGGAAGTGACAGTATAGTTGGCTATGCCTGGGTAAGTGGAGTGTGTAGAGATACTAGGACTTCTATCAACGAATACAGTTTTTCGACAATAATGGCTCATGAACTTGGTCACAAGTACGTATTATGCTTTAAGTTATCAACATTTTTTTATTTTAATAAAAATCATTTTCATTACTAAATTGCTGCTTGTTAAGTTAGTAAAATATGTTCGTTGGTAACTTTATTTATTTTTATGAGCCATTCTAGAATAAAGCAAGCCCTAATAGAAACATGATATAATATAAATAATCTGATAATTAAATATTTTCTTGATAATAATGCTTTAAATATTTTGTTTACAATCAAATTACTGGCTGTAGCTTTCTACATTATAATAATATATTTTATTATATGATATTTTATACTATCATACATTAATATAATATTACATTCTATATTATTATAAAATATAATTCACTACAGTACTATATAATATTATATGTTATATTATAGTTTCTTATGTCGTTGTATGTTACTCTATACTATCATATGTTGTTATATACTTAATTATAATTTTATATGTTTTATATAGTTTCACAGTTTACTTATTTGTGTTCTTCTATACTATTGAATTTTATCATATAATATTCTATATTATTCTATACTATAGTCTGTCATAGTATATTTTTGTATATTGAATAACTTACTATTCTATACTAGTGTATATCATCATATCATCATATGTCATTATACAATATTCTACATTATTCTATAGTAGTATATTATTTTACATTATCAAATAATATAATTATACACTAAACACACTTTGATTAATTGCTTTGAAATTCAGTCTAGGAGCTGAGCATGATGGCTCAGGTAATTTATGTGACAGTGGTAAGCTATATGTCATGGCAGCATCTAGTTCAGTCACCGATGGATCCACCAAAGGAAACCCGTGGCTCTTCTCTTCTTGTTCTGTTGAATACTTCCACAGTTATATCAGTGAGCTGGAGAGGCAAGATTTTATTTGTTATATGGCTGTTTAGCTATATATATTTGTGAACATCACTAGTGCATATACATAATGAAGAGTATTATATGTAGCTTAAGTATAAACTTACAGGAAACATATCTTTTTTTATTACACCACAGTTACGATCATTACATTCTAATTCCGCTCATCACTAAAGATTTAATGAAGTTAGAAAATGCGTTCTAATAACATAAACAGGGAGCACTAGATTAATAAACCTTATAGCACTATGACTATATACATAGACAGGTGCAACTTAAAAGAAACAAACATAGAAATATGTAATACAGCTTTATTCACGCAATAAAGCATGTTTTTTAGATTTTAAGAATTACCCCAAATTTGATATGCTATATATTATTTTAATCTATTATTATACACTGTATATATTGTATTATTTTTGAAGATCCTAGCAAAAATATAAAAGAGTTTAATATTATTCCTTATAGTAAAAGCTCTCAAATATGATGTTAGTTATTAGGTAACTATTTTGTTTATTGTTTGTTGTTTAGCAGCTAAAAGCATTTATAGCTTTCACTAAACTCTTTTTAGAGATGGTGACAATTGCTTAGTAAACGACGGATCTTACATCTCCTCATGGGCTGCCGATCAGCAGCATTTCATTGGACAAGTGGTTGATGCCAATGAACAGTGTCGTCTCATTAATGGAGATGGATATTATTTGTACTACTCTGTGAGTTATTTGCAATTTACCTAAATCGGAATGAATTTTTATAGGTTCGATTTACACTAACTTAAGGGCGCGATGCAAAGATAAAAGACAATGGTTTGAGGTTAATTATAAACACAGCTGAGAATAAAACTTAGGAAATAATAACCTAATTTTTTGTGGTGCTAATTGTTTAAATATCTAGGAACAATCACTCCACTGCATTCTGTAAAACTAGTTTTCAAACAAAATCAACAGCTAAGTTTTATTGGAAGTTAATCGTAAAATGGTACAATTTTAATTTTTTGAAGAAAATCAAAGCTGTAATTGCTGTTATTTTTGTGTGTGTTTTTAACTTTTCAAATACTGTAATGTGTCTGTGCTTGTGTGATTATCATCAACTTACCAGATTTATTAATTTTTAGAGCAGCTCCTTTGCAGAGATCTGCCAGAAGCTGCCCTGCACGCAAGATGGGTTTTCAAGCTCCTGGAACTCTGCAGCGCTGCCTTACACCACCTGTGGAAGCCAAAAGGTTTCTTTCTTTCTCTCCTATAAGATAGACTGCAGTTTATTGAATATTATGTAACAATAAATGGCAGTATGATGTAGTGCTTCTATATAGTATAGAACTCTAGGCTAGCTTAAAAGTTTTTAAATAAGTTTAGCATGATAATAACTTCCAAAAATTATATTTATATTATTCAAAGTTGGATGTAATATGATATTAAGGTGTATTCAACTTGTCACTTTTTTAGTTTGCTGAGTATTTTTATATGACTACACCTTAGCACTAACAGCATAATAGCTTCAAATTATTAATGAATTCTGCATCTTGTATAAAAGTGCTACATATTAATTTTATAACCAATGACCGTTTAGCAAATATCACATGATGTGGAAATCTCTCCAACAATGACCAAGGCTTTCCAATGTTTCACCAGTTATCCTAAGAGTAGTTTACTTATCCAAGTTGTTTAGGCTAACACAATGATTACATTGTAATGTTTTTCTCTAGACCTACTAAAACACTTCATTTTTATTGAAACAGTTCCGCTCTCAAACTATCCAAACACTCCGTATATTTTTTTCCTAAAGTAGGGCATTAGACATAAAATATATAGTTGTATTTGATTTTATTTTAAACGCGCTTAAATATTTCTATTACAGTTTTTCTACACTTTGTCACATACAACCGATCTCATTAAGCGAATACTGTTGTAATTTTACTAGTTACTACAAGTGTGGATTATGTTGTGTGTTTGCACTGCCAAAGCACAATCTTTATGAGGTTGATGAGAGAAACCGAGTAGTGGCTATGATTGAAACAAATAGATAGATTTAGTAACTCTAATTATCAAAAGATTACATTAATAAAAGGAAAAGCATATCAGACAGAGATTTAATACAGTAGTGAGCTTTGTAACACGTCTAAGCGTAGAATAAGTCTGGGTGCCTGTGAGGCTCTCCTTATAAGAGGAGGCTGTCTTCTGATTGGCTGGTATGTTTCAGTGATGAGTACCGCAACGGGGCAGACGCAGTGCCCTGCGCCACTACCCCAGAGAGTGCGGTATTTAACAATTTTAGCCCTAGCGTGGCGAATGACGAGAATGCTATAATACCTTTACGCCTATAATACAGTTATGCTTCAAATGTTAGTGTTTATGTGGCTAATAGATGAGGAGGGCCCACATTCCCCGTGGCCATTACAAAACTTAAACACATTTTCTCAAGTGTGTTTTATGCAAATTAAAACTAGACATATTTAAATTCCTCTGCAATTATCAGTTAAAAATATTATGTTACTTGGGCAACTGTAACGGTTATTTCTGAAAATCTTTTGATCATTATTCCAGCTTTCAAAAAATTTTTGAAGTATTTCTACTACTTTTACAGTTACCAGTTAGGGTAGTAAAAAGGGCAAATCAAGAGATAACAGAAACACATGTTTGCAGGAAGTGTTTTTTAATAGATTGAATTTAATACTTCAGCACTCCTCAACATCCAGTAAAAGTTTGCTATTGCAGTGTAGTTTATGATGCGTACATGAAACATCATAGAGCATATGTGACATTGTAGTGTATATTTAAATTTAACAATTTGTTATAGCAATATAATATGAAGCACTGTAGCACATAATTATGTACCAATGTAGAGTATATACAACAGTGTAGTGGATGCGTTACACTGTAGTATATTATATGTAACACTGCAGCAGTGTATTGATTCGTTGCAGTGGTGCGTGGAAGAAGAATGTGTCAACGATCCTCGGGCACCAGAAATTAACGGTAAATTTATAGTTTTTTTTTATTTTAGGTTGAACAATGTGTGTTTTTATGCAATACATTTCTTCTTGTGCAAAATGATGTAAATTTTTGGTGCTGGAGTTATTCACTTTTGCTGATTCATGTTAGAATAGTTGATTAGTTAAGAATTCAGAATAATTTTCACTTCAGATAATGTTTCTTATAATTATTAAAACGTTTTTGTCACTTTTAAAATTTGTAAACGTAAACTAATTTTAACTCAATAGGTTCAAATAAAATTTTTATCTTTTCTAATGTAACACACATAACATAAAAAAATCTAGCCTAACTCTCCTAACTTTTTAAACGTTCGATTATAAAAATAGTATAATTGCGCGAGTTTTATTTCACATAGATTTGATCGAAAATATACTAAGCAAGTAAAAATATTTGGTGGTAATAGATATTGAAACTATGTTAGGAAATATTGCGCTGAGTATAAAATATGATATATTATTTAAAATTGCAAAATAAGTTTATAGGCAGACAAAAGTTGCTAATTAGTTTCAGGACTGAATTTCAGTGGTAGGTGCAGAAATTGAGAAATTGGGAAAAGCCGCTGTTCTTGATTAGAAATGTAGCAAAAAAAGTTATGTTCTGGCAAAAACTATAAGCCATGCCCTAAAATAAAATCTATAAAGAAATTTAAAGAACTTAAGCTACCTTAATTTCTCCGCTACTGCACCTAAATGAAACTTAGAATGTACTTGCTCTGATTTTCATTTTGAATGCTAAATTGGCTGTTTATAGAGAATTGCCCATACGGAGACAAGAAAGGCTTGCTTTACTCCAATTCACCTTTAACATGCACTACGGTGACCAGTTCTGATTGCGCTGATTATCCAAATGTTCAAATTTCGTGTTGTGAAACATGTCATCAATATGAGAAACCATGGCTAGGTCCATCATGTTTCTATGGAGATTTGATTCAAGGCTGTGTTGGACTTTCTAATGCAAACTGTGCACTAAATGCAGCACAATGCTGTGACTCTTGTTGCTCAGTGAATGGTGCTGCAACAGGATTTAGTTGCTTTCCTCCGTCTACAGCAACAACTCAACTTACAACATCTTATACACAGCCTTCATCCACTCCTACTACACAACGCCCATCCACTCCTAGTACACAACGCCCATCCACTCCTAGTACACAACCCCCATCCACTCCTAGTACACAACCTACATCCACTCCTAGTACACAACGCCCATCCACTCCTAGTACACAACCCCCATCCACTCCTAGTACACAACCCACATCCACTCCTAGTACACAACGCCCATCCACTCCTAGTACACAACGGCCAACCACTCCTAGTACACAGCCCCCACCCACTCCTAGTACACAACCCACATCCACTCCTAGTACACAACGGCCAACCACTCCTAGTACACAGCCCCCACCCACTCCTAGTACACAACCCACATCCACTCCTAGTACACAACGCCCATCCACTCCTAGTACACAACGGCCAACCACTCCTAGTACACAGCCCCCACCCACTCCTAGTACACAACCCACATCCACTCCTAGTACACAACCCACAACTACCCCTAGTACACATACATCTACTCCTAGTACACAACCCACACCCACTCCTATTACACAACTCCCATCCACTCCTAGTACACAACCCCCCCTCACTCCTAGTACACAAACCCTAACCACTCCTAGTGCACAGCCTCTATCCACTCCTAGGACAACAAGAAAACTGCCTCAAGTTCCAGTCAAGCTGTTCGTATTAGTGCTCCATATACAAAGTATTACATCTTACAGTTTTGACTGTGGTGACTCCCACTTGAAAGATGTTAATAGCCAGAAATACCTTCAGCTCTACGTAAGCTAAAACTTATTCAACAAGTTTCGCTAAAATCTTTGTTAGTGCTCTAAAGCTAAAATTATTAAGCAAATTTTTCGATGAAATTAGTTTTTCAAAGTTTATTAGAAAGTGTTTTTTAGCATAAACCTATTATACCCGAGACTATATTATAAAAAACTATTTTGAATAAAAAAACTTATATTTTGTGGTTTAACCAAAAGTATGGATCACTAAAACTGCAAATTTGAAGAATTTTTTTTTTAAAATTCATATTTTAGTAACAGTTTAGTTTTTTAAAATATAGTATACGTAGCCAAAATTATATTTTATTTGTTTAGTTGTGGAACAGTTTAGTTTTTATTTAGCAACGAATAAATGTTGCTAATTTTATTTCAAAGAAAAAAGTGGTTTTTAGGTTTTTCTGAGAGAGTTATCAACATTTTTAGTTATCACTGCATGATTACCTCTATGCTGCACCAATAAGCAACAAATCAATTCTGCATTGTAGAGCATTGTGTGTACACAAATAAGCAATGCTATCAGTAGAGTTACGAGTTGTGGTATCATGATATTTTCTTGTGGAAGCCTCAAAGTTGAGAGTGTAATTGAAGTGGAGGCAAGTAACAATGAGGATGGTAGCAGTCCTGCTCCTTCCAACACTCAGCAGTTTCAACAGCAGGCAAACAAGTTATTGAATGACTCAATACTGGGTAGGAAACTTAGTAAATCTTTATACTGCAATGTGTCTTTGTCACTTATTATTTTCTAATAGGAATATCATTACTGTAAAGATGCATACAACCTATCAAACTTTTAGTTATTGAAGAAATGGCCATGGAATGATACAGTCAAAATATAAAATTTACTAATACCTAAAATGTATAAACAAAAAAGCTGTTTGTGTTATTATAAGACACATGTACACAGTACACATTAAAGCTTCCGCTCGAACACATATAAACAGTGTGAGTTGCTATTGCAGCCATTTTCACACTGTTTATTCATTCTATAGCGAAGTATATCGTATAGAGTTAGTAAGTCAATATTTATGATGCTAACAAAAAACTAAACATGAATTTATACAAAACTAAAAATATAAAAACATTTTAGGGAAAATTATACTTTAAAATAATTTCTTTCTATAAAACTTTAAATGTTGGTATTTTTATAAACCAGATGTGGTCAATTGTTATCCTAAAACAAGCCTTTAGACCAGGCAAATAGTTTAAATAATAATAAACAATGTTGCAACTGTTTAATTTGATGCTTCAGAGCTAGAAAGTGCACCAGTTGTGTCTGATTTGAACGAATGCAATGATCCAAACCTTAACGACTGCAGCGAAAACGCAGAGTGTGAGAATACTGATGGCTCCTACACTTGCCTCTGCAATTCAAGTGAGCTGAAATATTTTGAATATGTAAAATTAAATATAAATAGCAAGTTTATGATAACAAAGAAACTAATTACTTAGTATTTTGCGCTGTGGTGGTGGTGGTAGTGATGGTAGTGGTGGTTGTGGTGATGTTGATGGTATATTGGTGGTGATAGTGAAAAGGGCAGTGGCAGTAGCAGTGATAGTGGTAGTAGTAGTAGTAGCAGTAGCAGTAGCAGTAGCAGTAGCAGTAGCAGTAGCAGTAGCAGTAGTAGTAGTAGTAGTAGTAGTAGTAGTAGTAGTAGTAGTAGTAGTAGTAGTAGTAGTAGTAGTAGTAGTAGCAATAGTAGTAGTAGTAGTAGCATCAGTAGCAGTAGCAGTAGCAGTAGCAGTAGTAGTAGTAGTAGCAATAGTATAGTGGCAGTAGCAGTAGTAAATATGCATCCCCTAATCTCAGAATAAGTATACAATTTGTCTTCTCTATTATGTGTTGTACTTGAAAACTCGAATACAATGATCCTGAGATAAAACTTGTTATATATGAGGTTGTGTATATAGTTGGAATTCAACATAGACAAATATCTTCATTATAAATATATAATATATAATGTTAAACATAACCGTTTGCAATGTATTTCAGCTATTTATAAAAAATATGAATTCATGAAAGAGTACAGATGTTTTACTACTTCTAAAAATACAACTTAAAGATTGTTCAACAAAACATGAAATATTTATCATGTTAATGCTAGATATGGACAAGAAGCAGTTTCAGTTTCCATATGTTTATTCGTAATGCTTTTCTAATTGGACGACATAAAATTCTCTCAGAAAGTTATGTTATCTCATAAAAAGTTATGTTCTAACTAGAAGAAAGTGTCTAAATTTTAAGATATAAGCCAACATTGCTTGTAGATTTTGGAAATGTATGGAACTTGATAAAAATAATTATTTATAAAGAATGTTTGCTTTGAGTCTGGTAACTTTTATAACTGCAAAGAAAGTTTAATAGAAATATATAACAAGCTTGTAAAAAAATGTAGTTATTATATTTTGTAAATCAAAATTGCTATAGCTAGGGTTTTGTAGAAAAACTATTTATTCAAAAACAGGCAACTTCCTAAAGTCCTAAAAGAAAAACCAATATTGCCACGAGCTCTTTTAAATTATATTTTACTTACTCATTTTATTTCATCATGACTGTGCAGAAGTTTTTTTTGTTTTAATAAATGTTTTACCATATTTTTAGTGTAAATTTTAAATGCATATTTTCCTAACTTTATTTTTTGTGCACAATTACTGAATTTTAATGGAAGTCTATAGAAATGGAAGGATATTTGATCAATTTTACTTTTATTCTAGAATATTCCTCTGATTTATCTGCTGATAAACGTGGCAGAGTCTGTGCTATACCATGCACCGAGAGAACTTGTCGTATAAAATCAGAGGTTTGCATAGAAAGATCAGAAAAATCCCCACTTTGTCAGGCACCTCCAGGTAGATCCCATCATTTTAGAAAATTAAAAAAATATCAACTGCTAACAGAGTAACCATTTCATCCTTAATTGAATATTAGATGCTAGCACCGCTGTAATGCAACACATTACAACATAAATTACGGTTCAATAGTAATTATTATAACTAACGATAGATATAATGAACAAGTAACTAATTAGCAACTATATAAAACATTACTGTATTATTGATTATCAAATAATAATTCACACTTAAAAATTGCATTTTAGCAATCAACAATTAATATATTATTTAACAATTACAGAAACTTACAATCAACATTTAAATTATTATTTTAAACAGAACTGCTTGGATGTAGCTTACTCAATATTTTACGCAAGTAAAATAGAAAAGTGTATTATTACTGTATTTTAAAATAGATTGCTTAAGCTAATTTTTAGTCAATTTATTCTTTTTCTTTTAGGAAAAAATATTTGGGGCTTTAAATTAAGTCTAGAAACTTTTATTACCTGTGATTTTAATCTAGCTATAATTTTTTTATAAACTGCTTTTACCAGTTCTACTATTTTGTGATTTTCTTAGGCTACTTACTTATTTTTACTGTGATTTGCTAGTTTATTAAGTTTGATTAGACAATTACAAAAGTTCTAGTTTATTACTCTCAAAATCCAAACAGAAATGCTTAACTTGGAGAGCATAAAAAAAGTTTTATGTTGAAACACAAGTGATCCGAACAAAAATTAATCACATAACTATCTGTGCGTTATTTACTTAAAGGAATGAAAAAACCTAACGCTTAAAAGAAGATACCGCAAACTGAAAATATCTTAAAATCTAGCTTACTAAATAAATGCCCACACACATGGTTTAGTTATTTATTTCAATTGGTTGTTATGAACACAATAGTGACTCATGACTGTTGTACATTTTCCGATGCAAATTCTACTGCAATTAGCAGTTCGCTAAGACGTAGAACTTTTGGTGCTTTCAGAGAATCAGAAGAACACCCCCTCACCAGAACAACCTGCAAACTCACTTTTGGTGATAATATCAGCTGGGGCTGGTATTATGCTCATCATTCTCCTCAGTATTGTTATCCTATGCTACAAGAAACCATCTCGTTCTAAACCTCTGCCTAAGTAAACTAATTAACATTCATAGCAAAGCAGCCATGAACTGAGCTCATATTAGACTAATATTTGTACGCAATCTGCTACACTGATCTGCTTAGCGAAGAAAGCAAACTATTCATCTTATGTTTTACAAGTTACAAATGTCTAACTCTTATTTTTCTCAGTTTTAATCAGCAAAGTTATAATACGCATAACACTATGCAAAAGTAGTTTTTGTGTAGAGTTCACTTGCACCTTCTTGTAATCGATTTGATTTAGTTTTACTCAACCTAATTTTAGTGTGTAAATATTTTTTGCTGTAAACACATCATATATGCTCCCCCTTTAGTTTTATTTTACATATGGTGTTTTTAGTGGTTTTATTTTAAATATAAGAGATGATCGTAATCAGAAAAAAATCTTATTACTTTGATTTTCACTCTGCATGATCTTCAATTATAAACACTGTATATTAACCAAGTAAACTTTATATAGTATAAAGTTTATGTAATCAGCAAAGCATCACTTAGCAATAGAATTTGATGTATTCAAAACAACCATCCTTGTCCAAAGTAATTGTTCATAAATAACAGTTTGTTTATTGCCATAAAACATGATTTGGTGTCATACAAGTATAGTAAAGGTTCAACACCATATGTGACAAAGGAAGGCTGTCTTACCCAATAATATCATTTAAAATGTTATTTGTAGCATGTGGCAGTCAGTTAAAAGCTGTTTTATTTTCATTTTAATTACATACTAATAGAAACACATCTTTTATATAATATTTCTATCAAAAATCAGGAACAGATCTCAAAATTTTGAGGATTCTTGTAAAAGTTAGATAAGTTTATTATATTGGAACAAAGTTGACATTTGAAAGAAATATTTTTTACGAAAAATGAAGTTTACATTATCTTATTTTAAATTGATAGCATAGTTTATCATTTCTCCACATGGAGTAATGCAATATAAATTCACAGCTTAACATTGAGACTCGGCCTATACACTAAACATAGTACTAAATGTGGAATTAGTATAACTAGCAGGACAGTAATACTAAACGTATAATATTTTAATGCATATACAAACGCTTACTATATTTCTTGTTAAACTATATTATTTCACTTATTTAAAAAAAACATCACTTTTAATTTTGCAGCTGATTCTTTAAAAACTGCATGATACAGCAGCTGGTTTGATAGTTCCGGATGTACCAATACTTAGATATTAAATCTTTGTACTATTAGCAGAAATATTGTTTAGTCTACATCAAAACTCTTACATAAAGTGATAAAGTACGAGAAACATGAAACTGATATTGAAGATGTTGCCAGCTTTACTAAATGCATGCAGATCAATATTGTCTGCTATTTCTTCAAGTCCAGCTTCTGTATTTGTGGCATCTTCAAAATCAACAGTGGTTTTAGTATCAGCTCTGGTATTTGTCGCATCCTTAGAATCAACAGTGGATTCAGTGTCAGTTGTTGTAACAATTGGCTCTGCTGTTGTCTGGTAACATCCCTTGATACTAATATCATCGAGAGCGAAGTACCCTAATGCATCCGAATCTCTTTCACCAACAAACAGCAGCTGTAAGAGAATGACAATCAGCTAGGAGGCATAGGGCTATGGTTATTTAAGGTGGCTCTTGAAAACTAGCATGTACCACTAACACTGTAAACTGACATCACAGAAGTACTTAAGCAATTGTTTTCCTTTTCATGGACAATAATACTTACTCTGGTTAGATGGCTGACAATGATAACCTCACTAACTTTAGACCATTTGTTCTGGTTGCTTGTGTCAACTGCCCACAATGCATCATCATATCCTTCCTGCATTAATTTCAAGTTTGTCCCATCGCTAGAACCATGTGAGTAGTACCAAAACTCTACAATAATGCAGCCACTGGTTGGCCAAAACCATGCGGAAGCCAATATACTTCGAACATTAGGCTAAAATAGAAATAATACATGTGCATGTGCGTGGGCATATGTAAATAAGAAAATAAATAAATAAAAAGATAAATGGATACTTCTTGTTTGATTTCTCTCAAATTATTATAACAGCAAGCAAATAAATACCATATAAGCAATTAACTCATTATGGCGCAATTATTCTATAAGCAAGAGTTTTGAAAACACTACAATGTCACATTCTAGCCTATTGATGAACTAACCAACATTCCATGTAACAGTGTTCAATTATACAATACGCATTTGGAACCCTTCCCTTTTGCACCCTACACACTTTTCAAGGAACTTTTTACATGGTGTATAAAAGCTTTAATTTTTAATTCAATAATATAAAATATATCACTGCCAGACTTATTTTAGACTCACAATTGAAGAGTTTAGCGTCTCTGTAAAGATGTAGCGTCTTTCATCTGCTCCAGAAGTATGATCAACTGATGGCTCAGCAGACATTAGAGTACTTTCAAGGTCTGCTGTTCCTTGTCCCAGTAGCCAATCAGATTGCGACTTGTAGTAGGAGCTGTCAAACCCACACAGACTGTTGTTCTGAAACCAGTAATAGTAGACTGTAATAGTACACCAGAAATAATAAACTGATATTTTGTGATAAGAGTTGTATTTAAGCTTTGTTGTACTTCGATGACAACATATTCTCTGTCTTCTATTGTGCTTTAATGTCAACTTAATGATAATAAGTATAGAAAACAACTGAGTTGATAAACACAAGGTCAGTGATTTGAATCTTAGGAAAGGCCTTTGATGATGTTAGAAAAGGGTTAAATCATAACTGCTCTTTTGCCACAATAGAAAGCAAGTTTAACAAACCCTTTCTATAAGGGTGATTTCTCACTAGGATTGCAACTATAAACTTATAATTTTACTGAAACTTGAAGCTTACTTCAAAAGTGCACATCTGTGGAAGACCATAAGACTGAGCCAATGTTGGTGAGGGTTTCGCGTTTCCTTTTCTAACCAATATTATTTCATCTATGGCTATATCTCCTTGAGGGCCAGTCCCTATTTCTGTCTCAAACACGATCTAATTGAATGTGCAAACATCTGATTACAAGTATTTATTAGTAGCTAGCACTGGTTCTAATTTTATTGGTGTTTTGCTTATGCAATGTGTAAGCATCATCAAAACCATTAAGTCTCAAATAAGGCAATAAATATGACAGTACAGTAAATATCTTTACAGCTAAAAAGCAACTGAAACAATGGCTGAATGCAAAAAGTTATAATATAACTACATAACTATGGTCAAAGTTAAGCTGATATGTCTTTCTAAATTGGCGGTTAAGGAAGAGTACCTTGATTACGTCAAACACGAAAGCTTCAAGCTGTAGACATTTTTTTTACTAATAATCAAACTTTACCTGGAATGCTTTCTCATCATGTACATCTATTATAACACTCTCCCAGCTATCTGAAGTAGAGTTAAATCTTCCGGAAAAGTGCCACACTCTTCTGTAGTAGAGAGAATTTTCAGCTAAGACATAGACAGTCAATGTCCCTATATCTCTCCCTTTAGCATGGTAATAAAACTCCAGACTAAATGTGCCTCCTTGTAAAAATGGGGTTAGGAATCTAGCTCTATCATTTGTAACCTGCAATAATATTACAAGTTGGTCGTCATATGTTTCTCTGTTTCACAATATGCTATAAGTTATATCTTTACGGGCTAGTAACTCCATTAAAATAAATAAACATAAAACTCTTTTTGGTTGCTACTTTATTATACGTACCTAAATAAACATATGTTGTATATTACTTTTATTTAGTATTAGCCTGCATATACACGACTTTCAATTTTGTTACGTATTATGGTGACATGTGACATGTCATTTTAGAGCAATAATACAATAGTTCTTTACATTAATTATTCATCTTATTATACTATATATGAATAATGCCACGCTCCCTATCATGCATTTATGTACAATGCAGACGCAATAGGAATTTCCAGATTATTGTTTTAACTTATCTAGATTAGCTAGAAATAATAATAAATTTTATATCATTATTATAAAATTTACAGTCTATTGCAGTAAACTATAAAGTTCTTATAGTTATAACTTTTTAAAAATTTCCATTGTCTAAAAACATATAGTGCTGTCTTTATTAAAGTTGATTGTAGAGCTGTGCGGTGCGTGAGGACTTGGTTAAAGAACTTATTACTTTGGCTCAAAGGATCATGGAAGTGAAAAGTGACCAAAGTAATAAGTTCCATATGATCAAATCCTTATATACCACACAGTTCTACAACCAACTCTAATAGAAACATCACAATGTTTTTAGACAATGAATATTCTTAAAAAGTCAGCACACTGTATACTAAGTGACATCGTTTAAGCGCATTTTACTGATATGCTTATAGCAAGTTCCTCACCGCTGGCTCTGAGCTGTCTACATACAAGTAGTATCCCTTTATGAAGCCTGAGACAGCATCATCAGCTGGACCAGTGTTATCTGTGTCTGTTGGACCACTCCCTAATGTCCAATGATTTGCTCGATCTTTAGGGTGTGCATCCTCCTCCGTCTTGGAACACATGTCATTTTTTCCGAATTGACAAACAAAATAATCTAGACCTACAAATAAATACTATTGTTGATTTTAAAAAAAGATAGTCATTCGAATTTTAATTAATTATGCTAATTATGTTTTGCAAGTAGTGCTAAATATTTTTGAGTGTAGCAACAAGCAGGTTGATTTACTTTTTACTCAGTGTATATATACTCGTACTTATAAAAGTAACTAGTAAGTCAATAAATTTTAGTTGTAAAAAATTTGAGTTTTGTTTGTATTGCAAGCACATGGGTTAAACTCAGTAAAAGCTACACGAGGTCTAGTTAAAAACTATTCTGTTATAATAAGGCTTTCTTGGAGTAAGCATATTATGATCTTTTAAAATTGTGATTTAAGATATTTGCAGGTTTTTATTTTCTTTGTCAAAGAAATTATGTTAAGAAAATCATACAAAATTTACAAAATTTACAAAACAGTTGAATAACTGGCCATAAACTCAATTACTCACTAAAATAATGTACACATAAGCTATTGATAGCCTATATTTGCCGGGGAGAATAACCCTGGCTGTTTGCCAAAATTTGAATAAACGTATATGTTAGCTTTTTGCAGCTTGTTCAGCTATGTTTTTAGCTTTTTGTTATGTTATTTTTTAATGTATTATAAGTGTTAGTAGTTCACTTGCCAGGAGGACATTCTAAAGAGCTGCCTGATGTTTGTAAGTGGCATTATAATGTTGAAGTTTTCGTTTTTTGTTGATAATAATTGAAAGTTATTTATGTATGTATTTTTGTGCAAGATGCAACAATTTTTGATATTTTGGGAGAGTACGAGACAATAACTTCTAAGATTCAGAATGTTGCTGATCCATGCTTGTTGCTATCCTACTCACTAAGTATAATAATGTATAACAAAAAATTTCATTCATAACAATGTTATAATTTATTAGTTTTACTATTTGTTTCTAGGCTACTCTAAC
The DNA here is from genome assembly GCA_964035545.1 of Bugula neritina. Lineage (NCBI taxonomy): Eukaryota > Metazoa > Bryozoa > Gymnolaemata > Cheilostomatida > Bugulidae > Bugula > Bugula neritina. Next base: position 11,363,001 of record OZ037767.1, read on the forward strand.
AAATTGGAATTATTTATATTAATATAATTAAAAGCATTAAAGTAATAAATTGTGTTATAATTAAAACAAACCAGAAGCTGCTGTTGGTGTAAGAAGGTTCAGAATTGCCAGCAATATCTGACAAACCGTCGAACTTAGCAACATTTTGACTTTCAGATCTGTTAAGCGGGAAATACAATCATTTTGAGAATTTGCAAGCAAAACTAAGACTCAGTAAAATAAAAACCATTAGTTGATAAATCTTAATAATGTAATAGTTTTCGAATTTCTCAAATTTTACACATTTTAGTGGAAGTGTAAATGAAACCATAATTATACTAAATTTGGGTTATGTTTTATATATAAGCTTAAATTAAGAGCCTAGTGTAAACTTAAGCTGGTTATTTCTTGTGTTCATGTGTGTTAGTGTTGGTTTTGGTGTTGGTTTTGGTTTTGGTGTGTGTGTGTGTGTGTGTGTGTGGGTGTGTGTGTGTGTGTGTGTGTGTGTGGTGTGTGGTGTGTGGTGTGTGGTGTGTGGTGTGTGGTGTGTGGTGTGTGTGTGTGTGTGTGTGTGTGTGTGTGTGTGTGTGTGTGTGTGTGTGTGTGTGTGCTAGCACACACATAAACTACTCCTTCCCTATAATTTATACAGTTATGCATGAGAACTGCATAGTCTCTTTACATGGAAAGAAAAATAACAAGGGGGGGGGAAATTATAGATTGTGAATTTTAGAGTACCAGCTTCAAAGTGGAAGTTGATACTTTAGTTTCATAATATTATAGATAATTTCTATGGATGATGCCATTACATTTGACTGCTGACAACTCAATATTTCTCTGTAAGTCACTATGGGCAGAGGCTTGTTAAATATTTTATAATTATAGAAACTCAGTATGTATTTCTGCAATATTATAGGAACATAAATATTTTGCCGATTCATGGCAAAATCTTCTCTGTTTAGTAAGAATAATGTAATACCTGGACATAAAGAGTCAAAGCCAACAATGAGCAGGATATGTACCAAAATACTTTAAAAGTATTAGAGTCAAAGTTTGAATCGACACAGTTTGCAGATTATATTGAAATTGTTTACTTAATTATTGCTACAATGACAAAAAGCCTGCAACAAGTTAAGGTTTTTAAAAAAAAAATCACTAATAGTTTTAATTTAAGATGATTTACCAAATATTAGTTAAATGATTATTAAAAAGTTGGCTTTAGGCAATACAATCTATTTGAACAAAATCAGAAAGATGGAATTATTTTCAGGTATTAATTTGGTATTGAAGATATAAAATATGATAATATATAATATGCATTATATTACATTTTTAGTTTGTCATTGTGTTAAACAAAGAACAGCAAATAACATTGTGCATGTTGCTTGAGGCAAGATATAATTATATCTAACCAACTCAAGTATTGCTAACATTTATATATGAACCAACTCAGTTGATAAAACTGATATATAAAGCAAGGAGCTATAAAATTAAGAATGCAACGATTTACCTGGAATAAAATCGGAGAACAAATTTGCCTCATATTCTGTTTTAACCTGACAGGTAAAAATTACATAGTTACATAAATACCATAGTAATGATATAATATTATGTTCAAAATAAGTTTAAAAAATGTTTATGCTATGTTTGCTTTATATATTCAGATATTGGTTAAACGGTTTATGATAGTTTATTGCTCAAGATATTAAAGGTTCACGCTAGATAGATCTAAAAGCTCAAACTGACTATTATTAATAACAGGAATAACATAGTATAAACATTTACAAAGACAAAGCTTATTTAGCATATCATGAACAAAAAAAACTTGTTCAATTTATATAAGGAAAAGCTGCCATTAAAGCGGTTTTATAGTTTACTAAAACAATCTAAATTTAAGCTACTCAAATTGTCCTATAGTTATTGAAAGAAGATGTAGTATGAGCAAAGTTATAATTAATTAACTTGATCTCTGATTACTCAGTGTTAGCTATTAAAATTAATATTGCTTACATTTATGAAGATGGCGAATGGTATCCAGATAAAGCTCACTTGTCTGTCATTGGAAAAGATGAGAATCAGGAAAGTAGTAAAATCATTTTCCAGTTGAGTTTTCCAACGACTTGGGCAACATATGACAGGTAACTGCTAAACCGCCACACAAACTTTATATATATATATGTATATGTATGTATAATATATATATATATATATATATATATATATATATATATATATATATATATATATATATATATATATAACTCACACAAGTTTACAGTCGCTATCCATCTAAAAAGCCCCTGATGGAAAAGAAATATTTTGCTTTCTAAAGTAACTTTATAAGTCACTAAATAATCCCTGCGAGAAACCCTCAAAGGAAAGGGTTTTTTAAACAGGGTTAAGAACATATTCATATGTGACACAAAAGCATTTATGACTGGATGCTTTTCTTAACATCACTAATGGCTTGTATTTACTTTATGTTTGCTAAGCCAGTGCTCTAACACCATGACTGCTCTCTCATCCTATAAATTATAAATACATGTGGAAAATTTTAGACGTTTTTAGCTTTTTATTGTATTAGCATGAAAAGATTGTCAAGCTAATCTTATGAAACAAAAAGTCAAAAGATGGTGGTGCTAAGATGAAGTTAAATACTTAATGTTAAATACAACATTTTAGCAGTTGAACTAATTCTTTTAATGATTATCAGGTTATTGTTTTTTTTTGTTTTATAACTTTAATTTTTATTATCATCTCTTCACAGATCAAGTTCACTCAAGACACTTTTTCTGTTGTACATAAAAATTAATAAAAATATGGAGAATTATAGTTTTATATTAGGCTTCTTCTGCTAATTTCACAACAGTTTTGCACCTTAGGACTGTTTATATACTGAAATATTTTTCTTTCATTGTTCTATTACATAGTGTAACATTCACTGAGTTTTATTTCCAACTGAATAAAACCACGCTGGTATACTTGGTGCGCATTGTAATTGGCCTAAGACAGATAACATTAAATAAATAATACAACACTTAGTATTATTCAAGACCACAAAATTTATTAGCTATTTTGATATTCTCTACTAATTAATTCATGATTGTTTTTTAGAAATAGAGAGCAATGACCACTTTTTTTACTAAACATATATATTAGCCCTGCAAATTGAGTGGCAAAATTTGCTACTCTGTTGAATTGTCATCGAATTGAAGATGTTATTAGATTATTAATAAGTAATATAATAACACATTGTATTATTTTCATCAAGATCGCAGTATATTTATCTAAAATCCTTTAGAAGCTGATGATAGGAGACAAAGCTTTTAATTTACTATGACTAACAATTAAGATTGTGCAAAGTATAAAAAAGTACAGGGATATATTGATTCGAAAAAAAATTAAGAATTACCGGTTTTTTAATTATGGTTGTAGACTAGTAAGCTGTTTAATTTTATTTATAGGTTCAATTTTCTTGTTGAACTTCAACTAAGACAGGTTGATGGTGCATTCACTTTTATAGAATTGGAACCAACTTGTCAAACAACGGGACGGCGTATCTGCCCAGCCCACAATTTTCGAGAATATCTAAAAACGGTAACTATACAACCACCTTCTGTAAACAAAGACTATGTCTTTGCATTTGAATTGTTTACAAGAGTATTTTTAAAGTATGATAATGGCAACTTTTCACCTGCTGTCTGTTTAATAGAGCTTATGTCAGTTTACTTTATTTAGTAGACAATAAATATTTGCATTATTTGCCCAATTTACAAAATTATTATAGTTGCTAATATATCAGTTTTTAGTTTAAAATCAACAAATTTAAAACAAAAAACTATGGAAAATTTTTTTTCTAATTTTTAGTTTCATCTTCTGCATACTTTTAAAATTTTCCATGGAGAATCTTGCAAATTTTTGATGATTTTTGAATCAAAGTTTAACTTGAAAAAGTTTTCTTCCGTAATCCGCCAATAATAGCACAGTTAATATTCATTCAAATGAAATACAAAGTATACTAATGTTTCGACTTGGTTTGTATAATACATACAGATCGATAAACAGTTATCACTATCCACAACAGCTCTCCACAAACTACATTAAAACCAGTGATATGGAATTACCTGCACTTAATTTCTGCATGACTGTTTTTTCGTATTTTCAATACATAATATACCTGCAATCATCATAAAAGTACCACTATTGTTATATTTTATGAATTTTAGCCAGTTTCAACTTGTGTGCATCAATGCTAAGCATAATTGATCAGTAATACTCATAGACTGTATGATGGAAAGTTTTAAGAATAGAAAGTTTAACTATTGGGCCATCTGTAATTTCAGTCCCAAAAATTATCAGGGTGCTTCTGGTACAGCCAGTGTTACGGAGACATCATGGTGAGCACAGTGGTCATCAATCACAGTGGAAAGTCTTCGTATTGGAACTCGAAATCGTTTATTGCCTTACTACATCGAGAGCAAGTCACACACAAAAGTAACCATGTCTGGGGTGTTAAAAGAACTAGTAAGTTTTTGTAACTTTCTACAAATAAAGCTTTGCAAATATTCTGACACAGACGGATGCAAATTTTAGCTCATATGACAAAACTCAGCTGCTTTATGCCAATCACAACATGTAGTCATCATGCTGTAAAAAGTTCTTGTGGTATTAAATTATTTGTTTAGTACCTTCTTCAGTTATGTTTTTGCCCATTTAGTTAGATCAATTTTGAGCTTTTGGAAATTACAAGTAAAATTTCAAAACAAAAACATTAATAAACTAGGACAGTAAAGACTTTAGTGTTTTGAGCTTTGGCCTAGTAATATGATGTGTGCAGTAGAGAACTCCTACAGCATATTTTCACAGTGCAAGCACATACATATAAACATACATACATATGTACATGCGTACATTGATACATACGTACATAAATACATAGATACATCTGTACATACGTAGATACATACATACATGCATGCGTACATGCGTACATTGATACATACGTACATAAATACATAGATACATACGTACATATGTAGATACATGGGTACATGCATACATGCACGCATACATACATACACGCATACATACATACACGCATACATAATACACATTAGGGTTGGGGTCAACTACATGTGAATGTAATTAATTACAATTACAATTACATGAGAATTTGTCAATTACAATTACAATTATTATTACAGTCAAATATTAATGTAGTTAATTACAATTACAATTATTACAAGGCAATGTAATTAATTACAATTGCAATTACTTTTGTTCTCGCAAAAGATAAATAGAAGTTATGCAATTTGACTTTTAGCTAGGGTCCAACTAGCAGGGGCAATTTTGAACCTCCTATGTTTTCAACAGTGATACTATACCAAATTGATTTAATCTGAATCATTTATGCATACATGCACGCATACACGCTTATATGCGTGCATGTATGCATATATGTAAGCACACACGCACACACGCACACTCGAGCTCTTAAGTGTGGTAGGTACTCTAAATTGGGACTGCTTATTCTTTCAAAAATCAAAATTTTTGTATCAATCATTATTATATTAATAACAGCACAAAATTATATTTTTAGCAACATGCGGTGGAACTTTTTATGGGATAGTTTTTGGTGATCATGTAATAAGAACAGAAGGAATCGGTGAGAAACAGGTATGATTTTATACTTACAAGAAATGCTAATATTTAATGGTCAGGTTTTGTTCTAATATTTGAACTGGAACATATTTTAAGATCTTTTAAAATACAAGTTTCACATTCTTAAAACTATCTTCAAGTCAGCAAACATAATTGTACATATTTGCAGCTTGAGAAGATAAGTGTTGTTATGATCGTGTCACTGTAACAAACTTTAGCTAAAAGTTTATAGTTTTAAATTAGGCATAATAATATTATTAAAAGTTAGAAAGCATTACAACTTTCAGCCAAAATTTGTTCCCTGCTGGTGATAATTGTGTTCTATGTATTATATGATTACGGGATTCTTAAAACTATTTTCAAGTTAGTATTATAACTTCTTTTTAAATATTTACTTTAAAAGTTTAAATAGCTAGAACTTCAGATATTATATGTTTTCATATCTCTTCATGTGCAGAAGCTCACTTGGTATAATACATCCACAATCTGCTTATGGATGAAAAGTACAAAAGTTAACAGGGATAAAAATGTAGAAACTAGCATAATGACTACAAATCCTCTAGAAGATACTTATAAAGAGTAAGTTCACAAAATTATAGTAATTATAATTATAATGCTTATAACCAAATAATATGGTGATAACTAAAAATAAAGGACTTTGTGAAATATTATGTTTATCATTATTAAGCAATATAATTTATCTTTTTGAAGTCAGCAAAAAACTAGTTTTTCATTATATTATTGATACAGCTCATACCATTGCTAATAATTATGATAGTAATTACTTATCATGTTTACTGTCAACTTTGTTCAACCGGAACCAATGTTGGTGAAAAATATTAATATTGTACTTTGTATAAACTTTGAGTGCTTTGTTTTGATGTAAAAACTTTCTAATAAAAAAATAACAAAATATTACTGAGAAACACTTGATAATAAGTTATCCGAGATAATGCTAGAGATTATGTTATTTTAAGAACAAAGTTTTGGTTTTATAGTAAGTAGCGTGTTTGGATGTTTACATTCCCATAAAATATAGCATTACTTTATCTATTGCAGCTTCAACTGGACTAAACAGCTGATAATGTCTTATGTTGTTTTAGTTATAGATTTGCCCTTCTTCTAAAGGATAATTATAGAAATTTGTCTGTGAGAATTCAAAGGAATCCCCAATTATATCAGCAAATAGACTTTTATTCTAAATCCCGATACAGCTGGAACTTATTGAATAAAGATAAAGAGTGGCACCTACTCTGTGTCACTTACTACATCTCAGCAACCTTTTTTGCAGACGTGAGTAAACACACAACATACAACATACCCACACGCCTACAAACATGCATACACAAAGCAAAACACAAACACACAACACACACATTAACCTTTTATTTATCAGCTTAAAATATATTTGTGATCTCTCTCTCTCTTTCACTTACACACGCAAAACTGAGCGCACGCACGTACACATATGTATATATAAATATATAAATGTTACACTTGCATTTTTTAGGCTTCTATTGAAACATTAAGTATAGTGAGTATATAATTACCTGAGAGTTACTCGAAGTATGTAGGCATGACATTGAAGTATCGAAAGAACAATAAACTTAAAGTGGGATCTGGCCGGCCAGGGGAAATACAAGGACCAAAAGTATAGTACTGATTTATAATTATTTTATCACAAAGTCTATCGGCGTGTTTATCTACTGTAGGCTGACATCTTTCATCTCCTAGTCTCTCGTTCGTCCTTGACCCAATATGTATTTTAATAAACAAATGCACATGACATTATAACGTAGCATCTCGCTAGTCCGTAATTAGTGATAAACAAAAGACACATAATAATATAACATCTCCCTTCTTAAGCAGGTGACTTCCTTCTATAACATTGTGATTAAGGTTGCTGAGATTAATAATATGATCAGAGTACACATGATTAATATATGGATTGGGGATTAACAATGAAACTAAATAACTATGTACAGGGTGGGAAACGGCTAATAGCTTATCCCATGTGGAAGTCCTTGTATTTAGCGGGGAGGACTCCACGGTTGCTTCTGGGTTGACGCTCTGGTGGTGGTGCCGCGTTCCTGAGAGGTGTTGCAGGCAGGGCAGGCATGTGGGGGGATTCATTAGGAGCATCTCCAACATCAGTATCAGCAGCATCAGCGACACCAAGGGTCTGTGTGTTATCTGGTTTGAGGTGAACACGATTCCTACGCACTATAGACTGACCGTTGTCAACCAAGTAGGATCTGGGGGAGTCATGCTGTTCGACAATCATTCCTGGCGACCATTCTTTGTCAGTGCTTGACCTGATTAGTGCAGGAGTCCCAGGTTCCAGATCAGCCAACGGCCGTGCATGGCGGTCATGGTACTTCTTCTGCAAGTTTTGGTTGGCTATTAGTTGTTGGCTAGCCTCAATAACAACTGGTTTAAGCGACTCGGCAGTGATTGGCAAATCACTTCTTAGGGCTCTGTTGAACAGAAGCTCAGCTGGACTGAAAGCACAGCCAGTGATAGGAGATTGCCTGTATCTGAGTAGTGACCTGTATATATCCTCTCTTTCATCCTCACATTTTTTTAGAAAGGCTTTCATCGTTTGCACATAACGCTCAGCCATTCCATTGGACTTAGGGTAGTGCGGACTAGATGTTACAATGGTGAAGCACCAGCTTGATGCAAAAGTCTGCATGATTCTACTGCTGAAAGGCATGTTGTCCGCCAGAATGGACACTGGCACCCCGTGTACAGCAAATATGGATTTCAATGCCAAAACCACGTCTTCAGCAGTCTTTCTCCTGAGTAATCTCAGCTCGGGGAAGTGAGAGTAACAGTCCACAACTACCAAGTAATCATTATTCTTATAGGACAGTATATCCATAGCCACTTTATTCCATGGTAGACTTGGCAGCTCATGAGACATTAACGGCTCTTTCTGTTGACGGTTGGAAAACTTAGCGCAGGTGAGGCAACTTGACACTTCATTCCGTATATCAGCAGATAGCCCAGGCCAATAAAATGATTTCCTCGCAAGCTCTCTGCATTTCTCAACGCCCAGGTGGCCCATGTGTAGCGACTTTAGAATGTGCTTCCTCTGTGACTTCGGAACTATAAGCCGATCTTCAACGTAAAGAAATCCATCCACATCATAGATGTCAGATCTAACATTCCAGTAGGGTTGGATTTCTGTGGGGGCCTGACTCCGTCTACTCCATGACCAACCATCTTGCAGTGCTTTTTTCAGACTGTCCATTGTCGGGTCTTCAGCATATGACTGTCTCATCTCATTCATGGTGCTATCATCGGTTTCTAAGGCATGAACCATCACAACTTCACCTTCGAGATCACACTGATCATTTGTAACGCGCTGAAGGTAGGCTCGGGATAGTGTGTCAGCAATATATAAATACTTGCCCGGAACATATGTGAACTCAGCTATCCGGTATCTTTGTAGTCGCAGAAGTAGTCTTTGCAGCCTTGGGGATGCCTTGTGCAACGACTTGTTCATTATCGGGACGAGAGGTTTATGATCCGTCTGTATGTGAACAGCACGTCCATAGAGGTAGCTGTGAAAGCGCTCACAGCCGAACACAACTGCTAGCAGCTCCTTATCTATTTGGGGATAGTTGCACTCAGTCTCAGTTAAGCTGCGTGAAGCGTATGCAACAGGTTTACCTTCCTGTAGTAACACTGCACCAAGTCCCGACTTTGAAGCGTCAACTTGTAAATGCGCATCCTTGGTAACATCAAAATACTGCAAGACAGGTTCGGATGTAAGCAAGCGTTTAATTACCTGGAAGCTTTCCATTTGTTCTTTGGACCACACCCACTGACTATCACTCTTCAGTAGCACTCTCAAGGGCTCAGTACAGGCTGACATGTTGGGTATGTAGGCTCTTAGAAAATTGAGAGTACCAATCAGTCTTTGTACTCCCTCTCGGTCTGTTGGGTCAGGCATGGCCTCAATAGCAGCTATCTTGTCTGGGTCAGGACGCAGACCATCTTTCGATACTATATGGCCTAAATAGCGTACCTCCGTCTGATTCAACTGAATCTTCTTGCGATTAAACTTCACATTAGCCTCTTTGGCCTTTACCAATAGCTTTCTCAGATTGGTATCATGTTCCTGTTGTGTCTTTTCAGCTACAATGATGTCATCAAAATACACTGAGACACCAGGCAAGTCTCCAAATATTTGCTCCACCTTCTTCTCAAAGACTTCAGCACTTGAATGAAGACCAAATGGAAGTCTATCAAAACAGTAGCGACCATATGGGGTGTTGAACGTTGTGAGCAGACTACTCTCTTTGGTCAAGGCTACATGCCAGTATCCATGTTTCATGTCCATGATGGTGTAGTATTGCATACCATTGAATCTGAAGGCAATGTCTTCTAATGTGGGTATCTTGTGATGTTCTCGTCTCACTGCTCTGTTCAGGTCCTTGGGGTCTAAGCATATACGAACCGACCCATCTTTCTTTTCAACGCATACCATACTACTCACCCAGTTGGTTGGTACGTCAACCTTAGATATGATTCCAGATGCCTCCATATCATCCAGTTCCTTTTTCACTTTGTCTAACATACTGAGTAGGACACGTCTTGGATGATGAACCACAGGCTTCACATTCTCGTCAACACATATCTCGTGCTCTCCATCAAGTCTGCCAACTCCTTCAAACACCTCAGGGAACTCCTGAAGTATCGAGGTTGACAACTGATTAACTCTGCGGATCAGACCAAAAGATTCAGCAGCCTCGAGGCCAAGTATGGGAGGAAGGTCCTCATCAACCACCTCGAAGTGGACACTCTGGCTATGCTCCTTGTGGTTCACGGTGAGTTGAACTGCACCCACATTCTGGATCTTGGCCTTATTATAGCCGTAAAGGCATACAGAAGTGGGCTTTAGAGTAGCACCAAGTGACTGAACGGTTCTTAGGTTGATGCAATTTGTTTCAGCTCCAGTATCAATCTTAAACTGAATATCATTGGCCTTTCCTTTGTCACTGACCTTCATCGGAAGAATCCAAGATTTCAATTTAGATTCATTAGAAAGAGCACCAACAGCACCTATGAACAAGCTATTTATTTGTTTCGCTGCAAGAGCTTTGCCTTTGCAGACTTTCTCAAAGTGATTTTTCTTCCCGCAGTTATGACATGTCTCGCCATAAGCAGGACATCTACCTTTGGCATGTGTATATCCACAAAATTTGCAATCTATGTTGTCCTTACGTGTGTTACTTCTGGTTTTATTTTGCGTAGCGCCAGGCTGACTCTGCACAGTGCTGATTGCAGCATCATTTATCTCATTGACTGTCTTCATAGTAGTATCACCGGCAGCCATCCTTGACATCTGCTGTTTGGTAATCTCAGCAGCACGGATGTCATCTAAGGCACTCTCAAGTTTAACGTTTTTGTCACGGAGTAGCCGCTCCTTCAACTTTCCATCAGTGAGTCCAAACACAATTCTGCAGAGAAGCATTCGGTCTCGCAATTCGCCAAAATCACATTTTGTAGCTTGAGTTTTTAGACGTTTCACAAAGGTGTCAATGGGCTCTCCATCACTCTGACTGAGAGACCAAAAAACAAACCATTCATACAACACGTTACGCCGGGGATTGCAATAGGCTTCAAACTGCTCCAAAACATCAGCCATAACATCCTTGCTTTTACCTGCGGGAAAGTCAAATTGACCATAAATCTCAGTAGCTTCCTCACCAGCCTGGTTCAGAAGTATAGCAACCTGACGTCTATTAATACCCGCATTCTCAGGAGGAGGCTCTTGGCCACTCTCTTGAGGCTTCAAAACCAAATCACTTGCAAGCAAATAATTTTCCAAGGCCCCTCTCCACTTCCTCCAATTGTCTGACACATTACCTTCAAATGATAATTCTCCAGGGGCCTTCAAACCTTCCATGATAGCTCCAAGGCAGACCAACACAGTCCACAACAACAAACAACTAAAAGCTAAACAATCACCACTCCAGTGGCAAAGTAGGGTGCGAGTACGATCTAGCTGCCACCATGAAACATTAAGTATAGTGAGTATATAATTACCTGAGAGTTACTCGAAGTATGTAGGCATGACATTGAAGTATCGAAAGAACAATAAACTTAAAGTGGGATCTGGCCGGCCAGGGGAAATACAAGGACCAAAAGTATAGTACTGATTTATAATTATTTTATCACAAAGTCTATCGGCGTGTTTATCTACTGTAGGCTGACATCTTTCATCTCCTAGTCTCTCGTTCGTCCTTGACCCAATATGTATTTTAATAAACAAATGCACATGACATTATAACGTAGCATCTCGCTAGTCCGTAATTAGTGATAAACAAAAGACACATAATAATATAACATCTATCTATACTTAACTTTACCTTACTGTATTATCCATTTCGGTCAATAACATAATAAGTAAAACTGGTAAACCAAAAAGTGAGTGATTTGACACAAAGCCTAAACCTACACGTTCATATTTCCATTGCTATTCTTTACCTGAATAGCTTTACAAAAAACAGTTTATTAGCTCACTCACCTGTTTTTTTAAGTTTGTTTTGCTTTGTTTATAGAAAAGTATAGTGAAAGACAAATTCTTTTCAGTAAATGAGTATCAATGTGATTCTAAAATTTTCAATCATTGTTGATGCTTTGACAGATAAAACCCAAAAGTGCTTATATTTATGTTTTATTTCCAAAATTAACAGCCAAGTTGAACTATCTTATACTGTTTAGTATATTTTACTAAAAACTAATTAAAATTGCATTCTTAAATTAGAAGACAAGTTAAAATGATTGATTGTGCAAAAGAGTGCTTTATTGTTTTCCCTGAGCATCTGATTTTATGAGACTCAAAATTTGAAACTCTTACGGCATCTTAAGCACAAAGATCAGTAGTTTTTCTTATTGAGAGCCCCATCAGTATTCCTGGCAGTGATAAAATATATCTTAATCTCATCAAGTGCTGCAAGACCACTCTTCTACATCCTCTGCATAAAGTTCTTCGTTAATGCTGAGAAGAAGGCGCTGTGCCACAAGACATGAGAGATGCAAAAATCATCACACTCTACAAAAATATGGGAGAGGGAGAAGTGACAGCAGCAAATACTGAGACATGCCACTCCTCAGCATCATTGGCAAGGTATTTGCTAAATTCATCTTGGCTTGCCCACAGATATTAGTTGAACGGGTCTACCCCAAGTTGCAGTGCGGTTTATGTGCTAAAAGGTCAACAGTTGACATGATCTTCTCTTTGCTTCAGCTCTAAACAAAAAGAGTAAAGTGCAAAGGATGCTTCTCTACGTTGCCTTTATTGACTTGACAAAAGCTTTTGACCTAGTTAGCAAAGAGGGTTTGTTCAGAATCCTTCTAAAGATCAGCTGCTCATCAAAGCTGCGAGGCATGACAGAATGTTTCTGCAATAACATAAAGAAGACGGTACAGTTTGACAGCAAACTCCCAAAATTCTTCATCATTCAAAGTGGCATCAAACAATGCTGCGTCTTGGCACCTTTGGTAATTATTTGCTATGCTCTTAAAGCACACTTTCAATAATCCATCAGAAGGGGTCTACCTACAAAATACGAACTAAGTGTAAGTAATGGTAAACTCTTTAACCTCGCTCGACTCAGAGCCCAAACAAAAATACATCAAGCTGTCATCAAAGACATGCTGTTTGCTGATGATGCTGCTGTCATATCCGACACACAGAAATGATTGCAAAAGCTTGTTAACAATTTTTCTCAGGCATGCAGAGACTTAGGGCTTACCATCAGCCTAAAAAAGACCAATGTTCTAGGACAAGACACACTGACACCACCTGCCATTGCATTAAACAAGTACAAGCTAGACGTCAAGAAGTTGATTTACCTCGGCTCCATCATCACTAAAAACTTCTCCCTTAATAGTGAGATCAACAAGAAGATCAGAAAGACAGCAACAACCATGGCCCGTCTCGCACACCGTGTCTGTAAAAAACACCAAATTGACTGTCTCTACAAAGTTGGCAGTTTATAATGTCTGTGTTGTCAGCGCATTGTTGTATGGCAGTGAAACTTGGACCACATACGTCAGGCAAAAGAGGAAGCCTAACACTTTCCACCTCCATAACATCCGTCACATCCTGCGAATCACATGGCAAGATCAAGTAATCAAGGCAGAGGTTTTTTTGCAAACTAATCCTTCCAGCGTGTGTTTTTTCAATTCAGGAAACACAAACTGCGCTGGTTTGGTCATGTTCAACGCATGGACGAAAGATGCATTCTCAAGGACACTCTATATAGTGAACTAACCAGCGGTAGTAGAAGTCGTGGGCGACTTCGTCTACATTACAAAGGTGTCTGCAAGAAAAATATGACATCTATCAGCATCAACACTGTGTCCTGAAAGAGTGTCGCAGCTGATCGCACAAAGTGGAAGAGCAAACTAAAATACCACATCTAAAGAAAAAAAACTTTTCAATTCAGCTGATAAAAAAGAAGGCATGCAGAAGGGCTCAGGCCACCACCAATATATTGGAGTCCACTTACAAGCGTGACTTTTGTAGCAACACGCACACATTGGTCTGCACAGCCACAAGCTCTGCTTCTAAGTCCAATCATAAAAAACTTTCCATGGCTAAATCAACTGACGGAAGCCAAGAAGAATCCCATCAGTTTCCCTTAAGTCTTGACTTTGTTTTATTTCAAAGAGTACTTACTACAGACTTTTGACTGAGGAAAAGACAAGTCATGATAACAATTGACTGTAGCAGCATTTGGAACGTAAACATAATAGAAATTATAAAACCAAATTATTGCATTATACATAGCATACAAATGTAATGTATTTAGATTTTCCAGAATTAGCACCAATTATTTTTATTACAGTTTTCTGTTTATTTTGATGGAAAGTTCATGGATAGAAAAGGTATCCAATTGATTGATAGTTGGTACAGGTGGCCTATACCTCCATTGCCATTTGAAATATCCAGCTATGGACTAGGTAATTATATATATATATATATATATATATATATATATATATATATATATATATATATATATATATATATATATATATATATATATATATATATATATATTTAAATATATACATATTTGAATATATATATATATGTATGTATATAAAGAAACAAATGGTTTTTTGAGAGAGTTAAATTAAATCAATGAGCATTGGTTAACCACTATACTAATGGTTCATATCCACATAACATAGAAAAAATAAATAATTTACCGCTTTCAACTGTTTGCATGCACACGAAAGATAGTTTATTCATAAAACCTAGGCTGCAATAGACACAATATTCACAACTGTAGCCTGGATAATGCAAACAAGCAGGTGTAAAGGTTTTGTGTACAGAGTTATCTTATCATCAAAAGGACAATTCTCCTGCTCTTACTGAGTTATCGTAATGCATAGCGTCAATCATCTACTTAGCCTGCCAGCATATGCCTACTACGCTACTAACATACGCTATGGACAATGGGAGGAGCTTAGCGATTAGAGCTGACAGCTATCACACTAAGATAGCTGGCAGTTAGACAGTGGATTAGATATAGTTAGGTTGTGCATGCTGTCTGCAATTATGTAACGTTTTTTTGTAGCTATTGTATAGTTTTACTTCTGTTATTTGTGAGTTAAATGAACGCTTTCTAATCAACTTTAACCTTGCAGTGTTGCATTATTTTAAATACTCAGCCACTAGTGAATGCACAGTTTCACAACAGTGGTGGCAGCGGTGGAATTAATTTAAAGCCAATGCTCCTATCTAAGGAGTAGAGAAGATGGCCGACGAAGAGGACATACCCTGTTTAGAGCAAGTCAAGCCAGCAGCTATAGAGGATGTCATAAGCGGCCCAGCGCTGCCTATGGACAGGTATTACTTGGGGACTCTCATTTTCTCAGGAGAAAAGGATGTAGAGCAATTAATCAGTGAGATCAGTGATGTGACAGCCATCTGTGAATGGCATGCCAGAGTTATTCTGATACAGCTGTGGTTATGCGTGGCGGGACCGGCCAAGCCTTCTGGGATTGGCCAGGATGTCGGCGGCATCTTTAAGGCGTTGATAGCCCGGTTTGGGCTTACCGCTTGACACGCGCGTGTGTAACTCCAAGGACTTCGTAGAAATTTTAAGACTACTTTGAAAAAGCATATGACCGTAGTTGAGCAGCTACCACAAGTCGCCTATGGTTACTTGCTTGCAAATCGCCGGCAGAGTCTGGTACAAGATGTTTTTCCATAGTCTATTAACAACCTCGGTTTGAAACAACACCTGCTGGTAGCAAAGGTTGAGAAAATGGGAGAGAGAGCTCTCAGGGGCTTGGAATAGCTTATTTTCAAGCCGACAGTATTTGCCGGCCTAGGGCAACATTACAGCAAGTTGAGGCTGACAATGACGTGTCGACATTGTAGGCCAAATCAGCTGTACATGTTGCCGCAGCAGCAGCAGCCGACGAGTCAAGTAAATTGACCACAAGCTTGGTTCGAGAGCTGTTAGTTGAGATCAGGCATCTCCGCCAACAGTCGACAGCTGAGCGACTTAGAGGTCGCCGACAGCTGCCGTCGGCAGGCAAATCCCTGTGTGCTGGGGTTGTGGTAGTGGCGAGAAAATTCATACAAAGCTGCCTCACGGTAGGAGGAAGCAGTTGAACGAGGACGGCCCACGGTAATCTCTGCCGACCGTGTGCCTCGGTTTAACCCTTTGAGGCCAAGGCCCAAACCCAATAAGGTGAGAAGGCCGCTTTCGCCAGAGTGGCAAGCTCTACGGAAATTTAGCAGGCTGCAAGGCCCAGCAATATCTCCGGCTTCGCCACTCAAAGACCGCTTTGACGGGTTGCCCAATGAGGGGACGTACGATAAGTGGAAGCATGACCGAAAGTTTCTTCGGTTGCCCACACGTGAGCAGGACCGAGCTTTCACTCAGCCGCTCGTGTGTAAGCAATAACGAGATATAACCCGGCTGCCCACTGAACGTCGTCGACCCCCTCGCAATCGGAAAGCGCAGGTGCATCCCCGACTCCATGCATATGATGTGTCACCTCTAGAGATGAACCGCTCAGTAAGCGTCCAGCCATATGGAAGCAGTTATTCCCTGCCCCATAAACTAGCTGGCAAAGCTGCGACATTCCTGTTGGATTTTGGTTGTACCACAAATCTCCTGGGTCGTCGTCTTTTTGACAAACTCAGTGCCAGATATTGGGCGAACCTGGAGCCATACAAAGGGGAACACAGCGCGTTGGCGAACGGATCTTGTATTCCTTTTTATGGAGTGTTAGTGTTGACTGGTAGAGTTCGTAATCAGGTGATCAGTGAGACCTTCATCGTCAGTCAACTCAAGGGGGATGCTATCTGGGAATGCCATTACTGAAGCGACACAAGTGCTACATCGACTTTATAAAGTCAGTGGCATTGATGGCCGAGCATGAGCTTGCTTGTGTGGATCAGTTTGGCAGACCCTTGGTGGGGGGAGTGCAGGTGGTACAACGCTGTACTGTACCTGGGCGTTCTCGGGCTACAGTTTGCTGCAGAGTGAACTGTAGGGAAATCTCTAAATTAGGAGTGATGGAAAGGGTACTGGGGGCGTCCAGCTTTTTAACAGCTTGAATAGGCTGGATGATCGAAAGGAGTTTCTGGTACAGTGTGTGAACTCTTTCACTGAGCCAGTAGAGCTACTGGCTGGTTAGCTAGTGGGGAAGTTCCACTCCGTGCAGGAGGAAGATGTCTGGCCCGCCCTAAACACGGCAAAATAAGTCCGTGGAGTATCCATTAGGAATGGCAGGGGGTGGTGCCTGAAAATTTGGTAGATTTGTACAAGGATGTCTGTGATGGCTGTGAGAGCAAGCGAGAACACCTGGTAGTGGCGCAGCCACTCTCTGAGTACAAAGACGTGTTCAGCCGACTCGATAAGAAACACGCAAATTCAGACCGATTAGGTCGTTGCCTGGCAGAGGGGTGTAAGCAATGCATAAACATTGAGCGCATGGATGGTGGCCTCTCGCTCAGATGTAAACGAGCAAATAGGGAAAGCAGGTGTATACAGCTGGGAGAAAAGATAACTCCGGTTCAAACCCCCCTAAAGCTGTCAAAAGCCTTCATGCAAACCCATGCCCATGTCTGTGAGGGGTACCAATTGGATATTGGTGTTAACTGACCACTTTAGGCGGTGAGCTGATGCGCTGGCTATCTCAGATGAGCCGGCCCTTATGGTGGCCATAGCCTTGGATCAGCAGGTGTTCTGTTATTTTGGCCTGCCAGAACAAATACACTCTGATCAAGACGCCCAGTTTAGGTCGCGACTTATTAGCGAAATCTGTAAGATGTGGGAGTTAACCAGAGTCGGACAAACCCATATCACTCGCAAGGGAATGGGGTTGTGGAGCGGAACAACCATATGTTAGCAACTCTCTGAGAAGCCTGCTTATAGGTTAGAGTCAAAAAGAATGGGAGTTAGTGCTGCCGCAAATCATGCGAGCCTACTGTAGTACCCCTCACTCCAGCACACTGGAGCCCAGTAACTTTCTCATGCTTGGGAGAAAAACACAGGTTCATGAACACCTAACCTACCATGTCTTGGCTACAGAGGGCAACGGCCATGATTACGTGGATAAGCTCATTACACGCATGAGGACGGATCACGAGGTGTTACGTGAGCAGCAATGGCAGATAAGGAGTGGTGACTCTGACGACCATTCCTTGTATATGGTGGGTCTAGATGACCGGTCATCGCCGGCGGCGCGGACAGGCGGCTAAGTTACAGCCGAAGTTCTTGAGTCCTTATTGCGTGATTGAGGTGATGCCAAATCACATGTATAAAGTGGAACGTTCTGGCCAAGAGTCGGTTCAGAACGAAGCACGACTGAAGCCGTATCGGGTGAATCCTGATGCACCAGGACAGGCTCCTCTATTCCTAGAGCCTGTACGTCGTCGGACCATGAGGGGAGGAGGTATTGCATACAGGGAGTTGGAACTTGGAAGAGGTGCTGCAAAATCAGAAGGAGCGACCGACCGGCCCTGGCTGCCCTACCTCAGGAAGAGGCAGCCAACACACCTGTCATCCTTGATGAGATAAAAATTTCTCAAATTTATAAAGAGGAGGTAGCTATGGAGGAACCACCCGCACTGGTGGACCTCCCGCACTGGAGGCACCACCTGTAGTGGTAGAATCGCCAGTGGCAGCAGCCTCCCAGTGCAGTTAGAACGTAGTCATTGTACTAGGGCTCCACCATCTTATTTGAGAGATTTCTTGTGTGATGCAGTGGATAAACCACCATCAGCTATCATAAAAGAAATTTAGGGGACAAGCAATTGAGAGTTGCAATTCCTAGATATAGGAAAACACAACTGTGAGTTGCATACCCAGTGGCGTATATATTAATGTCACCGGGAATATAGAAAAAGGCAAAGCCAGCTCGCCAGTGAAAGAGGGTATTATGTAATTACTTTTACTGTGAAGAGCGTTCTTTTCAAATGTAACTGTCTTAACGTGAGCACGCACAATGAAAAGTTGGCAACTATGGAGCCTAAATGGGCAGTGAGCTAATGCCACGGCTGTCTTATAGTAAATCTACTAGTGAAACTTTATTATCTAACTGGAATTTTGCCAAGTAGCATGTATCAGTCTCACTTTGTCATAACGACAAAGTTGGATTCCTGAAGTCAGATGATTTTCTGACGACTTAGAGTAAAACAGTCACTTGGACAATTTTGATAAATCAGGAGGTCGCTCAGTTGTCAGTGTCATATTGAAGGGGTGGAAGCTCCCTACAACAAAATCCTATACTCTGTTGCAAGTGAGACTTAGAAAGAGGCTAGAAGATTTCTTAACATCACCGTCACACAGCCACCCTCCTTCTTAATTGTCTATCTAATACTGGCTTCTTGGTGAACTCTCACTGCAGAGCAAGTAGCTGTTGTGACGGATAGTGTTGCACTTTCTTCACTCAAATAAATATCTTTGTGGGATGTGATTAGAAATCACAGCAATCATATATATATATATATACATATATGTATATATATATATGTGTATATATATATATATATATATATATATATATATACATATATATACATTTATAAACTGTTAATATTCATAATATAATAATTCAATGCATTGACAGTTTACTAATAGTAATAGACAATTATTGTCATCTAATCATTCGAAGGGAGGGGAGTCTGTAACCTCGTTTGTTCATACTATGGGTGATCACTGCAATAGTATAACATGTTGATGCTTGGCTCTGGTTGGATTAGTGACTCAGCATAATCGATAACTTCTATATTAGCCCTAGAAGTTTTCTCTTCTCCTCTATGACTCTTCACTGTGAGTCTCCCTCTCTTCATGGGGCAGCCGGCTGACAGCTGGTTATGTTCAAGCTGCCCTGCCCTGTGATCTGACATTCTTTCTGTGTGTTTTTCCTTATGTTTCGTGTGTAAATGTTTCAAACTGTGCGATTTTTTCTTGCACTACTTGTTTTATTATAATACGTATATTTTAAAGAATTCATCGTCTTTAATATATAGCAGTCTTCTGTGCTATTATTCTGTATTATTTTACATATACTATTTTATGTGTATTCTTTTATGTTATTTTGTTTTGTTTTTTTTTTGCGAATCCGCAACCTAAGCGCTGGCAAAGATCGCTCACTACCGTTCGTCGTTCCTGTCTGGAGCCAACCTTTCTTGTATCTCTCTCCAATAGATACCCAGAGCCTAAGCTTCTTCAGTAACCCCTCCTCTTCATTCGACTTGGGCGGTCCAGGAGCAGTGATGCCACCTGGCGTATAAAGAGCAGGAAAGGATGACCTTGCAGTTCTTCAGCCTCGATGCTGACAAGTCCGTTATTTCTTTCTCTAGCAAAGGACCTATCTTTCGATATACTTGATGACATAGAAGTGGGTGATACTCAATGCAAACAATTCTTGACTATTGGCGTATACCTAGTATTGTTATTGCATTACTTGCATGTATATAAGTTATTGTAATTGTTTTTTTTATCTTTAGATTGTATTACTTTTATTCTGTTCTCTTTTTGGTTCTGATAGTTAAGAACAGATAGCTGTACCTTTCGATCAGTCGGGGGCAGCGTAAAGGTTTTGTGTACTGGGTTATCTTATTATCGAAAGGACAACTCTCCTGCTCCTACAGTGTTATCATAATGCGCAGCGTCTATCATTCACTCAGCTTGATATTATCTGCCTACTATGCTACTAACATACGCTATGGGCAATGGGAGGAGCTTAGTGATTAGAGCTGACAGCTATCATGCTAGGATAGCCGGCAGTTAGACAGTGGATTAGAGATAGTTAAGTTTTGCATGCTCTCTGCAATTATGTGACGTATTTTTATAGCTGTTGTATAGTTTTACTTCTGTATCTTGTGAGCTAAATAAACGCTTTATAATCTACTTCAACCTTGCAATGTCTTACCTGTACCGTACCTATTCCTTGGTCAAGACGACCATTGGAGCACTACTGTTAAACTTGGCAACCAGCTTTCTCCATCCCTTTCCGTTATCTGTCCTACTCAAGTTGTTGCTCAGTGTCTTTCCAGTCCACTCTGTGATGTTGTTCTCTCATCTCCTTCTCTGCCTGCCTCTCTTTCTCCCTCTTTGTACAGTTCCTTGTAGGATTGTCTTGGCAAGTCCTGTGGATCTTGTGACATGCCCATACCACTTCAATTTCCATCTCCTCACAGTAGTCAAAAGATCTTTGTAATGTCTCACTGCTTTTGTGACTCTATTCTGTATTTCAACATTTGTGATGTGGTCTTTGTAGGAGATGCCTAGGAGCCTGTGGTAGCATCTTATTTTAGTTGCCTGTATTCTTCTCTCCAAATCTGCTGTCAGTGTCCATGACTCACAGGCTTACAGGAATATGGAAATGACCAGAGATCGCATCAGTCTAATCTTTGATCTGAGCATGATATTTCTGTCA
The DNA here is from genome assembly GCA_964035545.1 of Bugula neritina. Classification (NCBI taxonomy): domain Eukaryota; kingdom Metazoa; phylum Bryozoa; class Gymnolaemata; order Cheilostomatida; family Bugulidae; genus Bugula; species Bugula neritina. Next base: position 11,384,580 of record OZ037767.1, read on the forward strand.
TTCCAAACAGGCCTCAGTTTTGTCAGGGCGTCTGTTGTTTGCGTGATCCTGGAGAGAATTTCGGGCTTTGATCCTTCATTTGATATGACCGACCCAAGGTACTTGAAGCTCTTGACAGTTCTCCCCATTGACTTTGATGTCTGTGTTGATGCTGTCGGTATTGTTGGTCATCAGCTTGGTTTCCTCAGCACTGATCTCTATGCCGTACGCTGCTGAGGTTGTGTCCAATTGTTTTACAAGTTTGACAAGCTCTTGTTCTTCCCCTGCTAGTCTGTCAAGGTTATCTTCAAAACGCAAGTTGGTATTTGTTCTGCCTCTGTTGCTGACTGTTCCACTGTGCTCTTCTAGTGCGTCAGGCATGATTCTTTCTAAGGATATTTTGAAGAGAGTTGGAGAAAGCAAACAGCCTTGTCTGACCCCGACCATTGTCCCGAACCAGTCCCCTATGCTTCCGTTGAGGTAAACTGCGCCGGAGGCCTTGTCATATAGTTGTTTTATGGTGTTGATCAGATTTTTGTTGATGTAATACATTTTCATGGTTGCTCACAAAGCTGCATGCCAAATTATGCCAAAGTTTTTCTTAAAGTCCATAAGGACACGGTAGAAGTTCTGTTGGTGTTGTAGGTATCTCTCGCAGAGTATTCTGAAGTTGAAAATCTGTTCTGTTGTACTGCGCCCTGCTCTGAAACCTGCTTGTTCTTCCGCAATGATCTTCTCTGCTTTTGGTTTCAGTCTGTTCAGCAGGATCTTCAACATGACTTTACTGGGATGACTTATTAGGTTGCCGTTCTTGGGAAGCGTGATCACCAGTGATTGTGTCCATGGTGTTGGCCATTTTCCTGTCCGCTAGATCTTGCTGCAGATGATTGTTAGGGCATTGATCATGGCCTTTCTCCCTGCCTGCACTAGTTCTCCTGGTATATCATCCACTCCTGCTGACTTCCTTTTAAGTACTTTTATTGCTGCTTCAACTTTTCTCGAAGGATGGGATGGTCATTGGTGTTGGTTGCTGTAGAGACGTTCAGTACTTCTGGGTTTCTTGTGGCTTTGACTTTGTACAATTCTGAGCAGTACTCTGTCCATCGCTTCAAATTTTCCTGTTCCTCTGTCAGGCACTTTTTTTCTTTGTCCTGCATGGTGATGGTGCGTCCCTGTTTTGTACACCTCAAGTCTTTCACTAGTTGGTATGCCTTTTTGCTGTTATTTGTCTTTAGGTTTTCTTCAACTTCTTGACACTTCTCCTCAATTCAATTTTCTTTTGCCCTTTTCATGCTTCTTTTGATTTCCTGGCTGACTGCCCTATATTGTTTTACACCTTCTGGTTTCTTCTTCTTTTTCAGTTCTCATCGTTTGTCACACAGGTCAAGGTTATCAGCTGTGACCCAGGGCTCTTTGACATTTCTGTGTTTGCCAAGAATCTCACTGGCTGTTTCGGTCACAGCTGTGTTAAAGGTGTCCATCAATGTGTCCATGTTTGTGTCACCGTCAGCATCAATGACAGTGAGAGGTGCAAACTTTCCTCGTGGCTTGGAAATCCTCTGCTATATCTGGGTCCTTCAGGTTATCGAGGTCAAACTTCATTCTCATGTAGTTTTGCTTTTTGACCCTCATCACAAGGTCATGGTCGCTTCCTCCTTCCTCCTTGTTTTGCCAATATTGACACTAGAATGAAAGCGCCTTTTTACCATGATGTAGTCTATCTGGTTGTGATAATCTTTATCTGGGCTGTGCCATGTCTATCTCTAGGACGCTTTGTGTTGGCCAAATGTGTTTGTCAGCATCAGATCATTGTAGCTGGCAAATTCCAGGAGAAACAGTTTATTTCATTCAAAACACACCAGCAACTTATGACCTAACATTAAAGTTTGCTCAAAATCAATTGAAATTTACTATACATGGTATTTTTATGTGCTGGTTTTAACTACGCATAACAGAAAGGGCTGGCAGGGGATTCTCCAACATTAAAGCACAGGTCATTGTCATATGCACTTAATATTCTATATGTGCAGACCGTTACGAAAAAACCGTAACGGTCCGTAACCAAAACTAGCTGAATAATTAGGGAAAAACATGGGAAATGAAGCAAAATTAAAAAGAACTTTGATTGTTTAGGTGTATTTATTGGTGTTTTACTAGTTTTGGCCAAAAAACCATGTTCATTACCAGCTAAATTGTAAAAAATAGCCAAAAACTGAAGATATCCAGTGTGTACTAAATTAAGTAAAATGACCCAGGAACTTTAGGCTTCTATCGTTTGATTCTGTGTTGCAGTATTGTCCACATGTTCCTTCTTAGTTCTTGCAAGCATCCCTTCCTACATTTGTATTCCAGTCCTCCTGCACAACGACTATATCTTTCTTTGAGGTCTGGTCTATTACTTATTGTATCTGGTCGTAGAAGTCAATCACAGCCTGGTCATCATAGTCTGACGTTGGGGCGTATGCTTGTATGATGGTGATGTTGAACGAGACTGCCCTTAGGCAGACGGTAATAAGCCGGCTAGAAATAGCCTGACAGCCCGTGATAGTGTTCACGATATCCTCATAAACGAGAAACCCAACGCCTCTTCGGTACTGAAGTACAACGTGTGGCCTTCCTCAGTGGCGGTCTCTTCAATTTTTTTCCAACGTGCTTCACATAGTCCAAGTACTGCTCATTTGTACCTGTTCATCCCATGCGTGAGCTCCTTTAGCTTCCCTGATGGTTTCAATGTCCTCACGTTCCATGTGCCAATGGTGATGTTGTTTCTGGCACAGATCCCTTGCACATCAGTTGCATACTTTTCACTTCTGTCCTGGTGCACAACAACGGAAGGCGCTTTCCTTGGTGACCCGGGCGACAACCGGTCCGGTATGGAATTTGAGTTAATATTCATTTCATGTGGTGTGCCTTGGGCAAGTAAGCTTGGCGGCATCCAACCCTCTTCAAGTTTTGCAATAGAATGCTGGTAATCCTGACTTAACGCCAACCGTTGACTCTTGAGAGTTCTACCGTTTGCCGTAGTAGTACCAAGCCGTTGACCCCAAGGGTTTTTCCACCAAGGTGACCATCCAATGCTTTGATGCCGACATTTTTACTGTAACCCTGGCTAGTGGGGTCTCGACCTTGCTCAAGGGTATCCCAGGGTGCAGTTTAATGCCGTACCCAGTGTTGCATTACTTTAAATACCCAGCAACTAGTGAATGCACAGGTTCAAAACAAAGATACAAAAACATATTCATATTTTAGGTAATGTACTTTACAGAGGATATGTGGTTCTTAACTTCAGGCCTTTTCGGTTCAAAAGAGTCCCACAATCTTCTAGGATGACCAATATGGTTATCTCTTCTTTCAATGTTTATAACTACTCTTTGACTCCACTACAAATCCTGGAGCTGTTTGAACATCCATGTGGTGCTCATGGTAACTATAACATTTACTCAGTAGGCACTAGCTTTATAATGCAGTGCATTTACAACTTCTGCAGTAATGTTTTGCAGTTATGAAAAACTCTGCATAGTCTTATCATAAAGTGTGTCTACCACTGTTTGAAATATTGCAGATAGCGATGGACACTAAAAAACTACGCAAAGGGAGTAATTATCAAAAATATCTTCTATTTATTGTTAGTTTTAATTGAATTGTTATTAAGTCAATAGCCGTAGAAGATTATTTATAAGAACCAAAAGCTAAGAAAATTATTTTTGAACTTAATTGCGTAGATCTTTGCCTTGCTAGCTAATTTAGATATAGCAATAAATCTTAGCTTCTGCTCCCAATGGCATTCACATTTTGTTAACATGCATGTATAGTAAAACAAGCATTTTATACTATACATGTGTGTATACTATACATGTGTGCAGGGAATGTGTTTTCTTCTGTGATTGGTGGCCGTACCAACATGAAGCTATATCCTGCTCTAGGCCGGAAATACTTGAAGCTTCAACAACTTCAGTACAATGGTAAGTTTTACTACGTAGTCAGCTATAATCATTTAATAATCAATCTCTGGTTTGGCTTTGCTAATCAAACAACCCTAAAAGACTGTTAACATTGTAGATTTTAAAAAGGTTTGAGTTAAGATCATTTTTAACAAATGGTATCCTTCTTTACAGCCTCATGACTGTATCCAAAAATAATTTAGCTGTAAATGAACAAGTAACATGTGCTTAATTTATTAAAATTTACAAGCAGTTGGTATTTTTTATAGATTTGTGTGGGACATGCAAAAACACAGTAATATTTTAATAATAAACATAATCTTTAATTATTGAATACTCATTAACAAACTATCTGTTCAAGCAAGAAGCAAAAAATATGTGAAATTAATATGTTAATGCAGGTCAATAAAATATTTTATTTATGTGCTCAATACAAGCTGTATTTAAATACAAGACATAAGTTATCTGCCAACCAAAACCAGGAAAAAATGTTGACCCTCCCACTATTGTTGCTGGGGGTGAAACATTGGGCCCTGTTGACGGTTTTGTGTACTTAGTAAGCAACCTATCATCAAAGGCAGATCTGGGGAGAGAGATTGACAGACGGCTTCAAGCTGCTAGTATTGCTTACAGCAAACTGAGGCAGAGAGTCTTTGACAACTCTAACCTGCAGTCAAGCACAAAGCTGAAAGTGTACAAGGCTGTCATCATACCAACACTTCTGTATGCATCTGAGACATGGGCTACCTACGGTACTGACATAAAGAAGCTAGAAAATTACCACATGAGGAAATTGCGAGGAATACTAGACATTAAATGGACTGACAAGCGCACTAATAACAGCGTATACCAACAAACAAAGATCCAAGCCTTGAAAGCCTCATCATCAGAACAGACTTCGTTGGTCAGGACATGTAGTGAGAATGAAAGAACACAGACTTCCTAAACTGATCCTTTATGGGGAGCTACAAATAGGTAAAAGATTGCAAGGAGGACAGAGGAAGCGCTTTAAAGACTGTCTCAAAGACAGTATGAAGCGTTCTTACATTAGAACAGAGACCTGGGAATGGAATGCCGCAAGGAGGACCAGATGGAGATTTATGGTTCATAAAGGCATGCAAATCTTTGGAGAAGAAAGAATGCCATGCAGAGATGAATTCAGAGCTGGCCGTAAAGATAGGCCTAGCTCAACAGACACACCAAGTGATGACCTCAAATGCTTCCGCTGTGACCGCATATGCAGATCACTGATAGGACTCAGAAGTCATCAAGCTACTTACAAACAGCTGTAGGCAGACATCATACTCTACTTAGAGGAATAGCAAAGAGAGAGAAGAGAGAAAGAGAGAGAGAGAGAGAGAGAGAGAGAGAGAGAGAGAGAGAGAGAGAGAGAGAGAGAGAGAGAGAGAGAGAGAGAGAGAGAGAGAGAGAAAAGCTGTATTTAAATATACATATATATTTAAATAATATTCAAATAAACTGCACATGAATAATGTATTGTACTAATATAAATAAAAAAATAGCGTCTAGCTGAAAAGCATCCAAGTTGGAAGCGTTTAAGTAGAAAATTTAGCCTAGCCTCTAACTGGGAAGCGCCTATCTGGGTTGACACCATTTTCTTCTGTTTAATTTGAAGAAAAACAACTTATTACTGTATGTTCATGCAGTGAGTAACATTTATTTTTTGTTTTTGTTGTTTCCTCAACCAGTGTTGCTGCTAACTTGTAGCATGGACAACTAGCACACTAGAGTTGTCTTCTCCCGGGGAAAACCAGTTCAAATGCACAATAAAGAATGTTACTCCAGCTCCTTTAATTTTTTGGAAGGTATGTTTTCACCAGCATTTCAAAATTGGTACAGGTTTATATTATTACAAATTAAGAGAACTCAACTTAGAATATCTTTTATTCTAAAGACTTCCAATGCACATTGTCACTTAGTTTACTAGTCAAAATTATCATCTGATAATTACCTTCTTAGTGTATTTTTAGACTTTAATAATTCTTACAGGTATATGGTTGGTTACCATTCACTGGTAGAATAGGTTGTTAAAGTCGGCTAATTGGAATTGTTTTCTATTAAGGCAAAAGAGTAATTCTGACCAAATACTCTTTGTAACATGTATCACTAATGGCCTTTACTGGGATTAAAACTGTCATCCCATGTTTACTAAGCAAGTGCCTTAACTACTATAGACCACAGCTACTTCCTATTTTAACGCTTGATTCAAGTGAAAGCTTTGTAACTTATGTTTGGTCTCATGAATTTCAGTAGAGCCAAGAAATATTGTTCAACTGAATTGAATTAACTGAACTTTATTTTTTCAGAAAAATATAGGTAGTGAAAAATATTTTTTGCAATAAACACCAAAAAATCAATATTAATCACAGATAGAAAGTTAAAAAACGTAGTAGATTTTATATAATTGCAGTAAATAAACAGTTCTTCCACCTATGAACTCCATAATCTCCAATATGAATTGAGAATAATAGTTAGTGTAGTAACTTGATTTCTTTTGTTACATATTTTATTTACATCATAGGTTTTAATTCTGATTTTTTTATGACTGCACCTTTTCTTTTATCTGCTACATTTGGATGTTGTTTTAGCTGAGATCTAACGGTTCTAGCACAGCTATAGGCCAAGGACTTCCTGGCTGGAAACTCAACCTTCAACCTGCAGAGACTACATTTCAGGAAGCAGTGAAGCACATGAGTATCAGATTGGAGCTGAGTATTCAACCAGGTTTCTGTCTCTTTTCACACAAAATATGTTTATTATATTATAATAGTTATAGCAGATCATCTTTAAAGAGCTTGATTTATGCATATTCATCGCATAAAGTGAATATTTGAATTTAATAAATATAATGCAAGTTGAAATTATTCTCATAAATGTAGTTTTGAGTTTGCCAGTGGTTACTGTAGTGTAATGGCTAGCAAGCTTGCTTGCAAGCCAACGGTTTTAGGTTTAAATTCTAGTGATGGCAAAAGTTTTATGCAATAACAGAAAAAGATGTTTCATACTGAATTGTAGACATATGCATGGTTAAATATGATCCTACTTTGATTTAGAAAAGGTTGGTCACTTTACCTAAGTTAGTACACACTATATCTCTAGTTTTGGGCAATTTTTCACAAATTAGCTAATATAATGAGTATAGTTGTTTTAACTAAATTAATAACATATTACCAAATACAACTAAATGATCATGGCTTTTCTATCTATGTTTTTTCTATTTTTTTGTAAAAACTCAAAGTAGGGCCACTCAGTGCGTATTTTCTCGAGCAAAAATTTTAACTACAAGTAGCATTAGTGAAGTCGAGAAACTATTAGCTAATAACATTTGTGTTTAACTTTACTTGTCTATAAAGTGCGAGATAAATTAAATTTTCATTCTTAAATCTCACTCTCTTCCAATAAAATGCAAGTTAATGGAATGTAGCACTAAATTAAGAAAAGCAGGCTCGCTAAATAACTACCAGCCAATTAGGTGATGACGACAGAAAATATTTGCACTTGTCGCTGAGTAACAAGGGCAAATATTTTCTCAACTCGGACAGTAGACACCTTTTCTACTTGTAGTGCAAATTTTCGTCTGCGAAAATACGTACCGTGTGGCTCTACGCTTAGATTTTTATATTAATGTGTTGCAACATGCATAATGTAAAATATGTATAATTTTTTCTCACCTATTTCCACTTTGTCCTGTTCGGGTAGTATATCATGTATAATGACATACTATATAATTTATCATATGTTGTCTATCATAAAATTTTCGTATGTACAATATATCATATACAAGTATTATAAGTTAAATCTATTTAGCACACAATTTTAATACTTTTTTTTAAAAAATAAGATGAAGGCTTCAGATATATTTATAACTAGAGTGAGGTAATTTTATATCATCTCCCATATTGTTGTGTCTCATTTACCTCCATTTTAGCAACACTTGGGAAAATGAGTGAAAACCACAATATTTTACCCTTACAACACAAGGCAATTTAAATGCTGCAGCTCATTTAAAACAGATATTTATTAATTAATCAGCAAGAAAGTATTTGGATTGCATCAACATAAAGTGTGAAGTACCAGCCAGCTGAAATAAAATATTACATAAAGTAATATTTATAATTTGCTCAGTTATCAGTTATTTCTAGCATATGCGATTATCTAATAATGATACTGTATTGATTAGACACGGCACAAAATAAGTTTTGTTTTAATTAGGAATGATTCAATAGATTATGAAGTAATAAGTAGTGTTTTGTTTGTTTCTCATATTTTATTAATTTCATCAAAGTTCAAAAGTAGTTTGTGTATCTGTATAATAAATGTGTTAAAACTTGAAACATTGACTTTTAGAAAGCATTGGTCAGTCGTTTGTACATCGACAGTTTGATTCAAGTCAGTTGGAGTGTGTTATAGCTGACGGAGATCTTATCTTTCCTGAACGACAATTCTACAAATCAGCTAAAAAGTTTAACCTAAGATTACCATGTTAGCATGTAATATATCATACTGACATTACATCATACTATACCATACTACAAATTGCTTTACACTGTATTACATTACCTTATATTATCTTATGTTGTGTAATATTGCACAGTTTTATATTATAGTCTATTACACAATATTATATTATTGTGTTTCATTATTTCATATTATACTACGTTATATCATCCTATGTTGCATTATGCTACTACAATATACCATACTGTATTATATTGTATTTCCTTATATTATATTATGTCATATTATGTCATGTCATATTATATTACAGGCAATTGTATCTCTTTGTTATGAAACGTGACTTGCCAATAAGTGCCACATGGTTAGACTAAACATGCACTCACTAATAGCCAGTGTTTTGGTATCTTATGAAACATACTAGTTCAAAGAATTTCAAGTATAACATGATTAAATTTTACTTTCAAAAACATGTTTTATTTTAAACTGTCTTTATAACTAATAAGTAGGCCTATAACATATGCAATTTGCGCAATTTGATTTATACTTCAATAATTACTATTATATATTAGTTTCTCGCTGTGAAGGTTTTCCAAATGTGTTGGTAGATGGTGCATCAGAGGTAAGCATGGGTACATATCCATCGAGGAACAGGCAGTTGGTGCTTTCATGTAGAAATGACTTCTCTCGCCCTCCTCCCATTGTGCAAATATTTTACGAAAACCAAGTAAGAGCATAATTATAATGCAAACAATAATATTGCATGTTCAGTAAAACAACTACATGAGCAACAGAAAGAAAACTGTGATTTAAAGTTTAGAAATTAGATTGAGTCCTAAAGCATATGCTTATAATTGTTTTAAAAAATATTAACAGAATCTAGTCATAATAACTTGAAAATAGTTTCGAAAGATATGAGAAAAGCATTGCTTAAAAAAAAACTTGATTCTACTGTAACTAATTCATTTTAATATCTGATTATTTTATGTAGAAGATTAGAGAAGCTGCAAAGGTAGGTTTAGTCACAGTGAGAACAAAAGGTCCAGGAAACTACACTTGTGTGGTTACTAATGGCCGTGATCAATATAGGCTGGAGAAATCACTGGAAATATCAGAAGTGTTTATCGCAGCAGAACTCAACAAGTATGTCCTCTTTATATATGAGTCAGTTTACTTCATTTAGTACACACCAGCAACTTATGACCTAACAATAAAGTTTGCTCAAAATCAATTGAAATTTACTATACATGATATTTTATGTGCTGGTTTCAACTACGCATAACAGTAAAGGCTGGGAGGGGATTCCCCAACATTAAAGCACAGGTCATTGTCATATGCACTTAATATTCTATATGTGCAGACCGTTACGAAAAAACCGTAACGGTCCGTAACCAAAACTAGCTGAATAATTGGGGAAAACATGGGAAATGAAGCAAAGTTAAAAAGAACTTCAATTATTTAGGTGTATTTATTGGTGTTTTATTAGTTTTGGCCAAAAAACCATGTTCATGACCAGCTAAATTGTGAAAAATAGCCAAAAACTGAAGATATCCAGTGTGTACTAAATTAAGTAAAATGACCCATATAGTTTTATGAAATGACTATAAAGTTTAGGTTAAATACAACTACTAGTATGTACTCTACCTAGTAAAATTAACATTTCATTTTGTTGTATGAAGTTAACAGCAAGCAATCCGATTTTAGTTAAGAAAATGTCAATATTCTATATTGTAGAACTGGGCCATATGAAGAGTTGGTAAGCATAATCCTATCATATTATACATACGTTCACTATAATATAGTATCACCTATTAAGAGGGTGAAACGTTTCTAAATAAAAACTAGCTGCCCGAATGTGGTTGCATTTGTGTCTATATAGCTTAGCAAGCTGCTCACAGTGAGATATATATTTACAAAAATCAAACTCTTGATTTACATTTCAGACTTTCATTCTCAATATTTTGCATTGCTTCTGTAAAAATTAGTAAAATGTTATAGTAATAAAATAAAATAAATAATGATACCCTTTGCCAAAAATGTACAACAAAACACTATAAAAAAGTATTAAATTGTACATGATGCAGAAGCTAAACACCTTTTTGCACCGCTTTAGTTAATTGTCTTCTATCAATGCCATTCTAATTAAACAATGCGTTATTTTAATTGAAGTAAAATATTTTAGTCAATGCTGCTAGGCACAAACTTTAGAAAAGACTGTACAATGTTTAGCATTTGTTCCTCACTGAGAAGGATAATCTTTTAGCTTCACTTCCTAGTGAATAAACTATAAAAATATATAGAGATGCTACTAATTTGCTAATAGTAGCTTGAAGAGTTCACAAAACTGATTTGTTTGTCATTCATACAGAATGATGCAGTAAAATTGCTCAGCTGTACAATTCATTATCTTTCAGTGCTGATTAAAAATAACGAGTTACTTCTATATAATGGTAATTTGGCATTAAGCTCTAAATACAAGCATCTACTTACAACAAGCAACTTCGTGTTTCAGATTCCAGCCAAAACCTCTCCTGCCCTTATAGCCTCTTTGGTGATATTCTCTACTGGGTTAATCATTGGAGTTGTCAGCCTTCTGATCTCACTCTGTTACAGAATTGTAGACTTCACCGCTCCCTCTTCTCGGTTTCTTTTTTACCCAGGATAGGGATTCACACTGTGAGGACTGCAACAGACTATATTCTCTAGGCTACACTAGGCTAGCCTTCTAGACGTTATACAATTGTTTGGGATAGCATCAAACATAACAATAAGTTTGAATATAACCAAATGTTTTTCTATTGAATATTTCTTTTCAATTCTGTGGTTTATAAATATATGATTAATAGTGGTATATAACATATATTAACTGTCTAGCATTATAGTGTGTTTACCTTTTTAGAAGAAAAGTGCATAAATCTTTCAACTCATAAAATCCTAAAAACTGAGAAAACCATCTTGGCTTCATGTGCTGTTATAATCTATAGACATTATACAACTGCAATTGCTGCAAATATATCAAATATGCTTTTATTTTATTTCTTTGCAATTTTCTCGTGAAGCAGGAGCAAACAAGGTCAGATTGGTGAGTTGGTGTGAGTGCACCAATTAGCATATAATATGAAGTATGGAAGCATTAATTGTGTTTTTTCATTCATAAAACATTGTGCATGCAAGGTATGTTTAGAAAATGAATTACAACTCGTATTTAAGAATATTGTCTTACATTCCAACACTATTGGTATGTGTCAATACTTTTGATTGAGTTTTGATAGTTTTTTGTGTTGATAACTTGACTGCAAAATACTTTGAAAATGCTGAAGGTAATGACTGCCTAAGAATACATACATGCAGCTATATATACTATTTCTATGTATGCACAATAACATGGATTTGTTTAATTTTAGTATGCACTTATATTTGCATTAATAAATACAATAATTGGTTTCATTAATTTTATTTCAAAAACTTCAATAGGTAAAGTTTCAAAATGCTAATAAATTAGCCAAAATTTTCTTCAGCTAACAAAAGGGTATTTGTTCACAAGTTTCCTTTTCCTTTATTCTGGTGTGTTGATTCTCTGCTAGTTGTGCTCACTCATTTCTATTTTCGATTTAAAGTTTTAACTCCTACAAGAAGTAGAGAAGTAAAACAATACCATAATTTAGATTTATCCCCTATTTCCAGCTTTGCTGCTTAGACAAAATATTTGCAAAGAAATTATGATCTCGAAATATTCAGTGTTTATAAGCTATTTCAGCTTCGCATACTTATATATTTGTTGCACTAATAAATAATATTACATAGGTTGATTATACGATTGCATAAACTTTATTACTAATAACAGTGCTAGGGTTTCAATTAGACTGTATAATATAGTCATTTATTTAATTATTATATTTAGTTGTTTTAAAAGTGTTTTTGTAAAATTATTTCTTTTTGAAGTTTAATGTATTTTTACATTTTTGTGGAATAGTTAGCCAAGAGTTTTTCTGTTAGGTCTGCAGTTATGTTTATTAAACCCAATTTGTTTAGTATATAGAGAGAAAAGCATATAATACATAAAAATTATGACACGTATTATTTGAATTTGAAGATGTAATTGAAAAGTTGACTTTATAGTGTGATTAATGCTGAAAAAGAGACTTGGGACTTTGGTTTACTCGTAAAACTCGTGAGCTGTAACATTATCAAAAATGAAAAAATGAAAAACTTTTTTTTATTTACCACTTTATTTATTTAAATAAATAATGCTTACTTTACTTATTCATATTATAAACAAAGTGGTGAATAAAAAATCATTGTCTATTTTTAGAAAATGTGTTTCAATAAGATTGTGATACAGCGTAACTGTATAATAATATGCTATTATAACATTCAATGGTAGAAATCTCAAACTTTGTTTTAAATTAAAGATATTTGTTTTGATTTGCAAAATGAATAAAAAATTTACAAAATCCAGAATAAAAAATTGTCTTAAAGCCATTAATTTACACTTCTGTTTTTTTTAAACAGCCACTTTTCATCTCCAAGTAAAGCAGCCAGTCTTTTGTTGTAAGGTTTAAAGAAATCATCAAGTAATTCCAGAGTTGATTTGAAAACAGAGTTCTTGTTTCCTACGTTGGCTCTTTTCTTAATTTTTTCCTCAAGAGTCTTGTTCCCGATACTTAATTTAAAAAATTGAGACACTTCTTTTATTGTGAAAGTCTAAAATAAGACAAAAATAGTATATTACGTGAACAGAAATTTAAAACACCAGATATTTACCTTATATAATCTTATAGTCAATAATTAAGTTGACTTCATAATCAGGGAATTTTTGATTATATCAAACAAATGCTTTTCATGTATATTTTAATAATAGCTAGGAAGAAAGCTGTTATATTTGTTCCATGAGCTTTCACTTTGTTTTATGAAGTTTGCTCATAATTACTGTTTTGCATGGCAGGGTGTTAAACAGTTTTCTCTTAAAGAATTATTTTAATTTATTTTGTATGATTTTATTATTTTTAGAATAATCTAGTATAATATTATAGAAAATTAGATGTTTACCGTCTTACTGTATTCGCTAGTAGTTTTAATCATAATTTGATCTCTGGGTATAAACTTGAATGTTTCCTCTAACATAATAATATAGAGACTGTGAAGAAGTAGTGACTGTAACATAGAAATAAAAGACCAGTTGAAAGATATTAGGCTAATATGTCCTTGAAATGCAAATTTTTTCAAAATATTCAAAATATTCAAATATTCAAAATATTTTAGGCTTGATGTGATTTAAATGTAGTTAACCAAAATTAGCTAGTAAGAATTGCAATTTATGCACTTTTCCAGTTATTCTGCGTCATGTATTTTGTACTCAAAGCAAGATGCATTCTGTTTTTTTTATAGTTAAACAATATTATTTAAATTACAATAAAATATAATTGTACATACACGAAACCGGGTTTTCCTATACACATAATTAGGACCTATAAACTTATAAGTAATGTTAATATACCTCCATTTTACCATCATGCGCGTCAGCCGAGTAAAAACAACCCAACTCGCCCAGTTTGTCTAAACATGCTTTGAGCTCTAGAAGGTTCCCTCGTATTACATTATCTACGAAAGTGGCGTTCATTTGCTTAAGAGTTAACTTCTTATATACAAGGCCAAGTCCGTGCCAATGGAATAAATAAGAAATGGCTCTAGAATAGAAATATCAACTGCTTATACAAATAAAGTCTCTACTTATGAAACTTTTATTTAATGTATGTTATATAGTATGTGGTTTCAGGTTCAAATCTTAGTAGGGGCAAAATTTTCATACCTGTCAGCAACTTCATTCAAGAAAAATTGCTAAAAATATTGCATTATTTATTAAAATTTTAATTTATTTGATATATCTTTCACTATGTTCAATTGATTGTGTCTGTTGCACAAACAATAAGTACCATGAAACAATAATGAGAGTTGTTTATCTTTGATTATCCGTTCAGTATCTGATTGGTACCACAAAAGATAATGAGTGAGCAACTTGTTTCATAACTCTGGAAGCAAGCTCTGGCTTAAGCTTTTTTGCGAGCTGACAGTAAATTGTGCATTAACTTTGTACTTTGATGTTGAAAATTTTAGATTTAGTATTCTCATTTTAACTGCATGATAGATGATTAAACATGCCAAAGACAACACTTGCTTCTGCATAGAGTGTTGGTAGTAGCAATATCTCAATCTTCAGTTACGAATTACTTTGGGAATTTGGGTTATGAGTTATTTAAGCCCATTTATTGAAATAATTTGAGTCATTATCAAATTGATGGTTTTGGTTTCCTAATTGTTAGAGTTTTGGCAATATTATATATTGTTGAGCTAGCTATTAACTGAAATGGTGTTACTGTTTGAGTGTGTGTTTTTTCTGTTCGAATGTGCTCATATCAATAGAGTTAAAGTAGGAAGTATTGTCATTTCCTACTTGGTTCACAGAAAGCTGGTGCTCACAAACTTACCTGTCTGTAGGATTTCTCAACTGTATGTAAAACCTAGTGGACCTTGTAGCCATAAATCCCAACAGTTGTGTAGCTGTTATCACTTTTACATGAGTGTCATTAGACCATCGTCTTCTGTTTATTGCTATATTCCCTAAATAATAAAAAAATTACATATTATACAACAAAAAGGCTCATCACATAATAAACATACAAAGTGCAAATGCAAACAAAAAATAGTTGAAAACTGAAACCATCAGTTAAAAGCATAGATTTTTTATCAATTTGAATTAAAATATATTTAGAGTAAAAACAGTACTAAAAGATGTAAACACCCAGACTTCATTAGATATTAGATCAATAAAATTATGTTTATTGTCTTGATCAAAACTGTTTTTGTTTTTATATATTGCTTTCAATGTTGTTTTTAAAGATATTTTCATAGGGCAAAGAATTGTTAAATAAATCTTACGCCTGAGCAAGCATCAAAGGAAGTTATTAGCGTAAGTGTGTCTCTTCAAGAGTTTAAAGTTATTTAAATGACAATAATATATGCTTTTTGTAGTTTTTATATTTTATAACACATTTTCATCTTCATTATATATGAACTTAAAAATAACTTTTTTAAGGTTTCATTTCACCCTGAAAGTCAATCACTCATCATACAAAACTTGGTCTCATATCAATAAATTGGCTGCTTTATACATTAAACTGGATACTGCTAGAAAGACCTATGCCGTATACTGGCCTGGAGAACCACATATAATAATTTTTTGATAGAAGATGTTAGCTGACTGTTTGTAGAGGTAGCCCGAGAAAAAGGAGAACCTTTGTAACAAATGTGGGTACACCTCAAGGTGATTGCCTTAACCCTACTCTCTTCACGCTATATCTTGAAAAAGCCTCCTGCTTGGTGAAAACCTCAAGCTAACCAGCAGCTCTAGGAGACCACAGCTATCTTTTCCTCACATCTGAGCCAGAACTACCAACTGCATTGGGAGACCATGACTATGCAAACTACCATTACTCCAAAGTTTTAATTAGTCTACAATATATGCAGATGATAATTGCTGGGTGTATGGCAACTGCAGCCATACATAGGGATAATCAGCTCAAAGATTTTATCTATTCTGTCACAGAGAGATCTACAGATCAATTTTGCAAAGACAGAGAAATATCTTATTTCCAGAAAATTGTAAATACTTATGCTCAATCTTTCAAACACAAAATGACATAGACAGATGCAACCAACTAGCAGCAATGCCTTACAACAACATTAGCAGCGTACTAACACACAACAGAATCAGTCTGAATTTTAAGATGAGGCTCTTTCATGGGCTAATAGAAAGCACCTTTTTTATAACAGTGAGCCATGGACAACCACACAAAAGGGAAGTGACAACATCATCGTATGCCAAAGAAACCTCCTAGATAAGATATTGAAAATGGGATGGCCTCAAAAGATTAGCAATAGTGAGGTATTTAAGAAGACATTGCAGAAACCTTGATTATAAGAACACGGAGAGTAAGAGGGCTCAGACACTCTTCCAGACTACCAGAAAGTGCACCAGCTGAGCAAGCATAACATCCTAGAAGGGCAGGAAAATACCATGGGTTGATACTGTTGAAAAACCTCAAACATATTATGCTAACATTACACTTGATTAATTTGTTGAGAACTGGAACAAGATGGAAAAGTGTGGAGGTCAATATAGTGGCAAAGATAGCAGATAGATGCTATGAGCTGATACAGGATGCAACCCCGTTACAGACCTTGTCAGTAAGATAAGAATATATATATATATATATCTATATATATATATATATATATATTTGGTATTGATACAATTTTGGATATAAAATAAACTTATATATTCATTTTATGGACTACAATATTGTTTCACGTAGTGCAAGCTACGATCATCAGGTCGTTGTGTGTACGGTTGAGTGATTTTGTTTTGAAATTAGCATTGTTTATCTATCGTTACGCTGGAATCACTGCGTTTCCATGACTGAGCATAATGCGAATGAATGCCCCGTACGGATTATTTGTGGTTTGTGGTTTCAATTAACTTATATTTGCGGTTTGATTCGATGTAACTGTTTCCATCACTGCGTTTCCATGAAGGCGAATGAATGCGTACGAGTGCCCGTACGGATTGCATCGAAGGAAAAACCACACGTTTCTATGCAATCCGTATGAAGTTATCTTCTCTTTGCAACTGTGACTGCTGAACTAAAATGATAATTAATATGGCCAACTTTGAGTTTGAGTTCATGCACAACGGCAATTTTTTAATTCTGTCCCCACTTTTGATAGATTAAATCAATCAAATACACAAACTTTGAGTCAGTTTATTTAAAATAAAAAAGCTTAAACCAATGAAAGCATAAAGTATTTTTCGATCGATAAACTTAAGCCAAAAAGTAATTTAAATTTCCAAAATGAAAATAGCTGTCAACTTATTTTTAGCTTGGAAAAGCTTTGGCTTACGGAAATTTTTTATAAATTTAAGATGATTAGTAACTATTCTAAATAATAGCAGCTATGATAAATAAAATGATTTAAATTTTTAAAAGCCGAAGTTCACTTTAGCGTAGGTTGTAACTTATAATTATTGTTTACATCGCGTAACTATGTAACTAGCCGCCACAAATGCTGATCTCTGCCTCCGGCACAAAAGGTTTCATTCGATTTAACCGAACTGAACCGAACCGAACTGAACCATTTCCATTATGCGCATAATGCGAAGGAAAATTTTCATCGAAGGAGCCGTTCGGTGTAATTTCCGGCTGCGGTTTTGCTTCGATGCAACTGTTTCCATAGGGCGAATGAGAAAATCCATTCGCATAATGATAATGGAAACGCAGTGAATGTCTTAACTAGCGTCTGTTAAATGCACAAGTAAAAATCTACGCTTATGTCTGCATGTGGTGGAGAGCTCTTTTCGTTTGTTGAAGGAGAATAATTCCAGTTGTTTTAAAATTATATATTTCTCATAGCTGCATAAGTTACATCGGCAATGCTCGTGACTCCTAGGTGACTCCTAGAGTCACTTGAGCACTCTGGCTTGAGTTTACACACCTTTTAAATATGCTTTAGTAAAACTATAAGTTTCTACTATTGCGAAGGTGTGGGCCATGGTACTCTGTTCTGTGCTGATGAGGGGACAAATTCCGAAACAGCTGCTGTCCACAGATTGATATATATATATATATATATATATATATATATATATATATATATATATATATATATATATATATATATATATTAGAAGAAATAAAATATATATAATTATATTAAATTTGCGTTATGTGTTTTTGTATCGAAATGACTGTTGGTATTATTTAAAAACTTGAAATTAAAATTTTAAGTATTTTTCTGATATTATGCTAGAATTTCATATTTATCCTAAACAATTGAACTTAACTTCAAACTATTGTAGTAAAGCTACAAACAAAGCTAATACTCGTAATTTAACTTTAAGTTAATCTTGTTGCTTAAAGCCACCTTCTATAATCATTTTAAAGTTTCATGAATAAAGTCATACTATAAAAGTCATAATTATTTGCCTTACCTGGTCCAAAGTTTATGTAGCTCCCACCTGGATTGATTCTACCTTGTTTAGTATGCTTAAAATAATCTAGTGGGCAAGTAAACTTTTTGTTTGGCCAATAACCCTGTGGATAATAACATTACATGTCATAACTACATTAGAATATAACACAACACAACTCAGTGTAGTGTAATGGGGAGAGTTGGGCTAGTTGAACCACATGCTCCAAAATTTCTTCTTTAAATCATTGTACCATTTTATCATCTTTCCTTGAAAGTGCTTCAGGTGAATTACTATACATAAATGGAAATGTATAAAATTAAAGCAGAAGTTTTCAGGTGAGTGCTTTTCACATTTTTGCATAAAAAATGAGCAAACTGCAAAGCTTCTCAAAGTTTTTTTATAGCCCAGTCAAATAAATTCAGGTATGCATTTTCAACATGATCTCAAAGCTGAGCAATAAACTAAAGTTGCAGACATATCTCACCTGCAGCAGATATTGACAATAGTTTGTAGCGTGATAGTGTTGGGCTAGTTGAATCACATATGAAGTGGGGCGAGCTGAACCATGTACAACTTGCCTTACTAATTATATTCACTATGTTCATTACAATTGGGCATATCAACTTTTACATTTAAGTTTATATTTTCCTTAATTAAAGTCTTTCTCACATCAATATGTGAATTCAAACATACATTTACTTCTTGAATGAATGAAAATGTAGGTCAGCCTATTCTGCAAATATTTATAGAATGATGCAAAATTACGCACAGAAAGCAAACAGGGGAGCAGATAAGGAAAATTAACTACTGCAATAAATGCGGTAAAGCTAGGCAGGGGTGTAAATCATCTGCCATTGTTGAGATCTCAGCCAGTGGAGATTGAGCCTTCAAACGGTAAAATGTTAATTATGCTCAACTACACTTTGTATTTTCTGATGTCATATGAGAGGACCTTTTTTACATATGTAACTTGTTTATGGATGAGTTACAGACAATAAAACTTTTAAAAGCTTTCCTACACCAATTTGCTGCTGCTGCTGCTGCTGCTGGTGCTGCTGCTGGTGCTGCTGCTGCTGCTGCTGCTGCTGCTGCTGTTAGGGTTTTAAGTGTCTTTTGCTTTGCCTATCTTCGAGATGTTAAATTAGTAAAATGAGAAATCACATTCAGGGTTTCTGTTATTAATTTATGCCAATTTATTCTGATTGTTTTAAATGATTTTTATTGTTACTCTTTAATAAATAGTTTCTCAACTTGAAGGATAGGTAAAACAAATTATTTTACTGGATAAATGGCACTGGTTTAATTTTCACACAAGACAGTTCAACTTGCTCTCTACCGAACTCGTTTTGCCAAAAAACTTACAGTCAAAAACTTGGCTCTATCTTAGTGAGTAAAAAACGTTTGTGCATTCAAGTTCAATAGGCAAATACAGCAACATATGATTGACTTTCATGGTGCTGGTCTTTGGATTGGCAAAAAAAATGTTTTAAAACTTATTGCATATGGTTCAACTATCTCCACTTTCCCCTATATATCATACTATAATGGAATAATACATTATGTCATTATGTACTAAAGCATTGCCCTAATGTATCATAATAATTTATGCTACAATATAATATTATAGTGTAGTATATATTATGAGATAATAAAAATTTAAAACAACATATAGAAGCTAAGGATGGCACTTCTACTAATGCTAAAAGTAATACTCGTACTAATACTAATACCAATGTTGTTACTTCCAATTTTGATGCCAGTGTAGATCAAGTTTTTTTAAATTTTATTACAGCATATAGTCTAGCCATCAACGATAACAGTTAAAAACTAATCGTGTTATATCTACGCTTTATAAAATGCATGTCTAATTATAGCCAATATGATTGTTTTGAATAAGTGGAAATACAAGTGAAGCATTCATAAAACGTAAATAAATAAATATACAATGCAAGTCAAAATAAAAATGATTATTATAGAGTAAGAACCTGTAGAGTCTGGGCTGTTTGCGAGTGATTCACAAACCACTTGGAAAAATCTATTGTCGCACTCTTTCTCATGCCAATAAGATGAAGGTTTGGAAAGCAAAACATCTTCTTCAATACTCTAGATAATCAAGGAAACAAGGCACTAATAACAATGATTGTATAAAAATGAAAACTAGCTTATAATTCCTTATATAAAGTAATAATAAATTACAAAATCAGCCTTTATCATTTTTTATAAAAACTCACTAGAACTGCTAACGTCAGTTTGAAACTTTCTTAATTTTTACGAGAAATATAAATAAACTTCTAATGCTGAATTTAACTTAAATTTTATAGTAGCGAGAATGTTTAATTTAAAAACAGTTAATAAATTGATAAAACTATTCAAGGACAATAGAATGTTAATAAGCATTTGTAAGAAAACGCAGCTACTATTCTCACGATTGGTTATGCGCCTTTGCTTCGACACTTGATATCCAGCAATGGGCATTATATCCACTTATATAACTAGTTTTTGAACAACTTGATAAATCTTCGTATATTATCTAAAAATAGAATAATATTTTTGCCTCATGGTTTTTAAGATTTTTATAACTTTTGGTTGAATTTAAATTGTCAAACAACTTGTCAAATATATTATACAATAATATAATATATCAGATATTGTACAAAAGTAAAAAAATATATTTCATAATAAGACATAATATATTACAATATATCATATAATTTACAATATTTGGTATAATACATTACACTATATTATATTATGCCAGCTCTATATACATTGTATTTTTTTCTCACCTGTTTGGTTAGCGGGTTTATATACATTGTATATAGTATAATTATGATAATAATTTATATTATAATGTACTCTCTAAATATTCAATATTTCACAAATATATACAATTTGTTCCAAGTTACATGTTGAGGCTTTATAAATAATCGAAAATTTGTACAAAATAATGCAAGCATTAAAATTGTGTTTATACCTTTACAGTAGGGCAGACCTGGGTGATACGGGCCACTTAATTCCACAGCCTATACTGCAGACTACGGTTGATTGTTTTCAACGTGTGCATGAGTGCTATTTTTACTGACATACTGCAAACAGAATTTCAATCATTTATACAGATGCTGAACTGAGCTATAATCGAACCCTGGTGGACCATATATGAAAGATTTACCATGTAACACTGGCTTGAAATCTTCACTTCCTCGTTTGCAGCTTGCTACCGATTTGAGGTAAAGGTGACAGTTCCACAATTAACTTGGTAATTGTTGCAGATGATGACTGAGGTTAAAAAATGGTTGCTCCCCCCCCCCCTGAGATTCAAACCTGAGACCTTTGGCTTGCAAGCAAGTGTGCTAACCATTACACCACAGGGACTAGTGAGTAAACTCAACACTACAGAGGTGTGGGTTGTTGCTAAGACTTTTTCAATGTGCTACAGATACCAAAGACGAACCTGCTCTGCATAATTAGTTTTTTTTTATTTTAAAAAAGCTGAGACTTAGTGGTTGCATTCGGTATGATGTGTGGGATGCAATTGTAACAAACTGGATTCAATTTTGTCTCGAAAATTTCCAGATATCAAAGCTGATGTGGCTATAGTGATTAAGGAGAACTTGGTTATCTGTACTATCTTTTCTTGCTGAAAGTGCTGAAGCCACTTTAAAAAAAATGTTTTGTAAACCCATCTACTCAGAGCAGTCACCTACAGATTATGTTGATGTACCATAAAGCAGGCGTGGGGGGTCATTCTTATTTTTTTGAAAATAAGCATTGGTGAAGTGGCTTCTTGCAAAGACGTCTTTTTTTACCTTTCCTGCATCTAATGGTTCTAGGTATCCCAAATTGCTTTGCAAATTGCGGCAAATAATTTCATTTCTTTGCACTATCAATAGTTTTTTTAGTACCTCCTTACTTCAAGCATTTCAAATATTTTTGAAAGAATATTTAGGCATCTGAGATACATTGCATGAGTGTAAACATTTCAAGTACATATTCTATAGCAACTGACTATAATGTTTTCTAATCAATATTTAAGGGTTTTAATGCCTCAGTATTGTTTGAAATAATTAAAAAGTAGTATTATTTTCTCCTTGGTTACTGCAAAACATGCATGGCCCATATCACCCAGGCTTCCCTTAATTTTTTGGCATAGGTATAAACAGAACCTAAAAAAAGTTGTAGAGACACTCTAAAGCATTTTCACATCAGCATGTCTTTTAAATCATGCGGTATAGTAAACAGCATTGCAGTAACAATATTATCATTTTATGTGTAAATCCACACTTCATGTTCCATTCGTAATGTTGCAGACTGTTGGAAATGCAGTATTAATGTCCAATAAACATAATGTACAGGTGGTTTTACTCTAAAATTACTGTTTGAGGGTAGTCTGCAGTCTATTTAGTACTTTATGTTAGCTCTAAACCTCATGAGAGGCTGCAGTGGCAGACAAATTGACAATAATTACCTCCATGTAATGCTAAGCTATATCATAAATATAAAATCACATAATGAAAGTTTTCATTCTTATGACCTTTGCCTTCTCATTGGAAGTGCATTACTTTGTAACTAAAGTTAATGTACCTGACAAGGTGGATTATTCTGTCCTGAAAGTAAGACTTTTTGACTTCGGTTAGAGGCTTTAAACAATTTTTCTGGAGGTGATTGTTTTAGTTTTGCTGAAGATTCATGGAGTTTTAGAAATTCCAGGTTATGGGGAGAATCTTTTGATTCGAATCGCCAAAAGTTTAAACTCATGTGCAGCAGAAATAGCAGGCATCCCCCATATAATACAAACAAGGCATTTTTAACAAAACCCATCTGCAACACAAAGAAAAATTAAAATTCAGTGCTAATTTGTATTAGCAGTTAGAAAAATATACATAGACTATGTTTTCAGTCCTCAAAAATTCCAAATTACTGCACGCAGTCACCTTCAAATCAAAGCTTCTTATTAATCCGATTATATATCGCGATTAACAGAGCTTGATTTATAGCATAACATTTCCTTAATTCTACTTTTTGTATAAAAATCAACTGCAGTAAAACTAAAAATGATCTTTAACTGGATTAAATGTATTAACTAGTTGTAAACAGTTATAATAATGATGTAAGATTTAATGTATCAATTTGCTTTGGAATACCAAACTTCCTACGAAGTATGCTTTAGACTTAGTTTTGGTACTGAAGTAAGCATCGTAGATAGGCTGGGTTTAAGATGTTCTGCAGGTGAAACCTAACATAAAGGAAACAAAATTATCGGCACAAAACTAATAAAATAAGTGATGTCATCATATAAAGCTGAAAAATTACCTTCTTTGTTGCATAGTCATATAACATAGTTAGTTGTGCCTATAGATACAGCTAGAGATAATATGCAAAAATAAGAAAATAAACTAAATAGATTTCAGTTTTATACATGAAATATATACGGATATGCTTCACCTTCAGATGCAAGTCACACTCAATAGCCACACTAGTTATATCTCATAGCTTACCAATGAAGCTCTAAAGTTTAGATAATCAGACAATAATTGATCCAGTATTGATGAGTTTGTTTTTTACAGTATACAAATTACAATATGTTAACAAAGCAGTCATGTATGGATAACAGAAAACAATGAGTACCAAATGTATAGAAACATGTACATACATGTATCACTGTGTGTGTGTTTTAGTATAATTACATTAGTTTATGTTAGTGTTTAATCTGTTCATAGCTGAATAGAAATAGGCTATTGATTAATTTTAATATTTATTCAGTACCTCTAGCTCGTAAACCCAAAACCGGTAAAAACTGACATATAATGAATCGTTGACATAAAGAACAGTAGAATACAATTACAAAGTATGTGACATGTTATTATAATAAGAGAAGACAATTGCAAATCACATAACATTACAACATGCTCCTTTGAGTGTTGGTGTAAAAGATTACACAAATCAAAACCACATAGCTTTTTAAAGTGAACATAACAATTTATAAGTAATCTATGATGTAACAAAACCATACTAACATATATAAATACAAATAAGGTGATTAAACTAGGATGTGTATAATACATTGTAAGATATTGAAAAGTACTGTAAAATCATGTAACATACTGTAAAATACTACAACACGATGCAATAGGCTGTAGTACGATGGTATACACTGTAATATACTCTAATCCGCTACAATACATTGTAATACACTGAAATATACTGTAATACATTGTAATTTATTGAAAAATGCTATAATAAACTATAATAAATTATCAGACAATGTAATATATAATAATGTTCCGTAAGAACTTGTAACACACAGTAATACAATGTAATAAACTGTAACATAGTGTAAGACACTGTAATATACTGAAGTATACATTAATACCTTTTAATTCAAAGTTTTACACTGTAATATACTGTAATGCACTGTATGATACTTTACCTTGCTATAATGTACGGCAATACACTACATTACAATGCAATACAATGCAATACACTGAAACATACTGTAATACATTGTAATATAAAAAATACTGTAATATTCTGCAACACACTGTAAAATACTGAAACGCACTGCAATAGACTGTAATACAATATTATACAATGTTATACACTGTAATATACTGTATTACACTGTAATACATCGTAATAGACCGCAGTATACAGTAATAACAAGTTTTTATGATTAATTTGTATGATGCAGTAATATCTAAACAGACCAATGTTGTCCTTTTAGTTTATGTTCATGTTATTGAAAGATACATCATTAAA
The DNA here is from genome assembly GCA_964035545.1 of Bugula neritina. Lineage (NCBI taxonomy): Eukaryota > Metazoa > Bryozoa > Gymnolaemata > Cheilostomatida > Bugulidae > Bugula > Bugula neritina. The sequence continues at coordinate 11,409,759 of OZ037767.1, forward strand.
CCGAATAGGTGTTTTAGATTTCCTAGGTACACGGGATGGCAAAGGTATCACATCTGACCTATTTCTAACAAAACTGTCTTATTAGCTATTTGAACTTTGCATGACATTTCATCTAGTTGCCCACTTGTTAGTCCTTTTCTGGTGTTATCTTTAACAAGAATCGACTCTCCCTCTACAAGTGGCTTGAAGGAATTTATCTTTGGATTCATGATTAGATTTTATTTTGTATCTGTATTGGTTGTTAGCCACCTTAAAGCTGTCGTGGTCTGATAGCTTTGACAACAGATCATCAGGGTGTGTTGCCAACGTTGTACGTAATTTACACCCTAAAAGGAAATTTGCTGCAGAATACATCCTGAATAGTGGAGAGAGGAATGATAAGCTAACAATGCTAAATATGAATCTTGTTCCTTCTTTAACATGACTCAACACTTTGTACAGCACGTTCTGTAGAATACTGCAGGTTACTTTGGTCATATTGTTGACCTACAATTTTATTTGGTCTGTAGAACTATATAATGTATGTTTGGATTTATATATTGATGTCAGAAATACTTTAATTAAGAAAAATATAAACTTAAATGTAAAAATTGCTGTGCCCAATTATAATTAGCATAGTGAAAATAATTAGTAAGACAAGTTGTACATGGTTCAGCTCGCCCTACTTCATATGTGGTTCAACTAGTCTCACACTGTCACACTACAAATTATTGTCAATATTTGCTGTGAGTGAGGTATCTCTGTAACTTTAGGTTATTGCCCAGCTTTGAAAGCATGTTGACAAAACCTGCCTAAATTTTCTTGACTGGGCTCTTAAAAATTAAGAAGATATGCAATTTTGTATAAAAAATAAATTTTAAGTTTGCTAATTTTTATGCGAAAATTGTGAAAAATACTCCCCCACCTAAAGAATTCTGCTTTGATTTCATACATTTCTATATAACTAGGAGTTTAGCTAAAACGCTCTTAAGTGAAAGAGGTAAAATAGCAAAAGAAAAAAATTTAGAGCATGTGGTTCACTTAGCCCCCAGGGTTCAACTTTTTTTACTTTCCCCTACTTTACAACGCCTCATTATAATATTGCATCAGGAAATTGTATAATGCCTGTTTTTCTGTAGTATAGTGCTATCTAGGGAGTTGTCTCACTAATTTTTTTCTTTGGCATCTTGTCACATATACTGGGAATAGTTTGATGAAAGTACATAGATTGATTAGAATAATTTATATTTTCACTGCTATACTTTCGAAATAATGTAAAACGTCACAAATTTTCGACACTTTGTAGTTAAATGCAACTAATATTATGCAATGAGAGACAATTATATTTTATATTAGTTATAATTTTTGGGGTTTGAATTATAAGGAATTTAAAAACAAGGTGCTGTCCTAAAATTTTTAACAATACTCTAAATTGCATTTCAACACTATAAGATTTACTTCTTTACTGCTATACAAACTGTTTATAATTACAGAACGCTTACTTATAGATTGTCTTGACTCTTCCATACTCCATATTACTTCCATCTACAATAAACTTGAAAGAACAACGTATAGGCTCTTCGTACACTAAAATGACAAATACACATTAATTATCTACCATTACACTAATTGATATTCTAAATCAATATCCAACATCTCTCGGGAAAGATAACTCCGGATTTTATCAATTGCACCGTGTTCAAAGTATATGTATAATGTTTCTGTAGCACAAAACAAACAACATATTTTCAATGTAACCTCTCTCTCTCTCCCTATTTCTCTCTCTCTCTCTCTCTCTCTCTCTCTCTCTCTCTCTCTCTCTCTCTCTCTCTCTCTCTCTCTCTCTCTCTCTCTCTCTCTCTCTCTCTCTCTCTCTCTCTCTCTCTCTCTCTCTCTCTCTCTCTCTCTCTCTCTCTCTCTCTCTCTCTCTCTCTCTCTCTCTCTCTCTCTCTCCCTATTTCTCTCTTTCTCTTCTCTTAAATATGCAGCAGGACAACTTTATGCAATATACCCTTTTCCAACAACCTTGAGATCCCTTTTACAATTACGGGTTGTGTACTTCCAACATGAAAAGTTTCGAAAAAAGTAAGCTTGAATGCATTTTTGTGGTTTTGGCTACTGAGCAAAGCTGGATTGATTGTGCTGACTGTCATGGCCATGCACTTTATATGTGTCGACCTTTCAAATCTGTGGTCCAGTTTCACAGAGTTCTAGTGACTTTATAGCATCCTTCATTTTGTATACTCTGTTCAGAAGTATGGGTTTAGTAGCAGTTATCTTCACCTGCTGCACTCCCACTGTAATATAATAAGTCAGATCTGAGGTAAGGACACTTAAAGTGAACATTCACCCTGAGCATCTAAAGTACAATATTTATTATGCGTTTTATAATAGTATTATATTTGTAGTTTGTCATTATGCTTAACAAAGAACAGCTAATAGCAGTGTGCATGCTGTTTGAGTCTAATCATCCAACCAACTCAAAGTACTATAAGTTGTGTATAAATAAAGGAGCCATAAAACTAAACTAAAATGCCACGATTTACTTGGAATAAACTCAGAGAACATATATTTCTCTTCCTCTGCTTTAGCTTGGCTGGTAAAACTTACTCTATAGCTACATGTACATAAGTGCTACAGTCACTATATACTTAGGGAGTAGTTTTATAATGAAAAGTTGTAATCAAAGAAATGTTTACTTTCCTAAACTGTCTAGGTGCTAGTTATTTATTGTTATATTATCAAAAGATGTTAGAGTTCCAGCTTAATTATAAGTTGGCAGGAAACTCAGCTTAAGTGGCCTTAGATAGCTACAGTTGAGTTTTACAAGGACATAGCTACAGTTGTGTATCCTTATTTTATTAACCTTGATCTCTGATTACTGACTGTTGGCTGTTGAAATGAATATTGCTCACATTTATGCAGACGGAAAATGGTATTCAGATAAAGCTCACTTGTCTGTCATTGGAAAAGACGAGAATCAGGAAAGTAGTAAAATCATTTTCCAGTTGAGTTTTCCAACGACATGGGCCACATATGACAGGTAACTGCTAAACCGCCACCACATAATACTTGTTATATATAAGTTATATGTGCGTGTGTGTGTGTGCGTGCGTGCGTGCGTGCGTGCGTGCGTGCGTGCGTGCGTGCGTGTGTGTGTGTATGTGTATATATACACATAAAACTCACACAAGTTTATAGTCACCATCCTGTGAGAAACCCCTGGTGGAAAAGTTATTTTTGTAAAGTGGCTAAAGGATTTTATCATAATAAATATGGCAGAGAAGCAATTATGACTTTAATTTTCATTATTATCTGTTGACAGATCTAGTCTACTCAAACACTTTTTCTGTTGTGCAGTAATTAAAATAATATTGATAATTTCGCTTATTTTTCTGCCTTCTGCTAACTTTACAAGTAAATTTTTACTCCTCTACAGTTTACCAAACTCCTTGTTTAATTGGTATAATTAAACCATTCAGGGCAGGAAACTCGAAAGCTATTTTAGTCTTTTTACCTATTAATTCAATAAGTTTTTTTTCAGAACTAGAGTGCAAAGAGCACTTCTTTGTTAAGCATATATATAAGCCCTGCAAATCTAAAAGTTCAATTTTGCCACTCTGTTAAACTATCATTAATTTGGAAATATTGTTGGCTTATTAATAAGTGTTTAATAACACGTTGTATTATTTTTAACAAGATAACAGCAGATTTATCTGAAAAGTACTAAAAGCAATTTTATGATAGGAGGTGCGTAGCTTTTAAATTATTATTGATGTTGTAACAATTAACATTGCACAAAGTGGAAAAGTACAAAAAGAGAATAAATCATTGTTCAATACCTTAAGTTAGTTATCAACAAAACTATATGTAAGTGTTTTTTCTTCCATAGCAGTTGAAGACTGGTAACCTGTTAAATTTTACCTTCAGGTTCAGCTTTCTTGTTGAACTTCAAATGAAGCACAGTGGTGGAACATTCTCATTCATAGAGTTGGAACCAACTTGTCAAACAACGGGACGTCATACCTGCCCAGCCCACGATTTTCGAGAATATCTAAAATCGGTAACTGCAACCACCTTCTGTATTTAAAGACCATATCTGTGCATTTAAATTGTTTACAGAAGTATTTACAGTATGATAATGGCAAATTCATTTTATAAAACAATAAATATATGCATTGTTTGTCTAATTTACAAAACTATAACTGCTAATATATCAGTTTTTAGTTTAAAACCAACAAATTTACAAAAAAAATCATAAGAAAGTCTTTTTCAATTTTAGTTTCATTTTCTGCATATTTTTCAAGTTTTCAAAGAAAAGTCATACTTGAGTTTTGATGATTTAAATTAAAAAAGTCACTAGTATGTAAAATTTAGCACATTTTCTCTATAATCTGCTAAAAATAGCACAGCTTTTGTTGATTCAGATGAAATATAAACTATACTAAGGTTTTTATTTAGTGTATAATACATATAAGTCAATAAAGGTCCTTCACTGCCCAAAATCACATTAAAGTAATTGATATGGGACTTAACTACACTTTATTTCTGCATGGCTGCTTTGTTGTATTTTCTTATACTTATACTCATAACCAACATGAAAATGCCACCACTGTTAGATATTTTATGAATTTTAACCAGTTTCAACTTGTGTGCAATAAAACTGAGTATAATTCATCAGTTATACTCATAGACTGTAAGATGGAAAGTTTTAATAATAGAAAGTTTAACTATTAGGCCATCTGTAATTTCAGTCCCGAAAATTATCAGGGTGCTTCTGGTACAGTCAGTGTTATGGAGACATCATGGTGAGCACAGTGGTCATCAATCACAGTGGAAAGTATTCGTATTGGAACTCGAAATCGTTTATTGCCTTACTACATCGAGAGCAAGTCACACACAAAAGTAACCATGTCTGGGGTGTTAAAAAAACTAGTAAGTTCTTGTGGCTTAAATAAAAGGTCCATGATTATAGGTAGAGGTTTTATTGAACTCCTACACAGACCGCTGCGAAAAACTTAGCACTTCAGAATCTTTTTCCAATTATTTTTTCGCCCATTAACTTCAATCAGTTTTGAGTTTCTGGAAATCACAACTAATATTTCGAAACGAAAGGGCAGTAAAGACTCTAGTCAACATAATGTGTGTGGCAGATAACTCCAACAATGTGTTTTTACAGTACACATACACATAGTATGGTGTGCGCATGTATATATAATGAATGCTTGTTTTTTCTGAAAAAGAACTTTTTATTTCATTGCTTTAGTAATAAAGATTTGTACAAAAAACTACTTTTATAGCAACTTGTGGTGAAACCTTTTATGGAATAGTTTTTGGCGATTATATAACAGAAGCAGAATCAATCCTCGAGGAAAGTAAGGTAAAGTTGTATACTTGTAAGGAATGCTAGTATTTCAACAGTCAAGTTTTAATATCTTAACTAGAACGCATTTTGTGTTTTTTTATAAAACAATGAAAGTCATTCTGGTGTGGTGTATAATATGACTTCAGAATGTTAGAGATTGCTCCGATTTATCTTTATTGCAAAGATAGATTTGTACATCTATCATATATTATAGATATTTATACTCTATTGCATATGTTGCTTCACAGGACAAATTAAAGTGTAAAAATTTTGAACTATGACAAAAAATACAAGTTCTATAATCCTTCAGTGTTTGTACAAAATTGCAAACATAATTGTAGATATTTGGTAAAAGATAGGTTCTGTTATTATCTTATCACTATAAGAAACTTTAGCTAAAAGTTTATAATTTAAAATTAGGCATAATAATGTTGTTAAAAGTTATAAAGCATTAGAACTTCCAGTTGGAAATTTTTCTCTGCTGGTGATAATTGTATTATATGACCAAAAAGCTTCATTACGGGATTCTTAAAGCTACTTTCAAGTCTGTATTATAACTTCTTTTTAAATGCTGACTTTAAAAATTTAAAAAGAGAGTAGCCGTGGTCTAGGGGTTAGAGCGTTTGTTTAATAAGCATGAAGTCATGGGTTCGAGCCCAGACAAAGGTCATTGGTGATGTTGGGAAGAGTATCCAGTCATTGCTCCTGTGCCTCATTTAAATAAGTCCTTAGCCTGCTTTAACAAAAACCCCTTTCTGTCAGGGGTTTCTCACAGGGGTAGTGACTATAAACTTGTGTGAGTTTTTTCTAAGTTTAAATAGCTTATAGAACTTAAGCTTTTTTATAGATGTTTTCATATCTCGTCATAATTATGTAGGACATCATTTGGTACAATACATCCACAATTTGCTTATGGATAAAAAGTACAAAAGTTAACAGGGATGATAATGTAGAAACTAGCATAATGACTACACAACCTATAGGAGATACATATCAAGAGTAAGTCCACAAAGTTATTTTGATTAATTATAACGCTTAACCAAATATAGTTTTAACCAAAAATAAAGGATCTTATGAAATAAATACCTTCCCAGCCAAACAAGCTGATTTTACGTTTAAAGTCAACAGGTAAAAGAAAAATTAGTGTCTTTTATCATATGTCAATAGTAGCTTGTTCCAATACTGCAGCTTTCATCATTGGGCCTACTTTTCTCATTACGGATATAAAAAAATTGATTTCTTCACAGTAAATTTTGTTGAATTGGAACAAATCATAATGAAGTGTTATTATTGAAAACCTGATCATTGTGAAACAGAAGTTTTATTGAACTTGATATAAACTGTGAGCTGCTTGTTTTAAGGAAAAAATCATTCCAGTAAAAGCAATAATGAATGCTTATCAACAACATTTAAAAATAAATTATCTCAAATAATGCTAAAGATTGGTTTCTTTCTAAAAATAAAGTTTGGGCATTTTAGTAAATTGCTGTTTAAGTGTTTAGGCTTTTATAAAATATGGCATTACTTCATTTTTAAAGGTTCCAACTGAACCAAACAGTTGACAATGTTTTGTGATGTTCTAGGTATAGCGTTGCACTGTTTCTAAAAGATAATTATAAGAATTTGACGATGAGAATTCAAAGGAATCCACCTTTATTTCAGCAACTAGACTTTTATTCTAAATCCCGATACAATTGGAAGTTATTAAATAAAGATACAGAGTGGCACCTTCTGTGTGTCACCTACTACATCTCAGCAACTTTTTTTGCAGACGTGAGTAAACACACACCACACACAACACAACGCACAACACACAATACACAATACACAACACACAACACACAACACACAACACACAACACACAACACACAACACACAACACACAGCACACATACATTAACTTTAATCTTTATCTATCAGCTTAAGATATATGTGTAATCTGTATAATGTGTGAATTTCACACATTCATTACTTCTGAGCGTCTCTATATTTGACCTCACCCCTCTATATTGATATGCATTGCATGCGTCCAATAACATATTATGTAAAACTAGTTACTAAATGGTGAGTGATTTGACGCAAGGCTGGTGATGAATATGAATGAAATGTTAAAAGCCAAAACGAACACACATTGTTATTGCCACTATTCACTTGAATAGCTTTACAAAAAGCATTTTCTCTGACTTGCCTGCTTTATTTAACTTTGTATCCATTTTTACATAAAGGCAAATGAGTAACAATACTACAAAATATTTTTTTAAATCTTCAATCTAATTTATATGCTCCCACAGATAAAGCACACGAGTGATGATATTTATGCTTCATTTTCAGAATTGAAAGTTAATTTAAAAGTTCTTAATATCTTTTTCAGTTTGCAGTAAAAAAAAGACAAATTAAAACAGTTGATTATGCAAGGAAGAGCTTTATTGTTAATTCACTGAGCATCTGATTATATGAGATTAAAATCTTGAGACCCTCATGACATTTTAAGCATTAGGATTGGTAGTTTTTTTTGGTATTCTCACCGATTTCTCCTGAGTCCTGACTTTGGCTTATTTCAAAGAGTAATAACTATAGATTTTTGACATAAAAGATAAGTCAAGGTTTTGATTAATTGATACAGCTTTACAGTCTAAATCACATGAGTCAACGCTTTGTACACATCTATATCTAATGTATTAAAATTTTTGAAAAAGAATTACTAAAAACTTTTTATTACAGTTTTCTATTTATTTTGATGGGAGATTCATGGATGCAAAAAGTATCCTACTACAAGATTACTTATTCAGAACGCCTGAACCTCCTTTGCCATTTAAAATAGCTAGCTATGGACTAGGTAACTCTACATAAATATTATAGTCTATGTATAATTTGATATATATACATATATATATATATATATATATATATATATATATATATATATATATATATATATATATATATATATATATATATATATATATATATATATATATATATATATATATATATATATATATATATATATATATATATAATGTAGTGTGTTCAGATTGTTAATGATACATATATATTTTTTTTTATTTAAAAAAATCTCACACGACTGAACCTCCTTTACCATTTAAAATAGCTAGCTATGGACTAGGTAACTCTACATAAATATTATAGTCTATGTATAATTTGATATATATACATATATATATATATATATATATATATATATATATATATATATATATATATATATATATATATATATATATATATATATATATATATATATATATATATATATATATAATGTAGTGTGTTCAGATGATACATATATATATTTTTTTATTTAAAAAAATCTCACACGACTATATAGTTTCGTACAGTAAACTGCACTCGTCAGGTGTTAGACTAAAAATATTTTTAGTCTAACACCTGACGAGTGCAGTTTACTGTACGAAACTATATAGTCGTGTGAGATTTTTTTAAATAAAAAAATATATATATGTATCATTAACAATCTGAACACACTACATTATATTAGCTCTGTCACCCGTGATATCGAGCACTTTACTTTGCTGGAACTCCAACTAGATTGACAATCAGCATACATTATATATATATATATATATATATATATATATATATATATATATATATATATATATATATATATATATATATATATATATATATTATATATAGTTTCACGTAGTGCAAGCTACGATCATCAGGTCGTTGTATGTACGCTTGAGTGATTTTGTTTTAAAAGTAGCATTATTTATGTATCGTTACGCTGGAATGACTTAACTAGCGTCTGTTAAATGTGCAAGTAAAAATCTACGCTTGTGTCTGCACGTGGTGGAGAGCTCTTTTCGTTTGTTGAGGGAGGATAATTCCAGTTGTTTTAAAATTAAATATTTTTCATAGCTGCATAAGTTACATCTGTTGGTTAGGTTTGAGTAGGATTTGCAAATTTTTAAAATATTCCATTTTAAGCTAAATTTCGTGTTGTTGTCTTTTAAATTCCAGATGTGTCTGCTGAGTTGTATGCTGTTGGCTTTATGTGCATGTAGAAAAGAGGCTTTATGGTTATTGAATCTTATATATAAATAAGTAATGAACAATAAAATTTGATTTAAAACACTTTATTACTATTAGTTTTATGTGCATTATATATACACAATCTTCATCTCAACATTTTATCTGAAGATTGTGCATATATAATGCACATGAAACTAATAGTAATAAAGTGTTTTAAATCAAATTTTATCGTTCATAACTTTTATTCACTTTGCTCTGCACTGCATTGAGCTCTCTTTAGTGGTAAACTATACACCATTTTATATACATATATGTGTATATATATATATATATATATATATATATATATATATATATATATATATATATATATATATATATATATATATATACATATATGTGTATATATATATATATATATTATAAATAGGTATACGAGAAACATTGTTATTTATTACTTTATTAGGTAAAGTAATTACACTGATATTTCGGGTACCACTGTACCCATCTTCAGAGTAGCAATGAATGAAATTCAAAAATTATTATGTTACGTTAGACGTTATGCATGACACAAAGAATAGAGAGTGGCAGTTATTGTAAATTATTGAAACTTAAAGGAGATAATCTTATTTTATATATTACGCAGGTCAAAAATTATACTGATTTTTTGCATAAAAAATAAATTAGAGTTGACAAAAAAATAGATATCCAAATATAAAAACAGCAAGAATTAGTGAAACTATGTGAGAGTTGAGTAGTGTGGAGCTATTGATATAGTTTTAGTGGTATGGAGTAATTTTGTTTATTGAGTTGCGGTTTTATTTGTTTAATGTAGAGAGCTTCGGCTACTTTTCGATGGTGGATTCCTTTAAATGAATGATTTAAAACTGTTACATTGTCTATTGATATGTTTCCATGATTAGTGGTAGAGATGTGTTGATAAATTTTGGAATTGATGTCATTGCAGTGTTCATGTATCCTGTGTGATAGGCGACGTCCGGTTTCGCCTACATATGTTTGTTGACAGGTAGCTTCAGGGCAGGTTATTTTGTAGACTAGGTTGTGAATGTGTTCTTTGATGGTTTTATCTTTGAGATTGAAATGTGAACTTAAGGGGGTTCCTTTAAATAAAATCCGGGCATTGAGTTCATTTGAAAAAGAGTCTGTAATTAATTTATTGAGGGAGCGAATTAGTTTTTCTCCTGTTACTCCTTTATAAGGCAGCTGAAGTAAAATGTGTTTCCTGTTGTCTTTTTCACTGAATAGTCCGTCACCAATGTTTTTAATAGTTTTCTCTATTACATATTTAGGGTAACCATTTTTATGTTCAAAAACATTTCGAATATAGTTTAGTTCTTGGGTCTTAAGTGCTGGAGTAGAACAGATTTTATTAGCCCTTAATACTAGTGACTTGAGTGTGCTTAGCTTCCATGTTTTTAGTGAGAACGAGTTCCAATGTAAATATGTATCGTTATGTGTTGGTTTGCGGAATACTGTGGTTTCCACTGAGCTATTGTGTCACAAAACTGTAACATCCAGAAAAGAAAGTGATTTATTGGTTTCTAGTTCGTGAGTAAATTTTATGTTAGGATGAAAATTATTAAGTGTGTTGAGTGTTGTGTTAATATAATCAGGGTCTATTGTTGCAAATGTGTCATCTATGTATCTCACCCAAGGTGACATTGAATTCAACTTTGGTATTACTTTCTGTTCTAGTTTTGTCATGAATATATTCGCAATTATTAGTCCTAGAGGAGATCCCATAGCAACACCATCCGTCCGTGTATAAATATATATATATATATATATATATATATATATATAGATATATAGATATATATATATATATATATATATATATATATATATATATATATATATATATATATATATATATATATAATTCTAGAATTTGTGAATTCAGAATCAGCACAAAATTTCAATCTAGAAACAAGATAATGTAATTTTTTGAGTTTTTTGTGAAGTTACTAAAATCTAGACTAATAAGATATTTCACCCATATTTAACAACATAGCCTGAATAACAGCACAAGCAGGTACAAACATCTGTCCATGTTTTAGGTAAGGCACACGATGTCGGAACTTTGGCTATTGACCACAGGCTTTTTAAGTTTAGAGCGCTTTCAAAACCATCTAGGCTGACTAACATGATCATCTCTTCTTTCAATGTTTATAACTACTCTTTGACTGTACAACAGATCCTAGAGCTGTTTGAACATCCGTGTGGTGCTCATGGTAACTATAACATTTACTCAGTAGGCACTAGCTTTATAATGCAGTGCATTCACAACTGCTGCAGTAAAGTGCCATTAAGCATGTGGCAGCAGAAAATTAGTTGCAAGAAGCAAAAGCAAGGGAAATTAATTTTGAATTTGTGTAAACAATTCTTTGCCTTGCTAGCTAATTTGGATATAGCAATAAATCTTACCTCCTTCCCTCAATTAATGGCATTCACATTTTGTTAACATGCATGTATAGTAAAACATGCATGTTATACTATACATGTGTATACTATACATGTGTGCAGGAAATGTATTCTCTTCTGTGATTGGTGACCATGGCAACATAAAGCTATATCCTGTTCTGGGCCAAAGTTACTTGAAGCTTCAACGCTTTCAATACAATGGTACGTTTTACTACGTAGTCATCTATAAGCAAAATTCTATGCAATCTTTGGTTTTGTTTTACCTAAACATTCCTAGGAAACTGTTGGTCTATGGATGTGGCAAATGCCACTTGAGTTTAAGGTTTCTGTATATTAACAAATGATATCATTCATTACAGGCTGATGACTGAACTTACAATTAATTTAGTTGCTAATACATTTGTAAGGCATCATATATTTACTAAAGTTCAGATGTAGTTGATTTGTTAAAACCAAAAGCATCCTATAATTGTTTAATTTAAAAAAAAACAACTCATTGCATGGGCATGCAGTGAGTAACATTTCTTTTCTTGTTTACTGTTGTTTTATTAGCCAGTGTTGCTATTGACTTGTAGCATGGACAACTAGCACACTAGAGTTGTCTTCTCCAAGAGAAAACCAGTTCAAATGCACAATAAAGAATGTCGTTCCTACTCCTTTAATTTTTTGGAGGGTATGTTTTCATACCAGCATTTCAAAATTGGTGCAAATTAATATTTCATAAATTAAGATAACTCATTATCGAACTTTTATTCTAAAGACTTTCAATGCACATTATCACATAATTTACTGGGCAAAATTATTATCATGAGATTACTATTTGGTGTACTTTATAATTCAAAAATTCATACAGACCTATGCGGTCTCTATTCATATGGTAGAATAGGTTAATATTAAAGTGGACTAATTGTTGCAGTGTAGAGATTTTATATTGTGTATGTATATATATCGAAAGGATAACTCCTCACATGACTCAAGACATGATGCATTTTGCATCATGTCATTCTCTTAGTGCGATGGCACCCCAGTGATAGCCAATGGGAAACGAACAGTAATTAGTAGTAGGCGGAGCTGCTAATGTGAAGTTGTGTACTGATATCTCTCTATTATGTAACGATATGTGTTAGTTATTATACATTTTATTTGTGTCTAATTCGAAGTATATAAACCCTTATTAATTACAAATCTGGTGAAGTGGCTTTGCATAAACAAACCCATTGATTGCAAGTGAAGCATAAGTTCACAACAACAGCAAAAAACAATTATGACAAAATGCTTTTTTTAACATATATCCAAGTTGGCCTTTACTGGGATTAAAATTGTGATCTCATGTTTACTAAGCCAGTGCCCAAACCACCAGAATATTAATACTCCCTACTTCAATCATTTAATTCAAGTAGAAGCTTTTTAATTTATGTTTTGGTTTATGAATTTCAGTAAGGCTATGAAATGTTACCCACGGCTGAGTTAAATTCACTTAAGTTATTTTTTTCTAGACCAAATATAAGTAGCCTACTGAAAAATTTCATTAGAATAAACAATTAGAAATAAATATCAATGTTGTTTAATTAATCACAAATAGAGTTTTGAAAAATTTCTTGAAAGATTATGCGGCTGCAGTGAAAGATTAAGTTCTTTAACCTATGAACTCTATACTATAATTGCTTTTATAACTTTTGTTTCAAGTATTCAGCTACAGTCCTAATTTTGGTAGCAACCTGATCTCTTTTGCTATATATTTTATTTGAAACACCAATTTCTTCTAATTTTTCTATTCATGCTCCAACTGCTTAATTATTCTGCTATATTTGGATGTTGTTTTAGCTGAGATCTAACGGTTCTAGCACAGCTATAGACCAAGGACTCCCTGGCTGGAAACTCAACCTTCAACCTGCAGAAACTACATTTCAGGAAGCAGTGAAGCACATGAGTATCAGTTTGGAGCTGAGCATTCAACCAGGTTTCTGTCTCTCTTTACACAAAATATGCGTATTATATAATAGTTATAGCAGATTATTTTTAGTGAGCTTAATTTAGTATAGAGTGAATAATTAAGAGATAAGTAATGCAAATTAGAATGCTCATTGAAATGCTGCAATATTTCAATAAGAAAGCTTTATAGTTAATGCAGGTGAAACATGGTTGCATACTAAACATGCCTTGATTAGAGCATATAGGGTTAATTGGTCATTTTACTTAATTCAGTACACACACTCAATATCTTTAGCTTTTGGCTAATTTTTACTAGTTAGCTAGTAAGAGACATGGTGTTTCCCTAAACTAATAAAATGCTAACAAATAAAACTAAATAATCATAGTTTTATTCTAATTTTGCTTGAGTTTCTATGTTAGTTTTTTTTTAATATTTTGTAAAAAATTTAAAATATTAAAAACTTTAGATTGTAGTTTATTATAATATACAGAGTCTAAAATATGTATATTAATATATTATATAATATATCATATGTTTTAAACCGTTTTCTATCATAAAATATTATATGTCTAATATATGATGTACAAGTACTATAAGCTAAATTTATTTAGCACAAAATTCAAAAACATTTTTTGAAAAATAATATGAAGGCTTCAGATATACTAGAATAATGAAATAGTATATCAGCTTCCATGTTTTATTATGTCATTTAACTCTGATTTAGCAACACTTATGAAACTGAATGAAAACTATAATATTATACCATTATACCACTATACCATAACGTAAAGCAATTTAAACGGTCTTTATTTAAAACAAATATCAATCAGTATCGAAGTATTAAAATTGCATCAACATAAAACTTGAATTACTGCAATCTGCTCAAGCTGAAATAAATCATAACAACAATATTTATAATTTGCTCAAATATTAATTAATTCTAGTAATTAAAATATCAGATAATAAGTTTGCATTGATTGAGCATTTAGCACTAGATAAGGTTGTTTGGTAAATGCTTTTTTAAGTTAGGGAATTATTGTTGTTTTAATCTCATTTTATTAAACTCCATCGAAGTATGAAAGTAATTTGTGTATCTGTATATTAAATGTGTTAAAACTCGATGCGTTGTCTTTTAGAAAGCATTGCTCAGTCATTTGTACATCGACAGTTTGATTCAAGTCAGTTGGAGTGTGTTATAGCTGACGGAGATCTTATCTTCCCTGAACGACAATTCTACAAATCAGTTAAAAGTGTTAACCTAAGATTGCCATGTTAGCATATACATATGTATTATCTTGTATCATATTACATTTTATCTTAATATATTATATTACGTATATTATTATATTATACTATGTTATATTATATTATATTATAATGTATCATAGTACATTATATCATATATCTAATTATTTTTGATAAGTTTTCACTAACCAATAAGTGTCGCATAATTTGATAAGGCACTCACTAATATAGCCACTGTTATGGTATCTGATAAATAAACTCTGGTTTATAAACCATTTTTTTAACAGAATAAAATTTTACACAATGTAATTTATATTTCACTCGTTTCAATTGTATTTATTTCTGACTGCAAATTTTTCTTAACGCGTGTTGGTAGATGGTGCCTCAGAAGTTCATATGAGCACATATGCATCAAAGAACAAACAGTTAGTGCTTTCATGTAGGAACGATTACTCACGCCCTCCTCCCATTGTGCAAATATTTCATGAAAACAAGGTAATACGAAGCATATATAGTTGTTGAATAACAATATAAAAATATATACAGGAAAAACACAGATGAAAATTAAAATTATGTCTTTTTATAAAGCGGATCATTAAAGTATGCTTATAAAGATTTGAATATGCATACACACACGCACGCACGTACGCACGCATGCACGCACGCACGCACGCACGCACACACAAACACACACACACACATATATATATATATATATATATATATATATACATATATATATATATATATAAGCATATATATATATAAGCATATATATATAAGCATATATATAAGTCTATATGTAGGATGAACATTATATTCTAAGAAAGAAACTTGGATTAACCCATGTAAATGATTTAACCTAATGTTTTGGTTTAGCTAGAAATAAAATGTGTTATTTAGAAAATTAGAGAAGCTGCTAAGGTGAATTTAGTCACGGTGAGAACAAAAGGTCCAGGAAACTATACTTGTGTTGTCACCAATGGTCGTGATCATTATAGTCTGGAGAAATCACTGGAAATATCAGAAGTGTTTATCGCAGCAGAGCTCAACAAGTATGTCTTCTCTCTCAACTTCAACATAATATTATCTGTTTTTTGTTTGTGCCATATTGTAATACACACACACACACACGCACGCACGCACGCACGCACGCACGCACGCACGCACGCACGCACGCACGCACGCACGCACGCACGCACGCACGCACGCACGCACGCACACACACACACACACACACACACACACACACACACACACACATAGATCTATATAACTCACAATATATATGTTGCTTTGAGCTATAGATGCTGATATTGAAATAGTAGCTCACAAGTCTTATGAATAAGTAACTATAAAGTTTAGATTGAATACGAATAGGAGTATGCACTCCACTGGTAGAATATACATTTAATTTGTTTGTATTAAACTAACAGCAAACATTCAAATTTTAGTTTACGAGTTTTTAATATTCTATATTGTAGAACTGGGCCATATGAAGAGTTGGTAAGCATAGTTTTATTAGACTATACACCAACTTCAAGTAGTTATCACTTATTTGGAAGGTGAAACGCTTCTAAATAAGAACTAACTACTCAAATGCAGTTGCATTTGTGTGTATATAAACTTGACGATAAAAAAAATATTTCCAGGCATAAATCAATCCTTTGATTTATATTTCAAATTTTCATTTCCAATATTTTGCTTTTTTTGTAGAATATAGCATGATAATAAAATATTATAATAGTAGGCTTATAATAGAATAAGAAATGTTACCGTTTCCCAAAAACATATATAACAATGAGAAATTAAAAATAATTGTACACAGTGTAGAAGTTAAACATTTCTTTTATGCAAATTTAACTAACCGGCATCAAGAATGCCATTCTAATTCAATTTAATAACAACGTGTTATTTCAATAATAGTAAAATAATTGAGTCAATGACGTGTTTCACAAACCTTTGAAAAGACTACAAAATGTGTAGCATTTGTTACTGAGAATGATAAATTTTAGCTTCACTTGTCCTACTCATGAAAATATAAAACTATAGAAATATTAATAATTTTCTAGTAGTTATATATAGTAGCTCGAAGAACTCATGAAACTGATTTGTCTATTAATCATAAAGAATAACATGTGTCAAATAAATCAACTCTTGTGCCTCAGCTTATTTCAGTGTTGATTGAAAATAACAAACTACTTCTATATAATGGTAAAATGGCATTAAGCTCTAAATACAGTGTCTACTTACAAACTTTGTGTTTCAGACTCCAGCCAAAACATCTCCCACCCTCATAGCCTCTCTGGTCATATTCTCTACTGGGTTAATCATTGGAGTTGTCTTTTATCTGATCTCATTCTGCAACAAAATCGCAGACTTAACCTCCACCTCGTCTTAGTTCTTGCATTAAACAGTACATGGCTCTGTACAGTTGAGACAGCAACAGACTATATTCTGCAGACTAAACTAGTTTTTTTTAGAATTTATACAATTGTTTGGCATAGCATCACACATCACACTAAGTTCTGAATATAACTAATTGTTTTTTCAATGTTTTGTCTGGTAATTCTGTGGTTTGTAAAAATGTCATCAATAGAAATATATAATATGAGTTGACTGTCTAACACTTCGGTACGTGTTAATTAACCTACTAGGAAAGTGCTGCAACTGTCATATTCTGTTGAAAATACTTCTCTTGTGCAAGAAGCTGAAAACTGATTAAAAAGTTTTGAATTTACATTATATTATGATGGGTAGACAGGGTAAAACTATAACAGAAAATTTTTTACAAGACATATATATATATATGGGTTATTTTACTTTATTTAATACACAGTAGCAAATTATGACAAAGGCCCAAAATTCACTAAAATTCACTATATAGGGTAAATTTATGTGCTAATTCTAACTGTACATGGCTAAAAAGAGCTGGAAGAGTTATGCAAACTTGAAGCACAAGTCATTGTAGTATAAACTTAATATATGTATATGGGATGAACAAACCAATTCACCGCGGCACATACCAAATTACTGAAAAATTAGAAAGAAAACATAGAAAACCAAGCAAAAAATATATATATATAATTTTTATTTTTTTAAATAATAGATTTTACTAATTCATGCACGTATTATTGGAAAAACCAATAGGGCTATTTAAACTATAGAAATTAAGAGTATTATATATTAATTTAGGCAATTATTACTATAAAACAATATTGTTGTGTTTAATAATAACCACCAAAGACCGGATGTGTAATAATGAAAGACATAAAGTGCTGGATTCATATTGTGGTTTAAAAATTACGTGTAGGTAGCTTTTTGTGATTGCCAAACTAGCTGTGCATGAGCAGTGCCATACAAAATGCAGAAAAGCATAGAATAGCTAACATAGCATAGTAAACTTTAATCAAAGCTGTGATGATGTGTGCTTGGGGGACGGAGCTTTTTGCTTGTATACTAGCATACTGCAACAAGAAGTTTCAACGCTTTTGGAATGTTCCAACAAAATATATTCAATAAATAATAATTGTAAGTTTCTTCATATTAAAGTATAGTATATCATTAAGCTGTGTTGCTATAAATGAAAAATTTGTGTATGTCATGTGTTTCAAAACAGAATATCCCTGTGTGTAAAATCTAACTAAATTGACAAAGAATACATGTAATATGGCCCTGGTACAGAGAGATAGGCGTAATATATTTTTCTCCCTATATAATATACATGCAGCTATGTTAGTCAGTCTCTCCCAGACTTCAATTTCATCACCAGACTACAAAGAGTCACCTACGAATTACCCCCAATTCATTACCTACTGAGTACTGTAAAGACACTTGGGCTAATATCTTTCAACTCTCCGAACAGTGTTGTCTCCACTTACATGAGTGCAGAAAGTGTTGGAAATATCTATATTCAACTCTCGGCTCTGATAGTCACATCCTTTCTCCAACTAAAGAATGAAACTGCTAGCTCAGGTTCATTTGCATATCCTTCACTTGCTCTCAGACTTAAGTTATGTTTCACAGGCTATAGAGCACTTTAAGTTAGTTTTATGCACATTAGTTGGTATTAGTAGTATAGTAATTTACGGAATACTACATCGGTTAACTCTCTTTATGTCATATGTAAATTATTGCGGTAGAATGACACAAGTCTCTACGATATATACCAACTGTCTATTTTGATGGATTGCGCTTCATTAATTTTCTGGGATTAGTGTTTTTCAAATAAAATTAGGTCATCTTATTACTACTAGTAAGCAATTCTTTACGAATCGTTTTATTCAAATGAAAACTACTTTAGTGATTTGTTGCTGATCAATTAACTTTTGTTTAACAAGAGTGTGGAGTGAATCCATGTTGTTGTGATCTGGAAGCTGTAACGCATACTAGCTGTGTACTGCTCTTAACATTCATGCTGACAACCAGCTGCACTACAGTGAAACAGGTTTGTTTATATGTATGTAGAGGAGGGTGGGGATAGTTGCACAAAAAATTGCGCTTTTGAGTATCAGTTTTTAAAGAACTATTTTGCCAATCAAAGCCTAGCACCATTAAAGTCAGTCATATGTTGCTGTCTTTGTCTATTAAAACTAAATACATAAACATTTTACTCTCTGAGATAGAGCCATTTTTTGCCAGGAAGTTTTTTGGCACAACTCGCCTTGTTAGGGGGGTATATTGAACCAGTAATACTTATCTTATAATATGGAATATGAGATACGGGGGTGAACCAGAGTCGGACCACATCAAATCACCACCAATGGAGTTGTGGAGCGCAACAATTGGATGCCAGGAGAGGCGCTGAGAAGCCTACTCCTAGGCAAGAGTCGGGAAGAATAGGATGTGGTGTTGCCCCAGATCATGCGGGCTTGCTGCAGCACACCATTTTCTAACAGCCAGGAAACCCCTAACTTCCTAATGCTCAGTCGGGAGACCTAGGTTCCCTACCACCTAGTATACCACGTTCCCCTTCCGGAGGACCTCTCCACAAGTATGTGGGTAGCAACACAAATTTATGCATATATAAGGAGGTGCAGAGCCCAGTGTGATCAGTTAGGAGCCAACACTGGACAAAATCACTTCAACTTACTACTAGGATATAGTTATCTATATATCATAATTATATAAGTATTTTTATTACATATGTGAGGAGTTACCTGCTTGGGCTTCTTTTCTAATTGAGCAGATGATAAACATTATAAACAGTTTTGTTTAGTTTATTTCAAAAAAGAGTCACTGTGTTCGCAATATTGCATCAGCTAGTAACCCACTCAATTTCGTCAGCGAATGGCATTATTCATCGCATAAACTTACAACAATATATATATATATATATATTATATATACGTATATATTTATATACATATATATATATGTATATATATTATATATATATATATATACGTATATATTTATATACATATATATATATATATATATATGTATATATATATATTTATATACATATATATATATATGTATATATATTATATATATATATGTATATATATATAATATATATATACATATATACATATATATATGTATATAAATATATACGTATATATATATATATATGTGTATATATATATATACGTATATATATATCTCAATCTGTGGACAGCAGCTGTTTCGGGATTTGTCCCCTCGTCAGCACAGAACAGAGTACCATGGCCCACACCTTCGCAATAGTAAAAGTTATAGTTTACTAAAGCATATTTAAAAGGTGTGTAAACTCAAGCCAGAGTGCTTAAGTGACTCTAGGGGTCACTTAGGAGTCACGAGCATTGCAAAATGCTAGCAGCTTGAGTTTGTGACCATGGTGAGAGTGCTCAATCATTTAATGTCATTGCTGAGCATTAAATGAGAGCGTAATATCTCAATCTGTGGACAGCAGCTGTTTCGGGATTTGTCCCCTCATCAGCACAGAACAGAGTACCATGGCCCACACCTTCGCAATAGTAAAAGTTATAGTTTTACTAAAGCATATTTAAAAGGTGTGTAAACTCAAGCCAGAGTGCTCAAGTGACTCTAGGGGTCACCTAGGAGTCACGAGCACTGCAAAATGCTAGCAACTTGAGTTTGTGACCATGGTGAGAGTGCTTAATCATTTACTGTCATTGCTGAGCATTAAATGAGAGCGTAATATCTATATATATATATATATATATATATATATATATATATATATATATATATATATATATATATATATATATATATATATGCATATGTATATATATGTGTATATATATATATATATATATATATATATATATATATATATATATATATATATGCATATGTATATATATGTGTATATATATATATATATATATATATATATATATATATATATATATATATATATATATATATATATATATATATATATATATATATATATATATATATATATATATGTATATATATATATATATGTGTGTGTGTGTTTGTGTGTGTATAAAATGGTTTTACTTTTTAACATCAATGTATTTTGTGTTTGTTTTTAGTCAACTCAAACAGTCACCAACCAAAAATGTTAAATCCTCAGCTAAAGTTGGATAGGAAGATGTGTGTCAAGAAATGTTAGTACCTTACTGTTTTATTCTCTTGATGTCTATTTATCTAGCAATTATTAGTGGATTAGTTTTCATCTTCAAATTGTTTTAATCAAGCACCACAGTTAGTCAAACAGGAAGTGACTATCTTTTTTAAAAACAGAATAATAATTGATCAGCTAAAACATCAAGAAAAGGTAACTCCAAGTTTACATAAACTGTGTAAATATTACAACATCCCCTCTTTAATTTCAGGCTACAACAAAAAAAATAACACACAAAAGAAACGGTTTGACAACAGTAATTAAATCAAGTGCAACTTATACTACAGGCGTGGATAATAAATTATGTACAATCAAAATCTGTTAAATAGCGTGGCACTTTTCTGGTTCGCTCAGAACATCGTGTTGGGATATTAGTTATATCAGCTCTGTTACGTATTAAAGGTCCAGTGTCAATCATGACATTTGTTCAACAAGTAATATTATCTGAAGAAGAGGCAGCATAGCCTTCTCTTTGCATATCTCTCACCATCACATTGTCTCCTTTATTTACTGGCAAAAGAGGGACACTTTGAGATTTTTGTCATGATTTTCTTTCATTTTCTCTTTATACTGATCGTTGCTCCCTTTGAATAAATCATGGTCAGGGAGTTCAGGTTTGAGTTTATCCGGATGGATGGGTACAGTGGATCTCAATTTTCTACTCATTAACAATTCTGCTGGAGAGTATTAGCTAAACTGCGGTGAGGATCTATAGGCTAACAAAGCCAAATAAGGATCTTTTTCTTTTGCAAGCATGCTTTTGACGTTCCTTACTCCTCACTCAGCTGCTCTATTTGCTTTGTGATAATGTGGACTGCTAGTCACATGGGTAAATCCATACTCGACAGAAAAATGTTTAAATTCTGCACTTGCATATTGCGGGCCGTTATCTGACAATAGTATTTCAGGTATGCCATGTTGTGAAAAAATAGATTTTAGGTGTGTTATTACTTTACTTGAGGAAAAGTCAGAGTTTCCCAGCAAGGCAAGTTCAGGATACCTTGAATAATTATCAATAACCAGAAGATATACTTGGCCTTTATAGGTTAATAAATCGGTGCTAAGGTGTTTCCAAGGTCTATCTGGAGTTGCAGAAGGACGTAATGGCTCTGTAATTTTAGCTGCATGGATTTTGCATTCAGCACAATTGCTGATCATAGCCTCAATAGCCTTCGGCATAAAAGGCCACCACACGCTAACTCTAGCCCGTGCTTGACATTTTGTAATGCCCAAGTGTCCTCTATGTATATCTTGCAACACCTGTTCTCTTTGAGCTAACGGTATCACCAATCAATTGCCAAGTGTCAAGAATCCTTTGCTTATTGTTAAAAGAGATCTTCTTTCAAAATAGGGCTTCAGAAGAACATCTTCAGTAGACAAATACCCTGGCCATCCATTTTCTACTAGTTTAATTACTTTTGACAGTATTTCATCTTCATGCTGTTCTAAACGAAGCTGCTCCAACCTGCTATCAGATCCATGTTAGTAGATGTTATTAATATAAAGTTCAATTTCCCTTTCTCTTGCTATATCAATCTCATTTGCTTCAGCAGTGTTATACCTAGAGAGAGCATCAGCTGCAACATTCTTAGACCTCTCACATGTCTGATAGTATACTGAAATCTTTGAAGTCTAAGTTTAAACCCTTGAATTCTTGGTGGAAGCCTGTCCAGAAAGATATTCCCAAGCAAAGTAATTAGTAGACGGTGATCAGTTTCAATAATCACATTCTTCATACCTAGTATATATGAAGAAAACTTTTCCATAGCCCAACAGACTGCTAAACTTTCCTTTTCTATGGCTGCATAACGCTTTTCAGTCTCTGTTAAAGATCGACTTGCAGCAGATATCAAGCGCCGAGAGCCATCCTGTTGAATTTGACAGAGTGTTGCCCCTAGACCTGCATTGCTAGCATCTGTTGTGATTATGGTGTCTTTGTCTACATCATAGACTGCTAGAACTGGTGCATTTTGAAATATTTCTTTTATTCTCTTGAAGGAGTTTTTTTGTTTGTTAAACTAGTGCCATGGAACATCTTTCTTCAACAGCATTCTAATTGGTTCACTCACAGCAGCTAATTCTTCGGAAAACTTAGCATACTGGTTGGTCATTCCAAGAAAACTTCGTACTGAGGTTACATTTTTCGGAGTAGAAAAATCCACTATTCCTTGAACTCAAGGGCAAACATGTATACTAGACTGATCTATGACATAACCAAGAAAATTAACAGATGGTACTCCAAATTTATATTTGTCTTTATTGAGCGTAATGCTTGAAGCTTTAAGTTTTTCCAACACTATTTGCAATCTTGTGTCATGTTGCTCCTTGCTCTCACCAAAAACGAGTATGTCATCCATATGTATAACCACACCATCAACATCCTTCAAAATATTGTTTATTTCAGCAACAAAAATTTCTGGTGCACTGCAAAGGCCTTGAGGCAGTCGCAAATAGCGATATCGTCCAGAATGAGTCAAAAACGTTGTTAGTTTGCTAGATTCTTTGCTTAAAAAAATTTGCCAAAAACCACTGTTTGCATCAATTTTGGAAAAAATTTGTCCTTGTCCTAATTGAGCTAAGCTGCTATCTACTGTTGCCATGGGTTGGAATTCTCTCAAAATATGCTTGTTTAGCTCTGTATAATCTGTGCAAATTCTCACCTTGTTTTGGCCAGGTTTAGGAACTACTACCATAGGTGCCACCCATGGAGTAGGTTCATCAACTTTAACAATTACTCCATCCTCAATCATTTTCATCAATGCTTCATCTGCTAACTTTCTTCTAGGAAAAGGTATGGGTCTGGGAACATGGATAGCAAATGGTTTAGCATCTTCTTTTAACGTAATGACATGCTCTGTATTTACTTTCCCCAATCCTTGAAACAGCTTCTCATCAACACACACATTTTCTATTTGGCATTGAGATGAATCTACAGAGATGAGGTTTAGTTTCTCACATGCACTACGGCTAAGCAATGGTGTAGTTTAATCTTGAATAACATAAAGGTCTTCATTTATGCGCTCATTCTTTGATGTTATCTGGCTCTTTATTGCTCCTAAACATGTCAAAAGTGTCTGCCCTGGGCCGTACAATTTTTTGCTAGTTGAGATTAGCTCTCCTGAGATGTGATGTGGACCACATACACTAAGAGACGCACCAGTATCTAATTTAAATTTGATCCTTTGTCTTTTGTGTTAGTTGGTGCTTACTCTGAGATTGGTGTACCAGGATTGAGAATCTATGGAGTTAATGAGATGTTACTTTTCTAAATAAAAATCTGTGTCACCCTTTTCTGGCTGTACTTCATTAACTCTATTCAAATTCCTACACACTCTCCATTTCGCACATTTAGTTCCATAAGCTGGACATCTCTGATTTTTGTAATGGCTTTTCCCACATTGCTCACATCTGTTCTTAGAATGTTTATCATAAGCAACTTCAGAAGGGATTCTTGACTTCCTATTATCGACATTTTACACTCCGTTCACTTCCTCGGGTTATCGCTTTAAGCCTTGTAAACTTCTCAGCCACTCTCAGTGACTTAATCACAAAATCTAAACTTAGTTTTTCGTCAACCTCTTTTATTAGTTTTTCTCTTTCATTAGAATCATTAATTCTAAAAATCAGTTTATCTTTTATCATTGAATCTCTTTGATTGCCAAATTCACAACCTTGCGCCAGCCTTCGCAACTTCATCAAGTATACATCAATTGTATCTTCACTTTGGCTACTGTTATGAAATTGAAATCTATTTAGCACAATACTAGTACGAGGATTACAGTACTCATGAAAACGCTTAATTACATCTTCTAGCTTTCTTCCAGCAACCCCTTCTACAATTTCAGTAATTTCTCCACTAACCTCTAGATTAAATTCTATTTGAGAATAAATTTCACGTACATCTTCACCACCACAATGTCTGAATAAGGCTAGTTTCCTTTTTTCTGCGGCTCTTGAGTTAGCATTTAGGTCTATTGCTAGCAAATAATCCTCAAATGACCTAATCCAACGCCGCCATTCTCCTGACAAATCTTCTGCCCTTAAGTTCAATTGTCCAGGTGGTGAAATACCTTCCATCTTTTAAACTGACCATAAAATTATGCTGCCACCATGTTTTATTCTCTTGATGTCTATTTATCTAGCAATTATTAGTGGATTAGTTTTCATCTTCAAATTGTTTTAATCAAGCACTACAGTTGGTCAAACAGGAAGTGACTATCTTTTTTAAAAACAGAATAATAATTGAACAGCTAAAACATCAAGAAAAGGTAACTCCAAGTTTACATAAAATGTGTAAATATTACAACACTTACTACTTTTTTAAACTAGATCTATTCAACTGTTGTACACCGTATATGTATAGTGCGGTTTGACTTTTATAAAACAATACAAGCTGGTAAGTGCAAAGTGTTACAAACAATGCTTCTTTTGTTTATCCTTTGCCATCTCATTTCATAGGATGTCTGGAGAACATCCCGAAACACTGGCGCATACGTTTCATCATAGTCGACACCAGCTTGTTGTGTGAACCCTCAAGCTACTAGTCGACTTTTGTAGTGCTCAATGTTTCTGTATTTGTCGTATTTAGATCTAAATACCCATTTGCAGTCAATCGTCTGACGGTTGCTAGGTACAGGAACAAGCTCCCATGTATTGTTCTCAACCAAAGAGTCGTTTTCAGCTTGTGCTGCAGTTAGCTATTCTCTTGACTGTAGGCTGGTCAATGCTTCTGCATATCTTTTAGCTTCTACAATTCCTTGGGCGTAGCATACTCTGTGACTGGTTTCTACTGCTACAGACGAGTTACTTATATATTCGTCTATACCAAATCTTACTGGAGGGCGATGTGTGCGAGTAGACCTACGTGGTTCATCACAGCTTGGAGCATCAGAGTTGTTCTCACTCGGGGCACCAGAGTTGTCTTGAGTTTGCATGTCTACAGAAAACTCATTTGCATATGAAGTTGCCTCCACTTTTTTATTTGTAACTCTGGCACCAAACTTTGTTTCGTTGAATGTAACATCATGTCTGATTACAACCTTTTTTAGGAGTTGGGATTGTACAGCCGGTACCTTTTTGACTGTGAGGTATAGCCCACCAAAACCATATTTGCTGCTTTGCTATCTAGTTTTGACCTGAGTTGCTCAGGAATATGACTGTAAGCGAGACATCCAAATACTCTAATATGACTTATATTTGGCTTATGACCAAACCAGGGTCCATGAGGTGTCACTGATGTTGCTTTGGTGAGCAAACGATTTCTTGTGTATGCAGCAGTGTTGATAGCTTCAGCCCAAAATAACTTTAGGATATCTGATTGAATTATCATAGCTCTAGCTGACTCGCATGCCGTACGATTAAAACGCTCAGCAACACCGTTTTGCTCTGGCGAGTATTTTACAGTGGTTTGGTGTTGAATGCTATGTGACAATAAATACTGTTCAAAGCTTTTGCTGGTGTACTCACCACCACCATCACTACGGATCGTACCAATTTTTAGACTTGTTTTGATTTGTCACCAATGCCTGAAACTCCCTAAACCTATCAAAAACCTCTGATTTTTCTATTATAAAATACACATAAGAATATCTAGAAAAATCATCAATAAAAGATACAAAATATGCACTGCCTCCAATAGACTTTGTTTCCATAGGACCACAAACATCTGTATGCACTAATTCAAAAGGTCTACTAGACTTGATACCTACATGCTTACTAAAACATTTTCTAGTCATTTGCCTTTGATGCATGGCTCACACACATCTATACATGTACATTAGATAAATCTGCCCTTACTACTAATCTATTTTGTCGAGCAGATTGAATGCTTTGCATGCCAGCATGTCCAAGGTGTTGATGCCACAAATCATCATCACTAGCAGGAGAAGCAACTTGGTAGTTTGAGTAAAGAGTGTCCAGATAATATAGTTTATTGCAGAGTGTTCCTGTTGCATGCAGCTTTCCTGATTTTTTTTTCAGCCAACAGCGGCTATGTCCAAATTGTATTATAATATTTTTCTCTGCTGCTGATTGTACTGAAAACAGATTAGCTTTCAGTTCAGGCACATGCAATACGTCATACATTGTGTTCAGCTTTATTTGTTGGCCTCTTGTGCGAGTGAAAATTTTTATATTTCTGCTGCCAACGACTTCCAGCACATGACCATCACCAAGAGTAAATTTCTGTGGAATTTCAAAGGTGTTGTATACCTTAAATAGATCCTTGTTGTGTGTCATATGTGAAGTAGCACCTAAGTCTATGAGCCAGTTATTCTCCTTTTCCCTTTTTGATATGAGGAAGGCACTGTCAGTTTCCTCAATTGCATTCTGATTCTGTGTTAGGGTTTAGCCTTAAAATATTTTTGTAAAATGCCCCATGCTTGCTTTGGTTCTGTGCAGCTGGTTATCAGATATAGCAAATTACCATGACATAGCAAATTGACATAGCCTTGCTTGATTTCTTTGTATAGTCCAATTTTGTTTGAGCACTAGCTGATTCTTCAAGCTCAGTTATAGAGCTATCAACATATCCCCAGAGTTCTTTAGCAATCAAAAAATGCTTGAGTTTAAACTTCCAAGCGCTATAATTTTTACTTGACAGCTTGTCTACAGATTGCTTGTCTTCAATAATTCCAGCCATTTCGTCTTTTTACTGTAACTAGTGCTTGAGATAGCGCTCTGGGCCCATAACCTGTTAGAGTTATAATTTGACAGAGCTCTTTATTGCACTGAATATTACAAGCAACAGAACTAAGAACAAAAAACATAATTAGCACACATAAGTAGATAGCTATAAAATTGCTATTACAGATAAGGATGTGGTAATAAGCAGCTAAGTAGGCATAAGTAGGCATAGGCATAAGCTGAGAAACAAAAGCACATTGAAATAACATCAACTGATTCAATGTGTGGCTATAAACATATTTACTGACCACATAGACATACGTATTTAACTCACCAAGAAACAAACTGATATCATGTTAAAGCTGTTACTAAGCTCTGTTTAATCCTATAATTAAGGTTTATTGCTGAATAAAGAGTAAAATTATAAGCTTAATGTGAATAATTCCCAGTATTAATATAGTAATGGTTGCCAGAAAACTGTGGGCGAGGAAACTGAATTCGAGACTGCAAAATTTGCATTATATTGCTCATGAAACAATTTAAACACCAAGACCTGGCATGAAATTAACATACCTACATACAAAAATGACTGATTGGACAAGAGGTCAGTGGCTTAAAAATTTGTCTGTCCTCTGCTTTCAAATATGACCTTCTAGTCTGTGAAGTTATACGAAAGTACACCAATGCACAGTCACATATGCTTGACTTGATGATCACAAAAGCTATAGCCCTGTATAGTCTGATAAAACAATAGGGTGGCCAAATACTCAATTTTTTTAACTCCATACCTGGATCATTGGACGAGTTCATTCTGGACAAAACTTTCCTCGCCGCCATAAGCTACAAGTAAAACGGGAAAATACCTTGAGCAACACCTTACAATCATTAAACTGCTAGACAATATAAGTATCATCTCAACAAGTTGTCTAAGTAACACAGATGAATTCGGGTAATTTCAATGACAAAAGACTACTCACTCTAAATGGTTTTAAAATCATACATTCCAAAGCGTCTACTGACTCTGGCTTCAGAACTGCATGCAAATCCCTGTGATCAACGGGTAAAGCACATCTTACTGAATAACCCAAACCAGGAAGCTGCAGATCTAGATATTCACCCTCTACTGATATTGCTTGGTCAAACCAATCTTTCCAGGTCAGCATCCTTAACAGAGGGAGGAATTCCCCCTTCCCTAACTAATAGTAATAACACACCACACCTATTTGAATGAATTAGATAGAAAATTAAACTGTAGGCTTTTTTATAGTTTAAACTGCTGTTGAGTGGTACAACAAAACTTTAACAACTTTTGATTTACCATAAAGTCATGGCTTTTCCTGCTGAAGACTGAAACAGTGACAAGCCAAACATTTGGAAACAAAGTGATATCATAATATAAAGTTTTGTATTATAATGTGATTAAACATAAAACAATAATATAAAAAGTAAGAATAAAAAACACAAAAAACACAAAAAAATAACAGCATAATAGTGTAGATTACAAGCATAAATGTACACAGAAATTTAAATATAAAAATAAGCCAGAATACGAATACATATAATGTACAGATGCAATGCAATAAGAGTACAAAATAATAAATACATTTGAGAAAATGCTACCAAAATTGAAAAGAGAACAGGGCAGAACAGAGCAAAGCATTTGAGTGTAGTAACTGCGTCAATGATAATTGTCATGCCTACAATTGCAGAAGATGGGTTGTCACACCATCTTCATCAACTCTACGTTTGGCGTAGAAATATATCAGACCCCTTTTTTCTTGTTCATAAAAGTACATTTCCCCAGACTTTATCATGAAACCTCTATTAACACCAGTTAGTCTCTGCTTTTTTTGTAGGACATCCATGAACATATCTTTTTTCTAATCATTCCGAGTCTTTGACAAGCCCTTGCTACTCAACTTGGTCTGACCACTTCAACCCCAGAAGAAGTATGTTTTTGAGTTCAGGGCAATTACCCCATCCCCAATAAACTCTGTTTTAAGCAGACCAGGCGTACGTTTGTCAAACTTCAACTGAGCCTCACAGTACACTTTTCCACCTTCCACTCCTTTGACTGCATCCTCGTCTTGATGAAAGCATCTTCATGAAAGCACCCAACTACCATAATTTTGGAAGTACTCTAAACGCAACTCAGGTCAGATGATCTTTTCCAATGAGGCTGAGAGACTCATATAACCACTGTCAGTATCCATGGTAACGTACTGAAAATCCTTCCTGTCCACATATCTAAAAGTTGCAATCACACATAACTATGTAGCTAGCGTAAATCACTGTCACCTGCGTGCATAATTATTACAAAAAATATTCTCGTAATATCACCTTCAAATACTGTTTTTTCATCAATCTACCAAGAGTCGGCACAAACCACAACTTGATGATTTTATATTTATGCAAAATATCAACTACACCAAACTGCATTGTTAAACTTCCTGATAAGCTAATCACACTGACATGTCCAAATGTGTTAGGCAGATCGCAAGCCAGCATGTTGAAAGACCACTCACCTGGCCATGAAATCATAGTAGAACTCCAGCATTCCTAGCTTAGCATAATTCAGCACCGCAAGACCTATGATGCACGGAGTGGTGATTGTATTCTGAAAATATAACACCAACAATAATTTAATTACTCAAGAGTTTTCTCTAGGAGCTCCAATTTGAAATAATAATGATATTACATATGACATACCTTGCACTTTTGTAGTGTCATTTCAAAGAAAATCTCCTCAATTTCTTCCATGTGAATGTAACAGTCACTTTTGATGTAGTTGGATGCTTTGCGACTGTCGTTTACATACTTGATATCTCTGTGCTTCTCCTGGTTAGTGATAGTTTTTCCATACACTGAGTTGCCCACAAGCTTAGAGGTTTTAGCCAGCAAAGACTTGTGTTCATCTATGTCATATTTCCTTCGATAATTAGAGACACTCTCCCCAAATGTTCTGAAGGATGCTACTTGTTTGAATTGTATGAACTGATATATCAGAGTAATTTCCAGGCCATGATCTAAATACCATTTAGCTAGCTTACTAAGTATGAGAATCTTTTCACCATACAGGCTGCTTACTAACATTCTTTGAGGAACCATCAAGTGATTTGCGTTAATTGCAAAACCGTTCCATATGCATGAGCACTTAGATTTTTTCTTGAAACAAGTATGTTCTTAAAATTGGGGCACATTTCTGAAAACCTGTGTTTCAAGTGATCTGGAACTTGAACCGTACATTTGAAAAGCCCAAAATATTCCTCATTTTTTATCATGGTCAGCATCTGATCAAGCATTTTTGAACCACAATCTTTCAACTCGTTGCACTCAAATTCGAATACAAACTGCTTTGTTTCAACATCAAGCTCAACTTGTTGTTGCCAGTGACACTCAAATATTGTAATTAGGTTGTAGCCATGTGCCTTAATGTATTCTCCTTTATGCATTATAGAATGGAAGAGATCTTCCATGCTTCTGTTATTCACAGGGTTGAACAGTTTGCCTTGGGTTACAGGACAGTTTGATTTGCCATGAAACAAACAGCCATGGAACTGATATACTGTGTTGCTTTCCCTATAGTAGCCATCTACCGGGATTGCATGCTGTCCAATTTTAACTCCACCTTTAAAAAACATGTGTTTTATGTATATATCTAGTGTATGAGACAGATATTTCAATCATGTCCATACGCTTGTCTCCCATATTTTTTAAACAATTGGGGTTTGAAATCATTGTGTTCATATCTGCAAATCAGGTAGCCTGTGGGCATCTTTTGCATCATGCTCCAAAAATGAAGTGCTTTGGCATCAACACCCAGCACCTGTTTGCATAATTTTGCCTCACTGCCATAATCAAAAAACCTCAATTTTGTCACATTTGTTTTGTGGTATTTGTGAAATACTACGGAGGGCCCTCCTACTAGGTTTTGTTTTACTAAATTATAAACATCCTTATTTCTTTCATCAATCATTGAAATGTCAAATTCCTACGATCAACTTCAGTAAACATCCAGCGCACTGCTAGACCTGGTAATGATATAGCAGACTTCAGCATGTCAATGTTTTTCTGGGCATAACTTTGTGTTTGTTTTTCTAGTGCTTCAATGAAGGGCTCAACATCTAGTTCCGCATAATATGTTAGATAGTCTTTCATTGTCTGCATACCTCTGCTATCCCAAACCTGCTGACAGTGTGCGTACTCTTCAGCTGTAATGTTACTTTGCTTAAGGGAGTTATAGAAGGCTTAATGGGGTCTGAGGTAAACTTGTTGGAGCATGTCTGGAGAGGTTAGCCATTCGTAGGAAAAATGACCGTTGTTGTCATTTCAATCAAATGCCTTAAGATATTTGGCATATGTGTATCCTGGAGCGATATAAATACAAATGTCAACAAACTTAAATTGGTCAGTTTGAATGTACTGCAGAGTGTTCACTCTTTGCACAGTGTACTTGATCTTGCCAGTGTTGTAAAGATGTTGGATTAACAAACCTTTCATTACGTTGAGGTCATACCGCCCGCCGTTATAGTAAACTACAGGCACAACCCTAAGATACTCCAAAAAACTTTGTTTCAGCTTTGCAACTGAGTTGGCTGCATATACTTGAGGCGCAGAAAAATTGCAGTCTTTAAATTTCTCCTCTACCTTACCCCTCTGCTTTTCAACTTCTATGATCTTTTCAAGTACATCGCTGTATGCTACCAACAACTCTTCATATGCACAGTCAGCTATATCTGCTATGTAATTGACAAAGCGCTTGATTAATTCATGTTGATTGTTGTCAATAACAAAATGTGGGCCTTGTCAAAACTCTCAACATTAGAGCATACTGATATGCTTAATATTTCCTGGTGAGCTGTGTAATTGATACTTGTTGTATTCTTCAGTAGCTTTTCAAATATTGTAGGCTCTGGTGCATAGCATTTAGATGGGAACTTTAGTTGCTGTTGCACACCCTCACGTTTATGCCTTTTGAGGTTACTGAGCTTGGTGTATGATTTGGTGCAGGAAAGACAATCATACGCTCTATCGTATTGATCAACTCTCTTTCTCTTTATTTTCATGCAAGTTGAGATGAAGCTTTGTAGGGTAAGATAGCTTGGAGCACCAGATGACATTAGAGCTGAGATCAGAGTCTAATTGGAAGACAGTAATTAATATGTCAAGCAGACGCTCAAGCAGTGTCAAGTTTTCAAATTTTACACCTTTGAATTTAGCAACCGAACAATTTAAATATCTTGCTTTTCGGTATTTAGTAAACAAATGCCTCACATACCTCTCATTTACTATGTAGCATTTGCAATGACCTCTACAAGTGCAAGAAAGTTTCATAGCAAGGGATCTAAAGAAACACAGGTTGTCTCTGTAGATCGACTTAGATTTTGACTTTCTATTCATAGGCGCAAGAGCACGATGATGGACAATGTAGGATGGCAAGTGCTCAGGTCTACCTATTTTACCCATGTGCAAAATTTTTGCAATGTAGAATGTGAGGTTTGTGAGTAACTCTACAGTCCATGTGGAGTTTGGGCGCTGTTGTGAAATTTTCTGGAATATATCAATTTTTTTGTCATGCTTTCTAAGAGGTTTTGTAACTCACTCTCTGTTTTTATCAAGAGTGGTTTGTCAAAATAAGAAACATTGTTCACTGAGCTGTGGAAATAACGCAGTTCATTAGTTAACTTGTTCCTCAACACAAATCCCGCACTACAGTTAATTTTAACTCCACACCTAAGCTCTCTATGCCAAACATCTGTCAGTTGATCTGAAATGACAACTTTTCATCTATCAAGTTTATATTGAAGATGTCCAAAACTTTGTATTTTCTGTAGTAGGTTTTAATAGCACCTTTGTGTTTTGCTAAAAGCTCATTGAGGTCAGTGTTTGTAGACGATGCCTGTGCATTGCTGTCAAAGTCTACAGTTGATGTGGTATAGGAGCAGTCGATACATATGAATGTAAAGTGGTACTCACAGACTTATTGAAATGAGTTTACAAATGCCTCAGGTAGCTATCACGTCTGGTGAAGCCAGCACTACATACATTGCAAACATAGCTATCATTTTTGCTTCTACAAATATGCCAATCAAAAGCATCTTTTCTAGTAAAACTCTTTATGCAAGTTAAACACTTGTTATTTGGGCTTGTACAGTGACTTTTCTTGTGACGTGTTAAAGCGTCTAATCTAGCATATACTTTTCCACAAGTTTCACAGCTATGATCAACTCGTGTTGTTGAACCAGAATAAAAAGTTCTTTTGTGTCTTTGCAAACTCTTTTGTTGTTTATCTACACTCTTTCACATTGATCGCATTAATGGGTCATCTTGGGATGCTTTACATAACTAATGTTGACTAAAAAATTAATAAAAAATAATAAGATATTATAAAACTAAATAACTAAATATAAGCCACTATGTTTTACAATATTATCTAAAAACAACCAAGCGTAAAAAACATATTTGTGCTAGCATGCGTGTGGGAGTGATGGTTAATCCTGTAAAACAGTAAGAAATTACTTTTTAGTGAATATCTCAGTGAAGGATTATGCATTCGTGTATTTTACATAAAACCATGGAATACATATTGAGAAATTTACACTTACGATAGCTTTTAGAGAAAGTGTAGAAGTTTCACTCCAGTAATAAACTAATTCAGTATTTTTGAACGGTTAGCGGCAACTTGGTGGTGTGTTCACAACGTTTCAACAAAGTGAATATGTGGCAAACTTACAATCGCAAAAGCTTAGTTTAATCCCTGATAGCTCACGTTTAATCCCTTAGTTTAATCCTCGGATAGATAAAAACAACATAACACCAGTTTCGCAGTAACGCGGCTAACATCCAGCGCTTTTCACGGATGCGTTACACCCACAGAACAACAAATCTTTACCGCTACCTGACACTAAAATCGGATTACATCACCTATATATATTTTTATGCTCTAGAAATGGTATAAAAACACCCCGGATCACTCATGGTAGTCAAAAAAGCTCTTGGAATCACAAGTGTGTCTACACAGACTCTACAGCTAACGAATAACATGGCTAATATAAAGAGAAAGCTAGAAATGATGAGGGAGCACGCTGCAAAGTTAAGGTTAGTAAAATATTTTTAATACAGCATTCGAACGCATGTGTATCTATAGCACATAATTATTGTATTGGTTGCATTACCGAGTAAGCATAGTTTATTAATGAAATTGTAAAGTATTTCACTGTTATTTGTTTTAGAAAATTAGATGCCAAAATGTTGCTGGAACAGCAACGACTGTAAGCTGAGCGAGCTATCCGCTGGTAGCGTGCTGGAAGTGAATGCGGAAAAAACAATTGACACCGTAAATGGTGAGGCACTACTCATCGAATTTAGTAGCACAATAAAAGGAGAGAGAGTTCAGGGAAAAGCCATCATCCCCAATCGTATGAGAGAGGATGTTGTGGGGAAGGTCCCACTAATTCTATTGTACCATGGGAAAAATCTTGGAAGAAATGGCAAAGAGTTCCATCACCTCACTGCCGTCGAGGTCAGTGGCACAGATCCCAGCACACTCTGTAAAGCCCCTCGCAAAAAAATCTTTAAGTTTGCGCCATTCGAAGCCGCCAAGGCTTCATTTTCGGATGATGAGAGTGATGAAGGGCAAACTACATGACCATGGCATACATATCATGCTGCACAAACATTATATTATTCTGTATATAAGATTGTTACTTGTATCAAGATTTTGTGTTATGTTATATTATCATAAATCATTCTCAAGCGTATTGAGACTACTATGTAGCTAATAAATCATCTTAATATCTACGTGCGCTGAAGTCATTGGTTTATGTTCACAAATTGTTGGTGGTTTTCAAAGGTAAATGACCTCATGTACACTGCTTGTGAAAGGACAACTCAAGAATAATGTTACATGTGCATCACATTGAATGATCATGCAAATAACATTAGCTAGCAGTGCACTGATTTTAGGAGCACAATCAAGCATGAGTAAGCAAGCTATTCCTTTGCATACGAGTTTTATTCAAAAATGAAATGTGTAAATGAAAGTGCAAAACATATTATAAATAATTAGGTTTGAACATGCATTGCTGGTCAGTAATTTCACTGACTTGATGTATTGGTAGAATCTGCCCCAAATTAGTGATGTTAGCATATCTTGTATCTAAATAGTATTTCAAAATATGATCTCTCTCTTCAGAATTATTAGCATACATTAGTACATCTAATATACGGGATAAACTATAGCCTCTACATTTTAACTGCAAAAATACAATAGAATATATTTCACACACATTTGTATTGTTACTTTGATGTACAGTATCATTATAGATAATTTCTTTTATTAACCGACAGCAGCTTGTTGGCGAGGTCTTCAAATGATGGAGGCAGTCCATAAGAATCAAAATATTCACATTTACCAGGTTTTGAAACAAATATCGCAATCCAATAGATTCCTGGTTGGTCAGCATTATCTGTATTACACACAAATATACTGGAGCATGTCATTTTGCATTTTACAAACTCATCTCTTGCCATAACGCCTCTAAGAGTGCTGAACGTTGAAGGGTTCGAAGACAGAATATAGCGTATGGGGTTAGTATTCATGAGTCTTAGGTTTTAGAAGCTCTGGTAACCACTCGACTAATATCTATTTGAATCAAGTCATCACTTTCTAAATAGGTGAACAGACTGAGTGTGCTAGCCAGGGGTTCCTTGAAGGTCACTTCTAAAATTGTAGTATTATTTCTAATGAGGTGAACATGTGACCTTTTGCATAGATTTCCTGTTAGGTCAAAAGCGTAGAGCGCAAAACCGTTAGAGTATTGAGCTCTTGTGATGCAATATCCTTAATCCGCGAAAGCTTTTCCAACAGTAGTCAGGAAGAGCATGTACGCTTGCATGAATTCCCCGTTTCCATATTCAACTCATGGTGGCTTATTAGGGATTGGTCATCTATTGACGTTGAGACTTATCGAGCTCAAATTGAAATATTTATATAAAAAAGTGACCTAATATAACTGCTGCTTTTTGCAATGTGCTCCACAAAGCCCAGAAGTATTCGTTTCGGTTCTTGTCTGTTCAGTATGAGGTTTATCTTTTCACTCTGTCTCCCTTAGGTGATAGAAAAAATCTGCGTTTCAACTTTGTTGATTGGGTATATTATAGTGGAGCCTTTGGTTAGCAGGTTCTTATGGCTGGATACCACACCCGGATTCACTCTCACTTTACGCACAAGTAGATCACACTTGGTTATATCTATTTTATAGCGAGTGTCAGTGGCGCTAGTTGTTCTTAGTAGGCAAAATTGGGGATCGGTTCTCAAAAGTTTCATTCGGAGGCTGCACGCAGGAATTAGGTACTTGTGCTGGCTAAAGAGTTCATTGTAGAGTCGTCCTACCATATCCACAATTTTACTATCACTGATAATTGACTTTCTCGAGTTTAAATCTTCACGGTGTGCTCCAGTGAGCTGAATGGTATCTAGAGTGTTCAAGCTATCATGAAACCAATGCGAAGCACTGAGGTGTGTATTTTTAGCCTAACTACCATAGCTCACGACTGTTTCGAGATAGGCTCGATAAGGGCAATTGGAGTAATATTCAACTTCATGTCCATTAATAGACAACCTCAAAGTTGAAAACAGTGATTGTAGAAAGTTCTCTCCTGGTACTACATTTACATTAGCAATGTCCTTTTCTAAAAGATCGCCGTTTTCTAATTTAACTTTAGCCTTGACATGAATTAGAGTGTTTTGGAGGTCCAGATATTGGTCTTCATTTCCTTCTACCTCAAATTCAAGTGGACCGTTGAGTGAATCTCTAATTGGTCCAACCTCAGCTCACTCTCTAGATATGACGGAAGTTTGTGTAAATAGAGTGTTCAACATATTTAGTTGATAAAAAACGCTGTCGTTCGAGGAAAAATGAATTTTAGAGAAAACCATGTTTAGTGCGGCAGAGATTAACTGAAAATGTTTTTATCATTGCTGCGTCGAGGTCTTTTATTGCTAGATGTGGTGCGCTTGGAAGATATTGATTCAAGCTTTCTCTTTCGACTGATTGGGCTATCAAAGTTTAAGTTTCCCGTTAAAATTGATAGGAGTTTTTTACCACCGGTGGAAAAGTTTCTGACAGCAGCGCTCTTGAAATCTTTTCTGCTGATTAAATCCTTTGCTAAATTTGCACCACTGTCTATCAACTGCCTCCCGATAGTTTTTGCTCCGCGCGTCACTGGCAAAAAAATCCTTCAATTCCTTATTCAAGTTGTATTGTGGTGCCTTTAAAAACGCTTAGACCATTTCCATTTTGTCGAGTGTAATAGTTTCGATAGAACTCTGAAGATTCATGCAGGTTGTATGGAACTACCATGTTTAGTTAATTTTCTTGAAATGAAGTGTTACAATCACCTTTCCGCTCTGAAATGAGGATTTCCGCCCATCGTCTCTTCTTATAACCACTTCTATGCTCTCAGTACCCGTATTGATAATTGGCAAATACTGAACATGCTGAAAACTAACTACCTGATTAAGTTCTTTATTGCGTTCTCTAATGGGAACTATGCGTAAGAGTTGTGCTTGGATGTCTTCAACAATCTGCGGCTCAACAAGGTTTGTGTAAACGTATAATGATATAAACTCTTCCGCTATGTCGCGCTGACGCTTGCCTTTTGTATCTCCAAATGCGTAGGTTTTGTGCTCAAGATTTAGAATATTTGATAGATTATTACTTAGCTTTATTCGAATATCACTAGCATCAATTCTAACGTAGCAATAATTTTCAGTTTTATCGTAAAATATGCTAACAGAACTGTGCATATTGAAACCAGCAAAGCAGTGGTGCAATGCGGATATTACATCCTCAATTGTTCTTTACCTCTCTGATTTGATATTCAAAATCTTGAGACTAGGTGACTCTTCTTGCTCGATAATCGTCTCCCCGTCAACATTGTTATCCCAAGAATTTGGAAAATGCATCTCTACCAAACCGGCAACCCATTTTCCCTCCAACCTCAGCGGACGATCAAGTTTAATAAGGTAATTGGCTAAGGTGTTGTCTGAAAAAATATCCAGCCAAGTATTTGATGGAAGCATGACATAGAAATCTTCCATTCTACTCAATTAAGCACTTGAAGTGTTATAGTTAAAATATTTTATTGCAACAATTAATATAGCAGTATTATAAGATAAAAAGATATATGACTGGGAGAAACTATAGTAGACATGAATTGAAGCTGTTTAAAAAATATTGACAAAAAAAAGAATTTACCTCATTTCAGAGTGTTGTGTGTAACAGATATGGAATGAAATGTAAAAGCATTACTGAACAAGTTCAAACTAGATCATCTTGCATAATCCATTGATTAAACGAATCCAGATATCCTAACCATTTCACATAATAGACATATTTTCTAACACGCTTTTGACATGTTATCACTTTTTCAATTTTAAACGAAGGGGGCTTAGCCACTTGTTAAAATTCATGCTCGTAAAACGTGCCAAGAACATTTTCATTACTTCGTCTTTTATCATGTAGACTGTAGAGTTTGTCCTTTTAACATCGTCAATAGTATAATACATTTCCTAGTCCACGAAGCTGTATGACCTCTTTCAAAGGTCATTCTGGCTTTTGATATTCGGACGTAGTCACCCACTCACAATTTAGGTTGTATTTTATGCATCTTATATAGGGAGATACATCTTCAACCATACATCTTCTTGATTGTTTGCTGATACTTCATTTGGTGACATACCAATACTCGTGTGGTATCTGTTGTTATAAGAATCCATTACATCATCTAAATTATCGATGTAGTGTGAGCTATTTTTGTAAGTGATCCACCTGTATAGTGTTGTCTGCAAAGTTTTGTTTAAGCACTCTACTATTGATGCTTTGATAGTCTCATTTTTAGCTGTGAAATGATGAACATAGTTTTTTTTGAGTAGGTCTTGAACACGTTTATTCAAAAACTCTTTTTCTTTGTCAGTTTTTAAAGCTCTGAAGTTTTTATTTGA
This sequence comes from Bugula neritina, assembly GCA_964035545.1. Lineage (NCBI taxonomy): Eukaryota > Metazoa > Bryozoa > Gymnolaemata > Cheilostomatida > Bugulidae > Bugula > Bugula neritina. Next base: position 11,449,982 of record OZ037767.1, read on the forward strand.
AAGAATTTTGTTTAGCGCTGCACTCACATGTTCTCCAGATTTTGAGCAAATTGGAATTGCCCATGCACGTTTAGAGAAAACATCTATGGCAGTCAAGAGGTATCCCATCCCATCATTTTCTTTCTTAAATCTCTGCATAGCAATTAGATCAGCTTGTAACTGTTCGCCAATACCCGAGACAATGGTCTTCCTTCTTGTAAACTTTGTTCTAGTTGATTTGTGGAGAGAGTAGACTTCTCGGCTGCGTAGCCATTTTTTGGCATTAGCGACTTTGATTTTGTGTTGTGAATTATGATGTGATATTAGTCTCTTGTCGCCTCTTGCAGATGTTTTTAATCTTGGAGTGAAGTAAAGTTGAGAGAGCCTACTCATGACAATGTCATTTGTTTTTTATTTGCTTCTTAAAGTATCTGTAGGTGCTCATGCCTGCTCCTCGCTGTTTTGTGGAAATTTCTTCTTGGATTAAAATTTCGTTAAACTTTTTTAATAAAGATTTTTTTTAGCCTAGGGCCACAATGTGCGTATTTTCGCATGCGAAAGTTGAAACCACGAGTAGCAAAGGTGTCCACTGTAGCGTCAGTGATGCGTGATAAATAAAGCTTTCATTTGTAAATCTCACTCGCTTTCAATAAAACGCAATTTACTGAAATGTAGCACTAAAACAAAGAAATTGGGCTCGCTGAATAACTACCAGCCGATTAGGTGACGACGACAGAGACGATTCGCACTTGCGTTGAGAATGCTGAGCGACAAGTGCGAATGTTTTCTCAACGCGTACAGTGGACACCTTTGCTACTTATGATTTCAATTTTCGCATGTGAAAATACGCACCGTGTGGCCCTAGGCTTACTCTTGCCTGAGTGGCGTGCCAACTTTTTCTGCCACTAGCTGCTTTATATCTGAGCCTCTTATTGTTTTTGACGATATATAACTTTACCATTATTGAACCAGCGTAGGGTGTTAGTTTTTGAAATGCTGTGTAAGAGCTTACTGGCTTCAACTCGTCTCTGACCTGGAAGGGTTTAACAATTTTCACCGTTGTGAGACCTGGATTATCACCATCTTTTGCTTTAATTATTAACCTTTGCTTCTCTTCCGTTTCAGTCGGTGGTTCTCTAATTACCTTCTCTAATTCCTGTTGTGGGGCGGAGGTTATTTCATTAGTTAATCCTGTGGTTTTAGTTAAAGCTGGAGTACCTAACAAGGCCTGTTTTCTTTCAACTTGCACGGCGTCTCTAAAATTTTTTAAATACTGCTTAAGAATTTGTGAGTGTTGTTGAATTTTTTCAGAATCTGTATGAGTTTCACTGTCAGCAATCTGCTCCATTCTTTTCTGTCCGAGCTTGGCAAGCTTCGCATCAGGATGTTGGTGGTGTTTTGTGACAAAACTAATTGTTGATAATGATCAGTGTCAATGAGGAAATACTTTTTAGCAAATTTCATTTTTGTGGTCCAAGAAGTAATCCTAGTAATGGCCGAACTAATGCTCCTAAAAATCCTCCCGTTTGTAGAATAGTTTTCCTATCTCTTTGAGAGGTTCTGGACTTGACCAAACGTTCTAGTTCTACTCTGTATCGTCTCAAGCGGCGAAACTGAGCAGGTGTCAGTTGCGCATTGCCTTTAAGAATATTACTTGCGCATTCAACCAGGCTTTAAATTAAATCCTTACTAGCTGTGGATATCATATCGGACTTGATCACGTTACTTGCTTATGCTAACGCTTGAAAAGATGTGAAGTTTCTCCTAATTCTCTGAGACATGTTTTCATCGTTGAAGTTAGCTAAGTAATGCATAATAAAAACAGTTTACATCAAGAAGGACAACACTTCTGATGGATAAATGATTTATACTAAGTCCTATAAATATAGCTTTTTATCAAAACTAATGAAATCAGCACCAAATCTGAATCAATACACAACATCATGCTCTATGAACTCAAAATATGTCTATCCTTCTGGTTATAATTATAGGTTACTGGAGTTGATCTTTGACAAACTTGAAAAAGTAGGCATACAAATCGATGAAAATAGGTGTTATTGTAGTAATTCGTGCAATTACTGTGCGTGAGTTATCTACTTGCGTATAGTTAGTTGGTTATTCTGCTAGCAATTACTAGGGTAGCTGTTGAGTAATTATATTTATTATCCACAATAAAGCATAAAGTAAACATCACATCAAATTATCTTATACATCAGTCAATTACTAACACATGCTTCTACTTCAAGCCTCCGCTTACAACAACGTGATAAATTGTTAATAACCCGGGAAGTGTTATGTGAGTCGGAAGCATATCTTCCGGTGCTGCTAATTGGTTGCTACATAAGGGTCTTAGTATTCCAAGAACGGAGAGAGGGCGATTCCCGTATTTGTACTCTGCATGACTCACTACACCACCCCCCCCCAGCAGAAAGCCCTACTTTCTGATAACACAATACAAAAAAACACATAAAGAAAAACAATACAATAATCCAAAAAGAAAAACATACATAAGTAAACCCACAAAAAGGAAGAAGAGAAATAGTTGAATACGACAACATTTATATACAGAAGTAAACAGGGTGATCGAACACACACATCTAGTCAGCTATAAAGAGAGAGGGTGCTTACCAGCACGCGGGCCAATGTCGGAGCACTCGTCACTTTCCAGACGAAATACAGCTCAACAAAAGGTGCCTACCCCAGGCATATTCATTGGGTGGACTCTGACTCTTGTAGCGAGCGTGCTCTGTGTTGAGCCTGTCGGGCACGTAGTCGCCTCTTCAGTCGCCCCACTGAGTCCTTCAGCTGGTATAGACCTGTCGTCGTATCCAGAAGGTCAGGGGCCAGTTGTGTAAACTCGGCTTGTAGCTTTACAAGCTGCTCTTCTACATTAGCCAGCTGGCTAGGCCTTGGCGAGGTTGTAGTAGTCTCTGTTAGAGGGGGTATTGTTGTTCCTTCTAATTCGGGGGTGTTGCTAGGGTTGACCGGGGTAGGAGACGGGCCCTGAACCATAGGGAACTTATGGCGGGCGGATAACAGCAGTACTTGGAACCCTGACGCTAGTGCGGCCAGGGTGATAGCCTTCTTGATGACTGGCTTGATGGCGTCCAGGTACTGGGGGAAACTGTACTCATCAACAGTATGGTTCTCTGCGGCAAAGCAGCTTAGCTTATGGACTATCACAGGATACGGGTATACATCGGGGAACCCGCATGGGCAGAAGTGGAGTAGAAAATGGGCGTCTACATGCAGACGCAGGGAGCGGTGTGACGGGCACTCCTCGAAGCAGACTTGGCAGGTCCGGTGTGGTCCACTGGGTCCCCAGGCTTCCTCAATTCTCCTTTCCGTCGTGGGTGACACCCAGCGGTGTCGTCGACGAAGCACCACGGGTAAGCCATTCTTCATTACAGGTTCTTCTTCCATAGGCAGAGAGGTTGGCTGGTCCCGTGACCGGGAGGTGGTCACTCGAGTGTGGTCCGAAAGAGTAGCAGTGTTAAAGATTATACACTGAGGTACCGTCGGCGTGTACAGCCTGACCGGTACTCTGTTCAGTTACACTCGTGAGATTGAGGCTAATGAATAGTTGATGGAGAACACACTCGCTATGGCAGATTATTTAAAATCAAAGTCGACGTGTATTCCCACCACTGTTTATCATTATCGAATCTCCAGCTCGCTAGCTAGTGTAGCTAAAGCTGACTGATGCAGTCTAGTTATCGTACCAAAAACATAATTAACTCACCCTTCGATCCAGAATAGTAAGACATTTTGGAATGAGAGCGGTAAATGATTACTGTTTAGTGGCACGTCTACTCTTGACTGCATCAACGTAGGAAAAGACCGGACAGCCTGGTTGTGAAACGTGGCTAGGGCTTTTCACTTCCAGCGGATGAATCTCGTGTGAGATTCCGCCGAGGCAAAAGTTGAGATTTCCGTGGTGTTCACAACTCCCACGTCTCTTTGCCTGTTTTCCCATGCGAGGCCTCTCTAGACTTTCGTTACTGCCGCTTATACCGCGGTCACGTACACAGTCTCTGAGACACGCTGGAAGTTGCCTAGTGTGTGGTCCTGGAGGCGTCGTCACTGTGGGAGGCGGTGTGCTCACCCGTGGATTGTTATGTCTCACGGGTGGTTTTTCCAGCCTGTTTGTGACGGTTGTTCCTACGTTGGTATCTCTTTGCGGAGCCCCTCCCACGGGGGGTTTTTGCACTTCCGGACCCGTTTCTGGTCCCGGAAGTGGTGGTGATGGCAGGCTTGACGTTGGGGGCGGTGGGCGCACTTTCAAGGACGGAAGTGGCCTTTCTCGCCTCGCCAAGTCTTCCTGAGGTGTCATGGAGGTGTTTCCGGCCAGGACGACAGTCTCCGCTTGCCAAGACCTCCTTGCACAATGCGTCTGCCGCCCCGCTTTACCAGGGAGACGGCTATGCTTGTTGGTCTGGCAGACTTCGCACCGTCTCACTCTGCGCCGGATATCCCGCTCCATGTTGGGCCAGTACCACCGGAGTTGTAGCTTGGTGACCACCCCTTGGACTCCTCCATGAGTCTTCTCGTGGGTGTCTTGTATCAACTCCCGGCGGATGGCAGCTGGGCAGACGACCCTCTTCCTGGCTGGCTGTCTGCTGTTGGCGGCCAAGGTCATAGTCAGCAGATCATCTGGCCCGACCCGCAGAGAGTTCCAACGTTGACAGTACAGCCGTAATTCGGCGCATCCCTGTCGCCGTTGTTTACTACTGGGTCGTCGCCCTTCCTGTTTCGCTTGGTACACGTCGGCTACCACCCCAGGAAGGCTTTCCTGGAGCTTCGGCAGCTTCCTAACGTTACCAGCTCATACAGGTTTGGCGCGGAGGCTCTGGACAGCCTCCGGGGGCGTGTCAGCCCTCTGTTGGAGTTGCTGAGCAGGGGCGGTCTTCGCCGCCCTTGATACCTCACGACAGCCTGCTCTATTTAGACGGGCGTCGTGGTCTGTGTGGCGGAACGCCTCACTGTACCCATGTGGCAACCTAGCCATAGCCTGGCGCTTTCCGTTGCCTGTGCAGCCACGCGTCCCTGGAGGATGGAAGGCGTGGGTTGGGACGGTCCTCCGCCCTTGAGACGGGCTCTGCTGAGGACCTTCCGTCGTAGCTCCCGACGACGGCCCAATGGCTTCCTCCTGGACAGGATGGAAGCGGCCCAGCATGGACCTGGGTGGTAGGTCTACTGTCTCTGAGGAGGGGTTGACACACTGCACTGAGATCTCTCCTTGTCCCGTAAGCCGGCTAAAGCTATGGGCAAGTTGGACTCTCGTGTGCGTATTTTCGACAACACCCAACTTAGAGGTTTGGCCACCGTCTACCTTGCAGCGGACGGTAGCCCGGGAGTGGCCTGGTATAGTACAGCTCCGTACTACCTGCACTGCTCCCGCTAGAGGACGACCAAACTTATCGACACAAGCGAGCTCCCTGTCGCCCATGATCATCGCAGATTTACTGAAATCGATGCGACATCCGTGTCGTTGTAAGAATGGCATCCCAAGGATAGCGTCCTCGTTGAGCTGCCCGACGATAAACGTCTCTTGGATGGCCTGGTTACGGACGTAACCAGTCAGCTCAATAATGCCGTAGAAGGGAATGCACGACCCATCTGCCAGGGTGCCATGATCCCCCTCATACGGTGCCAACCCGTCCTTGACCTTAGCACTGAGGGTGTCAAAGAATTGACGGCTAAGGAGGTTGGTGGTGCCGCCTGAGTCCAGGAGGAAGTTGGCAGGCTTGCCGGCTAGCTTTCCTGGCAGGAAGTAGCTACTTCCGTGTGGCTGCAGCTGTGTGTGCCGTGGTTGCACCTCCCTCGCTGTGGGTCGAGGGGTCCACGGTTGTGCGACGACTATTGACCAGTTGCCGAGGTTGGGGCGGTACGCCTTGCGGCGCCTGTACCGTTTCCCTCGCAGGCTCTGAGGTCAACCGTCTGCCGGCTCCGTGTTGGTGTTGGAGTGGCGCAGAGGAGCCAGGCGGCGAGTGGCTTGAGCCTACTTGCCGCGGGGGTCGCCACTTCACAGCATCTCCGCGCGGCGCCCAGCGGAGCGGCAGACGCGCGGGCCTCCCTGGGTGATTTACAGACGGCCCGCAGGAGGTGGGAACATCTGCGGGCCGTGGTAGTTTAACCCTTGTTGGAGTTGAGGGCAGTTCCTCTGGAAATGTCCTGGCCTTCCGCATCCCCAGCAGAAGTTGTGCCCCATGCCTGGTGATTGTACCTGCAGCCCGCAAGGCTCACGGGCGGTATCTACCTGGCTTGGGGGAGCTAATGTGGCGACCAGTTTATCTAGCATGTCGGTCATCTGTGCGACTTTTGATGCTAGTGACATCTGGTTCACATTAGCCACCGCGGAGGGTTCCGCGTTTGGTTCGGTATGAGCAGTAGTGTGCGCCGTGGTCACCTGGCGGGAGGCCACGCGGTTGCGGTGCATATGAGTCGCAATGAGGTAGGCTTCTCCCACAGCAAGTGCATCTTCGACCGTGGTGACTCCCCTCGCTTGGAATTGATGGTGGAGCCCCAAGTCGTTGATGGACTGCACGAAGGCATCATAGGTATACCTCTCACGGTGTACTGGAGGCAGATCGCGGAACGCGATCTGCGCTAGTGGGTACACCGTGGCAGCGTGCTCTTGTAGCGACGTGTGAGGATCACGCCGCAGCCTTTGTAGACGGGCCCGCGCATCTATGGGGGAGATGCCAAAACGGACCCGCAGAGAAGCAAAGATTCCTTCTATGTCAGGTCCCGCTCCATACGGCTTAGCCTTGTCCGTCAGCGCCATCCTGAGCTTGAGCAACGCCACCCTTGGTGGCCACTGTGCAATTTCCATCACATCTTGGAATTCTTGGATAAACTGCTCCACCGCTTCTTCGCCTGTGAAGGTGGGCGCCTTCAGCCGGTATCTGTCTTCACCATGCTCTCTAGGAATTCTCACTTCTTCTTCTAACACTACTGGTTCCACAGGTATATCAACATTATCTCTCTCACCTTCATTCAGTGGAATGGGTAGCTCCGCGCCGTCTTCTGCCATGACTGCTATACGCAAGATCCCACTGCTGCCACCACTGTAGTAGTTCGTGCAATTACTGTGCGTGAGTTATCTACTTGCGTATAGTTAGTTGGTTATTCTGCTAGCAATTACTAGGGTAGCTGTCGAGTAATTATATTTATTATCCACAATAAAGCATAAAGTAAACATCACATCAAATTATCCTATACATCAGTCAATTACTAACACATGCTTCTACTTCAAGCCTCCACTTACAACAACGTGATAAATTGTTAATAACCCGGGAAGTGTCATGTGAGTCGGAAGCATATCTTCCGGTGCTGCTAATTGGTTGCTACATAAGGGTCTTAGTATTCCAAGAACGGAGAGAGGGCGATTCCCGTATTTGTACTCTGCATGACTCACTACATTATTACCCCTACTTTTGTGTTTTTGATTGTGAATCTTACTTTGAAAAGAAAAACTTGCCAAAATGCACAAAAACAATAAACTGGGACTTGAAACATAGTTCAGGTTCAGTAGGTGTCAGCAATAATGTAGTAGAATCCACTGAACCAGTATGCTTCATCGCTAAAAACAATTCTGAGTTCGACGTAATTTGTAATGTGATGGAATACCTAGAAGATCTTTCTAGTTTGTGTTACACCAACCGGTTGCACCGATATTCTTCAGTCTTGGAGCAAATAAAAAGAAATAAGTAATGTGCATTTGAACAAGAACCAGATGAAAGTTATATCGAGCATGAAAACAAATAAGTTAACTTTTTTAAAAGAATGATTAACACGCTACATATTGTGATAGTTTTGTGGGTTATGAATGCAACTAGTGCTTTACATACTTGTTACGAAGAACAAGGCGAGAAATGATGTAGAAAATAAGGTAGCTTTATTGCAACGAATGATATAATAGTCTGTATCCAGCGAGCTCCAGCAGTAGACTGAATCTATACTGAAACTTGCTGGCTTTTATATACACGCAGGACAAAGACATTTCTTTGTTGCCGAGATCGGAGGCCCGAAATGCCAAATATCGGCACTTCGGGGATCCGAAATGCCGAAATCGGCATTTCGGCACTTCGGTAGTCCGATCCGCCGATTTTTGGTATATCAGTGTTTTGGAAGACAGAAGTGCCGACCTCGGCAACCCGGACACACACACGCACATAAATCTACCACACACCTCCCCCCCCCGCCCATCGGAAAGCATGTTTTCCAATAAGAAGCGTACACAAAAACAAAAATACAAAAAAAAAAGAAAGAAACAACAGGCTCACACACACGGACACGACAACAACAAATATTCAACAGAAAATACAAGAAAAATTAAGGGTAACATGCAGACAGTTTTTACACACCAATAATATATGCAAAACAAAACAACAACAACAACAACAACAAAACATGCAAACCACACGTGCCTGCCACCATCGTCCAGGCAGTGGGACTCTAATGCTGGTCACTAGTGTAGCCCCGCTCCAGGCGACTCATGCGCCGTCGAAGCTGTCCCATCTCCTCTTCACACCTGCAGAGCCACCTGCGCAGGTGCCGAACCTCATCCTCCAACTGAGCCGCCGTCGGCTGCTTGCGACGGTCGAATGTGCTAGGGTTGGTAGGTCTCTTCTGCTTCCTGCCGTCGCCAAGGGTCGGGGACCTAGGTCCGAGGAATCGGCCCTGGCGTCTGATCCGACCCGTGCCAGCACGACCCGAAGTGGTTGGGTGGTCGCCGGTTGGGGTGTCGCGACGGGCTCCCCTTCCTCCTCCTGGACCGGCCGACACGCGGGGAATCTCTGGGCGAGAACTGCCCGTCTGCGGGAATCCGCCTCGTGTGGCATCACCAGGTCCCGAAATTCGGGGAATGTTGTTTGGTCCACAGCGAACGTGTAGCCCGAGTGGCAGCGTGATATGCGCTGATGTCTCAGCACATAGTCACGCTGGTAGCTGTATTCACCACACGGGCAGAACACGTTGAGAAAATGCTGAGGGGCGTGAACCCGCAGCCGCCGTGTGGAAGAAAACTTCCTCCGGCACTGGTGGCAGATGCGGTTGCCCGGCTCGCCGCACGCTTCACTAATCATGCGACTGGTCGCTCCCGAGACCCAATACTGGCGAGCGACCAGGGCCCAAGGCAGGGCCAGTATTGGGGAGTCATTTTTATTTAGTCCTGCAGGGTGGTCACCGCTTAGTATGCCCCGCTTTTCTCCGGCGGCGAGCTGGAGCTCGACCAGTTTGGAGGCAGGGCTACTAGTGTTGGTGGAACACACCGCTGAGGAGGTAGTGGTGTCCTGCTGGCTGCTAGGAGACGGAACAGGAGCCGGTGGGAGAGGGGAGTCGGGTTGACTGGCCTCCTCAATCTCCATATGCTCTTCTGAAAGAGATAGCAGAGGCTGTGAGAAGCCGGTCTCACTATCACCAAAATTCGGCACACACTTATAGGGAGCCAATTTATGAACTGAAGGCCGAGAAGAGTCACAGAGGGTGACCGAGCCCACGTCTTGGTCTAGCAATAAATTGAGGGCAGGGCCATCCCCGAGATCCATCTCTGCCTCAGGTTCTAATAAATTAGATTCTAACAAATCTAATACCGACCAGTCAACATGATTATTAGGTCGGCTAGACTCCGTACACGGAGGATCTAGCCTTAAAGGAGTACCTGATTGTTCTGCTGGTAATGATCTTCCCATGACTGAAGCGAGGGTGTTAAGACTAAAATTAAAATTTACTTTGGAATTTGCTCCTGGAATGCGTGTTGCTAGTGTGGTGGTTAAAGTTGTAATGGCCGAGCCTTGTGCTTCAGAATTACTACCTGCTATAGTCCGAGTTACGCGACCCGTGGGAAATTCCATTGAATTTTGAAAGGACAACTCGCGTGAACGCGTGCCCTCCAAAAGTCGGTCGGAAATTCCCCCTTCTTGGTGGAGTTCTCCGGGGTAATGGAGAGAATTTCCAACCAAGATGGGGTAGTCATCCGTACTGGACGGACTACCAACACGAGGGGGTAACTCTAGATGTCCTACAGCATAATCTGCCAGGTATCTGGGGGCCTTCTAGCTCTCTGGCTCCTTTCTGGTTGCACAGGCGTTGGTGGTGCCAGTGGCTCCTCAGCTGCCATCGTAGGGGGGTCCCCGCCTTCACCCGTAGCACAGGTGGGGGTGTCCTCCCCCGGGAAGGGTGGTGGCCCAGAGACCGGCCGCTGCTGTTCCTACTGCTGCTCTTGCTGTTGCTGCTGCTCCAGCTGCTCCAGTAGGGCAGTGTGTTCCTGATCTGTCTCCTTGGGGATGACAATATCCATCTCTCGGGGCCGTGTGGTCCTTCCCCGGTGGTTGGGTTGGCGGTTGGGCTCCAGGAGGGGTGGGGCCTGACCCACCGCGTCTTGGCTGGCCTGGTAAGGTTTCAGGCGCTGCTCGCTCTGGACTGAGACCTGTCCAGAGCGCTCCACACGGTACGTGTGGTTGGGCAGCACCTCCACTACGCAGTAGGGACCGAGGAACTTAGGCTGAAGTTTAGTCGACTGTCCACGTCGCCTTCGGTAGCTCACCATCCAGACCCAGTCCCCCACCTGGTACAACGGGGGTTCTTCTGAGTCTTCCGTGCGGGTCTGCCACTGCTGGGCCCGCAGTGCATCATGAGCTTTGCCCATGATTTCTATCAGACCCCCCACGTATGTCAGGTGTTCCGGAGCCCGCGTCTCTCGGTCCAGCATCAGAAAGTTTGGGGTCTCCTGCGTGGCGGAGTGTGGCCTGCTGTGGTAAGCTCGCATGATTTGCGGCAGCACCAAGTCCCATTCTTCCTGACCCCGATCGAGGAGCAGGCTCCTCAGGGCGTCACCCAACATCCTGTTGTTCCGTTCGACGACTCCGTTCCCTTGCGGGTGATATGAGGTGGTCCGACTCTGGTTCACCCCCCATATCCTGCAGAGGTCTCCCATAAGCTGGGACTGGAACTGGGCACCCTGGTCTGTATGTATCTGCTCAGGTAAACAGAGGTAACAGAACACATTTTGGTCAACGGTCCGTGCCACCGTGGGGCCTGTTGCATCTGGAATAGCCAGAGCATCTGCCCACCGGGTAAAGTAGTCCGTGAGCACCAGTATTCAGGTGTTCTCTCTGGCGGATAACGGCATAGGCCCAACGAAGTCTACCGCCACTACTTGCCACGGTCGACCAGCGTATAGCCGGCCTCGACCAGTGGTTTTCGTAGGGCGGCCATGCTTGCTAGCTTGGCAGACCTCACATTGCCGTACCCGCAGTCGTACGTCTCGAGTCATTCCGGGCTAGTACCAACGCAGCTGCAGACACCTGATGACCCGACTGACTCCAGAATGAGCCTGTTTATGGGTGTCCCAGATCAGTTCCCGTCGGAGGGCGTGTGGACAGACGACGCGGTCCCTCTCCTGCTGACGGTTGTCTGCTGCCAACGTTATCATCAGGAGGCCATCAGGACTGACCTTGAGGGCATCCCAGCGACGACAGAGACGGAGACAGAGACGGTCAAAGACCTCCCGCAGACGACTGACATGAGTCGAAAAGTCTGAGGAGATGACAATAACGTCATCCAGATAGATAAGGAGGGTCTTCCAGTGTAATCCACTGAGGACCTGCTCCATGAGCCGTTGGAAAAATTCCGGGGCGGGCGTTAGTCCAAATGGCAGTACTTTCCACTATCAGAGCCCGTCGCGAGTGATGAATGCTGCTTTGTCCTGGGCATCAGGACTGAGGGGCACTTGCCAGTACCCGCTAAGCAGATCCAAAGTACTGAAGTACTTGCTACCCGCGAGGGCATCCAGGGACTCATCTGTCCGTGGGAGAGGGTAGGCGTCCTGGATGGTAACGCTGTTGAGTCTGCGGTAGTCCACGCAAAATCTCCAGCTACCATCCTTCTTCTTGACCAGGACTACTGAAGAGCTCCACGCACTGTGGGCAGGCTCAATCAGATCTCGGTCGAGAATATCCTGTACCTGTTGGCTCACCTCCTTCTCCTTTTCCGGACCTAGACGCCGGGTGGGCTGCCTGATAGGAGTGGTGCCGGCTGCCAGGGGTATCTCGTGAGAAATAACCTTAGTCAGCCCCATGTCTCCATTGCCACGACTGAAGACATCACTGTACTCCGCGAGTAGTTGAGCCAGTACTTGGCGTTCAGTACTACTCGTACAGTTTCCGCATGCTCCACCATACAGGTCAGCCATATGCTCCGGGACTGCTCCTCGGCTGGTGCGAGGGGGGTTTCCCTGGGTGTCGGCCACTGTTTCCAGTGCCGGACCCACATTCGCCTCCTGGATGGAGTGGTACTTCCCCACCAGCGCTCTGGCCGATAACCGGACAGGTTCCATGAAGGGGTTGATACACTGCACGAGGAGCTCTTGCCGACAGTCTAGCCGATTCAGGCTGTTAGCTAGTCGGATCGCTCCGTGCGTTTCCTCAACCACCCCCAGGCCAGAGATCTCCTTGCAGTTGACTCTGCAGCGGAGAGTCGCCTGGGATCTTCTCGGAACTGTGCAGTCCCGCACCACCTGGACTCCGCCCACCAAGGGCCTGCCGAACTTGTCAACACAGACAAGTTCCCTCCCAGCCATCACCACCACTGACTTCTAGAAATCCATGCGGCACTGGTATTTCTCCAGAAACGGCATTCTCAGGATGGCGTCCTCCTTCAGCTGGCTGACTATGAACGTCTCGTGAATCGCTTGATCACGTACCATGCGCACCTTCATACGGCTCCAGGCTCGCCCGCTCTCAGGCACCAATAGTGTCAAAGAATTGCCTACTCAACAGGTTGGTGGTGCACCCAGTATCCAGTAAGAATGTGGCAGCTTTACCCGAAATATTTCCGGGCAGGAAGTAGCTGCTTCCATACGGCTGGGTGCTCCTGGAGCGATCAGTCTCTGGGGGAGACACAACTTGGGTCCGCACAGCGGGCCTCCTCTGGGTCGTCTTGGAGACGACGGGGGTTTTCTGAGATTGGGAGGGCAGCTTGGGGTACTCTTGCGAGTAAGCTGAGTCCTCTTCCATGACCTCCTCGGGCAACCCCGCGAACCGGTTACGGAGTGGCCAGGCCGGAGGATCGGGTAGACCTTGCGGTCTCCGAGATCTCCGAGGTGCCTGCCATCCTGTTTCTTCTAGCTTCATCCGGGCCTCGAGTGACACGGCAGGAAGATCGAGTAAACCTTTCGGTCTCCGAGATCTCCGTGGTGCTTGCCACTCGGTATCGGCAGACTCTGTGGAGATCTCTTCTGTTCCTCTCCGAGTCCTATCCCGGATGGGATTGGCGTGAGGCCCACGGGTGGCAGAAGTTACCGTGAGCCTCAAGTGTTTAAAGGCCTCTGGCCTCTAATGCAGTGCCTTCTCACATGCCCTTGCATCCCGCACCCCCAACAGGTGAGCAGAGAGGGGCGGACAGGGTCGTCCCACAATCGGGGAGCCTGCCTGACTGCCTGGTTGCTTTGCAACTTCGTCGCCGTAGCCTGCAGGCCTTTCACCATGTCCATCAACATGGTGAGCTGCGTCTGCTTTGGTGACTTAGTTGCCGCTGCCGCTACCTGTGGGGTTGGAGGTGGGGTGGTCTCTTTGTCCTCTTTGACCACTTGGCGGGCTGTATAGCTCGGTCGCCTAGGCTCTTCCACCTGGAAGTAAGCCTTCCCCATCTCCAGTGCTTCTTCTATACTGCTGACCTTGGCGGCCAGCCAGTATCGCTGCAGGTCCGGGTGGTTCACACTCCGGAAGAACGCGTTATAAATGAGGCGCCTCCGGTCCTCGCCAGTGGCGTGATCGAAAGCAGCCTGAGTCAGGCGCTCTACCTCATTTGCGTGATCTTCCAGAGGGGTCCTCCGGTCCCTCCTCATTATCTGCAAATGGTCAGCTGCTTCTTCGGCTGTTAGGCCGAACCGGATTCTGAGAGCCCACATGATGTGTGCTTCATCTGGTTCAAGAGCGAAACTCTTGGTCTGGCCTGTCAGACAGGCCTGAAGTTGGAGGATGCGCACACGAACTGGCCATTCAGCGATGGTGGCTACATCCTCAAACTCCCTGATGAACTGTTCCACGTCTCCTTCTCCTCTGAAATTCGTGGGGCTGAAGGCAATACCTGTCACCAGGTGGTGCCTGACCTTGCCCCCGCAATCCCTGGAGGGCTGTGACCAACGCCTCAACAGTGAGGGTTGGTGTCTCCGCTGCCTCAGGGGCTGAGTCCCCTGAGGCCATCTTATTCCTCTCAGCAACTAGCTATTTGTATAATCCCACCGCTGCCACCAATGTGATAGTTTTGAGGGTTATGAATGCAACTAGTGCCTTACATACTTGTTACAAAGACTAAGGCGGTAAATGATGTAGAAAATAAGGTAGCTTTATTGCAACGAATGATATAATAGTCTGTATCCAGCGAGCTCCAGCAGTAGACTGAATCTATACTGAAACTCGCTGGCTTTTATATACACGCAGGACAAAGACATTCTTTTGTTGCCGAGATCGGAGGCCTGAAATGCCAAATATCGGCACTGCGGGGATCCGAAATGCCGAAATCGGCACTTCGGTAGTCCGATCCGCCGATTTTCGGTATATCGGCGTTTTGGAAGACCGAAGTGCCGATCTCGGCAACCCGGACACACACACACATAAACCTACCACAATATCTTTCTGAACTACTAGTATTTGAAGTTAACTCAAGTTGATATGACATACCATTTATAAAAACAACCTGACGAAATATTTGATAGAAAAAGACAATGAAATCAAGTTGACAATCCAAAAAGGAAGCACCTACATGTGCCCTAAAACTGCAAACTTACAATTCATGGATACTTCTAATTTCTTTGCTTCAGAGTTTGGGTATTCAAATTTTCTAAAGGCTATGGAAGTTAATGTAGAAAGGTTTTATTGGATTTACGACAAGTTTACTTCATTGGAGATGGTAAACAGACAACATTTTCAAAACATCTCTCTTGAGGAGTATGAAGAATGCACACAAGTTTGGATTGTTTGGAGATTGTTCTTCAATTTTCAGGTTGTTGTTTCCATTCACACCTTTGTAATTAGGCACCAATAGATAAACACAACCATGAGCTCAAAAATGTGGAAAATAAACTAAAAACCTACAAATATTGGAATTATTTGACGACAGGCTAGGCTAAAAATTTTTTCATATTTGGGAATGTGAGTATGAAAATAAAAAATAAACATATATAAATTGTTTTTCTGTATGAAACGTAATTATCATATATTTCTTTAATTTCAATATACACTTATATTTGCATACCAAATACAGTAACTAATTTTTACTGAGTTTATTTAAAAACTTCAATCCAGGTAAAGTTTCAAAATGTTAATAAAATAGCCAAAATTTCCTTCAGCTAACAAATGGGTATTTGTTTACAAGTTTTCCTTTTCCTTTATTCTGGTGTGTCGATTCTTTGGTAGTTATGCCCACTCGTTTCTTTTTTCGATTCAACTGTCGAACTCCTACAAAAGGTAGAGAAGTAAAACAATAATATAATTTACAGTTATCTTTTTTTCCAGTTGTTTTGCTTAGACAACAAATTTGTAAAAAAAATTAGGTTACAGTATCAGAATATTCAGTGCTTATAAGTTATTTCAGCTTTGTATACTTGAGTAGTTATTGATTTATTAAGTAATTACTTATTTTACAGATCAACATTATAGATTATATTATAAAGTTCATTAAATTAATAATAGTTCTAGGATTTTAGCTAGGTTGTATAAGACATCTATCTAATACAGGGGTGTCCAACTTTTTCAGACCGAGGGCCTCTGAAAGGGAATATTCCAGTGGGGAGGGCCACATTGTAAGCTTCAACTTGAGCTGGGGGCCACAGCATCAGTACTTTTCAAATTACTTTCTTCCAAATTCTCATGGAACATTGCACAATAAGGTCCAAATAGTTACTGCAGACTGCATGTTTTGTAGCGTGTATAGAAATAAGACATTTAAAAAGTGTTTTTTTGCTCTAATTCACGTATGCATGTGAAAACTAATTGTAGCTTTATGCCTTGGAGGGCTATATAAATGTGGGCTGGGGGTCACCACCAGCCCTGGGGCTGCCTGTTGGACAGCCCTGATCTAATAACTACATTTGTTTATAGTAAACTAATGAAACAATATGTTGTAAACACTCTTGGTAAAGCTTTGCTTCTTTTCAAGTTAAGTATGTTCTTATTTACTATAATCTATATAAATTCCCGCAAGATTTAGCCAAAATGTGCAGCTGTTTCATTGTTAAGTTTATAAATCTATTTGTTTAGAAAAAAATAACTAAGAATAATTGCATCATGACACAGATTACCATTAAGTAAGAATTATTCAAAGGTGATCATGATGACCCTTATTAACATTAGCCAATAGAATTAAAAAAAAACATATGGTACTAAAATTTGAATCAATCAATAGCCAGTTACCTCCCTGTCATACAGAGAGAAAACACAACTACACATTAAGGCAATTTAGCCTTAGTTATGTGTGGCGTAGGTGCAACCTGTGTTATGATGATAGGCATATAAGAGAATATGTGTGTCAGGTGGGGACTGTCAACAGCAAACATGAAGAGTGGTTCGATGAGAGACCCGGAATTAGGCTAGAATTAGTATGCTATCCAGAAACACCCAATCTATTACAGCCAAATATAGAACAGCTAGCAGGAAGCTCACTGACTTAGAGAATTGAAGAAGGATTGGTGGCTGGCAAAAGCAGCGAAACTTCAATTTTTAGCAGATACAAGTTGTATGAGTGTATTCTATCATAGTATGAGAGCCATCTGGGGCTCACTTGTCAGGCATCCGAACCAGTTACTCGCAAGCAACCATGCAAGCAACCATGCAAGCAACCATGCAAGCAACCATGCAAGCAACCATGCAAGCAACCATGCAAGCAACCATGCAAGCAACCATGCAAGCAACCATGCAAGCAACCATGCAAGCAACGCTGCTCAAAAAAAGCAAGATCTTCCCAATAAATAAACAGAGCATTTTAGCAAGCTAATAAATGAGGCTCCAGTAATAGGTCAAGATGCCATTGAAAATCTGAGACAAGCCCTTGTCTAAAACTGAATGGATAGCTGCCCAGAAATTGATGAGATCTCCACGGCTTTTAAGATGATTAGTGATGGTACATCACCTGATTCTGATGGAATTTATCCTGAAGTAATTAAGAGAGGAGGTCTAAACTGCTATGTGCCCTTTATGAGATCATTCAAGAAGCCTGGAACACCGCTTCAGCTCTTTAAAACTGGGAGGATGCCCAGCTTGTTATCATCTTCAAAAAGGGTGACCAATGACTATGCAGCAACTACAAAGGAATTTCTCTCTTATCCATTCCTGCAAAGGTTTTAGCACGAGTCCTACTCAACTGACTTTTATCGTATGCTGAAAGCTTTTTACCCAAGGCACGGTGTGGATTCCGAAGTAGAAGAGGCACAGCAGTCATGATTTTTTCCTTGAAACAACTCTAGGAAAAAAGCATTGAACAAAATATGCCTTTGTACATGATGTTCATTAATTTTACAAAAGCGTTTGACACTGCTTACTAGACGACTCTGTGGAAAATGCTCTTGAAGCTGAAATTTCCATGTCACTTTACTAATTTTATAATCAGCGCTTTACATACTGGCATGAAAGCCTCAGTTAAACTGAGGGGTGAACTGTCAACCAAATTTCAAATCAACAACGACATCATCTCTTCTCGCCTATCTAATGATTTAATGACTGCAACAAGGGTGTATGGATTTAGAGCAAGCCTGGAGCAAATTTTTCTCAATGCCAGCCAGCACCAGTCTGCAACAAAAACTAGAAGGGCCCTGGTACGAGAACTTGTTTTTTCTGATGGTTTTGCCTCTATTTCCCACAGCCATGATGATGCTTAGGAGATTGTCAGCAGATTCGCAAAATCTGCACAAGTTTTTGGTCTTAAGATAAATATTAGGAAAATGTACCAACCAGTCCCCAATAATGAAAACGAAAGCCAGTCTATATACATCAATAACAAACAGCTAGCCAGTGGTCATAAGTTCAAGTACCTCGGATCTATGGTCATGGACAACAATTAGATGGATGAAGAGCTTGGCCAGTGTACAAGCTGGCGGCACATAGACTCATCACCTTTATGATGAGACACCTGCGACAAATTCCCAATGTTGCTGTAAGTAGTGAACTTCATCCCAAATGCTAACATCTTAACTCAAGCAAATCTACCCAGCATGTATGAACTCCTAATTCAGAGAAATCTGAGATGGACTGGTCATATACACAAGGTAAATGACTCTAGACTAACCAGACAAATTCTGAACTCTCAGCTCAAAGAAGGTGTACGCGGTTTAGGCAGACCCAATTAGTTGAGGTTCAAGGATACAGTGAAAAGAAACCTCAAAGATAAGAAGATTTCTTTTGCTAGCTGGCAATTCCTCAGCAGAATCAAAAGTCAATGAAAAGATATGGTTCACAAAAAATCATTTTTGGATATAAAGGACAGCCAATGAGAATAATGACGAAGTGTGTCAGAAAGAGAAAGTACGGGACAAGGGATTATACTAGAATTAAGGATAGACTGTGAACACATATAAATTAATAATGTGTTGGAGCGTAGGAGCGAGTGCTTAACCAGTAGAAGTCAAGACTGTGAAGCAGCATCAAATAAGCACAATAACCGAGAAGACTTACTCATGCTCACTTAAACCACAGCTAAACAAAGAAAATAGTTAAGAACAAATACAAACTACCATATATTCAACTGTAACGTGCGAGACTCATGGTGTCTGCAAGAAATTACCGTTATGAGTATTATAAAATTTATAAATTATAAATATAACAACTAATAATTAATTATAGCTGTAGGTACATTATAAACACAACTTCACTTGCTATACAACAATGGTGAGAAAATTCTGCTAGACATGCCCTTCACACCGACCTTGAGCAGCAGACTGTATACTCTGTCGTGCTTTACGGAGAAGTGACTGGGGGCCCCCTTCAGTGGCTTTTTCTTGGTTATCTGGTTTTGGTACTATGGAAATTTTTCCTCGCCTCTCAAAGCCTTGGAATTTTTCAACTGAATCTGGCTTCAGGTCTGGTTTCGGGTCTAGTTTAGGATTTGGTTTTGGGTCTGGTTTAACTGCCTCGGGTATTACGAGGACTGACTCTATGCTTTTAGAAAATCTGCAACCAGTACTTCTGTATTACATTCTGAACTGAAACAACTTGTAACGAATTATATATACACCTATGATTTGTTGTAATTATGTATATAAAGCTCAATTATAGTGTTGCTGTATTTAATATATGAATATAAAAATTGTAAAGCAAAATATAAGTTGGGAAAACCTCGAGTTTTATAAAAAAATGTATGAAAAGAAAGTGTGCATACAAGAATTTCTACCAGCACCGCAAACCAAAATTTAAAAGGAAAAGATTAAAAAAGTATGTAGGCTATTAAAACTTCTCTCTTAAAGCTGCATCTATAATTTAATTACAGTGAAAGTGACTTTCTACCGGCACAACAATAAACCACAAAACGTACTCATCCAGAGCTCCACTGAGTTCTAGTGACTTTATAGCATCCTTCATTTTGTATAGTCTGTTTAGAAGTACGGGTTTAGTAGCAGTTATCTTCACCTGCTGCACTCCCACTGTAATATAACAAGTCAGATCTGAGGTAAGGACACTTAAAGTGAACATAATTTACTCTGAGCATCTGTATAAGGAAAGTCTGCTGTGTGATGGAGATACTTTGTAGAGCAAATTAGCAGACTTGAGTAACTAATGTTGTGTAGATATAACATAATAATGGGATGAACTATTAGACAAGTAGTTGTAGGTAATTTTTTGTTAGCTAGAGTTATGAGCTTATCTCGCACAAATATTCCTACTATGTAGGGTGCAGCGTTGAGAAACTGCATATCGATGTTCCTGTAGTTACAGTACAGTAAAACTGAGCAGTTAAACTAATTATTATTCAAGTAGAAAGTAGAAAATACACAATCTAGATATTATAATCATGTAGAACAATCTAGAACTTACTTTTTTGCTTTTCTTTCAGTCTGAAGTTGGTGGCAGTGTAGCAGCACATAAACATACAAATAAACAGGAAGACAGTTGCCGAGATGACGGCCGTACGAGTCTGGAATATTATGGCTACATCCGTTTCATCTTCACATATCTCTCCATCATATCCAGCTGCACATAGACACCTGGCAAAGGGAAAGGAAGTAACATAAATCGCCCTAACTGCTGCAGTCAACACAGTATCGTCATCATTGTACAACTTTAGTTTACGAATTTGAGCATGAAGAAATAATTACAATTGTTATATGCGCTCGGCAGTTTAAAATACAAATTTTTGTAAAGTCAACTTTGAATAATGAACCACGTGATTTTACAGCCCATCGAAGTCATACAAATTTAATTGACTCAAAACATACTGGCATGCAGATTAATAACTGGTTAATAAGCTATAAACTCTGCAAAGCGACTGTTTGTGTACTTACGTGAAGTTTTGACTGCCTTCTATACTGTTTATGCAAACTCCACCATTTAAACAAGGCTTCACCTACAATCATCAAATGCATTACATCATTTTACTTTAAATTGAATTGCATTGTATTACATTACTTGATAGCGCAGTGGATTACTTCACATTTCACTACTTTACATTTCACTACTTGTCTAAACCTAATGAATTATTTTACAATACTATACAATACATGGTAGTACAAGGAAATACTTTATATGCATTGCATTACATTACAATACACTGTATTACAATATGTTTTCTATAAGCCAGTACTATCAGTACAAGGCAATACTTGACCTGAATAACAATAGATTGCATACACATACACATAATCTATATATTTATAAAACACTACTAAAATACACTACCTGTACAGTGTTAATATTACTTACAATTCACCTGGTGAGTTCAATGTGCATATGGTAATATGTTATATTATACGAGTATATATAGGGGTAACGGGGGCACAACGGTCATAGGGGTACAAAAAGCCGGCCAAATTGTGAGAGAACTTATTGACTTAGAGTTGTGATTTTTTTTCATAAAAAGATATTGACATAATTATTCAGCTTTTGTAGTTTCAACACTCGCGGAACATGCGTGTTGAAAAGGCGAATGAAAAACTGTTTTTAACTACTTTTTGTAAATTTTTTAGGACGTCGTTAAAGCCTCATAACTTTTTACGCTCAAAGGCAAGAAGCCTAGATTTTACTAATATTGTTACCATTGCTTGTCTCTACAATGCTTAACTAGTATAACAGCAAACACTGAAATAAATTTTCCTTGAGGCACATTTATTCTCAATTTGGCCACACGGGGCACAATGGGCCACGCTGACCGGGGCACAATGGGCCACCTGATTATTGCACCCTGATCACTGTTATTAGTTTGTTTGCCTAAAAAGTTGGTTGAACTGTGACTAAAACCTATAGATATAGCCATTTCTGACCTTTTTGTAAAATATCAAAGACATCATGGTAAGACTACAAAACTACAAGTTGAAGCTCCCCTAATATATACATCTGGTGAGGTTAAAGCTTTGCAATTTTATACATAATACAAAACACTCTGCTGTTGCTACTAGTAGATAGTCATGATAATCATTATATATTACACCATTGAGGGAATATACATGTATTTGACTGAAATAAATTGTGATTTGCTCATTTGCTTCCCCTCTCCTTTCCGTACTCCAGTCACAAACCTCAGCCATGCATGCACCTTAGCTACAGTTCATAGAAAAAAGTCTACTCGGGTTTTTGTAGTACACGTTACTAAAGTTTTTTTTGATAAATGTTGCTCTGAAGTGAAAATAACAGAACATTTTTAGTTCTAAACAGTAATGATAATGGCACTGCAGAGCCGAGTGACGTGCGTTTGATTTTGCCTTCCTCTGCTAACCGTAGTAACACAAACTGTACAGCTAAAACATGAATTTTGCTGCAGATCTGAAAGAGAATCTTTATTTATTTGTAATATTAAATAAATAAAGATCAGATGTAACAAAATATACGCAAAATTTCAATATATTTGTTGTGTCCCATTGTACCCCGGTACCGGGGCACAATGGGCCGATTTTTTTGTCGTGAACATTTCATTATTCTGAAAGTTGTGAGGGAGATAGAAACAACAAACTGATACCTGTAATAGACAACATATGCAGCATTAAGACTAGAGATTATTGAACTAGTAACTTGAAAAACAGACAAATGAGAGCAACAAATGCAAAATTCGGCCCGTTGTGCCCCCGTTACCCCTATATATATATATATATATATACTGAAAAGTGTTCATGGCACTACCCCATTCTATAGTTACATTACCTCTGTTGGCTACACATTTATGCACAGATGTCCTTATTTTGAGAGTACTATACTCAGCATTACCTGACAGTAGTTCCCTGTAATGTGACAAAGAGCTCCAATGTAGGGTGGTGGACAGATGCAGCTGAATGGATAATCTGTCGCTGCCGAGCTGACAGTAATCACGCATGAGCCACCATTTAAACACGGCTCACTAAAACACACGTCCCACAGGTGCTGCCAACAAAGAAGTTATGAGTCATAACTCACTCTTCAACGCAAAACATGATTTATATTTTTATAAAATTTTAAAACAATTTTAATAGAGTTACTATTATATATATATATATATATATATATATATCTTTTCAATCTGTGTACAGCAACTGTTTAGGGACTTGTCCCCTCATCAGCAAAGAACAGAGTACCATGGCCCACAGCCACACCTTCGCAATAGTAGAAACTTATAGTTTTACTAAAGCATATTTAAAAGGTGTGTAAAACCAAGCCAGAGAGCTCAAGTGACTCATATATATATACAATATGCATGACTGATTAAGTGGAATCTAAGCAGTTTTTAAGTTAAACTCTCATCATATTTCATTGAACAAATTTTCATAAACAAATGACTGCATTACATTATAGAACAGCCTCAGCTTATATCTGTGATGATGAATTTCAAGGGAGCTGAAGCTGCAGTCGAATTGCTCAAGATCAAACTTAAATCATTATTTAGTTAAATTTGATTATTTTATTAGCCCACAGATGGAATAGGCTCTCTTCACAGTAAACTTACAGAAACTGTAGCATTTATCTAATACCAGATGTGTGTAAAGGTTATAGAGAGCTCATCGCAGGAGTTGAAAGTTTTTCCCACCTTACTGTGTAGTTGTCTTCTACTTGAATAGACAGTAAAACGATTCACATAGCTTACCTGACAATGTCTGCCCAGGTAATTGCTGCCTTTACATTTACAAGAGTATTCTCTCCGTTGCAGGTGATTCACTGTGGTCAGACAACTCCCATGTTTACAATAGTGAATGCTCTTATCTAATAGGAAAACAGAACTGACTAAATACAAACTAATGTATATATATCTGGTTTTATAAAATACAAATGTAGTGTTGTTTATAAATGTAGATTAGTTTCAACTTATTTTAAACATAATGCTTATATGCACTGCGAGTGTCTATGTGTGTGTGTGCGTGTCTATGCGTGTGTGTGCGTGTGTGTGTGTGCGCGCGCGTGTGTGTGCAGGTGTGTTTGTGCAGGTGTGTGTGCCCGCAAGTGTGTGCGTGCGGGTGTGTGTGTGTGCAGGTGCGTGTGTGTGTGTGTGTGCATGTGTGCGTGTGCGTGTGTGCAGGTGTGTGTGTGTGCAGTTGTGTGTGCAGGCGTGCGCGCGCGTGTGTGTGTGTGCGCGCAGGTGTGTGTGTATTTTGCTAAGCATACACAATATATTGCTCAGACAGCAAGGAATGAAAATAGTAATTGCTGTGTTTTACCTATCATCATAAAACTACTTTATTATAAACAAATGTTTCATACTGTCAAATTGCCTGCATATTTTATAGAAAATTTACCCAATATTCTCACTTGCGTTAAAAATTGAAGCTGAGTCTTAAGAATTCAAGAGATTAATCCAAAATGCTTTATGGTAAAAAGGTTAGTAAAACAAGGTGAAGAAAAGAAAAATTGGGAATTTGAAGTTGAGATTAAGTAGTAATACTAATTACAAATGTCTATATTTTCCAACTTTATGTATCGTTTTTGTTTTAGGCTAAGTATAACAAAATTAACAAATTATTTAGAATGACCAGAATTAGAACACAAGCAAGTTCCATGTAATCTATTGCATAATCATATGTACCAACCACACCACGCAGCAACAAGTTGTTTCAAACAAATTATGCCCATCACTGCTGACTCATGCATATGACTCTGAATTTATCCCCAAGTGTATAAATAGATACTTACTCCCAGAAAGGCGGTCACTTATTAATCCAGCCGTGTACTCATTAAATGCTGCCGGTGTCAAAGAACTGCTGTCACAAAGCTCGTGATCACATGTCCCATTCTTGCCAGTCCATGTGAAAAATGGCCGTTGACATTCACAACTACCGTTAATACATTCCTGGTTTTCCTATTAGGAAAGGAAAAGTATATTGTATATTACTGTCTACAGTATGTTGTATATTACTGTGAATATTATTATGCTGTATATCATTGCATATTGTACATTACTGTATATTGTACATTAATGTATATAATATTGTACATTACTGTATCTTGTATAATAATGTATATTGTATATTATTATTATATCCATTAGTTAGTGAAACGATGTAATGTTTATATTCCTCACTATTTGACATGTTAATAAAAATTGTAATGAAATTTATTGCCAGAAGCATTAACATTTGTTGAGTTCACCAAAAATTTTAAAACCACTTTTTTGCTGTATGTTTTCTCCATCATCTTCAGAGCAAATGATATAAATGAAAATTATCTCTCCCTTTTCTAGTGCATGTTAAAATAGCTAGTTAAGATTTCAGTAAGCAAACAGCAAAATAATTATCAGTCAGCTAGGAGCACAAGTTAGCTCTCGACTATAAATGGAAGTTCGCAAGGTTGCTTATAAGTTCCATCAAGCAAAATATGATGGCACCACAAAGTAACTACTATTTGATTACCTATACTCTATAGTGTCCAACTATTTTTGCCAACCAATACATGTGAATCAACGCTGTTGTTAAAATTAGTACTTATAAACTGCAAACTAAGCTCAGTAAGTAAGAAATTAGGCTATATTCTAGTTCACATGCACCTTCAGGTTATGTTGACAGAGAAATCAGGCATTCACGGAGTGATTTAGACTTTTTATAATAATATTGCTTTCAAAACTTTCTGACCAGACTGCAGTGTTTAATAAAATAGATCAAGTTATTCGTTTTCTATTTGATTTATTACATCCCTGAAGAGATTAATCACATTACTTGTTGACTCACTACCCCAAATGGTTTAGAATGTAGTGAATCCTACATCATTTATCAAACTCAAAGTTCAAGAGTATTTCAATAGATAAAACTACTACTGCAATGAATGCATTTTGAAAGCATTTACCAAATCCTTTATAAATTCGACTGCCGAGTTGAAAGTATGTTATTAATAGAAATCTTCCTATTTGAGTATACTAGAAACTCTAGAATATCTCACCAGACATTCTCCAGTGGGACAATCCAGGGTTTGTAGGTTTACTGAGCTGAGGTACAGCATGGAGAACAAATTCATTGACATAAACAATCTAGAATTCAACATGATAATACAAGCTGACAGTACGTCATTTCGCAATGCACACATTATAAGGCAGAGAGAAAAAGTTTCATTACAACTATGAGTATTTAATAATGAATTTATTAGTAGAATAATAATAATTACATTG
The DNA here is from genome assembly GCA_964035545.1 of Bugula neritina. Taxonomy (NCBI): domain Eukaryota; kingdom Metazoa; phylum Bryozoa; class Gymnolaemata; order Cheilostomatida; family Bugulidae; genus Bugula; species Bugula neritina. The sequence goes on from OZ037767.1 coordinate 11,475,719, forward strand.
GTGATAACGCAGTAGAGAAAATAGGAAATTAGTATTTGATTGGCAATTATATTGCTTGTGAAACTCAAACTTGAAAATTAGCCCATCTCCAACATGATAATAATTTATGTAACAACAGTGCTTATTTAATTTAAAACAAGGCAATTTGAAAATAAACTAGAATATACAGTAGTCATAGCAGAAACTGCTGCAACAGCTGGTACATGAGTCAGGATGGGGTAATGATTTGGCACCAAATTGATCGTCACATAACACTGCTAGAAAACTTCAATGAAATAAAGATATAATATATAATGGTATGATAAAGTTATTAGTTACCAATGAATTCGACTTGGTGTGTATAAAAGTTAACATGTCTACTAACTAAGATCACAGAAAAAAAAGAATAAATAAAGAAGGGAGTCAGTGAACGGCCCTATATAGCTATAATGGACCACGGGAATGGAGCATATCATAGAAGTAATATGGAACATTGATCTTTGCCAATTTATTATGACAGTTATTGCTGTAATTTAGGAAATATGAAGTTATTAAAAATAAAAATGCAAATTATATAAAATATAAAGTAGTTTATCTAAAGATATGACGCTTGAGCTAAGGTCTTGGCATAAAACACAGAAGATGTTCAAAATAAATAGACTAGGGGTAGTCAGTAGTCACCACTGCGCACTACCTCGGCTGACCATGTGCGAAGGTGGGGGCGCTCTTTCGGCGTACCCATTCAAGTGATGAGTTTGAGAGCGACTCCTGCTAGACACGTGATTGGACAACTGATGGTCTGATGAGTCATGTGACGGCGCAGCAGCCAACAACTGAAAGTAACATAAATAGAGGTCAGGCACAAAAAATAAACTGCTTATATGTAGAGGGCAGGAGAATACGGAGAGGGCAGGAGGGGACAGAGAGAGTAGGTGGAGACAGAGAGGGTAGATGGAGGATGACGAGCAACAAAAAAAAGCTCTCTCAACGAACTCATACAGCAATTGAAAACCTTTGGAAAACAATCTCTGAGGTCAGCTGTATTTATATCATTGCAACTACTAATTGTAGTGATTAAATGACAGGAGATGGTGCAAGCTTCCATAAATAGACTTTATTATACCACTATTTTAACTCTCAGACCCAACAATTGGCAATCAACAATTTTAAAAATCCAAAAAGCAATAAAACTTGTCACAACTAAGTTTAGCATCAACAGGAGAAATCCAGTACCACAGCGAGTAGTGTACTGTATGGAGTATTTGCTCACCTGTGTACCACACTCACCTGTTTGTTAGGACGAGCGTATGAAGACACCACCCCGTCCTGACTAGCTATCACAATAAAGTCCCTGTAGAAGTTTATGGAAGTCAGCATACTGTGCGCCAGCTTTTTGCAGGTCAGCGGCTCCAGTAGAGGCACGTCGCCCAGCCTAGGACAGTACTGAGTACCTAACAACTTGCCCTGCAGCTCCACAGTGTTCTTCATACACTGAGCTAGGGCGGAGCTAGACCGCACTGAATGCTTGTCTTTGTGACCGAGGGTGAAATTTCTCTTCACCTTAGTTCCATTTCCTATGGAGGGTTGAGGCGAGGGTAGGGAGACGAGGTTTGGGGCGCTGTTACTGTTAATGCCAGGCTGTAGAGAATTGGACTGTGAGCTAGAGACGCTGGAAGGTTGTGTGTGAGAGACGTCTATCTCCAGAGACGAGTTCCTAGCTATGTGACTGTTGGTCCTGTTCCTATTCAGGTGACTATTGAGTACATCAGATGTGACGTCCCAGAGACAGATGTTGGTGTCTTGTGACACGCTGCCTACGCGGTACGTAGTCAGTGGTAAGGTGCTGCCGTCTGCGTCTAACCTAATACTGAACCTACTCGAAGTGCTGCTCCTAGCCGAGGGACTTTTACCAGTCACTGCGTTGCCTGAGTAGAAATAAAGAGTTGAGTTATTCAACAGCACAAGGGGAGACAACATAGAGAACATAACTCCATGTCAGAAACTCTCCCTGAATTACACTACAATAAGTTATATTGAGTCTTGAAGAACTGGCAAGCTAACATTATAATACCCAAATTAAAGATTTGAAAATCAGTATTAAGTATTCTTGAATAATTTAAATGAGCTGAAAGGTTTTCCCCGACACCCAGAACTTTCTTGTACCATTAGAACCAACATGACATCTGTAAGCTGCAGAGCTATATGTACCTCCAGAAGGAAATCACTTTTGCATACAATTTAATAGTACATAATGCATTCACTATTTGGTGCACAAATCTTTATGCAAATAAATTTAGTAGATTCTTACTTTAAGAATGTTATAAGAATTGTAAATAGCATTCACCCAATGATATGTCTGCTGTGTGTACCCTACTATTAATTCTACAGATCAGAGTTGAAGCTAGGTTTGCATAAACAGAGCTTCCCCATATGTTTATAGCACAGGAAATCTTGCAAAGCAGAATTAAGCAATGTTTTACTTGAATAATTTACATGGAGTGACAACTTCAAGCTACAATTACAGCTGCTACGTACGTACCAGCATGAAACTGAATCCAAGAGCAGTCTTTTGAAGATAATTAAAATAAAATTTTGAGCCCCATTAGGAATACTTTAATATGATCAAAAATAATACATTATAATAATTTTTCTACATTAAAATTTTGTAAAAAGACCTATAACACTTCATGCGAAAAATATTCCTGATTTTGAAAAAAACTGGGTAGTCTGCAAATATTACCAGATTTTACACTGGAGTAGCCATAAAAGCAGGACAACAGTATTTTAGAGCATGCCAAAGCTATGCATTCAGAGGGTAGAACACATTTCAGGAACACCCAAGGTATTGATCAGTAAATCTTACAAGAATTTCACGATGACAGCAATTAGTTTCAATAAAACACATAAATTTATGAAGAAATAAATAATATATGCAGTATATGTGATGGTGAATATACAATATGATATGCACAGTATATATTCAGATAGATAGATATACAATAAAATTTAAACAGTATACATTATGGTAGATAATAGATATACAATACAATATACATCTTACACAATAGGATATAATATACATCTTACACAATACAATACAATATACATCTTACACAATATAATATAATATACATCTTACACAATATAATATAATATACATCTTACATAATACAATATAACATACAAAAAAACAGAACTCACGCAATTTCTCACCTGGTGATTCCTCATCACTGACATCTTCGAATGTGCTGTTATCAATAGCTGACGTGGTGTACGGATCAAAGGAAATGGAAGTAACCCACGACCTATGACCCCTGCCTCTGCATATCACTCGGTTTTCATGGAAAGAGTAGATTGTAATGAGGTCATCTTCACCCCCGGTGACCAAGTACTTGCCATCAGGTGACCAACTAATCAGACAAACAGTAACAAGTACTTGCAGGCCAGGTTTCATTGTGCGGCACAAATAGACGGTACCAAACCATGTAGACAAGTTACGGAAACTACTAATCTTAATAATTTCAGGGGAAGAAAAAGTTGATTACAGAAACACAACTTAAGGCAATGTCATCTAGAAATTATAGCTGGCTAAGTTGGCAGTCGGAAACTTCACCGTAACCCTTATCTGTATAGAAGTTAAACAGCGAATTAAATTCAAACAGCAAAAGCTACGTACAGGGCCGGCTGAGGTGGCCATACATGTGTTTACATACCTAACACAGTGTAGTCCCCCAAAGTAGCTCTTCATGTATCCAACCATATCCATGGTGTGAAAATCAAAGACACGCAGAAACCCATCTTGAGACACGACTGCTAGGTACTGGTTACAAGGAGAGAACTTGAACTGGTTTATTGCACCGTCTCCTATCACCCACCGGAACATCGGGTTTCTGGTAGACTTGGTCTTGCAGGTGAATATTATATGGTTCTCACCCTACAAAAAATAGTAAAGCTGGCAAATAATTGCCAGTCATGTATCGCCAGGTACTGATATTTAATGGTTGATAAATTATTAACATGCTGCAACTGCAGAAGTTAAACTAGTCGGGAGTGTGCGTATACACCTGCCAATCATTTGTTTCATCTTGAAAACACTACTATAATTTTAAGTCAAACTGATTGCAAACCAGGAAACAGGTGTAGTGGATTTAATGGAACTATCGCCATGGTAACCCAACACCAGCATCAAGCAACTTGCGGTAAATTTATTGAATGAAAAACCAGGTTTGCTCAGATTCAAAGTAAAGTTTACAATTTCACCCACAGTCACAATGAGGTGCACAGGTTAAAATTATATTTCTAACACATTTGGAAAAAAGCACACAGAACAGTTTTTAAAAGTCTAAAAGCCAAAAAAAGAATGCAAAAGAAATGGATTCTAAAAAATTCCCTGGCAAAAACTTGTAATTAATGGGCTAGCAAGAAGTTTATCTTTCATAAAGTAATGAGTATATTCAAAACAGCTTTTAGACTATTTGAAATTAATTAAAAAAGGGCAGGACATGTTGTCTTTACTAAGTTGATGAGTTACTAAATAGATAGTCTGTACCTGTTTAAAGACTTGGTAAACAGGAGGTAGATTACTAGTCTGAGAGTCTATACAGTACACATACATAGAGCCACTTGCATACGATACCAGGAATTGTGAGTTGTTGCCCGGCAACCAGGCTATGCAAGTAACTTTAGACTTTTCGACGGCTCTCTACAATAAAACTTGACTTTAATCAAAAGTAACCTTCATTATCGAATATTGAAGAGTTAATATGCAGTATTCAGTTTCTAACTAAAAAATGACAACTCTAACAGATACAATATAAAGATGGCATGGAAAACATACCTCATGATTGTAAAGCTGGCCGTTCTCGTTCCGAAATGGATCTATCACCTGTATTTGTCCAGCACTAAAACCAATGAGTAATCTTAGACTTTCCTCTGGCTTACCATGTACTTCACTAAATGCATGGCATGTTGGAAAAGTGCCTTTATAGGTTCTTTTGTCTGTTGGTTGAGTTAAATCAGCTGCCTGACAAAATATCACAGAAAATGTTATATTAGGTTTTAAATTAGCCAGCAATATTTTTATTATTTAAAAGAACAACGGGCAATAACCAAATCAAAAAGAATGATATTGGTAGCTTATCAGTTATTTTTAGCATATAGTTAAATATAATTCAAAAACAAAACACCAGCATTAACTAGCAATGAGTGGTAAAAATAAACCTGCAGCAGCATTGTCTGACTTATTGGCTTATAAAAATCTTACATACTTACATATTCATATTACTCTGAGTATGGCTGAATGATAAGTACACATTTATGATAATACACATTTGCATTAGTCATTACACTCACACTGGTAAGAAGACACTTATAATTACAATTATTATTATTATATATAATAAATTAGAATATATAGCAGTTGCAAAAACTGAAAGAGCAAATTCCAATTGCAGCCAATATGGATAAGTAAGCATTAGCAACAGGCGATCAACACTAACAGTTGCAAGTTAATTAGTACCAGTTGTCCAATGGGCAATGACTGAATCAAACTGAAAATGATGCAGTTAGTCACAATTACGAATAATTGAACCACTCCACTAGTACTACTAGTAGCACAGTAGTAGTAGTGTCTACTCACACTCACAGTCTGACTCTGAGTTCAGTGACTATGAGTATGACTATCACTATCACTCTGACTATGAGTATGACATTGAATAACATTGACTATGAGTATGACTATCAATTAGTATCAGTATGCGATGGTGCACATGGTGCACAGGTGCATAACGTTGGACACAATAGGAAAGGCATTGATTTAGCCCTAATAGTCATATAACCATGTTAACATCAAGTTCAAACTTGCAGAATAAGTGAATAGAATACCTTTCTAATGCCCTTAAAAGGATAGACGTAAAGCTCGCGACCGATGCTAAAAGCTAAACGCTCCGGTGTGTCATTTTGTTTAGATAATTGAGTAAAAGAAACTGTCACAGGAAAATTGCCAGCATCAGAATATGGTGATCGAGTTGGACGAGAGTATTCAGATAAAACTTGCAGGGTGTATGTGCCTTCACGCGCCGCAAATTTTGTTTTTACTTCGTCGTTCCGATTACCTCCTGATTCTGTGGCCATGATTGCTAAGTTCACTAATCGGAAATAGCCTCGTTAACAGCAGATCTGTATTACTATTTTTTAAATAAATTAAAATAATTTTTTTAAAAATATACGTTGAAAACTGTTTATTAAACCTTAATAAAACACAAACTGCCCCAATATTTGAGTAATGTATTTAATGTCGAGTTTTTGAGGCAGCAACTGTCACATCCGGTAATACTGATTCCAGCGAATATATCATAATCATCAATATTCGTGTTTAGATTTGCAATCATCATCACAATGACAATGATCATATTGACTTTTACTATCAACATGGATATTCAAATTCTGCCTAGGATACTGTTGAAAGTGTCAAGTATTATATAGCTTTGTATATAATACATATTTTTGTAACGATATGTTTTTGTCAATGTAAACTTTGAAAATAAATATCAATATCAATATGATCCAGCCTCCTTCCGAATTATTGGAATCTAATTCAAGAATTCCACTCAAGAATGTGCCTTGGAAACGGTGTCAGATGTGTAAAAATGAAACGTTCAACTCGCCCAAAGACTTTGCTTCTCATCTTAAAATGGTGCATTGCAGAAAAGAAGGAGGGTCTTACATATGCACATATGGTCCAAATTATTTGTGTAAAAATTTGCCTTTGGAAGGAGTTTGTTCAAAAGACTATGAAATCCATGTTAGTCGGTACCACGTATCACCCAACGAAGCTTGCGCAAACAATGCCCAAGCTGTTTCAACACTATCTTCCGAATCCCATCACTTTTCTTCGAACAGTGTCTCTAGTCAAGGTGTAAAAACTCAAGAAATAAATGATAATGGACTTGGTGAGGCAAAAACTTTCTATCACAGGCAAAAACCTGCTGAAGCTCGGTACTATAGTCCTGCTGCTGAGCCTAAGGATGCAACTGCAGAAGAAAACTCACTTCTAATGAGGCAAGATGATTCTGCTAGTCATACAGAAGTGAATTTGCAATTAACAGTACACAGTGAGTGAAATTAACAAATCATTTATTTCGAGTTCGTATTATTATTAAGCTAATAGTAGCGTACTAAGCAGCTATCTTACTTTAGATACTCAGTGTATGCTATACTAGTACCGTTAGCATTACAGTTAAGTCTATATGAAGTAAGCACATGTTTAATTTGTACAACTTGATGGGGAAAAAAAACTAGCTTTATTTAGTTAGCTGAAAACATGCTATTGAGCATTGTGCCAAACAAATTTTATCAGTTGCTCTTCTTAGTTAATTCTTACAAGCAGCTGGAGCATATGCTGTGTGTACTAGAATGTATTACGTTTTAAATTATAAAATAGTTAGCAAGACATACTGGAAAAGTTATAATAAAGGTATCAGTTTTCACTGTAAAAATATGAAAAATACAATTTTGAAGGCCAAAAACTACGTTGAATTGAATTGGAAGATTTGGAAATAGCTATAATGATTAAAATTAAGTTTATTTTTCAACTCTGTGGTGATTTGAATGTTATTTTTGACAGTGAATAAGTTGAAATTTCATTTCTCATGAATTTGTAGCAAGTTTTAGTAAATAATTGTTGTCATGGGAGTCAATCCTTGAATTTTAATAAATGATGCATTTTGATGCCACTGACTATAATGTTATGTCTAATTTTTTTATTCCATTTCAAATGAACACGTCTAGTCATTAGACAAGAGTTTTTGTTGGAAATTTAGTTTCAAAAGTTGTTATTTGTTTTTATTTACAAGATGTAAAGAAGAAACCTCGAAAGCCAAGCACTAAGTGGACTGTGTATAATGCAAAGGTGAGTCAATGTATGTCTACAATGCATTTAACAGGAGGAATTGAATGTTTTTCTAAATTTCAGAATAACCAAAGAATTATCAGTTCAACAGTTTAAAGACTTGAGATTCAAGTTTCTTGTTTATTAAAAAGCTACAAACTTTTTATTTAAGTCATGTGAACAATGAATAATTTTATCTGTAGTATAGTATTATAATGCAGTAGTATAACATAGTATTATAATACAGTAATATAGTATAGTATAATATAGTAGTATAATATAATATAGTAGTATAGTATAGTAGTATGGTATAGTATTATATAGTAGTATAGTATAGTAGTATAGTATAGTAGTATGGTATAGTATAATATAGTAGTATAGTATAGTAGTATAGTATAGTATAATATAGTAGTATTATATAGTATAGTAGTATAATATAGTAGTATAGTATAGTCATAATATAGTAGTATAATATTTCTAATCCTTAAGGTGAATCTTGCTGCACTATTAAATGACCCTCGACCCGGAAGACGGCAGCCGGATTTCTTCACTAAGACTTGGGGTGTTGGCTGGGACTATTTGGATTTGTCTCCCTCTCCGGACATACCAGATATACAACTTGAGCATTTCAAGAGATACAGAAAGTCGGTACTTCCTGTAAGTGTATAATACGTCTGCACCTTACATACGTTTGCACCTTACATACGTCTGCACCTTGAATACGTCTGCACCTAATATACGTCTGCACCTTGAATACGTCTGCACCTAATATACGTCTGCACCTTGAATATGTCTGCACCTAATATACATCTGCACCATACTCCTTGGATAGCCTGTACCTTACATACATCTGCATTTTAAACGTGTTTATATTTAAAAGTTAGTGTACAGTGTAACAGTTCGTTTAGAAATATCTGTCTTCTAAAAATATCGAAATGTTTCTATCTGCCAGAATTAGAGATGAGATGTCTTGTCGTGATATAATAGTCTTTATTGTTGAGCTGTGTGGCTTGTATGAACTCTGTTGTTAAACTCAGGGTGCATACATAAAACCTCTGGTTTCATACTCTTGGTACAATAGTCTACAAAATGATATCGTGTTACACAATGTACATAATTTATGTGAAACTGGCATTATTTATAATTTTTATTTTGTAGACCAAGAGGTCTAAGCAATGCAATCAAGTATTGCACAATAATAAATTGCTCTAAAATTGCATGCCATACTGATAAGCAATAAGAAAAACTATCAAAAGAATACAATATATAATAGTTTATAAACTGAAAATAGTGACATTGCACATGATTTTAGTTTATGCTTTTAAAAATGTATTATTCTGCTGTTGACTAATGCTTGTTGTTGTTTTACATAGAGACTAGTGAAGCATCACGCTAATATGACCTCTACACCCAATAATAAAGTGCCAATTGATGCATTCCCTCCGCTCTACACTAGAGCTCATGGTGAGTTTTTAACCTGTCCATCAGTATGTCTTGTACACTGAAAATCTATACTAGGCTTAGTAGCTAATGGGAAAACAATATGTTTAAGAACATAGGAAGCATCGCAATGGCTAAGTCTCTTGTCAACATTAAGTGATGTGTTTGTTTTGTGGTTGAAAGGTGCTCTTCATTTTATGCTGGCTGAAAAGGTACATGGTATCGGCCACTAGTTATTGCCTGCCATACAGCTACATGCTGGTACCTGGCACACATTGCCAGTGTTTTTTCTTTCTGTTCTGTGTATTTAAGTAGCAGACGAATCCTAATTAGACTGTGTCCTGGTTATTCTAGTCATCACCTTATCTACATATAGCCATTACTTTAATTTATGTCACACTTGCAGCCCACTGAATTTATTGTTGAGAAACTCAAAGTTGTCTACTCGTTGTAATTTCAGACAAAGCTAGTGAAGATATTGGCAAAGTGCCCAGTATATTTCACAGTCCCAGTTTTAATCTCTCAGATATTCAGGTTTTCCAGACAGTTTTCCCCTGGTATGATATTGAGTCCTCTAAACCTCAGTCTAAGAAGCTTCACCAAGAGAAGGTAACTCCAAGAACGCACTAATAATTTCTTTCACTTGATTCAATACCGTTATTTAGTCGTGTTTTAGTAATTTTATAGAGCTGTAGGTTGTACTGGTGTGTAATTTAATATAACACAGTTTCATGTACCACCTGCTAGCAATAATATTGCACTTTGTAGTGTAATATTACTTGTTCTATGCATGCTTCAGAATAAAGTTGTAAATATAGTTTGACCTAATGTTGTCAAAATTACTGTTTATAGTTGAGCCATTATCTGGACATCATAGAAGTTCAAATAGCGAGACAAGTAGCTCTAAAGTCCGATGCCTTCTTCCATATAATGTCTTCACACGAGGAACTACAGTCCAGGCTCGGTGGCGCCACTTCCTCCATAGCAGTGCTACGTGACAAGGTATGTTAGTCATGGTGTATTATAAACATGGCAATACAACCTATAGGGAGTGTTAGAGTACTTATTATTGCTTTGTTTACAAGGAATTGCAGTGTGTGGAGTGAACAAGGTAGTGAACATAGCTTGACAATTGTACAATTAAAATACTAGCATTGTCTGTCTGTTTAATTTCATCAACATGGTATTTAGAAAAAAAACATTATAAAAGCAAAGGCATTTATGATGAGGCCCAATGCACTATAGCATAGCCAATCCTACGCTATAGCCTAGCTAGTCATATGCTATAGCCTAGCTATTCATACTCTATAGCCTAGCTAGTCATACGCTATAGCCTAGCTATTCATACTCTATAGCCTAGCTAGTCATACGCTATAGTTTAGCTATTCATATACTATAGCCTAGCTAGTCATACGCTATGGTCTAGCTATTCATACACTATAGCCTAGCTATTCATACACTATAGCCTAGCTAGTCATATATTATAGCCTCGCTAGTCATACACTATAGCCTAGCTATTCATATACTATAGCCTCACTAGTCATACACTATAGCCTAGCTATTCATGCGCTATTGCCTAGCTAGTCATATGCAAGCTGATATGAGCTGAAAGCAACTCTTTCTGGAAAACATACAAACTGAACCACCTATTTCAGCAAGAAAAGCATTGGTTTTAAGCTTATGAAATATTTGAATTTGTGAATGAAGTTCAACTTATTTTGAGTTTTCAGTAAAACACTTGGCTTAAATATTTTAGGTCAACAGAGTCTAATGTTGGGTTTTTAGTTTCATTTTTCAGACCTGCAAGCAGTAAAACTTGTTGAGATATGCCGAGTCATTTTATATTCAGAAAGCATACTTTAATGTGTACCGTAGTGTGTGTAATTTAGTGTGTGTACTGTAGTATGTGTAATTTAGTGTGTGTACTGTAGTATGTTTTATTTTAATATGTGTAATTTAGTGTGTGTAGTATAGTTTTGTCATTGTTTATACTCTTCAGATGAAAGAGTTGAACGTTTCCCTAGTCAATGAACCACTGAAGATGTTAGTCACTAGAAGAAAGAAACAGAGACTACAGATGGTTACTCGTAAAGTCAGTGGTTACTCTCTACTCACTACTCACTACTCTCTACTCACTACTCTCTACTGACCACTCTCTACTCACCACTCTATACTCACTACTCTCTACTCTCTACTCACCACTCTATACTCACTACTCTATACTCACCACTCTATACTCACCACTCTATACTCACTACTCTATACTCACCACTCTATACTCACCACTCTATACTCACCACTCTATACTCACTACCTCATAGTCAATACTCTATACTCACTGCTCCATACTCTCTACTCTATAAGAATATTTATATGATCTTGTGTGGCAACATAATGTTAAGTTTGATTTGTGTACAAATAACCAGTTATTCCAAAATACATTTGATTTTTATTATAATACTGACCCATTTGTAGTTGAAGTTAATGGCCACGCTGCACCAGACACAGCCCACTGTGCAACAGCTCCTATCAAGCAGTGACTACGTGGGTGCCCTTGACATTATCAGCACCGCACAGGAAGTGCTGGCTAAAGAACTTACCGGAATACGTAGTTTCAAGTACGCTAAGTCCCGGCTTTACTTCGTTCGTTTTCATGGGATGCTGAAATTGCTCACCTGTGGTGCCTATTGCTTCAAAACCAGTTGGATATTTCCTATCAAGTTTGTTTTGTAGGCATCTTGGGTCACAGCTGTTGGAGTTAGAAAAGGCGATTAATGTTATAATAGGAAATGAATTCAATGCATTTATTACCAAAGACTTAAATAGACCTCTTGATGATGGGGATGAGGCTATTGATGAGGTATTTACTATATGCATATGTTAAGCTACAGAGCAGCTGCGCTGTTAGCATACTATATAACTCACTCAAACTTATAGTTACTATCCCTGTGAGAAGAACCCTTGATGGAAAGGTTTGTTAAATTAGGCTAAGGACTTATGGCACAGGAGCAATCATGACTGGATGCTTTTCCTAACATCACTGATGGCCTCTACTAGAGTTTGAACCCATGACTTTGTGTCTACTAAGTCAGTGCTCTAACTCCTAGACCAGCGCTGCTGATGGTGGAATATGCTACACTATGATGTGATGAGTCATCATCAGGGGTGACTCGCCTTTGGTCTCGTGACCCAGTTCTGGTCTGATGACTCACTTCTGATGACTCACCACTCACTTGATATTCCTCATCTGAAATTAAAAGCATGGATAAAAATATTGGCTCTGCTAACTTTATGTTCTTATTTCTTTCATTTGTCTATTAGTGCCTCAAAAGTTGGAGGTTGGATTCTACTCTCACCTTTTCTCACATTTTAACCCTGAGCTTTTCACTGCTATTTGCAAGAAATGATTCGTGTTACTCAATGTCATTTTTGGGTGTATTGTAGCTTCTAATGTATACTATATCTGTTATAGCAAGGAAACCAACTCTAGATTTTAAAATGCCTTTTTTAGGACAAGTTGACTGCTGTCTTCATGGGGTTGCTACGACAACAGTCTATCAACTTTATTAGCATATGCAGAGAGGAATGCTTTGCAACTATAAAAGCTATTGTTAAGCAGGTATGTAGATATCAGGTGTATATTTTATAATGGTTTTTTCTAGTCGTGCTGGTGTGAAGACCACACATTATGCTAGAAAATTCTACAAAAACATTGATTATTATGCTGTGGTTTAACATTTACTTCTGCATTATACCTATTTGTTCAGAGATTTGCCATGTTATCCTACTGATGTTTTTGTAGTCTGTGATATCGTACGTTTCCGCTGCGGATACGGGTGCCTCAGAAAGCACTTCAGTAGCTGATCAGATGAGATTTCTCAACTTCAATAAGTGGCTGCTGCTTATGGAAGACATATTCAAGAATTTGTTGATAATTATTAGTAGGGTAAAGGTGGGTGTTTCACTTTACTATCTTGTAGTTACTAACTAATGTATTACTCTTTTGTAGTCACTAACTGATATATTACTATCTTGTAGTCACTAACTGATATATTACTATCTTGTAGTCACTAACTAATATATTACTATCTTGTAGTTACTAACTAATACATTACTCTCTTGTAGTCACTAACTAATATATTACTCTCTTGTAGTCACTAACTAATATATTACTATCTTGTAGTCACTAACTAATATATTACTATCTTGTAGTTACTAACTAATATGTTACTATATTGTAGTCACTAACTGATATCATGAAGATGTTGAGTCTGGAAGCTGCTGGAGTCTCTGGTACTGAAGCACTGGATGACGCTGACCAAGAACCTGATGGCGTGCTGCCTAAAACGTAAGTGTTGTTAGCGCAGTGCCTGCATGTCCTGTGCTAAAACTCACGCAAGTTTATAGTTGCTATCCCTGTGAGGAACCCCTGATGGAAAAGGGTTTTTGTTAAATCGGGCTAAGGACTTCTTCAGATAAGGCTAAGGAGCAATTATGACTGGTTACTCTTCCTAACATCACCAATGGCCTTTGTCGGGTTCGAACTCATGACTTCATGCTTGCTAGGCAAATGCTCTAACCCCCTAAACCACGGCTGCTCCCTGCTGTCCTGGGCTAGTCTGTAGTTATAATCTTTCAGCTCATATGTACAACTAGTGGTGTTGGTGCATCGCGGGTAGTATGATGTCATGTTATACTTTTATTATCTGTATAGCCAAACGAACATTTAGTTTGTCAAATTATTCATTTTTTTCTTGTATTTTTCTGACTTCAACATTTTAAAGTTTGTTTCAAATACCGCGTGAACAACTAAACATAGAAAATCATAATAAAATAATTTTAATTATCAACTTCCAAAGTTGTCTTCTTTTTTGAGTCATTGTTTTAGTAGGCACTTATAGGTATTTATGATAATGTAGTGCAATAACTTGTTTTGTTTAGAAATAAGAAATTGCTAGCGGCGTTCCATCTTTATCATGTCTTTCATAAAAGCATTAAAATAGCTTCTTTGTTTTCAGTCATATTCTCGTGTCAAGAAGAAATACTACATAACTTGCATGTGTTAAAGGGCCTGACCTTTAACCTCTAATGTTTTAGCACCAATGCATCTGAGGGTCAAACAATTATAACAGAGATGTTGGCGCATAAAATCTGCCAAGAGCTGAGGGAGATGTTGATAAAGATTTGTGAACACGCTAATGAACGAGCATCCAAGGTTATCAACGCTCGGTCTAAGGTGTGTGAAGTCGTCCTCTTTATTTATTTCTACCAGACGATGTATGCGAGTTTTTACTATAATGCAAGAAGCTGTCATCTATTCTTTGAGGCAGGAAACTCACTTTCATGCTCTACTTACTGTCTGGGAAAAATTGAATCCGTGTAAACATCGGGTCAAATGGAGCGGATTCTTGCTATCAAAAACTTTGCATATGCGAAAATGAAGTTCTTTTGTGTGGATTTCATGCTTTAAAATTGCTTAATAGACACTGCAAATAATTTCTCCGGCAGTAGTCGAATTGGGTGATCACTATTTAACGAGCCCCCTTTTCGCAGTTCAGTTTTACGTTATTTTAATTAGTTCTGCATTATTGAAAATAGCAAGTGAAATTTCAAGATGAAATAATGTATAGCGTGAGTTAGTAAAGTCGTTGACAAACACAATTGGCAATTCTAGTTTCATTCTTGCTGACAATGTATTATGTGTGGCAGGTAAATCCCGCAAGTATATGGTTTAGCGCACTGAATTCTGCTCAATATGGCCCTAGCCTAACAGCTTTTTTACCTGCAAGAATGATGTATTGTAGGACATGTTCATCGAGAAGTTATCATCTCATGATTTCTTTTCCCTTATGTCTTCGGTTGAGAGATTCGCCAAGTCATGTGACCAGCTGTGTACTTCTAGAATATCTACCAACTCGGTGAGGGGCTGCTTGCAGGGCTACAGCATACGATTCATTAACAAGTTTCACGAGGAGCGGAAAAACAAGTTGAGGTGAGTATTTCAGAGTAGTCGCTGAGTTCACTTCACATCAATTAAATTAGGTAATCTAGTCTGACCAGTTCCTTTTCTGAAATTTGTATTACCGAAGTGTGTGTTATGCTATACAATGTACTCCAAAGTTTTTGTGCCTATTTTTCTAGTAGTGTTGACAGTAATAGCGTTGTTTCACGTAATATCAGCTTCACATCACAATAAGTATTACCTTGTTTTTAATAATATATATAAAATACTATTATTACCTTATTCTAACATCCTATATGTAACATTATACAATTTTCACCTTTTTATTACATCTTATGTCTTATTTACTATTTAAAAGACTCTCCTTCTAAGAGAAGTAAAGAATTTCGGCTCATAATTATTATCCAGACTTGATATAACAAAGATCAAAATGTGCTGCATTTTGTAGCAAATTTTAGCAACCTACGGTTTGATTGCTAGATGTTTTAATAAACTGTCCAATTTCTAGTTTACTGCTCGACAATGAGAGGTGGCGAGCTGGGGAAATTCCTAGAAACCTTCAAGCCTTAGTCACTCACTGTGAGTTGTGCGAGCAGTTGACGAGCGTTCCCGATGAGACCATCACAGTTGAGGCTGGACCTCCGCTATACCACTTGCTTATCTCTAATCAACACTTTGTCATAGTCGGGTAGGCTGTGAACTTTGCTAGTTCGCCTAAGTCACATTCTGTGAAATTATAAAATACTACAGAAAACATAGGGAAATAAGATTTTTAAAAATATTTGTACTAATGTCAAATCAGTGTTTTTCTTATCAAAGTTTACTTTCTTGCGAAAATTTTCTAATGTGTGAGTTTTAAGCAGCAACAAAATTTCTCTTTCATTCTTTTAACTCTTTGCTTCCCTCAAGTTCGTATAGTTGATGATTTCTAATACACTGTGCTATTTTTAGAACTGCTGTCTCCCTACTTATGATGATCCTGGAGTATTGTACATGCGTCGAGGATCTGCCCAAGTCAGCACCCGACATTCTCACCAAGTTCATAGAATTGTTGAAGGTATGCACACCCATTCAGTCTCTCACAACTTGTTACTATATTCTCTTGTTATTGTTTAGTGTTTCAATACTTGTTATTCTTGAAAGTTGTCATTCCATTTAAAATATAATTGTGAGTCACAACTTATTCAATAGTCATTTGTTAGTTGTATTTTCTTCTGTTACGAATTTTTGATGATAGTTTCCTGGTTTAGACGTTCAGTCATAACTATTTTGCTATTGCATATGTTGGTTTTCTCTTGAGTATTCATACTGTTACTCTTTCAGCTATTCAATTCACGTTCCGCTCAGCTGGTTTTGGGTGCAGGTGCCTTGCAATTAGTCGGTTTAAAGACAATCTCAGCTAAAAATCTTGGTATGTTGCATTTATTAATCAACATTTATTATTGTGTAATTTCTTGTCCATAGTGCTATTCAACATCCTATTTTAACATTGAAGAATCCCTGACACACTTCACTTATACAGTACTAAAGTATTCGTATATATGTTAGTTTTCATTTGCATACTGTTTTAAGGTTGTATGTCTAAACAATTTTGTTATATTATGAGTTTTCTGAGAGTATGTACTGAAATTATTTGGGATGTCTGATCGCTTGGAAATGAAATTTTTCGTCGGCTTTGACTATACCGCTACTATAAAACTTATAGTTACCATGCTATTGTTAGCTGCTGCACTGCACAACCGAAACACCAATATGGCTTGAAAGTTCAAACTTTAAACTTTCAAGCCATCTCACTGATTATGCTGTGCAATGCAGCAGCTAACAATAGCATGCAATGAAAGTTAGCTATAATTAGTATAAGTTTTATAGTACTGGTATAGTCAAAGCCGACCAAAAATTTTATTTCCAAGCGATCAGACATCCCAAATCATTTCAGTACATACTCGCTCAAAATTCATTATAAAACAAAATTGTTCAGGCATCCAACCTTAAAACAGTATGCAAATGAAAACTAACATGTATAAGAACATTGTAATACTGCATAAGTGAAGTGTGTCAGAGATTCTTTAAGGAATTTTATTTTTGTTGGCACACTAGCTCATTTACTGCAAAATTGTGGTTGTATGAACAGCAACAAATATAGACTAAACTAAAGTTTAAGGATACTTTTTAATTATTTTGGTTCATGTTGCAACTTAGTATAATGTCAATGCAATCATTACTTGGTGTGCTAAACAAAAAGTAATAAAATGATAATACTTTAGGATAAAAGAATAATGTATTACATACGATAGTATTCAAGGGAAACAACTTACAATGTATATTTGTACTATATTAGCTTCATAAAGCACCCTCAGTGAGCAGTTCAAAATTTCACCTCAACTGTTTCTGTTTTCATATTGTTTCAATTTTTCAGATTAACACTAAAGTTACAAAATATCTCATTGAAACCCCTTCTTGTACAGGTTTTAAATAAACATAGCTCTATTACATGTGAGATGTCTATTGTATCAGTGTGTGCCCCTAAGCTGTGTGGCAATATATGAAAACACAACCCATACATATAACTTACCTACATCATTAAGTACTGTGCAAAGTGTGTGCTTTGGTGATTGTATGTTTTATATTGTCCTGTCTTCATAATATTATTTCTAACTGCAATTCTTTTGTCTAATTGCAGTCACAACTATATCTCCACTAATATTTTTTATCGTATAAAACTTAAGTGGGTTTATAGTCGGCATCGCTGTGATAACCCTGATGGAAGGGGTTTTTAAAAGTGAGCTGAGAATATGTTTTCTACCGTGACAAAGGAGTAATTATGACTGAATGTTTTTCTTAACATCACCTTACATCGCCTTTACTGGGATTCAAACTACTGATCGTGTGTATACTAAGCCACTAGACCACAGCTACTCCCAGTAACACTTATATTATTATTACACTACTTCCTGTGTTATGATGCAGCGTTACTGCAGAGAAGCCTGGAGATGGTCATACACTACCTGCCTCTGATACGGCAGCAGTTCATAGTGTACCTGGCGGAGAGTAAAGCTGTCCTACTCAGACATTTAGACTCGGTAGTAGACGACTATAAGCAGCACGCGAGAGTCGTGAGAGACAAACTGAGAGAGATTGCTGCCGGCATGATTCACTCCTGTGTTAACCAGGTAACTCTTCTTCTGTCAGCGTACACAGTCGTCTGTCAGCGTACAGTACTCTGTCAGTGTGACGTCCTCTGTCAGCATACAGTATTCTGTCAGCGTACAGTTTTCTGTCAGCGTACAGTCTTCTGTCAGCGTACAGTATTCTGTCAGTGTACAGTACTCTGTCAGTGTGACGTCCTCTGTCAGCGTACAGTATTCTGTCAGCGTACATTTTTCTGTCAGCGTACAGTACTCTGTCAGTGTGACGTCCTCTGTCAGCGTACAGTACTCTGTCAGCGTACAGTACTCTGTCAGCGTACAGTACTCTGTCAGCGTACAGTATTCTGTCAGCGTACAGTATTCTGTCAGTGTATACTCAGAGTGTGTATACAGCATTGCACATGATCAGCTAATCTCCAACTGAACAGCTTCTGCTTGACTTAGTATAGAGTGGCACCTGGCTGTGTCTCCTTGTTTATTCTAATAGTTGTACCGAGTTTAAGTTGAAATGCACTATTAAGCTGTTGGAAGAACTTTTTTGTTTTTTTTTCTAAACCTTTCCACGTTTCAGTTTTGAAGCAAGTATTGTTTGATGTATTGCCTTATAATCTAATTGCCATTTACCTGTATCATGTGTTATGGAGGCCATATATTTATTCTCATTTCCTTTTGTGATTTCAAGTGGGAAATCCGACCTCCCATGCCCTCACTCTGCTTCAGAACTCTATGTAAGCAGATGAAAAAGTATCATGAAGCTATTTGTGATGTAATAGAACCAACACAGTTGCAGGTATATTACAACACTCTGGAAAATACTTGATATGCAATATGCTTTTGTTTCGACTCGTCAAAAATCTTTTTATGCATAATTTTAAAATTTTGCAGAAATTTCATTCAATGTTGAATTTAGAATTTGATTAAAACAGTATTAGAAAATTGGTGCTCCTTTTGGGTTGTGTTCTCTCTTCCACATGCATCTATACCAGTGTCTCCTTCTCTACTGTAGCAACTGTTCAGAGATGTCAATGCTATGCTAAAATCTAAGCTAAAAGATCGACTTATGGCTCTTGGTATAACAATTCTTACTGGACCTCAGCAAGGGTGGGTAAATTTCCCGCAAGTAAATTGACTAAGTTGTGCGAATGCACCAAGTCTAGTACTGTAGTACATCCATATAGCATGCCATTTCATAAGTTTTACACTCACCTATTGCCTATGTTGGATACAAACATAAATCTTCAGCTAGTGTAGAGTTTTGAAATATTTTGTGAACTGTTAAACGACATCTTGACACTAGAATCAATTGAGTTCTGTACTACTTGGCCTCACTGTGATCATCTGTTGATGCATAATACAGAAATATGTTATAACATATAACTTATTTACTTCACAGACTCATCATGTCGGATATAGCTTATTTCACCGAAAATGTGTCTACGTTACAGTCTGGACAAACCAAGTCTGCCATTACTCTGTCCCTTACACTCAATGACATCATTATATCAAGGTGATCTGGGCCTTGCTGAATGGCAGTCACCTTAGTCTATTTTACCTTCTATTAAATCATCTCTCTTACACTTCCATAAACATTTTAATCAAAGATTCTAGTGAAGCTAGTAGTTTAAACTATTATTTCTATCTCTGACATATATTATAACTATACTGTAGTGTCACAATTATTTTCATACAGCCATTTTATTGTTTTGAGATAGGATATATGATATAGTAAACAGCTCACATTTTGTATTAGTGTACATAGCTATTTA
This sequence comes from Bugula neritina, assembly GCA_964035545.1. Classification (NCBI taxonomy): domain Eukaryota; kingdom Metazoa; phylum Bryozoa; class Gymnolaemata; order Cheilostomatida; family Bugulidae; genus Bugula; species Bugula neritina. Next base: position 11,495,900 of record OZ037767.1, read on the forward strand.
TTACCTAGAATGCAGTATTTTGAGAAACTTTATCAAGTTGATACAGCTAGTCATAATTTCTTTCATTTCATTTAATAGACTAGAAAAGACTGTGTTGTATTTCAATGTGTATTTACTTTATATTGTACAGAAAGTATATTCTAATATATTATTTACATGTATTACATTAATAGCTTAAACTACATGTGGTGCTGTACAATTTATGGTACATAACTTACTTGATACAATATACCAAGTAACCCAACAAAACACTGTACTCGCATAAAGGCCTGGTCTATGTTGTTTGTAATACTAATACAGCTACTCCAACTACATGATTTATAGATTGGGAAAATATTCTTGTGGAACAAAATATTTTTAAATTCAGCAAATAAAATTCCAATTATAAATTATATTTACAAAAATTAGAGCTTTGATCTCTAGTAACACTGTCTCAACCTTCCAGTTCTCCTATAGCACCCAGTATAAGTAAACCAGATAGAAACAAGAACAATTCCAATATAGAATAAATATATCACAGCACGTTACGTCATCTTCAGAAAACTGAATCAGGAACGTGCTAACATCTAGGTGCCGGGCCGAGCTTTACTGGAGGCGGAAGAATTCCGTCCTTTTTGAGTTGAAGGTGAGCGACTAGGAGATGACCTCTCTTTGGTGAGAGGGGGCGGGGTTAGCGGCATAAGACTGTCAAGGTCATCATCGTCGGACTAAAATAGCATGGACCAACATGTTACAGTGAGTCAGTAGCCTGAATTATACAGTACAATTATATAGCAAACCTCAGCCACTCATGTTAGACCACAAGAAGTGACATTCTTGTTTATTGAGCACCATTTCTTAAGTTTGGACTAGATCGACAATCACATCTGCTACATTTGTATATCAGTACAGCTATGGTGGGGATTAGCTTTGGGATGACACCTTACCTGTCTAGTGTAATGACTGGTTAGTATACCAAGTGCTGGCTGCCATAGTCCAGCAGTAAATTACAGCTAAAGTTAGATGAAAGACGCATGTACAGACAGAGCCAACATTAAACTCACCAGGTCAATTGGCTTCAAGTCCTTGGACTTCTGCGTCGTCTCAAACTCTGTAAGAGCACCCTCCAAGTTATATTTCTTCTTCTGGGCAGAGAAGAAGCCCTTCACTTGATTGGCATTCTTGCTGCCAATAAGCTGAGCAATGGTCTGGAAGTCCTTGCCAAAGTGGCGGATCCCTACAATAGAGGTGTCAGGCAACTGTCAATTGATAGTTTAAAATGACTTTCTACAGCCACAGAGTTAGGAAATACATGTTGGTCATGACTGCAACAGGAGTTGTGTACAAGCAAAGCAATCGCTGAGCTTACCAGTTCAATGAACTGACCATATATAGTATCACAATAGCAATAGTTAGTCATTAGTTAGTCAATTACAGAGAGTACTACAGTGTTATCTGATATAGGAGATATTACAGCCTATGCTGTTAGATAGTCTCGTCGTATACTCATCACATACTACATTGTTATATCCCCCAACCTTGAATCACCATGACAATCTCATCCTGAGTCCACCTGTTAGTTTGTTTCACAGACTGACTCTCGGCTGGTTTGTACTCATCAATGCTCTCCAATACGGCCCCTTTCAGTAGGTTTACATGCTGCTTGTTGGTCTGAACCTGTGTTACATAACCGCATATAAGCCCATATCTCAAGGGCAACAAAAATAACAAAACACATGCATTCACAAATGCAACTTATGACAGAAATTAAAACTGTTTCCGATTGAGCTAGCTTTTTTTTATTTTGAATAAACTCACTGAAAACTTATTTAACATCAGAATTTGTATTTCTAAACTAAACCTTGTATAGTTTTGGAGTTGCCCACACAATTACAAACTCACCTGACTCTTGAGAAGGGCCAGCTCGCAGTGAATTGAGTTGAACATGGACTGCTTCTGTTCATCGTTGCTAGCAGCCATAAGAGTAAGGTCGTGCTGATCCATGTATATTCCTATATTCAGAGAGAAGACAATATTGAATACAATTCAACACTCAACCTTTTCAGAGGTCCCTGATATCCCCTTTACAATAAAGAGTTGTGTTCTCCCAGAGTGAATAGGTTGAACCTTTGTATAAAGAGCAAGCTTATTAAAAATTTGAAGTTTGGCTGCTATTTAAAATTCCAATTATGCTATAGAATTGTCATTTTAGGAAATACATATTTTGGTATAAGCACACATATTAACAGTTCAAAAATATTTTTTCATGAATATTTTGACAGAAATAAACTTAAAAGCATTTCTGTGGTTTTGGTTACTGAGCAATGCTGAAGTGACATTTCAGCGTTGCTCAGCAACCAAAACCACAGAAATGAGTTCAAGTCTGTTTTAGTCAACAAATTTCATTCTGCAAGACCACAACTCTTAATTACAAGGGGGGGGCATTGGGGACCCCTGAAAAGGGTCTATTAAAATCCAGCTCATAGAAAGCATCTGTGAAAATAACTCATAGTTCAGTAGGTGGGGATTTAGTTTAAAGTTTAACTAAAAACTGAGTCAGTCTCCATTAAGTATTAAGTGTCTAACAAGAGCTAACCTACAGTCAATCAGATCGACGAATGAGAGCTCACCTTTGGGAGGACGCTTCCTATTCTTTGTTGGATTAAATCTCTGAGGCATTAAAGAGGAATCCTTAGCTTTGGAAAGATTTCTTTTAAAGAGCTCAAATGGACGAGAAATGCCAGTTCTTCTGATATACTGAAACAAGTGAAAAAATACAAAAAATATTTCTTCTAAAAGTGAATCTGAATGACATTTATTTACTTCAACATTATATTAAATGATTTCCTTTAAATCAGGCAATGAGTATTCTTAGCTAGCTATTCATCTAGAACATTCTGCTACAGTGATTACAAGAGAGCTGTGGAGGTCAACTATTACTGCTGAAGCAAAACAAACTCACAGCCATGCAGGTCTGACAGAGTCGACCGAATTGCGAATGTTCCGTGACTGTTGAGGAGGTGGAGCAGCAGTTCTCACACTTGGGTCCAGCTCCACCCACTTCCGACTTGCTGGAGGAGTCACTGGAAGCAGAAAGTGAAGTGAAAGATAAGTCTACAGTACAGTACCCTACAGTACAGTACCCTGCAGTACAGTAGCACAGTACAGTACACTACCCTACCCTACAGTACTACAGTACAGTACTACAGTACAGTACAGTACTACAGTACAGTAAAGCACTACCTCGAAAATATCAGCTGGTAGAAATATGTTGAAACAAGATGGATGTAGCTAGATCACGCTCAGTAATTCTCAAACTTGAGGTAATTTATAATTATTTACACAAAGTATGAAAAACTGCCTTACGACAGAAACCTTGTGTATGGGTTCAGTCACATATGAATAGGAAAGCAGCAACTATTCTGATATAATAATATATATCAATACACTGTTTCTAGCTTTGAGATACATGAAACTGAGGATATTATTTTCCAGTTTATTCATGAACGGAATGCAAAACATTTAAAAAATGTGTTCTAGTATGGCACCACACTACACTGTACACTACACACAGTACACTATACACAGTACACTATACACAGTATACTATACACAGTACACTATACACAGTACACTTCACACAGTATACTATACACAGTACACTACACACAGTACACTATATACAGTACACTACACACAGTACGCTACACCACAACTTAGCACACCACAGTACAGCTTACCTCCTAATACATTTTCAATGGCACTGATATACCTGCAGAGGTTTTCTTTATTTTTCTGGCATTGGTGAAATATAATTAGATAGAAAACTAGAACATAGAGTAAAGGAATAAGAATCCCATACCTATCTGAATCTTCACTGATGTCAGTCAACAGGTCTGACAAAGGTGCTTGCTTAGCCTGACGATCCATGAGACTAGCTTTACCTCTGCCCCTCTTCCACCTGTAGTAGTACTTGACTATGTCAGCCATGGACTTGTCTGGTAGCTGCAAGCAATAACAGTTGGAGAATGTAAGGAGATGATCTTATTTCACACAAGTTAATTTTATTAGCTCTTTTCAGCTCCAGCAAGCCTCTCAGCTGAAAGACTGATATAAAGATTTAAATGCCAAAGTTCTAGCATACATCCTTGACAGTTACAGTGTTACACTAAACACAATGCTATGCTAAATCCTCTGTAGCATATAACTAGTCAAAAATTAATGTAATGATGTAACAAGAAAATGATAGTCTGCTAAAAATGATTACAAAATAGATATAGCTTCAAAGCTGAGATGAGTTACTAGAGATGGACTTAGATAGAATTTTAGCATCATAATATTCCTCGGGTAGAAAGTCTACCCTGTACACATGACGTTAATGACACCCTTCTGGCCTTCTCACCTCACAATCATGTTGGTTAAAATTATAGTATCTCACACTTGTTGAAAGATAAAACAAATGTTAAATGAATGGTGTAGACATTTTTTATTGGCTGCAGTTTAATGTAGCTGGCTAATCATTACAACTACCCAACAAATTTGATTTTCTAGGGACCACACTGCTTTATCTAAAGAGTAAATACAACCAAGTGTATTATTAATTAGATATATGATGATATACTGGAGCAGCAGTGATGTAGGGGTTAGAGCATGGTTTAGTAAACACAGAGCAAGGGCTAGAATCCCAGTGAAAGCCATTGGTGATGTTGGAAAGGGCATCGAGTCATATTAGGTACATTATGATATACTGCATATTATATTGATACACTAGGTACTATATGCACTGCTAACCATCTCTCCTATTCTATAGAAACTCTTTCCATGAAAGGCATAGGCCTGATCAAATAGAACTTTATCCTCACTAGACCAGTCATCTGGGAAAGGAATAAAGTTGGCCAGCTGTGAGGTAGCTTTATCAGCATCATGCTTGTGCCAGAGCAGCATTCCAAGTGCCTGCTCTTCGCTGTACTTGAATTTCTCCTTAGCCAGCTTGCAAAACTGATTCACTAAAAAAATAGTTGAATAGGCAAATCAGTAAAAGACGTAGTTGTAATATTGCAACTAGTTAGTTGAGATAAAAAAGAATCCAAAGCCAAACCTTGTTCTGTAGAAACTTTCTGGGTACAGGGCTGCCAGACTAACAGGGCTTCGTGTTTTGAGCTGTACTTATCTAAAAGTCCAATATTACTTTTTACCAATATATAAAAATAAAACGAGAAGCCGGAAAATGTAAATTACTTTTTATGGCATACATTGTGAATGTTGTCACTTTAGTAAAAAAAAGGTTTTCATGTGTCATATAAGGGGCAAATAGGAGTGGACAAAATATATCATTACCAGTGAAAGCTATTTTGAAAATTCCACAAAAAAGCAACAAACCTGGGGCACATTCAGGAGGATCAACTTGAAATGATTTTCCAACTCTTGTCATTGCCTCTGAAAATAAAAAAAGTTGCAGCATGTATTCAGATAGGAATTTCGTCAAGTTTAGTCATTAAAATTGTTTTAGCTTCTATGTTAAACCTATAAATTGCTTAATTAAAATGATGGTTCCACATTATTTCATGGCATTAAATGTGTACATATTGCAGCAGTTCTACTTAAACAACAAAGTGGCAGTGAAAGTATGTACTTTAAATATATTTCTAGACAAAAATGATGTATATTAGTATACTGCAAAATTGCACATGAAACAAGTCTAACAGTAGGAGAATTTCACTGTAGTGACTTCCAGTAAAATGTCTGTGTAGTGAAATTGCATCAAAGCTATTTCTTTAGCTTTCTGCAGACAAGCCTTCCCTAAAGAACAGTTGTGCTTGCTTTTCAGTAAAGCCACTAAATGAGCAGTGTAGGCCTACTAGCTAACTGGTTCGCTGTATTTAAACAAGTAGTTTCATCCCAAATAGACGCTTTGCTAAATTTCCCACTTGGACGCTATTTTTTATTTTAGTACTATATTTACTATATAGTAATATACTTATTTATACCTATATAGATGTTGTATTGATTGTTAAATAGCTAATATGCTAATAGCTATAACAGCTAATATGAATTATTTAGAATAATACTTCAATTTTCAGGATTTTTGTGGGGCAAAAACACAGTAATACAATAATAATAAACATTATCTTTAATGAATAATTATTAACGAAATATTTTTTCAAACAACAAGTAGTATAAAAAATGCAAAATTAATAAATCATTGTAGAACAAAGGAATTTATTTATGGGCTAAATAACAAGCAATTGATCCAAGTTTATTTAAATATACATATATTTCAATATTCAAATAAATTGCACATAAAATATATATTATTGTACCAAAATAAATAGCGTCTAACTGGGAAGCCTCTATCTGGGATGACACCAAACAAGTAAGTATCCCAATATACATCAGTCTTACTTTTGTTAGCGTTTGCTGCTTTTAACTATATTGGGGTTTTCTTAAAAATAGGTAAACAAGAAAATTTTTATTTTTATTCTTTTATTAATCAAAGTATTTCAGACACCACGTGTCCATCTTCAGACTAGTACAATGAATTGTGTTTTTGCCTTTAAAAAATTTTTGTTTTATATTTTGTAAAGCATCAGTAGATGTTTGCTACTTGTTTTATTATTATTTTAATATTTATGGTGTCCAAGGTGTCAACTAGTAGTAAACCAAGTGTGATAATTATACATCATTGGAGATTCAAGCTAAACCCAGACCTGGTTCATTATAATCTCATTGACTATCAATCAAATAGCATTAACCAGGTGTCTGTAAACCAATTAAGTGGGTAAGAGCCATGAAGTCCATGTGCTACAGCTAACACTGTCAAAACATGATATCCTATCAAATGATAGTGCCTCCCCCAACTACCCAAACCCGTAGATGCTTCCAATCCGAGGTGTTGCTGGAATGCAATATACCATTCAACCGTTTCCAACCTGCGCATAATTCGAAGAAAATTTTTTGCCTACTTTTTACGACAACATTTTACATAAGTAAAATTTGGTCGTAAAAAGTAAACCGTGGTGGATTCTGGTTCAATAAACTTCAGAGACTATGGGACTTAAAGACTACACCACAACTCATCAATAAAACTTCAACAATGTTTCAAATATTTAAGGGTTGCAGTGATTCAGAATCAATGGTGATTTAACAAAAGCTGTTATGGCCAAGAGGAATAAAATTCATAACATGTTACAGAATTTGCACACTTAGAGCTACAACCAAACCCAAGTGGTGAAAAAAGCAAACTTATCTATACAAGATGAGAGAATGAAAATAGCAAATACCTGGGTGCAAGTTGTGATGAAAACCGACAAAAGGAAAACCATTGCATATAAATATGCATTGAAAATATAGGTGCATACACTTTTTAAAGCAGTGTAAAGTCAAAAAGAATGGCTAGCCTCTCATTTGAAACATATTAGTTAATCAAGTTACTGATTGAAAAGGGTTTATTCCTTAAATACTAATCAATAAATGACCATGAAATTAGATACAACACAGATTCCTGTAGCTGGCTTGAAGACATCGTATGTAATAATCCTAAAGAATCATACAACATTTAACTATATTTAGCAATTGCTAATAATCAAAAATATAATAATAATTATATTAGCAATAATCAATAGTGAGTTAACAATCATTACCCTAGTATTACTATTAGTATAAGGTTCACAACACTATTTTACATTTTCAATAAACTTCAAATGATTTAGCCATATTGCATTTCCATCATGAAATTCACATTGTCACTGCCATACTGCTTCTCATCATGTAATTCATTAACAATAATAATTACAATAATATATCAACTAACCATTTGTGCCATTAGCATTAGGGTTTAATTCTTCAACAGGGCTATCTATATCACTGTTGAATGCATCATCATTGTACATAGGTCTCACTGCTCCATTGCTCATCCTAGTTCTTGTGCCTTTAGGTTCTTCATTGTTGCTTCCAGGCATACTGACACTTATTCTTAATCTAAAAGTTAAAGCCTGCATTTATTATTTATATGAATGTATAAGTTACTGTTAGACCATAGCTAAATTTAAAAGTATTGCTACATTTTAATTATTGTCATTATATTTATTTATAATGATATTTTGACATTGACATTCTGATTCTAACTCTGTAAGTGTAACTCATCTATGATCTAATCAGTAATCACTTATTCCCAAATGAGTAATACTAATACTAATAGTAATAGTAATAGTAGTAATACCAATGAGTAATGTCTTAGTCTAATATTAATACTATTATTATTAAAGTATTAGTATTACATTTAGTAATACTAATACTAATAATAACACTAATAAACCTAAACTTAAAATAATAAACTAATACACTTTAAAGTATTACTAATAGTAATAGTAATAGTAATAATAATTAATATTAAATTTAATATAATGATTATCATTATGAATATCTAATACTAATACTAATAGTAATACTAATAGTAATAGTAATAGTAATACTAGTAATAGTAATACTAATATGCATAAGTGAGATATTAGTATTACGTTTAAAAGCACTCTGACTATCAGTCATCACTCATCAACAATTAATAGTATGACACAATTCAACAAACTTAAAAATGAAGTGAAAAACCCTTGGAGATATAAAAAGAAATTGCCAAATCCTTATTGCTTTAGACTGCTGACTAATTTTCAATTGTCAACTAAAGTCGTGCGCATGGTTAAAAATAGATAACAATTACCCAATTTAAATATTTTCACAAGTAAAACTTATAATTGCAAAATAAAAAGTGACCAAAACGCATTATTAGCTGGACTACTTTAACTACACAAATTCTTAAATATTATTATTCATAATTTCTCAAGTTTCTATGCTTGAAAATTTTTTAGCGGAAGAGCAAAACGTACTACTTTGATTCAGAATTGGTACGGGCGTGAAATATAATTTCAAGTTGTCTGCTCTTCATTCCAATTTCAAGGTTGCTGTTACAACACCACACCAGTAACATGGAGAATATTAATTGTCTTTTGAATTCTGGTTCTCAACTTTATTTCTTACTCATATAACTTACCCTAGTAGTAATTGTTGACATCATTTCGTTATATTCGGGCTTTATGATAATTATTGGATATAAATAATTATTTGCGAATTTTCATTCAGATGCAAGTAAAGACAGTTTTAAAGAGCATCACCAACAAGTTCACTTTCAGTGTGAGTGTTCTGCTCACTGTTCTGGACACTATGACTATGACTATGAGTAACACTGTTCACTCACTCAGTTTCACTCTCAGTAATTGACTTTGAGTTAGTTACTAGTTCAGTAGTATTAGTTGATGTATCAGTAGGAGAATGACGGTATTACTATGAGTATCAGTATGAGTCAGAGTAACAGTCTGACTAAGTCTAATGACTGTCAGTATCAAGGTATCAGTATGAGATTGAGTACTACTACTACTACTACTAGTATAGTCTAGTACTACAGCACTACTACTAGTAGTACTAGTACTAGTGGCAGTGCAATAGGCAATAGACAAATAATTATAAAATTATATGATCATATTGATATTACTAATTAGTAATTACTATTACTTTTACAGTACTAGTTTTACTAAAGTATTACTATTATTAACTAATAATTAAAAATAAACATATTTAAAATTTTCATGAGGATTATTTATGTTTATGCAAGTAAAGACAGTTTTAAAGAGCATCACCAACAAATTCACTTTCAGTGTGAGTGTTCTGCTCACTGTTCTGGACACTATGACTATGAGTAACACTGTTCACTCACTCAGTTTCACTCTCAGTAATTGACTTTGAGTTAGTTACTAGTTCAGTAGCATTAGTTGATGTATCAGTAGGAGAATGACGGTATTACTATGAGTATCAGTATGAGTCAGAGTAACAGTCTGACTGAGTCTAATGACTGTCAGTATCAAGGTATCAGTATGAGATTGAGTACTACTACTACTACTACTAGTATAGTCTAGTACTACAGCACTACTACTAGTAGTACTAGTACTAGTGGCAGTGCAATAGGCAATAGACAAATAATTATAAAATTATATGATCATATTGATATTACTAATTAGTAATTACTATTACTTTTACAGTACTAGTTTTACTAAAGTATTACTATTATTAACTAATAATTAAAAGTAAACATATTTAAAATTTTCATTAGGATTATTTATGTTTAACTTTATTATAAATTTAAATAATCATATAACAATTATCATAACAATTTATAGTTACTGTTTGTGTTAAAAAAACTCATGCATGTTTATAGCAGCTATCCTTGTGAGAACCCCTAATGCAAAGGGGTTTTTAAAATGGGCTACAGGTCTAAAAACTTATTCAAATGTTATTCATATTAGACACAGGAGCAATTAAAGCTGAATTCCCTTCCTAACATCACTAATGACCTTTACTAGAGTTAAAAGTTACAGCTTGCAATAATAGTAACAGTTGTTAACTTTAACTATAATTATAATATGACATTAATATCATAATTTAAACGCAAATCAAATTCAAATCAATATTCTCGTGGTTTTTTATTTGAATTTTTTTTCTACCTTTTACAATATAGATGTTTTAGTTTAACTTTAAATTTCACTTGAATTTTATCTCTAACTTAGGCTATAGACTGAAAGTATTAGTGTTAGTCTTACTTTTACTTGTTATTTTAGGCTTAAGGCTAATAGCTAGTCCATGTCTTACAGCAAAAAGTAAGGCTAATTCTATGCCTAATAGAGTAACACTCACTATTTTCATGTTCAATTTCATCATTAGATTTAGTATTAGTACGAATATTTAATAATATTGATTCTCACCTCAACAGCTGTTGTTCTGTACGAGTAGCTGATACTTGCAGTATTAGTACGACCATAAAAATTAATGCCAATTACAATAGTCAATGTGAATATGGCCTGTGCACTAGCTTTCTCCTATACTTTGGGCTATCTTCATGGCTATAAGCATGTGCTAAAACTAGAGATAATATACTTCCTAAGGCACATAGGTTATCCTGGTTTTCCTTTCCCTTACTGACAATGTCAATTTCACACACATAGTCGCCCTGGCTGTGAATATAAGTTCTAAGGTTCTTGCAGTTATTGAGTTACTAAAGTGCCAGTCAATAGTATTAAACTATTCCTTATAAGTATATAAAATACAGAGCTAGTAACCTGCAGCCCTTTGCTCATGTTGCTTTGTCATGCACTTCCTCTTTTATTGCTTGACGTTTTGCTAAAATAAACTTGTTACCAATTGGTATTATAAGCAAAACACGTGCTTAGAATGCAGTATCAAATTTTGAAATCCAGGCTGCTAATGCCATACATTAGTACTTGAACAGAGTTAAATTGGTTAGAAAAAAAAACGTATAGTGTATAAAGAGTGAATACTCACTCCATTGCTAGAAATTAATGCTGTAAAGGTTTACATCCCACCTACAGCATGTTTATGTCATTTTCTTCATCACAGCCTTTTAACATTTACTTTGAGTGATAATCATCTATTTTAAATTCGTTGACATAGAGCACCTGTTAAGTACCGTACAAGAAGGCAGTGCTTATTAAATACGGTAAACTTGTAAACTTATTTTGTTTATTTGCATTGTTTTTAGTTTAGTCGAATCTTAAATTGGTGATCGTATGATTTCAAGTCCTATAAGACTAACTCTATGCACATGCTAATGCTTATTAGTTGTACTGTGTGTGGCAGAGTATGTCATAAATTTATCATGCTACCCTTTACTCATAGGTTATACATAGTCTGTGCTACTTGCAATGAGTTTCAAGTTAAGCTTGCAGTACTTGCCAGATTCCTTTGGAATACTCTGTCAATCTTGTAGTCCAATTTGACGCACAAATCTAATTGAAGGTGTGAATATCTGATGTGTAAAAAGTTTTATTACTTGGAAACTTTATTCTATGCTTCTTGTGCTGCATTCTCAGGGATAGAGAGCTTGCACACAAACATCTCTCCTATAAAGCTTTTATTAATACCAAGTTCCCTAAACAGTATGGTTAAAGATGAAGCTCTCAGTTAATATAACTTATTGCTTGAGTAGTGTCTTATCATTGCTTATCAAATATTTGAAGTTACAGTTGCTAACAATAACACATTTTGCTTATTAATTAATATTTTACATTATGTCGTTAAGTTAAATATTGAAAAAAAATTCTTTTAATTTTTATTAGATTTTTATATTAAAAAATAAATATATCAAAATAGCTTTCTTGGTAGTAATCATATTGTAATAATGTCAAAAAATAAAATCTTGTTTAACTTTTTTTTAGATTTTTCAAGTAATGTAAGGGTGCATATTGTATTCCGTTACTGATAGGCAAATGATATATATTCAAACTACACTAATATAATAAGCACAAATACAAATGTAAGCTTGAGATTATACTTATCTTGGCAAGTTATTCTCACCATTGTTGTTATCCTTAATAAAGGTAAAACTCGAATATTGAGTGATTTTTTTAAAAAGAACCTTTTTGTCAACCTTAGAAATGAAAACAAAATTTGATTTTAACATATTTTGTTCACATTTGAAGATAAAAAGCCCTGTTTACTAATATTAATATGCATTCATACACCAAATCAGCAATGTTGGTCGATATCTGCTGCTTTGTTCAATTTTGATTTTTTTTTTCAAACTAAACTTTCAGTTCTTCAACTTGGCTTGAACTTCACAAGACTTTAGTCAGATATGAGATAGTTTAACATTATAGCTACTGTTATCTATTTTTTTGGCTAATATGCTATCAATAGTAAATTTTTAAAGTTGAAACATTTTCCAGTGATCTTCTGCAATACTGTATTTTAGTTCAATTTTGTTACTGATTGTTTTTTCAAAAGTTGAAGTTAATTTATCTTAATCAATATCCGGTCCTGTGCATTATTAATTTGTAATTTGTTTTAGATACCTTTTTACAGTTTTCCTAACGGTTAATAGTAAAAATGAACTTTGGAACAGTGCCTCAAAATGTCAATATGAATATGATGCAACAACAGCCGATGATGATGACCATGGGTTATGGACAAATGCCCAATGCGCTGCCACTTCAACAACAAACCATGCCAATGCCTCAAACAGCTTCTGCTATGGGTTTTGGTATACCGCAGCAGTTCATGCCTGGCATGAACATGACATCTTTTGGTGTGATGACTGTTGACTCGGCTCCAAATGTGAATAGGCCATCTAATCCGATGCTACCCACCCAGCCACCACCACCTGTAAGTTTATAGGTTTTACAAAGAGTGGTTGTCAGCATGCCTAATCCTAAACAATCTCTCTTTCATAAATTTCACAATACAGTGTGAGCCTCATGCTCATATCACATCTATTTGTAGCCAGGTCCTCCTCCAGGCCCACCGCCAAATGAGGAGCAAAATAAAATCACCATGCTACAAAACCAGGCTAAGATCTGGCAAGAACAGAAGCGGCTGGCCGAACAGCGAGAGCTTCAGAAGAAAAAGCAAGAAGAAGAATTTTTGAAAAAAGCAGCATCTGAGTGCCCAGGTAATGTTATTCTACTGGCATGTCCTGTCTTACTCTTTAAATGATTAGCTGTTCCTTTCTCATCTTTCATATCATTGGCTGTTGCTGTGAGATAAACTGCAGTAATAAAATGTGTTGGTGCTTCTTTCAGAGGTGTCTCAGTGCATGACGGAAGAGCAACAGTTTCAAGAACAGTATACTACATGGAAGAAACAGTTTGACGACTGGAAAGAACAAAACAAAGGTATGTAATCTTCTACTTGCCAAAAGTGAAGAACCTCTTTTCCTTATTGTATTTCTTCATGGTTGAAACTTGAACAGATTGACTCTAACCTTTAGACGATATGAATGCAAGCCTCATTTACGATCAATAGAGGAAGCAACTGATAATTGCATAAATGGATTTTGCGTTTATCGCTGTAGATCACCCTGATAAAGAGCAGTATAAGCAATATGAACAACAATGGAAAACATATGAATATGAAATGGATGCTCAGAAAAATGAGTTGGCCCGAAGACTGAAGGAGTCGATAGATCGATACAAAGTAACTGTCTTAGTTAGCACTGCTTTTTATATACTTTTTTTGCATGATTTTAATCCAACAGATTTTTATGCGTTAAATTTTGTTTATTCAGACATCTTTTGTTTTATCAAGTAATAAATGTCACATGATCACACACACACCCGTATTACAGCAATATGGACCCTCACATCCTCAAGCTCCAGCAGCAAACCAGCAATGGAAATCTCAGGCAGCATCTCATTCGTCCACCGCCCAGGCATGTTGCTATTTAACTTGGTAATCATATTTATTTACCTAATTTTCTGATACGCCACATCTATTTTATGTTTGATGTTCTCAGGACCCACAAGACATGGATTGGGAGCAGCCCGCCTCCGACAACTGGGGTCAACGAAATCTGGAGCAGCCGCCAGCCAGCCGGCTCCCAGATCAACCATCAAGTCAAGGTCAACACTGGGCTCATTCCGATCAAAATCAGCCTCACAAGTCGAGCTGGTCCAACCGACCTCCGGCTCAAGTTGGCTATCAGCAATCTGGACAGTCCTACAGGGCCACACGACCTCCCGGTCCACCTCCGTCAGAACCCACTCACAGACCGCGGAATCCTCAACAGCAGCCAAGGTCGCTCATGGATGTTGAGGTTCTTAGGCCTACTGGTAACTTTCGGCAGCATCAGCCACGCAATCAATTACACCAGTCTGCCCGAGCGAATCGCCCGCTACAGCCTGGAGAACAAATGAGACATCCAGTTCGAGGCCGGTCGCCTTACCACACTGATCAGCCAGTGCGTGGTCATACACCCCAGCAAACAGGTCATCATCATTATGGCCCACGTCCTCCAAACCCAAACCAGTCATTTCGAGGTCCTCGGCCGCCAAACGCTGGTCAACCAATTCGAGGTGACTCGCCACGGCAAACTAGTCATCCAGTTCGGGGTATTAGACCTCAGAATACTGGACAACCGGTGCAGGGTTTTAGACCTCAGGATACTAGACAACCATTTCGGGGTATTAGACCTCAGGATGCTGGACAATCTGCGCGGGGTGTTAGACCTCAGAATGCTGGACAATCTGTGCGGGGTGTTAGACCTCAGAATGCTGGACAACTGGTGCGGGGTCCTCGACCCTCAGTTGTAGGTCAGTCAGCTCAGGGTTACTCCCCTCAACACACCAATCAGGGTCTCCAGAATGATGGGTCCCTGTACACTTCTTTTGAGAAGCCTAATCTAAGGTAAGCGTTTTCAATCAACTTTACTGTGTGCTTTTTTTCAAGCTGCATATTTGGATTTCTGTATGCAAAATCAAGTGTTTATGTAAAATCAGCATTTCAGTGCTTAGACAGGTATCATGCAAATTGTGCCTGTATAATATTGATTAGTTTATACTAATTACATTTTATTTCCCAATTGATTTTATTAAATTTGGTTTGGAATTACAATGTTGGGTCAATTTAATTTTTTTTCAGATCAGTAATGATATAATAAGTTGACTCAATTAACTTCCATTTAATTTGAAATATGTTTTAAATTACCCTCAAAATAACCAACAATTAGCTCAATAAAGTTGCCAAGTTGCATTTAAAATACATTACTGTAATTTAACCAATCTGTAACTCACATTTTCTCACATGGTTAAACATTAGCTTGTGTGTGTCATTTATCATGTATTGATCACTGTGTTTCCATGACTCAATGGATCCGGCTGCTCTTTACATGGATTTGCAATTGCGGTTTTTACTAACTTATAAATGCGGTTTCATTAATTGATACTGGCTCCATGCATCGAATGAAAAATCTTTTTGTAGCATGGGGACGTAGTGATTAACAATAACTGTAAATAGTTTCTGATAAATTATTTGCACTTGCTCCTAATTTATAACCCAATTGTCTGAATTCAGCTCCTGTTCAACTAACATTTCTTAAACCAGGCATGCAGAGCCACAATCTAATTTCAACTCGCCCTCCAGACCAATCAGACCCCAACACGGCTTTCAGGGACCCAGGGGCGCTGCTCCACGTGGCAGTGGCCCTCCCCCTGGTGTTGCTAAAGCTACAAAAGGCACTCCAAATGCGAACTTGGAGTCTGCTACTGGGCAAACCTCCTGGCCAGCCTACAACTCTGCCAACCGTACAACCAGTGATGAACCTCGCCCAGGTATCACAGGGCCACTGCCGTCAGACGGATTTGATTTAGAAAGTCCGATTGATGGAGGTACAATATTTATTTCCTACCACAAGTTTTAATCATTGTTAGTCAGTTGAATCGACCTGAATATTTCATGATTTATCGAGCTCTTGTGTCCCACCATGTAAGCTATGCTGATATGTAATTTGTATTTATTAAAGACCTCCCAGCACTTGGTCATATGAAAAAAAGGCTTGCTGATTCTACTTCACATAAATATTAAAACATGTAGATCTCTATAATGTGGTCACAGTTCTCTTATCTCCAGCTATTGAGTCTTTGTATAACCTGGTGTGATGTGTTCAGGGGGAGATAAGTACGATGAGCAGAAGAGGTTGATAGAAGAGCTCATGGGCTCATCAACTGGCATGTCTGAAGTCAAAAAGGCCGTATGTCTATTCAGATATCAGATACACCGATACATTTTAAACATTTATTCCTTACTTCCTCTGTTTGGTGCCTCCCTCTTTCCATGATTAATTGCACTCTTTCTAGGACACTAACCTGATACCGGAACATAAGATGAAAAAACCTGTACTCACAGAAATGACCCCAGATGTCATCAGGAAGGGCACACTCAGTATGGTCTTATCCGCCTTACAGAGTCAGCCCAAGACAGAGTCAGGCGAGAAACCGGCCACTACGGATGGTCAAGCTAGTGCTGACCAAACGACTGCAGGCTCTTCTGGAGGTTCATTTACTTTGTTGTCTTCTATTTGTAACCATGTAATTCTACTAGACTCCCCAGTACTTTATTACATTGTCTCAGTTTCAAAAGTATTTTTTGGTATCAATAAACATTTAGAGCTAACTGATTTGGCTGTCTTTTTACACATCGTGCAATTATTATGCAATGTAAAGAGATAAAAATATTTTGCTTGGCGTATCATTTGGTCTTACATAATGATTCGTAAACATAATTTGCGGCTATCATGAAATTAGTTTCTTACGCTTGGGTCCGGAAATGTTACTAGAAATTGATGCAAAAGAATCTACAATCAATTTTATTATATTCAATTAGTAGGCCTCCTGTCATTTGAATCCTCTCCTATTAATTTGTATGGACTGGCACAGAAATCTAACCTGTTGATACTGTTGACTACCCTATGCAGCGTTTGATGACCATATATCGTTATTGTATATGATTGGTTTATTTGTTTGCCCGTGAACTTTTGACATGAATCAATGGAATTCATTCTATTTCGGGGGTAATTCAGGTGATGCAAAGGAAAAAATTGAGATTTCTGATGTCACTGAGCACACAACTCCTGGTAGCAGCTCCAGCGTGGCTACTTCTACCATGTCAGCTCCCACTACCTCTAGTGTGGCTAATTGTCACCAACAAAATCCTTCAGTATCTGTGCCACCTTCTGGTCAACGACCCTCAGCACCTGGTCAACGACCATCAGCACCTGGCCAACGACCTTCAGCACCTGGTCAACGACCTTCAGCACCTGGTCAACGACCTTCAGCACCTGGTCAACGACCTTCAGCACCTGGTCAACGACATTTAGCACCTGGTCAAAGACCTTTAGCACCTGGTCAACGATATTTAGCACCTGGTCAAAGGCCTTTAGCACCTAGGCCAAGATTTTTAGCACCTGGTCAACGATATTTAGCACCTGGTCAACAACACATGGCTTTAGATCAAAGACATATGGCTCCAGGTCAAAGACATATGGCTCCAGGTCAAAGACCACTAAGGCCTGGTCACCGATTTCCCGAACCTAGAGACAGATTTCCTGAACCTGGACATAGATTTTCTAGACCTGGACAGAGACCCTTTGCTTCTGATCCCAGAGAATTAGACGTACATTTACCCGATGTTGATCAAGTGCCGGCCGCTGTAGCTGAGGTTGCTAAGGTAAGAGACCCTTGGTCGTTTCACTTTCTGTGCCCCCTTTTTTGCTCTCATTGTGAATTTACTATCTGCTCTGTTGCCATTGTTATCTCTGCGATCTTTGTAGGCCCTGTCTGGCCGCCAACACGACTTGATTAAACAGGCTACAATGAATCTTCAGAGAACGGGAAATCTACCTCCTAGCTCGGTAAACTAGTTACTCGTGTATCTGTGTGTACTACTTTTTGACTGAATTAGTGGACTCACTGTGTAGATCTCAGTTTCACATTGTGGTTACATGATGTTGTTTTTGGGCCTCTTTAGGTGCCTGATGAAGCAGAAGGTTACGATGAGTGGGGTGATCAGGACGAGCAATATTATGAGTGAGTATTAGTTTAATCTTTACATTCTTTTTTCAACTCCTGCTTGCATAGTTATTTCAACATATGAATTTTAAACTCAATTTTGTGAAGCTGCCTTTGTTTTAGTTATATTTGAATTTTGGTTCACAAGGCCTCTCATTATATTCCCCAGGGATGAAGATTACCAACCTGATCCTAGAAGGAGAAACCTCCTCACTATGGAGGACGGTTATGAGCCTCGGGAGCGACATCCTCGACTACCACCAAGACATCACTTCCTGTACGACCATCTTTTTAAGTTAGACAAAAATGGTTGCTATTTTCTCTGCTACCCAAGTCTACACCAAGCTTGTTCTGTGTTGTAGGGATGACCCATATGATGCATTCGAAGATCACTATGATGACCCGTATGACAGGTGGGGGTTATCTTCTCGTGATACTTGATTCTGGTTTTCCTTGTCGCTATTTACTCTCCAGCTTTTCATTTATCTTATTCTTTTAAAAGCATACTTTAACTCCAGGTACGAGGCCTACAGGCCTGAGGCTAGATATAGGAGACCACGACCCCCACTCTACGAGGATCCTTACTACGAGGAGGATTACTATCCACGACGCAGGGGGCGTGGCCTTCTCATGCCTGAGCCGTTTCCACCCAGATTGCCCGAAGATCCGTATGAGTAGGTTGTTGTATTATAAGAGAAAATAGTTTTTTAAAGTGTTGGTTGTATTCTATTCCAAAGTGCTTGTTACCTGGCAGCTCTTGGAGTAGCTAATGTTTGATTGAATGTGTTTCTAGTGATCCTTTCAGAAGACGTCCTGCGCCTATAGATCCGTACGAGCGACACGAGTTGGCACGGGAGGCATACAACCGCGAGAGATATGCCCAGGAGTCGCTGGACAGAGAACCTTTGATGCGGGGCCCTCTGAGAGACCCGTACGAAGACGAAACTGCACCCAGGAGATTTCTTGGAGACGGTCTAATCAGCCGAGCCGATCCGGAGATCATAGATTACTCACACAATCCTTCCAGGGTCTCTTCTGTGTTAGGAGAGTAAGTATAGCCTTTATTCCTTATGTTGGGAGAGTAAGTATAGCCTCTGTTCCTTATGTTGGGAGAGTAAGTATAGCCTCTGTTCCTTATGTTGGGAGAGTAAGTATAGCCTCTGTTCTTTATGTTGGGAGAGTAAGTATAGCCTCTGCTCCTTATGTTGCGAGAGTAAGTATAGCCTCTGTTCCTTATGTTAGGAGAGTAAGTATAGCCTCCTCTCTTTAGTGTTCTTTATGCAGTGAGGAATTACAACTTCACTTGTTTAATCCAGAGCATTTCATTACAACCAAGACACTATTATCTCAACAAATTTAATTTCACAGCTACTGTGAATTGTTTCATTTCATGTTTTACGTTTTTATGAAAGACTGCATCTCACTGTTGTCAAAATGCTCTGCTGACATGTCTGCCAGACTAACAGATCTCTAGAACCTGCATCAATGTCTTCAACACAACTTAAGGATGGCCACCCGTTCCTGTCTCTGTTTGTGCTGCATTGGTGTCTAGACGAGTCATCTAAACACAAGTCGCGACCCATGAGTTCCTGTCAGAGTATTAACTGCTATCTCTTCGGTTTCTTAGGGTTAACAAGGGTAGACAACTGCCACCCAGTTTCAGACGCGCTTCTCCACCTCCAGGTTTCCGAGAAAGGTCACCGATCAGACTAAATAACTCTTCGTCTCAGTTACCTCAAGCTAGACCTCCAGGTAAAGTTTATCAACTCTTTACGAGTTTTCTATGTTGGCCATTACAGTTTCACAGTTTTATTTTGAAGGTAGTGCTGTGACCCATCATATTTTACATTAATGCTAACGTATACTGGTAAGTGTTACCTAGCAACCCCTCCCTCCACTCATACTAGTAGTTAAAGACTGATGTGCCTGAATATAAGTTGTAACAGGTTTAAGATTTAAACATATAAAAGTTGCCTCATGTATAAATTCTAACAGTTAGAATATATATAGATTGATGATAGAAATTAAGAAACTGCTTTGTCTATTGCTTAATAATTAAAGCCTAGTGCTTTTCAAATTTGTTGAAAGGCAGGAAAAATAACATCAAGTGTTGGCTTACAAAATCGTCAAATGTTATGCCTGAAGGCCAGTATGTAATCTTATAGGAAATTGTGTGGTGATGTCTTTGTCTTTGGCTGCGTTTATGCTACAACTTACAAATGATATTCAGGCCCTGAAAAGGTCCTTGAACCAGGGTCACACATACTACTATCTTCCTAACCTTTATATGGCGTTGAAATATTTTTGACAAATGTTATTTTATTAATACTGGGAAAGCAACACCAACCAGCTGGAAGCTTGCGGTTCACTTCATCACTTGAGCGATGGAGTGCTGGTGGTAACTCGTATTTGCCTTTAACGAGCTGCGTTCTTGGCTCTTCAGCCTCCCCTAACATTTACAGTTTATTCCTCTCCTGCAGTATGGCTCATTACACTGATCGTCACCTTACTGGTAAAGTGAAGGCCGGACGAGTTGTTAACTCCGCCCAATATCAATTTTTCTGAATATCTCGTCTCCCCTCCCCCCGAATGTTCCACACAACCAACTGCATCCAACGTCTTAGAAAAGTTACGATTGTTTCATTTCAGTTGCTGATTTATTTGATGCTTACTCCTCTGTGACTGTCCCAGAAGTCACTGACATCAAGGACCTGATCTGTAAGCCAAAGAGGAATTCTCGTCCTGCACACATTTGTCTGATAGTTCGAGGGCCGCCTGGCGCAGGCAAAACTTACTGCAGTAAACTCATTCGGGTAATTTATCACAACTCTGCAGTCATATCTACGTTATAGATTTCTACATTAGTTATGTCTAGGCTATAGATTTCTACACTAGTTATGTCTAAGTTATAGATTTCTACACTAGTTATGTCTAAGTTATAGATTCCTTTAGAACTGTGTCTTTAATATAGATTTCCACAGTAGCTCTATCTACGTTATATAATTATGCAGTAACATGAATCTTTTGTGAACAAACTTTTACACTTTTGTAAATCAACATCAGTTTCAAGTTTTTTATATGTTTGATGGTCTCAGATATTAGCAATTCCCTGAGCAGCCTGCAATGACCAGTTTATACTCTGAATGCTCGCGCTTCATTGGCTTAGTGTTGTATGTTCGCATGTTTAGGACAAAGAAGCAGCTAATGGAGGCAGTGCCCCACGAATCCTCAATCTAGATGATTACTTCATGGTAGAGGTGGAGAGATTGGTCACAGATCCTGACACTGGTCGAAAAATGAAGCGAAAAGTAATGATAAATAATTTAAATCAGCTTCAGATTTTCGTACACACAAGTTGCTTCTGCTTAGTATACACTCTGTTTGTACTGGGAGCCTTTTGCTCGAATAAGATTTGAGTTTATGGATTGTGTCTGTAAATTTTTTAATCAGTTAAATTATAAGAATTTCCATTTCTTTAACTCTTTTTTATTATTTCTGAAAATCGGTCACTGTTTATGTTTTACATTTGATTATATTTCTAATATTTTTGGTTGCGAATAGTCACTTCACCCGAGTAGAAAGGGAGTAAGTAATCACTCTTGTGTGACGTGGAGTTGTGTGCTCTCTTTTTAGATGTTGGAATATGAATACGAGGCTGAGATGGAGAACTCATATAGAGCTGACTTTTTCAAGTCATTTAAGAAAACAGTTGAAAAAGGTTACTTCAGCTTCATCATAGTTGATGCTGTCAATGAGAAGGTATTTTGATCTTTCTGTGTGGTGAATAAATACACGCATGTATTCACACATAATGATAATAATATAGTATAGTAATAATATAGTATAGTAATATAATAGTATAGTAATAATATAGTATAGTAATATAATAGTTTATTAATAAGTAATAATATAGTAACATAATAATGTTATGATTGTAATACTGATTCAATTTTATGAAATGAATCAAACCTTCCTTGACTACTCATGGCAACTGAATTGATTATCACGACACCCAATGTATAGTTTAATGTGCTTATTGTATAGTGTACCGTGTATATTGTATTAGTGTATATTGTATAGTGTACAGAATATATTGTATAGTGTACAGAATATATTGTATTAGTGTACAGGGTATAGTGTATATTGTATTAGCGTATATTGTATAGTGTACAGAATATATTGTATAGTGTACAGGGTATATTGTATAGTGTACAATATATGTTGTATAGTGTAAATTGTGTAGTGCGTACATTGTATAGAGTACAGTGTATTATATTATATAGTGTAAAGTATATATTGTGTTTTGTACAGTATATATTGTATATTGTACATTATATAGTGTACAGTATATATTATCCAGTGTAATGTGTTCTATTCTATACAGTGTACACTGTACTGTATGTACTGTTTAGTGGTTATCAACCTGGTGCTATCGTCTATGTATAACAGGTGTCTCACTTTGAGGAGTTTGCCAAGTTCGCCCGAAGCGCCTCTTTCCAGGTATACGTAGTTGACGTTATTTCTGACGCACAGACCTGCTTTGCCAGGAACACCCACAACAGGACCCTCAAGGATATTCAGAATGTGAGTTCTACTGTGTGGCCTGACCTGCCTGGCCTGACCTGCCTGGCCTACATACCTTGCCTCACATACCTGGCCTCACATACCTGGCCCAGTTACCTCTTCTAGTGAACTGTTGGTAATATTACTGCTAGGGTCAGGTAGATGGCTGCAGGTGAACAAAAGATCTGCAGTCTTTTGAGCTTCACTTTGAATGTGTGACATGTACGTACACACTGCTGTACGTCACATGTATGTACACACTGCTGTACGTCACATGTATGCACACACTGCTGTACGTCACATGTATGTAAACTGCTTTTGTAAGCGAGGAGTCACAAAATCTACTACAAGGTTTAACATGCCACACACAATGCGTTGTCTGCGGAAGCGGAAATTTACTAGCCCATCATATTTGTGTTTATCTTAACTGCTGGCCTATAGCAATTTTGTTTCTATAGTTACATCTGAAAGCATTTCTGTTTTACTGCTGCAAAAAGGGAAAAAACTAAGCTAAAAGTAAAATGGAAACTTGGTTCTCAAAGAGTAGGCTCTTTAAATAGTAATCAACCTATTACATCACATCGGCAGACACTTTCCGCACTGGCCTGGCCATTCAGCATTTTCACCGCATGACATCAGCACAGAATGGCCAATTTTTCTGCTTGCGCGGATTTTCGTCATTGCAAAATCCGTCTAATGTGGCCATCTGCTGTAAGTCCCGTGTATGTATATGCACTACTATAACTCACTTGTATGTATATGCACTACTATAACTCACTCGTATGTATATGCACTACTATAACTCACTTGTATGTACTCTGCTGTAAGTCACACATACTACTGTCTGCTACTAAATTGTGTATCATGTTAATGATTCCAGAAAATAGCTGTACCCTCTTACCAAAGCTCTGTCTCTCTGTAGATAATAGATAGCTGGGAGGAGACGCCATCCTATTTCCATAAAGTTGACATGAGAGGATTACTCCAGGATAATGCCATTGATGACGTGTGTATTACTTTTCAGTTATCAATACATACTGCTACTACTACTACTACTACTACTACTACTACTACTACTACTACTACTACTACTACTACTACTACTACTACTTCTACTACTACTAGTACTACTAGAACTACTAGTGCTACTAGTACCTCTAATACTATTGTCACATTTACTACACACAATACCCACTAATACATAGAGTCATAAACTATACATCAGTATGTCCACCTCAGTAACCATGTAAGTGTGTATTAAGTTGTGTCACTCTCCAATTACCAGATAGAAATGGAGGACTCACAAGGCAAAGATGAGTCATCAGAGACCGACAGTGATGACGAGGTGTTGGCTCAGGTACGCCACTCAGTTGCTCTGCTCTATACGCTGTTTTACTTCCTGTTTGTATTTTGTACTGGGAGTTACATCCACTTACTCTGTGTATCTAGCTCACTGTTGATGTGGCCCACCCAACTCTAATGTCAACTGTTTGTAGTCTAGTTGACTGAACCAACTTTTCTCTCTTTATGTATCGCCGTTTTACTAGAACTAAGTACGCGCGGGCGCTTTACGATTTTATTTCATCGAAAATATGCCTGATGGTCGCTCAGTAAAGTAAGCTGAATGTAGGCACAACTTTCACAGTCTAACTATGCACAGGTTTTATTCTATCAATTAAGGGTTGCAGCTTTCCGATAATTTAAGTGAGCACATATTGTGTTACTCCTTGCGCTAGTGAGGGAGCTGCTACCAGTGCTGGCTCTTAGACTAGTGAATTGTGGTCAGGGGTTTTAATATCATATGCACTATTGTGTCTGTGCGTATATACACATAATTTCCCATATATACTGTGTACCTTTTGCTGTGAAGAAGGTAAGTGGGGCGTGTGACAAGGCCATCTAGTCACCTTAATAGAACTACAGGCTATGATACCATACCAACTAATGTTGCCAGCAGTTTTCTTTTACCTAGATTATTTAAGTAGCTCATTGCAATTTTTGTTTAGGCACAGTACTGTAGCGCAACATGGTGTAGTTTAAATTAGTGTGGTCATTACTGTGTAGTATAATAGCTCAGCAACTCGCTGCTTTGTGTTAACTGGTGTAGTATAATGTAGTTACACAGTATGTAATGTGTACAACACACTACATGTTGTCTGTTCTAATAATGTTATTCAGCTCATATTGCTCGCCACATCTCTATCCCAGGTATGTTTATTAGTGTTTATTATGAGCGCTTCTGATCCCAAGTTTCCTCAACTCTTTTTGAAGCAAAAGGCATTCTTCTATTTTATATTCAGGCAGCGAAGAAGAGCAAATGGGAGGCGGATGCTGACGACATGAAGCTGGGTATGTGTGATGTAGTCCCGGAGTTGTGGTCACGGCTCAGTGACATCAACAGCATGTCTTATAACCGCGTTCTCTCTTGCAGTATTCTTGTTACTTATCGAAGTTATTGTTGTGATGCTGCTCAACAGCAGTTTATCTTGATGGATTACATGAGTTTATCTGTCAAGTATGATTGATCTGCTATAAATTGTTGAATGAATGACTTGTATGCTCACAGTAGACCCTTTTCCTATGATCATATAACTTAATTTATAATTGAGAGTTGTGTCCCCTTAGCAGGTACATACTTTAACCTTATTATATAAAGCAGTTATTTCTTGTTTAATAGAAGCTTGATTAACATATGTACTTACTAAGGAGGCACAATGCTCAGTTATAAATTGACCATCAGAGTCATTGGAAAAGAGTCGTGATTGGCAAATGAGTACATACCATGCCCACCCATATTCTCTGAGTATGTGTCACTTGACTATCATGTGTGGATGTGTTTAACATCTTTCAGACAAGTTAGATGGTCTGCTTCATAAAAAAGCAGACGGCGCAAAAAATATGGAAGATTTTCTTAGTTTACCTGACGACTACGAGTCCAAGGCTCGTGGCGAGGATGGAAAGAAACATGTAAGTTGGTGCCTTTAGATGATTCATATAACAGTTACTATTACTAAGTAGACTATAAACTAGTGTTCTATTAACTTACACCTCATCACTTTATAATAAAACCAAATTATATTCACATTAAACATACGAATTATTCTGAATACAAGATAATAGTCGGCCCTTCATACTAATTCATACTAAAAGGGCCCACAATTTCAACTATGCCTTTGAAAATTATGTTAATTATATATTTTACTCTTCTTTTATTGATATATGATATTTCAGTTTGTAGTTTTTTAATCAATTTCTAATTACAGCTCAGTTTTTGTGTTTATAAGCCATTCGCTATTATGCAAATAGGTACAACTGGTAGATTCATAATAAGCAAATAGATGTCATCTTTTCTTTACAGGAAACAATCTCTTCTTTTATGTCTATTATTTCTATCGCATTGATATTTGAAACTATGTTATAATCTATTAAATTAAAAATATTTGAAGTCATTGTAAATTTTCCAATCTTGACTCAACCTTTTATTTAAAGTATTTATTCATATATCTAACTCAGTATTGGTACAAATTCACTAAGTATGGATTATTACCATCACAGATGGTGATTTTTACTCCCATATTTTACTAATAGTAGAGGTTTATTACGATGTCCTTTACTATATTATTTGCTATGTAATCTTCTAGGTTATCTACTATATTATTTGCTATTTTATCTACTATATTATCTACTATGTTATCTGCTATGTTATCTACTATGTTATCTGCTATGTAATCTACTATGTTATCTACTATGTTATCTGCTATGTAATTTACTATGTTATATGTTATGTAATCTACTATGTTATCTACTATGTTATCTGCTATGTAATTTACTATGTTATATGTTATGTAATCTACTATGTTATCTACTATATTATCTACTATGTTATCTGCTATGTTATCTGCTATGTTATCTGCTATGTAATCTACTATGTTATCTACTATGTTATCTGCTATGTAATCTACTATGTTATATGTTATGTAATCTACTATGTTATCTACTACTTTATCTGCTATGTAATCTACTATGTTATCTGCTATGTAATCTACTATGTTATCTACTATTTTATCTGCTATGTAATCTACTATGTTATCTGCTATGTAATCTACTATGTTATCTGCTATGTAATCTACTATGTTATCTACTATGTTATGTGCTATGCTTTAGGTTCGGTGGGCTGATTTAGAGGAAAAGCGGTTGCAAGATCGTGACAGACAACTGGGCTTTGTGGTTGGCCACACCAACTGGAACCGCATAGTGGATGATGACTATGCCAACAAACAAATGAATAAAACCAAATTTTTCTAGCTTAGTCATGGTATGAAAAAGTTTTTAATTACTTTATATAACTGTAATGAATATTTCTAATTTTAAAGGATATTCTGTTCTGTAATGCTGGTTAGGCTTATCTGTTTTTGCATAAAATGTTTTCAGCAAGATTGGTTTTACTTGAAGTTTATGTTTCCATTTTCCATGGAAATCAGGCAAAAAATTTTAGGTCTATTGATTAAAATGCTTATAATCAATGACAATTCGAACTAAAGTAGGAGCATAATTTGTGAATCATTTGTTACAAGGCATATTGCGTAATCATTTACCTTTTATTAATTTTTCCAGTCTGAAATTGTAGATGGAACAAACTCGGCTTCCCACTTATCTTGACAAATAAAGAAGAGCTCCGGGAATAGCTGTAACCTGTGACTATTGTCAAGATTATAACATGTACTACTGTATATAAGTTTTCAATACCTTTATGTGTACAGCACGATTTTAACATAACTAACTATCGTCTTGTATTTTTTACATATTATATTTAAGCTGGTATCTTGCACTATTTTTAGGAGAAGAGATTGGTATTGTCTGTAATTATCCTTATGTTAATGTTTGAAATGAAATAAATTGCCACTGTCACTCCTGTCAATTTGTTCTTGGATATACGCAAGCTCTCTCTCAATATATTAATGCGGATAATGTAAATACTCAGTATTATGGAGTAAGTGATGAAAGTAAACAGTATTTTTATATAGAAACATGCCACATGCTTTAATGTGTAGCCACTTGTAACATGGGAATACTTGAAGCTTTGGTAAAAGTAAAGAGTATTTTTAGCAACAAATTTTGATGTGCAGCTACTTGAAAACAAAAGCCAATTTTTATCTTGAGCTTTTTTATTATTTACCAATTGTTAACGAATCAGGTAAGTTTTATTTATTTACCTGTAGACAACTCCTTAGTTACTATTTTATGTCTTCTCCATTGTATATGAATTATATTCTCAGGTACAAAGTTTTGTTGCTAAAACTAGCCTGGCTAATACCACGGCAGGCTAGGATCTTCAAATGTTGGCTGCGATAAACTGAAGTCTGTTACTATCACAACTACTAAGTTAAAAGCTTTACCTAGTATGCCTTTAGTTTATAAAAGTTGTTAAAACACAACATGGCTGATAAGTTTTATACAGCTTGAAGTTTGGGTTAAACTATCAGTAACTCCAGAAGTAGTGTTTGTAAAACGTTTTAGGAACCTTTTACAAGTAATTTTTCTACCGAGTGCCCCTTTTAACACTATTATTAACTAAAAATTGTTTTTTTCTCAATTTTCCAGTTATTTTGTAGCCTCTGTAATTGCCCTCCTTTATTCAGCCTTATTAGATTTTGTGGTGTGTCTCATTTGCAATTTTCCAGTAAAAGTGAATGCATTTATCATTTTAACCCGTTTCACTTTATTTTGCCAAAATACGCAATACAAACAGGGGTTATCATTGGAAGAAAAACTCAGGATAACCTTTCAAAACTGAATTTTCGACTGTTTAGGTTGCTATCTGCTTTTAAGCATGGTTTGGAAATTCTATGCAGCAAAAACTTTAATAGCAATGGAGGAATTAACTATAAATTTGTAATAAGTTTAAAATGGTAATTGGAATTTTGTATATTTATGACTCACTCTCTGACAAGTATTCTGGCAAAACTACCTTCATATTGGTTGATATGTTTTAAATGCATTACTTCCAACAGATGTTAGCCTTTTGTTAACTCCATGATGCTTTTAACTTTTTTTAGATAGAATCATATAATCTTTTTTTCTAAACTAGCAAAACAGTCAATACCATAGAATGAGAGTCTATCTTTTTTCTAAAATATTTTCAAAGACAAAAGGGATGGGTAATCTCATTTTGTAGTGACCAATTACAGCAACTCTTTCAGATTACAAAAATGTCTAAATATATAGAACCATGTTTGCCAGCTGGTTTTGCTTGACAAACGCATCTGATATGTTAGTAGCTTGATTTGTACAACTAATTAGTGTGGCAAGATTTTTCAAATATAAATGCTGTTGTAGGTAGCTTTCTTTGTTATTTTTAATGTGTCACAGTAAGGGTAACTGGGGGCACAACCTTCATAGGGGTAAAAAAAGCCGGTCAAATTGTGGGAGAACTTATTGATTTAGAGCTGTGATTTTTTTTTCTTTAATCAAAAGGCAATGACATAATTATTCAGCCATTGTAATTTCAACACTTGCGGAGCATACATGTTGAAGAGGCAAGTCAAAATCTGTTTTCACCTACCTTTTGTGATCTTTTTAAGATTTCGTTAGTGCTGTAGAACTTTCAACACTCAAAGCTGGCAAGCCTAGTTTTTACTGATGTTGTTGCCATTGCTTGTCTCTGCATTGCTAAACTGGTATAATAGCAGATTCTAAAATAAATTTTCCATGAGCCACATTTATTTTCAACTTGGCCACATGGAGCACAATGGGCCACCTGACCATTGCACCCTGATCACTGTTACTAGTTTGTTTGCCCAAAAATTAGTTGAAATGTTGGTAAAATTTATAGATATAGCCATAACTGACTTGTATGTTTTGTAAAATATCAAAGACTTCATGGTAAGACTACCAAACTACAAGGTTAGACTGCCCTCATGTACATCTGGTGAGGTTATAGCTTTGCTGTTTTATACATCATACAAAACACTCTGCTGTTGCTAATAATGGGTAGTCATGATATTCATTATACATTATATCATTGAGTATATACACATGTAGTTGACTAAAATAAATTGTGATTTGTTCATTCCTCGCCCCCTTCTAAACTCCAGCCACAAACCTCAGCCACCTTAGCTGCAGTTCATAGAAAATAGTCCACAAGTTGGAATTTTGTAGCACATGTTATTAAAATTTGTTTTGATGAAAGTTTCTGTGAAGTGGAGTTTTTGCTCATAAATAGAAAAAACAGTTTTAGTTCCAAACAGTAATGATAGTGGCACCGTAGAAATGAGTGCGTTTGATTTTGCCTCCCCTGCTATCTGTGATAGCACAAACCTTACAGCTCAAACATGATTTTTGCTGTAGATCTGAAAGATTATTTTTATTTATTTGTGTATAATTATTAAATTAAAATCAGATGCAACCAAATCAGCAAAGTTGTAATATATTTGTTGTGTCCCACCCAGTGGCCTATTGTACCCCAGCTGGTTTGAAAATCATGAAAATTTCATTATTTTGAAGGTTGTGAAACAGGTAGAAACAACAAACTGATACCTATAATAGACAACTGGTGTAGCATTTAGATTAGAGATCATTGAAATAGTAACTTGAAAAAACAGACGAATGAGAGTGAAAAATTCAAAATTTGGCCCATTGTGCCCTCTCCCTTCCCAGTTACCCGATACACATTTATAAGCTATAAAACTGAGTTACTAATTTGCAGTCATTTTTCAAACTTTTTTGTGCTATATTTTCATTTATCTGATAATACTGGACTTCATGTGTTGAGCCATATTGACTGAGATTTGTTCGGCTGGTTGGATGTTTCTTATTATTTTAAGTAAAATTGTTTATCTATACTAAACTTTTGTCTTCACTAAAGAGGTAGCCTATGTAGGGGTGCTGTTGTGAAATATGCATGATTCCATGCCTAATTTCGCAAAACAGTAATTTGGATACATGTTTCAATTGTCTCCTGCTGGATATTTGTTTATTATTGAGTAAAGTTTATTCCATAGAGCAATAAAACAGTTGTTCTTTAATCATAAGTTACAAATTCATAGATTTATTTCACTATTGGATGGTGAACTCAATTATGTTATAGTTCGATGACCCTCCCCCCCCCCCACCCCTTCAACTTTATATGTGTAGAATCATATATAAAACCGACATTTTACTTACTCAATTGATACTAAACTAAACATTTTATGCCCATAGTGGTGTTATGCATTCCCATCAATGTAGCTAATGTAATGTAGCAATGCTAAAGCAATGTAGCTAAATACATAGCCATGCCAAGTTATAATGTGGATAGGACACTCCTCTTCCACTCTATTTCTGCTTT
Organism: Bugula neritina; assembly: GCA_964035545.1. Taxonomy (NCBI): domain Eukaryota; kingdom Metazoa; phylum Bryozoa; class Gymnolaemata; order Cheilostomatida; family Bugulidae; genus Bugula; species Bugula neritina. The sequence continues at coordinate 11,527,166 of OZ037767.1, forward strand.
TGAATAAAGTTTATGTAAATTATTTTCATACTTGTTCTTCTGCATTAAATAACCGTTAAATAATTGGCTTTGAATTTATTGTCTAGGGTAAAACAAAGAAACAAAAACATTTGTTTTTAAGATGGCCTGAGTTTTTACAATCAGCCTCCAAATATGGGAAGGTCTTTGTATTGATTCTAGATAATAAGCACTAAATATGTTTATGGTTATATCAATTGTAAAGAATTTTTTTTCTAATCTCATACTTGTCACTGTTAGTGTAGAGGCAACTGTGGATAAAGGGCATTATGTTGCTCCTACCCACCCTGCAGTTGCCGAATAAGTTTTTTTTAATTTGTCTATTTGTTCTCCCTAAGCTGTCGTATATTATAATACTAAAGTTAAACCTCAAACAGAGAAGATGCTTCTCACAGAATATAGTTATAAGTAATGTTATATTGAAAGATATTCTGAAGTTCTAGCCGTCGTGTTTATTACTCAATTACTTTCACAGTGCCGGTTGGTGGAAAGATCTGGAAAGCCGACTATGTCTTGGAGGCTGCAGAGAGGCTAGCATTTGGTAAAGGCTTGTTTGGTTATAGCAGCTACTCACATCTGCTTATGATTCTAATTTCTGTGAACTTATTGGTGAAGAGTTTTAGGCACGCTGTGGACTGTCCCTCAAAGTGAGTTGGCCTCAAGGAAAGACTAGGCTACGTAAGCAGTTATTACTACATAGGAATCACTAGATGCAGCACAAAGTTTAGGGCCATTACGTGCAGTGTGTATGAACATTGTTCAAACTCACCTCTCACCGCACTCAGTGACCACCAACTTTGTGCTGCTTTAAGCTATTTTCTGACTACATGTGTTGTAACATAACCAGTGGTCCTGCTAGATTTTGGCTCATTAACCCTAGTTCATCCGCTAATCACCATCACAAATATAGATTAATCATCTCTCCTGTGCAATAACAAGTGTACATAACTTCTGTATGCGGTTACAAGATTTGCTAAAACATGTCTTTCATGCAGCCTTCTACTTGTCCCACTTAATAAAATTGCTTCCATTTGCTGCTCTGTTGTAACAAGGAAAAAATTTTGACTGTTCAATAGTTTACTTGTTCTCCTCCACCCCACAGTAATACTACATACCTCTGTAATCTTCCACAACGAACTTATTGTGTTATATATTGATGTTGGACGTTTATCTTGAATGGTTGTTGTAGTTGCTTAGAGTTATCCTCCCAATACGTTTATCACGACAGATTATTGAAGTTGTTGTAAAAGAGATGCCTTGCTACAGAACCTCTGACGTACCTAATACCTTCCCATTTAGGTTGGTCTGTATAAAATATCTTTAAACTTTTCATTTAACATTTATTTATATAACATTTATTTATATAATGAATTTACATTCCTCGGCTCTTCATGCGATGTGAAAATGTTAGAAAGTAAAACTAGATTCACACTGAACTCATGAGCATAAGCATTTAATTCTTTAATTTATTCATTTGCTCGATTCCCCATTGGCTCTCTTGTTTTTGAAGATTCAAATTATTGGTTGCTTTTGTTTTATTTCTAACTTGTTAAATTTTAATTTATTATTGACTCACTTTTAGCTCATTCAACTTATTTTCTGCTACAGTTACCGAAGGAATAAAGAATAGAAATAGAGTCACTACTGTTCACCACAGATGACAAGGTTACAGGAGATTAGATGACCAGACCAGGTAGTTCTTGAATTTCCCTTGAACAGACACCTGTGTCTACCTGCGTATGCATGACTTTAGAGCATGTGTCAACACTGTCTTTTCTCAAGTTTCTTATAACATGTTTCTCAAAGTTTATTGTCTTTAGGAGCAGTTTACATGCTGTAACCGATAAAATAATATTTTCCAATCTAATAATGTAAATGTATATGGCATTCTACATGAAATTAGTCTTGTACAACAGTAATTGTACTTAACTGATTTAAAAAAATTTAATGATGAGTTTCATTGGATACTTTAATTTTGTAAAACTGAGTTTTATTTAAAAAATATAATATGGTTGTAAAGCAGATTTTAGTTGTTTTGCTGCCATTTAGTTTTGTTCATGTGTGAATGAAGATTGGCACTCATTTAAATTTTCTAAAATTTTTAGATTGAATTGTTTGAAATGAGCTTATTAATATTTGTGCAAATTGATTTTTTGATGTGATGTACCGAATTTGTATGAAATACATGTCATTAATGTTTGAACTTCACAGCTTAAATTTTTTGCTTTTCTTTTTCAGATAATCAAATGTTTTTGGCTTGTTAGAAAGTTGGGAAATAATGCCATGCCACTATTTGACACTAAAATTGTCCTGGAAGTTTATTCAAGCAGAAACATCTTTCTACTCCACTTCTTTGTGTATAAATGTAAAGACACCACTTTTCTTAAATAAAACCTGGCTCTAGAGCTTAGGAAATTATATATAGCTAATTTGATGCATATAAGTTACTTGCTTCTCGAGCATTGGGCTAGTTACCACCAGGAAGCATGTGAATAACCGATATGTTGTGTATACATTAGCACTTTTGCTCCTTTACTTCTTATTTTCTACATCTTTTTGATTATGTAAATTTTTTGTCTTTTTTCCTGGTGTGGTTCTTATGCATACTTTCCTCTAATTTATCTTTGGTTTACCTTACCAGTTTTATATGAATTATTTGGTGCTTATACATATTATATTTAATCTATTTGTATTTACAAACTTTTTAAATTGTGCTTAAAAACAAACTTCGAGAATCTCAAGACTTCATTGTAACTAAATATCTATCATCTGTAGGCCTAAACACAACTCTACACACCCAATAGCTGTCACACTCCCATGACCATTCACATTATTTTCTTTGTTGTGACTGCAAGCAAAGAGATAAAAGCTATAGTTTGAATTCTATTATACACAATTATTAATATGTAGAAATTGCTGATTTTAGAGTAAATTTTGCTTTCCTATTAGCTTGTTTTTGATAATCAAACAAAGAATTAACTTGTGTTCTCTTTGGTTTGCTTCCATGTTCAGTATTGATATCCATTAATTGTCCTCAGAACTTTCTGTAATAAACTAAATTCAGATGCGAAATGCATTACTTTGCAAATTACCATTTTTGACAAACACTTATCAATTGATCAATGATTTAATTTATATTTTAATCATTTTATTATCACATGAGAAGAATATTCATATTTGCTGTTTAATTTATTATAAAAGATATTATAATTATTTCACTAATAAATAAAGCAGAATAGCATTAATATTCTATCTTATTACAGCCCTTCTATAAAATATTGCTATGGACGGTCAAAAGGAAGACATAAAAATTGAAACACTATCAAAGTGATAATCACAAATGGTACTAATCACTCTCCACTCAGTTCTAATTATGCATAAATGTAATACTTAAATTATAATAAATATTTTGAATAAAAAGTTGACAACTTGAGGGCGTGACTGGTCAGCACAGCAGGACATGCCTTACTTTCATGCAGAGAATAACACAGTTGAACAAAATAGTGTAATAAAAGGATATGCAAAACCACAATAGCTTTATCAGAACCTTAGATATTCAGTATAACTGGCGCGACTGACATGAGATTTTGCCTGCCAGAACCTCACTTCTGTACTCCGAGGAGAAGAAAAGCTTAATTAAAATGATCTCTCACAGGTCTGTGTATAGGTGAAGGAGTATTATTGTGTAGAGAGGTTGTGGATTCAGACAGCACACCCTGTAGACTAGAGACCCTGTCCTGTAGATCAGTCAGTATATTCATACTGTGACTCTTAATTCCTTCCATTGAGTTCAGATGTCTTTGCATCTGTTCCTGCATCTTCTTCCTGAAGAATACAACAGCTCATACAATACTACAGCTCATATAATACAACAGTTCATATAATACAACAGTACATACAATACTACAGTTCATATAATACAACAGTTCATATAATACTACAGTCCATACAATACTACAGTCCATACAATACAACAGTTCATATAATACAACAGTTCATATAATACTACAGTTCATACAATACTACAGTTCATACAATACTACAGTCCATACAATACTACAGTCCATACAATACTACAGTTCATACAGCACAACAGGAACCCGGACGAAGGAAAGTTACTTAATGACTCCACTATAAGAAATGAGACATCTACCATGTTTCCTTTCCTGCTGTGACGGTTCAAAGCCCAATATTAGCATGTTATTCTTCTCCACAATGATATAATATGTAGCTAAATAATATACATATCAATTTGGTTTCACACTAAACCTATGATGACGAGATTAAAGTAGAGGATAGCAAGACGCCACACCCACCTTATAATTTCCTGCTCGGCATCCAATTTACGCCGGACTGAACCCGTAGAAGGAGGTTTTCTGGGAGATGGGGTTTTGGTCTGAGAACTACCAGTCCAGCGACCATCCACTTGTTTTGAATGTACCTGAAAATGTAAGTACATCACACAATAAGTACGTCACAACGGAAGTACATCACTCAGTAAGTATATCACAATGTAAGTACATCACAATGTAAGCACCTGAAAATGTAAGTAGGTATATCACAATGTAAGTATATCACAATGTAAGTATATCACAACGTAAGTATATCACAATGTAAGTATATCACAACGTAAGTGTATCACAACATAAGTATATCACAATGTAAGTATATCACAACGTAAGTGTATCACAATGTAAGTAAAACAAATCACAAACTTTCTAATTATAGGTGGCAAAATACTCCGTGAATATTCATATTTCTAATCCCAAGACACATAGCCACATTGATCATGACACACATTAGCAACTCTGCGGGCGTATGCATACCCTGCCCAAGTTCTCCTTCAATGACATCACTTCATTGGCTATGAATGCCTTTTGAGCTCGAAGTTCATCCAATTCGCTTGCAGCTTCAGCTCGAGATTTCTCTAACTCTGCCATGCCCAGCGTAACCTCCTATCAACAGACGTGTGTACTTGAAGTTAAGACCTTCTAAGTTTAAATGATGTGGCGCAGAATACATCCTATAGTGTTAACTATAGTGTAAAATGATTGCTAATAATTCCTATACATGCTTAAAAAGCTGAATCAAATTGAGTGCACTGAGTACAACCAACAGTGCAAAACATGGTAAATGAAATGTTCAGAAGTGTAAAATACATGAATTATACAATTTTTTAAAGTCAACTGGCAGAAATACAATCACATTTAAAATACTAATAGCTTCCAAATATTGACAATTTTAATTGTCAACTCACTTAAAGGACATTCATATAAATTGAAGCAGAGAAAACTTTGCATAAGAAAATGTGTAGAAATTGTGACAGGTTTACCGAAAAATACAGATATATATAAAAAAAACTAAAAATATGTCTTCTTAAAGGAAATTCTTGTAACAGAGTAGCCAAGTTGAGTACCAGTTGAGTAGCAATAGGCAAGGCAAAGCTTGCTACATACTGAATAAACATTTGACACTAGCATGTACCTAGAGTTTATAACTTAAATCTCTAGCACCAAACAGCAATGACAGTCAGAAACATGAAACTTAAAAACTACGGAATACTGCATGATAAAACAACTCACCTGCTGAATATCATGCTTCAGATTAGAGATGGTTTCAGTGAGTTTAGAGTCCTTGTTGGTCTGAAGCTCTAAGGTCACCACCGTTCTTTTCAGCACCTCCACCTGGTCTCTGGCCGCTGCCAACTCGCTGTTGAGTCTATCAGCTCTCTGGGAGTGCTGCTGGGCAATCCACTCCAAGTCTTCCACCTCTACTTCGCGCTTACCCCTCAGTGCCTTACACTCCTGCAGTGAACAGAGCAGTTAATTGAAAGTAGAACTATCAGATAATGTAGAAACAGGGCACCTTTACAACATGCCACCAACTGTATCTGTACTGGCAAACACTATAAACATTATGTAGATTTCAATTACTATCCTGGAATTTGTAAATGCATTTGATTTGTGTGTATGACATTCAGTGGCTATTTTATGTGTCACACATAACATCTGACAGCTACTCTATGAGTGACACATGACATCTAACAGCTACCTTGTGTGACATACGTGACATCTGACAGCTACCTTGTGTGACACACGTGACATCTGACAGGTACCCTATATGTCACACATGGCATCTGACAGCTAGCCTATGTGTCACACATGGCATCTGACGGCTACCCTATGTATCACACATGAAAAGATAGTATCTGGGGCACCTGCTTGACTTGTGACAGCTCTTCATTCAGAGAGCTGATGTGATCATCTGATTGTTTCTTGACTTTGGTGAGTGAATCATTTCTTGTCTGCAACCTCTGGGCAAACTCAGTCAGTCTCCTCATTAAATCTGCATTAGTTGTTCTTTCACTCTCCAACTCTGCATCTGCATTACAATGCAATCCAATTATACCAGCAACCTTTGAGTCTCTCTTAAGCATACAAACCAAGCAGTAGAAATTAAAACTAGCAGCTACATATACAAATCAAACAAATTTTAGAATTTTCAGATCCAAATCAAACTTAAACATATTGACCTTAAATAATATTTATGATTGCATACTAGAGATAAAATCACAAGATGGCATCACATTGATAGATCTCCAGTTAATATATAATCTATTATACTACACGGTGTAATTGAAGCTATGAAACTATTGGAGATTTCAGCTTTCCCAACTCTTCGCATATGTCTAGATCTACTGTAATATATTAATTCTATCAAAACCCATGGTAAAAATTATAAAATATTCTATGCCAAATTTGAATAATTTCAAATAATAGTAACAATGATTTCCAGTTGTAATTTAAATCTCAAGATTAAGAGGTAACGGAGGGGGGAGTGCTTACCCGTCTGCTCCAGTTTAGCCCGTAGCTGCGTCAGGTCACCGTGCTCTTTCCTGTTTTTGTTAATTTCAGACATGAGCCGCGAGAGCTCCCTGGTCAGCTCACCGACTCTGGTTTGACAAACTTGCTGCTGCCCTCTAAGGTGGGACAGTTCTCTCTCCGCCCGCTCTGTCAACTGTTGGAACAGAACACCAACTAATCACCTTCATAACACAGCTCTAACTGGTGTTTGTAAACTCTGCTTGAAAATGACTTTCACAGCAGCATTCAGTCAAAGTGATAGTAACACAGCTATGGTATGGACCACATAACATGGAGTATTCACCACTCAAAGAAAGTACCGTGTGATAACATGGAGTCATCTGTAGTACACAATGCGAGGTACACACTCACATCTGATAACTGTAGTACACAATGCGAGGTACACACTCACATCTGATAACTGTAGTATATAATGCGAGGTACACACTCACATCTGATAACTGTAGTGTACAGTGCGAGGTACACACTCACATCTGATAACTGTAGTACACAATGCGAGGTACACACTCACATCTGATAACTGTAGTATACAATGCGAAGTACACACTCACATCTGATAACTGCAAGCTCTCTCTGTCATACTGGGTCGCCAGATCTTTCAAACTCTGCTGTCGGTCACTTCTCTCCTCATTCAACCTGCTGACATCTTGCCGGAGTTCAGCTGCCGCTACCTGCTGTTCACTGACCTCTCCTTTCACCTCTCCCAGCCTGTGACAGACATGAGATTAATATCTTCAAAGGACATTCAAAGACTAATGGGGAAACAACACCCACTGCACTACTGAATCCAGTTCTCCCTCCTCCCTCATCACAAGCATGTAATAAAGAAGGTTCAACTATTTTAGAGACACTCACAAAGTGTTAATCTGCTGATAATCATATCTCAGCTGGTCCAGCTGCTGCTCCAAGTCTAACTTCTGTTTTTCTGTGGCTTCACATTGCTAAGGGGAAATAAGTGTAAACTGCAGTTCATAGAAGCTCTGGCTAAGTAAAGGTACAAAGTGTTAGATTGGACTTTGGAATTTGCATTTATTTCAAAACCAACTGCTATGAACACAGAAAGCTCAATGCCTAATTTAAAACTAACGGTGAAAAATTTACCAAATTATTTTTTAAAATGATTGAAGCATTTTTTCAGCAGATTACAAAATATCATATTTAAAAAGAAAAAACCAAAGTCCGGCTTCCTTATAGTGAAACATAACCTTCACACTTTAACAAATATATGTAGATTTTCAAATACTGAAGTATAACTAAATCTTACAGAATATAAAGCAGCTTTCTTAGCTTCCATGTCTTTGAGTATTTTCTTCAGTTTAGATGCGGCTGTCCGTTGGTCTACAACAGATACAATAATAAATATATGGCACACAGGCTAGAGTTCAATAATCATTCTTTTGTTAAAGAGAAATGATTTAAAGACTGAAAGTATAAAATAGCTCTTGTACTTTGGTTATCAACTAGAGCTAACTCTCTAACAACTATAAACGGAGCACTTTAACGGACTGACAGTAAATTATACTAATTACTATCAAGTAACTGAGAGTGAGTTACACTGTTTACTATCAAGTAACTGACAGTGAGTTACCCTGATTACCTTTGAGGGACTGACAGTGAGTTACACTGATTACCTTTGAGGGACTGACAGTGAGTTACACTGATTACCTTTGGGGGACTGACAGTGAGTTCCACTGATTACCTTTGAGGGACTGAGAGACTGACTGGAGTTCTGACTCACAACTCGTTTTCTCAAACTTCGCGTCGCCAACTTGAGACTGAAGCTGTTTGAGTTTATTCTGCAGCTGCTCACACTCTGATGTCTTCTCTCGAATCTGTGACTCGATACTCGATTGTGTGTTAGACATCTCTGTCACAGCCGCCTGCATGTAGAAAGATGGTTTATAAAAATATCTTTCTGCAAGCAGTGTGAATTATCAACGAGTCATTCAAACAAAGTGTTGAATCACCAACCCTTATTGTCATATCATGACTCGTACAGCACTGAATGGAAAGCTAACTTAATGTTACAATATGTTCAGCTATTTGTGCAAAACTATCAAAACCAGATACAACTTTTGCTGTAGTCTGTAAAATTATGAAAACCTGTAACTGCAAGATGCATTTTATCTGTAGGTTGCTGCATTCTACACAATATTGGAATAATGTGTTGTGTTGTAGTATATATTATAAAGTTTCATTTTAAGCGTAGCACACAAAATGAACATAATGTCTATAATTATTATAAAATTATTATAAAATTAATTTATAAGCATCAGCTAAATTTTCTGTTATCAAAAAAATGAAAAGTAGAGACTAACTACTGGGGGATGAGAAAAGCAACATTCAAAGAGAAACAGGAGAAGAATAAAACAAGGGAAGGAGAGCAGATATGATATGTTAGTGACCTTGTTCATCTCCACCTTCCTGTTAATCTGATCAAGTTCTGCGGACTTCTGACCAACGGCTCTACTCACGGAGTCCTTCTCCAGTCGGAGTTTCTCAAGAATTGAGCTGGCGGAGTTCGTTTCAAACTAATCACAGGAAATGGAGAGCAAGTAGCAAAGAGGTAAGCATAAAGGGAAGCTGAATTAGAACCAGAAAAGCACACAAGCCGCACACCAACAAATAAACACATTCACAAGTCTAGAAAATGCACAAGGCTGTGACAATGTATGTTGAGTTATAGTAGACAAGCATAGTATATCAGATGAGCAAATGCTATTTGAAATGAATTAAACTCAAAAACACTTAGGGCATTTCAAATACTACATTCTGGTAATTCTATACTCTACACAAAGCTATGTCCATATAAACATGTTTCATCCACCTGAGCTGTGAGCTAGACATACAGTCCAGCTCTCTATATTATGTACAAAGTATTGATGGACAAGTCAGTTCCAAACAGTCAGCCTACCTCTAGTTTATCTAGAAGTTGTCTTCCTTCAGAGTGTTTGGCTCTCAACTCATTGAGCTCTCCTTCAACCAGATTCGACTCAGCGGTGAGCGACTCCAGCAGACACCGTCGCTCCGAGATTTCCCGCAGAAGTTCAGCGGACTCCGCCCGGGCCGCAGTCAAAGACTTCTTCAGCACTGACAACTGATCTCTACAACACAAGACATGAACAACAATTTCCAAAGCATAGAGAGCAGAACATGTGCAAATCTTCAAGCCATGTTTGGTATTTCACAGGTACGCACTCTTTCTGTTCTGTAGCAATAGTCAACGTTTGTAGAGCCTCTTTCTCATCCTCAATCTTGTCCTTGACCTTCTCTAATAACTCCTTGCGATTCTCCAGCCTCTCTTTCACCTCCCGCTCTAGAGAACTCATGGAGCTAATTTCTGTGCGCTTTTCCTACAAAATGGTCATCATTTGGTGAACCCAGTCCAGGGGTGCTGCCAGTAGACTAGCCAATCAGGTTACAGCGTTACAGAGCTCAAAGATTAACTGCATGTAACTGATTAATGTAACAGTTTTGAAAATATTTCTCAGCATTTCCCAGAGCATCAAACCCAGGATACTACATGATGCACCGTCAAACACTTTACAACTCAATAGCCCCTGTAGATGTTTCAGTAAGCAGCATACATGCTACCATCTGTTATGCAGTACACAGCACACACACATTAGTTATGTTGCCAAGCAACAAGTAAATACTATATTATTGTGTTGCTAGACAACACTAACCGTAGTTAACAAGCTGCTAGTACTGTGCACATTGTTAGGAGGTGTGTTTTTACTTGGAGCCACTGTAAGTCATATTATCAGTTGATACACAGCATCACAAACCCACTATCGTTGTTGCTAGGTAACAGCGCGTACACACACCACCTTAGGTTGCTAAGCATCAACACTTTACCTTCAACTGTTCAGAAACAACCTTGACCTCGGACTGCAGGCTACTTAGAGTTGTCTTCTGCTCTCCTGACTGAGTTTCAAGGAGAGAAAACTCTTGCCTAGCAGTTCCAAGGTCAGTGTTGAGTGCCGTGAGTTGTCCCTCTCGCTCAGATAACTGAAGAGATCATTGCGAGTGAAAGGAGACAGATAATACTAACTATCTATAATACTAACTATATATAATACTAACTATCTATAATACAAACTATCTACAGTACTAACTATAATACTAACTATTTACAATACTAACTATCTATAATACAAACTATCTACAGTACTAACTATAATACTAACTATCTATAATACTAACTATCTATAATACAAACTATCTACAATACAAACTATCTACAATACTAACTATCTACAATACTAACTATCTATAATACTAACTATCTATAATACAAACTATCTACAATACAAACTATCTACAATACTAACTATCTACAATACTAACTATCTATAATACTAACTATCTATAATACAAACTATCTATAATACAAACTATCTATAATACTAACTATCTATAATACTAACTATCTATAATACAAACTATCTATAATACTATCTATAATACTAACTATCTACAGAACTAGCTATCTATAATACAAACTATCTATAATACTAACTATCTATAATACTAACTATCTATAACACTAACTATCTATAATACTAACTATCTATAATACTAACTATCTACAGTACTAACTATAATCCTAACTATCTATAATACTAACTATCTACAATACTAACTATCTACAGAACTAGCTATCTAATAGTTTGGTGTCCTTACAGACATAGAAACAGAAGTCATACAAAATTATCGTCGAATTACATGACTACCTCAACTTTAGTTACAGGCTAACAGTATAACTGGTTTCGAATGGACATGGCTGTGTAAGACTATGAAATCGCTAGCTTGAGCTACAGCAAGTAATGATCAGTGTGCTTTGAGTCTGTTGGGTTGGGTAGTGCATCAACAAGTAAAGAAAATGCATAGAAAGTTTTAAGTATACCTCTTGATTTCTATTGAATAAAATTGCTGTTTTAAAACTTGAATTACTTACTACTGATTTGATATCTTTAATGTCCCCATAGTGTTCAGACAACTCCAACTCACTGTGACGAACTGATGCTAAGTGACGCTCCGCTTCTAATTTAATCTCATGTAAGTTCTGTTCAGCATCGGCTGTTTGTTTCCTTATGGCCTGTTGTAATTCTGTTAGCACCTGATGACACACAATGACAAGTCCTGACACAGTAGCAAGTGATGACACACAGTAATCAGTAGATCATGTTTGCCCAACTATTGCTATCATTCTGAAAAAAAGTTATGCTAGCAGCGTTTTATCATATTAAAAGCCAATCATTTATCTGTCATGAAAGGCTGTAAGTTGCCAAGTATATTCAAAGACACAAAGTGACATTAACAGCTGCTTACACTCTCCGACTGTTGAATTTGCTGAGTGAGGGTATTGAAGTATGCATCCCTCTCTTGAGTAACTTCTTCTATTCTGTCTATCTGCTCCTGTAACGTGTCTCGCTCTTCTGTCAACTTCTTACCATCAACCATCAGCTGGGCCACTTGTCCTTCTCTTTCTGTCTTATTACCATCTAATAATAATACCCAAACCTGTCCTTACAGTTACTGGTTTTGTAAATTTATAAACAGGGAGTATTTTATTAGACACATATGAAAGATTTGGTTCAATTGGTGGATTAGGTTTGTTCCAGTTAAATTAAAAATTTAATGCTTCATTTTAAGCTACTAACTTTTTCATTGTCATGTCAAATTTATATGAGTATATATTACTATTATAATCTACTGTTGTTCACTGATTAGTTCTAGTGCTTAAGAATACGATCTTATTGAAGGTTGACAGTTTAAAATAACTACCAAGCCCGTGTCTAGCCACTCACCCAGCACCTCCAGCTCTGTCTGTACGGAGTCCAGCTGCTCCTTAACTAAATCATACTGACCAATCATCTGCTCAGCTTCGTCTTTCACCAGGTCAAGACTGTTTCTACATTCAACCAATCGACTGTCTGCTTCTCTTAGCTCCGCCCTACGCTTAGCAAGAGTTTCTTCTAGACAATGCAGTTCCGTCTGCAGCAGGAATAAGATAGGATCTGACAATTAGTAAATGTGCCTTTAACATACGCATTACAACTAGCGCAAAGATAAATGCAAAATCAAGAAAATTCAAATACCCACTGATGAAGCCACAGATAACAGTCTGCTATAACTGACCAATCAGTGGCCAACTTACATTCATGTAGTGGTCAATCTCGGCTCTTCTCTCCTCGTTTTCCGTGTCCGAGTCACCAGCGCGTCTCCGCTGACCTTTCTTCAACCTCCAGTTACTCTTCAGAGTGTCCAGCTGCTCCCTCTGCAGGTTGATGGCCAGATCCAGACTCTCCAGCTCACTCCTCCGTTCCTGTGGTCACGCATTCAGCCAATCACAACCAGCATCACATTCAACCAATCACAACCAGCATCACAACTTACCACATACATAAACCTCACAGTAGTGTTTCAATCATAGGCGAGAAATAAATGTTTTAGATTGCATTGGGTTTTGCCAGAACATTTCAATTGGCATATAAAGAGTAAAAGCACACAAGTTGGTTGAGATTAAACCTCTATAGTCATTCGAAAGTGCCAGATGTATAGCCGATCACCTTAATTCAGCATAGAGGATGACAATTTTACAACCTTATACAAGAATGTTGACAGACGTCAATGTTATCTGTTATCTTCATGTAATTTACGTGAGAAAATAAACCTTTTATCTCGAAGAAAGTATTCAATGGTGACACAAATAAGCTAAAGCTATACTGCTACACGCCCTTGACCCTTTACCTTCAAGGCGTGCTTGAGTTCGGCAGCAGCTCTACTCTGATTGGACAGTTTCCTTTCTTCTTTTCGGTCAGATTTGCTTTCTTTGAAAGAAGTTTTCATGTCTTTATATTTTTCCCTCAGTTTTGAATACAAATCTTCCTACAAGGAGAAACAAGCATAAGCAACACGACCTGAAGCAAGGCAAACCTCTGCACACTACACAGTTGACTACATACAAACAAGGAAATGTCCACCAGGATGGCAGATGGCATATAAACTATAATTGAACACTTTGACCCAAATGTTAGCAATAGAGGGAGTTCTTACCAGGTGATGATGTTCGGGGACGGTGCACACCAAACCGCTAGATTCATTAACCTTGAGAATGCCTCTCACAGGAGTTGTAGACGTGGAGCCGTTGAGCACCACAGTTTTAGTGGGGGTGGAGTTGCTGGCCATTGTAACAACGGGAACTGTGTCAGCTGGCACTAAGGCTATGGTGGGAGGGGCTTGTACACCTGCAGTGATTGGAGTAAGTTAGAAGAGGTTACAGGCTAAATGAAAGAGGCTGCCATGTTAAACTATCTACGACTATATATTATACACAACTATAAGCAGCTTACTAACCTGTCTGGTGATAGGACGTCTGGGGACCAATAAAGTGACTAGCATTTTGTGTAGCAACACGTGATTGGACAGGATAGGCAGAAGGCTGGCTTACAGAAATACCAGCTGAGCTCGCTGGGTTGACCTGGTAAACTGGAGCAACCTGGTTAGGTGGGTTAGGCTGGTAAGTTGGTAGTGAGTAGTTAGACTGCATTGCTGGGTTGATCTGGGCAGGTATTTGAGGCGCCGTATGAGTAGCGGCCAGGTGTCCAAAGCCAACTACAAACCATGTGTTATGATACAAACAAACCACACACTGCTATCTAATGTTAGCACAAACCACACTTACAGCAAAGCTTACTCAGCTGTGACAAGATAGCAACAAACTTAGCAAATCTAAGACTCATTGTCTAAAGGTGCAGACTGAGTCAGATTTTAAATAAACTAAAAAAATTGAGACAGAAAAATCAGTTCTCAAGACCCAAGGCTAGATCATATGTTGAGTTGTGTTCTTGCAGTTGAGCAAACGACCACTGCCCAAGTGATTTAGAGCAATGCGAGTGTAGTATTAGTTGGCACTTGCATAGAGCTGTCAGTCAACATAGAGACAGCATTCAGCTCAAACACTTTTAAAAGTTAGTTTCCAAATCTCTCATAAACCTGCTAAGCCTGCAGAGAGAGGAGTGTATTACACTAAGCAACGGCCAACTTTAAAGATGAAAACAAATTCTTATAAGAAACGTAACCCAGACAACTCACCGTGCTGAGCTGCTGCCTTGTGAGGAGTAGATGTCAGCATGTGACCTTGACTTGTAGGAGTGTCTCCTAATTGGCCGGGTCTGAATGACGGACCCTGTACAAAGCTATTTGACATCTGATCGTAGCCTGTATTCTGCAGAGACTGGTGCGGGTGGCTGGCGGATATAGTAGACAGCGGTCCAGCCTGCTGCATCCCACCAAGCAAACTGTTGATTCTTGCTCTCTCTTCTTCACTGTAAAAATACAGAAACATATTGAAACAAACCAAATATTTACCCGTTATTGACAGAGGTAATAGTTAAGTCTAGAAAAGTTAGAAGACATAGACTAAATTAAATCTGGCCAGATAAAACTTAAAGAACATGGAGATTAGCAAGCAACCTCGTCAACCTAATGTTCCATCAGCCTGTACACATGGGGAGCCCCGGACCAAAACATAGGTGCCTGAGAACTTACCCGAATTGACTTTGACTGGCCAAGAGCGCGGCTAATCTTTCCACTTCCTGTTTGTATTTGTCTAGTTCATTTTTAAGCCAATCAGTTTCATCCTTCTGCCTGTTAATAACTTCCTCTGCGTCATCTGTCCGCCGCAGCGTATCATTGAGGTTTCTATCTCGATCAGCAAGCATCTGCAAAAATGGAATTAGTGGAAGTGTTGTACAGTAGACTTCATTGAGCAGCTTTTAAAAGAAACAAAGAGCTCACATTGTTAGTCAACAATTCTGAGAATAAGAGAGAAATACAAATGGCAAGTCACAGATGATGAGCCACAGATGATGAGTCACAAGTAAAAACTCACCTGCTGAAGCCTGTCAATCTCGCTGTCAGCCTTAGCCAGCTCTTTGTAGAGTCTGCGTGTTTCAGGGTTTGGTTGAGGAGCAGCTAGTCTAGGGTTCTCCAGATCTGATTCGTAGGTTTCAGGGACTGTGCCCAGATCCCCCCTCCTTCTGTCAGATGGCTTAGAACCTCTGCCACCTAAATATACATATTATATACTATTAACAATCTAGAGTTATACATCAACATATTTAACACATTAGTAAGCACTGAAGAAAGCAGCCTGTGGGATAATCTATAGCCTTAAAACTAAATAAACTGATTGACAACATTCAAGGCGAGTAGTAAGCCGTGCTTCCTTACCAAATGCAGCCTCATTTCCAGGATGTCTGGGCTGAGTATAAGGTTGAGGTGCATCAGATTGAATGGACATGACATCATCAGGGTGGGGCGGAACACGTGTCATACTTTGTCTAGAAGGTTCCAAAGGTCTAGGATTTTCATCAGTTCTACAGAGAAACGAGTTTCAGGGTACCTCCCTGCTCTCAAGTTCACAGCAAAGTAGATAAACTTAGGAATATGTATACTTACACTCTACCACTGTTCTGGTACAGATATACTTACACTCTTCCACTGTTCTGGTACAGATATACTTACATTATATCACTGTTCTGGTACAGAGATACTTACACTCTACCACTGTTCTGGTACAGATATACTTACACTCTACCACTGTTCTGGCTGCTAGACCCTTGACCAGGAGTTCCACCGTCTCTCTCATCAAACCTGTTGACACCACGTTTAGACTGAGAGTGAGGATGGTGGGAAGGATGGAGAGGGTGAGCCCGCTTTACAGTATCATGTGTAGCCTCACTCTCCTCATATGACTCATCTAGGCCAGCGTCCAAATCAAACTGAGGTGGAGCGGAATACCTGCACAGGGGTAGAAAACTCCCCAACTTAGAAAAATATGCATTTAGTGGCATTTAAAAACATTTTAAAATAAAAACTACTTCAAAACAAACCAAAACAGATAAATCATAAGTTTGTAATTACTTGAAATTTATTTTATACAACTGACAACCTGTTTTAGCTTGAGAAAATAATGAATTTTAACAGGTCTAAACTAAACAGGCCATCACTCAGGGAGCTTATTGGTCACTATAATAGCATGGATGACTACGCTCACAACAAACACGTTGGAAACACAATTTTACCGACTGCTGATGGAAAGACAACTTCACTGACTTGTTATACTTGCTGAGACTCCTCGGCTGGTCAGTAGCGCGCGACATCTGCCTTGACCTCTCCAACTCCGCCTGCACTTTGCGCAGACGGTCGTGAGCGTCCATTAACTGCCTCTTCAAATTTTCCTCTCCCGCCATGTTGGCTCTGATGTCATTCAGCTCCTGTCTGAGAACTTCTACCAGGGCAGATGACTCCGAGTCTGTGGACTCACTCCCCTATACAAGCAGTCAACATATGCCTCTAATGACTCATGTCAGGTCAAGAAAGCAGCTTTTTATTCAACTTTATTAAAGTTTATGGTAAAATTCAGCTCTCTATCTCCACAAGTATGGGTCCAGCAAAAAGGTTGTAAAGTGCAAACAATTCCCAATTATTACATTAGATGTGAATGATTATTACTTCTTTAACCAGGTGTGCACAGCAGTTCATTGGAAGGCAATCAGAGTTAACAGAAAGGACACAGCTATGCCACATATTACTAGAATATAAACAAACTCTGATGTGTTTGACAAACTACAGGAGCCTCGGAGAACACAACTCCTTACCCGTGCACGAGCCTCCCCTAGCGTAGCGCTAAGGTTAGCAATTTTGTGCTGAAGTCTGGCATTCTCATCTCGCAGGTGCTTAGCATCTTTCCCTGCCTGTTTAGTCTCTTTTTCCGCTGCCTTCTGCAGTGCTGCCAACTTCCTCTCAACTGGGTCGGCCATGTTGGCGGACAACGACTGACCAGACTGCGCTTTCTGGATGGCTGAGTCAATCTTTGATAGAACTTCGGCATCAGCCAGCGACTTTCCCACCTGATTCTCTTTCTTCAGTCTATCATTCTCTTTCTGCACAGAGTAAATAACTTATCTACATAATAATCTTCCAACTACTCACATTTGTGCAACGTCTCCACCCCTGTGAGAACCCCTGAGTACAAGGACTAAGTACTGCGCCTCTCAGCATGCTAGAAACATAGTGTGAGGACCTCCACAGTAACACAGAAGAGGTTATGACCTGATGCCCTTCCTCACATCAGTAATCCTGTTAGAGGACTTGTATCCTACTAGGCTGGTGCTCTAACCACTATAACATGGCTACCTCTTAGTTATAATCACTGAAGATGTTAGGTTACTTGAATGGGAACTACATTGAGCTCACATCTTAAAGGTACTGGGTAAAGACAAGCATGGCACATAGTGGAGACAAACCTTCAACTTGCTGAGCTCTTTTTTTATACTCGGATCAGCTGAAACACTTCTCTGCTCGTCAAGTTCCTGTTGCAGCCGGTCCTTCGCTGCCAATAACTGCCTCACATCCTCTTCTAGCTCCGCCTACACCAACAACTACATATGTACCTACATATTGTATACAGTTATATCTACATTCTACATGTTCTACAGCTATATCTACACACATTATACAGCTATATCTATACATGTTATACAGCTATACCTACACACATTATACAGTTCTATCTACACTTAATATCAACTAGTAAAACCAGGATACTCAACTAAAAGAGTCATAAAGTGGACTCACTTTACTAGGACTTGTCGGTGACGGTGACTGCCCTATGCGCTCTCTAATAGCAGCATTAGCCGATTTTTCTTCCTGTACAACGAAAATTATCAACAATCATTCAAGAGAACACGCCATAGAGAGCAACTAGTAAAGAGATAATCTGTTACTTCTATACAAACACTTTGATAATATACAAGTTTACAATGTCAAGACCAGATTACACCTATTTCTGACACTGGCGCAATATTCTACTTGCAGAATGTTGCTAATACATTGTGGATAAACATCACATGCCTTATACTATGATCACTAGAAAATTCACTGTTAGTCTGATACAATGAGTTCTTACTATACCTACAATGAGCTCTCACTATACCTGCAATGAGCTCTCACTATACCTGCAATGACTTCTCCAAGAGGTCCAGTGCTCTCTCCTTCTCATCTGCTATTCTTTCCAGCTCAGCCAGGCGCCGTCTCAGCGCCAAGCCCTCATTCTCAGTGGCCTGTCCCTGTTTGAGGGACGTGAGAATGCTCTTCACCTCCTGCGCCACGTTCCCTATATCTGGGTGGTCTTCACTTCCTAAGGCTACCAAAACACAACGTCATAAAGCCATTACCAGCTTAATTTTGGCTTGTTAAATGTGGGCCAATTTTTCAACAAACACCTTTGTGGAGAGTAGTAGCCAAAAGCCCCAAAAATTACTAAATCACAGGCTTTGCTTGGCAATACTCTAAATATCTGTACAGGCAGCTTCACATTTATTATAATATATTATAATTGTTCAGTGGATCTTGTGCAGACATCATTGTATTCAGCTGCAAGTGTCACAAAGATTAAACAAAGAGTGAAGTATTAATAGGAGTGCAAGTTCACTATTGTAGTTTTGAATTATGTGCCCAAAATGAGGTACAGAAGCTGTAATATCAACTAAACTGATAATCAGCAAGGAGCTTGCACACTCACGGTTAGTTTGAGAGAGTTGGTTGTCCAAGCTTTGCATTTCACTCTTCTTCTGCTCCAGCATTTGCTCTAAATCAGCAAGGGCTTGCTCGAGGTCCTCTCTCATATCCTTAGCCTTTGTAAGGAACGCTTCCTTATCGTCCCTCTCTAACAGAAGTGCCTCCTACAAACCAGATTAACTAGCAGGTCATGAAACTAGTCAAAGCCTTTTACTTGTTATCAACTAAACCTGGTGTTTCGAAAAACCACCAATGGTAACATCCAGATTAATGTCTATTTACAGAGTTCACTAGTATTTCCATATGAGCAGATCACTAAGCATATGAAACTTAAGGCAGTACGACATAATCATACTTATGTAGTGTTGAAAACTGCAAAAGCATCTTGTTTCAACTAAAATACTGCTATCGTATTAAATATTCAATTCAAATAATTGCATCGTATATCTTTTGCATGTATGTCTTCAATGAATTCAAAGGTTTGGGTAACATGTGTTTCGGAGGAGACAATGTCCAGTCTGAGTTTCAGATTTTACTCCATCCTAGTGATTAGTTTGCGCATTGAAGCAGGTAAGAATAAAATGTAATAACTTAGCAAATTCAGCATCATTTTTTAATGCTTCCAACACTGAGCCGAGTGAAACCACAATGCCAGCAGCAGGTGAGTCGAAATCATGAATTATTTGAAGATGTGTTTTAAAAGATTGTCATAAATTTCTTGGACATAAACCCTAAGTTGCATTTGGTTGATAGCTAAGAAAGTTCTAGATATTTAAATATGGCATAACTGTAACTAAGCAACAGTAAATGATGCAAAGAAGATACAAAATCTATAAAAAAAAAGACAAAACTTATATAGTTGCAAGCACTAAAAACACAAGAAAAAATACAGCAGCATGTTAAAGTGTTATTAAGGAATAAGTAAATTGACCTCTAGAACAAAAAAAGATGCATTTCTTACTTACAAGTTTGTAACGGAGTTCAGCAGTCAGGTCCTAGAGTATGTTACATAATTCAAGTGACACAACATGACATAATAACATAGACATAGAATCCACTTAGGAATAGAAGCCCATGCTGATAAGGAATCATAGCAAACAGCAACTAGTTAGCTTACAACACACAAACCACCCACAAAGAGGACACAACTCAAAATAACATAAGAGGTGAAGCTAACCTTTTCCGAATCTTCAAGGTCGGAAGCCTCTAAGCTCCGGTCAAGGTCATCCAGGTTCTGCTCAGCTTCCGAGATGTCAGCAGCATTTCTATCAAGATTATCGAGCAGCTGCTCCCTGTTGCTCTCCAGCTCGTCAATCTGCAAGTATCAGAGTTTGCTCTGCAATATTCCCCGAGCAGTAAAGTGACAGGAATGACAACTCCCAAAGCATAAATGAAAAACATTGAGCTGGTTCACCTAGCCAATCAGTCGAGCATGAAACACAGTTAACCACACCCACCGTCTGTTGAAGTGCGTCCAGATCTCTCTCCAAGTTCTCTCTGTCCGGATCAGGTAGAGATGTTCTAGAATGTTCCACCAGATCTGTCAGCTTCACCAAATGTTCGGCGGCATTTGCCACTCTCATCTCGGTGTGGTGCAGCTGATTGGTCAGTTCAGCTAGTCTTCTGTTGGCTTCTTCTACTTTCTGGTGTTTATCCTCCAACTGTGGAACAGAATAGCTTTTTGCTTACTAGAACTCAATAGAAACTACATTTTTATATTTTCAAGTGTGGCACTCAACTGAGAATGATTGTGTAATGTGATTTCTATTTGCCCGATATAGTAGAACCAAGTATTTTTTAGCATATTTTCAATGAAAAAGCTAAAAACTTCTGAAGATGGTACCTCACTCTCGAGGATAGAATCTGGAGAAACGTCATCAACTCTACTCTTAGGCCGCCGCTTCTTCTCTGGTGGTCTGAGGTTTACAGGCCATTCAGGTCTGTCTTTAGCGTGCTGAGATTTACCTATGTAAGGGCTTTCCATCAGACTATCCCCATCTTCCTGCAGGGGTACATGTAATGCCGCATTACAACTCTGGCAACATATTACTATTCTGTTGGTACATTAACAAGAGTGGCAATTTTTTATTCGGTTAAGAAAAGTACACAGGTATAAAGATTCAATTGGGAAAGAAGTATTTAGAATTTGAAGCACACTTGATGCAAGAGCGAAAGAGATAAATACAAGAAATTGCCTAGCTAGTTGTTTGATATGTGACAAAAGAGATATCAATTATTGGTACTACTCTTATGACTGAACTTTTCCTGAGCATTTATCAAGTAACAAAAAAAGCTGCTCTGTTCCAGTATGAAGTCACACATGTGCTGCTGAATAGACTTAACCCTGTAGGCAGCTGACACATTATAATTATCCATACTTCAAAATAGGGTACCTTTGAGACACGCATTTTACCCTCAATGCACATCTAGACTGTAGTCTACAGAAGCAGTTAACATTGTGTGTTGCTTAGTTTTACTAATATATAGTAACTAGCAGCTTTATGAGAAAGTACAAGTAAAGTTATATTAGCCAACATAGTAAATATTGACAAAGGGTCAAATCTGAATAACTTGAAACAACTACAGACTCACACTTACAGCTACAGTAACAACTGCACGTTCACACTTACAGCCACAGTAACAACTGCACGTTCACACTTACAGTTACAGTAACAACTACAAGCTCACGCTTACAGCTACAGTAACAACTACACACTCACACTTACAGCTACAGAAACAACTACAGACTCACACTTACAGCTACAGTAACAACTACATGCTCACACTTACAGCTACAGAAACAACTACAAGCTCACACTTACAGCTACAGAAACAACTACAGACTCACACTTACAGCTACAGTAACAACTGCACGTTCACAGTTACAGCTACAGAAACAACTACACGCTCACACTTACAGCTACAGAAACAACTAAAAGCTCACACTTACAGCTACAGTAACACCTACAGACTCACATTTACAGCTACAGTAACAACTGCACGTTCACACTTACAGCTACAGTAACAACCACAAGCTCACACTTACAGCTACAGATGGAGTGTCAGGTTTCTTGTGTAAACTAGTGAACTTAGTATCAATCTTATAGAAAGCCAGTTCCTGCTCCAACTCATAGTGCTTCTGATTGGCTCTGCTTAGCTCCGCCTGCTTCCTGCCAATCATCTCCTCCTTCGCCATCAATTCCGCTCGCAGATCCTTTATTTTACGGTCATTTTCCCCTTTTACAAGCAAATAATAAGATTTTCAATAACTGCGTGTGGACAACACGTAGAAACTTGGACACGTAATTATTAAAAAACCGTATATAAAAAAGGTACTGAATCTTATCATAATTTGGAAAATATGATCACAAATCACAGCAATTCTGACAGTTTAAGCTACTCACTCTAGTAGAGTGAGTAGCTTAAAAAGTCAGATTTGCTGTGACTCTAGATTACTCACCATTCACTCTAGAGTACTGACTATTCATTCTACAGTATTCACTACTCTACAGTACTCACGATTCACTCTGCAGTATTCACTATTAACTCTACAGTACTCACTGCTGACCCTGACGCGCTGACTATCGTTTTGCTGACTACTTTCCAGGTCCCGCAATGACTTGTCGTGCTCCTCTTGCAGAGATTCATACTTGCTGCGTATTTCATAGACTTCTGCATGCAAGGCTTGCACCTCATCTGTACAGAGAGTAGAGGAAAGGTGAATTGAAACTGAAAACACATCTGATAAAGAAGTTCCATTCGTGTGATAGGCTTTGGTACAGACCAATTGATCAGTAATATAAACCAATACAACTCTGGCTAAGTTATATAACGACAGCTAGTTTATAGCCTTGCAGAGTAAAATCTGTGTTCTCTACCAGAGTTGTCAACTTTATCTCCAGCAATACAGTGACTCACCCTGATCAAACCGTCTGTTGGCCTCCATGCGTTCTTCTGAGGTAATTCTACGCCCATCCAGGACGTCGAGGCTTTGCAGATGAAAGATGATATAAAGCCGGTAGTGAGGTAAGTCGCACAGAGGGTTGTGGGCTATGCTGAGGAATGTGAGGTTGGCTAACCCCCTCAACTTTCTTACTTCTTGTAACTAGAAGAAATCGGTCATATAATCTACACACTGAGGGTATATAATCTATACACTGAGGGTATATAATCTATACACTGAGGATATATAATCTATACACTGAAGATATATAATCTAGATACTGAGGATATATAATCTACATACTGAGGGTAGAACAGAAGACTGTAAAATGCTAACAAGAGCTCACTTACTGATTCAATACTGTTAGACGCAAGACGTAGATTTCGTAGGGACTTGAGTTTCTTTGCTATCCAGAGGGGTATTGTCTGGATCTGATTGCCCTCCAAATTCAACGTAATCAGGTTAGATAGTTTCTCTAGACCTATAAACCAAACAAACTAGATTATAATCTTAATTCTAACATTAGGATTGGCTTCATCAGAAGTTATATCACAAAACATTTCATGCAAAATAATGTTAAAACTTAAAAATTGTTTGTGAAAGCTCATTTTTCATTGAACACCCTTTTGCATAAAGAATATTTGTGAAGTTTACTCGGTTTACTCAACATAAAAGTATGAGCATATAAATATTAAACCTGTAACAAGAAACAGGGCAATTAATGCAGACATTTCAAAGGTATAAGTAAGCTGGTTGATGCATCTCTCAAATTTTCAAATGACATAATTCGTTTTTTATCTACTTTGACGTTAGATATAATGTCTAAAGACCTCTATAGAACAACAGCACACATCATTAACACTCCCACAATGCTTCACACAAGCAACAACAGATCAGTTACAACTTCACCTTCTATTTTAGTGATATGATTATGTGACACATCCAGGTCCTTTAACTTCTGCAATGATTCCAGACGCTCTAGTCGCTCAATAGAATTATGAGCTAAATTCAGTGTATGCAGTCTTTTTAACTTATCAAGATTTTCTATCACCTGAAAATATACAAAACCTGATTAAACTTAGAACAACTTATTCCTGGCTACATAATTAGCAGCCCTTCATAAATGTCAAATCAGGTAACAAAGAAGTTTTGTATTGGTAAGTAAATATCTAGGAAAAAGTTCAAGTTTTACAATTGGTATATAAAATGAGCTCACTCTGATTTTTTTGCCGGAAAGCTCCGAATAGTTGAGTTTAAGAATAGTGATAGAGTCGAGTGGAGTGTCCCTGACTGTGTTTTTGATGAGATCTTCAGACAAGTGACGGACTCCTTTACAGAAACCAGACATATATGAAACTAGTGCAATGCAGCCTAGACTAATAACATCTCATCAAACATCACTGAGATGACAAGGGTTACTTTACTTCATTTAATACCCACTGAATATCTTGACTTTTGCTTATTTTATAAAATTCTGGTTGTCTAAAACTAATGAAATGCTAGAAAATAAAACACAACAAATGAATATTTTTAAATTCCTGAATTTTTAGTTAAATTCTTAGTAATAAAAAATGATTTTCGTGATCAAAATTTGTACTAAACACAGTAAAATAACCCACAACTAAATTCATAAGAAATGACTCACCACTCATGGCCCTTTGAGGATTTATCTGCCCTCCTGGGCGAGCAAGAAAAGAGTCTGGCATGCCGGCACCCTATTCCGCAAATAGATAATTTTTAAATCACGTCACTGGCATTAAGAAATTGTATGCCAAATCTACAATACATAAAATTGATACTGCAGGCATAATTTATCTTTTCGATGGCTTCTAAATTATTGCTATTACATCAACCAACAACTAAATTGTATGAGTTATGAATATTTCTAACTGGACTTGAGCTTTTGGTATGATCATCTGATGCAGTGCTTACTACTATGTATAATGAAAGTATGGAAATGGGACCTTACGTTAACTGTAAAACTCAGCTAATTTATATTATTTTAAATTACATAAAAGAAGTACAATGAAAGCTATTTATTATTGATTTTTACTATTTATTATTTCATAAGAAAACATGTTGTCAATTTTTTCACTATGATTACAATAGTATATATACATGATGCATAAAATATGTTTATACTATTAGCAATAAATATCTATTTCTATTTTGTAAAACAACCATTTCTAAATAAAGATTAGACTAATGAAAAGTCATTTGATATATATGGATATATTGAAAAGTTTGACCTCAATTTTCAGATAAAAACTTTAAACGCAGCGTGAGAGTGTTTATAAGAATATAACTTGCTAGCAAAAGAATTATACTAATTTTAGCCTCTTTAACGTTTTTAGAGCAAAATACTAGTTATATTTTTTGAGTGTACATGAGCTAAAAATTTCACATTGCTTCGTCACATATTTCAAAAGTACAAGTAAAAAGTAAAACTATTTTATTGTTATATACTTTGAGGCTGTGATGAAGTAAGAAGTAGAATAATAACTTAATTACCCAATAAAATTTAAGTCTCAGAACTATTTAATTTTACTTGTATTTTCAAGCTAATTTTAAATCATGATCTATGCAAATTATAACTTGAAGATTATCACTAACAGTAATAAAAATGTTTTAATGCTCCAAAAATGAAAAGGCTTATGTGCCTAGATAAAGTCTTTTGCTTCTGTCTCTTACAAATTGCAAGAAAACTCATTTTTTATTGAGGTAAATATAGAATACTGAAAAAATAGGTGAAGTATCAGTAAAACTATAACTAACTTGTATCAGTATGAGTACGATGAATGTATAAATGTCCTCATTTTACTTGTTTTCTGTTTTTACATTTACTTTTACTGTAGTTCTAAAAATGTAATGAAAATGATGTTCAGCATTGTAAAAGTAAAACTACAGTAATCCCAATATTTTATAATTATTGTTATAACCATAATAATAATGATAAAAATGCTTGAAGATATAATTATATGATGCAATGATGTATAAATTTACATACACATGACCATAACTTTTAGTCTAGTTTTGTAGCATAGTAGTTCCGACATTTGATATTAACAACTCATTATACCAGTTAGTTGTGTCATCTGTCATCATGTAAACTGTTGAATAATCAATTAGTACCACATGCCATTGTATTCACCCAGTAATGGAGAAATTGAGAAAAGCCTGTGTTCTAAATTAGAAATGTAGCAAAAAAAGTTATGTTCTCGCAAGAATTTCAACCCGCACCCCAACCAATGTTTATAAAGAAATTTAAGAAACTTAGGCCACCTCAATTTCTCCACTACTGCTCCCAACTGACTGACTCTAGATGAATCTTTACTAAGTCTAAACTATATTACAATTATTAACAACACAAAATGAAAATATAACAATATGAATATAGTTATATTCTATACTTCCAAGTTACAACCATAAAGAAAATCATTATGATCATGATAAAGTTATCATGATCATCATTATCATAATCATTAATTTGAAACCATTATCATTATGCTTATTGGCCAGTGGCAGTAATCATAGTAATTCTAGTAGTCATAATACAAGCCTATAGAGTATAGACTATAACTATAAGTATAAGTATAAGTATAACTATAAGATTAGGCATAAGCATACAATTACGTCTAAGTATTAGTATAACTATATTATAATAATGTATATTATTATTATATTTAATTTTATAACATTAACTTATGAGTTATGAGTAAATGTAAGATTACAATTACTGAATTACTATCACTATTAGTATTACTATTAGTATTACAAATTGAAATTGGAATTGAAATACATTTTCAAATGGTAAAATATGTGTAAAACTTAAACTAACGGTAACACTAACTGAAAGTTGGACTCAAGTCAAACTTTAACTTGAAGCAAAACTGAAAAAGTTTAAAAGAGCATTGGAAATAAATTTCAATTTGATTTAGATTCAGATTGGCCTTAGCGCTCAAGCCTGAGCTAGGCATTTTGATTTTGATAAATTTTAAAATAAAATTTAATATAAAAATATAACATTCCAAGTTCCATCCCGTGAATCATAATAAAAAAGTTCCTAATTACATTTAATTTACTTGTCAACAATATGGTATGATTATTGAAAATTGATAATTGAAAGCACAATATCATAATGATTAACGTTACCATTACGATTATGATAAGGAGTATTACTAAAGTAAAAGTAACGCTAACTTCAATTATAGGCTATACATAGCATTATGCAGGTCAAATCCGCATATTAATCTTAGATTCAAATTATCGGCCTACATTGTAGCGTGTCAAAATATTGTTTTCATATTTTGCGTCTCAAGCAGTAGCGGCAGCTGCAACCGCTTTTTATACTTTCGGATACAACCAAGTGATTTGCAGACGAACTAGTGGCGCGTAGTTCTAGCTCGCAAATAATTTGGCAAAGCTCTATTCATCACCTGCATTTTAGTGACCGAGCACATTCCACCACTTTGTACTGCGAGTAGATTTTGTATTGTTTTTCCTTCAAAAAACATTTCTGAGATGTGTCTATTTCTACACAAACTATTTTCTAACTTTATCATTGATAAAAGTGAAGTTCCAACTTATGAGCATAAAACCTTCACCTATTAGTTAAATTCCGTATCATCTATGAACACACATTTATAGGAACAACATAACTTTGTTTATTATACATCAAGATTCAACATATGCCACTGAGATATATAGAGAGAGACAGCTTTTGTCAACAAGTAAGTAAAGTGTGACACAATTTAAACAAATTCATGAATGCCAAAATGTTATACATTAAATTCTTTTTAAAAAATGTACAATATAAACATTGACTTGTGCATGTGAGTAAAGTGTGTGAAACCAACCAGTCTAACAATATCAACATTAGATTGTATTGGTTAACTGTAACAGCATTGGCAAATACATTTCACTGGTACAAATAATAACTATCAACATCTATTAGATGTTTCAGATGCCTTTCTATAGAATATTTTTTTAGTATTTGTAAAAAAGAAAATATAAAAATTTCATAAAAAAAATTGTGTGGCTGTCAGAAATGTTATAGTAATATTGACTGCTGTCTATAACAGTAGCGCTGCCAATAGAAATGTCACAGTAGGTCTTGCAGGACAGTGCAGCTCTAGCAAAGCCCTGAGGGCATTCGAGTAGGAAGTAATAAAATCAAAGGGCTGTAGAAAGTTCATCGATAATTCCTCCTTCTATTTGGAGACCGTTCACGACTCCTAGATCTACGCCTACAAAACCAAAACATACACTTGGTGTAGCCAGACTAAGCAGATAAGCAGTAAAATATGCAGCCCAAAATACTCGATTCTAACTAATTTTTTTAAGTTTCAAAAGTTTTAACAAAAAGTCAGTCAACTGCAAGAGATATGTTGATGGCAACAGTATAAGATTCAAAAGACAGGGACTTATCACACAGATGGAGCGTTTCATATTTCAAGCCATTTCAGGCAATATAGAGTCTGAGTGTTATGTTCTAGAGTAGCACACTGTCTGAAAGCATACGTACCCGAGTGAGTCATTACGTGAAGAGTCCCTATACCGGTCTCGCGACTCCCGAGATGATCTGTCTCTGACGTTACTATCACTGTGTCTGTAACCACTTCGGCTAGTTCGGTAGTCGTCTTCCCTATTACCTGCAGATAAAGAGCATTCAATAGACTCCACACACGCATCACAAGAATGAAGTGACATATGAAACTCATGGAATACTTTATTCAACCTCAAATGCACAACTTAAGATACTCGGAGTAAAACCTATATAGAATATAAGATGTGAATCCTCAACTTGTTTTTATGAATTAGGCAATACTGCTTAGAACCCAGTCTACAATAGCTTCAAGGGTTCCAAAGCTAGCAAAACAGTCACATGTTTTTGCCACAAAGCTAACGAATTCTGCAAATATGGAAGTGTTTGTAGTTACCAGAATGATGTTTTCGGCTACTGCGTTGAGGTGATCGTTCTCGTGACCTTGACCTGCTGGGGGATGAGCTCCGCCTTCGCCTCACATATTCTCTGCGTCTCAATTCCTCTGCCTGACTTCTAATTTCTTCGGCTCTTTCCTGGAGAAGGTAGTAATATGAAAGAGAGGAACATCATAGGCTAAGCCACGCACCATTTCCAACAATGATGCAGAATGTGCAGGTGTGTAAGGTCGTGTGTGCAGGTTTGCTAGGTTGTGTGTGCAGGTATGCTAGGTTGTCTGTGCAGGTATGCTAGGTTGTGTGTGCAGGTATACTAGGTTGTGTGTGCAAGCTGACATATGAAATACTTGACCACCATGTATAGCCCACACAATTCACAGTCAATATGGCCAAAACAGACAAGAGTTATTGTCATCTATATTGAAAATACTTATGAAAAAATTTAGTATAACACGACTATATATCTTTATAAATTTATATTAACATTAGGATGGTGCATCAAAATAAAAATACAACACAACAAAAAATACTATGTTACAGAGCGATAATATACATATTCTAATGGAGTTCTTACCTGTTGCTCTTTTCTAGCCTGGTCTTTCTTTTCTTCTTCCGTCTTTTTATCTGCTCTATCTGTAAACACAAACTCATCTGCATACTTTTTATATATAGTCATAGAGTTGTTATTTAGTTCTACGGTTTACAGCCACAGTTATATAGTAATTCTATATAGTTATACAGACACAGGTCGTAAGGCGGTGATCAGTAAAACTCGAGGATTACTCACGAGCAAGCAGTTAATGAATTAATTAAATGTTGAGAGGTTTAAGTGGAGCACAAAGGATATTCCAGTGAGATCCATTTAAAGTTGTCATGAAAATCTACATTTACAAGTATAATATGGCCATTAAGTACTGAGAATATAAACTATTGACAGGAGGAGTAAGGCTCCTTGTCCCTCCAGTCTGGAGAGGTTACCCTCCCCTCCCTCCCTCCCCCCCCCCCCCACCTCAAGTATACACATAAGTTGCATATCACTCAGCAAACTGCATCAAAACATACAGGTCTTGTTGATGGCAGATTTCATTCGTCTTTTCATTTTCTCCTGGACAGACAGTTTGTTGCTCTTATTGAACGAGGAGGACAACTACAAACAGAAGTTGATTACCGTTACTAAACAGCAACTAATACCAGAGCCAGTAACACGCTGAAAGGGAAAACATCCTGCCATACGAGTATGAAAATATCTAAAGTTTGGACAAAATATTAGTATAATGTTTAATAGCATAAGTTACTGTCAACTCTTAAAGCAGACGAATAAAAATAAATCAACTGCTCAAGTGTTTTAAAACGAAATGCTCCCATAGAGTATCATTTTTAGCAATTAAGAAACTAAAAGATTTGAGCATCATGGACTTCAAGTCGGTATTTTTTTTAAAAATTGAATGTACTGTTTACTCGAGATTTTCTCTCAGGAGTAAATAGTAACTACTGGTTATTTACTAGCTACCAGTTATTTACTAACTACTAGTTATTTACTAGCTACTAGCTATTTACTAGCTACTAGTTATTTACTAGCTACTAGTTATTTAGTAGCTACTAGTTATTTACTAGCTACTAGTTATTTAGTAGCTACACAGCTCCCTCTCAAGCATATCAGCGCCATCACGCAACGTACTGAATGCAACACATAGTAATGTATACTAACAGCAAATTGGATAGAAGTAATATGAATATCTTACTGACTTTGGTTGCAGAACTTAGATTACTTGAGCCTTTATAGCTCCTGCTTGAAAATCTACAACAGCAAAGTGTGTCAAGTTATGATTACAGCCAACACAACAGAACAATCATCATACAGTCATGGAACAAACCTACAGCAATGATATCTAGATGCATAAACTATTAGGATATTGGCTCAAATCACACACTATGAGGGCAGGCCATCAAGACTGATGTAAAGTGGGCACTGGATCACTACCTAGCTTATAGGGACTGGCCTAAACTCTTAAGCATTGACAGATGAGCTAAACTGAAAATTTGAAAATCAAAAGGAATAAATAGCTTCCAAATAATGAGTTCTCACTTGACAAATCATTTCCAGGGACATAACTTGGTTTGAGATTTTAAGCTGTTGGTAAATCATAACTATTCTAATGCTACAAATCAAGTTTGGTACTTCATAACACACTCTGTCAAAAGACAACAACTTTAACAAAGTGAATAACAATTTGCTGCACATTTCAAGTCAATGCTCTTGGAATGGTTATTGCGTTTTCATTACTAGCTACTACTAACGACTCTTAATGTTTGGTTTACTGACGATTAGACAATGTCTATCAAAATGGAGGTTATTTGAAAGTGGAATAGTCTGCTGATCATCTTTCCTGAAACTGCTGCAATATGTAGAAGTAAACACACAACTGGCGAACAGAGCTCTACAAAAGCTCTCCACACTCTGCATGTATCTCCGCACACCTCACCTAACTTTTAGCTCCTTGGCACAGTGATGAACATACTATGATAGTTACATGTCATTTAGTATCATACATTTGCCTGGAACGTTGTGCTAAATGCATAGCCCCATCATTAAAAAATATCGTACTTTCCCACAATTTGAAGAAAATGAATAAAAGCTATAAAATGTTGAAATATGTTTGTAAAGCTATAGAGTTCTGAGGTATCCAGTAAACATTCTTCCACACAGACACAAAACGTTCACCACAATACTTACTTGAGTGAATGTTGTTCCTCATCAGAAGAGTCGCCACTACCATCTGATTTCTCCAGACTTTTCCGTCTGTATCTTTTAATAGGAGGAGGAGATAACTGCTTCCTGTAGACCAAGTTATATATGCATAAAACATAGCCTTTACCATTGAAATATGGAGAGTATGAGTAATGCTTTTATCAACTAGTGTATAGTTTTAATACGATTGATCGCCAAAATTGAAAGTTATGATAAGTATCAAACTTGCGCAGCAATATTACTCAGTGTACCAAAGTGATGTCAGTCATTATACATTCACAGATTTAAGAAAATGTACAGACACAGTATCGCCTGAGTATAGACACAGTATCGCCTGAGTATAGACACAGTATTGTCTGAGTATAGACACAGTATTGTCTGAGTATAGACACATTATTGTCCGAGTATAGACACAGTATTGTCTGAGTATAGACACAGTATTGTCTGAGTATAGACACAGTATTGTCTGAGTATAGACACAGTATTGTCTGAGTATAGACACAGTATTGTCTGAGTATAGACACAGTATTGTCTGAGTATAGACACAGTATTGTCTGAGTACAGACACAGTGTTGTCTGAGTATAGACACAGTATTGTCTGAGTATAGACACAGTATTATCTGAGTATAGACACAGTGTTGTCTGAGTATAGATACAGTGTTGTCTGAGTATAGACACAGTATTGTCTGAGTATAGACACAGTGTTGTCTGAGTATAGATACAGTGTTGTCTGAGTATAGACACAGTATTGTCTGAGTATAGACACAGTATTGTCTGAGTATAGACACAGTATTGTCTGAGTATAGATACAGTGTTGTCTGAGTATAGACACAGTATTGTCTGAGTATAGACACAGTATTGTCTGAGTATAGACACAGTATTGTCTGAGTATAGACACAGTGTTGTCTGAGTATAGACACAGTATTGTCTGAGTATAGACACAGTATTGTCTGAGTATAGACACAGTATTGTCTGAGTATAGACACAGTATTGTCTGAGTATAGATACAGTATTGTCTGAGTATAGACACAGTATTGTCTGAGTATAGACACAGTATTGTCTGAGTATAGACACAGTATTGTCTGAGTATAGACACAGTATTGTCTGAGTATAGATAGAGTGTTGTCTGAGTATAGACACAGTATTGTCTGAAAAGAGGTATGTCCAGACACACACTCACCGAGATATTGATGAATCGTCTCCCTTACTTTCAGGGAACATCTCCGGAGACCCGGTTCGCATCTGCCGTTGCTTCCTGGAAAAACCAAAATTTGTCACAATTCAGCAGACGGCAGGCAAATGTTGAAAACAACAAATAAAGACAAGTTTTGACGAAGTTTTCATCATTTAAAAGAATCACATAAAATGAGCCTTAAATTGTGTTTTATTTAATTAGAAAATTAGTTTCTTGACTGCATGTGAAGTTCAAAGAGGCAATTTTAGAAAATCACATGCTAATTATAGTTCACGTCAAGCTATGGACAGAACTAAGACCAGCCCCAAATGGGATTAAGTTGCTAGTAACAGAGGCTATGTTCAGATGACAATGGCTATACTAGTTCACATACCAGGAAGCTGCTGATGAGATTTTCCCCAGTCTCAAATGAGGTGGCAGAGTGTCATTAGACTGAGGATTGCAGGACTGTTCCTCAGTGTCACCATCACCGAGGTTTGTAATGAACTCTAAAGTGTCCGCAACAGGACTGGCTGATCGGGAAGAGTCACTGTCTGCATAGGAAGTACCTCTGTGGTAGGAAGGGCTGTCTCTGGAGGTCTGGTCAGGGGGGCAGTACCTGTAATATATATATAGAGTATATTATATATTATATACATCATATAATGAATTGTATTAATCATACAATATATTATTACATACAGCATAATATATACTCAGCATGTAGCACATACTTTGGAGGACTAGCTCCCCGTAGCCTTAGCATAGTCTCCTTATAAAGTCTCCGTTCCTTACGCGACTTCCGACCCTAAAATACGAAACATCACGATGTGCCCAACTGTATTCATTAAAGAAGAAATTACTTGATTTACCAATCTTTTACTTATAAACTGAACTGTTTAGCAATCATAACTATACTATGCATACCTACACTTATATAGTCTGCCATACACATTTTATTACAGTTGAATAAATATTAATCTCTCTACAATTCAAGTTGATCTTTTCACATCATTGTCAGAATGCCATCAATACACAACCAACTCTAACTACACGACAAAAAGTTCCCAATAGCCAACTGGTCTACTCAATGACTCGGAACTCTGAAATTACCATATAAGGGAATATTCAAATAGCCAACTCACAGACATGGCTGCTTTTTCCTGCTCGGCGATCTTGGCTTCACGAAGTTCCTTTTCATCTTCCTTGTCTTTTGTAAGCTGCTCAGCAAACTCGCCGATGGCCATGCCGTAGGTGATGGCTACGACATCCAGCTGCTGCTTCAGCTCAGCACTCAGCTCATCGATGTCAAACGCAATGTCTGCACAAGAACACACGACATTACACAGTTACACAGTATGGGGCTAGCTTTACTAGTGTGATGTCAGAGAGAGAATAACCCAGCATGCAACCTTCACATTTGATTAGTGAGTATTTTTGTTACTTGTCTAAAGTAGCTAAAATGATCAGTTAAACTTGGAAAAGTTACAACTGAATATAAGCGCGTTGGGCGTAAGCGACAGATTTGACTTTAGGACATAGTTTGAATGAATGGAAATTTTATTTATTCATTACCACAGCATAATTTATAGTTGAGATGAGCCAGTAGAAAGGTTTATAAGAAATAACTTAATAAAAAAGATAGACTTCCTAGTCTACTATAACAAAATTAGAGTGAAAACATTTTGATATTAAACAGGCATTGCCTAATTAAATTTCTGACATTTCTAGGGCCAAACTTAGTTTTCTATGTA
This sequence comes from Bugula neritina, assembly GCA_964035545.1. Classification (NCBI taxonomy): domain Eukaryota; kingdom Metazoa; phylum Bryozoa; class Gymnolaemata; order Cheilostomatida; family Bugulidae; genus Bugula; species Bugula neritina. Next base: position 11,562,219 of record OZ037767.1, read on the forward strand.
CTAAATAATTATTTTTCAACAGAATAGTCAGATTTCATTATCAAAATTACAGCTTGAAGCATTAAAGATTTTACTAGTCACGTCAACATACTCTAATAGGATTCGGAAAGCTATTTTTGAAAACAGTTATGCCAGTTTTATTATTATAACGCGTATAAAACTAAAATTCCTACTTCACCAGAACATAATATTCAATACAATTCAAACTAAAGAAGCTCATACCAAGATCTACGTCCTCAAAGTCCTCCTCTGCATCTTCGTCGCTGGAGTCGTCTTTCTTCTTATCTGATACTACTTCTGTATAGTCGTGAGTGTTGTCATAACTGAATGCAATCGCCGCTTTCTTTGATGAAAGAGATCTAGAACACAATAATGTGGTATAACATGACAGAGCATTCCTAATAATATATCATAATATAGTATTATGTTGTAATAAATTATATTATACCGTTATATATAATCTTATATCATATAATGTAATGTCATTATTATATTGCATTATATTATATCATATTATAAAGAGTGGAGTTAACCCCTTGATGCCTTTCAAACTACAATAGGTTCTTACTATTACTTTCTACAGCTGAAAGCAAGCGCAATTATTAATAATTTAGCAGCAATTTATTAAAACTTATGCAAAAAATACGAAAGAATTGAAGCTTACTTCTTTTTCTCTTCACTTTCAATGTTTTTTGTGACATCACCAAACTTTTCATCGACTTCAATTTGTCGAAGGGCAGCTTCCTCAGTGATCCTAGCACAGTCATTCTGGACTATAATTCTGTATCTATCATAGTTACATCTCATGTCATCCTCCACCTCCAACGCATCTGGCCTGTGAAATAATTCAAGTTTGAGACCAAATACTCCATGAACCATACACATACAAATATTTGCAAACCTGATTGTAGATTATACGCCAATATTGGGCAAGACAGACTCTAAATTAGACGTTAATACAGGCTTTCTCATTGGCTAAAAGCATTTATTCAGTTTAACATTTCAATTAAGGACTGCTAAAACAAGTTTACATAACATCACACAAATAATTTAATAGTTAACCCAATTATTATACTAAGCATTATTATTACAGCTGCTGACAATGCTGATGCTTCTATTACCAATACAACCTGGACCCTTATTTTAATAAATATAGGACATTAACTAACAATAACTACCATTCAATAACTATTCACTACAATCATCCCTACAGTCACAATAAAATGAAGTTTAAATGGAACTGTTTCTATTCTGATAAAACGAAGGAGCTTCAAGCACTGATATAGGTTGGAGATGAAAACCTACAGACTAGCCCCTGACTTATAATCTGGTATGTAGTCCATGTGTGCTCTTACATCGAACCTATCAATCATGTTGCTCTCATCGTTATTCCATGCCATCCTACAACATGAAAATTATTAGAGCTCATTTAATAGGCTACTATACTACACACGTACACACAAAAACTAGTATAATAGATGTCATACATATTTCCGCTGTTTACATATGTCAGAAAACAAACTCGTAAATATGCATGTCGTAAACATGTGTCATCTTAGCCAGAGGAACTTATAAACTCACATGCTACGCGGACCTTCTGCAGCAGCGGCCACACTCGCATCAATGTGAATTTTCATAGAGCTGCCTTGAAGTCGTAGAAAGCTGCAAGGATCTTTTTTCTGCAAAATCAACAGTAAGAAAGTAGGAAATTGACTTTTTGTAGTGACTAAAGTATGACTATATACCTTACCTATTGTGAACTAATGCATTACATGTAGCCTATTAGTATAGAAATTGCTCCAGACTTACACATAATTCATAATAGTTACGACGTCGCTCAGCTCTCTTCTTATAATCTACCATCAAACATCTGAGTTTTTTCTCTTGCTTGCGTGCTTGATGCCACATTTTATACAGCTAAAACTAAAAGTTAACGGCAGTTACAAAAATGTATTAATGAATACTAATAGTAATACTAATACTAATAGTAATACTAATACTAATACTAATAGTTAGTACATCACAACAATTGTCAATTCATTTTCTTCAATAATGATTAAAATCAAATAGTGTATTTAAAAGCAACATCACTATGAGTTGACCTCACACAGATTTATGTTGAAAAAACTTAGGATAAAGTTAATATTTATTTTTACTTGGTAAATACTAAATTAGTAAATAGATAAAATAAAAATAATAATTCATTAATTGTAATTCATTAATTAATATTGACATTGGTACTCAGCCTAAAAACTACAATATTATAGTAAATGAATGATTACTAATAATTTAATTAAATGTTGCAATTTTAGACACAAATAATCTTTCAATTATAATTATTCTTTGAAAGAATAACTATAATATTAATTGTAAAAATATTAATGACAACTACATGATACTACTCCAGATTTGGCGGATACATTATTATAACGCATGCCCAGTGCGACACATTTCTTGTTTTGATAGAGGAAGCAACTCTACTAGACCATCGCTGACAACGCTCATAGCTTAGTATAAATAACAAAGATAATAATCTTATTTCAATAGTTTGTAAGCAGCAGTGATAAAATATGATAATACTTTTATTTTTAGAATTTCCTAACACTTTTGATTCTGTACTTTTCAATCATAAAGATTGGCAACAATTAGGCCACTTTTGCTTAGTTCTGAATTTGTGCTTGTTTTGCATTAGAATTGGATGTTTGTCCAGAGCACTTTCTGAAACTCTTGGAATTAAACGTAGCTGCAAAAATTCTCGACAACTACCATGCAAATTGCTGTAAGAGGTGGACAAACTTCTTATAAGCTTTTTGTCCTTTAAATTTTTGTTGGGAATTGGATTTATATCATATTTAGTAGCTATAGTTAGTTAGCACTTGGTATCCTTATTATTTTACTTAAGCTAGAGAGCATTCTTGGCTTGGGGGCTTGGGAACATCATGCTCTTAAATTTTAAAAATGTATGCATAATTCCCTTTTCATCATTTAAACTTCTCTGCTTCTCTTGCAATCTTTCAAATTACATGTTTTCAAATTACAAGTTTGATATCATAAGCATTCAATTGAGTTATTATTTGTTGCTAATAGAGCAAGTATATTCACTTACTGCATGAGTTTGAAAAGTAAGTTTCCTAGTTTCATTGAACACATTGATTTTTAGAAATCCAGTAGAGGTAACGGGGGGGGGGGTACAATGGGCCGAATTTTGAACGTTTTGTTCTCATCCTTCTGCTTTTCATGTCCCTTGTTTAATAATCTTTAGTCTAAATGCTACACCAGTTGCCTATTATAGATATCAGTTTGTTGTTTCTATCTCTTTCACAACCTTCAGAATAACGAAATTTTTATGATGAAAAAACTGGCCCATTGTGCCCCCGATGCTGGACACAACAAATATATTAAAACTTTGCTGATTTGGTTGCATGTGATCTTTATTTATTTAATATACACAAGTAAATAAAAATATTCTTTCAGATCTACAACAAAAATCATGTTTTAGCTGTACAGTTGGTACCACCACAGATAGCAGCGAAAAGCAAAATCAAACGCACATCACTCATTTTTATGGTGCCATTATCATTACCGTTTATAGAACTAAAAATGTTTTTTTTATTTCCACTTTGTAGGAACTTTCATCAGAAAAAACTTTAGTAACATGGGCTACGAAATTCTGGGTGGACTTTTTTCTATGAACTGTAGCTAAGGTGGCTGAAGTTTGTGGCTGAAGTGCGGAGGGGGGGAGGGAATGAGCAAATCACAATTTATTTTAACCAAATACATGTATATGCTGCCAATGATATAATGTACATATAATGAATATCATGACTATCCATTAGTAGCAACAGCAGTGTTTTGTATTATGTATAAAATGGCAAAGCTATAACCTCACCAGATGTATATATTAGGGCAGCTTAACCTTGTAGTTTGGTAGTCTTACAATGATGTCTTTGATATTTTATAAAAAGGTCAGAAATGGGTATCTATATAGACATTATTAAAATTTTAACTAATGTTTTGGGCAAATCAAACTAATAACAATGATCAGGGTGCAATGGTCAGGTGGCCCATTAAGTGCCCGTGTGGTCAAGTTGAAAATAAATGTGGCTCAAGATTATTGTATCTTAGAATGTGCTATTATAACAATTAAGCAATGCAGAGACAAACAATGGCAATAATATCAGTAAAAACTAGGCTTGTTACCTTTGCGTGTAAAAAGTTATAAATTAGCTTTAATGACATCTTGAAAAATTTACAAAAGATAGGTAAAAACATTTTTTGACTCGCCTCTTCAACATGCATGCTTCGCAAGTCTTGAAATTACAATGACTGAATAATTTCCAACTACATTGGAGATAAATTTTGCTGAAGCTTTTCAAATACTTTTCGTGGTTCCAGTGCCAGATTTTGATACTGTTCTGTTGTCTCTGATCTTTTCATTTACCCAGTCGTTACTGAAATTAGCTAAATCAGTGACCACAATGTTTCTAAATTTCTATCTTTTCAATTATTACCACACTCCATATCAGACCTTCATATTTCATTATTAGTAATTATATTATTATGCTTTCAAAACGTTGACCATAATTACTCACAAGCTAATATATTTATGCATTTATATTTGATGCAAATAAAAACTGAACCAACATTTTGTTAAACATGTAAGATTATAGAAGTATTTTAAATTTCATACACAGAATTTATATAGCATGCAGGCATGCATAGTAGTATAAAATATTATAATATGTATAAATGTATATATAAACTTGTTTTCTATATTATATGAAATTCAAGTATTGCATAAACGAACATACCCTGTAAATTCTTTAACAATTTTTAACACAAATTACGAAACAATAATTTCTTTGACAGCAGGCTAGTTTTTGCAAAAGTCAGAAGTAAAGAATCTTATTTAGCACGATTTGCTCAATTTTATTCAAAAGAAAACAACTCCTAACTATTTTCATATTCTGGACAACACGTATTTTTGGTCACAATTATTCCATGTTAAAAATCGCTCTTCATTATTGCAGTGATTATAGGCTACTCAATATACTATTATTAATGTTCTTCGTTTGATTTGATTTAGAAAATACATATCAACTAATAGCATTAAGGCCCGTTTTCAATAAGTTCACGATTCAATCATATAATGTTTTTTTCCTTTGTTTCTGTAGTAGAGTGGACAACCCCTCAATTCCGCTTTAACTAGTACTGTTTGGATTTGAACCTAATTATCAGCATGCTTTTCCCTTTATTTGCAACAAATACATTTCATAGTCTATACAGGGCTACTTGTGCCACAAGATGTATATTGGCTATCTATACTATTGTGTACAACAACTATGGGTATTCTTATTTACACCACATATAGGTAACTATATAATATAGTATATACATTATTGTATCTGTTTTTAAATGCTCCATATTGCATTACTTCTAGATACATATTATTGCTACCAGAGTACATTCATATTTTATTTAGCATATGGCACTAACTGGTGAAATATTACCAGAAAACTCAATGGATGCAGAAAGTACATTGTAAACTAAGATAAAAACTATAGTTTGGCACTCGATGAAATGAAAAATTGTCTTAACTTGCAAATTGTTGTATTTTCGTCTGCGTGTCTGTATTTTCGTAACTTTTAAAATATGATCATAGTGTGTTTAAATGGTGTCCACTTAAGCATGCAACTGTTAGATGTTCTAATTTTACAAAACTCAGTTCAAATAACATGTTGAGAAAATTGGTAAGTTTGTATCCATTAAAATATTGACATAATATTATTATGATTATTAATGAAGTTCCACGGGTACGTTGGGTGGCGTTGAACAAGTGAAAGGGCAACTCCAAACTTATAAGACTCCAGGCGTATACTAATAAAATTATAATACGTTATTACTGGATCGGTTATTTCCGTGTTGTGTCCCAGAATGCAGTGCCCAGCCATCTTGACACTGTAAAGTGTAGGCTTCTCACTAAGATCTCAATAGTTATAACAGCCACATACCACTGTGTTATCATTTCTGGTTTAAAATCAGGATTATACTCATATTGCTGTTTTAAATTGCATTGGTACTAATTTAGTTACTAAATGTCAGCTTTATTACTATATATGTAGAGAAACATAGTACTACTACTACTAGTAGTAGTACTAGTACTAGTAGTAGACGTAGTAGTTAGTACTACTACTAGTACTAGTACTAGTACTACTAGTAGTACTGTACTAGTACTACTACTGTAAGTCAAAGTGAAAGTGTAAGTGTAACTGTAAAAGTAAGTGTAAAAATAACTCTAAGACTAAGTAGTCAGTAATCTAGTTCTGCTTCTGCTTCTAGTAGTAGAAACTACTCGGTACTCACACCGATACTGATAGTGATGGCGATGCTTGTAATGATAGTCATGGTGATACTGATAGTCCTAGTCTAAGCCATACTATTACTATTGGTACTACTAATAGTAATACTCACTTACTCTTACAGTGACTCCTAGTCTTACTCTTGGAGTCTTACTGTTGCTAGAATTTGAAATAATTAAATTATCATTTATATATATTATAAATATATTTATAATTGAATATTCAAATTGTTATGCTTGAAGTTAATTTAAATCTAATTGGCAAAGCCAATGCAATGCCAATTAATTGCAGTGTGAGTGTCAATTGGTATGCCCATTCGGAGCTGACATTCACATTGGACTTGATGAACTGCATTTAGTAGTAGTACTACTACTACTAGTAGTATTAGCACTACTATTACTTGACTACTACTAGTACTACTAGTACTACTGCTACGGTCCTACTACTAGGCCTAGTCATTAATCATTAAACTTAACGTTAAAGTAGCCAATTTATATTATAAATTATATCTTCGAGTTCATCTTGAAGATCATTGATTATCATAAGGTAATAAAATGGTAATTATAAAATTGGTGTTATTTATTTCTGATTTTAACTTTCACCGTGGCTCAGGCTGTAGGCTACTGGTTGCAAACTAAAGTTATTTGGTGTTAATTTCTAAAACTAAATGTATTTTATGCTTTTTAGTTTTCCTTTTCTACTAATTTTCTTTTATTTTCAAATTGCTCTACTCATTTCACTTTTTCTTTACTTTAACTTTTAATTTTTTGCTCAAGCTCAATATTTAAGCTATCAATGTTATACTGATAATCATATTGGTTGACTTTGAGTATTATTATTTTTATAATTGTTATACTTGATCTACCAGCAACTCTTAGATTTAGTATTAGTAGTGGTATTACATTTGGTTTTACTATGGCTATTACTAGTATTACTATTAAGTTCAACTAAAGTCTTAACTGCTTTTATCAGTATCATTATCACCGTGATACTGGTAGAAATCATATTACTGAATTACTTAATTAAACAGTTGAGCAGGTATAATATGATTTTTCAGTTTTAGGTTGAATTTACTAGTTATAATTATATGTATTGCTAATATTATTTATATTATTGGCTTACAGTTATATTTATACTGATACTATAAGCCTGCATGCTGGTATTCTCGTTCTGAATGTTATTTGGTAATAATTTGTTCAATTAACTAATTTTTTTCAGTGATTTGATTAATCATTTGAACATTGCATATTCCACATTGATTTGCTTTCATCATCTTTCATTGGGCATGATAAAGTAAATAATGTCATTGCTTTTTTTGGTCTAGAGTTATAATTGTTGTTTGTGTTTATAGTATCAGCATTTCACATCACTTGGTTTTCTGATTTTTACTCACAATCCCATTCCCATTAAAAATTATTGAGGTAACTGGTATCAGAGGGATTTCTTTTAGGCATCTAATTCAATTTTGCTGATAGCAATAATGATAATGAATGAACATTGATTCATTCAGTAATCAAAGATTAATGGGAATACTATTTAGTTTTATCAAGTTTAGGACAGAATTGGTCTTGAAAATTACAATGCTCAATCCTTAGAAGTTTTATATCATTCTCATATTGTGTGAGTAATGCTAATCCTAATAGTAATAGTAATTAATGGCCAATGATGGTCTTTAGTAATGATTATTTTCTGTATACATATTATAATTAATTATCGTTTATATAAAGTTTTTTCTATGACCAATAGGAGACTAGGGATTGAAAATTGTTCAGTGTTGCTCCTGCAAGTGTGCTTTCATTTTAAACATTCACATTCATTCAATTCAAGTTATCTGTTTATGTTGAAGGGCTATGTAGGTTTAGGTGTCGTATAAGTGTAGTATTTACCGCTGCTAGGCATGGTTAAAGCATGATCATACTTACCTTACATTAGTCCAAAGCTATGTTGAAGGTAGCAGTAAAAGTAGTTCTATCTCTATCATCATTATCCTTCTCTTATCTAGGCTTTGAAAAGTTTAAAGTTACATAAAAATTAATCTGGAGGATTCAAGTTGCATCAGACATGACAGTTTCATTCTATTTTTATTTGTTCACGATTTTTGTAAGGTTAAAGATCTCTGTGTGATTCTGATTCCATGTTCACGCTAAGTTCTCGCAGAATTGAGTTTTAATTTGCTGATTACCTTACATTTAGTCATTAGTTATCCATAAAACTAATGCAGTGTAGATCTTTGGGTAGAAAAAAGAGCATTGCTTTTTCTATGCCTACTTGGATTCGCCGAGTACATGTAGATTAGGATTAATTTGCATCTATTTCTAATTAATTTTTGTCCGATTTCAAGTTAATCCTATTAACTTCAAATCTGTTTTTCACAGTCAAATTGAAACTCTAGCTCTATATTTGAATTTCAAATCCAGCTCCTGTGTCTGCTATGAATTGAAACCTATTAACGTTATCTGTTCTTTACATCATAACTGTTCAAATGGTGCCCATAGCATGTCTTAAATTTCACTGAATAATAAAACAAAATGGGTTGCTTGGTTTGGCCACTGGGCAGCTGAGCTAAATAATTTACTAGTAGTTGCTAAGAATGCTGTATGTATGCTGAAGAGCATAGAGTAATAGTCAGCTTGCCAGTTTATAATTAGCTCTATCCTATATAGTAAATAAGGCTAACTATCAAAATGTCATTACAGCCAACAGTCCCTCATTATACAGTCTGCTCTTTGCTAAAATCTAAAGCAATAGCAAATTACTGCAGTAAATAATTTCATGCAACCATATTCTATGCCATTCATTATCTGCTAACTGAGTATCCAAGTTTGGACTCTTCATGTTAGTTTGCTTTACCAGCAGTCTGTGTAAACACTACCAGTGTGAAACTATTGAGTTTGAACGAGGGTAGAGGAGGATCACATTGCTCCCAAACATTTTTTTAGGCTTTTGCTTTTCTGCCAAACATGCTCAGCTTGTGCTCTAATTTTCTATTTGCTTTCATTTTTAAAAGACTTCCTATTTTGTCATCAAGCTGTGTTTAGTTTGGTATTTGCCCTTCAGAAGATGGATATTGCTATGCAAGAGTTATTTGACAGTTGAAACATGGTAATAATGCAATTGATAACCATTCAATAATCTGTTGAAAAATCACCTTTTGACACTGTCCAGGCCTCCAAGTGGTCGTGTGTCACTGCTTCTATAAATACGAGTTTCTAAAGTCTTGCCTGATTGTGAAGTAAACAATTGTTAATGTCACAACCTTTAGGTTGAAGAATCTAGTTTTATTTATCAGTCAAGTCAGTTGTATCTGTCGTCTTACATCTCTTGTTTGATTGTGTCTTTAAACAAGTCCAACTACTAACTTTGAACCATCAGTGTTATAGTCTACTCTCTAACAACTTTCTAGAAATAAAACAGATCAACACTGTATCGGGGGATAAAAATATTGATCATTTTTTAAGCTGTCCAAGCAAAAATTTTCATTATAAAGTTGCTAAATGTGTAAAAACAAATTGGGGCAAAAACAGTCAAAAGTATTTATCTATATCATAACACCCTACATAGGCAATGTTAGGATATTTTCAGGGTCAAACTGATAAAAATGATTAAGTTGAAATTTATTGGGTTTTGATCTAGTTTTAGTCATAGTTTTATCTCAAGAGGGTTGCTCTGCTATTATACTATTAATTTGACTGAAATCTGCCAAAGAATATAACAAATTACCCATACAATGTTACTGTTGTCATAGAAATGGTGCAAATGGATGGTATTAGTGGCCAGTTATAGTAGCCAAGACAGAAAAGCATAGCATTACGCTGTGGCGGCAGACGTCATGCAATCTGTACTCTAACCTTCATCAAACTACTTGGGCCACTAATGTAACTTGAGACAAATATCTTTTTTTGTTTTTTAAGTAAAAAGTTGTATAGTTGAAATACTCAGTATAGAGCTCAAATGGTGATTTTAGCCTACTTCATTTTTTCATTCAAGCCTTTTTCTGCTACCAGCAGTTGGTAGGCCTCAGTGTTCAGGTAGTATGCTTTTACCAACTATCACATGTTGACAACAATAAAATGTTGCCTCTACAGTTCTATGCTCAACTACATTACTAGTTACTACACAACTATATCAGACGGAAGGCCCAGTGTAATATAAATGTTGCTCAAGATAATAGTTGAGAGCACTCCTATTGCCTCTTCTGTTTCAGATATCGCTGTTATTCAAATGCTATTGCCGTCAGCAACTAATGTCCTTTATAAATTATAGACTTTTCAGCAATGCTTAACTTCGAAAATCTTTTTTATATTTAAACCCAGGTTTTTACATTCAATAGCATTGTGTGCTGTTCATCTAGCTGCTCTACAACATAAGTTATATGGCCATGTGATGGTGTAATAAAATCCTCTCTCAGTTCAGGTTACAAATTGTTGTAGCACCAGTTCGTTTATTTTGGTTTTTACTCGTAGGCTGTGAGATTTCTGGCTGCCGACTATGGTCATACTAAGGGTAATGGTGAACCGATAAGATCTCACATGACCTGTGTTTACTAAGTATTCACAGACGCACAGACAGACAGACCAAGATGCCTCCACCAGACGTGTCCCAGCGAATTAAGGAGCTGGAGGAACTGTATATCGGTGGAGTACTAAACTCTGATCACCAATCACTGAGTATAGAGACTCTGCTAGACATACTTCTAGTGCTCTTTGACGAATGTCAAGGGTCCACACTGCGTAGAGAACGAAATGTCAACGGTTTCCTTACCTACGGTACTTATCAGAGCAGCTGTTTTGCTCTAGTATGACTAATGAAACAGGTAGCTGGGTGTTCATGCCCAGTTAACACTCTTCACTTGCTGCTTGACAACTATGTATGTTAGAATGTAAAGATTTTTGTAAATTTATTCATGCAAACTCCTGGGGTTATGTAAATGATAATCTATTTGTATTAATAATTTCCTGAGCCCTTTATGTGCCACCGCCTCTACATTTGATAGCAGTGTTTGTTTTGAGATGAGAAGAGGTAACGCAATCTTATTAATCCAGCTTCAAGTTTTATTGGCATGAACTGCAAGCTCATTGTGAATGACCTATTCTATATTTTAGCTAAAAAGGTGGTGGAGAAGGTGAAACACTATCGGTTATCGAGAGACGATTTCGATACAGTGAAAATCATTGGGAAAGGTGCTTTTGGCGAGGTAGCTGTGGTTAGGGCCAAGGCCACCGGTAGAATTTATGCCATGAAAATCCTTAATAAATGGGAGATGCTGAAGCGGGCTGAGGTGCGTATATATGTGTTTGGGGAAGCCTTGGCTATCAACTAAACTCACTCAAACACTCTTGCGCTGATGTAACATTGACGAGCACAAGTCAAGGACCTGACATATAATTGGCAGGTAGTTTCTGGTTTCTCTCGCTCTTGCGTCAGATATGCCATTTTCTAGTTGAATTATTTAAATGTTGCAGACGGCTTGTTTCATGGAGGAAAGAGATGTGCTTGTGTTTGGTGACAGAAGGTGGATCACTAACCTGCACTATGCCTATCAAGATGAAAACTATTTGGTAAGGGAATTACTGGCTGAGTGAGTGAGTCCAGTAGTGAGTGACTAAGTGAGTGACATATTCAGTAGTGACTGGGGGTGTAGGTAGTCAGTGACTGGAGAAGTCAGTAGTAAGTGACTGAGTAAGTGACTAATAGAGTGAGTGACAGAGTTAGTTGTACTGAGTGAGTGAGACTATAGATATACTAATGCTGCTAACTGACTGAATAGTTCTGCTTATTGTATAACACATCAGTTAATGAACTCCTCTACTGAATACCTTTCTATATGATGGCTGTACAGCTAGCCACTTGACACACCGACTTCACCTACACAATGCTGTTATAATAGCTTAGGCCAGTGTCAGCTGTAATGCCACTGTATTAGCACAACACCAACTCTCGTGCTTCAGTAGCTACAACAGCTTATCATTTTGACTCACTAATTATTCCAATCCACTAATTGATGATGAAAAGTCATCACCGGTTAGAAACTGCTGTTGGACAGGAAACAGACAAATGCTGTTTACCTTTCACTGAGAGGGTGACTGTGCAGTCAGCACCTCTCACAGTTGATCATAAGTCTCACATTAGTGTAGCTATCATTTATCAGTTGGCAATATCATCACCGTGTAGATTTGTAGATTGTGGGGCTTGGTTCACCTAATAATAGTGGCATTGTGTACAACATAGGGGAGCATGCTGTTCTATCAGGCAGCTGTCAGGGTGCAGTCTGAATCACGTGTCAATATGACTAGTAGAGTTTACTTTCACTTCCCTCTTACTACGGCACTCCCTACTCTCCCACTCTCTACTCTCTCACTCTCTATGCTCTCTCACTCTCCCCACTCTCACTCTCCCCACTCTCACTCCCCACTCTCTACTCTGCCACTTTCTACTCACACTCTCTACTCACACTCTCTCACTCTCTACTCACACTCTTTCACTCTCTACTCACTCTAACACTCTACTCTCTCACTCTCTACTCTGCCACTCGCTACTCACACACTCAGTCACTCTCTACCCACACACTTTTACTCTTTGTTACTCACACACTGTTCTGAATTCTTATTACAAAAGTCATATAATTTACTTTTCTCCTTCAACCCAAATTGTGGCTGACTGACTGCTTGACTTTGAGTCATCACCTGGTTATGACTTACTCAACAGGTGTAGCTTGAAACTGTTATATTAAAGCTGAGTGAATGGCTGGGTGCAGTAGTCACTCTGAAAATGGGTGTTCAATGTTATACAACACTACCCACGTTATGATGTGTACATTCTTGTAATACAACCAGTACCACTATTATATTCCAAGTTAATACTATATTTAACTAGCATTCATCATACCTACTAGTAAATGTTTCTCATTTTATACTACAGTCATAGTCTTTCTGTAAAATAGACTTATTGTGACCTTATTTGTTTTTGAATAAAAACTGCCTACCCCACACATATTACAGTACTTACTGTGTATGTTACAGTACTTACTCATGTACTTACTATGTATGTTACAGTACTTACTATGTATGTTACATTATTTGCTCATGTACTTACTGTGTATATTACAGTACTTACTATGTATGTTACAGTACTTACTCATGTACTTACTGTGTATGTTACAGTACTTACTCATGTACTTACTGTGTATGTTACAGTACTTACTCATGTACTTACTGTCTATGTTACAGTACTTGCTCATGTACTTACTATGTATGTTACAGTACTTACTCATGTACTTACTATGTATGTTACAGTCCTTGCTCATGTACTTACTGTGTATGCTGCAGTACTTACTCATGTACTTACTATGTATGTTGCAGTACTTACTCATGGACTACTATGTTGGCGGAGATTTACTTACACTGCTGAGTAAGTTTGATGACAGACTGCCAGAAGACATGTGTGTCTTTTACATTGCTGAGATGGTCTGTGCTATCGACTCTCTGCATAGACTAAGATATGTTCACAGAGATATAAAGGTAGGCATACCCCCTTCTCGTAACCACTATTTTGTTCTCCAAAATTTACAGGCTATGGCTATATATGTTATTTAAAGTGTAGTCTGTTGGAGGAACACAAACCACCTACACTAATAACACAAACCAGGGTTTTGTTACATGGCTTTTGGATGGAACTGGAGACCCGCTGTGACTAAACAGGGTATCTCACTGCATTACCACTTGAACTGACCCTCAGTGAATTCCTCCCAACCACCATATCCACGCATATTCTATCCACGCTTCACTGATCATTCATATCGATTATTGGAATGTTTCACTGTTACTCACTTCCCTTTTCCCTCCCTCGGCTCAAGCTGACTGGCTATAATGGCCATTAAATTCTCATGCTGTACAAGTTGCACCGGAAAGACTGTTATGTCAGATGCTGTGTGCTGTTTATAAACACTGAATAGGTCAGCTGTGCCTGGAGAATCATTCAATGCTAAAGTCCAGTAATCTGTACGGCTGCATCGTGTAGAGTATTCAGTATCCTTCTAATAATGATTTACTTCAGATTAAGCTGCCAAATATACAAGACCAGAAGTCGCCATTCAATTCATGTTGAGAAAAAGTGACACATAAGTGACTGGGGAACACCATTTACTTTTATTCACTGTCATTACATGCTGCAATAGAAACCTGGTTACCATTTCAAAAATAATTTGACAATTGTTCGTACCAATTAGTTGGAACTTAAGTTTGAAAGCGAATTTAGCTAAATCTTTATTTTGGTTAGAGCTTCAGGTGTGTAGACTTGGGGCATCATCATACAATATACCTGCATGTAACTGTAAACTGTGAGTTTAGCCCCCACAGTGTCCACAGTGTGTGGTGAGCTGCATTAGCTGCTGTGGAATGAACATTCAGTGAACTGAAGCAGTCTTGAGCAGCCAGTTTATCATAACAACTAAAATAATAGACACTAAATTCCTGCTGTTTAATTGGCTTATTGCCCAACAATAAGTAAAATATGTACATCAGCTCTGCCTCAATTGCTAGTTTATATTGGCTCTAACTTTTACTATCATATACTAGTACTGCTAACTTACTCTATCATATACTAGTACTGCTAACTTACACTATCATATACTAGTACTGCTAACTTACTCTATCATATACTAGTACTGCTAACTTACACTATCATATACTAGTACTGCTAACTTACACTATCATATACTAGTACTGCTAACTTACACTATCATATACTAGTACTGCTAACTTACACTATCATATACTAGTACTGCTAACTTACAAGAAACTAGCAATACAACTGTTGATTCACAGAGCTTTAGCTGATGCTGCATACAAAATCATTGGACTGATTCATGCCAGTATATTGCAGCACTTGATGTCACACTTCAAGCCACGTTTTACAACTCTGATATCATTTCTCAACACTTGTTGCACCTGATTAAAACTATGTTATTTATAAGTTTAGTGTACTGCCAAATGTCCATGTGAACTTTGTTGACCTTGTTTACTGGAATGTGAACCCCAGAAAGAAGAAGAAGGAATTTATAGTTACATAATACAGTGCTCCCTCCATATCTCACGAAATTCCATAGGTCACTAGAAGGACTTGGAACCGTTTTGTGACTTATTTGTGTGTATAGGGACGAAATGGCCGTAGTTAATAGATTCATGAATTAAATATGGTATTTTACAATGTAACGACTAGAAGACTAGAAGTTTCAGGGCCCGAAGCTTAGTGAGATATGGAAGGAGCATTCTATAGCTCATTTATATGGTTTATTTCTCTCCTTTGTGCCCAGTACCTGGTGATGATATGTGGAATAACTCGTGTGTATGCTTGTAGCCTGACAATGTCCTCATCGATAAATCTGGTCACATAGTTCTCGCTGACTTTGGAAGCTGCCTCAAGCTGAAAGATGACGGGACGATACAGTCTAAAGTTGCTGTCGGAACTCCAGACTACATTTCTCCTGAGATTCTGAGGGTGAGTTTCTACTGAGTGTACACGACTCCTTCTCCTCACTGGTCACTAACTGTCTCAATCATGTTTTGAAAACTTCCCTCTACACTGCAGCTTCTTTATTGTTCAAGAAAGGTGATTCTGATTTTGTTTTATTGTTGATGTAAAGGGAAAAAGTTATTTTTAAATTTGTTTGGCGTTAAAATGCCTTAGCAAATTTTTGGAATGGTATTTTTGTTGGTTTGTGATGTTCTCAGAGCTGACTCTGTGCTTACCTAGCTGTAGCTGTGGACTAAACCCCTTGTCACCCATGTCATGGCTCAATCCGTGTTGCTGGCTCAACTATAGCTGATAAGCTGTCATAAACTTTATCTAGAAATTAATCATTTGGGTAAATAGTGATAATTTGTAATCACTGGGTTAATTGGCAGTCGAAGGTGCCTTGGGAGTTATTTTTATAACTAATGTTGTTATTTATAATTAACTTTGCCTCCCTCCTTGCTTGTTTACTGCTCAGACTATAAGGAATAAGTTTTTGTTGACTGACTACATCCTATAAATAAGTAAGTTACTGTTTTCTAATCACCCAACAGATATTTCACCTGCTAGTCACCAACTCACAAGTGTCTAAACTTCCTCCACTAGGTCACCTTTCTCTCTTCTCTTTACATCACAATAATCAAATGCTGACCAAACATGTTCAGCATAGACTTGCTGCCGAATGCTACCTGTATTACCCCCACCCTGGTTGAGTAGTCGTTAGTAGCTAATACGCTGTGTGTTGCAGGCTATGGAGGATGGCCATGGGATATACGGGAAGGAGTGTGACTGGTGGTCACTAGGTATATGCATGTACGAGATGCTGTATGGCGTCACCCCCTTCTACGCCGAGTCCCTTGTGGAAACATATGGCAAGATTATGGACCATAAGGTGGGTGTGACTGTTCCCTCCAGTAAACATTATCAGTATAACAGGAGACACATTTGGAAAGCCTGTGGTCTACAAACTTTTTGCCCATGGTCATTTTTTTATATCAAGTGAATTTAGCTATTCCTCTGCTCCTGCAGCTGATATGGCATGCAGTTTGACACTCTGAATTAGTAGCTCTGCATTCAGTGAACTGTGGGCCAGTTTCCACTATGCCTGTCAGCAGTGACATCATTGCAACTGGCTTCAGCGAATTTCTGCTGATTATCTCGGGCCATAAACTAATTATGCTGCATGCAGACACTTCTGTGCTGCGTTTCTGATCAGCTTGTTCAACTAGTGAGCCCCTAACAGTAATTGCTGTTTGATAAAACACTGCATTACACAACCTGATCATTAGGATAATAAAATAGCAATCTGCAACTGTAATCACTGTAGAACTGCTTAGTAACAAAGTAGTAACTGATGGAATTATACATACATACATGTGTGAGTGAACAGTCATTAGATAAGGTTTTTTAGAGGGAATCTTTGTTCTATCAGATTGGATTATTGATCTGTAATTTATGAGTAGTCAGTGTGTTTAGGCAGCTGCATTTCCAGCCACTGCAGAGCTCTAACTAGTATAACCGCTGCTGAGAAGATTAAATGTAAAATAAGGAGTTCTTACATCTCTGCATATCTACCAAGTTATTACTAGTTCCACAATAATGTCGGTGAAGTGGTTGATTAGCCAGTCAGCAATTCCATGATTAGTCATGTTCAGTTGGCTGAAACCTCTCTAGGATGTAGGTCAGCAGAAAAATATGTATTTATGTATATAATGTGTAAGTGAGATAGAACTGTGTAGGTGTGTGTAGTATGTAGGTGTATGTAGTGTGTAGGTGTATGTAATGTGTACGTGTATGTAGTAAGTAGGTGTATGTAGTGTGTAGGTGATCTCAGGTTAGCATGTGCTCTACAACCACTGGTGTTTCTCAGGAGGGGTTGTTTGACTTCCCTAATGATGACTCTATTGGTGAGGAAGCTAAAGATTTGATGAGGAGACTCATCTGCAGTCGCAAGGTCCGGTTTGGACAGAATGGCATTGACGACTTCAAGTCCCACCCTTTCTTCAGGTCCATAGACTGGGACAATCTGCAGGGAGCCGAACCCCCTTTCATACCCGAGGTCGTAGATGATGCCGACACGAGCAACTTTGACGTAGAGGATGAGGAGTACACCATCAGGGTGAGTGTTGAGAGTTGCCTTCATGTCTACTGGCATATCTGCAGTGACAACTGGTTGCCGTGCTGTTTCTACTGGAGGCTGGCTCTAGGCATAACTCATGTAATTCTCATGACTAGTTACTTCGTACTGAACACATTTTTCCTGCTTGCTTCAAGGAAAACCTCGCACTCGATGTGTTCTTGCCTCAGATGTGTATATTTTTTGTCCGTTTTGTTTTCCCAGGAGGCAGCCCCTCCCACCAATCACTCAGCATTCTCCGGTCACCACTTGCCGTTTGTGGGTTTCACATTCAGCAAAGACTGCGCCCTTTCTGACGTGGCGGTGCTGAAGAACTTCTCGGAGGCCGAGGGTGCTGCCGATGAGGTTGACTCGCTCACTGCCAGGGCGTACGAGAAAAGAATACTCAAGTTAGAGCAGGAGAACAAAGAAACTTCTAGAAAGTTGAAAGGTGAGCTCACACACCGTAGAAGTAGCAGCCGTTCATTCTCTCTACGGCTTCTATCTGTGACCATAAAATTAAATTATTTGTTAAAATGTTCCACTTGGTCTCATATTATAGAATTTTCTCATATCTATGTTGCTGCAAAATTGCATATTGTTTAATTCTTTTTGCTCTACCTTTTCAGAGGCAAATAATACTATACAGTCGATTCACCACAAAGGTGGGGCCATAGCACTAACCACCCCGTCTGATGATGTAGCGAATCTGCAGAAAGAGGTGGGCGAGTTGAGAGAGCGGGTTGCCGACTTGCAGAGTGATAAAATGCTGATAGAAGAGGAACTAAAGGAGGCTCAGGCAGGCAGAGACGAAGTGGAGGTCAAGTCAGCTAAGGTACACGTGCAAGCCCACCCACAACCTATACTGAACTTTCTAGAATCTAGACTAACTTTTGCCAAATCTTGATGCAGGTCTTGCGTCTGCTCTTACTCAATAATGCTGCTGCCTTATGAATATTCGTAGGTCAGCGACGCATAATCTATGCTGTACAACTAGTTAATTCCTCTGTGTGTCTAACTATGCTTACAGTTGAGTAAACTCTTTGATATCAGTTAGTGAGTTGAATAGCCTGGCTTCTGTTGCATATCTGTTTAGAGCAGCGGGTGTGGCCTCCCTCTGTTAATTTGTGGCTGTAATCTGCAGGTGCTACAACTGGAAAAGAATAACAAAACAATTAATAAGGAGTTGTCCGATCTTAAATCTGAAGTAGACAGTCAGCAGGCAAAGATAAGGCAGCAGACGAAGGAGCTGAAGGATGCTGTCACGGCTAAGAAGTTCGCTATGGAAGAGTTCACTCAGCTAAATGAGAAAGTAAGATTTTACAGAATTGCTCCAATCACAGTCTTATATTTTCTCTGTGGTAATTAGTAGAATGCTCTATCAGTTTTTCGTATGCCAAAAGCTCCCTCGATTCTTGCAACTTTAGTGTGCGCCGGATGAGCCAGACTACGTACTACCTCAGCAGGTGACGCTTGTTATGAGGAGTTGTCTTTCCTCTGAGAATGTACTATACTTTCGCACATTCTTAACAGACTTGTGTTGTTGAAGTTGCTGGTGGTGCTATAATTTTGCCTACATTAACTTGTTGAGCTGCACATCTGGCGAATGGTTTTTAGATTCCAAAGTGTGAAGCTCAAAGCAATGCATGAAGTCATGTTAGGCTTGTTAGGCATCTATAGTGGATATTGGTCTCGTCAGAAGTTGCTTTGTCTATTGACTGGAATAAATCTGGTCAACTCTAGACTTCTGTCTGCTCTGCATCATGCCATTATTAACGTTTGTCTTGCAGTTTGCCGATATTCGGTCACAGAAACAAAAGCTGAGCAGACAACTCCGAGAAAGGGAAGAAGAATTGGAAGACATAAAGCAAAAACATTTTACTATGAAGACAGAGTCGAGAAATAATGAGAAATTAAACCGGGAGGTGTGTGTTATGGAGTTTAGTCAAAATAGAGTTACAAATTTCCAGTACATCGCATTTTCTACTGCCACCAGCTAAATTGCTTGCCTTAATAATGGTTTATCTGATGGAGTTATCTTTTCTTGCATTTCATGAAGCGTATCAAATTGCAGTTACAAGCCAAGGTGGAAGAAGCCGACTCCAACATTGCCAAACAAATAAAACTCAGGGAACGCGCGGAGAATTACTCGAAGGAGCTGGAGACAGAGCTCGAGTCTGCGAGACAAACTCAAAGGGCTAATGTCTCTACTGTGTCTTCACTGGACAATTCAGCCGAACTGCAGAGACTTAAGCAGGAGCTCGAGAATGTTAGACTTGAGTAAGTTATTGAGTTAGACTTGAGTAAGTTATTGAGTTAGACTTGAGTAGGTTATTGAGTTTGACTTGGTGAGTTATTGAGTTTGACTTGGTGAGTTATTAAGTTTGACTTGGTGAGTTATTGAGTTTGACTTGGTGAGTTAGACTTGAGAGACTTAGTTTGTTTACTTTGTACCTCATGGTGTTCTGGTTGTCTAGGTACGATGAGCAGCTTGAGATTGCTAGTCACAAGTACAGGAAAGAAGTGAAGGACCTCAACTATCAGCTCCAGGAAGCAGAATCCAGAATTGGTGACATGCAGGAGCAGGTACTGTGGATCGAATACTATACTAGTCAACAGGTGTCATATAGCAACATTTGCTTTGTGTTGCATGCTACCTTTCCTTGTACACCAAAATATAAGGTCACACAGTGTCACCTATAGTATGGCTAGTAGTTGGGCAACATAGAGAGTATATGTAGGTGTTGCTGTATGATGTTTCATCCACACAAATATCCATTGTAAGCAATACATGAATTTCTAAAGCAGGTGTGTAGCTGTATAGTTTAGGTGTTGTACGTTCCACATTGTTTCAGGTGACGACACTACGTAGCAGGTTGAGAGCAGGCGAGACTGCAAACTCCGCGGAAGAGAGTGAGCTGGTGAAGGAGGTGAAGGCGGACAGCGAGAAGGAGCGTCTTGTCCTTGAATCTCAAAATGACACTCTAACTCAAGAGATTTCACAGCTCAAGAATTATGTCAATGAACTTCAGGTAAGCTGGAAGTTATTATTTGTTGCACTCCTGTCTGTTCAAAGGGGAGGAGATGTTCGAAGGAGGGGGGAGGTGTGAATAAAATGTTGCATATTGTAATGTAAGGACGACCAAGTCTCTGATGGTTTAGTAGTATTTCACCCTCGACGTTGTGTTGTAGAGCACCAATAAGAGATTACAGGAGGAGCTGGACACCCTCTCGGCTGGCGAAACTGTCGCCAACTGGGAGACTCAGATATCCGACATCATACAATGGTGAGTAGACCAGGTAGTTTAGCACATGTCTGAGTCACCACTTAGAGGCTGAGTAATCTAGGGGTGAGTGGCAGTACAGGGATGCTGCTGGTAGGCAGGTGCATGTGCACCGCTGCCAAATCCTTCTAGTTGCTTTTCTATTCATCAGTTCTTGAAAGGACATATATTTTGACACTCGGTTGCTGACTGGTTATATGCAACGCTTTTATTGACCTAACAAGTGACATTGTCATTCTCTGAGTGATGGTTTTTGTGTGGCCTCACTTCTGCCTGTCCCCTTTACAGGGTGGCTGATGAGAAAGACGCGAGAGGCTACTTGCAGGCTCTCGCCAATAAAATGTCGGAGGAGCTGGAGACGCTGAAGTCAACCAGTGTCGGAGCAAACAGTCAGAGGTGGCAAGCCCGGCGCTCACAGAGGCTGGACAAGATGGAGTTGCTCAACCTCCAGTCGAGGTTAGTCTGTGTGATTACAAGTATTGCTTATAGCTGAGTACTTGTTGTGTAATCACAGACTTAGGTAGTAACTTATGATGGAATGTTGGTGAGTGTTGGTGACTTACTAAGTCTCTCCAATGTGCTGGCTAGCTGTCCTCTGTTATATTCTGCTCTCATTCTACTAAGTCAGTCTATTTGGAGTTATTGCTCCATGTTGCCCCTCACCGCCTTTGTCTATGTCTCAGCCTGAAGAGTGAGATTGAAGCCAAGCAGCTCATCTCTGAACAGCTGAGCCAGGCCAAACAAGCACAGGTGGAAACGGAGCAGAAGCTGAGCAAAGAACGTCTCGCGTCCTTATCTTATAAGGAGGAAGTCGAGCAACTTAAGCAGAAGCTGGAAGAACTGGAGTCTAGAAAGACCATTAACAGCACCAAAGGTGAGTAGAGTAACATGGCACCTGCTGGTACCAGATAGGTGGCACCTGTTAGTACTATGACAGGGCACTTGCCATATTAGGTAAAAGAGCAATGTTCTATTATTAGCTGCATCACTCATTGTTAAATCATAAAATGAAACTTTGTAGATGAGAATGCTGTGCTGGAGCCTCAGCTATCCTTTATGTCTCTTATCAACAAAGAGATGGTGAGTCTGTTGAATCCATTCTATTGGCTTCACCTACGACCAGCTATTTTATGTACATGAATACCATTCCTTTTCCTTATTCAATTCTGCGCACCCTCCTAGTTTGCTAAAAGCTTTTGCTGCATATTGACTATTGGTTGATGATTGAGTGACAGCCAGCTGGTAGTGACGGCCAGTTCGTGGTGACAGCCAGTTGGTGGTGGCTGAGTAGGTCCTAGCATGACTCACCTGTTTAGTTATAAAATTATTTTGTTTTTGGAATGTTTTTATCTCTTGCATTGTGATTGTCTGTCTGTCTGTTAGTCGTCCAATATAAACATACCAAACCCAGCCGAGCTGTTCGGCGAGGAGGATGTAGACAGCGCTCCGATGGCGAATGGCACGCCTCACCCAGTCTCCATCTCAGGGGCTTCCTCTGGGTCAGCAAGGTCCAGCTTCAGGTCCCCGTCTGTGAACTCTTCTCTACAGGCAGGGGCAGTGTCTTCTCGTCCCGCTAATACTTATGAGAACACACCGGTCTCGCCATCCCTACTGCCTGTTGGAGCGAATATAGTGAGTGGTAGTTTGGTTTATGGTAACGTGTGTCGTGTGATTAGGCTAGGCATGTTGAGTTGATAAGTCTAGAAGTACAGCCAGTTACATGTGCGGTTTGTGTGCTTCACCAACCCAACTCTGGTATCATTTGCATGCTTTTATCTATTAGTTTGCCATTCATGAGCCTGCAGATTCTAGTCCTAGTTGATGACTAAATGTAGCCTGAGTTCTGTATATGTAGGGTGATAAAGGACGGTCTACAGGTGGCAAAGTCAACACTCTGCCCACCATCTCCGTTGACAGGAGCTACACGGAGCCTCAAGTCCACAACTTTCGAGTCACAACTTTCAACCTGCCTATGAAATGCCACCACTGCACCTCGCTGATGGTTGGCCTCAACCGACAAGGTAAGTATTGTTCTCTCTCCACCGTTTTCCTGTTACCGTCGTATTAGGTTACCTGGGGTAAAATTTCAGTTTGATTTTAGTCTATTTATCCATTCAAAATTCAATATTTCACTATAATGGCAAGATTTAGACCGAGAAAAAAATCATATATGATAAAGTATTATTCACATCCATGTGAAATATGAGAGCTCATGCGTTTAGTCATGTGACTATTGATGGCGCACCAAGCTGGCTTCTCCTTCAGAATTATTGAACCCTTTTATTAGATTGCAATTATATTAAAATTAATTTTGGTTTTATCAACTTTACTTAATGTTGAAGTTAATAAAAAGTGTTATCGAGCTGCTGTGCAGTTTGGGTCAGTGTTTTCCTCTGATATTCACTATGTAAGTCACAGCTGACTTATGATGCTGTCTCCCACAGGGACTGTTTGTGAGACGTGTAAGTACACGTGCCACGTCGGCTGCAAGGATAAGGCACCTGCTGTCTGTCCTGTACCAGCTGACCAAACCAAAAGACCCTTGGGGATTGACCCTCACAAGGGCATAGGAACTGCGTACGAGGGCTTTGTAAAAGTAAGTCACCCACCAATATCTTGACATTGTTGTGCCACATCACATTCTGCATCTCTGCTGGTTGGTTGTTACACCGTTACCATCTTCTACTGTATAACTACAGGTACCTCGGGTTGGTGGCATCAAGAAAGGCTGGGTGAAGCAGTTTGTGGTGGTATGCGATTTCAAGCTCTTCCTCTATGACATCAGAGAAGAGAGGAACAACGTGACCGCTAGTATTGTAGTCAACCAAGTGCTTGACATGAGGTGTGTATTTACTAGCTCTCTACTGCTGCCGAATGCGTCACTGCTGCCTGTGTATTTAGACTCTGTATAACACCAGCAAGCTCTCCACTAGCAGCCACTCTCTGTTCATCACCAGCATGTCACTGGGGCCGCCCAAACTCTACCTGGTTTATCAACTTGCACAATATTTCCTTCACCGCGATTCGTGATCTTCCGTTTCACTCCGAAATCTTGAGTTGTCATAGCCATGGGCAGATTTGGATCACTGCCAACTGTTTGGGTGGCCCCGAGCTACCTGCACATATATGTGTCTTTATAACCAAGTTTATGGGTTATTTCCTACGTTGCGGTGGTCTCAAGCTGATAACCCGCCAGAAGTCCTCACTTCCCTTTGTGTCTCGTTTATCGGTTATGTAACAAATCCATGATCTTTCTTTGGTTTCCTAACAGAAGCATTCCTCGTCCAATGGGCGCAGAGAGACCTCGGCGCTGTCGCTCTTTGCCTTGCCTCATGACGGTGCTGTCTAAGCAAGGTCAAAGGCGGGGCCGTAGCGTTCCCCCTCCCACCAGCAGGTGATTTTGGTTATAATGTATGTGCCACTGCTATAACATTAAGCTGGATAACCCACTTTTGTTGTCTTCTCCTACTTTGTGCTATTTTTAGTTTTCTTGTTTCTATACTAGTTGCGAGAGAGAGCTCATAGCTGACCATCGCTTCTCTATGAATATATACTCTTTTCTCTGTGTCTTTTTATGTTGGACTTTTACAATCAATATTTGAAGTTGTCACCTCTTTATTAGCTTACACACTCCACTTGCCTACAGAAGTGAACACTTGTTGCCACTCAGTTGCTTGTCCTGTCCTAGAACTTCTAGATGTGCAGTATATACAGTGTACTTTGTGTCCTAGATATATGCAGTTTACATCATGTCTTAAATGAGTACATACAGTATGTACAGTGTACATCATGTTCTAGCTGCGTACGTACAGTATGTGTAGATACAGTATGTACAGTGTGTGTCACGTTGTGTAACTAACCACTAAGCCTGCTGCTATACTACAGTTATTGTACTGTCACCAGTGAATATATTGTATTGTGTGTTCATAGTGTGTCCATTGATTGTATTGCTATACAGTCACATACTCTCTGCAGCTTCCCACCAGTTGAAGCTGATATGTATGCTAGTAGAAATCATTTACATCATAAATGTGTTAATTGATTGTTGCAAATCGTTTTAACTTTGCTAATCCGTTTAATAGTAAAGTTTCACAACCTATTTTAGTTGAGTTGGAGCTTCTAGAATGTTGCCTCTGTTCTCTCAAGGCTTATGCAATGAGAATGTAGTCTATATTTCTAGTATTGTTGACAACTTGAATGATTTTGGTTGTAGAGATGATGATTTCTCAGTCAGTTCAGTGCTTGAACTGGACGTCATACACGCCAGCAAGAAAGACATCCCTTGCATATTTAAGGTTAGTGCTGTTGGTGTCTGACATGCATAGATTTTGATACAAATGTTCATGGGATGCCCATCTGCTCTCACTGTTTTATTTCTGTACTGATTTGCTAACCAATTCTTAGGTTACTCCACATCAGACATCTTATTGGTTACATTTAGACATCATTACTGATGTGCTACTATGTACTCTAAGCACTAACTACACCAACATGCCGCACATTTCTCTGCTGTTAATTCACACTGGACGTGCCTCTGTAGGTCACGACCTCTCAGCTCACTGAGCCGGGCACCAAGCACTCTGTGCTCATGCTCGCTGACTCGCCACAGGAAAAACAGCGGTGGGTTGGCGCCCTCACTGAGCTCCACAAAATACTTAAGAAGAACGATTTGCCAAACTTAGCTTCGTACCAATGCAAAGAGCTGTACGACAGCTCGCTGTTGCTGCTTAAGAACCCCCATTCTGCTTGTATTTATGGTGAGTGACGTGTGCAGCAGACATCTGAGTTACATAATATACCTGTCTCAGTGATTCTGTTGGTGCCACACAGAAACAGTATTTCAAAATGTTGCTAGTCATTATATGCTGTGTCTATTTTATAGTGTGTCTATTCTATAGAGTGTATTATATGCTGTGTCTATTCTATGCTGTGTCTATTCTATAGTGTGTCTATTCTATGCTGTGTCTATTCTAAAGTGTGTCTATTCTATGATGTATAAGCATTCAGTTCTTAAATTCAGTAAATAGTATCCTGTTGTATGAACTGCTAACTAGACTTGCTGATTGTAGATAAAGAAAGAATGCTATTAGGCACTGAGGATGGGCTTCATATAGTGGAAACAGGCCGAGATGGTACGTACTGGCTACACTACATACACACATTATATAACATTGCAACACGCGTTAACTCTGTTCATACATTATATGTGTGTTGTCAAGTATGACGCGTATTTCCTCTAATACTGTGGTCACTGTACAGTTTGAATTCTTCAGAGATTGCCAGAGTATTTGGAGAGAAGAAGCCGGTCTACACTGTACAGTTGATACCCAGTGAGCAACTTGTTCTGATTGTCAGCGGGAGACAGCGACATGTCCGTCTCGTCCCCTACCTCGCACTAGAAGGTATGTACAGAACTCTGTCTATGATCTGATATCCTGTGAAGCCATGCTACCCCGCTTTCTCCTCCTTATCACTCCACCAGAGAACTTAATAGGAATTAGTTCTACTCATTGGATACGTAGTGTTGTCACCATGTTATTGAATGTTGGCGCCAGTCGATTACTTCAAAATTTCAAGCCATGTATGACTTGCTTTTTCCTTGATGCCAAAATCTATTATCCTCCTTGTGTAGTAGTCATTCTGGAAAATCAATTGATTGTCAGTTGAGATGCAGGTGGTTGCAGGTGTCATGTGAGTATTATATGACATGTGTGTGCAGGTCGAGAGATAGAAGGAGTGAAGGTGGCAGACAGCAAGGGTTGTACGACCACCTGCGTCGGCCTCATACGTCAGGGGAGCAGCTCATGTCTCTGTGTTGCTGTCAAACGAACTGTACAGATCTATGAGTTGACAAGAACAAGGCTGCGGCACAGGTACTTCCTGCCTCTTAATACCTTGTGTTGGACCATGCTGTGTAACAGCTAGCTTCACAGCTTATAATGCAAATTATAGTATCGTCAGACTGCCTGAACATGTTCAAATATCTTTAGCCTCACCTGTAAATAGATTTGAAGCATCTAAACTCAGCACAGCTTGGTTTGTTCTAACTTTGCACAAGTGCTGCAGCTGTAGACACATATTAGTGGTAGGCGTGCATACATTAGAAGTAATATCTAAGGCGGGTGTAGTATCCCAGCCATCAGCATACACGTGTAGTATATGATCTGTATCCTATTATATTCTATCTGCACAATATCTCTCTCTTCCTCTCTATCTGTAGAATGAGACATCTGATATGGTAGGTCATATCATAGTTCCACATTCCTCTCTCTCTCTCACCCGCCTCTCTGAACATTGGGTCAGACATGCACACATCGTGTGTCTATCACATGGCTTTCATGTGTAGCCAAAAGTTCTAGTCTCTTTACATGCTTCAATTGAATATGATCTGAGAAAGTTAAGGTTATCTTGCAGTCAATTCAATGACTCAGTATAAACTAGTTCAGTCAAATAGACACCCAGATAATGATGTCTGTTACATTCATTCTGTAATCATTGTAAGAAACCAAACTCTAATGTCATCTATTGAACGTTGCGTTTAGTTCTTTGTGTAAGGCATTTGAGAACTGATGAGATAAAGTTTGTTGACTAAAATGATTAGTTGCATCTTTTTGTACTATTTATTTTTTAATTTTGTTCTGTTATGTTCTGTTCCCATGGTTGTGTTCTGTGCGGTGATGAAGTTGAGGTTTTATCAGTCAACAAAGTGTTGCATATAGTCGATGTCCACTACTCTAAATGATGCTTATTACGTACCAGGGCATCGCCACTCATACTAGCAATGTGTTGTAGGAAAGTTAAGGACATTCAAGTACCCGGACAAATACAATATTTATCTCTAACAAATGAAAGGTTGATTGTTGGCTACCCATCTGTGTTTGCTCTCTACACCGTGCAAGGCTCTGGAGCACCTCTCGGTACATAAAGTCTATATATGCAGAGTTATCCACTCTTGTATTATTCACCACATGGTGTTTGAAGTTGTCTACTCCTGCTCTCTACTCTTTTCAGCTCTAATAAACAATGAGGACCAGTCTCTCAGCTTCCTAATGCAGGCGCCAATGGAAGCCATGTGTGCCATTGAAGTGTCTGACAAGGAGTTCCTTCTGGTCTTTGCTAGCCTAGCTGTCTATGTTGACACCAGGGGGCGCCGCTCTCGCGCCCATGAGATTATGTGGCCCAGTGTCCCGGACTGTGTCAGTAAGTGTTCACACAATTCATATCTGCATGCTTGCTAGTTTGCCACTTGCACTCTTTAGTGTGGAAGGAGCTACACTCATTTCTCTATCATATAATAACTACAAGCCAAGTGTGACATTGTGTCACGAGATATGCTATATCTGTCTCACCCGTCCAGTATCACTTGATATTACTCGTATTGTATTTTCTTTATTACACTCCCTGGTCTACCTCATCTGTATACTGTATTCTCTATATTACACTCCCTCATCTGTATACTGTATTCTCTATATTGCACTACCTCATCTGTATACTGTATTCTCTATATTACACTCCCTCATCTGTATACTGTATTCTCTATATTACACTCCCTCATCTGTATACTGTATTCTCTATATTACACTCCCTCATCTGTATAGTGTATACTGTATTCTATATATTATATTCTATTACAGCCTACATTGAACCCCATCTTCTCTGTTACTCCGAGGAAGCCATCTACGTGTTTAACTGCCAGACATCTGAGTGGGTGCAGACTATCTGCCTCAAGAAGCCACGCCCACTCAGTGCAGACGGCTCTCTCAGCTTTGCGTTTGTCAGCGACGAGCCGCGTCTTATTTATATCAAGCCAAAAACTGGTGAGACTGCAGAGTTATCTCTCTCACTGTTAGTCAGTATTGCTCACTGTTAGTTCGTATTAGTCACTGTTAGTCCGTATTAGTCACTGTTGGTCAGTATTGCTCACTGTATAGTTTCATTAATTATTTAAGTTCACACACAGCCCTGTTTGTAAAAACGGTGTTTTTATTTGATATCTGAATTGTTGGTTAGACTTCCTCCCTATACGGCATATATGTTTGCTCAATCTGCAGATGCAGATGTAATAATCTGTTGACTGAGCAGTTCAGTTTCATTAGACATGTTGGTTTGGACTTTTCTGTGTGTTGCTAGTTGAAGACAAGATCAACCTGCCAAACCAGCAAATGAAAGGAAAGAGGAAGTTTGCTATAAAAACTGTTTCAGAGCAAGCTCGAAACAATGTGGCCGCGTAAGTCTTCTTACATTGTGTGTACTGTGTAATGTGGAGCATTTAATGTATAATATGTAATATATAATGTATAGTATGTAGTGTATAGTATGTAGCGTATAGTATATAGTGTATACAAAGTATGTACTATATGGTATGTAGTATATTGTAGACGTATAACAGCCCTGCTCTATAAACACACATGATTTAGAAAGTTATATTTTATTCTAGAACTGACAGAAGATCAAAATTAATTTCGGGTCCAACAAATTTCTCTCACGTTGAACACATGGGGCCTCATCAAGGCATGCAGGTGCTGATTGACCTGCCGCAAGCTCAAGCCAAGGCAGCCGGCAACCGTCACAGCTTAGCTGTCGGTCCTGCTGTGACTTCCGGCAGCAATTCTCTTAGGGTTCAGAATGGCCCAGGTGAGTTGTAATCACTCTTTCATGATATACTCGTGTCTGTCTGTTACCCCATCATATTATACTCGTCTGTCTGGTACCTCATCATGATATACTCGTGTCTTGTCTGTTACCTCATCATAATATACTCGTGTCTGTCTGTTACCTCATCATAATCTACTCGTGTCTGTCTGTTACCTCATCATGATATACTCGTGTCTGTCTGTTACCTCATCATATTATACTCGTGTCTGTCTATTACCTCATCATATTATACTCGTGTCTGTCTGTTACCTCATCATATTATACTCGTGTCTGTCTATTACCTCATCATATTATACTCGTGTCTGTCTGTTACCTCATCATAATATACTCGTGTCTGTCTGTTACCTCATCATAATATACTCGTGTCTGTCTATTACCTCATCATATTATACTCGTGTCTGTCTATTACCTCATCATAATATACTCGTGTCTGTCTGTTACCTCATCATGATATACTCGTGTCTGTCTGTTACCTCATCATAATATACTCGTGTCTGTCTGTTACCTCATCATAATATACTCGTGTCTGTCTGTTACCTCATCATGATATACTCGTGTCTGTCTGTTACCTCATCATATTATACTCGTGTCTGTCTGTTACCTCATCATAATATACTCATGTCTGTCTGTTACAGGACTTCTTGCTTCTGGCAATTCTCGCTCTCATTCAGGCCTAAGAGACCGGCCCACGTCCTACTCTTATGGTTACCACGAATCCTCATCCAGTTTAGACAATTCTTCGGGACGTAATACTGGCAACGCCAACCCCAGCATAACAGAGGTTTGTTTTTTCTGCAGTGTGTGTTGATAACCGACAAAGCATTCTAAGCTGAACTTTTGTAGCGGGAATATGAAGAGCAGATGAACTAGTTTTCCTGAATTTTAAACTTTTGTGTTTTGCCATTGAATTTTGAGTATTTTTGAACAAGATAAACATTCATTAGTATTTATGTCTACTGGAAGAATGATGATTTGTGTTCACCGCTTTTCCATATTTATATGTTGCAACCAGCACTCTATGTCACACAACCATCACCGCTATTATGCAATCATAGCTTTTCTGTGTCACTAAGCACTGTTGTGTGAGAGTTGTGAACAAGTAAGCTGCACTCTATTGTCACTACAGATAACCTTTGTTCTTCCCAAATTATACTTTTAGTATTATAATAGTATAACCAAATTTATTTTATCAGAATAAGTTGATTATTCCAAGCAAGTGCTTTTTATGATTTTGGCAGAGATTGTAGTGCCATAAGTGTTGCCCGACTCTTCAAAAGGGTTCTGTTTGATCACAGCACATATCAACTAAACACAGTTCCATCTCGCATCTTCATGCGGCTTTGGTCCCAACAGATTGCCCGCTTACATTGCGCTTCCTAAAGTTTCGCCGGCCCGCCCTTGGCAGGCTAGTCAAGTGTTTTCCTCCATTATTTAGGTAGCGAGACAGGACTTTGAAACCGACGTCTGGATAGTCTGAACTCGGCATTCTTCTGCCTGCCAGCCAATGTTAGTCTGATTTCTACACCCCATTCATTCACCTTGTAGTTGAGTGGTGTTTTACCCATCCCGTTACGTCCTCACGCCTAATAATGGCATGGCTTTGTGTATTCACTGCATGACTTGCTTGACTCGGCTTGTATTCTACTAAGGTTCAATGGGACGCTTCATTTCTGTATTGTCAGCTGCACGGGGCTCAGTCTATTTTTATTGGTTCCTTACTGTGATTGGTTGTATCAGCAGAATGAAGACTCTGTCTGGGAGCAGCCACTCCTCCACCACCATCACTCTAGTTCCCCGGCATCCCTCTCTGATGTGGACTTCTCTTTTTCTTTTGATTCAGTTGATGGAGGGTTTGTATCTGTGATGTCCATCTTCCATTTTTCATTGTACAGATCTAAGTTGATATCAGTTTGTTTACGTGGTTGCTGGGCTGCATTTTCTGTCTGTTTCCTGTCTACCCAGCAGATGTTTGTGGTACTGCAGTGAGAAGCGAGATTCATCCTCTCCTGATTGTATTTGCCTTTGACTGGTCACACCTTTCCGCTTCAGTGTCGAGCTCCTGGGCTCTTGTAGGTCGCTTTGCAACTTGTTTTTCAATTCGTGATTTTGCCCTAAATATTAGTCTGATTGGATATATCTTAATGAATGAGTTATTTTGTTCAGCTTTTAGGTTTTTGTGAGCAAAGTTTTCAGTTGTCATGCTGTGGTGTAGTGTTGTGCTATGTGGTGTTGTCTCTTTGAAATATTCTTCTGACCTAACACCACATAGTAATGTAGTGGGACTTCTACACCGATCAACTAATCCACAATAACTTGTACTAATGGTCCACTCTGGCATAACATGTTGCTTGCTTTCCACAACTACTAGTACTAGCAGCTACTTGGTGACACTAGATACACAGTACTAGCAGCTACTTGGTGACACTAGGGATACAGTACTAGCAGCTACTGGGTGACACTAGGGACACAGTACTAGCAGGTACTGGGTGACACTAGGGACACAGTACTAGCAGCTACTGGGTGACACTAGGACACAGTACTAGCAGCTACTGGGTGACACTAGATACACAGCACTAGCAGCTACTGGGTGACACTAGATACACAGTACTAGCAGCTACTTGGTGACACTAGGGACACAGTACTAGCAGGTACTGGGTGACACTAGGGACACAGTACTAGCAGCTACTTGGTGACACTAGGGACACAGTACTAGCAGGTACTGGGTGACACTAGGGACACAGTACTAGCAGCTTCTCTAACAGCGGTGCTGGTATAATGGTTGAAGCAGATTTTGTTAGCCTTTCTGATGTACTTTTGTTGTCAATGTTTGTAGAAGTGCAGTAGTGTGCGAGAGCCCAACTCCATGTTGCCACCTTTTTATTGATAGAGGTTGGTTGGTACGTCTCTACCCTCACATAATGATTATTTGCTGCTGTAGACTGTAGATTATGTATCTGTAGGTCATTCTTAGTGCCGTCACTTCCTGGTATTAGTGTGGTAGTGTTGACTGCTGGTTAACACCAATATGTGAGGTGCCCAGGTGTTGTAGAAATCCGCTGTAATTGTTGACTATGTGCGATTAATATTTCACTTGGTTAAAGGCCGTAAGCATCCAGGTTATTTATTACATTTGAGCAAAAGTTTGCATGCTTTTCAACTGTTTTATCAGCATTTCATCCAATTTCTTATACGAAAACACTACAAAAATGCAAGTAAAAGTGGTCATATTAGGTGCCTTAGACTTGCCCAGACTTGCCCGCGAGCTTGCCCTCCGTGTCCTATTCTGACGTGGGGATGGCAAAATAGCCCTATTGTAGCGTGAGTTTATACCGCGTAAAGTTATTAAAGGCGGGTTTGTCTCAGATCATCGTCATTCGTAGCTCAAATCACATGAATGTTACTTTTCGGGCGGCTACTAATAACTAACGTTAGCTACGCAACAGCAAGAAAGATAACTAATTTGACTGTTTTCAAATGAACTATTCCATTTCGCTAGTTTGTAACTTGCTGTAAATCACAAAATAATGATCCTCACTATTTTAATTTCAATTATCATGTCGACCACACTACCAGCAAATTACTCTTAAATATGCAGTAAATGATGATTTTCAACGGTTTTGTGATGAATTATAGGTTAGTAGTACTAGTTGTCTCCTTGAAAACCAAGTTTAAAATTTGTAACTGAATCAGTGAATGACTATCAGTATCACTGTATCAGTGTATGAGTATCAGTGTGAGTATCACTATGACTATGACTATGTTTATTGACTATTGTCTATGACTATTGGTATTATTAATAATATTTAATGGTTATATTTATTAATACTATTATAATTATTAATCATAATGATGATCATATGACCGTATCAGTATGTTACGGAGCAGGATCAGTTTCGAAACTAATACTCACCTCGTGATACTAATAGTAATACTTATAGTTAAAGTATTAGTATTAGTTATAAATGGTACTGATAGTCATAGCTATATAAATATTTATATTTATAGTAATGGCAAATGTAATATTATGTTAATAGTTATACTTGTAAGTTATAGTATAAAGCAGACGAAACAAGTATTAATTTGAACTGCTGGTCTTAAAATAAAAAGTAAAATAAATATAAATAATAAAATATAAATTATAATAATTTAATTATACTAATACTAATAGCAATACTTATACAGTAATATAATTATAAGAAATTTATAAAACTTAAACAACTTTGAATTTAAGGAGCAACTTTAAATACAAACATAAAGATAATATTAAATAATTATAATCATAATGATCATAACAATAAATATAATTATGATTCCAATAATTATCAATATATTATATAATATTTAAATTATTTTAATTTATAATTATAATCATAATTTTTATAGTTATAGTGAATAAATTCAATTTGACATAACTATAATATTATAAAGCAGTCAGTCTATCTCTAATGCTGATTGATATTCAGATTGTTATGACTGTATCATTATTCACTAACTTTAAGAGTAAGTGACTACAATTATTAGTATCAATGTTGTGTTAGAGTACTATACCCATTGGAATTTCGATATATCCATTATATTTACAAATCTGCCTGTTACAGCTATTAATAAATTGAACCAAAATACCAACAGTGCCTAATCATCACCTTATTTATAAAATAATCACAATCATAATGCTCAAGTTAATAGATTGGAAATTATTGAAAATTATGTTAATGCCAATATAAACATGACATTGTATGCATCCAAGTAGTGATGTTGTAATATATCTTGGAAGATAATTACATTATAATAAGAGTTAAATTCCTCTAAGTAACTTTTTTTGCAATTATTTCTTAGAATAACTATAACTTATACTCCTAACATTTAATAGCGCATTAGTTTTAGATTGAGCTACTAATTGTATTTATTGCATGTGAAAGTTAGTTATTCTCCGCCAGCTGCATGAATGTGGCTGGTAAATTTTGTAACCTTTGGCAGTAATAACTTTGTAGCATAAATTAGACACATTTTTATGAAAATACATAATTTTAATGCTATAGCTGCTAGTAATTCTAATGGGTGTAATAATATTACTTTCACCAGCATTAATTTTTACTTTGTTCATGCTTCATAAAGCATTTTCTAAATTCTTTTTTGAATAAATATACATATAATGTGCTGAATAGATTACATATGTTGGGGTTCTTCCTATACTGCAGCTCAGCCTACACTCCCCGCCACAAATGTTCCTAAACTACTAGCTTCATCAGGATACAGATTGATGGAGCTGTATTGATAAAAACTTCTCTTTTTAGCAGTAGAGGCATCATGAAAAAAAGGCAAGTATTTTACTCAATAAGAATGCGGTTTTTTACTTCTACAAATTTGATAGCCTACGCTATTCTATTTAAATGGAAACTGGTCTGACATAATGTGTCTGCAATTTATTAGTTATAATATAGTAAAATTAAAAAATTTAATAAAACATTACACAATGCTGTGTTTATTAGCAATGTGATACTTAGCAACTAATTTCACATTATTATTGTTTGCAAAGTTTCATATATCTACATATGTTTGTTCAATTCAGTGTTCTGAAGTAGAAGGTTCCAACAGCAGGGAAAAGCCTTGAACAAGATATTATGTTCTACATCTCCAACTCATTTTAACTTTGCTGGTCAGTTCATTGTGTATCTGGAACATAGTTTTGTATTTTCAAGTAGTCATCAGATACCTTTGTAGATAGTAAAGATTAAAATGTTTGTGCAATGATGTCCATAATGTTGAACCGATTTATTGAAACTAAAACTGTTCTTAATTATAACAAAACTTGACAATCTTTACATAAAGAATAATGTCCTATAATCTATCTTCATTGTAAACAAAATTAGAAAGTTCCACACCAGCAAATTGTTTATCATCATCTGTAGGTGGAAGACGCGTGCACTCAGTTATAAAGGCAAGCTGACAGTGGTTTTCTTTGCCTTCTATGAAGATTTGGAAAGAGCCAGAAAATTAATACTCTATAACTGCAAAACCATGTTGTAGTGTCTTGTGTTATTGGTTGAATCATCTAAAAGAAAAATTGTTGTATCATTATAATTTTACTGTTAATGAATTAGCAAATTATCTACTTATCTTGGTAAATATATTCAAGAACAAATACTATAGTGTAACTCAGTTTTGGTTATGTGTATGCTCCTTAAGCGAATTTACAGCAGATATCAAACTATATATTAGAGACTGATATAGGAATTAAATTTAAGCTAACCATGATGATGTAAATAGCTGTTGTATGTGACTTCGAGAACTCTGATGGCCACGTCAGTTCAATTACACCAGGGTGATCTGTTACGAATTTCATGTCATTGAAATTCAGCTTTTTCAAGTGCCTCTTCACAACTCTGGCAGCATTCTGACTGCTCCTTAGCTTTCTGCGCCTGAAATTTCTTCTACTTGCACCATTCTTCTATTGGTGGAATGTTAGCCTATAACAAACAGGTGTACCAAAGCTAAAAAAATATCTAATTCACTGCACTAGGATATTATTCAACTCATTTAAATTTAATATATAGCAGTAAAACAATCACATAATTGTATTTATTTTATCAGCTTTACTTTACAAAGCAGAGCCATATAATTTAGTAACTTGTCACCATAATAATCTTTGTACAACATACAAATTGAAAACCTGGTGATTGCTTTTTTAATAGAATATACATCAAAAACATGTTACTTTGATAAGCGTATTTATAATAAAAATATCAAACCAGTTTAAAAAAAATTATTTTGTTATATAAGGGACCACAAAACTAAATTATTTTAGACCTGTAGCTCAATGTTCCTCAAGCAACGGGCTGCTATGACTAATTAATTTTCTATCATTGCATTTGATTGTTTTACTCATAGTGTATTGGGGAGTTAAAATTATTGGTAATCTAATGTATATTTTAGCTACCTCTGTACAATCAATGTCATAGTAATATCAATTAGGTTTTAAATTTCACTGAGTTTATAGTAAATTATTGCAATCGTTACATAACATTTGGCTAGTTCTCTAGTTCATTAAATAACCATACGAACTTAAATTTACAACATGACAAAACACACAAAGCAAAATTAAAATAAGCATATTATGAACCAATGTAATTGATAAGCGATAATGCTGTTGTAAAACATAAATTATCATATTGAAATAGTTATTATTACTATTAGTATTACTATCATTATAACAACTATAATTATTATTAGTATTACTATTACTATTAGTATTAGCATTAGTAGTAAAAAATGAGTAGAGTTCAACATATACAATCTAGCTTACTATAAAAGTAGAAGTAGAACTTTTAAAACTATCATCTGCATCATTATCAGAACTATGAGTAATACTAGTAGTTGTACTAATAGTAATACTAATAGACAATAGTAATAGTATCACTATGAGTATGAGACTTGGGCTGGCAGTGATTATCACTATCAGCATCGTCATAGTCAAAAGTTACAAGAATTAG
The DNA here is from genome assembly GCA_964035545.1 of Bugula neritina. Taxonomy (NCBI): domain Eukaryota; kingdom Metazoa; phylum Bryozoa; class Gymnolaemata; order Cheilostomatida; family Bugulidae; genus Bugula; species Bugula neritina. The sequence continues at coordinate 11,599,633 of OZ037767.1, forward strand.
AAGCCATATTGATATTCATATTGATATTCTCATTGAGTTATGCATAGTCATATTCATAGTAATAGTCAATCACTGATTGAGTTAATGTCATAGTGATACTCATACTCATAATTAATTTATACGATACTGATACTCATACTCATAGTGATAGTGATACATCACCGTGAATTTAATAATGATTTTAATTTAATATTAATTATTATCATTGTTGCTAATATTATGTCTTACTCTTAGTCTAACAGCAGCTCTATGAAGAAGTTAAACATAACTGATAACAAAACAAATTTAAAAAATAATACTGCAACAATCAATATAATGTATATCAATATGCTAGCAACCTAATTTTCAGCTCACTTCATTAACTTTCCGTGCAGTACTGTGAATTGTGATAAAATACATTTCTTAATGGTGACCTTGACATCTTCGTCCAAATGCCTTTCACGTCAAGCCCCGAACCAATTTGTAAAAATTTTGGATTTTTTACTTTTGATTATTTTTTACGAAAAGAGCTTCAAAATAAATTTAAAAAAAAGTGAGCTGTTGTCCACATGAAAAGAAATATATGAGCTAATTTTCTAAGTTCAGAAAGTTACCAGAGGGTCACAATATTTTTTTAAAAAATCTTTATTTTCACGACAAGCTCTATATATTAATATAGAAAAATAGAAGACAACTCTTCTTTCAGATTTTTCATGTGCCACGGTCACGTCAATATCAGTGCTATTAACACATATATTTTAATTCATTTTTTCTGGTATATTGAGTTGAGATTTTTTGTATATATTTTGTGAATGCAACTAAAAAAGTATGATCTTTTAATTAACAGTAATTGATTTTATCAAAATAACCTGGATGCCTACGATGTTTAAAGTTGTCAACTATGAGCTAATGATGACAGTGTTCCTATATACTATATATAAGTTCTGATTATTTCAACTAGATGCATTTCATGCAGCTCTTTCCTCTTGGCATATATAATATTGTCTCCGTTACGTTAGCTGATATTTTTGCTGCTCATTTTTATTAGTATTGGTTTTTTACTTGCAGTTTCTCAATTCCCACATTTTCGTCCAGTGCAGCATGTATTTGATTGGTCGTTTAAAAGTGTGTTTGTTTACTTGTTGCTATAGGAACAAGAGAATAACTCCATAGGATCTACCAGTACTAATGCCAGCACCGGAAGTAGACAAAGCTATGTAAGTGAAGACAACTCCTTGGATGCGCCGATCAGACACTTGTAGCCTGTGAACCTAGTAGCCGGTCGTTGTAATGTTTGTGTGGACGTGTGACAATAGATGGTCATAATAGGAGATACTCACTAGATATCCTGTTTGCATTTGTATATCCCAATAAATGTAATATATAGTAGTATAGAACGGTATCAGGTGTGAAAAATATAGGTTCACTTGGTGTTAAATTATTATAAAGAAATGGATAGAACTATATTTTCCTTTACTAAGCAGATGTGTGGTATATTATCTGCATTCACTCTAGTAAGCTGTACATTTCACAGAGGAGATTAATTGTGGTCACCTTACCCCATATATTGTCTTCATTGCTTATTGGTATCCACTCTGAATATGCTATGAACTGTGGCAAACTTTCAATAATTCTATTCACCAGGCTTCCAACTATTTATGTAGCATGAATTATCATATTTTTTAATTTAAACAAAACTCAAATTATTGCTTTTGGGTTAATCTGTTAGAAACAAAATTCATTTCCATACTGTGATTTTAATAACTAATAATGCTATAAAATATGATAATAATTATTGTTATAATATTATGTGTATATTGTTATTGTTATGAGCAATTAAAATGTACTGCCTGTTATAATGCTGGATTCCCTTTTTTTAATTTAAAGCCAGTTAACAAATTATAATACATCCAAGATAATCTTTTAATAGGAGGTTCACTTTGTCTTGTTGAAACATTTAAATGCAATTTCTATATCAATTCCTATAACCTAATGCATAGTACAAGGTGAAATAACTCTCTACCATTATGTCTCGTACTATGCCTTATTATATCTAAACAGTGAGTATTATTTAACTTATGTATCAACTATAGTAGCTAATATTACTGGAGCACTCTCGGCCTTTGTATTATATTCATGATGCTAACTTTTTTCATACACAGCAACCAGTTACTTGTAAGGAAATTGATGGCATTTTAATTGTTGAGGATATGTTGAATAAACCTCTGAAGATTATTATACTTATTTGTGTTGAATGAAGTTCTCTCACCACTGGCTTTCTTTAACCAGAACATTTTGTACTCTTGGGTACTCTGGTGCCTCATCGCTTCAAAACACAACCAAGAAGATGGCCATTAGTCTTAAAGCAAATCAACTGAAATATTCTATTAGAACTGTTCCCTTCGGGCTTGAAAACTTGTATAAATTTTTATTTTGAAATAATATTGTACAAAAATACCGATCTGTTAATTTTACATTTGGGTGCAGTAGTGGAAAGATTGGGATGATAAATTTTAGTTTGGTATGAGATAAATTTTGTGGCAATCTGGTTGAAATTCTCACGAGAACATAACTTCTTTTGCTATATTTCTAATCTAGACCACAGGCTTTTCTCAATTTCTCCATTGCTGCACCTACCTTTAATTTTATTTCCAAAACTTCAAAAATTACCACGTTACTTAATAGCAAAGCAAGATATTCTTATGGGAGAGAAATATTTGTCATGTAAGAAATGTGCAATTTATATATTTGAATTTTTCATTGCCTGATCTTTGTACCTTATGGTAAGTTCGAAATATATTCTAAATGATAGCAAATCCTACTCATGAGTGCTTGCAAAAAGTATCAATTGATTTATTGCCTTTGTGACTTGTGCTTAAGCCAAATAAACTGAGATTAAAAACTCAAAATATTTATATTTGCTAGTCATGAGTTTACACAGTGTGTATCATAAATGTAATAATAATTTGGTTTTGGTTGCAAAATCTGGGCTAAGGGGATCATCTAAGTACCACTTGAATTGTAAACTTGATACTTGACTATGTTGAGTATCCTTCAAGTAGATTAGAGTGTTTATACAACCACTTTGAGAGATGCCAGTCAATGGCAATGTTGCGTCAGTTGGTGCTTCATATTGCTACTGTGTATTCATTATCCGGCATATTAATATCAATTATTTATATGATGCAGAAAATAAAGAGTATTGGTTACTGGCCTTCGAAATATTGCTAATTGGGTAACCAAAATGTTGATATAATTTATTTATTTACAGTTGTTGCCCAACTTATGGGTGCTAGACTTTACATTAAGTTATTCAAAAGTAACAAACTGAATTCAATGCATTTTGGGGAATCTCCATTTTTACTATAATATCAAATGAGCTTTTAAAGCAAAAAAGCTATTTATTATAGGTTGGTCAGCTAGTAGCTAAAAGCTTCATCTCCACAAAAATATTGTTAATGTTTCACTCTAACTGTATTTTATTATTGTACTTTTAACTTTCAAAATATCAGTGTATTAAAACTACATAAAAAATTCTATTTTTTCACCTTGGGTTTCACTTATATAGAAAAATTCAGACATTAAATCATGTAGAACTTTTCCATCATTATAATTAATATAATAAATTACATGATGTGTATGTCATGTTTGGTAATAATGTTTTTCAAGGTTCTAAATTCTACATGCTAATGTACATAGTATAATACATATTTTATATCACATTTTACTATCTTTCTGCTGTGCATGTGAATATTATATTAACATGGAATATTACTGTTAATATATAACTCACATTTTTGTAGCTTAGCTTGTTCTTATAAAACGCATTAAATTCACCTATGGGAAACATGAAACAATCATCGTAATATCATAACATATCATCAATAAAAAGCAATGAAATAATGTTTTAATGGAGCTATTGTAATGAAAAAGATGTAATATATTGAATAAATTGCTAATCAAACGTCAATTGGTAATTACTAGAGTCAAAATGTTAATTGATTGTATTTCAACCCCAGTTATTTGCAGGCTCACCAGCTATTTCATTTATATTACACTAGAGCTTGTCTAGCATGAGTTGCTCAATGAACTATAAGATAATGTTGCAGTTGTTAAATCAAATCTTTTCAAATTTGATTTTACCATTTTCTATTAGCTAGTATATTGAATCAAAATAAGAAACTGGTGACATGCTGCCATCATGTGCTTTCATGTCTGCTTTTCAAACATTACAATAAGTATTTCTTAGTTACTAAATCAGTTTAAAATTTTGGAGTTGTGTTCTCAATATCGATGATTTGTTTCCTACTACACAGGAAAGGGCAGTATTCAATCATACGGAGGGACTTAGCTACTCTGTATTTATGCATCTTTCACATGGCTTTGGACCAGACAAAAATGTCTTAATATTATTGCCAGTTCAAATTAAAGAAACATCTATTGTAGGCCTTAGCTGTGGCCTAGTTGTTAGGGCAATGACCTCTAGTAAAGGTCAGTGGTGATGCTAGAAAAGACACTAGGTTATAATTGATCCTTTGCCACAATAGTAAAAATTTCCTTGGCTTGCTTTAAAAAAACTTGTTCCATCAGGGATGGTGACTACGAACCCACATAAATGTTCATTTATTAAATATTAGCCGTCCCGAATTAGAATGTTTAAAAATGTTTGTTATAGTATTGTATGCAATCCCAACTGGCCTAACATTAGTTGAATGCAGAAAATTGGAAACAGATAATTTAGCTGACAAATAAGAGTTACAGGCTATCCATTAATTGGTTAATATAACTTTTAATATATTTAATGCCTCATAACAAGTAACATTTTACTGTATATTTTTCGTTTATAGTATTATATTGCAAGTAGAAAATTACCCCACTTGATTACCGCATGTGTAAAAAGAATGCTACAGCAAATGACAGAACATTTACCACAATATTTGAAAGCCTGCATATTTTTATGTTGCCAGTTGATTTGCTTAGATATAGCATTTTTCCCAAACAGAGTATAGTCATAGTACATACAAGAATTGAAATACAGCATTAAAAACTTGTAACTTTCCTTCTATAACACCAAAGAATCTGGTGCTAGTAGGTATAGTTTAGACTTATTAGTATGTTTAGATTATTTCTCACCATTTCTGTCATTGCTAGATACAAATCAGTGAAGCAAAATATGCAACATGTGCATTTTATGACAAGCAAATGCCCTTGCAACTGCTTCTTGCAACTTTAATTCTAACATCATTAGTCAGCACTAGTTGCATGTTCACATTTTACTTATCAGTATTTACTTGTCTGATTCTTTTTCGTGGAAATTGAAACTGGATGATATGCAGAATAAAACTTACCTTTTCTGGCTTTAAATGTTATTTATTTACAACCAAGGAATGAACAAACAAGTGAGTTTAAGCTAAAGCGTACCGCTCATGTCCCTTAATGAGTATTTTCATTGTTTCTGGCTAAAATACAACTGAACAATTTGTCAATCTGCTTTTCCAAATAAAATTTTTCGTTTCTAAAGCCATCAAAATGAATATTTTTGTAATTTTGCAACCAAACAAAAATATTTTGCCATATGATTTCCATTGCTTTTCCTAATTAGCCAATCATCAAGTGTTGATTATTATTTCTTTTAATTAAAGTCATGCTTCAGATTTTTATTGTGATTCAATGATTAGAATAAACATCTAGTCATGATAAATAAAAGTTTAGAAATTTAGATAGAATTTGCTTTCATCACACAGAATAGTGAGTGCAAGTTTGAAAAAAATTTAAAAGCTAATATGTCTTCTATAATAAACAAATTAAACTTTAAAAAATATTTATTGCAATATTAAAAATCTCAATTCTTATTGCTTGTGTTCTAAGAAAAATTTAATAAAATTTCAGTGAAACTCCTGCATTGTTTCTGGCAGCATATTACTTAGCCAGTCATAAAATAATGTGTGTGTGTGAGTGTGTGTGTGCGTGTGTGTGTGCGTGTGTGTGTGTGTGTGTGTGTGTAAAATTTTATATAGCCCACATGTAAGAGGGGCCATGTATTTTGTCTCAAGTTACATAAACTCCAGGCCTCATCCAATGATAGGATATTTTTATTTCAATTCAGTATATTTGTGTTCCTTCAACTCAACTAAAGAAATTTTCATTTACATCGTAAAGCTTTCCACAGTTTCTTTGAAATAGACTCTAATACAAAGTGTAAACACAATTAGTCATAGTTTTGTAAATAAATTGAACAGGGAATTGAAACAAGCTTTACTATATAATATGTTGGGTATCTTTAGTTTGACTATGCTAACAGAAGGCTAGCTATGACGTTATTGCTAATAGTATACAGGTATCATCAGCATAATTACAATAAAATTGATCAATATTTACTTATTTTAATAAATAACGGATACAATAAAAAATAAATGAAAATATTAGTTTATTTGTCTTAGCAAACATCAGCACTAAATAACTATGGCCAGTTCATTGATCAGCATAGCTGGGGCTAGTTGAGAAAGGAGTCATAGAGATTTGCTCTGCCTGGGGTTATATGATTTCCACAACAACTTATTCAAATCTTTGTCTAAAAGGACGTTTGTTCAGCTCATTGTTTCCATTTCTACCCTTTGCAATGATATAGAAATTGCTTTCTTTTCAGCTCTTGATACCTTATGTTTACTCTTGCAATGTTATTCAACTTGGAGGCAATATTGGATTTTTTGTTCTATGTTTTCAGTGTGTTGTGTGGCCGCATGATAATGTTGCCAGCATAATCTAAGCCCGCCTCCCTTGTGTTAAGAGTGTTTGTATAGTTTTCAATCGAAACAGTGAGGAGCCATTGAGTCGCTGTTGCTAAAAGCACAAATGCATATAATATAGAAGGTGTGTGGGTAAATACTAGATAGTGAGTAGTGATTGAATGGAGCTGGCGTGTAGCTGTTAGTTACATACTCTTTATAGAAACATCATTAGCAACACACAATCAAGAACTAGTCAGTTTGCACGCAGGTAACTTTAGTATGATATCATAGCATATACAACCTTTACAGCTAGTGTCACGCAGCATTTATTCTTATTATTTATTTTACAAAACATTTTAAATTTATTTGAGCTTTTATGCTATGTTAACATGTAGCAGAAACACTAACAAATTGGTAAATGTTTAATTAAGAATATGTTTTATGCAAACTTCTTAGAAATTAAATTGCTTGACTGACATTTACAGTAATTTGCAATTTCTTATTCTATATAATGTAGAATAACTCCAACCTACATTGTTAGGGTGATTGAAGGGCTACTTGTATGTAAAGCATTGCCATTGTTTGTAGTGCGTTATGTCATTACCTTGAGTGAAGTACACTGGACAGAATATTCTAACTCATCAGTATAGAAACAATATTCACAAACAGATAAATTAGTTTCTAAAATGGACAAATATGAGAAAATAGTGAAGATCGGAGAAGGGTCTTACGGTGTTGTGTTCAAATGCCGAAACCGAGACAATGGTCAAATGGTAGCTATCAAGAAGTTTGTGGAAAGTGAAGAAGATCCACTCATTAAGAAGATTGCTATGAGAGAAATCAGAATGCTGAAGGTAAAATAAGGCAAAACATTTTCTATAATAAATTAAAATAAATAAAATTATGGTAGCTTTCTTTAAGCAATTTTAAAGGAAGGTTGCTTAGCTTCCAATTCATGTACAGAAGCAAATCATTACAGAATTTAGGCAATGATAAACCAGCCCATTAATAACTAAAGTTGTTTGATGCAGCCAGTCATGATATTAGCTGAGCTCAGCTTTGCAACCCTTTATCACAATAACACAGTCATTTAAGGTTATGCAATAACAATGACTAGCTATGTGGTAGTTTGTCAGCTACACAAGGCCAGTCTCAACACTTACTTCTAGCTCCAGAAAAATAGTTTAACATTATATTAGATCCTAGTAAAGCCTAAAAGATGCAACAACAGTGTTCAGCTGGGCCACATTTCCTGTGGTTGACATCTTTGAATTGTTACCCCCTTCACTACAGAGTGCTTCTGAACTTAATTTTAATGGCTGATTCAGAAATTGATGGAAATATGAAATTTTTGACAAAATTATTTGTTATCAAATATCTGCAAATTACAACATAATATTTTCAAGTCTTATATTGTGTCATACGATATACTATCATACCATATGATATCATACGATATGTGGCATGATACCTCATATATCATATACATATCATCATCTAATATGATATATAATATATAATATGTAGTATGTAATATATAATATATAATATGTCATATGATAAATTATATCATATAATATGGTCTATTGCACGTATTTAGTAAACTGCTTGGTAGCTGTAGGGAGGTTGACGTCTTTAGTAACATAACAAGATTTTTCTCTTCAAGTCCACCTCCCATCTACTTCAGTAAATTGGTTAAAGTCAGTGTTTGTTTAACACAACAAGCTTAGCAATGCTTTGTACCAGCAGTTCTATGCTGCCTTCTTTGCTGACTTAATTAACTTAATCAAAAATTACAGTCAAAGTGATTTACTTAGATAATACATTTATTATTACAGTAGACTGAAATAGCACATGTTTAGCTGCACTATGGCTAGTTGTAAAATGGCTATATCACAGCATACTGCAAATATGGTGTCTTTTTCACTATAGTTAAGTCTCCAGTGTATAGACAGAACATTGCAATATTTTGAACATTAGCTGAGATTTTGATAGATTGGGGTTCTCCTAGCTGACCCTCCATGTCATGCAGATAGACTATGGCCCAACCACGCAAAGCTTGAGATTGACAGCAAAATTATTGAATCGGTATTTTTACAGAAAGAAAAATGCTTATTCATTAGATGCTTTAATTACATGTAAAGCTGTTCTCCATTTATCTTTTGATTAAAATATTAATTCCTTTGCCTTAGTTTCGACCCAACTGCATCATATAATACTGATGAATTTAGCAGCAAGTTGCTTGCCTACAGCAATTAGTTGATAACAAAGTTGGTTTGTGCAAACTTGACATTTACCAATTAACTTAGTGAACAAAAACTTATACTTCTAATGTGAATCAAGATAACCTAAATGTACTGGCTTTTAAATTCTTGACTAACATTACTTTTTACTCGATCCATTGTAGAGTTGTAGGAACTCTCCAAGAGATTTATATGCATAGTGATTGTATTTTATAAACACTGTTATTTACAAAGTACTGCTATAGTTGGTTTGGAAAGTTATATTGAAGGCATATAGGAAATGTTTCAGTAAACGGGACAAAAGGGACACTAGTTTTGAATTTCTTATAATATCTCACAACTTGACAGTCTCATACTCCAAAAAGAGAAGTTGTGTGGAAAATTTGAGAGCAGCTGTTTATAGACAAGAAATTGCATTGATTTATTACTTATAAACAGATTCTCTTAAAGTTTTTTCGGCCATTTCTCTAAAAAAATCAAGCAGCTAGATTTTGAAAAAAAGGACCAAAATAATTTTCATTTTCTTTTACATCAATTGTGTTTAACTTATTTTGTGATGTGGAAAGTAATGTGTAGCCAGTGAACATGGTTGAACCCCTTGCAGCACCATGGTGCATGTGAGTAAGTCTGGACTGGACTGAATATGGGCCTAAACTCACTAGTGGTAGATTATTTTCATCAATACATAACAATAGCAATATATGGGTATGTTTGGTAGCAAAGTAGTTTGAAGCCACAGGCGGTTGCTATGGCCATTTCATTTTTTGCTCACACATTTTCCCTTCTTAAATCACCAACTCTTCTATTCCAATAATAAAAATAACTAATTTTAGAAACAAAAATGTTTCTATAAATTCAATGATATATTGCAGCTTCAATAATTGTTTTGCCAATTTAAGATAAATGTAAATCATTTACAGAAGTACACTAAAGTATATTAGGATGTATTATCTACTAGGGCATTTATGTCTTGTGCTTTCAAGTTCAGTTATTTTCTCTGGAACAGCTAACTTTGATCTCTCCATAATTGCACTAAAAGAGTTTTGGGTACTCTTGCAATGCCGAAGCTAAGCTGAACATTTAATTTGATTTTTTTTAGCAACTGAAGCATCCAAATCTGGTCAACTTGTTAGAAGTTTTTAAAAGAAAGAAAAGACTTCATTTGGTGTTTGAATATGTGGACCACACAGTGCTAAATGAACTTGACAACAATCCTAGAGGGTGAGTCACTTTCCTCAGCTGAGGTTACAAATACATGTGGCTGTATATTATAGAGTAATGGTAAGGCTGCAGTACACACTGAACGAATTCCCGCACTGCCTGCTATGACAGAATGTTGAGCCATTTTTCAGATTTCACGTGCTTAAGCTGCTTAATTTGATCTGATTGGTTGACAACTATTCCAGTCTCATATTTTTTATTCCAATTTATTAAAAGTTGAAGATGAAAGTGCCCTCACTAACAACGTATTGTGCATGGCAGGTAACTCCTGAAATAGATTTCATTGCATGAGGAATTCTGCGTAATGTGGCTCTAGGCTAACAGTTGTAGGCAGTTATTAGCATATCAATTAATTGAAAACCAAATGAATGACGAAATAGTGATGGTGGTGCGTATGGTATCCCCTCCCCAATAGTTTAGTAGTATGAAGGTCAGAATATAGTCTATACATAATGTAGATGCAGTAACAGAGAAATTCCAATAGCCTAATTTCTTTAACGTTTTTTTGTGAATTGTGGTTTCAGCTGTGGGTTGAATTTCTTTATAGAACTTAACCTCTTTTCCTCTATATCTCATCTAAAACACAAGCTTTTCTCAATTTCTCCATTAATATTCAGTTTTTCAAATTTTCAACTTTTTATTTCTGAGACTATTTGCTATAAATTGACTAATTAGTAACTGGATCATTACATAGATTGCATAAATAATGAAGTTTTTATGTTGAATCCCATTTGATGAATTAAAATACACTCAGCACAGAGCAAACATGCCAGCTAGAAAATTGTAAGAGGTACAAAAGAATCACATCTAATCTGAAAGGTGTTACCTAATTATTTGTGAATATCACATTTCACATTCAGTCTATCTTTAGGGTGATTTCATATTGGCTATACCCTCAGGCGATCATTGGCAATGTTGACCAAATAATTATTCTCCCTCCACATACAAAGAGTTCAATTAAAGAAATACTCAACAGTTCAACACCTCTACTGTAAGATATATACAGTAGTCAATGAGCATGGTATACAAGTGAGCCACATATGCCTACTCGAAGCACCTGCGCTTTCAACAGCTGTTATATAATCATTCAACATAAAGCCAAGTCTGATCTTGCATTGTGGCAAGTGTGACTTGAGTATAGAAACTTGAACTGTCTAATTGACTCAAGTGGCACAACTTCTGCAGACTGTATGAAAAAGCTGTTGATTACTCTGCACAGTGTAGTTGCATAGCAAACACAATGAAATTTATTAAAACCAAATTCCTTTGGAATCAATAGAGCAAGCAGTAAGAATATATGTTGATGTTGTCAGCATGAGATCATTACCATTTACGTAATTTATATACAACACTGAGCCTGTCATAATATTTGCTGAAATTGACTAGATGAAGATCTATATCTGAAATATTACAATGCCCCCTTTGCCATCAGCAATAATATTTGCTGCTATTATTGTATTGATGGTAACACTGTATTATGTTAATTGTAATCAGTGTTTATATTTGAATTCACTGCCCTTAGTTATAATCTTTTGTTTGGCAGTGTTATTCTCAGAGTAGTAAAGTAAATATACAGGGCAATGAAAGCAATCTATATCCACTTTATATCAGCTTTTACTCAGCCGGTGGCAGCAGGCAAAGCAGCAGCAGATGTAATAGAGCTAATGTTGTTATACTTGCTTGTTGAGAACGTGTACCCATAATGCAGTGCATCATTTGCGGTATGCCTTGTTTAAACTGTAGTAACAAAGTTGAAAGCGAAATGCCGTTTATTAAGCAAATACTGAAACCTGTTCAATTGAAACCTCAAGTGAAGCCCACCCATCAGTTGTAAAGCTTTTTTAGCTTAGACTAAGTTCATAGGTCTTAGCAAATGTATGTTTGTACTGCATGCATTCGCATCTGAGATGCCTCATTTACCAATATTTAGTATTAGAATAGTATTAGGCTGTTATAAATTCAAGCTGTGCTGGAGTAAGGAAACTTGTTTCTTGTATTTTATTATTTTAATATTCTAGCAAGCCCAAATAAGTTTTCTGAAATAAAATGAGTTGACAAAATATAATATGTTTACATAGTTAGATACTTTTATAACTAAAGATAGAGCATATAAATGTATGTATGTATGTATGTATGTATGTGTGTGTATGTATGTATGTATGTATGTATGTATGTATGTATGTATGTGTGCATGTATGTATGTATGTATGTATGTATGTATGTATGTATGTATGTATGTATGTATGTATGTATGTATGTATGTATGTATGTATGTATGTATGTATGTATGTATGTATGTATGTATGTATGTATGTATGTATGTATGTATGTATGTGTGTGTGTGTGTGTGTGTGTATGTATGTATGTATGTATGTATGTATGTATGTGTGTATGTATGTATGTATGTATGTATGTATGTATGTGTGTATATATGTATGTATGTATGTATGTGTGTGTGTATGTATGTATGTATGTATGTATGTATGTATGTGTGTATGTATGTATGTATGTATGTATGTATGTATGTATGTATGTATGTATGTATGTATGTATGTATGTATGTATGTGTGTGTGTGTGTGTGTGTGTGTGTATGTATGTATGTATGTATGTATGTATGTATGTATGTATGTATGTATGTATGTATGTATGTATGTATGTGTGTGTGTATGTATGTATGTATGTATGTATGTATGTATGTGTGTATGTATGTATGTATGTATGTATGTATGTATGTATGTATGTATGTATGTATGTATGTATGTATGTATGTGTGTGTGTGTGTGTGTGTGTGTGTGTGTATGTATGTATGTATGTATGTATGTATGTATGTATGTATGTATGTATGTATGTATGTATGTATGTATGTATGTATGTATGTATGTATGTATGTATGTATGTATGTATGTATGTATGTATGTATGTATGTATGTATGTATGTGTGTATAAATTATGTTACTGCTTATTATTCTCTGAAAAATATAACGTACATTATATTTCAGGGTACCGGAAAACCTTACAAATACTATCATATACCAAACACTGAAAGCCGTTAGCTTTTGTCATAAACATAATGTAAGTGTAAAACCTATGATAAATATACTACTTTCTGAAGTTGCTTTCAGGTTCAGGGCCATAATTAACTGCTTAGTTCTTTTGTTACTTAATTATTTATATTTCTGCAAGTTACAACCAACAATTTAAAGTTTACCCACTTACTTAGAGTTCATTACAAGAAACTTTGCATGAGTTTCCGGCATGTAACTACAAACTTTTGCGCATGCAGTTATGTTGTCTGTGATGGAACTTTATTGCTTTTTATAAGAGAGTTGAATTATTTTCTACCAAAATTGCTATAGAATATTGTGCTTGCTATTGCAGTGTATACACCGAGATGTGAAGCCTGAAAACATTCTTATAACTCGAACAGGAATCGTGAAGCTGTGTGACTTTGGATTTGCTAGGCTACTCAGTAAGTGCATTTAAATGTAATGCTATGGTGCAGTAGGGGTGGTGCATAGAGACGGCACCAGTTGCTAGGTGTACTAGTTTTCAGAAACAAGGCTTCAATTATAAATGGAATATAAAAATGATGCTTTTTGTTATCTAACAATATATTCAAAACAAAATTTATTGCCTGGCAACCATAGTTGAAATCTCTGTTGCTATAGAATTCAGTAAGGGTGGGTGCTAAAGTCTTCCATCAGTTCACTAAGCAACTGAAGCAACTTCAAGCTCCTTGGGCCTATTATTCCCCAAATGACACTGGGTGTATTCTCTGTTTACAGTTGTACTATTCTGTTACAGGTCCATTAGTAATGTGTTGAATTTTTATATTTATGTATTCATCCCTGATGGGCGATGAGTACAGTTCAGTGTCACAATGTTGTGCACGCTTCATTTGACCACCAACAACTCTAATTGCACTTATTTGGCATCATGCCAAGTATTTCTCAAACAGTCGCCACTAATTGGCTGTTTCCTAAATAGCTTAGAATTGTAATCTTAAAACTTTCCTTAAATTCGCTGCCTTTCAATGAAATAGTTATTTTAAATGAAAGAGAAACTCTGGTCCCAAAACAATTCTTTTCAGATTAATTTCCCATTTCTGTGATATTAGTCAGGTAACAAAGTTTGTAGTTACAATAATGATTCATTTAATGAGCTTCACTTTGCACTGTGTATAAATTGTATACTATAAATGACATGGTAATGCTATTTTTATATAAACTCTAGTTACGAAGTTATTCCAACAAAATAAAACCTTTTAAATTTTTTATGCACATAAATTTATATGAGTTATCAAATATAATATGATTAGTTATCAATAATAATCTGATTGATTAATAAATTATACAGCCTACAACAATTATTATATGTAGTTTTCAAAATATTTCTGCAAAAGTTATAAACTATATAGTATTATAAAAATGATAAACTATAGCTTTGATCAGTCCTCATTTTTGTCAATATATAAGACAATTTATAATGTTTTATAAAGTAACTTTGTGCAACCTATACTTTACTAAACAAGCACATAGAGAAACATTGTATATAAACTTGGTTTTTAGCTAGCTTAAGTATGGAAGAATAATGTCTTTAAGAATAAATGAAAACACATGTGCAATAAGTAGACAGTTGAAGTTTCAAAAGTTTCAGACTTGGTGGAAGTGATAAGATATCTGGGGTAGTGGTTAAGGCAGTAAATAATTATAGACAGTATATCATTGCAAACATTATACTCATATCAATGTATTTCTATCCATCAGGATGCTGAAAATAGACTGAGTGTTTGCCAAGTTAAAGTAGCGGTGTTGTGTGGTAATATGACCCACCCTTCCCTGGTGTCAGTCGTGCCACAGAAACCAATCTGTTTGTTTACTAAATGCATTAGCATTCATTGGGTTGATAAATCAATGCAGCTGTTGAGTTTCCACCACAATTCGGGCCACCTGGAAGGAGTGGTACACATTACTATTGAGGAAGTAGCTTTGCTAGGGAGTTGTCTTTTCATCATCACAAACCTCTTTATCTACAGTATGATATTTTATAGTAAGAAGCATAAAATATTGCTTCTGTTTCTTTGGAAGAAATGCCAGCTGATTGAACATAGCATGGCATGAGTATATTCATAGTCTTTATTATTTTGTTTAAACACTCGATAAATTCCTGAGTGGGGCAGGCAAAATTTAATCTAACTGATGTCAATAGCAACTAAAAACAAACGAGTTGTACAACCTTATCACTTACTATCACCAGTTTCTAGAGAGCTTTTTGTAAAAGACAAGCAAACAAAATGTAAAAGCATTGACTTAATTTATGCCTGAATTAGTGTCATACTGTAACTCCACCATGAAAAACAAACAATGAAAATATCTATTTCATCATTTTCTAATCAATAATTATATAATAAAAAGTTGTTTACATGATTATTTATGGTTACCGGGCCATGCATGTCATCAACTTTGAAAGCTGTCAAAGCAAGCTGCTGTCACAATGATGTGTACAAGTCACTTAGTGCATGTCTACTACCACTAATGTAATAGCTAACCAATCAAACGCAGCCTAGTGCGACAGTTTTATTGCTGCCAATTTTTATTATGTCAACTCGGCAATCTATTCTTTTCGGAGAGCAAATAGATTTTCCTGTAAAGTTGCTCCTTCGGACTCTCTTTTGAAATGAAGTAGTTTATAGGCTAACATAACTTCTACATAACTCAATCTGTGATAGCATACTGCCCTGTAAGATGTGGAATTAAGTGGTAAATTCTCTTTTAACATAAAAGGAGATAAGCATTTGGCTTATGGGAGTATAACTTTGTATATTTTATGCAGTGGGAATGGTAAAAGGGTGCTACTTGATTAGCGCAACCTGCACACACCATCACCAGACGCTTATAAAAGCTGTGCAACATGTTAATGCTCGCAGTTTTCATTTAGATGCAGTAGTAAACCATTTTGACAGCATAAGTTCTTTAATTTACATAATAAACTTTGGCTTGGGGTGAGAGCATAACCTCTTTTGCTACATTTCTAATCCAATGCACCTGCCATTTTTTGTTATTAAATTGCAGGAAGACTGGCAGTTATCTGTCAAAATTGTTTCTAGAAACTTCTAAATATTACTGAAATATCTCAGTACTGTAGCACCTCAATAATATACTATACTATGGTGCTCAGTCTAAATACGGTTTGTATTATGGTCATGCTTGCTAGAAGTTTCCCTCTCTCTGACAGATACTGTGTTGTAGCTGGACCTGATGATGATTACACAGATTACGTAGCCACCAGATGGTACAGGAGTCCCGAGCTGCTGGTGGGAGACACACAGTACGGCCCCCCTGTTGATATTTGGGCCATAGGCTGTGTATTTGCTGAACTAATCACTGGCCAAGCTCTTTGGCCCGGGAGATCAGATGTTGATCAGTTGTATCTCATACAGAGGACACTGGGTAAGCAGCAGTACAATTAGACTTCGAAAGTTGTGAGATGGATTTTGAGCTTCCTAAAAATTGCCGGTAGACTCGAAACATAAAAATTAAAACACTGCACCCAAAACTGCTAAAAATTCATGACAGCTTAAATTGCAATGTTACAAACATATTAAAAATTAAGTTCAATCTAACCTTTCTAGAATTGATATGTTTATAATAACAAGTTAGCTTTTATAGTCGTTTGTAAATTAGTTATGAATTCTAGGAGCATTAGTGGCACCATAAAAAGAGAGAGAAATTGTTGTCCCAATTGTGAAAACTTTGTTGCTGTTGGGTATTAAGTAATCATAAGCACTAAAGTTTTGTGAACTCTGCTACAAAAACAACATTTAACTTTATTAACTTTCGATAGCAAAGAAGTTGTAGAAAAGCTAAAGTCATTGAGGCTGCAAAGAACTTTAATTTAAGTTATATATAGTAATTCTACATAGGGGTAACAGGGGGCACAACCGTCATAGGGGTACAAAAAGCAGGTCAAATTGTGAGAAAACTTATGGGCTTAGAGTTGTGATTTTTTTCTTTAATAAAAAGGCAATGACATAATTATTCAGCCATTGTATTTTCAACACTTGTGAAGCATGCATATTGAAGAGGCGAGTCAAAAACTACTTTTACCTACTTTTTGTAAATTTTTCAAGATGTCATTAAAGCTTTATAACTTTTTACATTCAAAGATGACAAGCATAGTTTTTACTGATATTGTTGCCATTGCTTATCTTTACATTGCTTAACTAGTATAATAGCAAACTCTAGAATAAATTTTCCTTGAGCCACATTTATTTTCAACTTGGCCATACGGGGCAATCGGGGCAAAAATTGGCCACCTGGCCATTGCACCCTGATCACTGTTATAGTTTATTTGCTCAAAAAATTAATTGAAATGTTAATAAAATCTATAGATAGAGCCATTTCTGACCTTCTTTTTGTAAAATATCAAAGGCGTCATGATAAGAGTACCAAACTACAAAGTTAAACTTTAAAAATTGAATTTATCATTATTATTTTGCTTTGTTGCAAAATTGTGTGAAGATTAGTTGATAAAAACCTCTCAAGTTGCAAACAGCACACTCCTATAATGTCTGCCTCAGTTATCACTACGGTAACCGTTGGTGATATTTTGTAAGACAAGTCATCTTATGTTTTGTTTCGACAGGCGATTTGCTACCCAGACATATGCAAGTGTTTAGTACAAACTCCTTCTTCAAAGGAATGAGTATTCCTAAACCAGAACGGAGAGAGTCACTTCAAGAGAAAATACCGAATGCAAGTGACAAAGCTATAGAATTCCTTGAGGTAAATTACCAGCTGTAGCAGTATACCCACAATCGAAAGATGACTCGAAAAATTGAATAAAATTTATAGTAGATGTTTTATTTAACTTTCCAATGTTTTTCTCATGATTTTGTTTATAACAATGTTTATTTAGCTGTATAATATTTTCAAACTTGCTTATCGTTACACGTCCGGTAATGCATTATTTACTTGTAATGTACATGTGAACATCGTTGAAAATAACTGCCCATCTATAAGATTAGGTTGGCAACTGAATTTCGAAAGTGTATAGGAAGCTGTGTTGAATATCTTTATAATATATTGCTATAAACTGTATATTCTGTTTAGGTAAATGGCAATGTTTATGTTATGGTTTAGAAAATAATGTAATTGACCTAAAAATATTTGTTTAGTGAAATGTTTGACTGTTGCAGTGCTGTTTCTACATGGACCCTGCAAACAGGTCCACCTGTGATGAGCTGCTCCAGCACAAGTATTTTGAACGAGAAGTTTACTCTGAAACAAAAAGACCGAGTAATCGTTATCATTTGAACAGTCGGGTGTGTATTAGAAGCCTTCCACTTTATTTAGAAAAAAATATGGTTTTCATATAGTTCAAGTTTAAGTGAGTTTCTCTTTAAAAGTAGAACCAATAATTCCTCTGTAGAAGGAACTTCATTGGTTCATAAATAGCCAATCGGATTGTGCTTTATGATATATTTGTGTTTTATGTTTTAGAATAATCTACCTACCTTGTACACACAGCAATCGAAGTCTCCACTGTTTCATCAACCAAAATATTATAAACAAGAGAAAAACAAGGTAATAGGCGATCTGAACTCACAAGCATGCACAACATATCAAAACAAAATAATAAATAAAGCAATAGTTTCATAATAGCCTAATATAACTCTATAATACTAATAATTTGTTTTAGGGTGGCTCTACACACCTTCCTTATCTGCAATCAGAGCGATAGATTTTATGCAAGTATATTATGGGAAGACAACCCTCAGAGACATGAATATACTCAGACTGTCACTCATGCACTGATGCAATTAAACCAACAGAGTCAGTAAAATGCATCAGATCTTGTAGTACAGATTATATTGTAACTATGTCAAATATGGCTATCCTATTCTTCAAACTTCTAAGAGTTTACCCAAAGCCTAGAACATCTCTCTATATTCCAAAAGTTAAGCCAACATCCAACATATGAAGTCATAGGAAGCAGCTTCATAACATATGCTAATAAATATCATACTATTTAATACATTGTACATGTATCTCTGACTTTTCCAACTTGGTATGGAAAAAATTCCTATACTAATTGTAATAGTGATTAGGATGTTCACAGTAAATGGCAAGTTGGAATATGCAGAACAAACTGTTGCATCTATCCAAATTATTTATTTAATTTCCAGATCTTTGTTCACGTGTACATAACTTATTGGCCTATTACAATATTATATATTTTTTGTAAGTTACATACTACACTTTTATTTTTAACATGCAAAAAGTATTTTGCCAATGTTGCCCTTTCAACTCAGGGTTCTGCATTAATTACTATTTAATTGAAATATTATCTGTCAACATGTATTTTATATATCTACATACATTGCTAATAATGTGAGTAACTCAAACTGTGATTAATGTAGCTGCTATTGTCAAATAATTTTAAATTACGATTTGCCAAACAAATGATATTAAGTTTTACTTGTTAGTTTAAAAAAATGCTATTGGATATTACGCTAGTCCACAGTTCATATTATATGTTGCATGTCATACTGAAATACTAAACTAATGTCTCGTATATTATATCATAGAGTTAAATCAGTTGATAACATGAACTGTTGTAGTTATACTTTATAAGTTTTTGGTACTCAATAAAACTAGAATTATATTAAAATTATGCTGAATATCATTAGATGTCATTGCAAAATTTTTCTTCACTAAAATATAGCCCGGTATAAAGTTGCATTTTGCCCAGTATTGCAGCCTGCTTGTTTCACACCAGGCCAGCTGTGGTGACCCAATGGAGAGAATAACCACAAAGGGTTTACGTTGCAGAATTTTCTATTTGGCTGTGAAAGATAAAAGATAATAAAAATCTAATCATTAAATAATTAAACAATTTTAATCAAACAGCAAACCAAAATAAATTACTATACGAATAAAACTCAGTGCTAGGACAACATAAAGACTGTGAAAGCATCATAATATTTCCAAGTCAGCACAGCTAGACTATGACAAGCAGATGACATCATGATGAGTCTTTAGAAGCGAGTGTGGCTTCCACTTGCTCCACATCTCGCAAACACTGCTCTCCCGTTTGAATGAGGGAAGGGATTTGGAGCCTCCTGGCTATCTCTATACATTTATTGCAGTATTCTCTAGCAGAGGCTAAATCCTTGCTCATGATACACGCCTGCAGTAACATAGTACAGTAATACTATACGCCATACGGTATATGAAAATAACCCGAGAGAGGATAACTTCTTAAATAGCAAGTCAACTGATGAACATTTTAGTCTGTATCATGAGTAAACCTTTTCCAATGTCCTTATTACCTAATTGATAATTAGGAGTTGTGTTTCCTTAGCAGGTACATTCTTGAACCTTATTATATTATAGTACAGTCTCATTGAAAATTTAAAGTTTCACTGGTACAAAAACCTAAACTATGTTATATATACTAATTCTTTCAAGAAATAAATATCTGGTAGTAGCAGACATGTAAGTAAATTTCAAACACATTTAGTAGCATTTTTTTATAGAAATATAAAAAACATTTTTAATGGGTAATTGTTTATTGGAAACTGCTGCAGTGGCAGCTACGCTATAAAAATTCCATTATTCATTCGCTGGGCTCGCTGCCACCGCTCAAGTTAACAGAAGCTTAATTAAGGTATACACCTGCTAAGGGGGCACAACTCTCAACTATAAATTGAACATCAGGGTCATTAGATAAATGTCTATTGAAGAATATAACAGCACAGCTAGCCTTGCATTATATTTTTATTCGATGTCAATACAGTGATGGCTCCTCGTGATGTCATCAACATGACTCATCATCATTCACAGCCTCTCTTAGTGTGTCAACTAGTTAATACTACGTACTTTAAGCATATTATTCTCACCAACACAGCTATAGTTCTGTATGGGTAATATACTTATAGAGTATAATATTTATTATATCTTAGTATTTGTTTCATACCAATTTTACGATGTAATCCATGTTATAATATATTGCTTGATTGTAACTTGATTATAACCATGAGTAATGAAACCAATAAATACATACAACCCTCAATACACTCTGATTTAAACAGCCAACACATCTCAGATATAGTTGACCAACTGACGCATACAACATGGCGAGCTGGAACACTTTTACCTCTCCTAAGTTATAGTAGAAGGCTATAAGAGAATCGTCAGCGCCGTCACTGTTCTCTGCTCTGTTGATGGCCTCCTGGTAGGACTCTATGCCCTCTTTGAACTGTTTGTTGGTGACGTAAGCCGAGGCCAAGTCGTTCAGCACCACGAGAGCCTAACAGAAACAGGAAACTCTACTCACAGAGTTAACAACATACATTGTCACAGATACATTGCCTGAAATTAGCTTTCTAAAACCAGCTTGCTTCAATTCACTAAAATCAAATCAAATCTTCTAAAAACTAAATTAACTGAATCCTATGAGATCATTTATTCTTCAGGAAACTTGTATGCCTGATTTTGATGATAAAACTGTAAAACTTCACAAGTTTAAATGCTAGTTTAAGCAAGTAAGTCATTTTTACATTCACTAATTACTTAGGTTATTTCATATAAGATTTGCCACAACATTAGTATAGTTACAAACCTCTTCTGTAAAACTGATTTTAAAACACTACGCACCCACTGGTCACACACACCCTTTGAGATTAAACAAGATTTATATAAACATAAAATCAGGTTAGTAATTTCTTTTGAACAACTCAATACAAGCTTCAAGTTTACACTTCTGTTTTTCTTTGAGAAGAACACAACACCGACGTGAAACTATCACTCTAACAGAGCTGAGGCTATTTCATTAGAAAATGAGTGAACTTTATTACAGACACCAAACTAGTAATTTTACCTGCGGGTGATCAGCACCATAAACCTCCCGGGCTATGTCGAGAGACTGTTTGTATAACTTTATAGCATGTTGAAATTGCTTCTTTTTCATAAGGAATCGAGCATAACCTGCAGATATAAGTTTATATAATGAGATAAATTTGTCTCAAAAAACATGGAAAATCAAAAAGTAAAAAGTTCAGTACTTTACACAATAGAACTAAAATTGAATTCATAAAACTGTGCGCACCAGCTATAAGTCATGGAAAATTAATGTGGCTAGTAAAAGGGTAATAAAAAACTGTACTCGTATACAAAACCTAATAACTCTAAATAGTATATTCTCACAAAAAACTCTAGCTACTATCCCTGTGAGAACTCCTGGTAGAAATCGTTTTTGTTAAATCGGGCTAAGGACTTATTCATATGTAGCATGAAAGCAATTATGACTGGATGCTCTTCCTAACATCACCAATAGCCTTTACTGGGGTTTGAACCACTGACTTACTAAGCCAACGCTCTAACGCCTAGACCACAAGATGATATGCTAATAGTCAGTGTCTTGTTATAATTGAAAATTGAATTTAAATTAAAGATAAACCCAACAGTGGACTGACTTTGCAGGGCCAGGCCATGAAGTGCCAGGGTGTTGGTATCACACTCCAAGACACCGCCAGCTTCTTCCACTTTCTTAGCCATCGTCTGCACTGAGAAAGCAAACCCGGCCTCAGCTTCCTTGTCCCTAGAGAGAGTGGCATAGAGGGAGGACAACTTCACAGACAATTCTACAATTGAGTCATCATCAGGTGCTTTCCCAGCTGCCAGACATTTCTGCATAGTCTGTAAAGAGAATCAGCTTTGATAATGGGGTGAGCTATGATTGCACTCAACTTGCTTGTTCTAATTCAATAACAAAAACCTGCAACGATGTTGTACACAACATTTATAAAGCACAGATTTTAGAAATTTTCAATATTTATATATAATGCAGCGAATATAGAACTACGATGACAATTTATTTCTAATCAAAATGTCGCAGAGAATATAACTGAGCTATCAACATTATAACACTACAAAAACTTCATCTGTTTGATTAGTGAACAGTATTATTTAAATGGACAAACTTGTCAATGTTACAGGTTTACAAACAGTCACAACAATGATGCATACATAAACTAAACATATAACCAGCAACTTTAGTTTGAAGAAAAATTGATTCCAACTCACTTCCTTGTACAGCCTTTCAGCATTGACAGCATCACCCGCCTTCACCGCTAAAGACGCCATGAAACCAAAGATGTTTATCTGATATACTAAAAGCTGCCTGTTTAAAATAGAATAAATAAAAAACTAAATACATTTTCTATAGTTCCTATACAATCCGCCAAAACAAGTCTCTGGTAATAACAAAGGTTTTATAAACAAAATTAAACTAGGCTGAATACTAGAATGGCAGGCTGCATAGATAACTCAGAGCTTGTTCATCATGAGCAAGGAAAACCTGCAGCACAATTAGATTGTACAAACAAAAAACAGGAAGAGACCCGCATGTGATTGAGACTTACTGATCATCTATAATTTGGCTTCTGTGTTGTGTGTATGCTAGTTCTAATGCTTTATGAAACAGGTCTTGAGCTTCATCAATTTTTCCTTTCTGAGTAGCCAAAACACCATGTTTGAGAACTAAAGTCAATTCTTCACGAGGGGAAAGCTTAGTCTGCTGCTTGGTGTACCACAAGTACAGTGACCCTAATATTGAACTTCCAAATACAACCCCAATTAGGGGTTTCCAATTTTTATTTGATTTGTGTTTAGGATTTCCTGAACTGTAAAAGAAAATTTATTATTATTGTGAAATTGTTTGGAACCAAATTTATACAAAGACTGAAAAATTTTATAACAAAAGTAAAGTTAGCCTATGCAAGATAAGTTTGCAAAATACCCACTGACAAGTTATTGGAATGGACATTAAAGTTGTGAAATATTCATAGCATTTTTATGAACATACTGAAAACATGAGATTGAATTGACAGCTAGACTGCATCAAGACAAAGTGTTGAACTGGTAAAAAATTAATGCTTGCCATGTTATACTTTAGTTTTTTATTTAATCAGTCTTTAAAATATCCAACAGCATGTTAGTAAAATTGACTTGCAACTTGTAAGTAAATTGGATTGTCTAAGTTTAGTTCAATTATTACTACGTAGATGTTTGACTAAAGTTGACTAGAAATTTTTGCCTGAGCCATAAGTTGACAATGATTGACTGGTTATTGACTCTTGACAAGACACTTACTTTAACTTGGCTTAACAAATTATTTAATTGAGTTTAAAGACATTGCAAAACCATGTGGTTATAGCAGCAGTGTCTTTCCAGATAGGTGCTTCCCAGCTAGACGCTACGCTAAATTTACCACTTAGACGCTTCCCAAATGGGTTTATTTATTTATTTCGGTAAAATAATATGTACTTTATGTAGGGCTTGGGGCCTAGCGTCTAACTGGGAAGCATTTATCTGGATGAAACCATAGCAGCATCGCAAAACTTTATTATTTGTGTTGAAATAAATGCTGAAAATTATACTTTATGATTAACATTATGCTATTTTATACATAATTAGTAATACTAATATACAAAATAAATACAAGTATGGAGTAATAATTATAGCTGTTATGGTAAATGTAATACTAACTAATACCAAGAATAAAACTGTTAGTATTAGCAATAGTTATTTTTTTAAAAACTTTACTTAATCACAATAATTTAATTAATACTATCATAGCTACTACTATTACTATAACAATAAGTATAGTTAGTACTCAGTACTACTGCTGTTGCTGCTACTGCTGTTGCTGCTACTACTGCTACTAGTACTACTGCTACTAGTACTACTGCTACTAGACCTAGTACTACTGCTACTACTACCACTACCAGTGGCAGTAGTACTACTACTAGTACTAGTAGTTCAAGTTGTTTCCACTTTTGTTTCTACTTTCTTAATTATAAAAAGCACTAGCAACCATTCAAATTTTAACTAAAAATTACCAAGACTGAGATTCATTTTTGTTGAGCTTCTCCTCAAAGTTAGGGTCCAAGCCGGTGCGTGGATCATCACCACTGGACTTGGTCGAAACATTTTCATTGTCATTGAAGTGATTGATATTATTATAATTATTTGGCTTTGCGTGATCAGTTGAAGACTCAGTATTTGTACTTGAATGGCGACAGCCAGATAGGCAAAATTTGTGTATTATATTGCAGCTAGGTTGAATAGAATTAACATATTTTTCAGAAACAACGCGATGAATAAATTTAATTTTTGTAGAAAACATTTTAGATTTGTCTCTTAATTTCAAAATCACAAGGAAAATCCCAGTTCAGACCAACCTTGACTTGAAGGTCAAGGACACAGCCAATCTGCGCTTGTGTTCATTAGCAATCTACGGAAAACTGAACAAAAACTGCAACCCTAGCAACGAGAAGTAATACAATAACAATTACACGCCTGATATTTGCTATAGAAGCATGCTATAACGTAGTAAAATACTCGAAGTAATAATTTGTTTGCGATGTTGATGAGGGCTTAAAACCCATTTTGTTGTGCGCAGCTCGCATAGTTTACAAAAGCAGCTAAAAGGCCTACAACATGGCTGATGTGCTTGCAGCTGAATTACCCGATCAAAGTCTTGATCATCTCACGCTAGACCAAAGTACTGACGATATTGAAAATGAAGGTGTTGGTAAGAAATAATAATGAGTGGGCAAACGATGCTTAGACTCTATGTAACCAAGGCCATGATAGTGACTATTAGTAATATTTTGAGGGAACGATAAATATTAATATTAATTGTAATATTAATAAAAATAAAATTACAAATAAAGATATCGTAATCATCATGATAATGATTGATGAGTGTCAGACTATTAATACAATTATCAGAATTACCATCACTTTATTTTTTCTATGTTAACGTAAATTGCAGATATTAGAAATGTTGTGCAAGAAATCATCAGTTACTTAAATATTTAGTTTTGATGTTATATAAAAACAAAACATGACTATTAACTATTTTGATTTAAATTTTGCAACTGGCAAATTAGAAAAAATTCCATTAGCCCAACTTTATTTTTGGCATTTTAAAAATAGTTATGAAGTAGTTATGGGCTTATTGTACTGAAAAAAGTCGAGTAATTTTCAATTTTTATCTTAGCAAATGACATGTAAATGTGACCTTTGTTAGTGTTCAAAACTGATCCCTCATGACAGCAAAAGTAAAGCAAGTTTTTCCTTAAAAATATCTACCTTGGTAGTAATTTTTACTGCAAATAAGACTATTGAATACTTTTTGATAAGTTTATTTAAAATAAGTTTTTTTTTCATAAACTTTAAAAATTGAAATTGAATCAATACTCAATTTAATTTAATTAACTTTTCTCTCTTCATATATGCTATGTTTATCACATCAACTGGTTATTAAAAAAGTAAATTTGAGCACATGGTTCTTTAGTAAAAAGTTATGACTAAAGCATTTTAAGTTGGCCTAATTATTATGCCATCTTTAGAGTATGTCATCTTATGACTGCAGCTGTGATAGGTAGTTTTTTATTGGCAAAATGAATACAATGATTGATTTAGCAGGTTTATTGAACTGAGTGTGAACTTGATTTTAGAAAAGTTACATTGATCTTTATTTAAATGATGCAATATACTACCAATTATATATATATAATACAACATAGTTAGTAAAGAAACTATAAAACTTGAAACCTTTGTGTATGAAGTACACATTTAGGTGCAGTAGTGGAGTAGTTGAAATAGCCTAAGTTTTTTAATTTCCTTATAGATTTTGGTTTGGGGCGCATGTTAAATTTTTTGCGAGAGCATAACTTCTTTTGCTAAATTTCTAATCTAGGACACAGGCTTTTTTCAATTTCTCCATTACTGCACCTATCTCGAAGCACACTGTCTAATCCCATTGCTAATCTGTACTCAAAAAGATATTATAAATATAAATTTCTAAGACCTATCAAAGCTCAACTCAAATATTCTTATTTTTTCTAAGTTTTGTTGTACCTGACACTGCATTGAACATGTAACACAGTATAATTTACATGCAGTAGTATAATGGCATTGTCTCACCTATATAATATATGAAACATTACTTTATAGCATATTCTAAAAAGTATTTGACTATAAAAAAAGGAAATATTTCTTTAAATATTTTCTTCTGAGACCATAAATCTGTATTATGACTTTGTAATATCATCAAAGCATTCTAACTGAGCTTCTCAAACATCATCTCCTGTCTCAGATAAAAATAAAAAGCTACAAGTTTCTTAATTAAATTTGTACCTAAACATGATTGTTTATTGTCTACCATTTATAGCTTAGCCTTTGTCTGCCATTTTTAAGAGTCTGATGAATATGAAGAAGAAGAAGAAGGGGAAGATGGAGAAGAGCCCAAAAAGAGAAAGAAGAAGAAAAAGGAAGTGATGGAAGAGCCAGCCCCGCCTCCTGTAGAGGAGAAACTCTCACCTGAAGCCTTAGCTCTCAAAAAAGAGCTGGAGAGGATCTTTGTTGTAGCGCCAGACTTGCACAGGTTTGGATACTCTATTTTGCAATATATTGCACCTTTACACCATATTACAACTTTACACCATATTACAACTTTACACCATATTACGACTTTACACCATATTACAACATGTCACCCCAGATCATATCGCACCATGTAGTTGCTATAAGCTCCATTGACTAAATGTCCTAACCCAATGGGTATTGGCCATAAACTCTTTACTGCTGCAATACGGAAATGTTGCAATTGTAACTTTGATTCAAAAATAGACTTTTAGCATCCCAGGTTGCTCTCTTATAAAAATGAATTTCATTTAAGGTCCTTTGACTTGGGTCATGCGGACAGAATAATGCATTAACGTTTGTTTAGTAAACTGGAAGTTAAATTAGGTTGACGACGACTTCTTTGCAAAAAGTTAAAATGTGATACTAATTTGCTAAGAATCAGATAATGACAGCATATATAAATGTGATGATTTTCTAAATATTGAATATTTTATATAATATGTGAGATAGTATGTACTATATAATATAATAATATGCTAAATAATATTTAGTTTAAAATATTATGATAATCTCTAGATCATTTTATTCTAAGACTTGTTCAACTATTATATTTTAGCATTAGTTGTGGTAAGGGTTGAACTTGGAATTAAATTCTTTATAGAAAGACCTTCAGATTTGTCATAACCAACTCCTAGAACTTCCTAGACTAAGAGATCTCTGTTCACAGTTATCAGTGTGAGAGTTGTTATGTATTTGATTCTCACCCGCCTTTCTAAGTATTGTGCAATGTTTAGAGTTTAGACTACGATATGTTTTAGTTGGCAGGACCTGCGCTATGACTCCATTGAGTTCCCTGACTCATACAAACACAATTCACCAAAAGAGGAGCTGGCGTTGTCGTATGCAGAGAACTTCCGCCGTCAATATGTACATCTGTATCGAGACAGGAAGTCTCTGCTTTTAAATCCAGTCAATGAGTGCGGCCTTGAGGTATGCTATTTTATATTATGATATTTTAGCAGTTTCAAGTGTTGCGTTATTGATAAGAAATTAAATGTTTCTCCTATTCATTAGTGATAAATTTTTTTCACAAGTTGTAATTTGATCAAAGATTTTATTACTGATAATCTCACATAACATTCAATCTTTGGTTACACAACCAAAAAACCAGATAAAAGTTATGTAATATATTGTATAGAATAAATTTATAGAATAAATATTATTATTGTATATATATCTCTCACTATATATTTTGATGTCTACATTGCAGAAGCTAGTGTGTACAACTCTCAGACCTACTCAGCTCCCCTACATCTCTCTGTACAACTGGGATGGATGTGCTGATTTCGTGGCAGATTATTTGAACTTTGAACCCCTCAATCCTCCAGTTGATTTGGTGAGTGAGTGAGTTGATCTGAGAGAGTTGGTCTGGTTAGTACTCTGAGTGAGTTGATCTAGTTAGTACTCTGAGAGAGTATATCTAGTTAGTACTCTGAGTGAGTATATCTAGTTAGTACTCTGAGAGAGTATATCTAGTTAGTACTCTGAGTGAGTTGATCTAGTTAGTACTCTGAGTGAGCTGATCTAGTTAGTACTCTAAGAGAGTTATGTATTGGTTTTAAGGTTAGGGTGAGGTAAAAACACATTTTTAGTCTAAACTAATGGCAAGAGTTGCAAACTATTGTTAAAGCAGAGTTATGCTTGCCTCTACTGATATTGATGGAGTTGATAAGGTTAATATTAAAATCCAATGAGTTTGTAAAACGGCCACCTTTATGCTAGAAAACTCTGTGACGATTGAATATAACTTTTTCAACTAAAATATTAGTTACGCATTACACTAGCATCTTTTTGATCAGCAAGCGAGTAAAAGTTTCTCACAAAAACACCTCCGAGTTGGAGTGTCTAAAGTTGCCACTCAACTCTGGTTATGATTTGGTTGTAGCCAGCTCGTCTGCGATCACCCATGACGGTGCTGAAGCAGCAGAGAGGCCACTGCTTTGAGTATGCCAACGTCTTGTGTTCTCTGCTCATAGCTCAGGGGTATGATGCCTACATTGTCAGTGGGTACGCCACTAGAGAGATCTGTCTGATGGACTCTACAAGGGAAATATGTCCATTGCTAATTGAAAAGAAAGAGGTAATGTTATATCATATTCTCTTTAAAATGTCAACACCTTGTATTCCTTCTCTTTCCATAGTGTCTAAGACAGCTTCTTACTATAGGAAAATTGTCAGTGACTGCAACTGGAATAATAATGTTGGTGAACTGTTTTAGTACTTGAATACTTTAGAGCTGTGAGTCAACAGCACTCATGGAATTTTACAGGAAAAAGTAGAAGAGAAAAAGAAGGAGGTTGGGAAGTATACGGTACGCCCGCCTAAG
Source organism: Bugula neritina (assembly GCA_964035545.1). Taxonomy (NCBI): domain Eukaryota; kingdom Metazoa; phylum Bryozoa; class Gymnolaemata; order Cheilostomatida; family Bugulidae; genus Bugula; species Bugula neritina. The sequence continues at coordinate 11,629,632 of OZ037767.1, forward strand.
GATTTAAAGAGTAAATATGAAGCTAAGATGACTAAGCGGGCTGATGATAATCGCTTGGCGGAGATTAAAAAGAAGCAGGAAGAAGAAGAGCAGAAACTGGCTGTGAGTATCACTTCCACTCCTCTAGTTAGCCTTTAGCAACATTTCTATTGGTTTAATAACCTAGGGCAGGGTGGCTGGCTACTTTTTCATGGAAGTCAGCTGATGTGTTGAGTACAATGAGACTTTTGACAGCTCATAGATTTACATTTTTTCAACATATAAAAGAAACTCTTCTTAACTCTATGACTAAAACCCGAACAGAATTTCGAAGTAAGTGTATGTCATATAATTGCCCCTCGGGAATTGAGCCTCAGACTTCTAACTTGCAAGCTAACGAGCTACCTATTACACTGTAGGGCTACTGGGAATTTTTTCGCTACAGTACAGCAATGGAGAAATTGAGAAAAACCTGTTATGTTTTTAGATTAAAAATGTGGCAAAAGAAATTATGTTCTCACAAGATTTTTGGCCCAAACCAAAATTTATTAAGAAATTAAAGAACTTGGGCAATTTCAATTTTTTCACTACTTTTTCACCTAAAAACATTCCCATTAAAATAGCTATTGACAAAATAGTAATTTCTTGCTTAGAAATGAAATTGTAATTTCTCTGAATAAATACAAACTGAAAATTCATGCTCCGTGTTTGTTGGACAGGAGCTGGAGAAACCAGCCTGGGATCCTTTGCATGGCCTGAGAGTTCACGCTTGGGTGCTGGTACTGGAAGGAAAGAGGGAAATCTCGGAGAGCTTCTATATAGAGCCATTTACTGGTCAGGCTTATTCTCTGACCACCAAAGAGTTTCATGGTATTGAGAGCATCTGGAACCACCAGAACTACTGGGTGAACATGCAGCTCTGTAAGAATGGAGTGGTGGTGAGTCACCAAATAGTTACTAGGATTAAATGTTACAAGTTAGCTAATATAATGTTCTGAACCCACTGAAGTATACAAGACCCATGTGGGTAGGTGACTTTATGTTACATATGCATTGTGATCTCTTCGTTTGTTGAAACAGAAAGTCATGGTATTACTGCTATCATTTGCACAGTTTATATGATAACACCTCTTCTCAGTGTGAATTTCAGACCCGGAGAGACGGCTAACGTCTGCTTCTATTTGACAGGATTTGAAGTTTGACTTGGGTGACTGCAGTCTTTGGGAGTTTATGTTCCCGTCCTCTGACAAACCTCTTTTGTCTATTCCGGATCTCGACGAAGATCTTGATATCGATGACGAGGATGAAGAGGAGGATGTTGAGAAACACCTGGATGTGCCGCCATCTTGGTGCGATCCTATCGAAGTAACATACAAAGGTTTGCAAAAATATTATGCGTTATACTGTGTAATCTAGATATTGTGAAGAAATAATTTGCGCCCAGTTTTAGTTGCTTTGTTGACGTCTGAATGCCATAGTCATACCGTATGATGTCATAGTCATACCGTATGATGCCATAGTCATACCGTATGATGTCATAGTCGTACCGTATGATGCCATAGTCGTACCGTATGATGATAAATTCAGAGTTTGAGTCACGCTGTCCACTTGGCAAGAAGACTAAGTACTACAAGAGAGCTAAGCTGGAGCGGTTTGCCCCGTACCTGATGAAAGATGGATTAGTGGCCAGGCTGTCTGTGTACAATGACTATGAGTTGAAGGACATCAACCTAGTGAAGGAATTCTTTGAGAACAGAGAAGATCACTTGTACCTTCGAATACACAACATGAAGAGTGGTTGGGTGACTGAGTACTTTCTAGAAGGCCGTTCTCATGCTGTTAAAGGTATGCTTATACTATACTAGTCTCGTTATATGCTTATATACTTTACTAGTCGCATTATAATTATGTTTATACTTTACTAGTCTTATTATATGTTTATATTTTACTAGTCTTATTATATGTTTATACTATACTAGTCTCATTATATGCTTATACTCTACTAGTCTTATTATATGCTTATACTATACTAGTCTCACTGTATGCTTATACTACACAAATTGTTTGAACATCTCATTTGCTTTTCACTTTGACTGGGTAGTTGTGGCAGTACACTCAGCTATTACTCAGCTATTATTATATTGATATTATTCTACCTGATATTATCTATATTTCACCTGCCTGGCCTACAATATCATAAATGCACTTTTTGGTGATTTTACTCATTAACCAACTACTAACTGTAAACTTGCCGATACTTTTATAGTATTTCATAATTTTTCTAGATTCAACTTCATTTACTAACATTTGATTCACTAACAATAGCTACAGACAAATTCTCTTTTAATATTTACTGATAAAATAGGAGTTGCCTTATCTTCCTTATCAGTAGTTTATCTAGCACATATGAAATCAGGCTGTAGGATTGTTTTTATCTGTAACACTGCGTTACCATAGCTTCCCATTATGCAAATAGATGCCTCCTATGAATGGATTTGTGGTTGCGGTTTGCATTAACTTATGGTTGCCGTTTCATTTGATGCGACTGTTTCTAAACATTGAAGGAAGAATTTATTTGCGTAATGTAAAGCTTAGAAAAGTAGTGGAAGAGTATTTGTTACGTAATCAAAGTGATTCTGTTGATTATCAGAACACACGTACCTGGCATCGTCCCCTGGAGCTGAGTCCGAGAGAGTCATGCTGTTCTACAACGAGGCAAGAGTAGACGGACTGAGTAAGAGAGAGGAAACTCCTCTGGAGATGACGGAGCATTTCCAGAATCGCGAAGATTTTCTCTATTATCAGCACATAGACTTAGGACCTAAACCTAAGAAAGCTGGCCCCAAAGGGTCTGACTTGAACCCTCGCCCAATATATGTAAGAAGAATTGATGTGCTTCAACTATTTTACCATTACCTGCTATGCAATTTCAAATTAAGGCAATTACACAACATTGATTGTAATAATTATTGCTCTTGGATGCTGTGTATAAGTTGTGAAATTATATCTTTTCGTACTTCCTCTGATTTTTTCTTTTGAGAAAAAGCTGTAATAGTTTGATTATGCCAAGTTCTGTGACTTTAGTTTATGGCCTTGAACAGCCTGGATGATGTTTCACATTGTGGTTTGTTGGCCTTCATAATGTATTAAATCTCTATACACTCAAAAGTCAGTCTTGTTATATTTAGTTTATGCTATTTTCAGATTTTCTCTGCCAGACATTCATGTGATCAGCACAGGTAACATAAGTTACCATTTGTTTTGTGAATATTTGGACTAAATTGTAGTGTATGTTTTGTAGAAAATGGTACAAAAGTTTGCTCGAAATCTGGCAAAAAATGCCAACGAAGATGTGAAGGAGCTTGTATACTGGATATCAGAAGAAAAGATACAGATAACGTACCACACAGGAGATCCTAAAATTATCTCTTCAACAAGAGAGTATATGAAGCCTCCGGGCGTTGAAGAGAAAGGGTCTCCCGTCATAATGACTTCGGACATGCACTCCACTTTCCAGGTCTAGAAGTCTGAAAAATATTGATAGTCTAAAGTTCGTTCAGAATTTTTGGGTTGAAATTATTACATTTCTGTATACGGAGTCAGCAAAACTTTTACTTTTAGTAAAATCTTTTTTTATAAATATCTGCAATGGTCTATACATATAAATTTATTTCTATAACAAATTCAACATTGAGATTTGAAAAAATATAAGCACTCTTTTCGTTAAAAATTATAAAGGCTTGTGTACTTTTTATTTTCTTATCATGAGACTGATTGTGGCAACACAAAAGTTAAAGTAAGTTCAATGGAGTACTTGTTGACAGGTTGACCCGGCTAGTAAGGGGAAGAAGAACTTGGAGCTCTATCAGCTGCTCTGTCAGCTGCTGAAAGATGAAGACGCGTGCTGTAACAAAGTGAGAGAAAGCGAGGCGGAAGTTCGCACTATACTGAAAGAGAGGCTGGAAGAGGAAACCCGAAGTCTGCTCAAGATATCAGTCTATGATACGGACAGGAACGAGAGGGCCAAGAAACACAGACGAGAGCTGGTAAGTGGTTTATGTAGGCAACCAGCGTGATCTCTAACCACCCAGTAGGCCATCATGCGGATGTTGACATTCTGTATAAGATATTTTAATTCTCCTCTGGTTTATTTTGCCAAAAGCTTTATTTTCTAATATATAAATTAAATCAACATGATGTTCTAAGCTTCACTGACCTGTTTTTGTCAAAAGTTAAAGTCGTCTGCTCTTTTTTTAACATGCAACAACCAGGCTTAGAGTTAGCTTGTTTTTCCCACAACACACTACTAGTTGGTCAAATGGTCACTTGAAGATAACGAAATATAAACAACTTGCTTATTTATTTACTGCATAATATATTGTGGAATCTTGCATGCTATAATAATATATAGTAATCAGATATCTTATAAATCATGAATAAATACGGATCTGATACTTTTGATATGGTTTGACAGGAGAGACAACTTCTAGAAGAGAAAATGAGACGTGAAGAGATGGAGGTGGATTTCCTGGCTCCCTTCTTGGCTCAGATGGGAGATCCAGAGAAGCTGACTAAGGAACAAGCCTTCACTCTTAAAGATCAGTGTCTGGCCGACCTGAAGCAACGGCTGATTGACAAAGCTAATCTCATACAAGCTCGGTTTGAAAAGGTATAATACTGCAATGATATTATGTAATGTTATAATGTAATGTTCTTTTATACTATTGTAGATGTTGAAACTTTATTATACCTGCCCAGAATTAGGAACTGAAAAAGCGGGCTTGCTAAGCATGTATATATGTGTTAGGTTGTTGCTAATGGCTGTTCTTGGTAAATGTTTACACTTTTGACTACTCCACTGTTGATATTGTAACTCCTAATGCTTTAAAACATGTTGTATTTCTGAAATAGTTTATCAAAAAACACACAACACAATGTTCGCAAAACAAAACTCACCAAAAAATGTAATTCATTATCATTCTAAGAGAACTTGAATTGTGAACCGTAAGAACATAAATAAATATAAGTCAGGCGTATTAATATTGACTCTGCTATCACTTTTGATGGACTTTAAAACTTACTGCTAGAATAAAATAGATGGAAGCAGTGAAAGCGTTGCCATAGTTACTGTTACATTGTGGTTCTGTTGATCAGAAGAGTAGTCCTACAGTTTGCTATATTTAATAACTTAATCATATGGCTGCAGCACACAGAAATATGTCTTACTATTCACCTGTGCAACTGTCTACAGCTCAATATATGCTCCAGTCTCTCAGCTTTCAGCTGACTTGTTTATCAATTTTTGTTTGTTATCAATCTATGTATTCCAGTAGTGAATCTTATGAACTAAGCTGTGTCTATTGATAGTTTTAACGAGACACTTTTTAAAACTTTTTCTGACTCTGATGGAATTTAGATTCCTAATATTTTTTATTTTTGCTCAAATAAAACTGTACATGTTTGAGTTTCTATATAATTTTCTGGCAGGAAACCGCCGAGCTAACTAAAAAGCAGCAATGGTACCAACAGAACCAAGTTTCTATGTTGAAAGATGATGAAGAAGATTATGTATCCTACTGCACTGAGGCTATGTTCAAAATACATATATTAGAGCTGAGGCTACAGGTTAGTTTAATACATCAGTTGTGTGAAGAGAGATAACTCCTTAGTATAATGTTTGTATTTTGAATATGTAAGCCGGGATGTAATTATTGTAAACAATGAGAGCTTGCAATAGAGTAATAGCTTCAATACCTAGTATGTCTAAGTACTCCTATATGTAATATGATGTAATATAATATAAAATATTTGTATTATGATGAACAAAATTGGAATATAGTGTTGGTAATTTCCTATCATAAATGACATCTAAAATTTGTATTTTTTCAATCACCGTAAACTTTGCTACTTGTAAAATCTTTGCCCTTATTTTTGGTCATCGCTTTTCCAATTTTAATTTGCCAGTGTACACATTTTCAAGAATATGAATATAATAGACACAATGCAACGGCATTTATATAAATATTATATTACACACGAAAATTCACTACTTTGTAATTCTGTTATAGAGACACAAAGAAAAGGCTCCTTATATTTACATGGAGTTAGACAAGAAGTTGCGAGCTGATAGAAGACTTTCTGAATATCTCACTGGATAGAATGTCTACACATACAGTGTAGCCAATCAAATAACATGCCGTGTATTATCTTTTTGCTTCATGTGTATTTTTACTTTAGTATTCCGTCCACAAAGTTTGTGATTTTGAGTTGTTTATTTAACAAAATAAAAGACTGGTAATAATATTCTATAAATAGTTTTGTTGTTTATCTTCTGGCATTAGCTAGGAACTAAGGTCTATAAATTTAGACTTGACTTGAGCATATATGCATCATCTTTTGAGCTAAATAATATACAGGTTATGTTCATATATGAGTATATATATTAACTTAATCATTAAATTTTGAGTAGCTTTCAGCATACTGTTATCTAATTTTATCTACCATTTACTACTACTATTACTACTACTATTTTTTTTAGTAAATTTAAATCAAACTATGTTTAGCTGAAAACTCAGAATTTTCAACTATTTTGTTTATGATTATCATTGCAGTTTATGGTCTGCTGGTGAGTGCTTTCTCTGCATGTATTTTATTTTATAGAAATAAAAGTCTACGCAAAAGTTAGCTCTTTGATTGAGCAACTTCATTAAAATCTGCACTCATTAGTTTTGCATTGTGTAATAATGGAACTTGAAGTATCTTCAACGATATAATTAGGAGTTGTTTCCTTTATTAAACATGCGTAGCCTATTTCTTACTAAAATTAGTCGTAACGTATTTGTGACGAGCTGTAGTTTTAAAAGACGCTTTTTACATGCATCATCACTTAGTAACATATTCAAGATGGCGACTGGCAGGTTACTTCACTTGGAACTGAAAATGTAACAAAATTGCCAGAAATCTGGTTAAATAATTAAAATGACATTATTTTAGAATAATTTAGTTTTTGTTAATTATAAATTTCTAAAAAAGTTGATTAATAATTCGATCAAGAATTTTCCATGGCGTCGACTACAAGTCCAAACGTTATAAGTCCTGAAAAAATTAGGAGGAATCAGTCATCTGAGATACTACTGCAGCTTGAAAACACCCTAGATAGAACTAAGACTTCAGAACGCAAACGTTAGTCAATTACTTTTGGCACTATGTAGAATTTGCTGTGTAGTGTTCTACACTAGCCAAGTTTATTTAAATTTAATGTGGCGATTTTCACTCTCACTCTGATGTATATTAATATTATCCTTTTAAAGTTTTTTATTTAACAATTCATCTATTAATTTTTTAGCTTTGCCAGACATAAGAAAATCAAAGACGATGGAGATTGCTCGCATAAACAATGATTTTCTACCTGACGAAGTAATGGCTGCATTGACCCAACCAGCTGAAATTGCTACTAGAACTTTAGTGCCATCTAGGGAGCAGTCATTGGGCATTAGCACGGTCAGTCAAGTGCATAGATAATTGCCTACAATAGCAAAGAGCTAAGTTTCAAAAGTATATGCCATTATGTTTAAAATGCTCCTTTTTAGTTGTATTATATTTCATTTGCATAAAGTAACTAAATATTGGAAAGATATGAATGAAATATGGCGCCCATTGTATTACCACTAAGTAACTACTTTAGTCTATCACAAATTATCTGAATTGAATTTTTTCTGGTTTACAACACTAAATTTATGACTTTAGCTGTCAACTAGCAAGAATATAGATCTATTTTGACTGCTACAAATAAAATAAGTCATAGATGTATTTCTAATATATAAAACGTGTATTAAAATATACTTTAAGTAACTATGATTTTTCAAATGACTAATTAAACGTTTTTAACATCAAAACCTAAATAAATTCTCAAAATATTATGTGTTTATTATTACTTAAGTAGTTTAATAAATAATATATTTAAATACAACATAGCAGATTACACAAATATATTTTGCTCCAACAGACTGCCAGTCGAAAACCGCCAGCTAATGTATGGAATCATAAAAGCAGACGTGATCGACTCAAGCATCTGACAGACCAAGCAGTATGTTTCTGTGGTGCTGGCAGGTAAATTACTTCTACCAGTGATGCGATAAGATTGATTAAATTTAGGCAATACTGCAAGCTTACAATAAAGTTCCCAAATTAAACTATTTAAATTGAATTTATAAAATAAGCTCTAGAACTTTACCTTGCAGTTTGATTTCTCGTTTGTTTGTTTGTCTCTATCAGGGGATACTTATAGTTACTAGTCTTAAGTTTGCATCTACAATCTACTGTATTAAATAATCTAATTTCACTATATAAACATCAGCTTTTTTTGAAAGCAGCTGTGCTCTAATGGATAGATTGCTGGCTTAGTAATCACAAGTTCAGTGGTTCGAATCTCAGAAAAGGTCATTGGTGATGTTAAGAAGGGCATTAAGTCATAATTGCTTCTTTGCCATAGGTAATAGAAAACAAGTCTCTAGCCCACTTTAACAAAACTTTGTTATCAGGGGATGGGAACCATAAACCTGCCTGAATGATTTTTGAATTATTGAAGTCTTATACTTTATAAACAAATTCTTAGCCTACTTAAGACCCATAGAAACGGGAATGGTGACTGTGAACCCAGGAGAGTTTATTAACATCTGTTCTGTTAACTTCTAGAGACATATCTTTCCTGTATGATGTGCCGGCTCCTGAGGAGCCACAACCGACAGCCATTATTAAAAAAGATCTTTCAAAGTCAAGAGAAGCTCCAGCAATAAAGAAGCCACTTGAGTTACCAAATTCCTTGGTGCCAGATGAATATCACATTGTTAAGAACAAAGGTGTGCTGGGCTTGGAGTATCATGAAAGGTTAATATAACACTTGCTAAAGCTTCTAAATTCTCCTATTCCTTTTAGATCTAAATCTTCTTTGAATTTAAACTTATATTGTTAGGGTGCATCTTGACTATGAAGTTTTGCATTCAAGTAAATGTTTGACTGCTGTAAAGTTTGGATAAACATCTATAACAGTTTTGTTTGATATTTTTATTCTTTTTTAATTAAATTATTTTTTACATGACACAATAGTATTAGTATGCTGTTTTAGAAATAGGTATAGATGCTAATAAAATAGAAAAAAGTTGTGCAGTTGGCTTATCAAAATTAATTTATTATGAATTAATAGAAATTAACTAATACATTGAAATTAATTAATTTAAACAGATTAATTAAAAATGGTAAAAGTTAATTAGTAATTAAGTAAAATACATTGTTCTCAGATTTTAAGGACTATAAAAAATAAATTTCCAAACTGCTTAATCTAATACTTTAGTGTTCAGAAGTTTTGCAAATTAGCCATTCAGAAAGGTGCTAAACGGCTCCAGTTTATAGAGAAGTAAGTATGCTGCTTTGAGCTCCACTGCCACTTCTCTTCTCATTGATCTCTTACCTGTTCAATTTATACCTGTTCCAGCAATTGTTTTTGTTAATTTAAAACTGCTATTTGAGATGTGGTATCCTGTAAGTAAAAATAATTCATTTATTTTGTTCAAGCTCCTTTTGTTCATTTTTTGTTTATACAAAATGTGTTTTCAGTTTAAATTATGGATCTAAAAATAAAGGAATTCAATGAAATAAACACAAAATAGCTTTCAAAAATTCAGAATAATTGATTAGGCACTAAAGTATATTATAGCAAGCGATGTGATCATTCGCAGGGTAAGTTTTTCTGTTCTAAAGCTCTTCCCATGCTTTGTGCACAAACTATGCTATACTATAGGAAACTGATTAAGGTTGCAATAATTAGCATTGGAAACTCACATAAGTACGAGACAGCACCATAGTAATGTGATTTGTGTATAATTTCTGCTTTTAGTGACTACACTACACAGCCCGAAGACCACGAAGCTCATCTTACTGTCTTCCCATCAATGTAAGTGTTTAAGTGTTTACTTACACTGTAAGTGTTCAATGTGGGAATTGCTTCATACAGCACAACATTAGGGGTCATGACCTGCAGTAGTTCGAGGATGGTGGGTTGGAGATCAGACAACGATGCATATGCAAATACTGCACTCAATGACCTAAAAATTTGTGCTGCATTTATTGGTCCCCATTTTTAAAGAATCTGTCACACCGACCATGCTACAGATGCTTCATTAAGTTAGATGTTTTTCACCATTCCACCTGACTACTCAGCTATAAATATAAAACTTGCAGGAATCCCACAAGCAGATATGAGGTTTTGAGGCTAAAAGAAGTTATGGAAGACTTAATGGAGAAGTCGGGGGTTAATGATGAGGCGATTGAATCCGTTGGTCCCACTCAGGTTAGAGTTTCAGGCTACCAAAAATGATTGGCTTGAGTCTGTTTATCAATTTATAATGATGACCTGTTATCAGTGTATGGGCTAAGCCTTGATTTTACATTACTTTCATACTATATCATTTTGATAATTTTGTTTTTTTTAATTATGTATAAAACAAAGTCATCCAGCTACTGTTTATAAATTCACATTACAATTGAAAATTTAAAACTGAAATTTTTTAGCCTTAACACTGTCTTTTTCTGAAGCTCAATTAGTGTTGATTCATCTTTTTGGCTTATGCATAGAATTATAAAACTTTTATATTTCTACTTTTTTGGTAGAAATAGCAAAACGTAAAATGCAGTATTTCGCACTTGACATGCATTGTTTTGCGATTATTATATAAATCTATAGTTGAGCTATTTAATCGTTTAACTTACAGATGCACAACCTAATTGAGTTGATAAAGAAAGAGCAAAAAATTTACAACATAATATTCCATGAGTTGATTCGCCAAGCAACCATAGAATGTACAGAGAGGGGAGAACTCCTTGCAGATATCAGACAAAAGTATTCCAATCTCTTGAGCAAAGTTCCAAAGCAGATTAGAGGGTAGGCTGGCATAAAATAGAACTAGCAGTTTAAAATTTCTTGGTGATAAGCTCGTAGCGCTTTGCAGCAGATCTGTTATGAGAAACTGAGAGCTCAACTTGAAAGATTCAATCTCTTGTTGATTCAATTTACTTTTAACCTATTATTTGACTCTTTTGACCTTTAGTCACATGTAAAAGTGTGTTGCAATAATCTCACCAACAATTATTTTTGAAGAAAATTTGTAACCTATAAGCAATTCTTATCACTAGATGAAAACTTGCCTATTTCCAACAACATATTGTTATGTAGAGATATATTCTATGAAAGAAAAAAATTCAATAGAAGCATTATTTAAATACTGTTTCAAATAAACACTGTATGCTCCAATATGAGGCTTTTGCTGTCTTGTACCAAGAAATTTGATTTTGTGATTCAGAATTATGCAAAATAGATGATGTAAATCATGAGGTTTCTTTAGTGTAGAAAAGGGTTTGGTGAGAGGAGAACTTTAACGCATAAAGTCAATGTTGCTGTTCATTGTAGATTACATGATGAGGTGATGGCTCAGAGGGCTCTAGACAGAAGACTTACAGAGGAACTGTTTAGATTCAAGCAGCAAATCGTAGCTCTTACCAAGTAAATTGTTGGGTTCTTATTAAGTAGTTAATTACTAATTAATAGTTTGCTAAGAAAAAGTTTATCACTAAAAGGTTTAGAAATAACAAGTTATAATATTCTTATTTTAACAATTTGAAAAAAATAAACTGAGAATTGTATTCTAGCTCTCTTGAGATACAGAAACAATACAATTTGGCAAATTGGGTAATCTTGATCAAAATATTTAGATTGTATTTCTTCTTTGAAATGTGATAACATTATTAACTCTAATTTTCTGTGCATACAGTGAGCTGACGGAGGTGAAAGAACATGATAAGCAGGTGACAGAACAGGCCAAAAGAGCTCAGGAAGATGTAAGCCAACCTCAGTTTATTCCATAGAGTGTGTTTAAGTCATTGTGATTTTCATATTGGTACCAATACAGAGTAATAGATTCTATTTGCACTAAGGTGTGACAGGAATACAATATCAATATAATACTTTGCTTTCTAGTTGAGATCTGCACTAATGGAGTCACAGAAGAACGCTAGTCTATTGGGAGAGTACCATGACCTCTACGAGCTTCAGAGACAGAGACTCGAGAAGTTGGTAGCCATTTTGACATCTGAGAAAGAGCTCTGGTCTACAGCCACATACAGTCTCTCTATAAAAGTAAGCAATTCTGAAACTGACATAATATTTTTAGCATTAAGCTTAAAGCATATTTACTTTACAGTTAGCCCAGAATAGCTACACTGGCAGTACATACTTACAATGCTGGTCGCACATGTTGTTTCTATTGAACACCTTTTTCAAGATAGTAAAATAAATAATTGCGTAACGGTGATGTTCCAGAGTATATAAAGTTTTACAACTTTTTATATTCTGTAGGTGGTGGAGGAGGGTAACATGGTGACCGCCCGCAGAGCATATATCGCTGAGAAAGCTTGGTCTAAGTTGACTCACCATTTTGCTGTGTTGCTTAGCGACAAAGACACTGAGGTGTTGACAAAGTTGCAGCAACATATGGAAAGCTGGAGAGATCAAATGGAGTCCTTCCACATTAATATAAAGCAGATTGAAGAGGATGTTGAGGATGCACTAAAGAATATCAAATCTAATATTGTGCGATGGATTGACGACTTTAAAAAGAATTGTTTGTAAGTTTACTTGAATCATTAGCCTATAGCCACAGGGTAATAAGCTGGCATGTAGTGGCAGGTACTCATTTATGACACATGCAATACAGTGTTCAAAGATATATTGTAAGCTGGCATGTAGTGACAGGTACTATTTGTGACACAGAAAGTTGTAGGAATGTATATTATAACTTTGACCATTTATCATTTTATGTTGTAAAAACTGAATGTCAACAAATTCAACTACTTACTTTCCCATCAAGTTAACACTTTGTGACTGAGAATTTTAAAGCCTTTTCAACATTTCTATACAGTAGAAGACAAATCTAATTCATTGTTTATAGACTTGAAAGATTGATACTAACCACTGAATACTGACTTCCATTCACTATTCAGGCATGGTTTTTTGCATCGATTGATTACAATATTCTAAAACTTGCTAATGTTGGCACCAAGCTGTAACGTAGTATTTAGCTAATTCAATTGCACTTTTAAACTCAACACACAATCATTGCTAACTTGTGAAAACTCCTGTAAGTGGAGGGTTGTGCATGAGTACTTCTGAGTATCGAATTTTTATAATTCATGTTACGTTGTCCCACAGAGCAACCAATGAAGCTAAGTAAGTTTAGCATACATGTCCATGTTGGCTTTCTTTAGCAGACCTTGATAGCATATAACAATCTGAAATGAGCATTTAGACGTTAAACATAAAAATTTAGCATCTTTTCATATTCTCTAGCTATGATCTGGCCTATGAGTAAAAAGATAAGCGCATGTCAAACTGGGTCAGCAAAAGAAATTATTAAAACGCTATTCATGTCATCATTTGTACATAAATTTTATTTTTTTATTTTAATGATTTCTGAATTAAATTTGGATAGTAATAAATAAAACGTTTCAATGCTCATTTCACAGATAGCTTTAGTGTAGCATATTTCATAGAGTTACTAATATTTCTCTAGTATTTATTTGCTACATGTGAAATGTCTGGCTAGTTACTATGTATGCTATGTCTCCAGTATGCTTATACCATGTATTAGCACACCTTTTGGTGTATTTTCTTTTTACGTTTAGTTTGCATAGCATCTTAAAGCTGTGAATATGGGTAGTATAAATTCCTTAAGATGTGTCACTATTATAACTGATGAATATAATGTGAATGCATTGCATTGTCCTCTCTAAATACATCTCTGTATTAAATATTTTCTAGTTTACAGTTATTCCAGCTGTGTAGATATTGTGAGACTAGTTCTAAATATATTCAATAATAGTATTTGTGCAATAAAAACTAGAAGGAAAAATTATGAAGCTCAGCTTTTATTTTCATACATTTTCACATCCCAACAACCTGCTACTATTTTAGCTCATTTCTCTCTTCCTTGCTTTAGTTGTTGCCTAATTATTAGAATGTCTGCTTTATTTCCAATGGTTTGACTTAGTCAACGAATTTTTGCTAGGGTTGTTTTCTTATAAAGATTCTTGTGTAGCTATGTTCACTGTATTTTGGGTTCAATTTTAAATCCTGGTTAAATCAGGTGTCGTTTTAATTTTATTATTTTGTTCTGTCGCAAATAGTCCAAGACTAGAGACAGAAATACTAGTGGAAATATGTGTTGAGACAAGTGGTCAGCTAACCACAGGCAAAGCTAGGCTTGAAAAAACTGCTGCTTTGAAGAAGGTTTTCTGAAGTTGAATAAACAATTTGTTATAGTTTATGTCTCTATGAACTGACTTATGGTCACCTTTGGTCACCTTTCACCGCCGTGATCCTTCGCGGGGGGGGGGGGGCGGGTATATGAACTGACTTATGTTTCAATAAATGTTTTGTAACCATTCTAGGAATAAAGATGGGGCTTTTGTAAAGGCACCAAACCTGGAGAAGGCTAAGCTGATATATGCTGAGATAAAGGAGTGGGCAGTGGTATGTACAGAACACAGTTTACTGCAGGCTATAAGTTTACCAGTGAATTCTTTTATTATTTAAGTATGTTTAGTAAAGTGCACGAACTAAAATTAGTTTAAACAAACTCAATTGCTTAGTTCAAATTATTTTAATCAAAGTAATTATTCAATCACCAAAAAATAATTCAAGTTATTTATAAATTACTGTTAAATTATTATATAATCAAAACTGTTATGCTGGTTGATGTAAAATCTTCAAATGATATGTTTTTTCAGCTACTTCAAACCGAGCTTGACAAGTTTAGTGGGAGTTTGCTTCTCTCTAACAATGATGCCTTGACCGCTATTGAGTATGAGATATCTGGTTGGACAGAATGTGGTGTAGAGGTCTTTAACAGACACAGACATCAGGATGAATATCCCAATGACTACAAAGTCATGGTTAAACTCAACAAGGTAACACAGACATTGTAGTGCTGCGTTTTTAGGAGTTGCCTTCTTTTATATCTTAACTGGGCAGAGCCTCCTCAAAAATGAAACCATTTATTATAGCATTACTTTACTTTCTCTTATAAGTTTAAGTTTTTTACTATTCTAGAATTGTTGAAAAATTTACAAAAAATTGAATTATTTTGCACACTTTTGAATATTTTGAGTAGAAAGTTTAGAAATTTGTAAAAGGAATTGTAAATTTCTCATTCTCTAAAACTTAACAGCACTTTTCAAAAATAGCTCATAGGATAAGAACAAATCAGTAGAAGCTCCATGAAGAGTAAAATTATCTATTTTATTCTAAAGAATTTATAATCGTAAAGATTCGATAAAATAGGATGTCATAATTAGTTTTGGGCTGCTTTCATTATCAAACGAACATTTGACTGCATTTCACTCAAACTTTTATCAAACTTGCAGAGCTCTTGTTGAATAGTTAAAAAGGTTTTGTTGGGTTTTCAAATGTTTTAGGCTTGTGTGTTTAGCTGATTTATAATCTAAAGATAGATCACAAAACTTTACGACAATGTGTTTCGAGTCTCGGTTCTAGGTTTGGACAGATAAACCTGTGAGAGAAAATAGTGGTGGTGTTTAGGCTTTAAACTGAATTAAAATGGTGTACTTGCAGACTCTACGAGACATGTGTCTACAATATGGCAACAGAGTGACTGGAGAGAATGGTGTGGCTAAGTACATGATACAAATAAACACAGGGTTTGAGACCTGGGAGAATAAACTGATAGGTATCATACACTCTGGACAGACATTGGCTCACAGGTGAGTCATGTGACTGCTTTCCATAGAATTTGTGTAACAATAAATGACGATCTGAGCTATTAATAGAAGCAGTCAAGCAGCTAATATAATAGTTATTGTAGTTTTTTATTTTCAAAAACGAATTGTTACACAGAGTTTTTAGGTATACAGTTTTGCTTGAACACAACACTGTAAGACGTTGATGGTACCATTAGTTTGTGATGCTATATACTACTATTTTAGATCAATTTTATATATAAATTGCTAATTAGACTTGCATACTAAACGAAAGTAATAGCCTGCTACAGATTTTAAGTAGTTTAGCCTCAACTCCACAACAATAAAATCATTGATGACCACAAATTAGCCAGACCAGAGTAGAGTAGTGTTGATTACCAGCCCTCACTAACTAATCTTAGGCAATGTAGTTGTACTTGGCTAACTTTGGAAATTGCTAGAAGCAGCACAAAGTTGGAGGTTATTGAGTACATTGTATGTGTAGACATCATTGTCCAAACTTCAAAACCCCACCTCTATTCACTGCGCTCAATGACCACCAACTTTATGCTGCTTTACGCCATTTCTAACTAACTAACTCCACCTGCTCGTAGCTCAAGGAATAGAATTCATATTTTAATTACTCCGTATGTACAGCAAACCTTCCCAACTAACATAGTCCGTTGGACTCAATAGACTAAGCTCCTTAAACTTGTATGTTTTTACTTATCATCTGCTTCAGTGATACCGAGTCAGATTTGCTAGATGATGACGAAAGGTATAGATTGTCAGTTACTTTTGCTTCTCTTTGTTCTAGATGTTAACTATCATTTATACTACACGTTATAAATGTGTTTCTGTTTCTATATTAAGTTTCCTATATCTCATGTAACATCTAATTGGATGCTGCCCATGCATTAGCTTCGATAGGAAGGGTTTGTTTGTAAAGAACCAAAGCTAAAGGCACTTGACATGCTGTGTTTTAAGAAAATTTTCCTAAAGCCAAGTGGCTTGGACTTGCAAAACATTATTAAAAATTCAATCCAATAGTTTGAAAAAAAATATCAAAAATAAGTTGGTGTAGTTTTGGGCCAGAATTTGTTTTACCAGCTCTATGTACATACATTATAATACCAACTAAATAGCCTTGAGACTTGCATATAATCAATGGTTTTGTAATTGTGCACACTTATTTATTAGAAGATAAGTTTTGTTGATGAAATAGAAGTTTTCAAGTGTAACAATGTTTGTTTGGAAAGGCTAAAGCAAATCATGCAGAATTACTTAAACCCAGTTGTTACTGAGATTAGACATACAAGTAGAATCAAGAAATAACTTTTCTGTGCATGCTGTTAGCCATTTTGATTTTCTATACATGTAGTGTCTTATATGTTTCAATAGAATTTAACATTTATCTTCTATTTAATTCTTAGCTGTAGTACATGTTGTTTAACCAAAGTCTTTCTAAGTTTGTGCATTATAACTAACACAACATTATGGTTGCACTAGAAGCTGAGACTTTACACATAGTGCTCTTGCTTACATGTATTTTGTTTGACAAAGCTAAAACCTGCTACCAACTTCCTTTATTTTGATGCCAACAAGCTTTTCATCATAACCTCTTTCATTTATTGCCAGCCTCTACTACTGTTTAATTTTGAACATGCACTCTGAATAACGGCAGTACAGCTATAGTAGCCACGATGTATTGTTAGCTGACTAATATTACCTTTATTCTCCTCAACCTCTAATCACTTCATATCCTCTCATTCTAGTCTGTTTTCTCCTTCCGAAAACACACTCCATTCTAGAAAAATCTCTTTCCAGACTGTCAAGACTCAAACTGATAAAAGAGCGCCCAAGTACAATGGTAATCTTTTAAATCTGAGGTCCAAAACTGAGATATACATATACTAATCGCATATTGTTATGTTTACAAGACAAATTTTTAAAATCCTTTTGTTAATTTCCAGTCTCTACAACATCCATCATACATATTTACTAGAAATATTTTTACGCGTCAAGAATTAAATTCCCATACACAGACAGGCGGTACTTTCTTACATGATTTACTAGTACTTGGTTCCTGCTTACTTAGCCAAGTCTTCTGAATTCAACATAACTTCTCTTTATAACAATTCACAAAGTTATTGTCACTTTTTCTCACTCTGTTTAACTTTTTCTGTCATTTCATCTTTCTACTTCCTCAAATACCTCTAGTGCCATTGCGTAAAACCAATAAAAAACCAAGACAGAAAAAACAACATGGAAAATTGAATTTACATAAAAACAAGAGTCATCAAAGCAATTTCCTTCAAGTGGTGACAGCATGGTCAAGAGGCAGCCCTCATGCATCAACACATCATGTCACGCATCACACCATGATGGAGAAATCTGCTTCTTCCAACACCATCCACTCTAATGTTTCAGTTCTCCCTCTCAGCAATAAAGGATCTTTCGATGACAAAAGCATTGTTCTGTCAGTTTCCTATTTTCTCTCATTTTACTCGATTTATGTTGTTGAAACCTGACTATGTCATTTATGTTGTCTTGAAGAATGTGTCAAATTTTAAGAAATGTGTATTTCAGATTATTGTGCAGTGGCATATTAAACAGATGCAATAATTAATTCAGTTGACTGAAATAATGCATAACTTTGTGTAGTTTCAGTATGAAATATTTTTTTCAATTACAGTATAGCCTGCAATATATTTGTAGCTATAATACAGACTAGTTAAACCAAATAATTTAAATGTAACATGTTGCAGGGAGTGGATGTCATTTATGGAGCAGATGGATGAGTGGGTGCTGGCTGTAGACAACTGTATAGAAAGCATTGGTTCTGTCAACACTGAAGACGACAAAGAGAAAGGAAACATTGCTCAAAAGTGAGTTAGAAGTCTGTTGTAGCAATATCTGAAAGTTTTAGCATTACTGACCAATAAAAAATGTAAGCTAATATTCGTTTTTTGCCAACCTTCTACTAACGGATTAGTTGCTTTCAATTGACAATGGAAAGTTTTTCTAATTAAGATATATTGTCATATTAACGTTTTATATAACTTTTTGCTATGATTTTTTTTACCAAAAATTTCTTAAAGCACTATTTTTTGCATTGTTGCCCTGTGCTTAGTTCCTAGTTTTACCAAACTCTTCAATCTATTTCTGTCTTCTGTCTCTGTAGCATCGAGATTAAGTCAGCAGCCAGCTTAAAGCACTTTAAAGAATCCCTGACACACTTTACTTATATAGCACGAAAATATTCATCTATTTCTTAGCTATCACTAGACCACCCCTTTGAGGGTGGATGGCTAGACTATTTTGTTTTATAACAAGATTAGTGCATGCATGTCCAGAAAACTTTCGGATTTCTAAGCTCTCAGTGCACACGTATTACGCCGGTTTCCGGTCTGCTTCGAGTCCTAGTTACTATATAACTAATAGTAATAATTGCATACTTTCACAGCGTTTTATTTTTAGCCACTGCAACACACAGATAAATCACTAAACTGACATAAATTTTAAAACACAGAGTACAACTAAGGCTCAATGAAAAAAACAAATGATACCATTTTATTATTGATATTAAGAGCTAAAGTTACTTCCGTTAGAAATTTTGAGCATCGGAAAAATGAAATAGCCTCACCCTCACGATGTAATTAGAACGGGTGGCTAAGTACGGCGATAACACGATATTGTTGAAAGAAATTAGCTAAATCCAACGAGTGGTAAACTTTTCTATAAAACATTACAAATTTTTATAATTGCATATTCAATTATGTAACTTATTACGCTTCCAAATAGATTATCATTACCGTAACCGGATATTACCAATATAACCTGTGCCTAGTAGTAGTCGCTCGCTATCTATATAAATTAGATTTCATATTCATATTGCCATTGGACTCTAATGAACAAACTTATTACCTATATTACTAGTTACACTTACTGTCGACATGACTACACGAATGGCTTCAAGTTCTAAAGGCAAATGCAAAAGAAGAGTGTGTGAAGCTGCAATGTGTTCGTACAAGGAAAAACACATGTTTAAATGGCCTGCTGATACTCATACTGCGTGTGGTGAAAAATGGACCAAGTTTGTCAATACGAAAAGAAAAACCTTTCTGCCTGATAACAACTCTCGTTTGTGTTTTCAGCATTTTGGTGATGAACAATTTACAAACATGGGCATGTATAAAGCAAAACTCATTAACATGTAAGTGAATAACTCACTCAAACTCATAGTCATAGTGATACTGACTAATGACTTAGTGATTGTGATATAATTAGACGATAGGCTAATGATAGTTTTTTTAATGTTGATTTTCAACAATAAGTATAACTATAACTATCAAGTATTACTACAAGTTGGTATAAGTCAATAGGATTGTCATGACCGTGTTGATTCAATTTCATGTGACTATGACATAAACTTGCAAGTACAAGTTTGCATTTATGATTTACACGATAACCATTATTGTAAGGAAATTCATTTATAATGGCGATAATATGAAAGACTTATGATTATCAGAATGTGTCATAGTCACTTGGATACATACCATTAATATTATGATTCATACGCACTGATACTCATGCTATGAGTATGATACTGGTAATGGTGCCCATCATCAATACCAGTAAAAATTAATGGTAAATATTGTTCACTTATTGAAAGAATAAAAATTCATTGTCTTTGATTTACTCTTTAGATTGCATTTAGAGAAAACAGCAGTCCCAACTATTCATTTAGTGGAAACTGAGGGTGCAACTGGATGCACTCCATTAACTCCTCGGAAACAAAGTCAGCAGGCGGCCACTATCACACCTAAAGAAGCTCGCTGGTTAAAAAGAACAGACCCTGGTTTTCTGTAAGGATTATAATATTGAAAATGCGATCTTGAGCAATAAAATTGAAATATGATATAGACAGCAATGGAGATTTTCTGCAGCTGTTTCAATAATACTTTTCCAGTTACCTTCATATATAATAATATTTTAGAGCTTTGCCAAGTCAAACAAAAAAACCAGCTCTCCATCGTAAGCCAGAAAAGAAGGGCCTACAGAAAGGAATAGGACACAACAAATATGTGCAAACACCTAAAAGGATGCAGAAAAAGATTAGAAGCAAAGCTGTTCAATGCTGGTATATAGAAATATGGCGAAATAGTATTGTTCACTTAGCTCAAAAACTGAATTCATAGCTTTTCTCCATATTTATTTTTATTTAAAATGCATGTTCTAATGCAACAAAAAACCAAATATTTTTGTGTAATGGAAATAATATTTTTAATTTTCCACCTCAAGGTGTGTCAAAAATAAATTTGGACAATATATCTACTTGTAGTCTCAGTTTCCATTGAAATGTAGATATTGTAGAATATGATCTTAGAGTCACTTGAAAAGTTCAGCGCAAAAATAGTCACCATATTGAAGTATATTCACCATTATTGCAACTCAAACTCAACGGTAAATTAATTTCAAAGGTCAGGGAGATTGCAAATAATGAGGTTTATTCTCATAGTAAGCTGTACACACTACAAGAGGCAGTAGCAACTGACTGCTACTAAAAATCACCAGAGTGTTAATGTTCATAAATCTTCATTGTACACGAATTTGCTGAACATCCATTCAGCAAATTCTTCCTCATCTTCAGTTGGGGGGAATGTAGCTTGCACCCAATCGTATAAGCAAGCTGGTAAAGGGCGTCTCTCACCCTTTTTAATATCTGGAAACAGCCAGAACACCAAAAACCGGTAGCTGCAGAACCTTTTTTTAGTGTTGAGAGAATGGGCCTTCTCATCAAACAAATCATCTACCAAAATAAATGATTGGCTAAATAATCAAGTAAGACTATCTAGAAAAACTAACAATGACAGTTACTGATCTACAGTAGCAATTGACTAACCATGATATCTCAGGTAGCTGCTGTATGCAACTTCTAATACAGCTGGTTGCGTCAATTGCTGTACTCCCGGGTGCTGTGTTATACATTCCATGCTGCTATCTAATCGAAGGTTTGCAGCATGATCACGGCAACAAACAGACTGTTCCACTGTAGGCTGATTTTGGCAGCGGTGGCAAGTGCACCACTCCGTGGCTGGCCTTATATTTTTCTACAAAACAAACAAGCTTTTCTAAAAACGTTATTACCAGTATCATCCACATTAAGTCCATTAATTACTGTGTCTAAATTTGTTTCCTGTATTTTTCTTTGTATTGAAAATTGAGTCCAATGAGGCTGAAGTTTGAAAATACTTTAAAATCATGGGTTTTAAAATATTCCAAGTTTGCATTACTGTTCAAACTATTTTTATATTTATAGTTGAAAATTAATTAGATTTTTTATATTAAAACAAACTCATAATTTTTGCTATGAAATAAACTAATTTTCAGAAATTTTAAAATATTTTATTGTTGTTAGTACTATATGTTATACTATAAAAGCAGAAATTCAGAGAAATAGGGGGCTTAGAAATAAAATACTAAATGTTATCATCGTGAATGCAAGTTTGACATGAATATGTATGTGATTAACTTATTTTGTTAAGGATCGGTATAACCACAATTACAATAAAAGTGAATAATAATCATCATTATTATGCATTTATAACAATACAGTCTTTCCCTTGACTTAAATTATCAGGTAAATCTAACTACAAATAATTAATACTAATACCTGTATTGGTAGTAGTAATAACAAAATTAGTATTGATCAAATATTTAATTACTTGACTGGAATTTGTAATCATTAAATTTAATGATTATCACTTTATTATTAATAATATTATATAAACCGATACTATAGCAATCATCAAATATTTAGCTTGTAATTTCAATTTGATATCATGCTTGCTCTAACGCTTTAGTAGCACAAAACTCAGCTATATTAACTAATTAAGCCAGGATCAATACGAGCATTAGCATTGAGCATTGGAATTACGATTACAAAATGAAAATGAAATATTATAATTATAATAATTTATAACTTATACTAGCTTATACTTATAACTTAAAGTATTACTATTACTATTAGTATTACTATTAGTATTACGGTATTAGTAACACTATAGTTTATAAAATTAAATCGTACTGATACTGTAAAATTATAAATATTATCACCTGTTAGTGTTGCTCATCAGTAACAGTAAAATCCTTGTCATGACCATCATCTCCATTTTCATCTTGATACGTAAACGGCTCAAACTGATAGCCCATTACTTCAGAAATCTCAGTGACAGCGTGAGTGTGATTGTCATAGTCATACTCATTGCGATTCTCACTGTGCTCTAAGTATTCTTCGTCAGAGCCAGATATGTTCATATTAATATCGTATTTATGTTATTTCTGTATTAGGTTTATCTTTATCACAATTACACTGCACAGACTCGGACACGGTAAGTTGGTAGCTATGTATTTATTGCCGCGAAATTTGTTTATGAAATAAAACCTAAATTCCACAAAAAAAATACTAATTGGGGGCTAGACAGACGTCCGATAAATTAAAAATGCTAAAACTAAGGTTACATGCAACGGAAAATATAGCCTATACTTATTTTCCGAATGTCTTACAGGCGGCGTTTCCATCTATTTCTCGCAACTGCGGTGTAATACGTCACAGAAGGGCGAAAAAAATTCTCGAAGTTTTTTGGACATGCATGCACTAAAACTGTTATAAAACAAAATTGTTTAGACCTGAAACCCTAAAAGAGTGTTAAAATGATAGCTAAGACATAGATGAATATTTTCATGCTATATAAGTAAAGTGTGTCAGGAATTCTTTAACACTGTGTTCACTTCATTGTCTCTTCAAACAACAGCTGTGCTCTATACCGAACTGTAGATCTATATTTGGTAGACTAGTATATACCTGCTTATTCACTTGAATGTTACAGGATAGATGTGCATGAGATGATGAGGAAGGCCCATATGTGGAGTGTGACTACTAACAACTCAATAGACAGCGAGGATTCTAAATATATTGAACAAGTATGTGACTTGCTATAATTACAAGCCATAATTTAGTATTTGCATGAGATGACTCATAAGATGACTCATAGGGTGACTCTTATGATGAGTCATAGGGTGACGCTTATGGTGAGTCATAAGATGACTAATAGAATTACTCATATAATGACTCGTATGATAGCTACTATACTATAGCTTTTATAGAACTTTACAATTTAGCAAACACATTTTGACATTTTTGAAATTTTACTTGACTCTAAATGCTGTTTTTGCTAAATATATTTTCTTTCAAAAAATCGTGCAGAAAAGACACTTATAAAAGTCATCAAAAGATTAAAGAAAATATTATTAGGATTTCTCAATGGTTTAAATGTTAAGTTGCCAAAAGTTCTTCAAACCACCCCTGGTAAATTACAATTTAAGCTGTTTGACTTTGTAGGTGACTCAGTTACACACGCAGATGGTCAAGTGGATGGTACATATTCTTCTACGTCTAGCTCCGGACATGCCCGGCACTTCTGTGGAATCCATTGAACAGTCTCTTGTCAATTCTCCCTCAATTAATGACCTGGTAGAAGAAGCCACAGTCCTCTTTCAACAACTCGATTCATTTTCACTTCTTATCCATGGGTAGGTCAACATGGTGGTGATGGTGAAAGTCTATGAAAACTATAATTGTGGTGATGAGATGCAATATCTATGAAAGATGGTTGCAGTGGTATAATATTATATAGGCTAAATGATAATTTTTTTTGTTTTGTGGACAATGACATATTTTATGCTATCATGATCAATGAGAAGTGAAAAAAGATCTGAAAACTTATGCAACTGACCAAATATAAATAGGAATATACTCAATTAATAAAACCCTATCTAAAATTTGTTCCCTACGACCCTAAAGGTAATCTGTCGCGTAGGTATTTTGTACTAGAATTCTTAATCCTTTGAATCTCTATAATCTGGTATTAAGATCTGTGCATGAGAAATACATTTCTTTTGCCATATTGAAGGACAAAACTGTTTTATAATTAGATACATAAGGCTAATGCACAAGCAAATAATGCATATTGAAAGATATTTTCATCTCCTTACATTGGGGAATGTATTTGTATTATGTATTAAACTCTATGCTGGTAAAAACCAGTAAATATAAGCCTTTTTATAACTAATACTAAATTTGGTATGTATATGTGGTGCTGTAACAGTATGCCTACAAAACTAAACACCATATAATGACACATCTACCTAATCCGTCACATTACACATGATTTGGTACAACTTGAAAATTCTGGAGCGTATTTTCTAGTTCATGTGAAAATATTGTGAGACTGAGAACTCAGGACCGAGTAGCTAGTGGTGATGACATGGCTGAGAAGGAGCTGAATGACTTGCAAGGAATGAAGGTGAGTTTGCTGTCATGGTATTCTATATTTTATAGACATACATACTCTGTTGATAATACAGCTAATTGTATATTACAAATAGTATATGGTACTTAGTGCACAAGATTTAGTGCATAGTACACAATACTTAGTACACAGTACACATTGCTTAGTGCATAGCACACAGTACTTAGTACTTAGTACACAGTACTTCGTACACAGTACTTAGTGTATAGTACACAGCACTTCGTACACAGTACTTAGTGTATAGTACACAGTACTTAGTACACAGTACACATTGCTTAGTGCATAGCACACAGTACTTAGTACTTAGTACACAGTACTTCGTACACAGTACTTAGTGTATAGTACACAGCACTTCGTACACAGTACTTAGTGTATAGTACACAGTACTTAGTACACAGTACACATTGCTTAGTGCATAGTACATAATGCTTAGTGCATTGTACACAGTACTTAATGGGCAGTGCGCAATGCAGCGTGTATGGTTGTTTAGTTAGATCCACTATTTTCTTTTTTTTCAGCAGATGAGATTTGATTTAGTGTTTTCTCATATAATGTGTCTTTTAGTTTAAATGTACTTTGAAATTTAAGATTTTCTATGCAGCAAAAATATGATTTAATTTTTAAAAGCTTGTGGAGGTAAAAAAGATACTTGAAATGTTTATAAGATGTGTTAAACTTTAACAGTAAACTTAGCATACTAAAGCTAGATAGTTATACACAAGATATACTGTTTTATATGCGTACATAAACAGTATTAGTCATTATACCATGTGGCAGATAGCTGTACAACTTCTATTTTGTTTTAGTACGAAGCCTATCATTGGATATATGCTTCTTGCATACTGATTATGGAGCTAGCCAATGAAAACATAGATTACAAACCTCTGGATAAAAAGTTTGACATGACCCAGTTCTCTAAGGCCCGCACAGGTGTGATGCTCTACCTTTCTTACCTCTAATTTAATTAATCAAAAATGTAAACAGCATAAAACTTGCTATACTCAAAGTTAAGCTAACTCCTCATGCTTCAACTTGCATTGAAATTTGCATTTCTTCATCAACCTTGATTTAATGCAATTTTATAAAACATTTTTGCGAAATGTATAACGCCCTATTCCTATTATACTTGAGCTTAACTCATATATATTGTATGTTTGAAAATTTTATACTCTAATATATCTCAGATAAATAAATCTTCCAATCCTTAAGTAGCGTCCGATTCCATTTATCAAAAACATAAACTTAGTTGCATGTATTGCAAATAAAGTTTTTTTAAGTATAATATGTTATAATAGAACTAAACTTCAAATCTAAGTGAACTAAATAATGATAAGATCTGCGTATAAATAGGACTTTTTTTAATTAATATTTCAGCCAAATCCCATGTACTCGATTACATGGAAAGCTTGGAAAATACCGGTGAATATGGGTTTTGCAATATGTTTTCATGTTACCATGCCAACGTTTACTTTATATTGTTACACGCACATGTTAGTAATACAACTGCAGGCTTCCAATATATATATTTTCTTGTTTGCTCTTCCTCTTGAATTTTATTTCTTAGAGCTTTTTGTTTTCCCTGAGTGATGATTTTTAATGTGGCTAAGCAATGGGTGGGCTAGGTAGTGAGAGCACCCACAATAAATATCAAGTGGGTAACGTGAATATCATGGCTACCAGCCACCACCTATTTCGTGTTGCCTTGTCTGAAATGACTGCCATAAAACTTCTCTAGTCATAGTTGTGAGACATTAACCTGGTCATTTTTAGGTTAGCTGCATTGCTGAAACATGATGCAAACTACACTATATATAGGGGATGTTAGTTGTGATGTTGTCTCTTATCAAAGCCTCAGTACCTTAATTATAGCATTGTATCATTATGCTGTAAATACTATCATAATCATGATAGGAGCTCACATACTAAGGGAGGAAGTTTTATGACGGTCGTATGTTCCACTTGCACGTTATTTTCTGTATGTGATGTTATTAAAATGTGTATAATTTTGTAAAACTGTCCATTTGATACTGAGTTAGTACTGTACTTACCCTTACTTTGTAAATACTGTACTATACTTACTTAGCAACTACTGTACTATACTTACTTAGCAACTACTGTACTATAATAACTAAGGAAATACTTTACACTGTATAGTATGTTCTGTGAGATAATGACGCAGGTCTGTAGACAAAGTGCAGAGTACAAAATATCCACACAACAGCCTCTCTGCAAACTTTCTGCTCATTTAGTATTAAGTTTCTGTTGATTTCGAGTCTAGAGATCCTTCATTTTATACAAAACTTCCATCATTTTGATTTCTAGTTGCATATCCTTATTATAAGGAAGAGCTCAATGGTAAAGTTAAATATTTGTTTCCACCTTTGTTGCGGATTGTCATGTTTCTCGGTGTGATAGACTGATAGTGTAGTACATATAATAGTTACAAGCTCTTCCCACCCAAACTCATGGATTCATGTGTGGCCAGGTGGCCTGAAGAGGCACCCAGGCTTGCATATTATGGTTCTACATGATTTTCTTTTCTTTTAAACTGTTATTTCTGAAAATATTCACATTTCTATCTTTTCAACAGTTAAAGAATTGCTCTATCTTGTCTAATAAATGGCCATTTAGGTCAAACACACATAATATTGTGTTTTTCTAAGCATGCATTGACAAAAAGCATTTGACCAAAAGTAGAAAAAGTTAGTTGAAGTTGAGTGTGTAGATTGGTAACAGCCAAAACGCCGATTTTGAAATGAGCTGGGAAATGTGACGTAACAGCGCCAGCATTCCTGCTGGTCACGTGACTATACAAATGAATAACTATAGAAATATGACTGTGAGATGTGATCTTCCAGCTTGTAATTTGTATATTTATAGAAGTGCAAATGTGAATTATCTCAATCTATAGTTTTTTGACATTTTAAATAACATGTATGTAATAACATTAGGCCATATTTTGCTTGTAAACATTAGAAAAAAGCATTGCAAAAACATGCGTTCTTTAGGATGAATGCCTGCGATCGATCTAAACTAGGTCAGATTGTGCAATATTACGGGCACACCAAAGCTGACCTATATAGCGCACTGTAACTGCTTGAGCGTTATTGGTTGATATTGTGCTCAGCAACCTTGAATACTAGCGTTATAGTTAGCACGTGCAGCATAGTTACTGGCGTTCACACGTCACGTATTAGGCTATTCTTTTTCATGGCTGAAAATTTTACCGCCCTCAAAATTGGAATTTTGAAAAGCTGTTTTCTAGGCATATATCCCTTTGCAAAGTCACAATTGTTTGCATACACATTAAATTATAGTTCATAATTATAATGTGATTGTAATAAACTAAGATTGAGCAATCCTTTAAAATCAGCTCTTGTAACCATACATTGATTTACAATTATTGACTACTTAGATATTTAACACACTTTGTACAATGACACAGTGCAAAATATGTCTCACAAAAAGGTAACATCTAATATTAAGTCACCTACCTTAGTATGTCTAAATTTGTCCAAAATTATGTATATTTATAGACCTTTGAACTTTTAGTTTAATATGAGCAGAGATAAAATATATTGAGGCGTTTGATTCTTGCGTAGCTAACTAATTTAACAAACTAGTTTAGAATTTTGGTTTGTTCTCAATACAACCTGCTGCAGTGTATTGAATGTACTATCAGAAGTGTAAGTTACAAATGTATTATAAGCAAATGTTGATGCATTACTTATATTGTATCACAGCTGATGCTCAGTCTAGTGTGGCTGGTGATGACGAACCACCGGCTGCAAGTTCTGATGTGAGGAGGGAAAATTCTGTACCAGAAAAAGATTCATCTTCTGTGAGTCAATTTCATAATTGAATGTTATAATTAGAATCTACCATTTTGTTGGTATAGACTCGAATACCCACACACATACAAACATACACACCCACACACATACAAACATGTACCTAATCATAATGCATTTTTATTCATTCATACAGCAACTATATATCATTATATTACTACTGTATTACTATGACACAACTATATTAATTAATGATATTATACTACTATATTTTTACTATTAGGTTACTATTGCATTGATATTATATTACTACTACATTACTATTATATTACTATTATATTACTACATTACTATTATATTACTATATTGCACCTCATGGTTGGCAAAAAAATTAAGGGTAAGCAACTCATGATTTCTTACAATGCAGGAAAATGAATCAGCTGAAGCCACAAACGTCTTGAAAGTAGAAGAAGCAGAAGCTGGGACAGAAGCTGGGACAGAAGCTGGGACAGAAGCTGGGACAGAAGCAGATAGTGTTGAACCTGATGCTGAGAAGGCCATGGAGCCTGTACCACCCAGTCAACCCAAACCTGTAAGACTTTATCATATTTTGTGCCACACTTGTTGGTTATTGCAGCTTAACAGCAAAAGCTACCTAGTAAGAGAGTGTGAAATAAGCAAAACCTTTTTAGCAACACAATTTTTCCCTCTATGAAATATAACTTTCAAACCTGTAACCTTCAAACCTTCAACTTTCAAACCTGCAACCTTTAAACCTTCAAACCTGCAACCTTCAAATATTTAGCCTTCACAGCTTTAACCTTCAAACATCTATTCAAAGCTTATAACTGTTGTAGAGATCGGAAGGCTCTAGACCAGCGTCTGCCGTAAAGCAGGCTGGCCACACTCCTGGCCCAAGTTCTCGCCAACCTTCAGCCTCAGGCTCAACTGAAAAGTCTGCTGAAATGTCAAGGCCACCTTCTATTAAGAAAGATGATAGCCTTAGTAAGATAGAAGTTATTGGCAGAGATGACAATACTAGACCAGCCGTGCTCCCCGAGCCTACCCCTGATGAGGTATGGTCTTGTTTAGAGATGCTGGATTTATATGTTACTATGAAGCATTTGGCTGGTAACAGTTATGGTGATTCATAGACAAACATTAGAAAAATGTTAAAAGCATTATTTGTTTGAGAAGAAAATTCGTTAAAAAGACTGCTTGAACCAATCAAAATATTTTTACTTACAGAACACAATAATTGATTGCTTACCAGGGGGTGGGGGTTTGGTTTATTGTAAAACTAAAGTGAAAACAGTTACAAACTTTATTTAGAGATTTTGAATTTAGCTTTAAATTAATTGATAAAAAGTTATAATATTGAGATTATAATTGATTTAATGAAGTTTTAAACATGAGAGCTTGTACAACTGTCAGCCAGTCCACTAGAATGTCTTATGCTATCTGAAATCGTTTCAGCCTCCTCCAAGACCCAGTAGTGGTATGCCGATGGCTGTGGACTCTCAAAAAGCATACGATGCTCTAAAAACTGTTCAGAAGCTACAAGTTCAGTTGCTGTAAGTCATCTTTCTCCCGTATCGCAAATACCCAATACAAAAAGAGGGCTTCTTAGTAGATATAGAAACTGCATGCTGCTAAGGCATGGACTTCTACTACTAAAGTTAATGCAAATAACATTTTGTTTAGAGTGGTTAAATTTGAACCTAAGTATTTTTAATTTTTTTCAATTGATTCAGTTTTTAAGCAGAAATTCAATACAGAAAAAACAGGAAAATAAACTAAATTTCTGCATTTTTCTGTTTGCAGAGTATAGATTTTGATGTTGATTGATTATCACTTAACTAGATTGCTGTTAGCTGGTGTTACCTACTCTATATAACTGTTATTACCTGGTCGCCTATTATGGCTAAAGGTTTTTACTTCATACAGTGATTAAAAATTATTGTTTGCATGCTGGCCATTCATCTCAACAACTTAATAACTTCCCCTGACTTACTATGACTTATTTTAACTTACTATGACTTGCTTTGACTCACTATGACTCGCTTTGACTTACTATGACTTGCTTTGACTCACTATGATTTGCTTTGACTCACTATGATTTGCTTTGACTTACTATGACTTACTTTGACTCACTATGACTTGCTTTGACTTACTATGATTTGCTTTTTACTTACTATGACTTGCTTTGACTCACTATGACTTGCTTTGACTTACTATGATTTGCTTTGACTTACTATGATTTGCTTTGACTTACTATGATTTGCTTTGACTTACTATGACTTGCTTTGACTTACTATGACTTACTTTGACTCACTATGACTTGCTTTGACTTACTATGATTTGCTTTGACTTACTATGATTTGCTTTGACTTACTATGATTTGCTTTGACTCACTATGATTTGCTTTGACTTACTATGACTTACTTTGACTCACTATGACTTGCTTTGACTCACTATGACTTGCTTTGACTTAGTATGACTTGCTTTGACTTACCATGACTTGCTTTGACTCACTATGACTTGCTTTGACTTACTATGACTTGCTTTGACTTACTATGACTTGCTTTGATTTACCAAGACTTACTTTGACATAACATAACTTGTTTTGACTAACTTTGACTTGCCCTGACTCTGTACAACTAACAGATTCAATAAACTTACACAATAAAACTTACACCTTATTTCTAATAGTTTATAAGAAGCGCCCAAAAGCAAATACTTTTAAAACTTTCTAAGCTATACATATTAATCTACATTGTTAAAACAAGAATATAATATATCTCAGTTGTCACAAATGTCTCTAACTCACTTCTGCATCAACAGAGAGACAGAGCAAAGAGCTCAAACTGCTGAAGAAAGTGAGGCTAAGAAATCTGCTGAGCTGGTTGAAGCTCTGAAAAAGCTGCGAGCTTTAGAGAGACAGATGGAAGAGTTGCAGAGTGGTGGTCGCGTGTCTACTCCCAAACCCGCTGCTCCACCAGCTGCAGCTGAGTATGTCTGAGCAAAATATTTAGTTTATATAACAACTGCCTCCAAGTGTGGTGATGGAGATATTTCAATTGAATTTCATACAAATTTTGGGTTGAGATTTAAGATAATCTTTTTTGCATGAATTCAACAGGCTTTGCATGGTCCATCATCTGAAACAGGGGCTTTTTAAAATTTGTCACCTCAATTTTTTAGGGGATTTTTAGAGAAATATTAAAAACTTCAATAACACAAATGAACTTTATTTGCATGTAAACTTAAACTCATTCATATATAGATGTCGTGAAAAACTTCTGACTCTTCACTTGTTTCTTTATATTCAGACTCTAATCTCTTATGTGTATTTTTTGAAGTGGGTGTTGTAATGGAGAAATTAGTTAAAATAGCCTAAGTTCCAGATGGGAATATAGCAAACAAGTCATATACTCGAGATAACCTCAACCTGTACCATAAACCTAAATTCATTAATAAAGTTGAAGGCATAAAAAACCCACCCAGGTTTATAGTCACCATCCCCTTATGTGCAGAGTTTTTAAAGGGAGTTAAGGACTTATTCAGATTGGGCACATAAATAATTATGACTGGATGCTCTTCCTAACATCGCCAATGGGCTTTGCTGGGGTTCAAACTCATGACTCCGTGTTTACTAATTGCCAGCACTCTACCCACTATGCCACAGCACTCTACCCAATATGCCGCAGCTGCTCTCTAATTGAGACTATAAAAGTTTCTCCTATTGTGATCATTCCTTGAGGAACGTTTCATGCTCTCTAAATTGTGACTGTTACCTGACAAGTGAGAACTGGACAATTCAGTGTTGTTTCCAGTTTAGGATATTCTCAAAGTGTTGCAACATTTACATAAATATTTGCAGAGATACTGCTTCACCAGGGGCAGCGGCACCTTCCTCTCTTACCAGCTCGGAAAAAACTGAAGCTACTAAAAAGAAATCTAAATCTGGACGACCAAGCTCCCAGTCTAAAAAGAAGAAATAAGCACGAAAATTGTCAGACATGAAACTCTCACTGCTGTTAAACTAATTCCTTTTTGTTGAAGCTAATTGCAGGGACACTGCAGTTACTCTGCTGCGTTGACTAAGGTGGAGTTTGGACAGCTTCATGCATGCAAACTCATTGATATTCTGTGGGAGTTATTTTCTTATATGTTTTGACGTTTTCCTGGTGTATTTTTGAGCTACATCCATTTTGTTATATTCACATATTAAAATAATTACGTTTCATAAAAAAATTTGTTTGCTACTTTTTAATCTGTAAATATATACAGAACTTTCTGATATTTATTTTGCTCCTCTCTGTTTTATGAAACAATGTTATCTCTACTTGGTCTACTTCTCTATGCTCAATATATTACTTTAGTCTTGTTGTTTACCTCAAAGCGTCTTGTAATAAAATGTCAAATATAAGCACTCTATTGTATTATTATAAACTATATAATGAATATAATGAAAGCTATCACTACATGTATTCTTGAAAGCTTAAAATTATCACCAACTTGCAAGTGATGGTCAGCTCTAAGATTTATTGCTCACACTTTTTGATTGACTGTTAAGTTATAAAAAACACTTAGCAAACTGCAAATAAATGTGTCAGGCTTTGACTATTAGACCATATATATATACAGTATATATATATATATACAGTATACATATACAGTATACATATACAGTATACATATACAGTGTACATATACAGTGTACATATACAGTGTACATATACAGTATATATACTGCATACACAATATATTTTTTCTCACCTATTCTCACCTATCTCTGCTTTGTCCTGTAGCGGGTCTGTATATATATATATATATATATATATATGTATATATATATATATATATATATATATATATATATATATATATATATATATATATATATATATATATATATATATATATATATATATATACATATACATATATATATATATATATATATATATATACATATATATATATATATATATATATATATATATATATATATATATATTATTTATTTTTTATTTAAAGCTTCCAAACAACATTTCTCAGTCATCATATTATAAAACTCTCAAACAGTGGAGTGTTAAGATTATGCTTTATGCAGCACAATGACTTACTCCACGTCATGTACTCATTGCTAAACTAAATTGCTATCAATCTTGTAACCAGTAAAACTTTATGAGTAAATTTGAACATGAAGTTTATTCTTTATCTCTGGAACGTTTTTCAATATTTGATTTATAATGATAATTGGCTCATCAAATTGCTACAAAGTGTATTTACTACAATGGTGTACTGTCTGGTCTTTCTAGTATGGTGAGTAAACTTAACCAGCTGTATTTATTTCACTTTATTAAATTTTATCACATTATGAAGACACTGTTGTTCATTACTATTCAATACTAGTTAAAAATTCACTTAAAAATTTAGTTCTATAATATGCAGTTTATAGTTTTTTTTTTATAAAAATTAGACACATAGTTACAATTAATCAGTGCATACTGCTTTGAACTTTGCAGCAAACACCTAGTAAAGACCTTTGAAATAAAAGGAGATAGAATGACAAGCCAAATGAAGTGTCAAATGAGACATGTGGCCTTTGTCTTCTATAAGACCAGAATTAATCAGGCTCTGCATATTCAACTGATTCAAAGACTGAATTACAATTTTGTAAATAATGCAATAAAATACGGACCTGCTGAGTCTACAGGAACAAAACTTTCAATTGCAACTCTTATAAAGCTCAATTATGGTTCTCCCCAACTCTACTCGAGTGTTACTGCAAACAGTTTCATATTCAATAAAGAGTGTGAAGGGAAAAGTGTTAAAAATGTTGATGGAATTGAAAGAAAAAAGAAACCTAGGAACATGTTCATACCAGACCCCATAATTCAACAAATTTACAACAATTTTCTGCAAAAGGCCATTACATACAAAAAGAAAGAAGGTACAAAAGAACAAGCCGAAGATATAACTGAAACAAGTTCAGAACAAACTGAGAGCATTTCTCGAACAAATAATGAAATCCAGCCAATGACTAACAGCCACATGGCCAAAACAAGAAAGATGCCTGCCAGAAGCATCACTGAGATATTTTTGAACTCAGGAGCGGCAAATGAAGAACTTGAGATCAAACTAAGTGAAGATGCAAGTGACGGCGAAGTCTTTGAAATGGAAGAAGTCAGTGATTGCAGAACAGTGTATTGTAAGTGCATAACTATTTGATAAAGTTTTTCTAAAACAATTTACTTATAATAGTCAAGATATAATTAATATCTATATTATAGGTAAACAACTTAGTTGGCTGTATTGAAATTGAAATCCACTCGACTAATTATTCCTCCTTATAGATAAAAAGGAGTCTACCAGACAGCAGCCCAAAGAACCAGAGAAGCAGACGCTAAAGACCAGAATCTGGAATATCATCATCTGTAACACATGCAAAGCTGAGTGAAACAGTGGAATGAATAAACTACAATGGAAAGTAATTAATTAAAAAGCTAGTGACTCTGCAGAAATTAATTGATGACCCAGTTCACTCAAAACTACATTATCTAGATATATAGACTTAATTTGCTAGTCAAAGGTCAAGTTCAAATACTGCTGTGGAAAATATGTTATATCACAATAGCTCATAAAAGTCTTTTGTAACTTTCACAATACGTCGACATATTGTCCAGTTATTTGGTTCAAACATTATTAATGCTGAAATTTTTTGGGCTTCAATAATGCAAAATATATTTGCAAAAAAAAACAAACCAAAACTTCTTTCAAACTCTCAAATCAAGTTGGCTATAACATAAGCAGTAATAGAATTTGTAACATATTAAAACTGTGTCTGATGAATAATAACTAAATATAACCAACATTAAACTACTATAGTTATGTGATTAACACAAATTAGTACCTGGAAATAGCTTGATTGAATAATTGCATAACTCCCAATTACCAGTTTTTTTGAAAAGATTGACCAATTTTCGGTCAATTGTTCAATAAAACAGTGTGCTCTCAAAAAAACATATGCATGTAAATAAATTAAGTAACTTTTCCAAAAATCACAAAAAAGACAATACGCTAAAAGGCAATACAATCATTATTGTTAACTCTTTAACTCTATCAGCAATGACAAACTACACATTTATTACATTTACATGACCAGTAGTACTACTAGCATCAAAATAGTTATAAATACATCACAGTAATTTGTAACATCTGTTGAAAGTGCCTGGCCATTACTTACAACTACCTATTAATTGACATTAAATAAAGAATACTATATAGTGCTATCAAATATAACAGTTGTAAATATTGGTTGCATGCAAAATAATGCAAAATAATGTTGAATTGAATATTTTCTTGCTAATGCATAACAAAAATCTGCTTGCTGCTTGCTTAATAGTTAAAACAATTAAATTATACAATAAACAGTACTGGTTCAACATTCACACAGGGTCGCTCAACTCACTCCTTTTTAAGGTACGTTGTGCTAAAAACCTTACAGTCAAAATATGGGCTTTATCTTAGTGAGTAAAATGTTTATGAATTAAGTTTACTGGACAAAGACAGCAACATATGACCGATTTTCATGGTGCTGGCCTTTAGATTGGCAACAAATTTTCTTAAAACCTATGATCAAAAACGAAAGTTTTGGTTCAACTAGCCCCACCTTCACCTGAAGAAAATGATTTTTTTGGTGAAGCTATTTGAATGACAGTATTTATTAAAATGCTGCAAACATAATTATCTTTGAAAATATTAAGTAATCTCTTCAAACAGTACTAACATGCATGCATTTAAATTTAAAATTTTTTATAAACAATTTGTTATGAGTGCGTAGGCAAAACAATTGAGTTAATTCATGTTTTCCAAGAAAAAATATTATGTGTATACTAAATAGCCTATTCACTTTATATCTAACTTATCATTAGAATTTAGCAAATTAATCAAAATTAATGCCACATTTTAAAAATATCGCTTCAAAAAACCATATTATGCCATCAATGTAAGATGTGTAAGAGTGTGACTGTAACCATTCACTGCTGCTGACAACATATGATAGCTTTAATCAAGAGCATAAAATAAATCAATGCATGACAACTCAAACTCACAATTATAGTTAGACTTTTGTATTACCATAATAGAAGCTCAATGTGTTATAGTCCATACGCTTTATGTCCATACCTGAAGTTAGCTATATGAATATTAGATAGAATTAGGTATTATAATTTAAAATATTGAAAATAGCATCCCAAAATATAAAATATTAATTCTTCAAAGGCCATAAAAGTTATTTATATATTTTGTAATAAAGTAAGTTACTATATTATCTTCACAGTAAGCTTTAATCTTAACCAAATTTTAACCATTAGAAACAATCTGCTGTTTGAAAACTCCAAAGGATCTAACATAATGCTGCCATGATGAAGTAGCATAGAAGTGTAGTTTCAAGTGTGGGAGTGTGCAGAAAAACTCAGCTTGGTCATATGAGCACACTCACACAAGTTTAGAGTCATCATCTCTGTAAGAAAACTCCTGATGGAAGAGGTTTGTGTTTATAAAATAGGTAGGTTAAGGACTTATTGAAATGGGGCACATTAGCAATTGTATGACTGGACGCTCTTCCTAATATCGCTAGTGGCCTTTGTCAGGGGTTCGAACCCACGACTTCGTGTTTATCAAGCAATAACACTTTAATTCCTAGACCACGGCTGCTACCTCAGTCATATAAAGCTGAGTATAAATTTCACCTCACTTATCATAATTTACTTAAACTATTATTAGTTTAAGTTCAAGCTTACAAATTATAGAAATGGTGGAGCATGAAAAGTCTTACCAGTATCAATGCAGTATAGCTGATTGCAATGTATTATTATGACAAAATTACAGAGTTCTTTATACTGGTTATAACTTTGAAGTTATAGCATTGTATATAATAGACTTTGCTCCTATGTTATAAGACAACTAGATAATTCAAAAGCACAATGCCACTTGGATTATTATTGGTCTTCAATATAATACAATTGTGTAATTTAGGAGTTGTCCTTTTTCGGAAGTTAGTTAGAGACATTATAAGTCTAACGCACGCCTGCACATTGTAATACAAGAAAATACAAAGTTTCGAAACAAGCTCTGTGTCTTGTTTACAGTTTATATATGGCGCGCAATTTACCTCTTGCGTTAACCGTAACTATGGCAATTAATATTATAACCTTCAGCTGGGTTATTTTTCGAAGTGATCTAGTCCCACTCACTAGATTTTATTTCGTTTGTGTTTCGTATCTTGTGGTTTTTCTACTTTTCCTAAGCTGTTACAAGTGTAAAGGATTTTTGTATTTATAATTTAGGTTCAAATGCAGTCATTCAAAGCGTTTCTGTTCTTCAATACAGTTATCCTGTTCAACTTCCAGGTCATGGTTAAACTTGAAGTTGATGCTTTGCTCACCAGTGCTAGTAGTAGCAGCAGCAGTATCACTATCAGTAGTACTCCGTCTTCTGCTACTGATTCTATTTCTGGTAATGGTATTGTAATACAGCACTTGAACAGTCGGCGAAATCTTCACCGAAAGTCTGCTGGTCAAAGCTTTACTCAAGGTACTGGTCGTGTTACTCATAGTCATAGTGATAGTCATACTGTTAGTTTTAATAACATTAAATAGAATAATTGTTATAAGCCTCAGGTTTAAGTAATAATAAAATTAATTAATTACGATGATCATGGCGTAGTGAATTTGCAGTTCACTGTAAAGTTGTTGTGAGTTTTAGCACAATTATCAAGCGTGGATTGCCTGCGTATTTAATGTCAATTTAACTAGCAACTACTAATAGAGCTTGCGTACGATAACCTTTATTTAACTCGATAGACATAGTTATAACATCACATCAGAATACCACAATACATCAAT
Source organism: Bugula neritina (assembly GCA_964035545.1). Classification (NCBI taxonomy): domain Eukaryota; kingdom Metazoa; phylum Bryozoa; class Gymnolaemata; order Cheilostomatida; family Bugulidae; genus Bugula; species Bugula neritina. Next base: position 11,668,497 of record OZ037767.1, read on the forward strand.
CAATTATAAACACATGTTACTACTACGAGTCCCTGCTCTCAACAACACATGGTTTCTGCTAGCTAACCCGCGCACAGTCACTTGACCGGAACCTTGCCTTCCGGTCCCTCTGATTGGATAGTAGAACATAGTTATAAGTATTCCATACAAGAGGGGACGACCCCATTATTATACTACGTAATCCCATTACACCGCCCCCTCCAGCAGAAAGCCCCACTTTCTGATAAAAACAAAATAGTATAATAATGCAAAATGACATAAGTAAGGAAAATCCACAAAGAAAAAGAAAAGAAATATCAAACGTACGACATATTTATAAGTAAGATAAGGAGACGGCCAACACACAGCTGGCCAGCTACAGAGAGAGAGATCTGGATCGTCACACAGATCGGTCGTTAGCAGATCAAGCATTTACATGATCACAATGTAGTACCACGAGGATATGCAGAGTGGAATCGCCAACTTCCAGCTCTTAGTTTTGCAGGGACTGGATCCGGTGTCGTGCTTGTCGTGCCCGTAATCTACGCTTGAGGCGTCCCACTGAGCCCTTTAGTTCACTAAGGCTCATTGTAGTGCTGAGTAAGTCGGGGGCCAATTGGGTGAATTCATCCTGCAGTCGTAGGAGTCTTTCCTCAACAGTTGCTAGTCGGTTAGGCCTAGTTGGAGTTGGCGTCGCTTCTTCTGGAGTCTGATGCTTCCATGGGGGTGTTGTCTGGCCGAGGTATGATTGCAGCGACCGTTTTCACCATAGGGGATTTCTGACGGGCGGCTGTTAGCAGTGTATAAAACCCGGAGGATAATGCGGCCCAGGTCAAAGCCTTCTTAACCACTGGTCTGACGGCTTCTAGATACTGGTCGTAATTGTCCGCGTCCACTACATAGCCCTCGCCTGCGAAACAGTCCATCATATGTGCCACGACGGGGTATGGGTATACGTCGTGAAATCTACACGGACAGAAGCGTAGTAGGAAGTGTGCATTCACATGCAGCCGTAATCCTTGGTGTGAGGGAAGCTCTTCGTAACACACATGGCAGGTGTGCTGTGACCTACTCGGTCCCCAGGCTTCTTCAATTTGCCGCTCCGTCCGTCGCGACACCCATCTGTGTCTTCGACGCAGCACCGCGGGCAGTCCGTTGTCCATTTCCGGTCCGTTATCCAAGGAGGAGAGGGGGTGTAGATCTTGTGACCCAGAGATGGTCGATCGAGTGTGATCTGCAAGAGTATAACAATATAAGCGGGTACACTGAGTACAGCCGGCGTATACAGCCTGGTAGGTACTTAACTCAATTGGACACTCGTGAGACTCAGCTAATGAATAGTTGATCGAAAACACACACTGCTGTAACAGACCGTTCAGTCTTAGAGTCAATGTGAATTCCCACCACTAAAAATCATTACCGAGTCTCCAGCTTATTCTGTTACAGTTAAGCTGATTAATACAGTTTAGTCCTCGTACCAAAAACATAACTAACTCACCTCTCGATTCTTGGCAAGCCATTGTGAATGAGAGTGGTATGTTTATGATTTCTACGTACGTCTACTCAAAGCTGTATCAATGTGATGAAAGAGCGAGCAGCGTAGTTGTGAAACGTGGCTAGGACTTATTACCTCCGGTGTATGAATCTCGTTTGAGATTCCGCCGAAGCAAAAGTTGATATTCTCGTGGTGTTCACAACTCCCACGTCTTGCTCTCTTCCCCGTACGGTACCTCGTAGGACGTTTGACCGCACCCTGAACGGCACGTGGTAAGTCCTTGAGATATGCGGGGGTTTGTCCAGAACACCGTTTTCGAGGTGTCGTCACCAACCAAGGCGGTTTACTCACCAGTGGACAGTCACGTCTCACGGGTGGTGCCTCCAGCCAGTTTGTGACAAATGGAGCTTCCCCAGCATCTCCGTACGGAGCCCCTCTCGTGGGGGGGTTTTGCACTTCCAGGTCGGTTTCTGACCTAGGAAGTGGTGGCGGCAGCTTGCACGCTGAAGGCGGTGAGCGCACTTCCCTGAACGGGTGTGGCTTTTCCTGCCTCGCCACTGCTTTGGGTTGCATCCTGGGCGGTTTGTCGACCAGGTCAGCAGTCTCCGTCTGCCCGAGCCCTTTTGCAGTTTGCCTTCGCCGCCCCACCTGGTCAAGAGGGCGGCCGTGCTTACTGGCCCGGCAGACTCCACACTGCCGAACTCTGCGCCGTACTTCACGCTCCATGTTAGGCCAATACCACCAGAGTTGTAGTTCGGTAAGCACCTGTTGGGCTCCCCCGTGAGCCTGTTGGTGTACCTCTTCTATCAACTCTCGGCGGATGGCGGCAGGACAGAGGGTCTTCTCCTGGTCTGGCTGGTTGTGGTTAGCGGCCAAAGATATGGTCAATAGACCATCCGGCCCGATCCGCAGTGCGTTCCAACGTCGGCAGTACAGCTGCCACTCGGCGCAGCCCTGCTTCCGTTGTTTGTCACTGGGTCGTCGCCCTTCTCGTTTTATTCGATAGACGTCGGCTACCACCCCCGGAATATGTTCCTGGAGGTGTCGTAGCTCCTTGACGCCATCGGTTGAGACGGGTTCGGCGTGGGGGTCTTGTGCCACCTCTGGGGGCATGTCAGGGTCCCCAAGATGAGGTGTAGCCTCGGTTTTGTGTAGTAACGTGGCCGTCTCTTGGCGCTTCTCGTTATCTACACAACCGGATTCTCCCCCACGAGTCCCCTGGCCGTGTGGGGCGTGGGGTGAGGCAGTCCTTCGCCCTGGAGACGGGCTCTCTAGAGGACTTCCCATCGCGGTTTCCCGCGATGGCCTGCTGTTATCTTCTTGAACAGAATGAGTACAGCTTGGTGGAGAGGTGGGTGGTAGATTCACCGACTCCGAGGGGGAGTGGAGGCATGGCACCGAGGTCTTTCTTCTCCGTGTCAGCTGGTTAGAGCTGCGGACAGGTTAGACATTCGGGTGCGCCCTCTCTACAGCTCCCGGCTTGGAGGTACGGCCACCGTCTACCTGGCGGTGGACGGTGTCCCGGGAGTGGCCGGGCATAGTACAGGTACGTACTATCGGCTCTTCTCCCGTCAGGGGATGGCCAAACTTATCGACACAGGCGAGCTCCCGGCCGCCCATAAACATCGCAGATTTGCCAAAATCGATGCGACACCCGTGTCGTTGTAAGAATGGCATCCCAAGAATGGCGTCCTCTTGGAGCTGTCTGACTATGAACCTCTCCTGGATGGTCTGGTTACGGACGCTCCCAGGGAGTTCAATGATACCGTAGAAGGGGATACACGACCCGTCTGCCAGGGTGCCATGATCGCCTTCGTACGGTCCCAACCTGCTTCGGATTTGAGCACTGAGTGTGTCGAAGAATCGACGATCCAGGAGGTTGGTGGTGCAGCCCGTATCTAACAGGAATTTGGCCGGCTTGCCGGCTATCTGTCCTGGTAAAAGCAGGCTGCTCTCGTGAGGATGTAGTGGTATCTTGGGTGACCTCATCTCCCTCGCCTTGGCGGAGGGGTTAGGTTCCTGACGACGACTGGGGACCAGCTGTCGAGGGGGTGGCGCCACGCCTTGCGGCGTTTGGGCTTTTTCCCTCGCAGACTCTGCGGTCCGTCGTTTGTCGAACCTGTTGCGGGGTGGCATTGAGAACACCGGCGGCGAGCGGCTTGTACAGCCTGCTTGCCGTCCTGGTGGCCGTTCCGCGAGGTCCCGGACGGGTGTCCGGCGTGGCGGACGCCACTGTGTCCTCCCTTGGGGTTTTATCGGCGGCCCGCCGGAGGTGGGAGCATCCGCGGGCCGTCGTAGTTTAACCCTGGTTGAAGTTGGGGACAGTGTTTCTGGAAGTGTCCTGGTCTTCCGCACTCCCAGCAGGACGGGTGTCCTCTACCAGGCGACTGCACCGGTGGCCCGTCAAGCTCACGGGTAGTGTCTAGCTGGCTTAGAGGGGCCAAGGCGGAGACCAGTTCGGCTAGCATGTCGGTCATTTGTGCGACCTTCGATGCCACCGTCATCTGCGTCACCTTGGCCACCGCTGGAGTTTCCGCGTTAGAAGCGGTAGGAGCAGCGGAGAGCTCCATGTCCACCTGACGAGAAGTCACACGGTTCCGGTGCAGCTGACTGGCCAGAAGGTAAGCTTCCCCTTCTGCAAGCGCACCTTCGACCGTGGTGACTCCCCTCGCCAGGAGTTGGTGATGGAGTCTCAAGTCGTTGATGGATTGCACGAAGGCATCATAAGTGTACCTCTCACGGTTTACTTGCGGCAGATCGCGGAACGCGATCTGCGCCAGCCTCATTACCGTGGTAGCGTGCTCTTGTAGCGGCGTGTGAGGGTCACGCCGCAGTCTTTGGAGACGGGCCCGCGCATCTACAGCGGAGATACCAAAACGGGCCCGCAGGGAAGCAAAGATCCCGTCGATGTCTGGTCCCACTCCGTATGGCTTGGCTTTGTCTGACAGCGCCATCCGGAGCTTGAGCAATGCTATTCGGGGTGGCCACTGTGCAACCTCCATTACATCTTGGAATTCCTGAACGAATTGCTCCACCGGCTCCTCACCTGAGAAGGTGGGCACCCTCAGCCGGTACTTCTCTTCATAACATTCCCTATGCACTCGCACTTCTGGTTCTATAGGTATAGCAACGTTATCTTCCTCACCTTCATTCCTCCGAATGGGTAGCTCCGTGCCTCTTTCTGTCATCTTGATATACGCGAAATCCCACCGCTGCCACCACTGTTGTGAGTTTTAGCACAATTATCAAGCGTGGATTGCCTGCGTATTTAATGTCAATTTAACTAGCAACTACTAATAGAGCTTGCGTACGATAACCTTTATTTAACTCGATAGACATAGTTATAACATCACATCAGAATACCACAATACATCAATCAATTATAAACACATGTTACTACTACGAGTCCCTGCTCTCAACAACACATGGTTTCTGCTAGCTAACCCGCGCACAGTCACTTGACCGGAACCTTGCCTTCCAGTCCCTCTGATTGGATAGTAGAACATAGTTATAAGTATTCCATACAAGAGGGGACGACCCCATTATTATACTACGTAATCCCATTACAAAGTATAATGTGTGGATCTACTTATTCAAGCTACTTCACCAGGTTTATCACGATTATACAGAGTTTATTATTTATGAAAGATACAGCAAATAAAACTACTACACTAATTTACACTCTTACATAATACAGAGCAATCTATGCACTACTACTCAATAACAAGTCCCAAGCTGCTCTGCCCGGCTAGCTGCCTAGCGTGCTTCCAGTATACGTAGATAGCTCCGCCTAGTACTAATTAGTAGTCACTCTCGATTGGCTAGCACTAGTGGTACCATGTCGACTAGGCAAGATGTTGTCGACTAGGCAAGATGTTGTCGACTAGGCAAGATGCTGGCGGCCTCCACAGTTGGCCACCACAATAGCATGACATAGAGTCGACCCTTTCGATATACTCATAGGTTAACTAATTGCATTATTAAAATCCACTACACTCTCCACACCTATCGAAAGGTACACTTTATGATTTAATACAGACATTGGAAAATTACTAATAATACAGAAAAATAAAAAAAGATACATGACAGTATAATAGAAAATATATATACATAAATGTGTACGCACTACTTAAATGACAATATGATGTGGTACCAGCCTATTTACTTCACGATACCAGTCCACGAGTCAGGTAGTTTATTATTCTCCACAAGGTCGTACCAACGGTCCTTGTATACCTTGTAAGAAGAACTGGAATGGACACTCGTCCAGTCAGAGTCAAGCACGCGTCTCGCCGACGCCGGTGATCCAGAAGAATCAAGCATGGCAAAGGAAAATTCCCCTAAGGAAAAGGGAGGGGATCGTCACCATATCCTTCCTTGTATTGTGATGTCGCACACCAGCAGTCCATGCTGATAAGTAGGCCCAAGACCCCGACAGGGGAAGAAGCGCCAGCAGTTTACGCTAATTAGTCAGTCAAATACCGAAAGGGGAAGAAAGCGAAGGGGGGGGTATAGAGTTCGTCCTCAGACTATTTCTTCTTTCTTTTATTGAAGTGGGAAGGGGGGCACCATCTGCCACGACAGCCACCCGATCTGCTGTGATGACTACAGGAATCAAGTGAACGACGACAGGAGGAAAATGAGAGGTGACTGCGTGACAGTGGTGCCAGGAGAAGAAAGTGCCCGCTCTTCATTAAAGTCTCACCTGCAACAGAATACCAGAATCTGTTGTAGGGGTTTTCACCCGGTCAGTACGACACCGACGACCAAGTTACACAGTCTATCAACCCACTGATTATCTAAATCATACGGGCGACTGTCTTACTACACGTCGTCAGTGAAATCATCTGACTAGAAAACCAACTTCATCGTTATGATAAAGCGAGACTGATTTTATAGCTACTAGAATTCTACTTAAATAATAGAATTATGCTAGTAGACTTACCATAAGACAGCCTTGACGCCAGTCTACTGTCCACTTAGGCTTGTATTATTGCCATCCTGCCAAGTATGTGCTCGCATTATGACAGTTAACATTGAAAAGAACGCTCTGCACAGTGAAAGTGATTAGGGTCATTTTACCTAATTTGGTACACACTGGATATCTTCAGTTTTTGGCTATTTTTCACAATTCCGTTGGTAATGAACATGGTCTTTTGGCCAAAACTAGTAAAACACCAATAAATACACCTAAATAATCAAAGTTCTTTTCAATTTTGCTTCATTCCTCATGTTTTTCCCTAATTATTCAGCTAGTTTTGGTTACGGACCGTTACGGTTTTTTCGTAACAGTCGCACATATAGAATATTAAGTGCATATGACAATGACCTGTGCTTTAATGTTGGGGAATCCCCTCCCAGCCTTTGCTGTTATGCGTAGTTAGAACCAGCACATAAAAATACCATGTATAGTAAATTTCAATTGATTTTGGGCAAACTTTAATGTTAAGTCATAAGTTGCTGGTGTGTACTAAATGAAGTAAACTGACTCATTACATAATCTCCGTTTTCACTAGCGAGCTGGCTTCGCTCTTTTCTATGTCCCCCGGTGGCGTTATTATATTACATATTTACGCCACTGAGTATACAATTCCCAGTTGTGTTCCCTCACATTTCAGGATCTCAACTCTCAATTGCTGGTGTGTCCTCGCTGGTGTTATTATATTATAATATATAAATTTACACCATCGAGTCGACAGCTCACAGTTGCGTTTCCTTGTATCTAAGCCTTGCAACTCTCAACTGTCCATCTCCCCAGATTTCTTTTATGATAGCTAATGGATGTTTTTCCACTGCATCACACAAGAAATCTTTCAAATAAGATGGAGGCGCCCTCGTACGTTGACTACGCTCTAACTGTGCTGGGGGGTTTGCTACTACTGGTGACTCTACCACCACGGGTGGTGTCGCCAGTACGGGGGTCCACCAGTACGGGTGGTGCCTCCCTAGCTGCCTCTTCCTCATGAATTTGAGGAAATACCATCTCATCCGGGATGATAGGCCTGTCGGCCGGCTCCACTGGTAGTGGGGCCGGCTCGGACTAGTCTATCGGTGTGTCGGCCGCCTCCTCCTGGGGTGGAGGTGGCCGGGGCGGGTCAGTCGGCGTGTCGACCGCTCCTTCCTGATCTGGCAGTACCTACTCTATATCTCTATATGCAAGGCCTCGCCCTCTCATGTGAGGGCGTCGCGCAGGCTCTAAGAGTGGAGGGGCCTGTCCTGCTGCATCAGGGCTCGCCCAGTATGGTTTTAACCGTGCTTCGTTCTGAACTGACACTTGTCCAGAACGTTCCACTTTATATGTGTGATTTGACATCACCTCAATCACACAATAGGGACCCACGAACTTCGGCTGCAACTTAGCCGCCTGTCCGCGCTGCCGGCGATGACTGGTCATCCAGACTCAGTCTCCCACCTTATACAAGGGGGGGGGGGGTCATCAGAGTCACCACTCCTGACCTGCCATTGCTGCTCACGTAGCACCTCGTGAGCCGTCCTCATGCGCTTCACGAACTCGTCCACGTAATCGTGGACGTTGCTCTCTGGGGTCGGAACATGATAGGTTACGTGCTCAGGAACCCTTGTTTCTCTCCCCAGCATGAGAAAATTAGGGGTCTCCAGTGTACTGGAGTGAGGGGTACTACGGTAAGCTCGCATAATTTGCGGCAGCACCAAGTCCCACTCTTCCTGGCTCCTACCGATAAGTAGGCTTCTCAGTGAGTCCCCTAGCATTCGGTTGTTCCGCTCCACAACCCCGTTCCATTGCGGGTGATACGGGGTTATCCGACTCTGGTTTACCCCCACGTTTTACAGAGATCGCTCATAAGTTGCGACTGAAACTGGGCGCCTTGATCAGAGTGTATCTGTTCCGGCAAGCCGAAATAACAGAACACCTGCTGATCCAAGACTCTGGCCACCGAGGGGGCCGACGCATCTGGAATAGCCAGTGCATCAGCCCACCGCGTGAAATGGTCAGTTAATACCAGTATCCAGTTATTACCTCTCACTGTTGTGGGCATGGGGCCTACCAGATCTACAGCAACTACCTGCCACGGACGACCGGCATGGAGGCGGCGCCTCCCTGCGGTCTCAGTGGAGCGGCCATGCTTACTAGCTTGGCATACCTCACACTTCCGCACCCGGAGCCGGACATCCCGGGTCATACCGGGCCAAAACCACTGGAGTTGAAGACACCTAGTCACCCGTCCAGCTCCTGCATGAGCTTGTTTATAGGTGTCCCAGATCAACTCCCGCCTCAGAGCAGACGGACAGACTACCCTCTCTCGTTTACAGCGATTGGTGCCGGCTGCTAACGTTATCGTCAGCAGCCCATCGCTGTTAAACCGGAGGGAGTCCCAGCAGTCACAGAAGTATTTAAACTCTGCACTTTTCACTCGCTGTTCGACCTCACTAGGCCGCCGTCCCTCCTTCTTGGCCCGGACTAGGTCAGCTACTACCCCTGGTAGCGTAGCTTGGAGCTGACACAGCTCCTTGACGTTCTTGAGCAGCATGGGGTTTGCGTGAAGGTTGTTAACAGCCTCATTAAGGGATTTGGACCAAAGTTGTCCTTCCTCCCAGCTGTATACACCCGCTTTCCCCAACTGTTGTTCAACGTCCGAGCGAGGGGGTCCACCATCCCTACGCTCTATATTTTGGCATTGCTTACACCCAACTGCCTGTCGGCGGCTGAGCCCGTCGGCATTACCGTGTTTCTTACCTAGTCGGTGTTCGATCCGATAAGAAAACTCTGCCAGGATTTCCAGCCAGCGCGCCACTTGGCGTGATGGTTCAGCCCGTCGACACAGCCATATCAAAGACGCATGATCCGTCCGTAGTCGGAACGTACGCCCATACGGATGTGGTCTAAAGTGTTTGACCGCCTTGACTACTGCCAGGAGCTCTCTCCTGGTTGTACAGTAGTTCTTCTCAGGCGCCGACAGGGCTTTACTATAGTAAGCCACCACCACCTCGCGACCATCTTGGGCCTGAGACAGCACAGCCCCCACATTGTGGTTACTGGCATCAGTATCCAAAATGTACTCTTTCGCCGGATCAGGATACGCCAAGATGGGTGCTTCCACCAGGCGATCCTTCAGGTGGTCAAATGCCTTCTGCTCGGCCTGTGTCCACTGCCATCGCACCCCCTTTGCTGTCAGCCGATTCAATGGCTGTGCAATTCCTGCGAAGCTCGGTATGTACTGACGATAGTACCCTACCAGTCCCAGGAATGCCCGCAATTCAGGGAGGTCCACAGGAACAGCCCAGTCCCTCATGGCCCGTACCTTCTCGGGGTCGGTGGCGACCCCGTCTCGACCAACAACATAGCCCGCGTACTTAACCTCGCGCTGCAGTAACGCACACTTAGAGGGCTTGAGCTTCAGACCAGCAGCTCGAAGTCTGTCAAACATCTCTCTTAGCCGACTGACATGAGTGTCGAAGTCGGGGGAGATGACAATGACAACATCGAGATATATGAGCAAGGTCTTCCAGTGCAGCCCACTCAGGACCTGCTCCATGAGTCGCTGGAAGGTGGCAGGTGCAGACGAAAGTCCGATTGGCAACACCTTCCATTTCCAGAGCCCATCCCGCGTAATAAACACGGCCTTGTCCTGCGCTTCAGGATTCAGGGGCACCTGCCAATACCCGCTTAACAAGTCCAACGTGCTAAAGAACTTGCTACCAGCTAAGGCGTCTAGCGACTCGTCGATCCTAGGAAGAGGATAAGCGTCCTGGATGGTCAGGCTGTTCAGCCTGCGATAATCAACGCAAAACTTCCAGCTCCCATCCTTTTTCCGAACCAGGACAACTGGAGAACTCCAGGCCCCATGACCTGGCTCAATCAGGTCCCGGTTCAGAAGGTCTTGCACCTGTCGGCTCACTTCCCTTTCCTTCTCAGGACCTAACCGGCGGATCGGCTGCCGGATAGGCACCGTCCCCGCCGCCAGGGGTATTTCATGACAGACAGCCTCAGTCAGACCCATGTCATGATCGCCGCAGCTGAACACGTTTTTGTACTCAGAAAGTAGCTGCGCCATTACCAGGCATTCCCGCTTACTCTCACAGCCATCACAGGCATCCCCGTACAACTCTGCTACGTGTTCAGGTACCGGCCCCCTGTCGTCCCTAGTGGGTATCCTACGGGCTTCGTCCGGCGTTTCCAGCGCGGGCCCAACATCCTCCTCCTGCATGGAGTGGAACTCTCCCACTAGTGACCCAGCCGGCAATTCTACCGGCTCCGTGAAAGGATTCATGCACTGGACCAGGAACTCCCCCCGCTCATCCAGTCTATTCAGACTGTTAGCGAGCTGGACGCCCCCCAGTGCACCTTCCACCACTCCTAAGTCGGATATTTCCCTACAGTTCACTCTGCAGCAAACTGTAGCCCGAGAGCGCCCAGGTACAGTACAACGCTGCACCACCTGCACTCCCCCCACCAAGGGTCAGCCAAATCGGTCGACACAGGCCAGCTCACGCCCGGCCATCACCACTGCCGACTTGTTAAAGTCGATGTGGCACCTGTGTCGTTTCAGAAATGGCATGCCCAAGATGGCATCCTCCTTGAGTTGACTGACGATGAAGGTCTTGCTGATCACCTGATCACGGACTCTACCAGTCAACTCTATTACCCCATAGAAAGGAATACACGACCCGTCCGCCAACGTACCGTGCTCCCCTTCATATGGTTCTAGGCTAGCCCTGTCCCTGGCACTGAGTGTGTCAAACAGACGCCGGCTCAGAAGATTTGTGGTACACCCAGTGTCCAATAGGAAGGTGACAGCTTTTCCGGCAAGCTTGCCGGGGAGGAAATAGCTGCTTCAATATGGCTGGGCGCTCACTGAGCGGTTCGTCTCTTGAGGCGACACCTCATGTGCATGGAGTTGGGGATGCACCTGTGCTTTTCGGTCGCGAGGGGGTTGTCGACGTTGCGTGGGCAAGCCGGTTACACCTCGGTCTTGCTCACACACGGGCGGCCGAGTGAATGCTCGGTCTGGCGCTCGTGTGGGCAACCGAGGGAAATCCCTGTTTCGCTCCCACTCGTACACTCCCTCATCAGGCAAACCTTCAAAGCGGTTTTTGAGTACCCAAGCCGGAGGTTTTGGCGGGCCTTGCGGCCTACTAACTCTCCTTGGGGCTTGCCACTCTAGCGAAGGCGGCCTCATCACCCGGTGGGGTTTGGGCCTTAGCCTTTTCCTTGGAGGGTTAACCCGGGGCCCACGGTTGGCGTTTAAAATGCAGTCTGCAGTAACTATTGTAACTTAATTGTGTAATGATTCATAAAGTTTTGGAATAGAGTAGTTTGAAAAATGCTGATGCTGTGGCCCCCCCAGCTCCAACTGAAATTTACAATGTGGCCCTCGCTTGGACACCCCTGCAGTAATACATCAACTTCTAAACCTGCCCATGCTCATAGAGCTATCATCTGCACAGAGTTAGCTTATATTACTAATACTTTCCTTCTTTCTTATATTATCATTATAGGCCTAGGTTTCAAGTTAGTACTTAAGTTAAATGGTTTCATTTAAAAAGATGTCTAAAAGCACAGCAGATAAGGTTACACTGTACTGTTTGTATTTTCTGCTATGCCTTTGTTACCTGTGCCATTTTTACCTAAAGTTGCATGCACTATATGCATTCTACTTTAGTCCTACAATATGGCTGCCGATGCAAAGAGTCAGAGACGAAGTGTAACCTTGGAACATGTACTTGTAGTACAGGATATTACCGTGTGTCATCAGGTGGCGTCTGTAAGCCAGGTAAAATATGATGTACAAAAGGGCACCTGCATGTATCATGATGATTAGGTTTTGTTAAATTTAATTTAATTGTCATTTCACCTTCTTGATCACTTATTACTTGATCACGTGTGTGTGTGCATGGGTGCGTGTGTGCGCGGGTGTGTGCGGGTGCGTGTGTGTGTGTGTTGAAAGAATAAACATTTAGTAGCAACTTATATATCTAGAACAGTTTGACTAGAAAAGTTTGTACTTTAAAAACGTTAAAATCTGAAAATGCAGCAGTGTTACATCCCAAATTGCAGTAGTAATTGTTTGTAAAACATTGTTTCTACATGCAACTCGTTGTAGCAATGGGGAGCAAATGTTTATCGACATCAGAGTGTAGACTGAGGAATCTGAACAACAGTGTATGTAGAAGGGGAAGGTGCTCTTGCTCCCATGGATATTTCTACCCTGGTGGCGTCTACAGAACCGATTGCTTTCAGGGTATTTCATCTCTTGGAATTTCATGGAATACATCAAATATTTTTATTTTTTGCTCCCTTGATAAATTATGCATCAACCATTATTGTTTTATTAGGCTTTCACGGCTTTAAGTTCATAAATGACACATACACATATATATATGTTTGTGTGTACATATGTATGTATGTACATATGTAAATATGTATGTATGCATGCATGTATGTGCATTTGATTCATATATTTTCTAATAGTTTATTTATATCAGTTTCATTGTTGACTATTTTAACTTATTCATTTTGAAATTAAATACATAAGTTATTTTCAATCGGTTGGTTTTCCATGTTGTCATAGCAGAATACCTCTGGTCTTCCTTTTCATTACCCACCAACAGTGTTGCTAGTACCAGTAACTCAACAATTTTCTTTCAGCACTTGCAAGTACCTGCAAGCACAGCTCTGAGTGTCACCTGCTTTTTCCTCACTCTGTCTGCTCAGAAGGCAGATGTGTATGCATGACCGGTTTCTATTTTTTCAACCATACATTAAGCTGCCTACCTGGTATGGACTCTTTCCTATTTTCAGTAATAGTTATAGTTAGTGTGAACAGTGATCAGAAACAGTTGTTAATAACAGACATTAGTTAGTAATTAGTTACAGTTAGTATTTACAGTCATTAGTAAAAGTAATTGGTTACAGTCATCAGTTACAGTCATCCAAAACATATTTCTAACAGCTTCTAATGACAGTTATTAGTGACTTTCACATAGCTAGTATGTTAAATCTAGTTAGGTTTAGAATTAAATAAATCGTTGAAAATGTTCAAGTCAAGCTGTAAACATTTGTTTCTCATTTTCTGCCACAGTTATTTTCCCAAGGTGTTTTTATTATTGTTTTTACATTTTCACTTCCCTTGCCTTCTTTACATAGATAAACTTGCAATGATGGAGTTAATGGTGCTACGAAAACGTCATCATAATTATTATTGTCATTATGTACCATCTGATATTAGTTTTGTTTATCTATGTTCTCATGCCTCCACTTAAATACATACAATTACTAGTATTTTAGTTCTGGGGAGTCTTTGTGCCGGACATACAGACTGTATGGAAAGAGGAGGAGACAATCACAAATGTTCAGAAGGATTTTGTACATGTGATGATGACTCATACTTTGCTCCTCCTACTTCCTGTTTACTCGGTAAAGTCTTTCAACCTAAAATGTTATTCTCTCAGTCTAATTGAAATAGTTTGGAGTTGTCTTTCCTATAACTAGTCGCAGAGTAAAGTATTATGCTGTATGCTAGATGGTAGCAAAAGAGTTTTACATGAAAATATAGCTCTTTCCAATCTGTACCTTGACCTCTACCAGTGGTCTGCTCTCATTTCTATTAATGGTTGTAGTTAGAGAACGGTTGTGTAAAGTACATGCAGACTGCACCGTGCTGAGTCATACACACATCTGTAACACAAGGGGGAATAACCGCTGTTACAGTAAGTCTTGGAGCAGTTTGCAGTGTCATACAGTATACTATAGTATACAGTATATTAGTCTGCAGCTTACCCGGAAGTTGTCTTCTTTAGAACCTTGCGAGTCTGTAATCTGTGAGAACAGAGGGGTGTGTCAACCAAACACGGAGACCTCATTCAAAGATTACCACTGTGACTGCACACCTGATTACGCAGGTAGTAACATCTTGGAATCCTGCAACAATAAAGTGTGTTTAATAGTTATTTATACTGTTGATTAAAATGTGCTTGTGGACGATAGTGTGTACCGTGGCAACTATCCGTGAAAATTATCTCAAAAATGGAGTCCGATTAAAATAATGTTTAGGTTCATTTGTTAAGAATTTGTTACTTTTAAACAAAAAATGACATTAGTACCTCATTTAGGTGCAGCAGTGAAAAAATTGAAATGGCCTAAGGTTTTGAATTATTTTTATAAATTTTGGTTTGGCACGGGTTAATTTTTTAGCCAGAACATAACTTCTTTTGCTACATTTCTAATCTAAAACACAGGTTTTTCTCAATTTCTCCATGATTGCACCTAGCTCTAATACCTATAACATTATAAAATGGCAAACAAACCAAATTACATTCACTAAAGGAAAAGACCCAATTCCTAATCAATTGGCAACCAGCTTGCAGTAGGTTTCTGCTTGAGTGATAATTAATGACGATGTTAACACATTTAGTCTAAACCAGCTCAAACTGAGGATTAAATTTTTCAGGATTAACATGCAAGTATCGTAAAGAGTCCGTCACTGTGACTAGACTTAGAGTCCCGCTCTACATTCATCCTGCCAGTCAAGAGCTGTTTGACAGTCTCACTGACTCAATTCGAAGAGCTATGGTGGCTGTGTTGTGTGGAGAAATCAGAGCTTGTATAATGTCACTTCAATACAGAGTACATGTAGAGGTTAGTAATACTTGTACTGGTAGATTTCTAGACAGCAACTACATAAACTATCCAATTGCAAGGGTGGGTTGTATTGTCCCCCCTCTTTTAACTGAGTTGGTAGAAATCAAACGATGCTTAGTTGCTAGAAGCTGTCTTCTCGTACAGAGTGCTTATAGAATTATCTATTGTCTAAAAATATTGAAATTTCTCCATCAGAATTGGGGATAAGATGTCCTCTAGTAATGCATTACAATCTTTTACTATAGAGCTTTGTGGTTTATATACACTTTGTCAGTTTTACTCTTGGTACAATAGTCTAGAAAATGCTATTGCATTCTACAATGTGTACTAATTTGCATGAAACTGGCATGTTTAACACAGCAAGATGACTAATCAATGTAAAAAAGTATTGCGCAATAACATATTGCATACATGTCATTCTAAGCAATACAAGTACAGGTTAAAATCAAAAGAGTATAATATATAGAATTGTTTATATAGCAGAATTTGTGATATTGAGTTCACAATTACATTTAGTATTATAAATAATTCCTATGCATTATGAAATAAATGGAAGCTACTTCAAGTAAATGAAAGGCAAATACTAAATGCACCAGAATTTATTATCTTTTACTCTGTCTTGTCTCTTGTAGCTGATCTCAGTGACTCGCCTATCTAACTCAGTTTCTGTTGACATACGTTATGTGGTCTCTGAGGGTCAAGGTCACACACTGGACGCTGTAGAAGCTCTCAACTCTCTCACACTTGCGCAGAGGATGCAGTATTTTGACTATCCTCTGGAAATAGTTGCTAAGAGTAAGTTAGCTGACCAACTCCTCTGCTAATACTGCTTCTAGTCATAAAGATCATGGACACTGTTGTGCCTCTAATCAAACAACAGAGAGTCTAACTTATATAAACTAAGTGTTTAAAAAACAGCCTACTGAGCTGGCCATCATAGTTACTGTGATTACATCCTTTGGTTGCTATAGTTATTATGGTTACATGCTATGGTTACTATAGTTACTATGATTATCAATGCTATGGTTGCTATAGTTACTATGATTATCAATGCTATGGTTGCTATAGTTACTATGATTATCAATGCTATGGTTGCTATTGTTACTATGGTAGCACCCTCTGGTTACTATAGTTACCATGAGTACATGTTATGGTTGCTATAGTTACATGCTATGTTGACTAACCTACCAAAAGTGTAATTTCTCCACAACCCAAGAGTTTGACAAGCCCTGAGTTAGTCTACATGTGCTTTGGCGATTGTCTTTAATTCTTTCATCACACATTGCAGGTCTAACTGAGTTAGAATTTGCTAGCCATTGTATGCTGAAGTGGAGTTTCTTTGTTGAATCTGATACAGTCTCACCAACTAATCAACAGAACTTAGAAAGCAGGCTGAGTTTGCTGATGGGCTGGGTGATGTCATCAACGTCTGCAACCGAGTTGGGTTCCATACAGTGTAAGGTGAGTTCCATACAGTGTAAGGTGAGTTCCATACAGTGTAAGGTGGGTTCCATACAGTGTAAGGTGGGTTCCATACAGTGTAAGGTGAGTTGCATACAGTATAAGGTGAGTAAGTTGGCTCTAGCCTTAAGACCGTGTATTATATATATTACAGATTATTATAGATTGATTCAGTGTATTACAGTATATTACAGTTTATCACAATATATCACTGTATATTACAATGTATTACAGTGTATTACAGTATATTACACAGTATTGCAGTTTATTACAGTATATTACAATGCATCACGGTGTTTTACAGTATATCACAGTCTATTACAGTAGAAATGCTTCGCCTCTCAACATGCTCCATAATATGTACAAGCTGTTGTTATTATTGTAGATAGCAAACTCTACTCTTACAGCAACTGGACTAGTCATTGAGTATTCGGTTATATATGGAGATATATGTTTACCTAGCGTCATGGTTACTAGAATGATGTCACAGTTCCACCTATCACAGTTTAACCCGTACATTGGCAAGGTTGAGTCATATCCAACAGGTAGCCTAACAGTTACATGTACTACTATACTAGTAAACTTTATATATACTCATTTATTTTGACTTATAATAAGTATTCCTATGTGCATAACATGTATTACTCGGTATATAAAAATATTACTTTGTAAATAAGAAGTATATAACATCTCATTATTATCCATAGAATACTGTTTTACAGCAGCCTCTGTGCCATCAAAGTCTAGTTCCTGTTTCCAGAATGCTTTTATAATCAGTAAGTCTTCATCTCATTTCCCTTTTTCTAACTTGGACTCACTAACTAACATCTCACTAATTAACATCTCACTAATTAACATCTCACTAATTAACATCTCACTAACTAACATCTCACTAACTAACAACTCACTAACTACCACCTCACTAACTAACATCTCACTAATTAACATCTCACTAACTAACATCTCACTAACTAACAACTCACTAACTACCACCTCACTAACTAACATCTCACTAACTAACATCTCACTCACGAGTTTTTAATTGTGAAGCAAGTGGCTTTGCTTTGAAACCAATACGCAAATACATAAGTCAAACCATTTGGTGTAAATAGTACAAATATACATGTCGAACCAACTCAAGTCACGATTATATTCAATATACTTTTAGCAACTCTCATGGATCTTTCCAGAACATACGCATACTTTGCTCTACATTGGTCAAGACTAGAAGATGGAATAGCTAGAGTCATCTCCCATGTTCTCAAAGATTACCTGCAGAAGTTGGAGTTTGGTGGTGATAAAATAAAAAGAGATATTAAACTCAGACTACCTGCTATCAGCTCTAAGGTCTGTCACCCTTCTTGCTCACTGAGATGAAATGAAATGGCTCATTGTAAAACTTAACGTAGTTTGTCATTTCAGTGCCATACACGTCATACAAGGAAAGACTAATATTGTCATTTGTACATAGCTAATTCTTCTATTTTGTGTTGAAATCTGCTTGAATTGTAGCGGTAGCTAGCGGTCTTTTTCAAATATTTGTAAGAGTAGTTCCACAATCAAAAGCTGTACTTGTTTATGTAGTTATTAGATATCAGGAGAGAGGAGAACACAACAAGAGTTAAACTAATAGCATTGACAAAGGTGGCTGGAGTTGTCTTGCCAGTGGAGCATGTATTACAACACTTCTCAAGTATATCTCCACAGCAGGTTGCTCTGGAGCTGGGAGAGGTTATTGTAGCTGAAGAGTTTGTTCAAGGTGAGTCGTTCTACCTATGTAGTATACACCAGCGTGTTGGGATCAAACATTGAAATTAGTTAAAATTTATAAAAACATAGCATTTTTTTGAATATGTATGAAGAAAAATAGAAAAGTTGTCCTGCAACAATGAAGCACAACCTAGTTGATTAAAATGTAGGTGAGGGGAGTGAAAAACAGTTCCCGAGAAATTTGGCTTATGGCTACTAGATTAATACAGTTTGTGTATCAGTTGCGAGATTAGAAGCTGTACTAATAGTAGAATATAGACTAACATACAGAAAATGGTCTACCATTTGATTATAGCTAAATACAGCTGGCAAACCATGAGGCAAAACTCACTATGAAAAATCATGTGTTTTGTTACTGAATATTCAATAAAATATGGAGAGAAGGAAGAAGAGATGAAAAACATTAAATTATTTAACTTTATTTGTTAAAACTTTTTTAGTTTTAATTAAAATGAGATATGCTAGTAGCTATAATTTTGAAATTCAGGTGAAAAGTGTAGATAATTGAAAGTGTACTAAATGACACAGAGTGGTCCTTCTATTATCATATAGCAGTCGCTTACTTTATAATTTCAATTGTAAAGAGTTGTAAAACCTTCTCACTTGTTACTATGGTAATTAAATGTTTTATAGTAATACATAGCTGTAAATGTTCTGTTCACTAGATATATATAATCTACTTTGCAATGAGCTACTCTAACAATCCTAGAACTGTTTATGTTGGATGGAATATTACATTCCAGATAGCAGTATCTGAGAATACTAT
Organism: Bugula neritina; assembly: GCA_964035545.1. Taxonomy (NCBI): domain Eukaryota; kingdom Metazoa; phylum Bryozoa; class Gymnolaemata; order Cheilostomatida; family Bugulidae; genus Bugula; species Bugula neritina. Next base: position 11,687,586 of record OZ037767.1, read on the forward strand.
TCAGTTAGCTGAAATATTACAGTGAAATAATGAGTTAACAACTCCAAGAGTGTAAGACACTAAGCATTGTTTACTCACGCTGCTATAAAGTCATATTATCTCCCTGCTGTGTGTAACTGTATCATAAATGGTGAATAGTGACTGCATCTAGTACATCGCCTCATCTGTGTGTTAAAGCTTATGAAGGCAAAGCTCGAGAGATACTGAAAAAGAATAGTACCGTAGAATCATCTTATTGCCTCCAGGACACAAGTGATGTTAATACGATTCGGTATTGGACCAGGACAGGTATATTATATATGTCTGATCCAATATGTGTTTACTGTGTGCGGCACATACACCTTAGACTGGTTACTCTTTAACTAATCACTCTACAACATAGTACTATCAACTAACTACTCTACAATATAGTACTATCAACTAACTACTCTACAATATAGTACTATTAACTAATTACTCTACAATCTATTACTATCAACTAACTACTCTACTAACTTTTGGTACTACTATCAACTAACTGATATACAGTATAGTACTATCAGCTTACTACTCTACTAACTTTTGGTACTACTAACTTGTAATACTACTAACTTGTAGTACTACTAACTTGTAGTACTACTAACTTGTAGTGCTACTAACTTGCTGTACTACTAACTTGTAGTGCTACTAACTGATGGTAAAGTCACTGTTGAGAGGAAGTCATACAGAGACTCCATGAGAGTTCCACTCAGTCGACTCTTCTTGAAAGGATTACTCAGAGAAAACTCCCAGGAAGAGAATCATCTGTCATCCATGAAGAGTTTACCCAACATCTGTGTTCAGGTATATCACTCTAAGGAATGTTCTGGTGGTTTCCAGCTAACTTAGCTATATATAGGGGAGACGACTCTAATACTGAGATATACATTTGTCCTGGTAACAGAATACCATTTCTAACAATTTAAGTGTTTAATTGTTTAAACTTTATATGTTTTGACAAGAATACTATATTTTACTGACTATTTAAAATAGTTGTAGTATCTGTAATCATCAGATATGTTGTGTATAAACAGAGTTGAGAAGGGAACAATTAGCTCTTATGAGTTTGTGGTCAAGTTGCATGTTGAAAATTCTATATTAACACTTTTCTCTCTCTGTTATTGAATATTCTAATCGTATACAAAATGAGTTAATCTAATGCTTCTTACTAGTATAGAAAACACCAAGGTGTAAGGGATTCTGAGCAATGACTTCATTTCATAGTCTTAAAGGAGCATTTGCTAGTCTTGACTTAATTGGCCAGTAACTATTGATAGTTGATTGGCTGAAAATTCAGATTTTCTTTTAAATTTCTTACTTTACAGGTTATTAGCTCAAAAAGAGTTGCCAATGACTCTAAACGCATAGAACTAGTCTACTATGTCACTGTGGACAAAAGACTGACCCCGCCCACTCGACTAGTGAATATCACGTCCTTGCTGTCTATACAGGAAATAGCTCTCACTCTTGGAGAGGTAGTGGATGAGAAACAAGCCGTGCAGCCTTACAGTCACTCTCTTATAAACAGTTGTCGTGGGTTCCTATAGTTGATAATAAGTCTATCAGCTCATATTAACATTTTGTGTCTGTAGTGTTATAATTACCCAGTAGTCCTGTGGTGTAATGGTTAGCACTTGCTTGCAAACCAGAGGTCTTGGGTTCAAATCCCAGTGGGTGCAACATTTTTTCATAGTATTTGTAGAATATGAAACTTTCACAGCTACCATCTATTTTAGTTTAACTTGTTCAACTATTATATCACTCTACTAATTCATAGATGTATAGATAGTCTGGTGGAATGTACCTCTTTTACATTAGTAGAGATCCTGCATATTATGGGGTGAATTATAGGGTGGACAGATACCTGCTCAGAAGTGGTCTTATAGTGTTCAGGGTGTTTAGTTACTGTAACTTACTGTCTCTAATATCTTGATACACCTGAATATCACATAGCCTGTGTTTCAGCCATGAGCACTGCGGGGACAGAGTTTATTCTGGCTTTCATGGAGAACTACGAAGAAGGTGATTGGCCAAAGTATGCAGACTATGCACTCAGACTATACTTCACTACGGGTGGACCACAACCCTCTCAGGTAGCTAAAGGACCTCAGTCTATTGTGAAAGAAGTTTATCATCAATTTTCAATCTTGCTATAATACTTGACTGTATGTGTTGCTACAATATTCATACTGTGTGATGCTACAATATTCATACTGTGTGGTGCTGCAATCTTCATACTGTGTGGTGCTACAATATCCATACTGTGTGTTGCTACAATATTCATACTGTGTGGTGCTACAATATTCATACTGTGTGATGCTACAATATCCATACTGTGTGGTGTTACAATATTCATACTGTGTAGGTTACAGTAGAAGCTGGCCTCTACTTCAGAAAGCAAATGTTGGTTCGACCAGCAACAGAGAACTACATGATTATACCGAGTGGCTTCATGACCAGAAAGACAGCTATTCAATCAAATGTGCTCCGCGTCTCCTCCACACTCCCTATAAATGGTAGGAACTCTGCTGATTTTTCTAGCTGATTCTGATATACTAGTTAAGCAGCATGCTGACTACCTTATTCTGGTATACTAGTTAAGCAGCATGCTGACTACCTTATTCTGATATACTAGTTGAGCAGCATGCTGACTACCTTATTCTGGTTTAGTTGTAGCCGTCAACAGAGACTACCTGACCCAGGATTCTGCACTAGTTTTACCTCTCAACCAGCTTGGCACCGAGTACCTTGCTGCAGGTGCCTCTTCTAGTGGCACGCTGTCGCAGGTGGCTGTGGCAGCGTATACTGATACAGTTGTTACAGTGACCTTACCGTTGCAAAGTAAGCTATGTATTCTCTCACTGTACTAAGAGTTGAATTTCAGTAACTTTGTGAATAATAAAAACAATAAAGCATTATTTACACTTACAAATAGAGTAATGGCAATAAGTTTAATAAATTTTTAAATTAAAACACAAAATATATTATTTTAGTAGATTCAGGATTTAACCTAGTTTTTTTGGCACTGTAAATATCTAAAGATAAGAGAATATTTTACTTGTTCAAAGAAGATAATGCATTGAGTTTCGGTATAAAATATGGTATAATGTTACAGCTCCACTCATGACTTTCATCAAATTATGTTATTAGTGCTTGTGCTTGCTGTGAAACCATGAGTAGCATTTGTTATATTAAGTTTGAAGAGCCCAACTGTAGACTGTGGTGTATATGTAGCATACTGTAGTGTAGTTGTGTAGTATACTGTAGTATATACATGTAGCATACTGTAGTGTATACATGTAGCATACTGTAGTGTATACATGTAGCATACTATAGTGTATACATGTAGCATACTGTAGTGTATACATGTAGCATACTGTAGTGTATACATGTAGTATACTGTAGTGTATACATGTAGCATACTGTAGTGTATATGTAGCATACTGTAGTGTATACATGTAGTATACTGTAGTGTATGCATGTAGTATACATGTAGCATACTGTAGTGTATATGTAGCTTACTGTAGTGTATACATGTAGCATACTGTAGTGTATACATGTAGTATACTGTAGTGTATGCATGTAGTATACTGTAGTGTATACATGTAGCATACTGTAGTGTATATGTTGCTTACTGTAGTGTATACATGTAGCATACTGTAGTGTATACAAGTGCCCTGCAGTGTGTACATGTAGACAATTGTGGATACTGAAATGTATATATGTAGTATACTGTAGAGTGTAGTGTATATTGTAGTGTACACATATAGCATACTGTAGTGTATGCATGGAGCATACTGTAGTGTAGGCCTATACATTATTAAGTTATTTTCTTTAAGCCAATGGCGTCCCCACTGAGTTCAGACTTGAAGGGAAATCATACACAACAAATATGACTGTAAATATCAAAGCTATGAAAGTGCTTCAAATACAGATAGCAGGTGACATCACTGGCACTAGGTTAGTGTTGTATGTATTCCTTCCCTCTCCCATTTCTGTCTCTATGCCCACATTGATGTCTCTATTTCTACACTGATGCCTCTATGCTCACACTGATGTCTTCATTTTTTTCCATTATCTCTATTTTAACAATGATTTATTGTACATTATACTATTAGTTCTATTTTCACATTGATGTCTTCACTCAGATCTCTACATTGACCTCTAATACTTTCAGGATAATCTCTGATAGGCCAGTTGCCGTGTACTCTGGTAATGTTGTTGTCGCTGTCCAGGGACAATCCAGAGATCATCTGTACGAACAGCTTCTACCTTCTCACTTGGCTGGTGAGATTATGTCATACTACATCATATATTACATCATATATTACATCATAAACTACATTGTCTATTACCATAATATACTATATTATATACCACTTCATATACAACATAATATATTACTTCATATTACATCATATTTTGCGTCATAATGCCACATCATATATTTCTTCATATTACATCATATTTTGCGTCATAATGCCACATCATATATTTCATCATCTAATACATAATATATTATATTATATAGCACCTCATATACAACATACTAGATTGCATCATATAATACATGATATACTAAATCATATATTGCCACAGTATATATCTGCTAATCAAAAATGGAGAACTTATCTTGGAATTAATTACATCTTTTCTTAAATGATTCATTTAATGAATTTGCTTAAATATAACTATAGATTGCTTCTTGTTTTTATAATCACATTGCATAACCAAGATTGGTTTAATAATTAGAAGAATATATTAATTATGTTTTTATGTACACTGATCCAGGTAAAAGCTTCGTTGTTGTAACACCTGTTACTTCATTGCCACGCCTACCTGATAGAGTGAAGATTGTTGCTGTACAGTCGGATACAACCGTTTCCCTTCCTGCACATGACTCCTCCATCAACATAGCCCGGGCTGGACAGAGTGCGGAAGTCGTGTTGGCTGCAACAGACCACTCCCTCTTCCTCTACAGCAATAAACCTCTCAAAGTGTTTCAGATCTCAACATCTGCCTCAGTGAGTTGTGTTACTATTGCAGTGTGTAAACTCAATACATCATAATGTAATATGAACAGCTTTTGTTTGAAGTATCTATCCCTGTGAGAACCCCTGATGGCAAGGGTTTGTCAGTGACTGGATACCAGTGTATGCTGTGGTACAGGAGCAATTGTGACTGGATGCTCTTCTTGACATTGTCAGTAACCTTGTAGTGATTCAAACCCAATAACTAGTGCTATATGTCTGGGTGCTGGTGGTATGTAGTGCAATGATATGCGACAATAGGCTTGCTGACTTGTAATGTATTACATTAAATGTATTTATTTACTAAGGACAAAAGTGATAATAATGCGAAGTATAGAGACTAAATCTTTAACAATAGCTATACAAATATTATATGATTTATGCTGGCTATGACAATAACAAGGAAGCATCATACCTACTCATTACAGCTATTAGGTATCTTCAGATATAAACTCTACTTGGCATTGCATCACCTAAGGCACACTAAAATACAATATATAATAATACCTTCAATAGAATCAGGTCTTAGCAAATGTAGATAACTTTAAGAAAGTTATCATCTGATGACTAGTGAACACCTTATCTTAAAATTGTTGGTTTTTGTTAGAGAAATAATTTTGCTGTTCATAGAGTGATAAACTTTACTATGCTGTTATTGACTCATACACCTGCTGCCAATCTCCGCCTGTCAGCAGGCAGTCTGTTATACGAATTGTTAGAGCAGTTTTTGTTCCAAGTTACTCATCACTCTAAATTGAGGGGATAACGCTTTGATATCAGGTTTTTATTAGTCATGGGAGGATAACCCTCCTCCTTATAATGCCTGCAGATTTAATGAATTAAATATTGTCTGTATACTGAAGACTAAGCCTAGGGCCACACGGTGCGTATTTTCGCATGCGAAAATTGAAATCACGAGTAGCAAAGGTGTTCACTGTAGCGTCAGTGATGCGTGATAAATAAAGCATTCATTTTTAAATCGCACACGATTTCAATAAAACGCAATTTACTGGAATGTAGCACTAAAATAAAAAAATTGGGCTCGCTGAATAACTACCAGCCAATTAGGTGACGACGACAGAGACGATTCGCACTTGCGTTGAAAATGCAGAGCGACAAGTGCGAATGTTTTCTCAACTGGCACAGTGGACACCTTTGCTACTTGTGATTTCAATTTTCGCATGCGAAAATACGCACAGTGTGGCCCTAGGCTTAATGACTAAAAATAAGATTTTCCAAGGCCAGACACAAACACCACCTACTGAAAGAAGTTTAATAAACCAATTCATACCAAGCAGCTTAGTGTGGTAACAGCTGTGTTATATTTGTATCTATAAACAGAAGTATGTTCCCTTGTGCAAGTAGGAATTTATCTGGTGGTTATTTCTACTTGAGCTGTTGAGTATAACTGTGTAGGTTTCTGCTTAGCTCTAGTGTATAGGTGTCCAATTGATATTTGTATTTACACTCGATTGGTTTTGTTTCACACTCAGACAAATTATCATACTAAACAGTTTGGTAGAACTAGTTTTACCCAACAGCTGCATTTGTGTGCATCTCTGTAAACAGAATAAGAAGTACTCAAATTGCTTCACAATAATATATTAACGTATAGCTGTTGAGCCTCTTTGATGGTAACCAAGTCAAATAATACTAATATATAACTATGTAACTATGTTTCAAGCTTCATAGGGTTCATAACTAGCATACAAATTAAGGGTCAGCAGATCTTTAGGTGTCAGCTGATTTTTAGGTGTCAGCCAAGTGACTTCCATCACGCATTTCATACACACATTCTGAGCACCTCCATAGTTGCCTTGATCATCTCTTTGGCAGCCACATTAAAGGCAGGTGCCACTGTTACCAGCACTTCAAACAAGTCTCTTGCGCCTAGCTTACAGAACCCACTGTTTACGTAGCAAGGAGCATGTGTAGAGAATGCTTCCTCTTTCAGCTTTCCACAGGATAGCCTGTTATCCTTGTCTAGATAGGGAACTAATGCTACTTGGAGGCACTCTTTCACTCGTCCCACCCACTTTTGCCCACTGTCCGAGAACCGGTCTAGCCTCTTAGCGTACCTGTCACAGAAATGCAGCCCGTAGGATATAGCGTAGTTCTCCGAGTCTGTACAGTTTGGGTAACTCTTCTCTAAGCACAGACTGTACCAGCTACAATTTCCTGGTTTCTGGCAGTTCTCCTCTACTCTCTCTACAATGTAAACAGCATTTGTGATTATCTTGGCATTTTCTCATCTGAGAAATATCTGAGTGTTAGAGAGATGATGCTGTATTTACCCATTTCATAGTCCAGCTCCTGTGGACTCACTGGCGGGTCAGTCTTGGTTTCAGCGAGTATTAATCCTTGACCCAGTATCGCTATTAGCAACCAGTAACTCACTATCGTCTCTACTCTCATACCTTCTGTTAGTGTTCGGAATGCCAGCTTGGTCTATAGAGTATAGATTAGCAAAGCATGCATTTCCATGTGAATTGTTAGCATGGTTTCTAACTAAACTTGCTCGGCTGTTAGGGCGCTGAGAACTGTGTCTCTTACTAAGATGGTAACTTGGTAAGAGCTTCTCTGTAGCACAGAATGCTCTTGAACTCATGGCTTAATGCACACTAGACTAAGTTCCATCTACTAGACCACAGTGGCTTACAAGGTTTCAAACTAAATTATACTGTTCTACATTACAGGACACCATATGCTATGTGATTAGGTACAACTTACCAACATGTAGATGACAGGCCCTTCTACTAAATACAACTGATTAGACTGGCTGTAGATTTTCACTAATAATGTTAACATCTGTCTTCTTCCAGGGACTTTATATCAACCTTTATATATTAGTTTAACATGCCAGTTGCTATTGCTTATCTGAAGGGTAATTAGATTAAGGACAACTTATTACATTATAAGTTACGAAATGCTACCTTGTTGCACATGCATACAATGTCAGTGAAAATGGGGCTAACTAAGTGCTAATTTTCAGCAGAGTTTTGACCTGTCTCTGTTATCTGCTGCTTACTTTTTCCAAAATACATAAATTTCTGAGACTGTTTAAAGCCTCCCCCTTCGAACTCCCCTCCCCAGATAGTAAGAGTTTATAAGTGGAATAAACAAGCACTATGCTTCTGACATGCTGATTACACTGTTTAGGAGCTTTTGCTGTCGCACAGGAACAGACTGGATGCTCTTCCTGACATCACTTGTGACCTCTGTCATACTAGGTCATATCATGTAAATTAGCTTTTGGGTTTTGTATTCTGAAATGTTGATAACTTGCCAAGCTGTTGATTTCTGTAAACAATAATATTTCAATTCTATTTCACCAGAATATGACAAGCAGCAAAATGTATGGTGTGAAGTGCTGAGAGTTTGTTATGAGCAATTATTACCATTTATGTTATACTGTCTGACTTGTCATTTTTCAGAATATTTCGAAGTTGTTTATTGAAAATTGATTTTGTAAATTTTAAAATATATAAAATACCACAGTTTGCATTTTCTATTGGTTGGTTGCTTCATATCTGTGTTATACCTTCATTGAATGGTTTTGCCTTTGCTAGACTAATTTCCTTTCTTTTTAATGTAGCCTGACTTTGGGGACCCGAGTTTACTTGAGGTGATGCCAACAGATTTCCAGGCTAACTGCTACGTTCTGGCTATACCCAATTCTGGATACAGGAATTTTATCCACTTTGCAGTACTACATATTAATACTATAGACATTGGTAATACATATTATTAGTATAGACATTGGTAATACATAATAATACTATAGACATTGGTCCTAATGGTGAATGTCTTCACTGTGTCTCATTGTTTCTCAGATGGACTATTACTGAATTCAGTGAAGCTCAGTACCTCTCACTGTGACTGGCATGTAGTAGCACACACCTACCCGGAGAGATCAATGTGTAGCCTTAATTTCTCTTACGGAACACATAGACTGTGGCACCAGGACTCCAACATTCTGTTCACTCTGGTATGTCGCTACTGTCCTTAAACAAATTGTCTTAGCAGAAGTTAATGATGAGTTACAGGGAGATGGAACTAAGTCTAGAAGCCTATCAGAGACTTTAACTGTTCATAATAATGACTTTGTTGCTGTTCTGTGTTTTAGTATCAGTTTGGGATGGGATTCAGAGAAAGTTACAGTCAGAGAGGAGCGGTTTGCTCTGGCCCGCATGTCACCAGTTTCTCTTCTGTTTCGTCCCCTGGTCTATCCTCACAGGTAGGTTCACCTAATACTAATACTCTCCCACCTAGTACTAATACTAACTCACCTAATACTAATCTTCTATCACCTAGTACTAATACTCTGTCATTTAGTTCTAATACTCTCCCACCTAGTACTAGTACTCTCTCACCTAGTACTAATCATAGATGGTCAGCAACTATTTGGTCACTTGAAATACATTGCAACATGTGAGGAGTTGTAGAGACACACTTATCATTCTCTCCTCTCCTATCTTAATCCCAGTTCGAACTTACATGCATTTTAGTTTGACCTTTCACTGTATTTTGTTGTCAGTCAAAAGCTGCTTCAACTCATTTTCCAACTGCTTCTACACCTAAAACTCCCATACCAACCATAGAGTGGGTCACCAGATCTCCAAGGACTTTCTTTAGAAGCTCTGTTCATGAAACTTCAAGCTCAAAGTTTACTAAACATGTCACTCGAGAAAGTAGTACTTCTTCCAGCTCTTCTGTTACTCTGCATCCCACTTTTGTTATTACATCACCATCTGCTGCTACTTCACCGTCTGCTGCTACTTCACCGTCTGCTGCTACTTCACCATCTGCTGCTACTCCAACATCTGCTGCTACTCCACCATCTGCTGCTACTTCACCATCTGCTACTACTTCACCATCTGCTACACACTTTCCTTCTGCAACATCTTCCACGGTTTCACCTGTTGACCCTGTGACCTCTAACCCCACCCACTGGGTTCAATTTGGTAGGTCATTTATTAGGGCCGCTTGCTTCACAACCATCTTGTATTATTAATGGATCTTGACATTTACCTATAGAGTTTTTCCTAGATTATACTTTTTCAATGTAGAAAGAGAAAGATTTTTGAAAAATAAGTGTTATGTAATAATAATGTCTATTTGACTTTTAATATTAAGTAATGTAATACCTTTACAATTAAACCTTCTTGTAATATAACATATGATTATGTACAAATACTGTCTGTACTTCTTTTTTCCACAGCTATTGTTGATTCTGTAATGCACGGATTTATTAACTTTAGTTGTTGGTCTAAACAAGATGATGTTTAGTGAAGATATTTTGAGGAAGATAGAGCTCTCTCTCCATGATCTCTACATTGGTTTATCTAGTCTAATGCCAGCAGCAAACACAAACACTAGCGTAGAAGTCAAGGTTATTATGGAGTCTTATTTAATCACTAATATACACTATTTACTCTTTATTTCTTTAGTTATCAGTTGACCGTAGCTATATCTGGTATCTATGTTAAAACAGTGCTCCTTTCGTATCTCACAAAGCTTTGGGTGCTACAAACTGAATTCGTGAATTAGTAAAATGCCAAATTTAACCCAAGGGTCAGTTAAATTTCGCCATTTTGTTCCTATACACACATACATAAAGTTAGTAATCTGTGTTATTATATATTACATATACTAAGTTATACTATTACTATAGTATATATTACATATACTAAATTATAATATTACTATATTATATATTACATATACTAAGTTATATTATTACTATATTATATATTACTCGTACTATGTTATACTATTACTATATTATATATTACATATACTAAATTATAATATTACTATGTTATAGATTACAAAGGTGGAGGTATACAATGTCAATCTCACCAGAGTTGTATTCCATGTGAGACAAGGTGAGCCTTTGGAAGCCAAAGAAGTGCTCTCAGTTCTAGGAGGAGTGAAAGCTGACTCTCTGTCAGATCTGCTCAACCTCACCATATACCAGTCCTTTACAGGTACTGCCGATAGTTGTCAGCTTCCTGCCTCCTTTTTTTATGAGTTCCTTCCACCTGTTTGCTGATGCTGAATGGATTACAAGTATTTTAAGTTTTTAAAGAATTTTCTTGTATAGTAAAACATTTAGCAAAGGGTTGATGCAGTACTATACTATTATATAGAGTAGTTAGCCTACTATGTATTATATATAATAACACACTAGTATACTATTATATAGAGTAGTTACTATGTATTATATATAATAACACACTAGTATAATATTATATAGAGTAGTTACTATGTATTATATATAATAACACACTAGTATAATATTATATAGAGTAGTTACTATGTATTATATATAATAACACACTAGTATACTATTATATAGAGTAGTTACTATGTATTATATATAATAACACACTAGTATAATATTATATAGAGTAGTTACTATGTATTATATATAATAACACATTAGTATAATATTATATAGAGTAGTTAGCCTACTATGTATTATATACAATAACACACTAGTATAATATTATATAGAGTAGTTACTATGTATTATATATAATAACACACTAGTATACTATTATATAGAGTAGTTACTATGTATTATATATAATAACACATTAGTATAATATTATATAGAGTAGTTACTATGTATTATATATAATAACACACTAGTATAATATTATATAGAGTAGTTACTATGTATTATATATAATAACACATTAGTATAATATTATATAGAGTAGTTAGCCTACTATGTATTATATACAATAACACACTAGTATAATATTATATAGAGTAGTTACTATGTATTATATATAATAACACATTAGTATAATATTATATAGAGTAGTTACTATGTATTATATATAATAACACACTAGTATAATATTATATAGAGTAGTTACTATGTATTATATATAATAACACACTAGTATAATATTATATAGAGTAGTTAGCCTACTATGTATTATATACAATAACACACTAGTATAATATTATATAGAGTAGTTACTATGTATTATGTATAATAACACACTAGTATACTATTATATAGAGTAGTTACTATGTATTATATATAATAACATACTGTTATATACACACACAGCATATCTGAGCTCAGCAGAATTCAACACTACGTTGGCCGAGTTAGCAGCAGGCGGGGACGTGGAGTCTACCCAGGACAGCCCCACCCCTACCTGGCTGACAATTCTCTTAGGACTCCTAGTTTTTGTGATGGTGGTGACGGCTGTAGGTGTGGCAGCCCACAGCTACAGGCTGAATAATAAATCATTGGCAGCACAAAAACCTCGTAAACAAAAGTTGAAGGTATTGTATCCCTTTATTGGCTGTCTATAAGAACTCCTTTCCATATTCTGTGTTTTAGTTTTGTTGGTTTTCTTTAAAAATAATTTTAGATTTACCATCTTCAATCCTCTCTCCTCTGGTCTTTTCTCTCAGGAGTTTATAGTCACTATCTCTGTACAAATGGTTTTTAAAGCTGGCTGAGGACTTTTTGATGTGGCACAGGAGAAATTATGACTGAATGCTTTTCCTAACACCACCAATGGTGTTTAAACTCAAACCTTGTTGCTTGGCCAGCCCTCTAACCACTACACCACTGCTGCTCTCTTCTGGTCTTATCTCTACTGACTTTATATTGAGCAGCTTATTCATCTAGCCAACCATTAGCACTTCTCGCTATGCTCAGATATTTCTTATAATTAAACTCATCTGAGGGAGTTTCATGTTTTCTGTGCTGTTCAGTATCTTCTAGCAATAAACAGCATCTGGTGTCACTCAAGTTGAAAACATTGTGAAATGGTTCTTCCATACATAAAGTTATACTTCACAACACTTCACAGCATTGTCTCTGTCTCAACTCAGTCGGTTTACCTGGTAGGTGAAGATGTTGGAAGCTGAACCTGGTGGAGTTACAGAGATACCAGACAGAGTTAGTTACAAGATGGAGGAGGAAGTACACACTGGATTCGGCACTCCTCTAGGTGACACCAGCCTTCACCCAGCGCCATCTGGTGGCAAAGGTCACAAATATGGTAATGGCAAAGGTCATGACTTTGATAATAGCAAAGGTCATAACTCTGGTAATGGCAAACGTCATGAATCTGGTAATGGCAAAGGTCATGACTTTGGTAATGGCAAAGGTCATGACTCTGGTAATGGCAAAGGTCATGACTTTGGTAATGGCAAAGGTCATGACTCTGGTAATGGTAAAGGCTCTGGTAATACTAAGAAAGATGTCGTAGAGGTTGATGTTTCTATCTCAAAGACTTCAATCATGTCTAACATCTTGAGCACAGATGTACATGGACTCAGCTTTGAACATCATGGTAAGGTTTCTTGTATAGTAAAGAAGTTCTAACCTTCACCTTAGCTTCTATTCTTTTAAATGTATACACCCAAATTATTAGTATCTATGTACATTTCTCAACAACTTGATCTCATTAAAATATTGAGCTCTTTTAAATTATTTAAAAAACCATTAAAAAGTAATTTATTTTTAAATTTAGAAGAACATAATTAGTTAGTATTTTCTTCATCTTGATTGGCTCTTAGATTTTACATAGGCCATCTTAATATATTTGGTGTGCGTCCCTATGTGTATGGTTTGTGCAGTGTTGTAGACTACACACAGAGACTTGTTGCAATAACACAGCTGTCTGCTAGTGAAGGCACCACCTTTCACCCTGAATGTCCATCTTTTCACTTTATGTTGCAGAGTACCCTCTGGCCTTGACACGGGCGCAACTAGACAAACTATTCACCCCGTATTTCATAGCTCAAGCGACAAAGAATGAAATCTTCAGAAACAAGAGAACAGTTCGTGGAAAGTTGCATGACTCCGTCGACAGAGGAAAGGTCCGGGAAATCGGTGTCAGCCAATTAGGTAAGTGCTGCCTTCACAGCGACAGCAGTCTGCTGTTTGTGTGGTAGTAGACAGCTGCTCAGTTATATGTATTTATATTAACACAGAGGCCTTTTAACATTCATATAGTATAATATATACTGATACTCTCCTTGTAGGGTTGGTAGGTGCAAGAAATATACAATGGAAGAGTAACCTACCCACCCTATCGGCATTCTCACAGCCACCTGAGACCACAACGCTACCAGCTACTCTCGCTACTGCTGCCGCACATGACCTTAATGGAGCTGATTCTACCAGACTGAGTCCAGATAAGAACGAACACCGACACTGGGGCAGTCTGGTGAGGTATGGTGGTTCCAGGAGAGTGAGGAAGCAGTATATGAGGGAAAGGAAGAAGCTGCATAAGAAAGCTTGGTAAGTCTAAATAGACACTACACAGTTGTAATGGTGCAGTTACACTACACAGTTTCTCTTGATGGTATACTCAATTATAGTATTTTGATAGAACTATTGTAATCACACTAATGAAGTGATAATAAAGTCTTGTATATAAGATACTATTATTCACTATTAGTCATACTATGCTATGCTAAACTATACTGTGACATGTTATGCTATGTTATGCTATATAGTATATACTATACTGTTTTATTCTATACTATGCTGCGCTATACTGTGTTTTGCTATACTATGCTAATATATACTGTGTTTTGCTATACTATGCTAAGCGATACTGTGTTATGATATACTATGCTATACTATATTGTGTTATGCTATATACTATACTGTTTTATTCTATACTGTGCTATACTATCCTGCGGTATACTGTGTTATGCTATACTATGTAATTCTATACTGTGTTATGCTATACTATGTTATTCTATGATATATTAATCTTATGGTATATCGTCACAATACACCATCACTAACAATTACAAACGTAGGTTTGACAGCCACTCTAGAAAGTTCCATTCAGTCTTCTCTCAGTCTTTAACATCTTCTATGATTGCAGCTCACAGAGAAAGCAGACGTCGAATAGAATCACTCGAACTCTGTCTGACTCCACCCACTCTTCCAGCTTCTCAAAACTCTGCAATATGGCCACTAATTCGGCTGCTTCAGTCGACAACAAGGGCGACATGTGATCTCATATCTCATTGGCTCAGCTTTTTGCAACTTTTATTCTCTTCAGACGTATGATTGGAGAAAGAAATCTAACACATGATTTCTTATTTGCACAAATCTCAGATGCTTTATTTTCTGAATTAATGAAATTCCTTCTTGATGTAATATTTTCTTTATTGTGTTATATTTTTATTTAAATGGCATAAAATAAATCAATCAAAGCAGTCATTATTTCTATGTGATTGATTAATGCTTTTCTTTCACATTATAACATATTATACTATATAATATTGTACTATATCGTATGGTAAATAATATTTTATATTGTATTGACTCGTATTGTGTCACATTAGATTATATTATATGGTATTATTTGGCATTACATTATATGGCAAATCATGTTACATCATTATAAATTATTATATTATAAGTTATATATTATATTGTGTATTATCAAATGGTATTGTACTACATTATATTGTATTATAGTATACAATATTATATGGTAATATTATATTATCTATTATGTCATATATAGTATTCTATTACATTATATTCCATTGTACTATAGTGTACTAGCAATTTCCAGGCTCATTATAAGCAGTTTAAACTGAGTTTTACACGTCCATTTCTACTCTTACTAGTGTGAAATGTAAAACATAAAATAGTGTAAGTTGTTTGAGCAGATGTACATTGTTTCAAATATAAGTAGAAAAATTATAATAATGAGCACAAACTAAAAAAGGAGCAAAATAAAAACATAAACAATATTATAATATATTCTACATATCAAAACATTAAAAGGTGTGATTATGAGCCTTTGAATAACCTATCTATAGTATGTACTAACTAGTCTATATAGTGTATAGCATGTAAACTACACAGTACATAGTATGTAGTCTACACAGTGTATAATATGTATTTTATACACTGTGTATAGCACGTAGTCTACACAGTGTATAGTATGTAGCTTATACACAGTGTATAGTGTGTAGTCTACAGTTTACACAGTGTATAATATGTAGTCTACACAGTGCATAGTATGTAGTCTGCGTAGTGTCTAGTGTATAGTCTACACAGTGTGTAGTATATAGTCTACACAGTATATTGTATGTAGTCTACATAGTGTATAGTATAATATATATATATATATATATATATATATATATATATATATATATATATATATATATATAGGTAAGAGCTGGTAATTATGCTGCTTCAAATTAGTTAAAGTGACTTTAGTCAAAACGTGTTGACATAAAATCAATATTGTCATCTTTCTGAAACATCTTGAAAACTGAAATCATTTTAACCAACCTACACAGGCAGGCAGAACTATTAGTATTGTGAATAGACTAGATTCTGGACTATCTAAGGTATCTCAAAAGTGTAGAAATTGTAGTATGGAAAACAGCAGCGCTCTATGCAGTGACGTCACTGAGTTTTGCGTAGATTTCTCTGATTCAGTAATTTTGCTATGTCTCAAAAATTTCAGTGTTATAATCAACATGGTCAATTTGATCTTTTTGAAGAAGTTGGATAAGTCTAAGAGAACTGCTTCTTTTTGGATACTAGTAAACATTGGTATATGTGACATCTTCAGCTGCTCCACTAACTCTCTGGCAGTCAACTGTGAGTTGAACAGACAAATTCTAACTTTACCAACTGTTGGTGCTCAAGCCTTCCAAGTAATAGTTACTATTCTTGCTGGTTTCCCATTTGTTGCCAGAAATTTAGTTTTGGCTATTGGATGCTACGAACGCTACGTCTCTATATGCCATCCTTATCAGGTAAACTCCAACAAAATAGTCAACAACATAAAACTTAGTTTGGGAATAGCTTGGACTCTCAGCTTCATTCTAATGACAATCGCCATTGTTACAAACACTACTGAGTACTGTTTCAGTGTTGTTGGCACTTTGCCAGGTGAACCCAATAAGCAGACGAGTATAGCTTTTGGTGGTTCCCTCACAATAACTTTTATAACATCTGCCGTCTGCTTATCCAAGGCTTTGAGAGAGTTAAAGAGAATGCAGTCAAGAAATGCAGTTCCAGCACAAGATGATCTGATAGTAAAGAGATCTGCACAGTATATTACGATAGTCTCCATCACCTATCACTTTTCTTACATTTCAATAATTCTTTCAGTAATTTGCAATAGTGTTGATGATATTCCAAACAGCACTGCAGACTTAGTCAGATGGATTTTCTCCTATTACATGGCATTGTATAGCATTTTTAATGTGGTTTTGTATTTCATCATGACTCCAGGCTATCGTATTCACGTCATGAATCTACTCATGTTGAAGAAGTCAACAGTCCGGCCCAACTAAACTTTAAATAAAATATAAAAATGGTTATTTTAATTTTAAAGTAAAACAACAGTTACAATATTGTAATTATACAAAATGTTGTTCGTACAGTATAAATTGTTGCTAACAGTGCTAACATGCGATATTTTGACATGATTTAACATGTTTTAACATGATATTTCGTAACACTGAATATTTTGAATGTACTTTGAAATTCACAGTTAGTTTAAGGTCATACTTTTCATTTTCTGGCTCTTTGCCAGGTGCTTTATGTTCTATATGAACAATGTTCCACTGATAGCTCGAACAGGTTGAATGTCACAGGAACAAAAAAATATGAAAAGATAAAGAAACTTATGTTCTCCAATATACTTTTTTATTTTTTTCAAAAGCCAATTCATGTTTAAGTTATAGCTTGTTGAAAAACATAGTCCCCCTTCCACATTCTTTTTAATTTATACGCTCCTGACTTGTTATTGCGTCTCAATATGCCTTGTATTTGAGTGCTTGTTAGTCTCGCTTCACTAACTTTGCCTATACTTCACAAGTGCCAGTGCTGCTGGCTCAAAAGCTAAATGTTATAAACTGTCAGCTAAAACCCAATCTTGTATTCCTAGGTTGGTTGGCCTAAATAAAACAATAGTCAAATCATGATTTCATGTTTTAAAAATTTACTCTATTCTAACCTGCTGCCTAGCTATAGTTCTATTTTTGATTTATAATTACAGCATTTGTGATACATTTTTTTGGCAACCATGTGATTTATAAAATGCAGTAATGGTACTTACAATATTATATTATTACCATTATAATATATTATATAGTATTATGTGTGTTTTTATTATACTGCATAATATCTATTTTATTATTGTTGTTGTGCAAACAAGTGCAATTAACCTAGTTTTCAAAATGTACCTCTAAATTATCAGAATATCAGTTCAGATATTTTCATGCTTTGTTAGGTAAACCTAAAAAAAGAGGCTGTATTCCCAAAGTAAAGGGTGTTGAACTATGAACTATATTAGATTAGCCACTCTGCTACCAAGTGCATCAGTAAAATATTATATGAATAGCTCTGATGCTTTGTCTCCAGTGGCTGGCTGCGATATGATAACTTGGCCAACTTCCAAGAGTTTAAAATTGGCGCAATTATTCAAGAGGTTACATACTGCACAGAGCTAGCAGTGATAGTAACCTTGCTATTGGCAGTACTTATTACAACTGCCAGCATATAAGCCGCATTGTAGAATGCAGTTGGGGTAGGCTAGTAAAACCAAATTCTGCTCTCTAATATACCTTAGACACAATGCAGCAACATAATTGTTCGTTTCAAATTACATTGCCACCCTTACACGAGCTGTGGGCTTCATAAAGATTCATATGATTAGAGATTTATGCTATAGGCTAGCTATGATGAAAATAACACACCATTGTCAAAGTTAACTTCAAGTATGTTGTTTTCCAGAAACTCAGTAATGTCCATTTATCTCTCGCATACAAATACTTATGCAATAGCATACAGTTTAAGTTTTATTTTAGAGCACACCTGCAAACTCTACAATAAGAGCTTGCTTTAACAGTCTATTTCAGACCTGTTTTTGTAGCTAGTAATACGCAAGCTACTTATTTTTAAACTTTTGGGTTATTTGTTCAAAACAATTAGCTTTGCTAGTAACCCGAGACTATCGCAACAGTTGACTGCTATCAACATGAATTGACAGCCTAATAATAGACGATGTAAATTTGGTACATTTAGTACCTTGTACCAACTCTAGAATACTCACCACTATAACTTATATAAACTTCTGCAAGTTCAAATGCAAAATGCATACTTTTAGAAAATAGCTGTGCAACTTTTATTACATGCATTATTTTATTTCATATCTTAAACTTATGAACCATGAGTTCATTTTCAAAATGTTTAAATTAAGTGCTCAAAAAATGCAATTAAAATTTTTATTCTTGCACAAATACCCTGGTGCAGTTTGACCACAACCCCAGCTGTTTTGACAAACACATTTAATGGTTTTTTTATTGACATAGTGGTGAATGAGCTGGTTGTTTTTGGCAGTTGGGTAGACTTGAAGCTTGGCAGCTTTTAAACAATTCTGATTGGCAGAATTTTACACGATAAGTTGATGTTTGTATCTGATTGGCCTAATAATGCATTTGCATTTGAAAATGTAGAGTTTTATTTAAGCTATAATGGTGATATTTTAGAGTTGGCACACACCCCTTTTGGGTTGAGTTTTATAGTCTGTTCCTGCTGTAGTCATCTACAACAACAGTGTATAGGGAAATTATTAGTATTACGAAATCTGTTTTGGCTTACTTTGCTATGCCAGTATTCTGACTTAGTTTGTAATCAACTATGTTGGCAGTTAAAACTGAGGGTGATTTCATCAAAGGTGGACATTGCTGAGGCCTTAGAACATCAAATCAACCAGTGCTGTTACTTGGTTGTATTGTAAAGCAGTAGTGAGAGCATAGCACACTATCACAGTCACTGAGCTGCAATGACAGTGGCTACACCAAACTCGTCAGTTCTATTATATTATCTTATGTAAGGCACGTCAAAACAATATAGACCCACATGCAAGGCACTACATGCTAATACTCATTTTTATACAAAATTTCTACATTATCTATTGCTAATAGCTGTGCATTTAAATCCAATGCAGATGAATATGTGACAGAGTAAAAAGCTACTGTTTTACAAATTTAAAATAAAATAATAGTGCGGGTACACAAGCAAATAATTTATAGTTAGCGTAGGCTAATGCATTTGTAATGTGCATGTTAAACAACTTTTTTATAATTTATTACATTAGACTATGAGAATGTATTTAGTAGTATGTATTGATTTAAAACTAAATCATGAAATGATTATCATTATTGCAACCTCTGTGCTTGGTAGACAGGATAGAGAGGGGTGGTGTGACTGCTGTAACTGTGCTACTGCTCTACATACTAACAGAGACTAGGCTAGTGTTTTGACGTGCCTTACATACTGTCATTGCAGCTCAGTGACTGTGATAGTGTGCTATGCTCTCACTACTGCTTTACAATACAACCAAGTAACAGCACTGGTTGATTTGATGTTCTAAGGCCTCAGCAATGTCTACCTTTGATGAAATCACCCTCAGTTTTAACTGCCAACATAGTTGATTATAACAAAACTAAGTCAGAATACTGGCATAGCAAAGTAAGCCAAAACAGATTTCGTAATACTAATAATTTCCCTATACACTGTTGTTGTAGATGACTGCAGCAGGAACAGACTATAAAACTCAACCCAAAAGGGGTGTGTGCCAACTCTAAAATATCACCATTATAGCTTAAATAAAACTCTACATTTTCAAATGCAAATGCATTATTAGGCCAATCAGATACAAACATCAACTTATCGTGTAAAATTCTGCCAATCAGAATTGTTTAAAAGCTGCCAAGCTTCAAGTCTACCCAACTGCCAAAAACAACCAGCTCATTCACCACTATGTCAATAAAAAAACCATTAAATGTGTTTGCCAAAACAGCTGGGGTTGTGGTCAAACTGCACCAGGGTATTTGTGCAAGAATAAAAATTTTAATTGCATTTTTTGAGCACTTAATTTAAACATTTTGAAAAATGAACTCATGGTTCATAAATTTAAGATATGAAATAAAATAATGCATGTAATAAAAGTTGCACAGCTATTTTCTAAAAGTATGCATTTTGCATTTGAACTTGCAGAAGTTTATATAAGTTATAGTGGTGAGTATTCTAGAGTTGGTACAAGGTACTAAATGTACCAAATTTACATCGTCTATTATAACCCATTTGCGCGCGAAATATTTATGTAATGATAGTTACTCATATAGTGCGCGTGTCATTAACGATAAAAGCGTGGTCCAGAGGTTAGATGCGTCAGTGACGAGTTGGGTGGTCATGGTTCAACCCTGTTTTGTTGCAATTTTTTTTGTCAACTTATGCAAATCCTACGCATGTATAATAAATATGGCTATAATTGTAAAGTTTTTTTTAAATTTTGTTCAACAGTAAGACAACATACATGCATAATAATTAGATACTGAACACTGGACTAAACCTTAAATTGATCTTATAGAATACAATGTACTTAAAATAATTATATGTGAATTAGAGAAACTGAAAGTACACCTGCTGCGCTATAGACAGACATTTACTGACAAGACTGTAAAGTGAAGTGATTTAGCTGAAATTAACTTTGCCAAACAAACAAAGAATTATGTTGTGCTGAGGCATTTTCAATATATTATTGTAACATAGTGAGATGATTCAACTGAGTGCTAAAGTAAAACAGGGAGCATTATATTGGCAGAAATCCAATAGATTGCTAATTTGTGCGAGAGGGTACTATATGTTATTGTGATAGCGCAGAGCGGCAAACTACTAGGAATGTTATAATTAGTCACAGGAGCGTAGCTAGAACCACCATATGAAGAATTTAGAAAATTGCAGTGAAACTTGCAAAATGGTGTATGTTTTTACCAAATTGTGAAGAGCATAAACAGAATTTCAAAAAACAAAGAAAGTATATTAGAGAAAACATATCAAGGAATGTCAAGTTTAACATTTAAACTTTGTAAAATGAATCCCCTGTGCTACAGCAGTGGAACATGGAGGGTGTAAAATTTTACTTATTATGCAACAACTTTCTCAGAAAATTTTTTATTGAAAAATTAAAAAAGTATATGAAAGAGGAATGCAAGAGCTATCTTTTCATGTAAAATTTATTAATGTGAGACAAAAACTGTTCGAGCTATCTCCTGGAAACTGTTTATATATAACATAAAGCAGTGCCTGAATCTGGAAAGTAATGACCTTAAACCAACTGTGTTATGTTAAATGTGTTATATAATCAATGTAATCTTATAAACACTACTAACATCTTTTAATGTGATTTCATATTTATACATACTATATAGTATATTGCAATGATGTATAATACTTAAAAAAGCAGCAAAAACCATGTTACCTTGTGTAAATTAGCATTATCTTTCAATACAGATATTTTGCAATTATGCGAATAATTCTAGCTTGTTTCCTATCTTTGTGTATAAACGTTTAGTTCGAGCAGAATTTTTCAAAAAGTTAAATATATGCAAGACTTGTGTTGTATAATAATATTCTACAATATTTCAAAGATACTTGTACAGGTTGCTTCTTAGCACTACGAATTTGTTATCTGCAGAGAGATTGTAATATTGATCTTGTGTAAATATATTTATACTGAAGCAACTTTCACTTATTTGATACATGATTAACAGTTCAATGTTTTGCAAGAGCATAGAATATTCCTAAACTAATATTCAATGAGAACAATAACAGTATTAGCACTGCATGAATACCTGACATGTATTCACAGAGAATACATAAAATGTAATTACACTGATCATTGTTTAACCTTTTAGCTCTGCATGGTTTGTGTTGAAACTTTGAATGTTATAGAACTGGTTTTAACTACACGTAAAATTTTCTTTAGCAAAGTCCTAATTTTTCTGAAAGGAAATAGAATACATCTACATTTAGCAGTTTTCATATTTCATTAATTTCAGCATTTTGAGAAGGGAATTAGCATAATAAGTGCTGTTTCTATTGGTTGGTGAACCAAATTTACAGATAATGTTTTTTTTTGGAAATTATTGGGAATTTGACTGGTGAACAACTAAAGAAGTAAAATTGATATGCACAGAAACTAATTAGAAGGCGGTATATACTTAGAAGTTCTTTTTAATAGCATATCTGAGTTGTTAAGAAAAATAGGCAACAAGTAACATACTATAATAGATAATGCCAAAAACTGCATTTCTGGTCAATTCGATGGAAGAAAGTCTAATTAAAACTATTTCAGTTATAAGATATATTATAGTGATATATGTGCTTGCATAAAAATCTTTGGTAACTACCCTCTATGTACATGTATAAATGGAGCTTTATTCAACTGCTAAAGTGTCAGATATGAAAATTGAAATGATCAGCAGTAATTTTCGATTACTTGAGATTTTATTTATTTTTAGGTGTATATTCAGAATATCTTGCATAGTTTCAATAACTCTGTTCTACTGCATACATCCAGGATGCTCAACATATATTCTTCCTCCCAAAGACATTCCAGTTCTTTACATTTTAGTTTACGGTATATTCACAATATCTTAGATCAGATTTGCAATAGAGTTTTTGAAAGCTGATGCAGGTGGCTATACATAGTTGCAAACAAGTAGAAATGCCTGTTGGTCAACGAAACAGTAATGGTAGGGCCACACAACGTGTGTTATCCCACGCGGGCTTAACATTTTTAAAAGTCTGTCTCGTGAGCGACCTGCCACACACAATGCATATGTTACGAGTGTGGAAATTTATTAGTTAATGATCTTGGAGTTTAACTTTATTGCTCGCTTACAGACGGTTGTTTTTAAAACTGCATCATCATCAAAGTGACTTTAGATATTATTATAAAAGCGGAAATGCTAACTATATGAAACTGTTTTAATTCAGTTTGCTACAAACTCATGATAATCAACACGCACACGCACACGCACACGCACACGCACACGCACACGCACACGCACACGCACACGCACACGCACACGCACACGCACACACACACACACACACATATATATACATATACATATACATATACATTTATATATATATATACATATATATATATATATATATATATATATATATATATATATATATATATAATATCAAAATGTAAACTTTAGATTATTGGCTGTGGTACAATATTAATACTGATATTAAAACCTAGGAAATATATTGAGCCAACAAGTTGTCATTAACAACTTATTTTTATAGGCCCTTTAAAGTCACTAAACAGAGGTGGACAAAGGTACAAATGATAAGTCTAAGGTAAATGTAAGTTTACAAGAAGACACAACTCCAAATACTACACTTGAAAAAAAACTAATGCAGTAGCACATCGATTTCAACTCTCGTGACCACAAAAAGGCTGCAAAATCAAAACGAAAAGTTGAAATACGAAAACTGCTGAGTGAGATGGACAGCTCTAGTGATGAGGACTCATTAGGTCACAAAGAAGAAAATTACCACCTGCAAGAAACTCGTGTTTATGGGAGTCAAATGATGTTTGAGAGGTTGCCAGCACCTACCCTGCCTGTATTTTATGGCAATGTACTCGAATATCATGATTGGAAGGTAGCGTTTGATGGATTGATTGATCATCTCCTTCTGCAACCAAGCCAGAAGTTCTACTACCTAAGCAGTTTCTTTTTAATGAAAACAGAGAAGACATACATGAAAGCACGAAATCTCCTAGACAAGAGACATGGAGATACCTATTTACTCGGTAGAGAGGTTCAAACAAAGTTGAGAGCTTGCCAAAGATAGCTAAAAGGAACAACGAGGAGCTGCTAGACTTCTCTGACTTCTTAACCAAATGCCTGGCAATGGAAAATGAAACAAAATCCTTGAACTATCTTTACAGCGTTTTTGAAATTTTAGAGTTAACTCAGAAACTCCCAAAATGGGTCGAAAACAAATGGAATGACAGGGCCTATGAGTACAGAGAAGAAAATGGGGAATATCCTAACTTTGAGTGGTTCGTAAAATTTTTGCGCAAGGAGTCTGACAAGGCATGCGATTCTGTGTATTGATTAGCAGCAATGAGACAAACTACTGAATCTAATAAAACTAAAGATATTTATACCAAGGCAATACCAGAAAGAAAGTCTATGATGATAAACAACATTTTTGATGAGAAAACCTTACATTTAACCAGGAAGCGTGAAAAGTGTGTTATTTATTCAAAGAAACATCCTACAGTATTACACCAAGAAGACCAGTGGAAGAAACCTGAAAATACTATATGTTATGAAGATGAATCTCCAACAAAAGAAGTGGTAGCTGCTCAAGAAATTCTACGGACCTTAGACCAAGATAGATAGATAATTAGTGCATAGATAATTAGTCTTCAACAGTTTGTGGACAAGTTGGTAACGTGTCACAAGATGACATGAATTTTATGAACATTGAAAGAAAAAATGTAAAGCAAAATGTGTCTAGTTGCTTGCCTATGAAAGACGACATTGAGCCATCGGATACAAGTAAAGTAACAGTTAATGGAAAAAAGGTAGGGTTTCAAAAAATTGTAGATGCAGCCATTCAGGAGTTGTATGATTTTGCTGATGCAAATTGGTTTGGATGCATCTCAAAGAGATTTAGAGGAAATTTACATCAAGGAAATGAAGAAAGGATAATTTCATTCCATCTTTTAAAGGCCAAAGCAAGTGCAGCACTATGGATGATTACCACTGTATCTCGCTTAGAGTTGAAAATAGCAACTCATTTCAGCAAACTAATTAGACAAGAACAAGTGTTTGCAGCGCACGAGGTTGTTTACAATAGTTTTAGGATAAAACTAGGACATGTAGCAAGTGAAGCTTGGACATTTCAAGCATATGTCCCAAATGAAATCTAGCAAGTTAAGAATCACACCAACAAGTTTCAATTGACACATGTCTCAACTAGAGATAATCTAGCTCTGTTACAACTTGGGGAAGTAACAGGAACAATCAACCTTGTTTTATAAACCAGAATATCTCTACTCTCTAACAGAAGATTGGTCATCTCCTACATGAATCTATGGCAGACTATGCCATGAAGTCAAGGTATAATGATGCTTTGCAGTCACAAGGACTAGCAATAGCAACGATTGTAGAATGGTTTACAGGAATCGCAAGGTTTTGCTCAACACTTTATGCTTGTCAAGTCATACTTAGGAAAATACTTAGACGCTATAAACAAGATATAGCAGGTGACTAGAGATAAAACAGAACCAAACTAAGACAGTCGTCATAAGGACTAAATTTCACTTTGGATAAGCTTGATGTATAATTGTATTTAAATGCTATTTCTTAGTAATTTGTTAAGTATGTTGTTATGTCTTTATATGTTTGTTTTGCGTTTTTTTGTGGTTAAAGAAAACAATTTTACTAAAATTGTAAGCTGTTCATCAAATATTTAAGAAATCGGAGCGATTTCTGGGGTGTGTGGTAGAATTAGTGCTAGTTTGCTAAGCTATCTTAGCTATATTAAGCACTTTTAAATAAAAGCTTTCTACAGCCTAGTCAGTGCTACATAACAAATATCTGGCACTTGATAATAGCAGGAGCTAGTGAACTAGTTAATATTTGTAGAGAGCAAAAATAATTAAGCCATTTATATTAATTATATTGTTTCTTTTTGTGGATTACAACTGTTTGTAGTTTTCATATTGTTTATATATGTTTATGCTGAAATAATGTAAGTTTTGCATTGCAATTGTAGTCTTGACGATGTCAACCGATGTCAATCACTCTCAAATGATGTCAATCAGTGTAATGTTAGAGTAATAATACAATAAAAGACATCAGTGTGGATTTATTGCCCAAATCACAGCCTAGTTCACTACAATAATCAACAAAAACAATGTAAAAGTTACCTACAGCTGTAGGTATGCCAAACATAAAACAGACCATAAATGCTCACAATAACAGAATATTAGAGAAACAAAAGCAACAAAACAAAACTCCTAGAAAAAACTGCAACTGCAGAGGAAAAAAAGTTGTCCGCTAAAAGGAAACTGTCAGGAGGGCAAAGTAATATACCAAGCAACTGTAGAAACTACCTAAAATGAGCCTGCAACGTATATTGGCCTGAGTGAAGGACCGTTCAAACTAAGATACGCAAACTACAAAACATCAGTTAAAAACAAGGAGAAAGTAAATCAAACAACTTGGTAAATACATTTGGCAACTAACTAACACAAACATTAGACACAATATAAGTTGGAAAATATTAAGGAAAGCAAAACCATACAATACAATTACCAAAAGGTGTAATTTATGCCTATGCGAGAATGTTTTTTTATTTTATACAAACCTACCATGTGTACTATAAACAAGCGAAACGAACTCTTATCAACCTGCCGACACTCAAAAAAATTCTTATTGTGCAACCATAAAACCTAGAGACTCTATATTTATATTTTATGTACTATAGTAAATAATATCCAAATATCTACAGAGTAAAGCCACCCAACAACAACTTCATCTGCTATAAATTGTGTTTCTGCATTATGTTTTTTATATATTTAATAATACTTACAAACCTATGTAACACCAAAGCTACTGTTATGTTTGCGATATGTTTTACATTGTGTTTAGCATGTTGAGTTTCTTAATATAAATATTTGAATTCATTATTGTGCCTGAGGAGTGCTGAAGAAGCATGAAACTAATAGCGGCACAATAAAATAACATATTTTGATTAAATTGCTCTTTTTCTTAATAATATAATCGCTCATTATTGTACATATAATAACTTGAGCACTCATTTAACTGCTGTTCAATAAACTCACACTACAGTTATATATATATATATATATATATATATATATATATATATATATATATATATATATATATATATACATGTATATATATACATGTATATAAGTGTGTGTGTATATATATATATAATATAATATATAATATAATAATATATTATATATATATAAAATATGATATATAATATAATAATATATAATATATTATTATAATATATATATATTATATATAATATAATATATAATGTAATAATATATTATATATATTATATATGATATTTATATATATATATACAATATATATAATGTAATATATGATATAATAATACATAATATATTATTATAATATATATATATTATATATAATATTATTATATATATAATATGTATAATATTATATATAATATAATAATATATTATATATATAATATGATATATAACATAATAATATATAATATATTATTATAATATATATATATTATATATAATATAATATATAATATAATAATATATTATATATATTATATATGATATTTTTATATATATAATGTAATATATGATATAATAATACATAATATATTATTATAATATATATATATGTATTATATATATTATATATATTATTATACATATATAATATATATATAATATAATATAATAATATATAATATATAATAATATATTATTATAATATATATATATGTATATACATATATATATAAATATATATATATATACTTAGTTATTCATTTGGCATGTATAATATATTTATATATATATATATATATATATATATATATAATATATAATATATATATTATATATATATATTTATATATATATATATATATATAAGTATATATATATATTATACATGCCAAATATTTACTACAAATTTCAAAAATAGCATAATTTAAGTAGTATTGTGGTAAATATTAAGAATTATCCCCCTTGACACATTACTTATGGCTATTTTTCTAAATACTGTAGTTATAGCTAAGTCTGTCGCGTAACTTTCTAATACCTTAAATACTATGGCTATTGTTAAGCCTTTAGCATAGTAAACAGTTAATCCCCTTTCCCCAATTATAAGTTACAATACGCATACACTTGGTTGGGTTCATTTTTGTTGATTCATGTAAACCGACAGTTGGACCGATTTTGGCAGGTGGATGCAGGCAGACCGAATGTCGGTTGCCGATATTTCCAGTGTCGGTTACCGACATGACGAATGTCGGTATCCTCTGCCGAACATCGGCCCGCTGTCAGTGGAAGGTTCTAGAAGTCCTTTGTTCTACTAGTGTAAAAGGACACGCATTTTAGAGCTTCAGTCACTTGCGGACTGGAGCTCATACTGGATACTTCTCTCTACCACAATAAAGTACTGCAAGCACACGGCAACCTCTCTCTCTTGTCTCTTCTATAACAAGGAGTTATGTTCTCTGCCTGATTTCATTCTATAACCCACAAAACTACTACATTGGTGGCAGCAGTGGGATCAGAATAGTCAGGCAGCCCTTGGAAGAGACAAGGAGCTAGCCAGATGGCAAGGGCCCCCGAGGATGGGGGGAGGCTCTCACCCTGGAGAGCCTCGTAATTGCCCTCCGAGCAGTCGGCACGGCTAATCAGGCCCCACCTGGTGACAGGTACCACCTACAGACGCCGATTTTCGGAGGTGACTGCGACGTAGAGCAGTTTATCAGGGAATTCGAAGATGTTGCTACCATCGCCCAATGGCCGGCACCGGTACGTCTTCTGCAGCTGCGGTCATGTTTGACTGGACCAGCTAAAAGCTACGCCATTGGAGAGGATGTTGGGCAGATCTACCAGGCACTCCGGGCCCAATTCGGTCTGACTGCTAGAGATACCCACACCAAACTCCAAAACATGAGGAGGGACCGAAGGACCTCGCTTCAGGACCATGCTAACGCCATTGAAAGACTGGCATTGATAGCATTCAGCCGAACCGCTCTAGAGGAGCGGCGAGAGCTCGTCTATGAGGCCTCCTTCAGCACTGTCAACGACAGTGCCCTCCAGAAGCACTACCTGGCCGCCAAGATCACCACGATCGAAGAAGCTCTAGAGATGGGTCGGTCCTACTATCAGGTAGACAACCCCCACAGAGCCGACTTCACAGCAAGTCAAGTGGGAGAGGCGGCCAAGGAAGAAACTACAGTAGCTGCCGTTGCTGACCCTGCACCACCTTCCTCGCAGATCACCATGTTGATAAACATGGTGAAAGGCCTGCAGTCGGAAGTAGTGAGACTGCAACAGCAACAAGCCGGCAGCCAAAGGATCGATATTCGGACTAGACCAAATCGGCCGAACCAACTCACCTGCTGGGGGTGTGGCGCCATTGGTCACGTCCAGCGGCAATGCCCCCGCACGGGGAAACAGCCTTTAAACAACCAAGGCTCACGGCAGATTCCGCCAACCGTGAGCCCAGGTCCAGCCTCCCATCCAGAGGTACATCAGACGCATATGGAGGAACGACGGACGGAGCGGCCAACCTTGGACGGCCGAGTCCTTGGAGAAGGGGGCCCAGGGGCTCACCTAAACCTCCAGTCGTGCCAGGAAGTACCCAGAGGGAGCCAACTGACATGGTGTGGCAGGCACCCCGGAGACCTCGAAGACCGCAAGGTTTTCCCGAACCTCCCGCCTGGCCACTCCACAACAGGTTCGCGGGGTTAGCCCACGAGCTCATAGAAGAAGATTCAGCTTACTCGCAAGAGTTTTTCAAGCTACCTTCTAGACCTCTGAAAACCCCCATGGTCGTAAAGACCAGGAGACGACTCCACGTGGTCACCCAGGAGGTGTCACCCACCGAGGCCGACCAGCCTAAAAGTGTCCAGCCCTACGGCAGCAGCTACTTCCTACCCGGGAAGATTGCAGGAAAAGCTGCCACCTTCCTGCTGGACACCGGTTGTACTACCAACCTGCTGAGTCGGCGCCTCTTTGACACCCTTGGGGCCCACGTGAGGGCAAGTCTCGAGCCGTATGAGGGAGCGCATGGTATGTTGGCGGACGGATCATGCATTCCTTTTTACGGCATCCTCACACTACCTGGGCGGGTCCGTGATCAGGCGATTCACGAGACCTTTATTGTCAGCCATCTGAAGAAGGACGCAATTTTGGGCATGCCGTTTCTGGAGAAACACCAGTGTCGCATAGACTTCCAGAATTCTGCGTTGATGATGGCTCAGACACCCGGAGCGCGAGCAGGTGGTCTGTTCCTTTGCCATCCGTCAAGAGTTAATTTGGGACACACATAAGGATGCTCACGCAGGAGTCTAGCGAGTGTTCACAAAGTTACAACTCTGATGGTATTGGCCGAGGATTGGGCGTGATGTGCGACTCCAAGTAAAACAGCAAGCATGGTCAGCACCCCAAGCAGCGCAGAGCGGCAACAGCTGTACGCTGGGCGGCCCTGGCAAGTGGTAGCTGTTGATCTGGTAGGCCTTATGCCTCTGACTCCCAAGAGCAACAACTGACTTTTGGTGCTCACAGACCACTTTATTCGGTAGGCCGGCGCTCTGAATAATTCAGACGTGTTGGCTCCAACTGTGGTCAGGATCCGTGATTGAAATGTGTTTTCTTATCTAGGCCTCTCAGAACAGATACATTCGGACCAGGGTGCCCAGTTCCAGTCTCAGCTCATGAGTGACCTATGTCACCTCTGGGGAGTGAAGCAGAGCAGGACCACCCTGTATAACCCACAAGGTAATCACAGGATAGTTAAGGGCATCCTCACTAACAAAATATCATAAATTTCTCTCAAAATGTCGTTTAGGTTCTTGAATAATATTGCTGTGCGTGTTGCCTACTTGCAATTGTTTAGCCTAAGATCAAACTACAACCAATAAGCAGCAACCTTCATTAGGGCTGTGTTATCTATCAACATTCCATTATGGGTGCTACATAAACAAAGTACAAAGCATGAGCTATTCATTATAGCCTGCCAGCTAGCAAGCCTGTAATTAGCATGTAAGCGCCAATATCTTCTCATCTCTACGTGCTCATTGAAGCGTTAAGTGCTGCGTGCTGCTAATTACCCATGAAGAAATATGGCATTTTCAGTGTATAAATCACCAATTTGTGGGCAATCTAGAAGAGTTATTGGAAAATGAAAAAAAGCTACCCTGGAGAAATATCTCAGGATTCCAGCAGTGCAATTTTTATTCAGATATCATGCTTTGCTGCTGAGATATTTTACTGGTACTGAAAAGTCAGCTTTTCAGGCAAAATTAGCCAAAATTGGGCAGTTTTTTGTCTATAACTTTGCAAAAAAAATGAAGATTGAAATTTCCAAAAAAAAACCCTAGAGAAAAAGAAGATCTACAGCATAGTTCTTAAATTTTGACTCTGGCACAATTAGGTGAGATTTTATTTTACTGGTACTGAATTCTTATATGATTACAATGCAAACCTCAGCAAGGCAGTTGCAGCTAAAAGGGTTGCCCTTAACTATCCTGTGATGGAGTTGCCGAGCGCAACAACGTCATGCTGGGGGATGCACTCTAGAGCCTGCTCGTCGGCCGCGGCCAGGAAGAATGGGATACGGTGCTTCCACAGGTTATGCGAGCCTACCACAGTACGCCTCATACCAGTACGTTAAAATCTCCCAATTTCCTGTTGCTCGGTCAAAGAATCCGAGTTCCCGAACGCTTGACCTACCTTGTTCCTGACTTTGGAAATTCTGTACATGAGTATGTGAAGGAGTTGGTGGAACGAATGAGGGCGGCACACAACATACTTCACGAGAAGCAATAGCAGGTGCAGGAAAATGACTTCTTAAAAGCTTTCCCTTTATCAGGTGGGAGACTGGGTTTAACTAGCCAGATACCGTAGGCGCAGTGGGTTCCTACGTGGTAGTCGAGTCATACAAGATTGAGTGCTCAGGACAGGTGTCTATCCAGAATGACGCTCGCTTGAAGCCATATTGGGCTAGCCTCGATGCGGTAGGTGAAGCACCATTGTCGCTCAAGCCTAGGCGGCAGACAGCGTTGGGAGGCAGGGTGTGGCATGAACCCGAGTACGAGGTGGTTGTACTGTGGACCAAGGATCAGTTTATGGACACGCTGCCACCCCTCCGCCAGAGAAAAGGCCACCGCTTACAGAACCAGCCCTGACCTTGCTATCTCCGGAGCCCGAACCGAGCCAGTAGGTAGGGACCTCTTTATCCGAAATGGGTCCCAATCCCGTCAACGAGGCAGGAGCCACAATAGGCTTCCCCACCCCATCAGGTCCTTCCCCGGCACCGGAAAGACCGAGGGCGGAACGCCCGCAGATTCTGGAAAGAAATCAGCGCTCGCGGCAACCTCCTCATATCCACAAGATCTACGAGATCTACAGGAGTCACTGCAGGGAGTTGTCATGGGCAGCGTGGGAGTTATGCGCCCAAAAAGGAAAGTGACTTTTGTAAGGGCAAAGCAGTGGGCGAAATTTGTCCTCCAGCAGCACAGTGTCTGAGTCACATACAACTACCACCTTGCCCAGCCTTTTCATACGCAGCAGTAGTCAAGGCTAGTTGTGCGCTTTATGAAAGACAACACTTTACCTCAAAACTTTCCAGTATGCAATCAAATACTGAGTCTAGAGGTAAGTCACTCAGATCTAGTATTCCTAGTAATATAAAAACGGGTCTGCTGTCAGCTCAGTCTGATTCATCAACTAATTTAGTTGAGTTAGACTTGCTGGAGACTTTGGCAACGGTTAACGGCAACCAAAGCACAGTAATGACAAACGATCTTTTAGATCTAGACCTGGAATCTATGATTTTTAGTCAGTCTACACCGTTGCCAACTGTCTCATGAGTGCCATATAAAGGAGTCAGTGATTCTCATACTGTTCAAAGTCGAGTTTCACATAAATTTTAGAGTGTAACGATCCATGTAGATCTAGCCCTGATTCTACTCTTTTAGATCTCACTCGACCTGCTATCACGGGTACCCCAATATCACCCGAGATTTTTTGGGATGACAATCTCACTCTGGAGGAATCAATGTGTCTTTTGTCCCAGCCTCAAAAGGAGATATTACCGCCAGCGATGGCACCGGGTGGACCCATCGACTGACCGCAAGATGAGAGCTGCCTGAGAGGACTGGGACAACACATTCTGCAGGCTTTGCCAACGGATATTCAGCACTCCAGGGAACTTATGACGCCACGTACCCCAGCCTTTTACAGTGACCCCTTGTCTCTGTAGGGCGCGCCATTACTATTGCGCTTTTGTTACTTGTCACCAGTGAGCCACAGGATGTTATGAGGGACACCTCTTGGTGTCAACAAACTTACATTCCCAGAGTTTTTCGTCGTTATCCGGCCACTGATCGACAATCCTGAAGAATTGTCCATCTTCTCTAGAGGATTTCCTTCACTTCAAGTCGTTACAGAGGGTCCAATCCAAAGCACCACTGATCCAAGAGAGCCGTAAAGTCAGCATCTTCTTGTCAGCCCCATCTGGTATATCTCGTGTTGTTACGCCACGTGGAAGCGGACCCCACACCCGTCGAAACACCGACCCCCCAGGTCCCCCTCCCTTCCGCGGGAATCTAGGCCTGAGAAGACGCCAAGGAGACACACAGGAGATGAGGATGCTCAGAGATGCCGGATTCTCTAACCTTGGCCTCATCCGCGAGGCTGAGAGGCACATACGCAAACTACAAACAGAGCCTGGATACATATGCAGTAACCCTTCTGCAAATGCCCGTGACATTTCATAACATTTGTATGTTGTTTTAGTTTCTTTCCATAATGTTTTATATCAAGTTTTTTTTCATAATATACCTTTTTCAATAATAACTACTTTATTCCAGTTTTTTGACTTGTACTGATACTTCACTGTTTTTTTTTTTGTATTAGAAAGTTAGCTTTTTGCTGGAGGGGGGTGTAGTGGCTGTGAGAATTATACCCCTCAGCATCCTCACCTAAATAATTGTATTGTATTATAAGGTGCAAAAGTTCCAAAGGACTACAACTCCGTAGCGATGCCGCAACTCCATGTGGCACCGCATCACTCCATACGCCAATACCGCCGAAACCTTACATTAACCAATTAGAATCAACCTCTTGGATAAAAGTAACGCCTTCCGGTGCCCAGTCTCAGTCCAGATAACTATCAATTAACTATGTTACTTATGCAATTGCTCTTAAGTTGCACCTTTTTTGCTATGTCTTATATGACCCTGTTTGTGTGTAATTATAATCTCAATACAGTTCCTTCTTTGAAACGTCAACTATTTCGGTTCTCTACATAACCTCAAAATGGACATGCAGTAACCATTGCTGCATACCATAACAACCCATTTAGTAGTGCATAAACTACAACAATAACTTGGTTGCTTTATCATTTTATTTGATCATTTTTATTTCAAAAGTAAAATATTTTGGCTTTATTTATTGATAAAGCTTTTAACAATATTTTTATATGCATAAAGCTATAACCAGCCTTTAAACTGACTCAGGCACACAAATACAAAGCAATAAGTTACACAGTGATTAAGCCTACAATGCTAATATAAAGAGAAATAATGCTAACTGTAGTGGGAGTAGGCATACATCATTCTACCTCCCCCCCTCCCCCCCTCCCCCTCCGCCTGTCACATTGCAACAAAGCCAATCGTTGAGTGGTGGGTGACTGTTGCTGCAGTTCAGCTGAAGACTCACTGCAAATTCACTAGCTAGACTGTTCTCTTTTTAGCCTAGGGCCACACTGTGCGTATTTTCGCATGCGAAAATTAAAATCACAAGTAGCAAAGGCGTCCACTGTAGCGTCAGTGATGCGTGATAAATAAAGCTTTCATTTTTAAATCGCACTCGCTTTCAATAAAACGCAATTTGCTGGAATATAGCACTAAATAAAGAAATTGGGCTCGCTGAATAACTACCAGCCAATTAGGTGACGACGACAGAGACGATTCGCACTTGCGTTGAAAATGCAGAGCGACAAGTGCAAACGTTTTCTCAACGCGCACAGTGGACACCTTTGCTACTTGTGATTTCAATTTTCGCATGCGAAAATACGCACCGTGTGGCCCTAGGCTTACACTGTGACACATGAGGCATACTTGTGTGTCCTGGATGACTGCACTTGCGAAATGGCGGGCTCTGCTGTGAGAAACACTATCCACAGTGAGACCAGAACACGCGGACCAATAGGAATGAAGCTTCTTTTTATAAGCAGGATGATTTGCATAGACTGACACACTTGGTTAGCAGTGATGTTAGTGTATGGTTCTGCTATATTGCTGTTCTTTATCCCTAAATATTTCTATTCCTTAGAATTTAGATGTGTAAATATAGTTTATTATCATACCAATTTTTCGCTCAACTCTCTATCTCTCGTTAAATACAAAAAGTCATGTTCCACCTTCCCGGGGACGGAGCAATATTCCGAAGGTGCATTGCTCCGAAAGTCCATTGTTCCGAAGGTGCATTAGTCCGAAGGTGCATTAGTCCGAAAATTAGGAGAATTAATATTAGAATTAAAATTATTTATTGAACGTTTAAAAAAGTTGCTCTGAGCAACAGGAAGATCTACAACATGGTTTTTAAATTTTGTTTTAGGTGAGGTTTTTTTTGGCGGGTCTGAATTCTTATATACTAATAATGTTGCCCTTATTTACATATCTTGTGGAGTTGTTTGGTTTGGTGTATGGTGTGCAGCTTTGGTTATTTAATTTTAGAGTAGCGTCCAAGATATTATTATTTTTTGTCTTCAATGCTTGTATTTACTAATATTAAGA
Organism: Bugula neritina; assembly: GCA_964035545.1. Taxonomy (NCBI): domain Eukaryota; kingdom Metazoa; phylum Bryozoa; class Gymnolaemata; order Cheilostomatida; family Bugulidae; genus Bugula; species Bugula neritina. The sequence continues at coordinate 11,724,084 of OZ037767.1, forward strand.
GTAATAGCATAGACTAATGCAGTTTAGCAGCTTACAGATAATTTTAGAGATTAAATGTGATATCAAATAATTAACTGGCAAGCCAGAAATTTACTATTTCATTCAATACCAATAATTTTTTGACGCCAACTTCAGATGCAAACTATTTTTTATAAGCTATGAGGTAAACTTTTACCAAGCTTATCATAAATACAGTATAGTAGACCCAAAATGTTTGCTTGGCTTTAATATCTTTTACTTTAGTTTTTCAGTTAATAGTTAACATATGAAGGGCCTATATAAGCTGACTGACTGTAGCTAGAATAGGATTGCAGTCACTATAGCTATTGAACTGGATATTTTGAGTTCATTGCCTATAGCTGTCATTTTTATACGAACTGCGAAATAAAAATACTAATTAAATCACCCCTGGACAACACTTCATGCTTCAGTGAACACTCAGAGATGAGGAGATACTAATGTGTACATTACTAATTACAGGCTTGCTAGCCGACAGGCTAGTGAATAGCTTACTGTGTACTTAGTTTATAGAGCAGCCACAATGAAATGTTAATAGATGATGCAGCCCTTAACTGAGGCAGCATCATAGCGTAATCTCAGGCTAAAAAATTATCAGTAGGCCACACGCATGCCATCCACAGCTAGCAACAATATAGCAAGATTGCGAATGAAATTTATGATCTTCTCAGTGATATACTAATTTTCAGACTAATGCACCTTCGGAATAATGGACCTTCGGAGCAATGCGCCTTCGGAATATTGACCAGTCACCTAGCTTGCTTCCCACACATATACACACTATAATGGAAACCCGGCATGTCTATTACAGTGTGTAGACTCTTTGCCCACAACACAAGCTGGACAGTGACACTACTTTAGCATAGACTAGTTTTAATAGCTCATTTTTACTCTTATATTTCGTCTTTTTGTGATGTAGCTTTTCTTGGTATAGATTGTTGTTATCAATACTTATCAGATTATACTCTCAAGGGGATTATCATCCCTCAGCACTTCTCTAGCTCTCTCGTATACAAAGAGTACATGTTCCAGCATCTCATAATTACCCACAGTGCAATCTATCAGCAGCATAAATTCACAACAACACACTCGCTCATAGCAGTTAATTTCATAAAACTACAACACTAACTATGCCATTTTGAAGCAAAATGCATTACAATTGCTATAAATGTCAATGTGATGCAAATAGGCATAGTATAACTAATTAATTTGGGTCATTTAATGACCATTTAATATTTTAAACTAGGGGTAAAAACTAGTGTTGTATTTCTGTGATTTCTTTGATAACAATGAAGCTGCAGAGTTTTCGCCTTTATACGGTGGGAAATCTTCCCACCCATTTTGGTCAAATTCAATCGAGCATTCAAGCTGGACACCCAAAGCCTAATTGGCCATCTAAGTCCTCTGATTCGTACAGTCAAAGAAAAATTGGGCATCAAGATCAGCAGGATTTCTGTTTCTCGCTAATTATAAGATCATAAAAATAAAAGATATATGCAATATTTATAAGTGGCTACTAATACGGGTATGATAAAAATGGTAAAGAACAATATAGTAATTCCTAGATTTACTGCACCCTCCCTCTATTGGAAAGTATCCCTTTCCAGTTCGCAAAAGCAAACGCAAAGAAAAAATATATAGTATTGATGCAAACAATAAAGAAAAAATAAAAAAGCCAGTGAGAACATAGCACAGTCAATAATAACCCTCTAATAAAAGAACAGAAAAATAGATTTATATAAAAAACACACACACACATAACGCACACACAATTTTAAATTTACATATACATGAACACATAGCCATTGAATGGGCAACGCCCCTCAGTAGAGATTTGCCTGCATTGCCTGCTTTAGGTGTAGCAGGTGGCGTTGCAGTCTCTGCAGTATCTGGGAGCGGGCTGCTGTTGTAGTGTTGGCTCACTCTCAAGAGATGTCACCTGGTCTCCTCCTACCCGGGTGCCTTGCTACTAAAGATCTTCTCTTCTACGAGGTAGCAGCAGTATTCTGTACATACTTGGGGGTGCTTTCAGAGACGTCGGCTGCACTTAAAGTTGCATTTAGCCGTTCAACCGGCTACTCAGTAAGTGTGGTGGCGCCTCATTCCAGCCTAAGGGCAGGTGTGTGTTTCACTCCATGTGAGGTGGCTTCGAGGGCCAAGATTCTAGGAGTATAGCGTGCTGGTGCTTAATTTGGTAAAAGAATTCAACAAGGCTTTTCAACCAACAGGCAGCCTGGCTGAATGGCTCTGCTCATTTGCATGGTCAGTTGGTAGCCCATAAAATGTTCTCTCATACAGATGCGGCCGGAAGTGCTTGACCACCTTAATTACTGCTAGGAGTTCTTTCCCAGTAGCGTGATAATTTTTTTCAGTGGCCAAAAGAGCCTTGCTGTAGTTGTTTTGGCTAAGAGAGGTTTATTTGCAACGATTTTATTTTGATGAAAGGTCTTACCCTGTAAAGGTTTCAACATTGAAAATGAAATAATAAAAAATGCTAAAAACCAAAATTATTCAACATCACATAAAAATTAGGCATCAATCAGCAAATAAGTGTCTATGCTATATAGTAAATTAACTACCGAGAGTGATCATAGCATTAAGTTGGACGATAATTAATGTCACCACTTACAATTTATATTACATTTAAAATTGGTCGCCTTTACCACTTGGGATTAAAATTTACAAGAGTGTAAACATGTAATCTGGTTATGTCTTCACACACACACATATATATATATATATATATATATATATATATATATATATATATATATATATATATATATATATATATATATATATATATATATATATATATATATATATATATATATATATATATATATATTATACATGCCAAATATTTACTACAAATTTCAAAAATAGCATAATTTAAGTAGTATTACCGTGTCTATATTACCGTGTCTATTTGCATCCAATTTACTAGTGTTACATTTATAGCAACTGTAACGAATTTTGTGTAAAATGGTTATTGCAAGCATTATTCAATTCATATTCACATTGTGATCACAGCGAAGCTTAAACTTTATAGCTTTGTATTTACGTGCATGAGTGAGTTTTAATTTTTATTTTAATTTTATGTGCACTAAAAATGTGTTTAAAAACTTTATCAATAAACGAAACTAAAAACAATGTACACATAAAATAGAAAAAAATAAAATAATAAAAGTGGCAAAATTTTTCCCTTATAACTTATATAAACTCGCGGTACCAATCTCGGCATAATGGCGCCTATACGATTCTGTAAGATTTCTTAAAGTCAACACTCCTAATATATACCACTCTGTTTTAGGCTAGAAATGTAGCGTAACAAGTTATGTTTTCGCGTAAATTTCAACCACATGGTCATTTTGCAGTTGTCAATGTCATAAAGTTCAGTAGTAACACTGACAGTAACTGTAGGTGTAACCGCCTAATAACTATTGCTATTACGTATTAGTATTGCTATTACTATTAGTATTTCTAATAATTATAAGTATTAGTATGTAATTGTAAGACAATCACATTGAATAATTATCAACAATCACAATGACATCACTATCTGAGACTGAATCGTTCATTGTGAAATGTAATGAACATAGTAGGCTAAAACTAAAAGTAAATCAAACTGTGATATAAGTTATAATAAATCTAATAGTTATATTAATATTTTATATTTTATTATTTAAAAGTATTAATATAAATTTATATAAAATTGAATATGGTGGTGCATATCAAATTCAAAATCAATTAGTATTACATAAGCATAACTGTTAGTATTGTGACATTTTTGTGGGTTGAATAGAACTAGTGCCTGAACATACTCTTTGTTAGAGAGAACAAGATGTATTGTATAGTTGAAGAAATCTTTATTTAGTCGAATAATATATAATAGTGAAGGTCCTCTGCCAGTGAGCTCTAGTAGTAGACTGAACTACACTGGAGCTCGCTGGCTTTTATATACAACAAGAGATAGGGTTTTTCCTTTGTTGCCAAGATCGGAGGTCCGAAACGCCGAATTTCGGCATTTCGGCAGTCCGAAACACCGACTTTCAGCATTTCGGGGCTTTCGGTAGCCCGAAATGCCGACTATCGGTACTTTGGCATTTCGGAATGCCGATCTCGGGCAACAGGAAACAAGTACATGCAAAAATCTACTACACAATTACAGCATTAAAATTGATACGCAACATTAGTACAAGAAATATTACATAACTTCGGAATGCGTATTTCAGTAAAATTACATTATGTTGAAAGCTTTAACAGTAATTACCATGTACCAGTAATTACATGCAAAAATCTACTACACAATTACAGCATTAAAATTGATACGCAACATTAGTACAAGAAATATTACATAACTTCGGAATGCGTATTTCAGTAAAATTACATTATGTTGAAAGCTTTAACAGTAATTACCATACTTAGGCATTAGCAAGCTAGCTTACTTAACTATAATTACAGAATTAAGAACGATACGCAACAGTATTTATAATATACTGTTGCACGCTGTTATTTCAAAACTAATAGAGGGTGAAAATCCATTACATTCTCCCCCCATCGAAAAGCATACCCTTTTCGATAACAGAGACAAGGTGTTTGTACAAACAGGTCAAATATGGGGTATCGCCACCTACCTTGGCAAACATTACCCGAAAGAGCTGGGTATCTGTTGTCCAGGTGACTGTGCTGGTCTGGGGGTTGTTGCTTTTGGAGAAGTCCTGTACTGCCAGGGCTATTCTGCAACTGAGACTCGGAGTTTTTACCCGTACTGGGTGTACCACTCCTCTGAGGGGACATCTCCATGTGTCCCACGTGATAGTCCGCCAGATATCTGGGTGGTTTCCTATCTCTGACTTCTCCCTGAATGGGCAGGCACTTGTAGTGTCAGTGGCTCTTCAGTTGCCAAAGTAAGGGGGTCCCTGCCTTCACCCGTAATACGGGTGGGGTGTCCTCTCCCGGGAGGGGTGGTGGCTCTAGGGCCTGCTGTTGCTGCCGCCGCTCCTGCCTTTGCTGCTGTCCAAGCTGTTCCAGCAGGGCGGCCTGTTCACGTGCTGCCTCTCTCTGAATGACAATTTCCACCTCTCTGGGTTGGGTGATTCTCCCTCGCTGGTTGGGCTGGCGATTGGGCTCCAAGAGGGGCGGGGCCTGACCCACCGCGTCCGGGCTGGCATGGTACGGTTTCAGGCGCTGTTCGCTCTGGACCGAGACCTGTCCAGAGCGCTCCACACGGTACGTGTGATTGGGCAGCACCTCCACTACGCAGTAGGGACCGACGAACTTGGGCTGAAGTTTAGCCGACTGTCCGCGTCGCCTACGGTAGCTCACCATCCGGACCCAGTCTCCCACCTGGTACAACGGGGGCTCCTCTGAGTCCTCTGTGCGGGTCTGCCACTGTTGGGTACGCAGTGCATCATGAGCTTTGCCCATGATGTCTATCAGACCCTCCACGTATTCGTGTACCGGTGACTCGGGGGCAGGAACATGGTATGTCAGGTGTTCCGGAACCCGCGTCTCTCGGCCTAGCATCAGGAAGTTTGGGGTGTCCTGCATGGCGGAGTGTGGTGTGCTGCGGTAAGCCCGCATGATTTGCGGCAGCACCACGTCCCATTCTTCCTGACCTCGACCAAGGAGCAGGCTCCTGAGGGCGTCACCCAACATCCTGTTGTTCCGCTCGACGACTCCGTTCCCTTGCAGGTGATATGGGGTGGTCCGACTCTGGTTCACCCCCATATCCGGCAGAGGTTTGGTCTCCCATGAGCTGGGACTGGAACTGGGCACCCTGGTCCGTATGTATCTGCTCGGGTAAACCGAGGTAACAGAACACATGTTGGTCCAGGGTCCGGGCCACCGTGGGGGCTGTTGCGTCTGGAATAGCCAGAGCATCTGCCCACCGGGTAAAGTGGTCCGTGAGCACCAGTATCCAAGTGTTCCCTCTGGCGGATAACGGCATAGGCCCGACGAGGTCTACCGCCACTACTTGCCACGGTCGACCAGCGTATAACCGGCGTCGACCAGTGGTTTCCGTGGGGCGGCCATGCTTGCTAGCTTGGCAGACCTCGCATTGCCGTACCCGCAGTCGTATGTCCCGAGTCATTCCAGGCCAATACCAACGCAGCCGCAGACACCTGATGACCCGACTGACTCCAGAATGAGCCTGCTTATGGGTGTCCCAGATCAGTTCCCGTCGGAGGGCGCGTGGACAGACGACGCGGTCCCTCTCCTGCTGACGGTTGTCTGCTGCTAACGTTATCATCAGGAGGCCATCAGGACTGACCTTGAGGGCATCCCAGCGACGACAGAGGAGTTGGAACTCAACGTCTCCCTGCCGCTGCTGTTCCTCGCTAGGTCGTCGGCCCTCCTTCTTGGCCCGGAAAATGTCCGCTACTGCGCCGGGTAGCGTCTCCTGGAGTCGGCACAGCTCCTCGACATTTTGGTACAGAGTGGGGTTGGCGTGGAGCGCCTGGACACCGTCCTGGTGGGTTTCGGTCCGAAGATGGCCGTGCTCCCACCGGTAGGCGGTGCCCTCCACTAGCTCTGTTTCCACGTCAAGGCGAGCGGGTCCCCCGTCCCGCTGTTCAATGTGCAGGCATTGCTTACAGTTCTCTACCGGCCGGCGGCTCATGCCGTCGGCGTTCCCATGCTTCCGGCCTGCACGGTGCTCTATACGGTAAGAGAACTCGGCAAGAATCTCTAGCCAACGAGCCACCTGGCTCGAGGGCTCTGCACGTTTACACAGCCATATCAGTGATGCATGGTCTGTTCGCAAACGGAACGATTTCCCATACAGATATGGCCGAAAGTGCTTGACCGCCTTGACTACTGCTAGGAGTTCCTTCCTAGTGGTGCAGTAGTTCTTCTCGGCGGCCGCGAGAGTCTTGCTATAGTAAGCCACGACCACCTCACTTCCACCCTGGACTTGAGACAGGACGGCTCCCACGCTGTGGTCGCTGGCGTCGGTGTCCAGGATGTACTCCTTGGCTGGATCAGGATACGCCAGGATTGGCGCTTCCATTAGCCGTTGCTTGAGGTGGATGAATGCCTGCTGCTCCTCCTGTGTCCACTGCCACCGGACTCCCTTTGCGGTCAGCCGATTTAACGGCTGAGCCACTCCTGCGAAACCAGGTATGTACTGCCGGTAGTACCCTACTAGGCCCAGGAATGCACGCAACTCAGGGAGGTCGCGGGGGACAGTCCACTCCTTCACAGCTTGTACCTTCTCTGGATCGGTAGCGACCCCATCACGGCCAACCACATGGCCCAGGTATGTGACTTCTGGCTGCAGGAGTGCGCACTTGGAGGGCTTCAGCTTCAGTCCAGCTGCCCGGAGACGGTCAAAGACCTCCCGCAGACGACTGACATGAGTCGAAAAGTCTGGGGAGATGACAATGACGTCGTCCAGATAGATGAGGAGGGTCTTCCAGTGTAACCCACTGAGGACCTGCTCCATGAGCCGTTGGAAAGTTGCCGGGGCGGACGTTAGTCCAAATGGCAGTACTTTCCACTTCCAGAGCCCGTCGCGAGTGATGAACGCTGCTTTGTCCTGGGCATCAGGACTGAGGGGTACCTGCCAGTACCCGCTAAGCAGATCCAGAGTACTGAAGTACTTGCTACCCGCGAGGGCATCCAAAGACTCATCTATCCGTGGGAGAGGGCAGCCGTCCTGGATGGTAACGCTGTTGAGTCTGCGGTAGTCCACGCAGAATCTCCAGCTACCATTCTTCTTTTTGACCAGGACTACTGGAGAGCTCCACGCACCGTGGGCAGGCTCAATCAGATCTCGGTCGAGAAGATCCTGCACCTGTCGGCTCACCTCCTTCTCTTTCTCCGGGCCTAGACGCCGGGTGGGCTGCCTGATGGGAGTGGTGCCGGCTGCCAGGGGTATCTCGTGAGAGATAACCTTAGTCAGCCCCATGTCTTCATCGCCACGACTGAAGACATCACTGTACTCCGCGAGTAGTTGAGCCAGTACTTGGCGTTCAGTACTACTCGTACAGTTGCCACACGCTCCATCGTACAGGTCAGCCATATGCTCCGGGACTGCGCTTCGGCTGGTGCGAGGAGGGTTTCCCTGGGTATCGGCCACTGTTTCCAGTGCCGGACCCACATCCGCGTCCTGGATGGAATGGTACTTCCCCACCAGCGCTCCGGCCGATAATCGGACAGGTTCCGTGAAGGGGTTGATGCACTGCACGAGGAGCTCTTGCCGACAGTTTAGCCGATTCAGGCTGTTTGCTAGTCGGATCGCTCCGTGCGTTCCCTCAACCACCCCCAGGTCAGCGATCTCCTTGCAGTTGACTCTGCAGCTGAGAGTCGCCTGGGATCTTCTGGAACTGTGCAGTCCCGCACTACCTGGACTCCGCCCACCAAGGGCCTGCCGAACTTGTCAACACAGATAAGTTCCCTTCCAGCCATCACCACCACCGACTTCTGGAAATCCATGCGGCACTGGTGTTTCTCCAGAAATGGCATTCCCAGGATGGCGTCCTTCAGCTGGCTGACTATGAACGTCTCGTGAATCACTTGATCACGGACGCGTCCAGGTAGCGTAATAACGCCGTAAAAAGGGATGCTTGATCCGTCCGCCAACGTACCATGCGCACCTTCGTACGGCTCGAGGCTCGCCCGCTCTCGGGCGCCAAGGGTGTCAAAGAGACGCCTACTCAGCAGGTTTGTAGTGCACCCAGTGTCCAGTAGGAATGTGGCAGCTTTACCCGAAATTTTTCCGGGTAGGAAGTAGCTGCTTCCATACGGTTGGGTGCTCCTGGAGCGGTTAGTCTCTGGGGGAGACACAACTTGAGTCCGCACAGCGGGCCTCCTCATTGTCTTAGAGACAACGGGGGTGTTCTGAGGTCGGGAGGGCAGCTTGGGGTACTCTTGCGAGTAAGCTGAGTCCTCCTCCGCAACTTCCTCGGGCAACCCCGCGAACCGGTTGTGGAGTGGCCAGGCCGGAGGATCGGGTAGACCTTGCGGTCTCCGAGATCTCCGAGGTGCCTGCCATCCTGTGCCTTCTGACGCTATCCGGGTCTTGAGTGGCATGGCCGGAGAATCGGGTAAACCTTTCGGTTTCCGAGATCTCCGAGGTGCCTGCCACCCCATATCGTCAGACTCTGTAGAGGTCTTCTTGGTCACTCTCTGACCACTCCCCTTGATGGGGTTTGCTGGGGGCCCACGTTCGGCGGAAGTTACCGTGAGCCTCAGTTGTTTAAAGGCAGGCTGCCTTTGGGGCAGTGTCTCTTCACATGCCCAGATGCTCCACATCCCCAGCAGGTAAGCTGCGAGGGGCGGACAGGGTCGTCCCGTATTCGGGGAGCCCGCCTATCTGCCTGGTTCCGTTGTAGTTCGGTTACCGTAGCCTGCAGACCCTTCACCATGTCCACCAACACGGCGAGCTGCGCCTGTTCCGGCGACTGGGTCGTCGCTGCCGACACTTGTGGTGTTGCGGGTGTGGCGTTCTCTGGGTTCCCCTCAGCTACCTGATGGGCGGTGAAGCTTTTCTCTTGAAGCCCTTCTACCTGGAAATATGACTTACCCATCTCCAGGGCTTCCTCCAAGGTGCGAACTTTGGCGGCCAACCAGTAGCGTTGCAGGCCAGAGTCGTTGACGCTTTTAAAGAACGCGTTGTACACCAGGCGCTTCCTCTCTGCACCTGTGGCGTGGCTGTAAGCAGCCTGGGCCAACCGTTCCACCGTATTGGCATGTTCTTCCAATGTCGTCCTGCGGTTTCGCCTCAGTGCCTGTAGGCGATCCACAGCCTCCTCGGCTGTCCGGCCGAACCGGGCCCTGAGGGCCTGCAGGTTATGGGCTTCATCAGGCCCAAGAGCAAAGCTCTTTGCCTGGCCTGTCAAACAGGACCGGAGTTGAAGTATGCGCACCGCGGCTGGCCATTCAGCGATGGTGGCCACATCTTCAAACTCGCGGATGAACTGCTCCACATCCTCCTCCCCTCCGAAATTCGGGAGCTTGAGGCGGTACCTGTCACCCGGTGGCGCCTGACTTGGCTCCCGCAATCCCTGGAGGGCTGCAACCAAAGCCTCTACCGTGAGGGTTGGTGTCTCCATCTCCGTTGCCCCAAGGGCTGTTTCCCCTGGCGGAGCCATCTCGTTCCCCTTTGGCAACTAGTTATTCGAAATCCCACCGCTGCCACCAATGTGATATTTTTGTGGGTTGAATAGAACTAGTGCCTGAACATACTCTTTGTTAGAGAGAACAAGATGTATTGTATAGTTGAAGAAATCTTTATTTAGTCGAATAATATATAATAGTGAAGGTCCTCTGCCAGTGAGCTCCAGTAGTAGACTAAACTACACTGGAGCTCGCTGGCTTTCATATACAACAAGAGATAGGGTTTTTCCTTTGTTGCCGAGATCGGAGGTCCGAAACGCCGAATTTCGGCATTTCGGCAGTCCGAAACACCGACTTTCGGCATTTTGGGGCTTTCGGTAGCCCGAAATGCCGACTATCGGTACTTCGGCATTTCGGAAAGCGGACAGGAGGAATGGGATACAGTGATTTCGCAGGTCATGCGGGCTTACTGCAGCACCTCCCACACCCGTATTGGTAAAACTCCCAACCTCTTGATGCTTGGTCGAGAGACCAGGGTCTCTGACCACCTGGCCTATCACGTTCCCAACTTTAATAACTCTGTACATGAGTGAGTGGGGAGCTGGTAGAGCGTATGAGGGCAGCACACGAAATTTTTCGAGAGAAGCAATGGTAGGTACGGGCCGAGGACTCTGATGAGCCTCCCCGCTATCACGTGGGAGACTGGGTCTGGATGGCCAACTACCGGAGGCGCCGCGAACAAGCAGCTAAGTTACAGCCCAAGTTCGTCAGACCTTACTTGGTAGTCAAGGCTATGCCCAAAGAGACATACAAGGTCGAACGCTCGAGACAGGTGTTCATCCAGAATGAGGTTCGGCTGAAACCGTATTGAGCTATCTCCATGCGGTAGGTGGAGCACCCCCGTTGCTTGAGCCTAGGAGGCAGACGGCAACGCGGGGGCGAATACGACACAGACCGAAATATGAAGTGATCGTGCCACTGGGCAGGAATGTGGTAAGAGACGAGGAACCACCTCCTCCCCCGGAGGAAAGACTGCCGCCTCTAGCAGCCACTCCAGTCCTGTCACACCCTGCGCCTGATTCGGGCCAGGAGGCGGGGGACCCACCCTGAACAACGAGGCAGAGGCCAGTAGTGGCTCCCTCGCTCAGGCGGCTTCCCCGTGTATCCTGCGGGTCCACCCAAGGAGGCTCCGCTGTTTCTGGAAAAAAATCAGCGGCCGCGGCGATCCCCGCTTTACTGCAAAACGGTAGATCAACGAGTCAAGCAGTGGGCCCCGCGGGAGTTGCTGCAGGCAGCGTGGGAGTTGTGCACTCAAGGGCGAGAGTGACTTTTGCAAGCACGGAACTGTGAACGGAATTAATCCGCCAATCGTGCAAAGTCCGAGTCAAATACAACAAACATGTTGCCTGGCTTTTTCACACGCCAATGCAGTTAAAGCTGAACGTTCTCGTGTTAGTAGCTAACTAGGTTGACTACATGTAATTTTTTCGATTATTGTACTCTTTTGTTCTTTTATATGTATACTGATTTTATGGTGTGTAATTGACTTCAATACAGTTTTGCGTTACTCGATCAACTCGTTTAATTCTCTACTGCCCGCACGTCGATCGAAAACTTTTCTCAGACGACTGGTATGAGTCGTGAAGTCTGGAGAAGTCACAATGAAATCATTGAAGTACATGAGCGGCGTCTTCCAGTGGAGTCCACTGAGGACCTGTTCCATGAGTCTTTGAAAGGTGGCCGGGGTGGAGGTCAAGCCGAACGGCAACATCTTCTATTTCCAGAGCCTGTCCCACGTTATGAACGCAGTCTTATCCTGGGCGTCAAGACTAAAGGGGACCTGCCAGTACCCGCTAAGCAAGTCTAGAGTGCTGAAGTACTTGCTACCAACGAGGGTGTCCAGAGACTCATCAATGCCGGGAAGGAGGTATGCGTCCTGTATGGTTACGCTATTGAGCTTGCGATAGTCCTCACAGAACCGCCAACTCCCATCTTTCTTCTAGACCAAAATGACCAGTGAGCTCCACGCAGTATGTGCTGGCTCTATGAGGCCGTGGTCTAGAAGATCCCGGATTTGTCGGCTTACCTCTTTCTCCTTTTCCAGTCTCAACCTACGTGTAGGTTGCCGGATCGAGACCGTTCCCGCAACCAGGGGAATCTCATGATGGGCAGCCTGAGTCAGGCCCACGTCATGGTTCCCACTGCTGAACACCTCCTTGTACACACGCAGCAACTTCGCTAAAACCAGGCATTCCTCGTCGCTCGTGCAGCCTTGACAGGCTTCCTCGTACAAGTATCTGACGTGTTTCGGGAATTGCCCCGACTTCCTCGTGGAGGTCGACAGGGGTTATCTGTCGTCTCGCCCAACAATGGCCCCACATTTCCTTCTTGGACTGGGTGAAACCGGCCCGCCATGGACCCAGCCGCCAGCTCCACCGACTCCGTGAAGAGGTTGATGCACCACACTAAGAACTCTCCTCGCGTAGTCAGCTAGTCTAAGCTGCTGGCGAGTTGGATTCTATCCTGAGCACCCTCCACCACTCCTAGTCCGGAGATCCGCCTATTATTCACCCTGCAGTAAATGGTGGCGCGGGAACGTCCAGGTATTGTACAGCTCCGTACTACCTGTACACCCCCCACAAGTGGACGGCCAAACTTGTCGACACAGCCATAACCATCACAGACTTGCTACAGTCAATATGGCATTCGTGTCTCTTCAAAAATGACATCCCGGAGATAGCATCCAGACCAGCTTGGTCTCTAGTGCTTAGGGTGTCAAAGAGCTGGCGGCTTAGGAGGTTAGTGGTACACCCTGAATCCAGCAAAAAAGGTAACAGCTTTATCGGCTACTTTGCCTGGTAAGAAGTAGCTGCCACCATAGGGTTGTACTCGCACTCTTTTATTGCGCTCAGTCTTTGCAGGGGACACCTCTCTTGCTTTGAGCATAGGCTGGGGTTGTGTCCGACGGTTGTGAACAGCTCTTTGAGGAGGAGGAAGCATTCCACCAGATGCTTAGTCCTGTTCTCCCTCAGACTCCGGCTCACACAACTCGCCGAAGCTATTTTGGAGTGGCAAGGTGAAGGTAGCAGGCCGGCCGTACTGCTTGTCTGTTTGTCGTGGCACCTGCCACTTCTGTGGGGTTGCTCGTCGCGTCCGTACAGACTGCTGACGGCTCCCCCGCGGTGTGAGTCTCATCTTCGGCCCGCAGTAGGCAAAAACATCCGCGGGCTGCGAGAGTTTAACTTTCTTCTCATCAAGGGACACTCCGGGCGAAGGTGCCCGCAGTCGCCACATTTCCAGCATCTGGCAGCTGGTCGTCCTGGCGGCGCCGCCCTGACCTCGAGGGTCTGTGGCCAGGGCCCGCCATCTTCGACTAAGCCAGCGCCGCTACCAGCTTCTCCACCATCTCCGTCATACGAGTGACCTCAGAGTCCAGTGAAAAACCTATAGCGGCCGCTGCTCTGTGAGCAGTCGGTGAAGAGTCGTAGTGATCTTCTGAGGGATCTACAGCTTGATGTGAGCTCACGAGGCCTCTATGTAGCTGGGTAGCCAACAGGTAAACCTCACTTTCACGCAGTGTGTCTCCAACCGTCGCGACTCCTCTCGCCAGAAACTGGTGATTGAGACCGAGGTCATTTATCAACTGAACAAAAGCGTCAAAAGTGTACCGCTCCTGGTTGATAGGTGACAAGTTGCTGTACGCGATCTGTGCCAATTTGTTGACCATTGCGGCATGCTCCTGTAGGGAGGTGCACAAGTCGCGCTGAATTCCTTGTAGACAGACCCGGCATCTATAGCTGAGATGCCAAATCAGGCCCGTAGTGCGGCAAAGATACCGTAGACGTGGAGTCCTAGCCCATAGGGCTTGGCCTTATCTGTCAATGCCAGCTGCAATCGTAACACAGCTACACGGGGTGGCCACTGGTTGACGGCCACCACATCACTGAATTCCTGGATAAATTTTTCAACATCCTCACGGCCAGTAAAGACAGGGGCTTTCAGGCGGCACCTGTGAGCCTCCTCGCCTCATGGCACTGGTTTCTCTCGAACAACTGAATTTGTAGGCTCACCTTCATTACGTTGTGAAGGTGGTACAGGTCCTACTGCCACAGCGGGTACTCCATTGTAATCCTGATTTACTGTCCAGATAGCAGTTGCATTGCACACAAAAGTTCCACCGCTGCCACCACTGTTGTAGTTTTGTGCAGTACTAGATCGGTGGTATTGTGTGAAAGTACTACTGCATGTATACTGTGAGGTTATATTAGAAACCGAGCAAGTTGATCATGGAACTAGAGAATTGTATTTAAATAAAAGTTACACGAGTAAAACTGAGATACATAAAACAAGAAGAATATACAAGAGTTAGTTTGCCTACATATAGTTATCCCGATAGCTACTAGTACTGTCCGAGACTGACTGTGGGCGCCGGAAGGCGTTGCTTATAAGTGCGTGATCGCCCCTGATTGGTTGACATAGATCTCCGTATTATTGTCCGTATTACCTGACGGTGCGGTTGCATGTAGAGACGGCACGATTGGAATAGAGACGGCATGACTTGGAGTTGCCGTTCCTGACCATAATCTATTACTCTATGTTTAGCAGGGGACACTGGAGGGTCTACTTTTGCTAGCCATTACCATATTCATTTAAAAAAACAATTTTCTTGCTTATATTAACACTAAAAGCAACCTTTCCAGTATAACGGGAAAATTTAAAGGGCGGAAACAGTCATAATCTTACATCCGCACCAAATAATTCATTCGTGCTTTTGAAAGTACAAAATGAAAAAAGTTGTGAGTCAAAGCCAAACTGATTATTAGTGATCAGTTAGTAATTCTACTGGACTAAGACTACGCCTATAGTTACTACTAGTACTATTACTACGAATAGTAATTTTACTATTTATAAGCAATTTATTTTTCGCAAGCTTTGATTATTGGTGATAAATAGTAGTCCGGTAATAGTAATAGTAATAAAATCAAAATGCCATTACATGATCATGATGATGATATGCCTTGATTAGTTGATAATAATAACTGCTGAAAACTTAAACTATTTGTGATACTGATACCAGTAGAAAGAAACTGTAAGTTTAAGTCTAAAGCTATCTGACTCTAGTACAGTAGTAGTATTCAGAATATGAAATTGAGTATGAGCTACGAATGTCATATTGATATTCAATTTCATTTTATGTTTACACTCGTCCGATCATTAATCATAATCATAAAGAGTTTAATGGCGCTGAAAGTACACAAGAAAAGAATGAAATTTGTAAAAAAACAACTCTTTCAAAAAGCTTACAGTAAAAATTTGACACCTTATAGTTATTAACCTTATTTATTTTGATTTCTGTGATCAATCGTCAAATTTCCACGACCATTTTACAGTTTTACAATTACTAGACTTAGCTCACATTAAAACATTTCTCACTAAATAAAACATATACCTTTAATGGTTTTTTAACATTGAGTTATTATTTATTGATTTTTCATCTATTTAATTTTGCTTATATACCCCCTAAAAATAGTAAACTGTCTTCAGTTATATTGTCTTATACTAAGCAATTACTGTCCTTAAGTAACTCTAAGTAGTTATATTTATTGCAATGTAATAAGCAATTATTATTTTATAGTCAATTATATATTTTATTTAGCCTTTATTTTATTTAGAAAAAAATGTTTGTATTACGCAGCGTATAGTATTGTTGTAAGTTCATGTTTTGTATAAATTGCACTGTGTGGGTTACTGAGAGTTAGCTAAGAGCATGTATCCTTAAGTGTGTGAGTGTGTCAGAAAGTCAAGAGATGATAATCCAATAAAGTTATGATCCAGTATTTATTTATAATAAGCATTATCCAAGCTAAAAAGCTACATGATTAAAGAATTACATCGAATCAAAAAACAAAACTACTATGAAAAACTAGACTAGATAACATTGTAGAGCTGGCACAGGGCCTGTTATTTACACCTGTCCAGCATTCACTTTAGCGTACAGTTAACATAAACAAATCCAAGTGGGCCACTAGCCAATAATAGCCAATAATAGTTTGCCCAATATGTTCCTGTAAGCCTATGTGTTGAAATATTGTTCTTGTTTGCGAGGTTGCTTGATGTTAGAACGAGTTTGGCTCTGTATCAAATTTCTCCGATCTTCAATTTGTCTGCTGAAAGGCTCTGTTTCATCTCTCTCCTGCACTTGAGCAGCTAGTTTGGGGATAATTAGAATTTCAGAGAGCTCTGCATTCTCTGCTTCAATTATTGTTTGTTCTAAGGATAAACTGCTTTTTGAGTCTACCACTTGGGATCTCTTAGTCCGTGGGAAAACTTGTCGAGGAGAAATTTGTTCCGGCAAATCTGAAGGACATCAGCATATGCTCATTTACATGCTGCTGCCAACTCTGCATAATATTTGCCCACGGTTCTTTTACCTTGCACTAAATCATTTAAATTTTGGGCTCGTAGTCTGGAATTAACTGCGAATATTTTTCTCAGTTCTTCTTTCAGTAGAATGTAATTTGTCATGCTGTTAGTTTTCTCACGGATAAGGTCTGTATATTTCGTGAAAGCTGCTTCACGAAATTTCCGTAGCAAGTTCAGTGTTTCTTTGTTAGTCGTTGAATTGGTAGGTTAGAGTATGTATTTCGAATCAGTTGATGAAGTGCTCCCAACTGTCATTAAGTGTGCCTGAAAAAGTTTCATAGTTTGAAAATTCTGGCATAATGAAGGTTAGGGCTGGTGCATAATGAGGGGGGTTGTATATGGACTACAATAGTGGTTCAATTGGCATGGCAAGACCCGGTGGTGTTCTAGAAGTAACTGGAAGAAATAATGTGGCTAACTGTATAGTATGACTGGCTTGTGGTGTTGTAGTGATTGATATGGTACTGGTGGTAGTAGTATTGCTAACCACTTTCTGTCTAGTTTCACTTGCTTTGGCTTCCATTAGGTTGTACCGTTCAGGCAACGAGTACCAGAAATTCAGCATCTTCATATGTTGTTAACCGAGTAGGTGTGGCAATGCGTCAGTTGTTGATGCGTTAGTTGTTGTTTTGCTGGCCATATTGACCTTTGGTTGTTTATGAAAACTAATTTGGCACCTAAATTTTATTTTGTTTTATTCTTAACTTTTCAATTAATTTTATTATTATGCAATTACTGCATGACTAATGCCGTGTTTTATAGTAACAAGTTTATCCTGGTTTTATTATTATTTAAATTGCTACCAAATATTTCTTATTTTACTGTTGATTTTATTCTATTTTTATTCCTTTTAGTTCCCTTTTAAATATTCACCCTCAAAATAAAAGTAATTAACTCTTCAATTAGCTTAGCCTAAACTCAAACAAGTAATTATTTAAACTCCTAAATGCTGTCTGTGCAGTAGTGGCCCAGTTGGCATGGCAAGATCTAGTGGTGTTTTAGAAATAACCGGAAGTGGTAGAAATAAAGTGGCTGACTGTATAGTATGACTGGCTTGTGGTGTTGTAGTGATTGATATGGTATTGGTGGTAGTAGTATCGCTAACCACTTTCTGTCTAGTTCCAGTGGCTTTGGCTTCCATTAGGTTGTACCCTTCAGGCAGCGAGTACCAGAAATCCATAGCTTCCTTCGCTTTAATATATATATATATATATATATATATATATATATATATATATATATATATATACATATATATACATATATATACATATATATACATATATATACATATATATACATATATATATATATATATACATGGTCTCTCAGATGGTAGCAGATGGTCTCTCATTGTTTGTTGTTTTAATGGTCTCTGTCATCATTGCAATCAGAGTAGGCCTTGTATAGACTATCAAGCTGTGTATTATCTAGGAGCTAACTAAATAATGTTTGACCTCATTACAAGCTGCTATGCCAGCCTGCCTATTTCTACTCTCACTACTAGAACATTAAAGATAAAAATGCTACTAATACATGTTAACTATAAGATAAAGAAAAGCTGCATCGCCCATTTACTGATGCGCTTAGTCTAACAGCCAATTAAAATGTGTCATTTCTATATATAACAGAGCCCTTATTTATTCCTTAGAAAACACGGAGTTTCTGACATAAGAAAAGATAAGAAAACTCACAGACAGTGTGATATAAATAATATTTTCTTCACATGTGAAAATATGCTAAAAGGGGGAAATGATGTGGAAGTGTTGGCTCAAAACCAAGGTTTCAAATGTACATATATCCGTGGAAAGAGAAGTTTAGAAAAGGCATGTCTACCTAAACAAACTAAAGCTACAAACAGATTGAAACCAAAAACTTGTACAGTGTGTAAGAAAATCTTCATTCATTTGGGAGCTTTAATCAGCCTTGATAAAGTAGAAGGTGAAACGGAGATTTACCAATGCACAGATTGTAAAGGAGCGACTACAAAGCCAATACACCCTAATTTAGGTAAAGAGAATAACTTGAAAGAAAAACCATTTCAGAGCACTGAAACTAGGGAACAATCTTCTAAACCTACAAATTTCTTCATAGAGAAGACATTGCAAACCGAAAAATGGCTTCACCACCAAAGTGAGTGTGGAAAAATGTCAACTGAAACATGTGATTTGTTACAAAGTGTAAGCATACATAAAGATGACAAACCGTATAAATGTGTTGAGTGTAAAAGATCATTTAGTAAGACTGCACTATTAACCAGACACATGATGATCCACACTGGAGAAAAACCTTACAAGTGTACAAAATGTGGAATGCTATTTCGACATAAAGGTAATCTTAATGTTCATATGAGGATCCACACTGGAGAAATGCCATACAAGTGTGCAGAATGTAGAATGCTATTTCGGCATAAAGGTAATCTTAATGTTCATATGAGGATCCACACTGGAGAAATGCCATACAAGTGTACAGAATGTGGAATGCTGTTTCGACAAAAATGTGTTCTTGAGGTTCACATTAGGATCCACACTGGAGAAAAACCATACAAATGTGACATTTGTAAAAAAAGGTTTACAAAAAATTCTTCTTTAAACGTTCACATGGCAATTCACACTGGAAAAAGGCCTTACCAATGTAAAATTTGTGGGAAAACTTTTGCTAGCAATTCTAATTTAGCTCAGCATGTAAGAATACACACGAAGAAAAACCTTACAAATGTGAAACCTGTAAAAAGGCATGAAAAAAATCTACTTTGAACAAGTACACGAGAATACATACAAATAGAAGTCATAAAGTTGCACAGAGTGTGGTATGATGTTTAGTGACTGCAGTAATTTCTTACTACATAATAAAACTAAACATACATAGGGTCATAACAATGTTACAGAGTCCCATATATGTTTGGAGACCGTGTAAATCTCACTATATATCTTACTAATACCCACTTTGAACTGAATGAATAATATTTTGACTATAAACAAATTGATGTCCGACGCATTTTTTAGAAAATATTAAAAAATATTTTAAAGAAACTTATAGTTTATTGTTGTACTATATTTTTATAGACAAAATAAACAATGTTATGTAAAATTTTTAACTGTTTTTTAATGTAAATTAGTAAATTGACCCTTTGTAAAATTGATGAAATATGGGAACTTATACTACTTTTTCTGTTTCAGATAAGAATACACACTATTTCCAACTCCAGATACTACTTCCATTTTATTTTCTTGTAAAACAATAAACCTGTCGCAGAATCATTGAATCTAAAATTTGCAGTTACCTTCTCATTTGTCAGCATATATTTAATAAAAACCCATAAAACCTTTAGTTCATTTTATTTTGCAGATCAATTGTTTAGCTTTAGATTTCAGTGTCACACATTGAGCTCTTAGCCACAAAATAATGTCTTATAGCCAATTGAGGAATGTATGCTACAATTGATAGTTTGTAACAGTACATTACTTACTATTAGTTACTATTTTCCAATTATCTACAACATTTCAAACACAGCTAATATGACTTATTATGACACATTATTTAACAACTATATTTTGTAATAAAACCTTTGAAGGTTGAGCCACACCATGTACAATTTTTGCGATATTGTAAAGACCAGATCACATGGACACGAAATATGATAGATGTTGGCTATTCTCAAAATACAATACTGCTTAATTTTATTGAGTGTTTATTAAACAAAAAACATTTTCGATTGGTTTGTGATTCAATTACTTTTATGTCCCTTATTAGCTAGTTCTATTAAAGTGTGATGACACCACAATTTGATAGAATCTTTTTGGTTTTTTAAATCTGTAATGCCTATTCATTTTACAAAAAGACAATCAATAACATCTTGAGAATTGAAAAAATGTATGTATACAACACACTATAACTTGATATCGCTACAATTTTAATGGAAGTGATTCAAGTTCACATTTAATTATGACTATCTTCTGTCAGTAATCAGTAAAATGTATCTAGACAAAAATTCCAGCAATTGACATCTATTTGCAGCCTGGAATACTCTAACACCCATGAGAAAATTGTACCTCTTTCTTGATTTGAGTGAATACAAAAGGGATGATAACTCTTCAATATACACTATAATTTATACTTCATTGCCACTGAACAAGTATAAGTAGTGTATTTGGTCAACATACATTTATATGCTAGTGAGCAGTTTATATTTTATACTCCATATAATATAGCAAAACATTGTGTACTAAATTTACCTGTGCTCTGCTGTAAAAACACTCCAATAAAACTAATAGTTAGTCTATGTTGAATATTAACATAATTCATGTCTATCAAAAATATGAACATGATGTTTAGTATATTATTATGAAACACTTCATATTCCCATGTTTTTCAAATATAATATACATCTCACTGCAGCTCTCTATAGTCATGGTGAAGTTTTATTTTACAGCTAGGCAAACAATTTTTATTAGTGTGAGAGGTTTGCATTGTTTTTCTACTATATAGCTATTTAGCGCCTTATACTTCCATTTCACCCTGTTTAGATTTTACATGCAGTATCCGGTACAGAAATAAATTGAAAAACTTGAATAACTATAACACTTTGTAGCTTTCAGACAATCACAACATGCTGCAACAAATGAACTTAAAAACTCTTGTAACAATACCACAATTTACAATCATGTTTATGTATTATAACAAGCAAAAGTAGCCAAGTTATTCACTTTTATAAAACCATAAAAAAATATATTAACTCCAAAGCTGACTGCAGTAAAATAACAATAATGCACCAAATAAAAAATTCCTTATTTTGACTCCAGCATTTTTATCATAACCCAGTCTGTATGTATGTGATTAAGGTCTACTCTGTTGAGTGTAATTATTTATTAACTATCAATCAATTTATTCTTCTTTGGCTGAACTCCAAACGCATTCTACTTTATATATATATGTATTTATATGTATGCCTTTGTCTCTATCCGAACACCCACTTTCAACTGCCTTCAGTTGTTATATGTGATTGCACTGTTGCTAGGTAACTGTGATGTCACTTAGTACCCCATAAAAAATTGCTGGCCACTTTTGAACTGGAAATAAAACTAATAAATCTTCTAGCAAAAAGGACTACACCTATAAGTAGATCATGTAATTGTTCTCAGCATCTTGTGACTTTCAAGGAAAATTAATAGTATGATTTGAAGCATGTTGTGGTATAATACTGATTTGTGGCTATATATATATATATATATATATATATATATATATATATATATATATATATATATATATATATATATATATATATATATATTTAAATATATCTTTACGAGCTAGCAATTTAATTAGGAATAAATATACGAGAAACATTGTTGTTTTACTACTTTATTTGGCAAAGTAATTAACTTATATTTCGGGCACTACTGTGCCCATCTTCAGAGTAACAATGAATGATAAAAATTTAAAGTTATGACGTTACGTTAAACACTATGCATGACACAAAGTATAGAGAGTGGCAGCTATTTCAAATTATTTAAACTGAGAGAGATAATCTTGTTTTTTATATTACATGAGTCAAAAATTATACTGATTTCTTCGCATAAAAAAATAAATTAGAGTTGACAAAATATAGATATCCGAATATAAAAACTGTTTTGTGTTGTTTTGTGATATTATTTCAGCTATCGTGAAAAAGAGAGAACGTGCTCAAGTTAGTTGATTAACGGAAGAGGCTGAAGCCGTGATTTATTACCACAATATATATACAAGATAATACTCAAACTATTACAATAAGTGAGACAATTAATTATTAAGATTATGACAAAAATAGTAAAATAATAAAATAACAAATTACAAATAAATGTTTACATAAACACCGAACATCTGCTACAGAATAAAAAAAAGCTAGTTAGGTATGAATGTTTTAAGAGGGCACACAGTCTGCCATCCAACTAGAGGGCTTCCGTTCTCTGGTTGAACGTCGTAGGTTGTCGCTATGATTGGCGCTCTCGGTGGTGTCAACCTGGGTGCTACTAGCATTTTGTTTAGGATCTTTTGGTGTTTCAGGACTCGCTGGCTCCGTGACGAGCGGTCTGATATCTCGCCGGTTTCTCTGAAAGAAGTTGTTGTTAAGTTGTACGGCATAAGCTCTGCTACTCAATTGTCTGTTAATTTGTGCCTCCTGCCATTTTCTCCGGTGCTGACTCCAGTCTCGAACCAAAACTGGTTGCCCTTCTTTCAGCACTGCCAAATCTCTTGCACCGTCATTACATCTCTGCTGTAGTTTTTCATTGCGGCCCTGCTTTTCCCACCAACCTTGGTTGTTCTCTGTTTCTGGCTGGACTTGGGTTAGGATTAGTGAAAAGTGTGTGAAAGTTGAGTAGTGTAGAGCTTATTGGTAAGGTTTTAATGGTATAGAGTAATTTTGTTTATTAAGTCACGTTAAGTTACGTCTATACGCTTCACTACCAACACCTCGCCACCGGAACCCGCGGACCTATCAGCAGTAAGCTGGGATTTATAAGCCAGATTCACAAACGTCCAGACACACTTTGCTCCTGGACTTACTACTAAGCTAAACAGTGTATGATTTGTATTGTGATAACTGCTTTTACTTTGATGTAGTTTTATTTCTTAATGCGTGTACAAATATACTCGTCCTACTACAATTATCAGCTCAGCTCTCTCTCTCTCAAACTACAAGCAAAGAGTTATGTTCTAGCATTGCAACACACACACACTTATAAACCACAATTGTAGTAGCCCAAAAAACTACAACAATATTGTATTGTCAATTTTTGTACAATGAGCAGAAAAATTGAACAAGTTGAAATTTTTTCTATAACTATGTATTTAGAGAGCGAGTTGAAATGTTTGAGAGAAAACATAAACTCTTTTGCCGTATATTTGTAATCTAAGACATACAGGCTTTGCTAATATAATATTGATATTACTGCACTTATCTTTAATGGACCTGCCAACTGTCATTTAAATTTGAAATTGAAATGAAAGTTAAGGGTACTTAATAAATTAAGCATTTGATGAAATTGAGTTTAACTTGATTGAGGTGTTTACTTTCTTTCTCCAAATTAATTTTTTATCAAGTGTATTGAACAATCTAATGATTTTATGCCACTTGTTTAATAATACCTTTTAATTTTATTATTTAAATTAAGCAGCACAATATATTTCAAGTGGCAAGTTTTAGAAATGCAATTAAATGCAAGTTTCTTGGTAAACTTTCAACTGACGTAACTTAACTACGAAGTTTTAAGAGCTTCTGGTAAATAAGCGAGCACATAGGAGCAAAACATAACGTCACAATTGATCCAGTTTAATGATATATACCTATAATGTTGTATTACTTTTATAGACAGGCTTGTGTTACACTAGATACAACATTGTTGTACATGTATGACATTAATCTTAATTTTTGAATAGAATATATATTGCTGCTACTATAAATAAAAAATCATAAAAATTTTTTGCATTGGTTTATTGCTGGCAGTTTCTATACACATCTTTACACAGCTGAGTCAAAATAAAAGTTAACATTTCTCATTTATAAAAAAGAGTAAAAGGCACTAAAAATAATTAAAAGCTAAAAAACTTAAAACATAATTTTATGTTTTACAACTCAAAGAGTTAAGATAGGTTATGTGATAAGCCAGTATTATTAAGTTTATATACCAGGAGAAACAAGTAGTTTGTGAATAATCAAGTGTCAGCAACTGATTCATAGCATAAGTAAGCAAATTTGAGTTGCGAAAACCTTGATGTGGATTAATTTATGATTTTAATTCAATCTATTTGTATCCAAAGTGTGATAAACTCTCTGTTATGAATGCACTTCATGACTGACAAAAATCAACCTCGTATTTCGCTAGCAATTTTGCAGTTTTTATAGGTAATAGCAGTTAGATCTAGGCTCTTTCACTGGAACATATTTTTCATGAAGCCTGCAAATTCCATTTTCAGAGTGATAAGTAAACGCCTTGCATTTGTCATTTAACCATGAACAATAGTGAGCACAAACTTCTAGCGTCTTTCCGGAATATTCATTAAAATTTGAAGTTTGGCAGGCAAAATTAGCTTTCTTTGTAAAACTGTATTTATTTTCTCTGAGAAAATAAAACTTCCTTTCCTCTCTGTTGTACAGAACTATTTGATGACCATCATCAGACAAAGTCGCTAAATCTGCGGTCACATCCGGTGTCATGCCAATTACTTTAACTCCCTGAAACTCAGCTAACCCCTTGCTGGTTGAATACTGCAGGTACTTTAGAGTTCTATTGACTAACAGAGTAGGCCGACCTCTCACCATCATAGGAATGCAGGAAGTTACATCATAGCTAAAGCAACTCTGTTGAGTAAGAGTCCATTCTTCTTCAGTCAGCAAAAAATATTCAAACTCAAATTCAATAAGTCTTTTTTCATTGTAGCTCACCAAGTCTACATAAACTTTTGGTACATAAAAATATTCATTCGACTTTGATATATGAAAACTAGTGAAACCTTGATATTCGAAAGCAAACATTCCATCCACTTGCATAGTAATAATAACGACATAGTTTTCACTGTCTACACAGCTGATGAAAAGTTGTATAGCGTTGGTACTGACAATCACTGAAATATGAATTGGCCGAACTAATGAAATATCTTTTAGTTCAGTGAACTGGGAGTGGTGCGGCTCTAGTCTACCTGGTGTACCACACCGTCCTATCTCTGTTCCAAAAATAAAACTCGGATTATGATTGTTTTGTAGAGGTACGAATTTTATACAGTGTTGCTTTATATCAACAACTAAAGCAGTAGATTCAATTCCTACTTGACTGGCTAAATTCATCTGATCATTCGTAGTTGCCTCCTCTGATGACGGAAAATATGCGTATGTCATATGACTTATATATTGAAATAGAAAGTTATTGCTTACACTCAAACAAGTTGACAGGCCAACACCAGCAAACACTTTACAACCACCTGCTTCAATCTCCATGATTTGCACTGCTGTTGCTGCTATAATACTAGTCTCAGTTGAGAAAAATGTCATTATTTCGGCTGCAATTCTGCAATGTTCTATGGTTCTGATATTCATCATTTCACTCCGATCATTTACATCCATTAAGTCACGAATTTGAATTGATTCTTCTGAAACAGAAAGCAGAATTGTTAACAAGTTCATCTCACATTCTGTGCATTTAATCTCATTGATCACAAAAAATGAAAGTATTTTGTTTTCAAAAACGCCTATGACATTTCATAGTTAAAATAGGAGGATTAAAATTTAATAAAATTAAAAAATTGAAAATTAGTAATAATTTCAGTTTAGACTTTTTTGCATGACATGTATTTACAAATTATTTAATAATCTACACATTACCTCGAGAAAACTCTTTATTATATTATGTTAGTGTTATTCACGTTTTCTTATATCTATATAAAAAGCACCTGTAAACGTTCTGTAGACAGAAATTACTGGAACCGATGAGCTCAAAACATCAATTCCTTGCTCGCACAGACTATCTTCTTTTTCTCCATATTTATTGTAATTCAATCCGCAATAACACCAATTTTCATCAACAGCTGCATAGGGCTGACCTATTTAGAAAATTAATATTAGTTCTACAAGCTTGAAATCTTGCAGTAGTTGTGCTTACAGATTCAGTCACTGCTGGTCTAAATAATATTGAAGCTATACCTTCCAGCATGCAGTAATCAATGCACTGGCTCTCGTCCAAATTCTCTTCATAAAAATATCCACGCAGAGCTCTGTCTTCGAGATTGTCCATGTAACATCCAACATACTGAGTTGACTTTCCCCAGGCAGCAGAATGATGAGTCCCCTGATATCCTAGTAGCAAGGTTGGCAGTGTGCAGATTAGGCAGATGAATTGTACTGAAGCATATGAAGTATCAGTGTGAACACAATAATATTGTTGTACAAATGCATTGTGCGGGTTGTAAATATATAATACACTATGTATAGGTTACATGAAATGCATATAAAATTGTATGTCGTTTAAATTGTCATATTAGTTTAATAAACAGAAAATATTCTAGTTTTAGATTATTGTACTTGAACCCACAATTTTTATCATAAAAATCAATTTTATGAAACATAATTAAGTGACCACAAAACAAAATTGTATCAAGATTGGTCTAAATATTACATTATTTTATGCTGCACCTTTTTGAAAAAGCACATTATTATATAAACGTAATTGCTATAATGAGATGTAAGAGTCAAATATATTATAAAAAATAAAATTATTTCTATAAGTTGAATAAAACACTACTTACATGGAAATTTCATGGCTGACCAAAACTCAAGTTCTTAGATTTGCAGGATAATTGTTAATGATGATTGCTTGCCACTTTCAAGGTTTAATATGCTTTTAGTCTTGTATTGATCTTTTTGTCAAGTCTGCAGCTTTGCTTCCACTTGAAGTTAAAGCAGAATTTCAAAAGCTGAGTAATCAATTATTAATCCATTTATTGAAAGGAAATCTGATTCAATTTGAAGTGTCTGATGCATTACCAACAACTTTGCAGCAATTAATTATGTGGTTTTCATACATGCAAGACTGACAATTTATTAATTTGAAAAAGGGAACAGGTTTTATTAGAAATAATAAAATTAATATGAAGTTTACAGGTATTAAGATGCAGGACTTGCTATAACACATGATGGCATGCGTGCGTGCGTGCGTGCGTGCGTGTGTGCGTGTGTGTGTGCGTGTGTGTGTGTGTGTGTGCGTGTGTGTGTGTGTGTGTGTGTGCGTGTGTGTGTGCGTGTGTGTGTGTGTGCGTGTGTGTGTGTGTGTGTGTGTGTGTGTGTGTGTGTGTGTGTGTGTGTGCGCGTGTGAGAAGGGATTGTTGGCAAATATGTATCTATATTATCAACATCAGCATTGTTATATACCATGAAAACTATTCTTGCATCAAATAATTCATCTTATTGCAAATTTAGTAATGGAAACAGTTTACTACAGTCTAATATAAGCAACACTTTAATACGGCTTATAAGGGATCATTTAAAAGTTGAGTAGCCTGAAATAATAATAACCTGCATTCATTGATGTATGATTTGGCAGAAAAATTACAGCTGAGGATAAAAGTTGTTTCATACTGTTAATGAAACTTTTAAATTCTTCTGTGTCATTTGCGGTCTCTAAATCTTCTTTACATATTACTTTAACTGGTGATTTAGGGGTATGGCTTTGTCTGCTGCCAATACCTATAAATAATCATGCAAGTTTTCAAATCATATATTTATAAAAAATTTAGCTGTGCATATGTTAACAATTAAAATTTGAAACAAGCCAAAAGTCAACAAGTTTATGTTATATAACACAATATCAATGCATACCTATACTAAATTATTTTTATATCGATACTTTATATAACATATAGTATTACATAGTATTTTAGCTACTCCTTATAAACTACGAAAGCTTGCATGTCGCAACATCTTGTTTACCTTTGCAGTAGTGAGGTTTGTTAAATTCCACATCTTGTACTGGAATATACAGCTGCTTCACCTTTTCATACTTAGGAGCTTCCCGTGAACACGCAGTGCTTGTACAAGAAAGGCTCAATAGCTCCAACCTGAATGCACTTTCCAATTTGAAAAATAATGCAGCTACGTGATTGCAAGTTTGGCTTTATCTAAAATTAAAAATGTAAACTTTAAGTTTATACTTTTAATTTTAGGACTACACAGTAATTATAAGGGTAGGTACTGTTGTTGTTAGGAAAAAATATTGACAACAAGTAACATGCTATAAAAATAATTATAATGACGAAAACTGCAATTTTAGTCAATTCGATGGGAGAAAGTTTAATTAAATTTATTTTAGCAAGAAAACATTTTGTGACATATATAATGATTTTTGGCAACTGCCCTGTCTGTAAATGTCTGAATGAAGTTTCATTCAATCCCTAAAACGGCGGTACAACAGTGGTAATTTTTGATTACTTAAGAATTTATATGTTTCTAAGTATATATTCAGAACCTCTGGCATAGTATCAACTCTCTTCTACAACAGTAAGCCAAGTCATATAGGTACCTACTGAACCAAAATTTAAAACTGAAAAGTTAATACCTATTAAAATTAGAACATTATTTGATAATTAATTTAGTTTTGAATTTTATGAATAATTTAGGTTTGAATTTGATGATGACAATTATTGAGTTAAACCAAAAGATATTAGTGGGATAGAGCTGGTAGTTATCTTCACTTGACAAATACTTAATTATGGGTTTGGCAATTGACAAAATTATTCATGCATGCAGAGATAATGTGTGCGGTTCTACGTGTGTATTATAATATATACACTCTAAGCGTAAATTTCATGAGACAAATTCAGGACTTGCCCCTTGAAAGAATGAAATTATAAATTTTGTGCATTTATATATGTCTTCTCAATATGATAAAAATAAAGAAGCAAAATTACAAAAGTAATAAAATATTATAATAGCGAAACCAAAGAGAAATAAAATGGAATCCTAGCAATCTTTCAAAATCTTGCTGTGCATGCATGGCTATTATACTGGCAACTCACTAAATTAATAAACCTTCAAGTATAAATGTGTTCAGCTTTGAAAATTAATATTGTAGAAAATGGATTCTTCAAACATAAAACTGTATAGCTTCAAAATCAAATAATTTTAAGATAATTTCCTCAAATTTAATTTGTGCTACTTCAAAATAAATTTCTCAACTCAACAAAAGCTTCTTTAAATATAAATTTGTATAGTTTAAAAAACAATAAAAATCAGTACATCATTTTCAAAATAAAAAAGTAGATTAGGCTACTTACAGTAACTGCTCAGTCTACTCTGCACTATCGTAGTAAATTGTTAGGGTGAGGGGGGGGCCCAAAGGGCCGAATTGTGAGTTTTTTGCTCTCATTCATTTGTTTTCCAAGTTACTAGTTTAAGAATCTCTAATCTAATTACTACACCAGTTGTCTATTATAGGTATCAGTTTACTGTTTCTATCTCTTTCACAACCCTCATTGTGCCCCAGTACCGGAGTACAACGGACCACTGGGTGGGGCACAACAAATATATTGAAACTTTGCTAATTTGGTTGCATCTGATCTTTATTTATTTAATATGCACAAGTAAATAAAAATACTCTTTCAGATTTAAAGCAAAAATTATGTTTTAGCTGTACAGTTTGTGCCACTATGCAGATAGCAAGGGAGGCAAAATCAAATGCACATCACTCATTTTTACAGTACCATTATCATTACTGTTTAGAGCAAAATTTTTTTTATCTACACTTCCCGGGAACTGTTATCAGAAAAAAAACTTTAGTAACATGTGCTACAAAATTCCGGGTGGACTTTTTTCTATGAGCTGTAGCTAAGGTGTGCTGAAGTTTGTGGCTGGAGTGCGGAAGCGCGGGAGGAAATGAGCAAATCACAATTTATTTTTGTCATATACGTGTATATTCCCTCAATGTTATAATGTATAATGAATATCATGACTATCCATTAGTAACAGCAGCAAAGTGTTTTGTATGATGTATAACATGGCAAAACTCTAACCTCACCAGATGTAAATACTTATAGGGCAGCTTAACCTTGTAGTTTTGTAGTCTTACCATGATGTTTGTGAGATTTTACAAAAAGGTCAAAAATAGCTGTATCTATAAACTTTTTTAACATTTCAACTAATTTTTTGGGCCAAAATAGTAATAACAGTGATCAGGGTGCAATGGTCAGCGTGGCTCATTGTGCCCCGTGTGGTCAAGTTGAAAATAAATGTGGCTCAAGGAAAATTTATTTTAAAAAATTGCTATTATGCTAGTTAATCAATGTAGAGACAAGCAATGGCAACAATATCAGTAAAATCTAGGCTTTGAGTGTGAAAAGTTATAAAGCTTTAATGACATATTTAAAAATTTACAAAAGTAGATAAAAGCAGTTTTTGACTCGCCTCTTCAACAAGTATGCTTTGCAAATGTTGTAACTAAAATGGCTGAACAGGTATGTCATTACCTTTTTATTGTTCTGGGTTTACGCTTCACTGTTTATTATCGGGTCTATTTAGGCAAAGCTATTACGCCAAGTTTACGATTGCTAACACTTTATTTTACTTATCAAACACACTAAATAAAACCGTACAATATCCAAAACAAGTTCCATAATCAAGGAGAGAATACACAACTTTACAATAATAACTCCTAACGCTATCAGCCGGTTAGTCGAGCACGCTAACTACTAGCACAAGTAGTGCAGCTCTGCCTACTGTTAATTACTAACAATTCATTCTAATGTATGGCCAGTATGTACGATACTGGCTCCGTTGATTGGCCATCATGCTGGTGCCATCACGATAGTTGACTTGTTATACAAATGCATCGTGCCATCAGAGAAGTGTGTGAGGAGTTATCCTTTTGATATCAAATACATATACAAATTCTCCACATCCTCCACCACTATCGAAAGGCACCCAAGAAAAATATAAAAGAGTATAACACATACACAAAAAACATAATATTCAGAACAGAATACTGTTATATAAAAAAATAAAAAAAAGAACACACAGGTGGTAGCACAAAGTAGCATACAACTGTCATAAAATCAGACGAAGTAAAATAAGACGAGGAGCTGTACGTAAATTACAAATCACGGCAAGTTAGCATGAACATATCTGGCCATCTGTCGACTGTGACTCCCCGAGCAAAGTACCATAATAGAGCCACAGGGGAAGGAAAAGAAGAACTCCTCTAGCCAGAGCCAAGCATCTACAGGGTGGGCGCCGACATGCGGTCAATGAATTAAATGTGGCAGAAGAAAAGTGTTCTGACGCCACTATAGAAGTGGCTGTTACTATTAGTCATGCAGTCAATAATTATTATTACCTGTTATTCATTATTTATCTATTGATCGACCCATCGTGGTATTTTTAATCATCAATATTTAGATTATTTATTCGACTGTTCTCGTCTCGATCTATTAGTGTTATGAAGATAGTCTTCGTAAGAAGAGCGAACAACATCATCCGCCACGACAGCCACCTGTGCTGCTGCGACAGTCTTCTAAGAATTTAGTGTATATAGAAAGACAATAAAGGTGACTGCTTGACGGTGGTGTCAGGAAAAGGATCTTCTAGCCCTTCACTAAATCTCACCTGCAACAGAGTACCAGATTCTGTTGTAGGAGTTTCCACCCGGTCAGTATGACACTGACGACCGAGTTACACAGTCTATCAACATTTTGATTACCAAAATCATCCCGGCGACCGTCTCACTCTAAGTCGTCAGTGAAATCATCTGACTTCAAGAATCGAACTTTATCGTTATGACAAAGCGAGACTGATACATGTTACTAAGTTAAATTTCATTTAAATAATAGAATTTCACAAGTAGACTTACCAAAAGACAGCCATGACACCAGTCTACTGTTCACTTAGGTTCCGTAGTCGCTAGCCTGTCAAGTACGTGCGCGCCACGACAGTTAACATTGAAAAGAATGCTCGTCACAGTGGAAGTAATTACATAATACCCCCTTTCACTAGCGAGTTGGCTTCACTCTTTTCTGTACCCCCGGTGGCGTTAACACAATATATGTATACGCCACTGGGTATGCAATTCACAGTTGTGTTTCTTTGTATTAAAGTAATTGCAACTCTCAATTGCCCGTCTCTCCAGATTTCTTTTATGATAGCTGATGGATGCTTTTCTACTGCATCACACAAGAAATCTTTCGAATAAGATGGTGGCGCCCTAGTACCTTGACCACGCTCCAACTGTACTGGGAGGGGGGCTGCTGCCACTGGTGACTCTACCACTACGGGTGGCATCTCTAGTATTGAGGGTCCATCAGTACGGGTGGTTCCCCCTAGCTGCCTCCTCCTCATGAGTTTCCATCTCATCAGGAATGACAAGTGTGTCGGCCGGCTCCACTGCTGGTGGGGCCGGCCCAGACCGGTCTTTCAGTTTGTCGGCCGCCTCTTCTTGGGGTGGGGGCGTTTTATTCTGATCTGGCAGCACCTCCTCCAACTCTCTGTACGCTATGCCTCGTCCTCTCATGGGCGGACGGCGTACAGGCTCTAGGAGTGGAGAGGCCTGTCTTGCTGCATCAGGACTCGCCCAGTACGGCTTCAGTTGTGCTTCGTTCTAGACCGACACGTGGCCACAACGTTTCACTCTGCATGTGTGATTTGGCATCATCTCAATCACGCAATATGGACCCACGAACTTTGGCTGTAACTTAGCTGCCTGTTTGCTCCACCGGCGATGACTGATCATCCAGACCCAGTTGCCCACTTTATACAAAGGGGGTCGTTGGAGTCACCGCTCCTGACCTGCCATTGCTGCTCACACAACACCTAGTGAGCCGTTCTTTTGCGCTTAATTAGCTCATCTATGTAATCGTGAACGTTGCTCTCTGAAGCTAGAACATGGTAAGTTAAGTGTTCAGGAACCCTTGTTTCTCTCCCCAGCATGAAAAAGTTAGGGGTCTTCAGTGTGCTGGAGTGATAGGTACTACAGTAGGCTCGCTTGATTTGCGGCAGCACCAAGTCCCACTCTGTCTGACTCTTACCTATAAGCAGGCTTCTCAGCGAGTTGCCTAGCATACGGTTGTTCCGCTCTACAACCCTATTTCCTTGCGGGTGGTATGGGGTTGTCCGACTCTGGTTAACCCCCAACGTCCCACAGAGATCGCTCATAAGTTGCGACTGAAACTGGGCACTTTGATCAAAGTGTATTTGTTCTGGCAAGCCGAAATAACAGAACACCTACTGATCCAAGGCCCTGGCCACCGAGGGGGCCGACGCATTTGGGATAGCCAGCGCATCAGCCCACCGCATGAAGTGGTCAGTTAACACCAAAATGCAGCTATTACCTCTTGCAGACGTGAGCATGGGGCCCACCAGATCTACAGCAACTACTTGCCACGAACGAGCGGCATGGAGGCGGCGCCTCCCTGCAGTCTCAGTGGAGCGGCCATGCTTCCTAGCTTGCAGATCTCACACTTCCGCCCCGGAGTTGGACATCCCGGGTCATACCGGGCCAATACCACTGGAGTTGGAGACAACGAGCAAACGGACAGACTACCCTCTCCCGTTATTGGTGATTTGCACCGATTGCCAAAGTTATCGTTAACAACCCATCACCATTAAACTGGAGGGAGTCCCAGCGGTCGCAGAAATACTTAAACTTTGCACACTGGACCCGCTGTTTGGCCTCACTAGGCTGTCGTCCCTCCTTCTTAGCCCGCACCAGGTCAGCTACTACCCCAGGTAGTGTAGCTTGGAGCCGACACAGCTCCTTGACATTCCTTAGCAGCGTAGGGCTTGCATGAAGGTTGTTGACAGATTTAGTGAGGAGTTCGGACCGGAGTTGTTCTTCTTCCCAGCTGTATATACTTGCTTTTCCCATCTGTTCTTCCACGTCTGAGCGAGGGGGTCCACCACTCTTGCGCTCGGTGTTTAGGCACTGCTTACATCCATCTGCCTGGCGGCGGCTCAATCCGTCGGCATTACCAAGTTTCTTACTGGGTCGGTGTTCGATCCGGTATGAAAACTCAGCCAGGATTTCAAGCCAACGCACTACTTGGCTAGATGTTTCAGCACGTCGACACAGCCATATCGAGGACGCGTGGTCAGTTTGTAATCTGAACATCCGCCCATACAGATATGGTCTAAAGTGTTTTGTTGCCTTAACTACTGCCAGGAGCTCTCTCCTGGTAGTACAGTAGTTCCTCTCAGGGGCCGACAGAGCCTTACTATAGTAAGCTACCACCACCTCGCGACCATCTTGGACCTGAGACAGCACATCCCCTACATTGTGGTTACTGACATCAGTATCCAAAATGTAATCTCTCGCTGAATCAGAGTACGTCAAAATGGGTGCCTCCACCAAGCGATCCTTGAGGTGGTCAAATGCCTGCTGTTCTGCATACGTCCACTGCCAGTGCACTCCCTTTGTCGACAGCCGGTTTAGTGGCTGCGCAATTTTTGCAAAGTCTGGTATGTACTGCCGATAGTACCCTACCAGCCCCAGGAACGCCCGCAATTCAGGGAGGTTAACAGAGACGGCCCAGTCCCTCATGGCCCGTACCTTCTCGAGTCGGTGGCGACCTCGTCTCGATCAACTACATGGCCCAGGTACTTGACCTCTTGTTGCAGTAATGCACACTTAGAGGGCTTGAGCTTTAGACCAGCAGCTTGAAGTCTGTCAAACACCTCTCTGAGCCGACTGACATGAGTGTCGAAGTCGGGGAAGATGACAATGACATTATCAAGATAGATAAGCAAGGTCTTTTAGTGTAACCCACTCAGGACGTGCTCCAAGAATCGCTGGAAGGTGGCCGGCGCAGACGTGAGTCTGAACGTCAACACCTTTTATTTCTAGAGCCTGTCCCGCGTGTCAAACGCGGCCTTGTCCTGTGCATCAGAACTCAGGGGCACCTGCCAATACCTGCTTAGCAAGTCCAGTCTACTGAAGAACTTGCTACCAGCTAAAGCATCTAGCAACTCGTCGATCCTAGAAAGAGGGTAATCGTCCTGGATAGTCACGCTGTTCAGTTTGCGATAATCCACGCAAAACCTCCAGCTCCCATCCTCTTTTCGAACCAGGACAACTGGAGAGCTCCAAACACCATAGGCTGCATCAATCAGGTGCCGGTTCAGAAGGTCTTGCACCTGTCGGCTCATTTCCCTTTCCTTCTCAGGACCTAGCTGGCGGGTCAGCTGCCTGATGGGCACCGTCCCAGCCGCCAAAGGTATCTCAAGACAGACAGCCTTAGCAAGGCCAATGTCATGGTCGCAGCAACTGAACACGTCCTTGTACTCAGAGGGCAGCTGCGCCACTACCAGGCATTCCCGCTTACTCTCACAGCCATTACAGGTATCCCCGTACAAAGTGTTTAGGCACCAGCCCCCTGCCGTTCCTAGTGGGTACCTTCCGAGCCTCATCCGCTGTCTCCAGGGTGGGCCCGATATCCTCCCCCTGTATGGAGTGGAACTTCCCCACTAGTGACCCAGCCGGCAATTCTACCGACTCTGTGAAAGGATTTACACACTGGACCAGGAACTCTCCCCGCTCATCCAGTCTATTCAGGCTGTTAGCGAGCTGGACGCCCCCGTGCACTTTCCACCACTCTTAACTCGGAGATTTTCCTACAGTTCACTCTGCAGCGAACTGTAGACCGAGAGCGCCAAGGTACAGTACAGCACTGCACCACCTGCACTCCCCCCACAAAGGGTCTGCCAAACCGGTCCACACAAGCAAGCTCACGCCCGGCCATCATCACCGCCGACTTGTTAAAGTCAATGTGGCACTTGTGTTGCTTCAGAAATGGCATTCCCAAGATGGCGTCCTCCTTGAACTGACTGACGATGAAGGTCTCGCTGATCACCTGATCACGGACTTTACCAGCGAACTCTATCATGCCATAAAAAGGTATACACGACCCATCCGCCAACGTGCCGTGTTCCCCATCATATAGCTCCAGGTTTGCCCGGTCCCTAGCACTGAGTGTGTCAAACAGACGCCGGCTCAAGAAATTTGTGGTACACCCAGTATCCAACAGGAATGTTTCAGCTTTGCCAGCAAGTTTACCGGGAAGGGAATAACTGCTTCTATATGGCTGAGCGCTCACTGAGAAGTTAATATCTGCAGGTGACACCTCATGTGCATGGAGTTGGGGATGCACCTGCACTTTTCGGTTGCGGTGGGGGAGGGGTTTGTCAATGTTCAGTAATCAGGCGGGTTACATCTCGGTCTTGCTCGCACACGGGCAGCCGAGTGAATGCTTGGTCCTGCTCTCGTGTGGGTAACCAAAGGAAATCCCGGTCCTGCTCCCACTCGTCGTACACCTCCTCATCAGGCAAACCTTCACAACGGTTTTTGAGTGTCCAAGCCGGAAGTTTTGGCGGGCTTTGTGGCCTGCTGACTCTCTGTGAGGCTTGCCACTCTGGCCAAGGCGGCCTCCTCACCCGATTGAGTTTGGGCCTTGGCCTTGGCCTCGGAGGGTTAAACCGAAGTCCACGGTCGGCGGAGTCTACCATGGGCCGTTGTCGTTAAACTCCCTCCCTCTACCATGGGGGCAGCTTTGTACGAAGTGCCCACAACTAGGACTCGCTTGCTGACAACAGCTGTCGGCGACCTGGCGGGCTTGGAAATAGCCATTCCCAAGCCTGAGAGCTTTCTCTGTCGTCTCAACCTTAGCTACCAGCAGGTGTTGCTTTGAACCGAGGTTGTTAATAGACTGGAGAAAAGCAAATATATATATATATATATGTATATATATATATATATATATATATATATATATATATATATATATATGTATATATATATGTATGTATATGTATATATATGTATATATATATATGTATATATATGTATATATATATATATATATATATATAATATACAGTATGTAGTAAAAAATATTATTAGAGCCATCGAGCAGTACACGTTGCGTCAAGTTGACGGCCCTGAATAACAATATTGTGAATATAGAGACTAGGTCAAGGTGATTTTTATCGGACTTGCAAGTTAAATCATTCTGGCAATATAATTTAACTAACTCAAAGCTAGGTCAACTAATTTTGATATATCGTGATTGGTTGATACAAGTTGTAATGCTAATTTTATATTAAATTTGTTGTGAGTTTTATAAAAATTTTGTATGTAAATAATTGGTTGTACCCCAAGACGTCCGTTTTGGGCTCCAAGACGTCCGTAATATGGACATAAATAGAGTTGTAATTTTTAGTAGCAGTCAGTCGACTGTTGCCTGTTGTAATGTTTATGATTGACTCTTATAATAAACTTTATTCTTTGCGAAATACTCTGCTCTTTGATTAGGTTACTATTGAGTTGGCAATAGTGGTGGTTAGTTTCTATAGGTTTGTCAATGGTGATTACTTGCGCTGCAATTCCTGTTGAATCTCGGTGATTCAAATCCCAGGAATCTGATTTCTGTCACTGTCTCTGACTACAGCTGCTGTGATATAAATCGGCGAACCATAGCCGTGTCCCTGTCACGCTCCAGCACTGTTACTGAACACCAGAAATCATTTTTCCACTGTAGTGACTCTCTTGCGTTGCGGAATTCCTGTCGAGTCTCTGCGATTCGAACATCAGGAATCAGATTTCTGTCACTGTCTCTGACTACAGTTGCTGTGATATAAATCAGCGAACCATAGCCGTGTCCCTATCACACTTCAGCACTGTTACCGAACACCAGAAATCAATAGTCACTGGAAAATATTAAAATCACATTAGCAAATAATTTGGCAACAAACAGTATTAGATAGTTTAATTAGTTTTCTGCACAAGGGAATTCTATTCCGACCCTCATTGTTAAGTGAGATTACTTACCGTCGATAGCGACACCTGGTGTCAGACACAAATTTACTTCAAGTACATGCCAATATTTACTACAAATTTCAAACATAGCATAAATTAAGTAGTATTACCGTGCCCACTTGCATCCAATTTACTAGTATTACATTTATAGCAACTGTAACGTAATTTGTGTAAAATGGTTATTGCATGCATTATTCAATTCATATTCACATTGTAATCACAGCGAAGCTTAAACTTTATAGCTTTGTGTTTTTGTGCATAAGTGAGTTTTAATTTTTTTTAATTTTGTGTGCAATAAAAATGTGTTTACAAATTTAATCAATAAACAAAACTAAAAAAATGTACACATAAAAGAAAAAAAATAATAAAATAACAAAAGTGGCAAAATTTTGCCTTTATAACTTATATAAACTCACGGTACTGATCGCGGCATAATGACTTTTCATGGTTTAAAATCAACACTCCTATATATTCCACACTGATCACAAGCGACTACCACATCTCGGCCAATTAAAATGGAGCAAATAAAAGCCCTCGTGGTAATTTCGTTCTTGCTTGTAATAATGGTAGTAAGTTGTACTTTCTCATTCACTTCGACTCGTCATGGTTAATTTTGTATTGACATTTTGCTATATTATTACTACACTGTTTAAATTTATTACCGTATTAACTTAGCCACTTTGTTTCACTCATCATTGATGTGTTAATAATAATTATAATGATAACGTTGCACTTACTGAGTAACCAGTTTGAGTTGGGGTTACAGTTTGACTTGCTATGAGTATGAGTATGACACTTGGCTTAAACTTTTAGCATTTGCAAGTCATGCCCTCTGTTGCTCGTGCAGTGGTAAAGCTTTGCAAAGCTACCCTCTTCTGTTTAACTTAAGATGGAATATAGCTTTATTGTACAATTCTTTTAGTTATAAACCCGTAAGTGTAAGTGTAAGACGTAGGCCTAGGAGTAAGTGAACCTTCTTTTAGTAATATTTATATATTCATTCATTATCGAATTTCAGTGTAGCAATTTATTTAAGCAAAAAATGATGCTGACAACCAACACAATGATAATTTTAGTATCAATTTTACACTTGACTCAGAGTTTGACAAGTGGGAACTTTTAAAACGTATCAACAATCTCAAAGTACCAGGTACTTTTGCACGCCTAGACTTAACTAAAGAAGAGCAAAATAAGGATTTTCAGTTGAGACAACAGTTAAGAGACGTAAGGAAACAGGATCCTCGAAGCACATACAAAATACAGAAAAACCAAATAGTCAAAATATATACAGATTAATTAGCCTCAATGCAAGATCAATCAAAGGTAAAATTGCTGAATTACAAGCTATAGCTTCTGACTACGATGTGATGTTTATCACTGAAACTCATTTAAACCCATCCTATGCTAATGCTCAAATCTTCCATCCAAATAACAAACTGGTTTACAGAAAAGATAGGAATGAATATGGAGGGGGTGTACTAATAGCTGTTAATTCGCAAATCTCACATTCTCCAATAGATATACCATCTGAAGCAGAAATAACAGCAATCAAGTTTAACTTTGAATCTAACGTAGCTCCTTATATTTTGGTAACATACTACAGACCGCCTTCAACATACAACATTAAACCACTTGTAGATTACATGTCAAAAATCAAAAAACTTTTTCCATGGTCAACAATAGTTCTAACTGGCGATTTTAATTTACCTGGCATCAATTGGAATGACTTCACTTTCTCTAACAGTTGGAGACCTTTTTACAATGACTTCATAGATTTGTTATCGGAATTAGACATGGATCAAATTGTTAGTGAGCCAACTCATATAGCTGGCAATATACTTGACCTTCTTTGCACTAATTCTAAACATTTAATTTGCGACTTAAATGTAATCCAACCAGGTGTCAGTGATCATTTTATGATTGAATGCTCAATAGAAGCACCCCAAAAGTTTAAAGAAAGTGTAGAAGATAGTTATACTTTTGTGTTCCACAAAATAAATAGAAACGGTTTTGATTCCTCAATGGCAGCCTTGCTCTCAGAAGTGAACTCTCTAATAAATGATGTACAGCCCATTGATACTGTTCGGTCTACATTTAGAAATGGATTACATTCGGCAATAACTGACCATGTACCTAAAAAGCAATTTAAACCTAGAAAACATTTTCAACCTGTTTGGTTTAATAAAGATGCTCAAAGAGCTTACAACAAGCAAAGAAAACTTTACTCACGATACAAGCTCACAGGTGATTCTGTTTTATTTAACAAATACAAAAAACTAAGGTGTGAAAACAAAAAACTATTTAAAATACTCAAAAAAGACTTCATGTGTGAAAAGTTATACTACCCATTGGCAAATGGAGACTCGAAACCTTTTTACAGATATGTTAAAGAAATTAAAGGCAACAATAACAGTATTTCAAGCATTCAAATTAGTGAAAAGACCAGCTCTAATGATTTATCTGACATTGCTAATACTTTGAACTTGTATTTTCACAGTGTTTTTACACCAGCATGTGTGCTCCCAGAAGCTCCGGCTCCAACTGATGCAGATAACATATTAGTAACTTCTGAAGGTGTGTTAAAATTGATTAAGTCTCTCAAAAATGGTAAAGCTTCAGGGCCAGACTCTATTAGCAAACAAAAGCTACTGCTCTCCCCTGAAATTATTTCTTCCCTATTAGCTTCCATCTACAACTATACATTAACAACAGGTACACTTCCATCAGAGTGGAAGCTGGCTCATGTCACACCAATATTCAAACAAGGAAATCGTGAGTTGCCCTCTAACTATAGACCAATATCCTTAACATCAATAGTTTGTAAAATGATGGAGCACATCATACTTCACCTTATGCAAAACAAATTGAATGAGATCCTGTCCATAAACCAGCATGGTTTTAGAAATCACCTGTCTTGCACAACTCAATTGGCCTGCCTAACACATGACATATTGAGTAATATGGACAATGGAATGGCTACACATGCGGCAGTGCTAGATTTCTCGAAGGCCTTTGATTTAGTTCCCCATCATCTGTTGATTCAGAAACTTATTGAGTATAAAGTAAATCCTCTTTTAGTAAAATGGATATCCTCGTTTCTAACCAGTCGTTTCCAGAGAGTGGTGATTAAAGGCCACAAATCTGATGCTGTAGCTGTTACTTCAGGTGTCCCTCAAGGTAGCGTTTTAGGGCCTGCACTTTTCACACTTTTCATTAATGACATCACTAAATGTGTAAAATACTGCACTGTAAGGCTCTTCGCGGATGACACTATACTATATACGCATATATCTAAAGACGAAGACAAGGAAAATTTGCAAAATGATCTTAACGCTTTACACAACTGGAGTATTAAAAATTCCATGAAATTCAATGCAACAAAAAGCAACATCATTGTGTTTGATAAAAG
Source organism: Bugula neritina (assembly GCA_964035545.1). Classification (NCBI taxonomy): domain Eukaryota; kingdom Metazoa; phylum Bryozoa; class Gymnolaemata; order Cheilostomatida; family Bugulidae; genus Bugula; species Bugula neritina. Next base: position 11,765,319 of record OZ037767.1, read on the forward strand.
CCCTAAACCTATAACGCACACTTATTATTTGAGCAACGAACAATTAGTACAAAGTAGCTGTGTAAAATACCTAGGAATCTATTTGGTACATGATCTAAAGTGGGATTATCACATAAACTCAGTAGTCAATAAAGCAATGCGTATTTTAGGATTAATCAAAAATGTACTCTATGATGCTCCAGTTAAAGTTAAACTCATAGCATACACTACCCTGTGTAGACCGCTTCTAGAGTATGCCTGCGAAATTTGGGATCCTGCACATCTCATGCTAAGCAACAACCTAGAGAAAGTTCAAAACAAGGCAGTACGTTTTGTAAAAAACTTAAAAGGCTGGGATGTCTCAGTGACCGAATCCAAGGCGGAGTTAAACTTAAAGGCTTTAAATAAATCCAGACAAGAACACAGATTCACGCTATTCTTCAAAGTGTTGCAGCATGAACCATTCTTCCCTAACCTAATTAACACTCTTAACTCCATGAAATCTCTCCGTAATACCAATATTGGGGACAGTAACTCTTTTAATTCAATATCCTGTAATACTAATAAGTTCCTGCATAGCTTCCTCATTAGAACAGCCCGTGAACTACGCACGGGAGAAACACTAGCAGACTAATAAAAAAAAGACCTGAACATCCGATAGTTCCACCTTTCCCCTATTTGGGGTCTTGGAACTAAAACAAGACAAGACAAGACAAGACAAGACAAGACAGCTATACAGAAATATTTTTCTAAAATGTCAGTCATAGTGGCTATAATATATTGATCTGCAGTTGGTTTATTACTGTAGCTTTCATTTCTTCACAGCCAGTTTAACATTCATTGCTTTGATATCACACCTAATTCTTTGTCAATTATGACTTTCTATCTGGAAATTAAATAGGAATTGTTTTTAATGATAAACAAGTTATACCAAAATGACATTTTAATATATTACCACAAGTTATTTTTATGAAAATATTGTTATAATTTTGCTCTTGTGGGGTTTTCAGTGTATAATCAATTTAGCACATTGTTTGTAATGTAGATCAACTTCACAATGTAGTTACGTGATAATAGACAATTATATTTATAGAAAAGATACAATAGTAAAACTTTACATTTACTCTGACAATTCACAACAACTTAGTCAAGTGTTTACAGTTCGCCTGTCTACTAACAACTGCGCGGGAAGCCACCGTCCTCAATAACATAGCCCATGTCTATTTCTATTGGAGGGTTTGTCATGATCAGGTCATCTCCTCGTGCACGCAATGACCCCACAGTTCATTTAGAAGGGAAATAACGCTTCCCCCTTTTTCTATTAGCTTAGGGCCACACTGTGCGTATTTTTGCACGCGAAAATTGCAACCACAAGTAGCAAAGGTGTCCACTGTACGAGTTGAGAAAACATTCGCACTTGTCGCTCAGCATTCTGAACGCAAGTGCGACTCGTCTCTGTCGTCGTCATCTAATTGGCTGGTAGTTATTTAGCGAGCCCAATTTCTTTATGTTAGGACTACATTCCAGCAGTGTGGTATATTTAGGGGTGTGACTAAAATAGGTGTTACGGACCGCGACACCGGGTGGCAGAGACCGCGACACCGGGTGGCCACCCATTGTCGCGGTCCGTGACACCCATTTTAGTCATAAGGGGGGGGGGGGTTTGACTAAAATGGGTGTCGTGGATAATTTTCGTTTTATTTTCAAATTTTTAGCACCTGTGACTGTTAAGATAATTGTTAAATAAATCTTCAGTGAATAATGAACATTTCACAATCGTTTAAACTAAAAACATGAATAAATAATGATTATATTAAAGTAATTTTAACAAAAAACAAAGTTATCGAGAGTTATCTTTCCTCATCAAAAATTTAATTTCCACTTAATTTTACTGTTATCGTTATGATCATAGACATGCTAACTTATGAAACATATACTTTAAATTATTAAAAACGTTTTGAGCAATATTAACAAACAAAAATGTCTAAAAAAAATGTGAAAATAAAACTAAAAATATTCGCGACACCCATTTTAGTCCAGAATGACTAAAATGGGTGTCATAACATTTTTTTATTTGCATTTAGCATTGAGGATAAATATAAATTTACACTTGACATCATTAAACTGCTTTTGCATTTTTACACTAACTTAGCTAATTAATAAGCTACGAAACTGCGTCATAGGATAAATAAGATTAAAGTCATTGTAAAAACCTTTGCGGTCAAAAGCTAGGGGGTGTCGCAAAGAATTCAATACATGTATTTTAATTTAATTTCATAGTTATTTTTCAGTTTCTAGACATACTGACTAATGAACCATATACTTTAAACTAGTAAAAACACTAAGAGCAATATTAAAAAAATGTTTACAAAATGTGAAAATAAAACTAAAAATTTTTGCGACACCCATTTTAGTCAAAACCCCCCCAAATGACTATAATGGGTGTCACGGTGAGTTTTGCTCTACTTTTTAGCTTTTTGGCAATTCTTGTTGTTAAATTGGTTGTTGATCAAAACTTTAGGAAAACTCTAATATATTATAACTGTTTCACCCCAAATGACAGTAGTATTAAATAATAATTTACAATAATAATAAAATATGATAAAAACCGAAACTATTAGTAACACCCCCTAGAGTTACCTTTCCTTAGTTCTTAGTTTTATTTTTATGATTTTTCCCTAATATTTGTGAGTATTAAAAATTTTATTAATTTTAATTAGTAAAAGCAAGTAAAAGTTTCAACATGACATAATTTATAGTATCCAAAACCGCACAGAAAGCTAAAAATAAAGCAAAAGTCACAGTGACACCCATTTTAGTCATTCGTGGGTGTTTTGACTAAAATGGGTGTCGCGAATATTTTTAGTTTCATTTTCACATTTTGTAGACAATTTTGTTTGTTAATATTGCTTAAAACGTTTTTAATAGTTTAAAGTATATCTTTCATAAGTTAGCATGTCTATGATCATAATGATAACAGTAAAATTAAGTGAAAATTAAATTTTTGATGAGAAAAGATAACTCTTGATAAGTTTGTTTTTTGTTAAAATTAATTTGATTTAATCATTATTTGTTTATGTTTTTGGTTTAAACGATTGTGAAATGTTCATTATTCACTGAAGATTTATTTAACAATTATCTTAACAGTCACAGCTGTTTAAAAATCTGAAAATAAAACGAAAATTGTTCGCGACACCCATTTTAGTCAAAACCCCCCTTATGACTAAAATGGGTGTCACGAACCGCGACACCGGGTGGCCACCCATTTTAGTCACACCCTATATTTAGGAGTTTTGACTTTAAAGCGTGAAAAATCATTATGCCGCGATTGGTACCGCGAGTTTATATAAGTTATAAAGGAAAAATTTTGCCACTTATTATTTTATTTTTTTATTTTATGTGGCCATTTTTTTTGTTTATTGATAAAAATTTTCTTTTAATTTTATGTGCATTAAAAATGTATTTAAAAACTTTACCAATAAACTAAACTAAAAAAATGTACACATAAAATAGAAAAAAAATAACAAAAGTGGCAAAATTTTTCCTCTATAACTTATATAAACTCGCGGTACCAATCTCAGCATAATGGCGCCCATATGATTCCGTAAGATTTCCTAAAGTCAACACTCCTAATATATACCACTCTGCATTCCAGTAAATTGTGTTTTATTGAAAGCGAGTGCAATTTAAAAATGAAAACTTCATTTATCCCGCACTTGTAGCCATAGCAACAAGGCGAGCAGTAAAGTTAAACGCAAATATTGTTAGCTAGTAGTTTTTCAATCTCACTGACGCTACAGTGGACACCTTTGCTACTTGTGGTTTCAATTTTCGCATGCGAAAATGCGCACAGTGTGGCCCTAGGCTTATAAGAGTAATCCATCGAGCCACCACAATATACTGTTATAAAAGCTGCTTCTCAGTTCAAAATTGCATATTTAAATGGTGTGTATTTCCTGCACATTCAGTCAAGCTCTGTTAACCGTAGTTGCATCTGTATCTCTGCGCTGCATAAGTATTGATTGGTCTTAGAAGTTGATATTCTTTTTGCTGGCTTTCTAATTGTGTTCTTCATTATCTAAAATATTCATTTGCAAATCAGTTGTATTATTATAAATGTATGATATGGCTTTTTGCATCAGTATAATACCAGTAACTTTATTACTCTATTGTAATAGTATAGCTACTCAGGTTCATCTCTCTTGGCACATATAATTGTTACTAATAATTTAGCATATTCTATGCAAAATTACACCAAGTCGAGATCAACACTTTTCTATTAACTAATTTTGAGTATCGAAGAATATAAAATGAAGTTAAATTAGGGTATATATAACTGTAAACTTGAGGGCAAGTGGTGTACCTCAGGTCTATACTTTATTATTTTATGTGATTGTTATGTAATAAGTCTAAGAAAAGTAACATAATATATTTTTTATTGTTGTTCTTACCTCACTCTTTGCAGTACACATATCTTCTTATCCCTATGCGCTCACTGAAGCGTGAAGTGATGCGCGCTGCTAATTACTTAGGAAAAAACATATTAATTTATAAATAATTTATAAAAAATCCAGAAGAATTATTGGAAAAAAAAAGTTGCTCTGAAGAAATATCTTAAGATTCTAACATTGCCATTTTTTCAGATGTCATGTTTTGCTGCTGAGATATTTTACTGGTACTGAAAAGTCAGCTTTTCAAGCAAAATTGGCTAAAATGGGCAGTTTTTTGTCTCTAACTTTGCAATAAAAAATGAAAATTGAAAATTCTAAAAAAGTTGCATTTGGGGGAAAAGATCTACAACATAGTTTTTAAATGTTGACTTTAGCACAAGTAGATGAGATTTTATTTTACTGGTACTGAATTGTTATATAACTACAATGCAAACCTCAGCGAGATAGTTGCAGCTAAAAGGTGCCTTTAACTATCCTGTTGGTTTGTTTAAAATCCTCCTAAAGATGGTCTGCCCTTCAAAGCTACAAAGCATGATAGAATCTTTCTACAACAACATAAAGGGGACAGTGCAGTTTGGCTGCAACCTCTCTGAACCATTTGACATATGAAGTGGCCTTAAGCAAGACTGCGTTCTGGCACCGGCACTCTTTGGTATCTTCGTTACTATGCTCTTTAAGCACACTCTCTGCACTTTAGCAAAGAGGATCTACCTGCAGACTAGATCTGATGGTAAACTTTTTAGCCTCGCCTGTCTCAGAGCCAAAACAAAAGTAGGTGAAGCTGTCATCAGAAACATGCTGTTTGCTATTGATGCTGCTGTCGCATCCCGCACACAACAAGGATTGCAGATGCTCAATAACAAATTCTCCTAGGCTTGCAAAGACTTTGGGTTGACCATCAGCTTGAAAAAGAGCAATGCTCTAGGACAAGACGCATCGGCACCACCTGCCATTGCATTAGACAACTACGAGCTAGATGTCGTCAAGGAGTTCACCTAACTTGGCCCCATTATCACCAAAAACTTTTCCCTTGACAGTGAGATCAGCAAGAGAATCCAAAATGCAGCAACAATTATGGCCATTTCACAAACCGCGTCTGAACAAGCACCAAGCTGACTGTGTCCACAAATATAGCAGTGTATAATGCTTGTGCCATCAGCACCTTGGTGTATGACAGTGAAACTTGGACTACACTTGCCATGCAAGAGAGGAAGCTGAATATTTTTCACCTACATAGCATTCACCATATCCTGAGTATTACATGGCAAGACCGAGTGACAAATGCAGAGGTTCTTTCTCAAGCTAGTCTTTCAAGCATGTTTACTCTGCTCAGGCAATGCAGACTGCGCTGGCTTGGTCATGTTTCACGCATGGACGAAGGATGCATCCTCAAGGACATTCTCTATATCAAACTAACCAGTGGTAGCTGCAGTCATGAGCAACCTTGTTTGTGCTACAAGGATGTCTGCAAAAGGGATATATGTAGGCTGTTGGCATAAACACAGCATCCATGGAAGATCTTGCATCCAATCGCACGAGTTTGGGTAGGAAATTAAAGCACCATCTTACATCAGGGGAAGAAAAACCTCTCAGTGCAGCTGCTGAAAAGATGCCAACACCAACAGACCAGAGTCTGCATATAAGTGTGACATTTGTAACAAAGACCGTCATTCACACATCTATACAGTCATTAGCTTAACCCAATCATAAGGTGTATTCAACGGTTGATTTGACTGACCAAGGTCTACCATGACTATATTAATATATAATTGTATCACTATGATACTGCTTTGACTTTCCGTTTGAGTTTTATACAATATTTTTATACTTTTTAGTGTTATACTGAACATGAATAGCTAATAGTAACACTTTAGATTATTATAAATGTTCCGTCACATTTAAAAACATTATTTTTGTTTTAACGTGATATTCCGTTGTTTTTTAATTAGGCTATTCAACAAACTTCAAAATCAGTGATTTTGCTTTCCGCTTGTGAAGGAGTTACCTGGGAGCACAGATCTGCATTATTAGCACTGTGATTATGACTATGATTATATATAAATATTACAGTCATGTTATTATGCAGATTTATAAACACTCAGTTCCGATTTACCACTTAAGTTTTCTTACTTTCTAGCGATGTACAGGTCACTAGGGAAATCAGGGGTGAAGGTTTCTAATATTAGTTTGGGGACTCTCACGTTTGGTCATCACTCAAGGCCGGGTAACTGTACTGAGGAACAGTCCCACGCCATATTGAACAGGTCAGTGTGACAGGCTGTCATACGTCTGCAAGTTTCTGGAACTTGAAGAGCAATTTATAGATCACCACTTAATGTTGTAATAGTAATGTTATGTGTAGATACGTAGAACTTGGAGGCAACTTTATAGACACTGCCGATAACTATAGTGAAGGTGAATCAGAGAAGATTCTAGGAAGCTGGTTAAAGTCTATTGGCTCCCAGAGAGACAGCCTGGTAATAGCCACAAAGGGGAGGTAAGTCTCTGTAGCCTGAGATCTAGTATGTACTGTGGATGTTACTCTCTTGCTTTAGAGTCATGTTTTTATTTTGGCCATCGTATGTTCATGAGATATAAAACGGTGCACCACAGTGTCACAGTAGCAATTGTCAAGAATCATATTATTGTTTTTCATTCTAATTCTTTCCAGACTCTATAGCTGCTGTTATTGTGGTAAATGATAGTAAATGTCATATGCATTATATTCTGGCAAGTCACGGTCTCCCACAATGCACTGGAATGTAGGCTTGGCGCAGGTAGAGAAGGATAGGTGAATGGGAGATGTTTGAGTCGTAAACACTTGGTACATGAAGTAGAGGAAAGTCTCTCTCGTTTGCAGACAGACTACATTGACATCTATCAGTGGCACTGTTGGGATAAGACCACTCCCCTCGAGGAGAGCCTCAGGACCATGGATGATCTGATTAGAGTGGGCAAAATACGCTACTTTGGAGTCAGCAATTTCTGTGGTTGGCAGCTGCAGAAGGTGTGTAGTAGCTGTAGTGTAGTATGTAGTTACTGTAGTATAGTGTGTATGAACTGTAGTATAGTGTCTAGGAATTGTAGTATTGTGTGTAGTGACTGCAGTAATGTACATTATATCTCATGGATGTAGTAGTGTGTGCTGTAGATCGTAGTAGTGCATGTTGTGGCTGTAGTAGTATATATTGTTACTGTGGAGGTGTATGTTGTATATTGTAGTAGTGTATGTTGTATAATCTTGTAGTAGTGTATGTTGTATAATCTTGTAGTAGTGTATGTTGTATAATCTTGTAGTAGTGTATGTTGTATAATCTTGTAGCAGTGTATGTTGTATAATCTTGTAGTAGTGTATGTTGTATAATCTTGTAGTAGTGTATGTTGTATAATCTTGTAGTAGTGTATGTTGTATATTCTAGTAGTGTATGTTGTATAATCTTGTAGCAGTGTATGTTGTATAATCTTGTAGCAGTGTATGTTGTATAATCTTGTAGCAGTGTATGTTGTATATTCTAGTAGTGTATATTGTATATTCTAGTAGTGTATATTGTAGCTGGTGAACTTAAGTAAAGTTATGGGTTTATCTCCATGCATCTCTCTCCAACAACAGTACAGTCTACTCAATAGAGAGTTGGAACTTGAGCTACAAGATGTCTGTATCAATGAAGGTGTCGCTGTACTCCCCTGGAGTCCATTGAAGGGTTTGTAGGCTATAATTGTCTAGCAGCACAATTTTATTTTACTTTAGATTTTCTTGGCTAAAGTGTGTTGTGTGGGTGAAATGTTCCAGTTACTAGTTCGAGATGGGAATTCATATTACTGCAAAGCTCACTTTATTACGTATTGTATATAATCATAGGCTGTGGTTTAAAGTTTCCAGTGTTAGAGTATCTCTACTTGTGTGAATACATTTGCTGTTTGTGTTTTCTATCTACATATATTAGGCATATACTTATCATAAGGAGATATTCCTCAAGTTAGTTTATAATGTACCAAGTTAACTTACAGAATCTAAAGATGGAGCACCAGCAACACATTTTATACACTATATTATACTAGTCAACACTTACCTGTCTATTTTATACACGATATTATACTAGTCAACACTTACCTGTCTATTTTATACACGATATTATACTAGTCAACACTTACCTGTCTATTTTATACACGATATTATACTAGTCAATACTTACCTGTCTATTTTATACACTATATTATACTAGTCAACACTTACCTGTATATTTTATACACTATATTATACTAGTCAACACTTACCTGTATATGTCTATTTTATACACTATATTATACTAGTCAGCACTTACCTGTCTATTTTATACACGATATTATACTAGTCAATACTTACCTGTCTATTTTATACACTATATTATACTAGTCAACACTTACCTGTCTATTTTATACACTATATTATACTAGTCAACACTTACCTGTCTATTTTATACACTATATTATACTAGTCAACATTTACTTGTCTATTGTATACACTATATTATACTAGTCAACATTTACCTGTCTATTTTATACACTATATTATACTAGTCAACACTTAGCCTAGGGCCACACGATGCGTATTTTCGCATGCGAAAATTGAAATCACAAGTAGCAAAGGTGTCCACTGTGCGCGTTGAGAAAACCTTCGCACTTGTCGCTCTGCATTTTCAACGCAAGTGCGAATCGTCTCTGTCGTCGTCACCTAATTGGCTGGTAGTTATTCAGCGAGCCCAATTTCTTTATTTAGTGCTATATTCCAGTAAATTGCGTTTTATTGAAAGCGAGTGCGATTTAAAAATGAAAGCTTTATTTATCACGCATCACTGACGCTACAGTGGACACCTTTGCTACTTGTGATTTTAATTTTCGCATGCGAAAATACGCACAGTGTGGCCCTAGGCTCACCTGTCTATTTTATACACTATATTATACTAGTCAACATTTACCTGTCTATTGTATACAGGTGGGTGGCTGACAGGTAAACACATGAACAGAGACACTCTCCCTCCCCCAGGTTCTAGAATACACTACGCTTCTGTCAACAATTTTAAAGGGTGGGAGAGTCACACCCCCCTCTCTCAGTACGCTAATATGGAACAGGTTAGCTGTATTCTCTACTCTTATATTGTATTTCGTACCTTCTATAAAGTCTCTGTTAACATAGTCACCATAGTAACTGCGTGTTGCTAAATATTCTATTGTGACTCACTTGTCTAGATTATTTCTTCTCTGTTTTATATTTATTTTGTTACATATTATCAAAAGTGTTGACACAAAGCATTCAGGAAAAGTAAGTATTTTCAATTACAATTTTCTATAACAGTTTAGTCTGTAAAAAAACTCACGCAAGTTTATAGTCGCTATCCCTGTGAGAAACCCCTGATGGGAAGGGTTTTTGTTAGATAAGGCTAAGGAGCAATTATGATTGGATGCTCTTCCTAACATCACCAATGGCCTTTGTTGGGGTTCAAACCCATGACTTCGTGTCCACAAAGCTTTAACCCCTAGACCACGGCTGCTTCATAACAGCTAAGTCTGTAGAGTCACTTCATTCACACACTAAGAAATACGTAACTTCATCTATTAAAATATATATTTTTGTACTGCAAAATAGTCAAATTATAACTAGTTTTCCGTTGATCTTTGACCTCAACACTACACATAGCACTTGCTGATGTGTGTCAAGTATACTGAACATGGCTGCTAAGTTTAGTATAGTACATGAATTATCTTCTCTACCTCTACAGCTGGGAATATAATGACTCAGAAGCTAATAGAGGTTATAATTTAACTTTACTAAAACTGTGTCCGCAGGTTTCTGTCATCATTATTATGTTACTGAACTTTGCAAGTATTATAGCGAGTCTATTCTATCTACATCTAGGTGTGGGAGTTACTGGATAAAATGAAAATTATAGCAGATAGCCATAGCAAGACTATGTCACAGGTAGTACTTATAATAGATGCTCCTTTTTCAGATTACACTCCTAATACAGATTATACGCTTTCTGCAGATTGTGCTTTTTATATGTTGTGATTATACTCTTTCTGAGCACTATACTCTTTCTACATTTTATGCTATTTCTACATATTATACTCTTTCCCCACATTGCAATCCTTCTGCAGATAAAAATTCTGTAGATCACATTTACTGAAGATGCAGTTTATACTAGCTGAATTCTCTATAAATTTATATTTCTCACCTTGTGTTCTGCCATATATTAGATCAGGGGTCGACCCCTTTAGTTACTCTTCAGCTAATTAATATTTCTTTGTTCATTGTTTACCTAATTTTAGTAGACAACAATATTTTATTTTATATTTTGTGATTTTCATCTTTTGATTACCTCTTCTTCTGTGTATTATTCTGCAGATTACACTTATATATGGCTATGTATTATTATGAAGGTTGCACTGAAATGGCTGCTGCAGAAGGACTGTGTTACTTCAGTTATTATGGGTTGTAAGACTATTGAGCAGCTGGAAGACAACATGGCTGCCAGTGACGGCTGGGAGTTGTCTTCTGCTGAAATGAATGAATTAGATGAGGCTTCCTCCTATCCTCTGCCATATCCTTTCAAGCTCCAAAACATCATCTCAGAACTCTGCTCTTTTCATAATACCACAGTTGTACACAAAAGTGGCATGTCCTTCTAGGCTTGCTAGTACAGTACCACAGTTGTACACAAAAGTGGCATGTCTTTCTAGGCTTGCTAGTACAGTACCACAGTTGTACACAAAAGTCGCATGTCCTTCTAGGCTTGCTAGTACACTACCACAGTTGTACACAAGCAATGTAGTGTCTATGTAGCTTTTTTAGTACAGTACCACATCTGTAGCTTATACTGGTGTCAAAAGCTGTCATAGCTTCTATTTTGTGTTGTTGATCAGTTGTTAACTTTATACCAGTACCTTGGTCAGTTTTGATTGTAAGGAATTGGTGTCTAGGGGTGCAAAAATTATTATATATTGGGTTCCTTTCATGGTGCTAAAATTCAATAGTAGGAGAACGGGCATGTTTTGTATATTTAATCCATCTTCTAATTCTAATAAAAAAATGAAATCCTAAATTTTGATATCAGAAGCATGCATTGAATTATTGTAGAAATAAGTTAAAGGTTAATATTGTAGAGATTTTAGAATGCTATATCGAAAGGATAACTCCTCACACCTGACTCAAGGCATGATGCATTTTGCATCATGCAATTCTCTTAGTGCGATGGTACCACCGTAATAGCCAATGGGGGACTGGTAATAATTAGTAGGAGGCGGAGCTGCCTACGTATAGTGGAGGCTTGTCTAATTGACTAGCCGGCAGAGAGGACTCTATAATGCTAATGTGAAGTCTTGTGTACTGTATCTCTCTATTATGTAACGTTTTATATTTGTTGTACATTTTATTTGTGTCTAATTTACATTGAATAAACTCTTAGTATTTAGAAATCTGGTGAAGTGGCTTTGCATAAATAAACCCATTGATTGCAAGTGAAGCATAAATTCACAACAATATTATGCCTATTATCTCTTGGCATACTCTTTTTATGCTTTCGATAATGTGAGAATATATAGATTTTTTAACAACACCTCAACTAATTAAGCTTTATTTTCACCATAGCAACATTAAGCTCGTTTTTGGTAAAAGATAACAATTATGATAGATTGTGATGCATATATTTGCATGTACCATTAGTTTTATATTAAACAAAAAAGCTGTTAACTGTTTATGGTGACTCCACCAATGCTGGGAATGATATTTCATTACCAAATGTGTCATACTAAATTTATTAAAGCAACGAAACTGTTTGTTGAAAAGTGAAAACTCAACATAACTTTGATTGATAAATACATATTATTATGTTGATGTAAGCTAACTTATTGGTGCTTAAGTCTACAATTATTACATGACTACAATTTCCTCTACTATATAAAATGATCTCCATGGTTGAGTAAGTTTACTGATGTCATTGTCTATGATCCAATATTGCATGTATTTTGTGTTCAATCCCTTAAATGCCCATGCAATCTATAAAGTCAGCAATAACAATTGGATAAGATTGGCTAATTAGTATTTATAGCCTATAATAGTATGATTTGAAGCTCACTTATTTTGCACAAACCATTTCCCCATGGCTTTACTAACTTAAGAAGATGCAATTTCCTTTCAATTGAATGTGAAGATGCCAATATATATTATACGCACAAACCCAATATATGTAAGTATGTATAGTATAGTTTTTCAGATTGTGAAAGTCGAATATGTGTAATATGTGATGTAAGGCTATATACATATTTTGTTTAAAAAAATCTGGTACGGCTAAATAGTTCACTGCACAAAACTATTGTAATATATATATATATATAATTATATATATATATATTATTATTATTATTATTATTATATATATATATATTTATTTACCATTATATATATTTATTATTATATATATATTACAATAGTTTTGTGCAGTAAACTATTTAGTCCTGCGAGATTTTATAAAATATTATGAATATAAATATACTAGAAACATTGTTGTTTTATTACTTTATTAGTAATATAAGTTAATTACTTTTCCTAATAATGTAATAAAACAACAATATTTTTCATATATTTATTCATAATTAAATTGTTAGCTCGTAAAGATATATTTAAATATATATATATTATATATATATATATATATATATATATATATATATATATATATATATATATATATATAGGCCTATATATATATATATATATATATATATATATATATATATATATATATATATATATATATAAATAAAAGTAAAGAACGATAAAATTTGATTTAAAACACTTTATTACTACTAGTTTCATGTGCATAGAATGTACACAATCATCAGATAAAATGTTAAGATGTAATGTAACAAGAATAAAAACATACCATATATATGTATGAGAAATGTGTGTAAAAGCTATAAAGCCAATGGATTAAAATACATAAATAGATGGAATAAAAGTGATTAAGAGATTAAAATGTCAAGTCACATTCTCTAGGAGGAGCTTTCTAGCGTGCCTGCATGTTGTTATGATCTCATTACGGCTGTTGAGTGAGGATAGTTGTGGCTTGCAAATTATAAAGTATTTTTCTAGCAGGCATAGCTTGCAGAGTGGTGACTGCTTGTTGCATGGTTGTGCTCTGGCTAGAATTTTCCACTTTATCTCATAAGCTATATTATTGTTCTTTAATTTCCAAATATATTTGCTCAGCTCGGTGGAGTTTTGTTTACTGGTGTTCTTGAAGCTGGCTGTGTGGTTATTGTATCGATACTTGAACTGGTTCTGGGTTAGTCCCACGTATGTCTCTACTGCTGTGTTGTTGTTGTTTGTGACTGTTGCCTGGTAAACGACAGCCTCAGTGCAGCACTGGCCACTCAGTGGGCAATTGTTTTTAGATTTGCAGTTACATGGCTTTGTGTGGTGTTCATGTTCTTCTGATTTCAATACTTTCTTATTGTGACCATTTATGATTGCTGCTATGTTAGGCATGCAGCTATATGACACTTTTAGCAGTAGAGACATACGTGGGACTAACCCAGAACCAGTTCAAGTATCGATACAATAACCACACAGCCAGCTTCAAGAACACCAGTAAACAAAACTCCACCGAGCTGAGCAAATATATTTGGAAATTAAAGAACAATAATATAGCTTATGAGATAAAGTGGAAAATTCTAGCCAGAGCACAACCATGCAACAAGCAGTCACCACTCTGCAAGCTATGCCTGCTAGAAAAATACTTTATAATTTGCAAGCCACATCTATCCTCACTCAACAGCCGTAATGAGATCATAACAACATGCAGGCACGCTAGAAAGCTCCTCCTAGAGAATGTGACTTGACATTTTAATCTCTTAATCACTTTTATTCCATCTATTTATGTATTTTAATCCATTGGCTTTATAGCTTTTACACACATTTCTCATACATATATATGGTATGTTTTTATTCTTGTTACATTACATCTTAACATTTTATCTGATGATTGTGTACATTCTATGCACATGAAACTAGTAGTAATAAAGTGTTTTAAATCAAATTTTATCGTTCTTTACTTTTATTTATTTACTCTGCTCTGCACTGCATTGAGCTCTCTTTAGTGGTAAACTATACACCATTTTATATATATATATATATATATATATATATATATATATATATATATATATATATATATATATATATATATATATATATATATATATATATATATATAATGTATGCTGATTGTCAATCTAGTTGGAGTTCCAGCAAAGTAAAGTGCTCGATATCACGGGTGACAGAGCTAATATAATGTAGTGTGTTCAGATTGTTAATGATACATATATATTTTTTTATTTAAAAAATCTCACACGACTATATAGTTTTGTACAGTAAACTGCACTCGTCAGGTGTTAGACTAAAAATAAATAAAATCTATGAAGCATACCGATTATTCAAATTTTTACATAAAGAAAACTATCATGCTAAACACAACGTAAAACGAAATGCAAACATAGTAGTGGATTTGGTGTTATCTATTAATTAATTAAATTGCTCTTTTTCTAAAGGATTAGACTATAAAAGCTAGATGTTTGATGGAAAGGGTAATTTATAATAGGTAGTACTATGGTTGAGAATTGTTAGTATTGTTATGTGATGTTGCCCAGGTAGTGCTTACGTGCATGTCTGCATGTGGATAGAATCTCATTTCTGTTATTAAGGGAAGATTTGCTGGGCTGGTATATTATGAAATATTTTTCCCATAGGCAGAGGTTGCACCTTTTAGTGACTTTGTTGTATGAGTTGGTCTTTTTCATAATTTTCCATGTTATGTCAAAATGGGTGTTCTTGTCTTTTAGTTTCCAGATATATTTGCTCAATTCAGTATAGTTCTTTTTTGTTTTGTTGTTAAAAGTTGATTTGTGGTTATACAATCTGGTTTTGAATTCTGTTTCTGATGTTCCCACGTAAGTCTGGGGTTGGCTGCCATCTTTGATTGTAACTGTAGCTTGGTATATGATGCACTTTGTGAGGCATTTTCCATCTAGTGGGCACACTGTGCTGTTTCTGCAGTTACATTCTCGAGGAGGTTGGTTTGCTGGGTTGAGTAATCTTTTATTGTGGCTGCTGATTATGTTGTTTAAATTTCTGCAGCAGCTGTAACTGAGTTTTATGTTGTTTTTGTTGAAAATTTTGTAGAGTTTGTGATCTTTGGGTATTTCTTCCTCCAGGATTTTAAAAAATTGTTTTCCCAGGTTGCTTGTTACACTTTTGGAGAATGGGGGGTTATACCATATGATGTTTCGTCGTCTTTCTCTTTTTGGTCTGCTAGTGGAGTGTTGGCTGGAATGTTAGGTTATGTGTGTATCCACTTTTACTTAGAGCTTCTTGGTGTATTTTTGTTGTTTGACTGAAGACTTCTTCGTTAGATGAGAGATTGGAGAGCCTGTTGTTTATGGCTTGTGGAATGTTTATATATATATATATATATATTATTGAAGAAAATAGCAATTTAATTAGATGTTTTATTGCGCTACTAGTAGTTTCATGCCTCATCGGCACTCCTCAGGCACAATATTGGTTAATTTAAATTTTTACAGTAAGAAAATCAACATGCTAAACATAACGTAAAACGTAATGCCAACATAGCAGTGGCTTTGTTGTTATATAGGTTTGTAAGTGTAATTAAATATATAAAAAAAGAAACACATAATGTAAAAACACAATTTATAGCAGATGCATGAAGTTGTTGTTGGGTGATTATACTTTATAGGTATCTGGATATAATTATTTATTATAGTACATAAAATATAAATAGGCTACAGAGTTTCTAGGTTTTGTGGTTGCACAGTAAGAATTTTTTTGAGTGTCGGTAGGTTGATAGGAGTGTGTTTCGCTTGTTTAAAGTACACATGTTAGGTTTGCATAATATAAAGAAACATTCCCATAGGCATAAATTACACCTTTTGGTAACTGTGTTGTATGGTTTCGCACTCCTTAATATTTTCCAACTTAAATTGTGTTTAATGTTTTTGTTAGTTAGTTGCCAAATTTATTTGCTAAGTTCTGTTTGATTTGCCTTTTCCTTGTTTTTAAATGATGATTTGTGGTTTGCGTATCTTAGTTTGAACGGTCCTTCACTTAGTCCAATGTATGTTGCAGGTTTGTTTTTGGTGGTTTCTACAGTTGCTCGGTATAGTACTCTGCTCTCCTGACAGTTTCCTTTTAGTGGACAACTTTCTTTTTCTCTGCAGTTGCAATTTTTTCTGGGAGTTTTGTTTTATTGCTTCTGTTTCTCTAAAATTCTATTATTGTTTGCATTTATGGTCTGTTTTATGTTTGGCATGCAGCTGTAGCTAACTTTTATATTGTTTTTGTTGATTATTCTATAAAGTGGGTGTTGTTTCGGAAATTCCTCAATCATAATTTTAAAGAAGTTTTTTGCAATTTTTGTGGTTACATGTTGGCTGTATGGTGGATTGTACCAAACAACTTTTCTTTTCCCGTTTCGGGATTTCTGTTGTGTGTTGTCTGTTTGTGTTCTTGGTAGGAATTGTAGTTGGTGTTTATAGCCACTTTGGTTTAGGAGGCTTTGGTGGTTGTAGGTGGATTGAGTGAAAATTTTCTCATTATATAATATTGACAACAGTCGTTTATTAACAGACGATGGTAGGTTGGAGATTATGCTTGGTGGGTGGTTGGGTTTGCTATAAACATATTTAGTAGAACTGTTTGGCTTAGTGTATAGTGTGTAGGTTTTGTTGTTTAGGTTGAGCGTGGTGTCTAAGAAGTTGATAATTTTTTTTATTTGCTTCGATTGTTATTTTTTTCCATTTTCAGAAAATATTTTGCAGACATCCTTTTTTATGTTCTCTATTTCTTTTGATGCTTTCTCGGCGACTCATAAGCCATCATCACTGTACAGGCCGAAGTTTTTGCCATGTTTTTGTGTTATTAGATTTAAGATGTACGCCCCAACTAGTTCGCATTTTTCAGCGCAGTCGTACCCGTCGTACACGTATATATATATTATGTGTGTGTGTGTGTGTGTGTGTGTGTGTGTGTGTGTGTGTGTGTGTGTGTGTGTGTGTGTGTGTGTGTGTGTGTGTGTGTGTGTGTGTGTGTGTGTGTGTGTGTGTGTGTGTGTGTGTGTGTGTGTGTGTGTGTGTGTGTGTGTGTGTGTGTGTGTGTGTGTGTGTGTGTGTGTGTGTGTGTGTGTGTGTGTGTGTGTGTGTGTGTGTGTGTGTGTGTGTGTGTGTGTGTGTGTGTGTGTGTGTGTGTGTGTGTGTGTGTGTGTGTGTGTGTGTGTGTGTGTGTGTGTGTGTGTGTGTGTGTGTGTGTGTGTGTGTGTGTGTGTGTGTGTGTGTGTGTGCATGTATGTATATATAAATATATACAACAATTGATTATTAAATGCATGACAATAAAATGATTGTTGAAGAATAACGTAAATAACTTAAACTCAATGTTGATTCTAAAAGCCATTGTTGCCCAATTCATTTGCAGCAAATTTGTATACACAGCTAGTAGATGCATGTTTCCTTAATTATGTACAACATTGCTATATGATTATGTAAATGTAATATTAATATGGGTTTCTTTATTATTTACTCATCTGTTCTGTATTTTGAACAGCACACTAAACCTTGAAAAACTGGGTGAGCAACATATTCATTACTACAATTTTTTTTATATAATCATAACGATAATTAATATTTGAAGTTACTCAAGTTCTATATATGTTGAATATTTATAATGCTACCTAATGTAGATGCTGTGTATAATCTCTATTCATATAAATTATATTTACTAGTGCAAATGACGTATAAGTAGCCCACTTACGTATCACATTAAGTTATACAGCTAATTTGATTAATGTGATTAAATTATGTAGTTTGAATATATGCTAGTATATTATAATACTTGCTGTAGTTTACAACTATTGGAGAGTTTATTACTGTACTTGTGTGTTAAAAGTTTGTCTAGCAGCAGTATTTGTCATTCTTCTAGCTTCAATATTTACTCACTAAGATCAGTTGATTTAAAATTTATATATATGACATATTTCAAAGATAGTCTGAGGTAACTCTTTAATTTGTGCCTGTTGAGAGAGTCTAACATGCAATTTATCCAAATTATATTTAATATAACTATTCTGTGAAAGACATTGATAGTTCTAAAATTTTAAGTTTGTAGAAAATGCCATGCATTTGGGAAAATATAAGCTTTCACTTTAACTTGAGTTGATACTCTTTTGCTATAATTTCAGATAGATGTTTTTTGTGATGCATGAGAAACCAAAGGCAGTTGTGCAAAAGTTTATAAGATATTTGTAAGTATTTTCTGCTATAAATATACGAATGTCATCGCCTACACGAATAATAAAGGCAGCTGCTATTCTGATACAATATTATAGGAATCAGTCATTTCATGAGCTGCTCCTGTATTAAATAACTATAAAGTACTATACTTCAAAACTTTGATATGTTGGCGCTAAAAACAACACAATATTTCTTAACTTCAATGGTCACCTTTGGTCACCTTTCACCGCCGTGGTCCTAATTTATATAAAAGCAAATTTCTATAAGCTGTTGGCTGTTGAAGTTTCACGTTTAAAAATTTTAGACACTGTTTATTTATTGATATTTTAGTTATGAACCTCTACATAGTCCAAACACATTGGAACATGAGCCAATCAAATCAACTAAACTACTTCTTGCTGACACATCCTTCAGGAATGAGTCTGTCAAAGAGACAAGTTCAGCCATAGCCTTCATTGCTTCATTCCACTCATCTTTTTGGAAACACTTTTGTAAATTGCTGGTGCATCAAATTCCTCTTCTTTTTCAATTGCTGGCAATGTATGGATGTGTACTTTGTAATTTCCCACTGCATGAATTTTGTTTATCTTTTTCTGCAACTTCAGCACTAAATCTGTTAATGCATGTCAAAGGTGGCCACATTAAGGGCAGCTTCTTCGTGCTGTCAATATATGGATGCTGGCTCTTTTTCTTCGATGACTGAACTCAGGTTAGGCTTAAACAATTTTTTGTTGCATCTGTAACACTATTGTTGATTATTTCATTGACAAGAGCTTTTCTCTGTAATAATTCCTCATCATTGACTTGAGCATGGAAAGGTGTTTGTGCATTCATAGTGACTTTCAGCTCAATCTCATCATCATTCTGTGCTGCCTTCAACTCAGGAATTGCTGCTGTCGTTGAATCTGATTTGTTGTCGCCGATATTATGAGAAGCCTTTCCTTGTTTATTCATCGTAGGTGTTTCTTTGTTAGCCATAGAAGGAAATTGGAAGTCTTTAACCTCTACCTCCTTGTCTACTGGCATAGCAATTGTGGCTAAGGAAACACTAGGGTTTATGGAGTTGTCATTTCTGTTTACTGGCTTAGGTTCTGTGACTGAAACACTCATGGAGCTTGACTCCATAAATACAAGGTTATCCAGACAGCTCTCTGCCTAAAAAAAGTCATCTAAATTAGCGAGTTTTGTTACCCTTCGCTCTTTTCTTTTGCCTTCTGCTTTGAGAGTTGTCTTGCTGGTTGTTGACGCCAGAATTGGTGGCATTTGAGAAATATGGTTGCAGGTTGTTTCTGATTATAGACACTTGTCACTCTGAAAATTGGTATTGTCTGATGTTTTCGTATCATTCTGGCTTCGGTTTCTTGGGTTGACATGTTTAGTGACTAATGGTAAACATATTCGGTACTTTGCTTTTATTTTCAAAATTTGTATTCAATTTTTTTATTTAAAGCAAAACAACTATCATTAAAATGCTTGTTTTGAATCCACACATTAAGATTATTCAAATGTATGCATGTTTCTCTATGATTTTTCAATGAAAATGCTTACCTACTTTGAATGCCAGTGATTTGAAGATTCAATGTCTGTGTGTTTCCACCTTGAATAGATGGGACACTGGTTTACCATCCCGAGAAAATATTACATTGGTTTGTGTGCTCCCATTTGCAGCAGATTGATTGTGGCAACTTCAAGTTGACTGCTTATTTTATGGCTTCCATTTCTATTTGTTTGACTTGAAGCAACACAAATCATTTTGCTATTTGTTTGAACGGATAGTCCACAAGTTTCTTTTACCGCTGTTTGTGTGGAAGCTGCTGCAGTCCTTTTGAATGGCTTTTCTGTGTGAGATTGACATCAGCTAAATACTCAAGATGACAAATGGAAAATACATCTTCTTCTTAAACTCCGAATCCTCAATTGTTCCACATATAAGCAGTTTCCATCTTTAGTGTTCGTGAGATAAATATTAGAATTATTGTTCCATTTAAAAACTGGCAAGTAATGCTGTTGAAGCAATTTTCTTAGTTTATATTATAGGAATCAGTCATTTCATGAGCTGCTCCTGTATTAAATAACTATAAAGTACTATACTCCAAAACTTTGATATGTTGGCGCTAAAGACAACACAATGTTTTTTAAATTTATTAATTTATATAAAAGCAAATTCTATAAGCTGTTGGCTGTTGAAGTTTCACATTTAAAAAGTTTAGGCATTGTTCATTTATTGATATTTTAGTTATGAACCTCCACATAGTCCAAACACATTGGAACATAAGCTAATCGAATCAACTGAACTACCTCTTGCTGACACATCCTTCAGGAATGAGTCTGTCAAAGAGACAAGTTCAGCCATAGCTTTCATTGCTTCATTCCGCTCATATTTTTGGAAACACTTTTGTAAATTGCTGGTGCATCAAATTCCTCTTCTTTTTCAATTGCTGGCAATGTATAGATGTGTAATTTGTAACTTTCCACTGAATCTTGTTTATTTTTTTCTGCAACTTCAACAATAAATATGTTAATGCATGTCAAAGGTGGCCACACCAGGGGCAGCTTCTTTGTGCTGTCAATATTAGATGCTGGCTCTTTTTCTTCGATGACTGAACTCAGGTTAGGCTTAAACAATTTTTTGTTGCATCTGTAACACTATTGTTGATTATTTCATTGACAAGAGCTTTTCTCTGTAATAATTCCTCATCATTGACTTGAGCATGGAAAGGTGTTTGTGCATTCATAGTGACTTTCAGCTCAATCTCATCATCATTCTGTGCTGCCTTCAACTCAGGAATTGCTGCTGTCGTTGAATCTGATTTGTTGTCGCCGATATTATGAGAAGCCTTTCCTTGTTTATTCATCGTAGGTGTTTCTTTGTTAGCCATAGAAGGAAATTGGAAGTCTTTAACCTCTACCTCCTTGTCTACTGGCATAGCAATTGTGGCTAAGGAAACACTAGGGTTTATGGAGTTGTCATTTCTGTTTACTGGCTTAGGTTCTGTGACTGAAACACTCATGGAGCTTGACTCCATAAATACAAGGTTATCCAGACAGCTCTCTGCCTAAAAAAAGTCATCTAAATTAGCGAGTTTTGTTACCCTTCGCTCTTTTCTTTTGCCTTCTGCTTTGAGAGTTGTCTTGCTGGTTGTTGACGCCAGAATTGGTGGCATTTGAGAAATATGGTTGCAGGTTGTTTCTGATTATAGACACTTGTCACTCTGAAAATTGGTATTGTCTGATGTTTTCGTATCATTCTGGCTTCGGTTTGTTGGGTTGACATGTTTAGTGACTAATGGTAAACATATTCGGTACTTTGCTTTTATTTTCAAAATTTGTATTCAATTTTTTTATTTAAAGCAAAACAACTATCATTAAAATGCTTGTTTTGAATCCACACATTAAGATTATTCAAATGTATGCATGTTTCTCTATGATTTTTCAATGAAAATGCTTACCTACTTTGAATGCCAGTGATTTGAAGATTCAATGTCTGTGTGTTTCCACCTTGAATAGATGGGACACTGGTTTACCATCCCGAGAAAATATTACATTGGTTTGTGTGCTCCCATTTGCAGCAGATTGATTGTGGCAACTTCAAGTTGACTGCTTATTTTATGGCTTCCATTTCTATTTGTTTGACTTGAAGCAACACAAATCACTTTGCTATTTGTTTGAACGAATAGTCCACAAGTTTCTTTTACCTCTGTTTGTGTGAAAGCTGCTGCAGTTCTTTTGAATGGATTTTTTGTGTGAAATTGACATCAGCTAAATACTCAAGATGACAAATAGAAAGTGCATCTTCTTCTTAAACTCCGAATCCTCAATTGTTTCACATATAGGCAGTTTCTATTTTTAGTGTTCGTGAGATAAATATTAGAATTATTGATCCATTTAATAACTGGCAAGTAATGCTGTTAAAGCAATTTTCTTAGTTTATATTATAGGAATCAGTCATTTCATGAGCTGCTCCTGTATTAACTAACTATAAAATACTATGCTCCAAAACTTTGATATGTTGGCGCTAAAGACAACACAATATTTTTTAAATTTAATAATTTATATAAAAGCAAACTTCTATAAGCTGTTGGCTGTTGAAGTTTCATATTTAAAAGTTTTAGACATTATTCATTTATTGATATTTTAGTTATGAACCTCTGCATAATCCACACACATTGGAACATAAGCCAATCGAATCAACTGAACTACTTCTTGCTGACACATCTTCCCGGAATGAGTCTGTCAAAGAGACAAGTTCAGCCATAGCCTTCATTGCTTCATTCCACTCATCTTTTTGGAAACACTTTTGTAAATTGCTGGTGCATCAAATTCCTTTTCTTTTTCAATTGCTGGCAATGTATGAATGTGTACTTTGTAATTTTCCACTGCATGAATTTTGTTTATCTTTTTCTGCAGCTTCAACACTAAATATGTTAATGCATGTCAAAGGTAGCCACATCAGGGGTAAGTTCTTTTGTGCTGTCAATATTACATGCTGGCTCTTTTTCTTCGATGACTGAACTCATGCTAGGTTTAAACAATTTTTTGTTGCATCTGTAACACCATTGTTGATTATTTCATTGACAAGAGCTTTTCTCTGTGATAATTCCTCATCATTGACTTGAGCGTGGAAAGGTGTTTGTGCATTCATAGTGACTTTCAGCTGAATCTCATCATCATTCTGTGCTGCCTTCAACTCAGGAATTGCTGCTGTCGTTGAATCTGATTTGTTGTTGTCGATATTATGAGAAGCCTTTTCTTGTTTATTCATCATAGGTGTTTCTTTGTTAGCCATAGAAGGAAATTGGGAGTCTTTAACCTCTACCTCCTTGTCTACTGGCATAGCATTTGTGGCTAAGGAGACACTAGGGTTTATGGAGTTGTCATTTCTGTTTACTGGCTTAGGTTCTGTGACTGAAACACTCGTGGAGCTTGACTCTGTAGATACAAGTTTATCCAGACAGCTCTCTGCCTTAAAAAGTCATCTAGATGAGCGAGTTTTGTTACCCTTTTTTCTCTTTTTTTGCCTTCTGCTTTGAGAGTTGTCTTGCTGGTTGTTGAAGCCAGAATTGGTGGCACTTGAGAAATCGGGTTGCAGGTTGCTTCTGATAGACACTTGTTACTCTGAAAATTGGTATCGTCTGGTGTTTTCGTATCATTCTGGCTTTGGTTTGTTGGGTTTACTGGTTTAGTGGCTAAAGTTAAACATACTACTTTACTTTTATTCTCAAAATTTCTATTCAATATTTTTATTCAAAGCAAAACAACTATGATAAAAATGCTTGTTTTGAATCCGAACATTAGGATTATTAAAAGGTATGTTTCTCTATGCTTGTTCATTGAAAATGCTTACTTTGAATGCCAGTGGTTTAAAGATTCAATGTTTGTATGTTTCCATTTTGAGTAGATGGGACACTGGTTTGAGTTTTACCATCCCGAGTAGATGTTGCATTGGTTTGTGTTTCTCCATTTTGAATATTTTAATTTTAATTAGATACTGTGATCCTAATTGCGGTTATATATAAGACAAATTAACATTTTATAAGCTGCTGAGCCACAGATGTTGAAAATTTGGAAAATGTTTGCTTATGTACATATGATGCAAGTTTTATAAGCTAATCTTAGATTACATTATTTTGTTGCTGGTTGTTAAAATAAAACTGTAGGCATGTCATTTGACACAAATGTTCACTGTTCCCAATGGTAACTAGTACTAGCTTGGTTTAATTTTTTAAAAGAACAAAATTTTATGTGAAGCTTTACATTGTGCGTATGAATATGTTATTTATCTATATATGAAATGGTAATAAACAAAAATTAAAAACATATGTTAGATTGTGTTATTATACATATTTAATGAATAAACTATTCAAGAACATCTTAAACAAATATATGTCTTTTGTGAATAATTGTTAAGCCAATGTGAATTATACAAATATGATGTTACTAGCTGCGGCTAACATAATGGAATAAAATTAACATAACCTTCGCACTCTGAGTATCTGTGAGGATTTTAACTACATCTCACACATTATAATCGTTTCATTTCTGTTTATACTCTTCTGCATTCGGCCTTTTTGCCTCTCTGTTTCCTGATCTTCTCTCCGAGGTCTCCCTTTTTAAATCACCAAACAAGTATTTACATGCATTTGTTATATAACATGCAATCCTACCAATAATACAGAGTTAAAATTTGAGATTATACAATAAAAGTAGCAATATAATGTCGAGTAGAAAAAGCAATGGCATCAAAACAAAATGTTGAACCAACCAAGATATTGGCGGTAACGGGGGGGGGGGGGGGTGGGGGGCACAATGATCATAGGGGTACAAAAAATCAGCCAAATTGTGAGAAAAAAGAAGGTATTGACATATTTATTCAGTCATTGTAGTTTCAACACTTGTGGAGCATACATGTTGAAGAGGCGAGTCGAAAACTGTTTTTATCTATTTTTTGTAATTCTTTTAAGGTGTTGTTAAAGCTTTATAACTTTTTACACTCAAATGTAACAAGCCTATAAATTTTACTGATATTGTCACTATTGCTTGTCTCTATATTGCTTATCTAGTATAACAGGAAAATCTAAAATAAATTTTCCTTGAGCCATATGTATTTTCAACTTGGCCACATAGAGCACAATAGGCCACGCTGACCGGAGCACAATGGGCCACCTGATCATTGCACCCTGATCACCGTTATTAGTTTGTTTGCCCAAAAAGTTAGTTGAAATGTTAATAAAATTGATAGATATAGCCATCTTTGACTTTTTTGTAAAATATCAAAGACATCATGCTAAGACTACCAAACTACAAGGTGAAGCTTCCATAATATATGCATCTAGTGAGGTTATGGCTTTGCCATTCTATTCATCGTATAAAACACTCTGCTGTTGCTATTAGTGGATAGTCAGATATTCATTATACATTATATCATTGAGGGAATATACATGTATATGACAAAAATGAATTGCGATTTGCTCATTTCTTCCCCCCTCTCCCTTCCGTACTTCAGCCACAAACCTAGCCATGCACCTTAGCTACAGTTTATAGAAAAAAGTCCACTCGGAATAGTTTGTTCGTGTTATTAAAATTGTTTTCTGATGAAAGTTCCTGTGAAGTAGAAATAGAAAAAATATTCCTAGTTCTAAACAGTAATGAAAATGGTACCCTAGAAATGAGTGATGTGCATTTGATTTTGCCCTCCCCCTGCTATCTGTGGTGCCACAAACTGTACAGCTAAAACATGATTTTTGCTATAGATCTAAAAGAATATTCTTATTTATTTGTAATATTAAATAAATAAAGATCAGATGCAACCAAATCAGCAAATTTTCAATTTGTTTATTGTGTCCCACCCAGGGGCCCATTGTATCCCGGTACCGAGGCACAATGATGGGCCATTTTTTTGTCATCAAAAATTTCTTATTCTACAAATTGTGAAAGAGATAGAAACAACCAACTGATACCTATAATAGACAACTGATGTAACATTTAGACTAGAGATTATTGAACTAAAAACTTGAAAGACAGACGAATGAGAGCTAAAAATTAAAATTTTGGCCCGGTGAACAAATGAGTGTTATTTTATGAAAGCTGTGCTATCGTTTTGTTCCACGCCAAAGTCATAGTTTAGCCACACCGTATTCCATATGTTTTGCTTTGAGTGTAAGCTAGAGTTATACTCTCTCTCCAGTAGATATCCTCAGTCTAACTCTACAGTTATGCCTATTTTGCTTTTAATACTGCTTCAAGCTTTAGCCTAGATTGTGAGCAATATTTGTAGTGCAGAAAAACATGATCTATGCTAATGTTCACAAGATCTTCCGATAAATTTTGCAAATTTTGTATAAATAAGAAGTTTGCTAGCATAACTGATATAATAATTGGACAACATTTCTTATTTCTTTGACTGCAAAAATGCTTGCAAGATATTGAAACATTGGTCTGAACATTAATAATTCTTTGTGCCATTTGACTCAAAATATGTTAACTTTCTGCTGCATAGAAAAGTGCTTTTGTCTGTAAGTATAATATGTACATTGCAATTATGTTTGTCACGTACTAAAGTCTGAATTATACTCTGTTTAATAAATTTTTTTGTCAATTTTAAGCTCTAATGTAAAATGTTTGCAGCTTTTGAAGGCGATCAGCCACAATGCAGAACTAATCAAGGTTATGTGCTGCATGCTATATTGTCCAGTACAGTCATCAGCTATAAGTTATATTTTCATATGTTCCTTATATAACAGTAAAGAAAACTTATTTTAAATAAATTGATGGCAGATTATATTGCTATGACATTTTTCTCCATATATGGTACAATAAACTGAGGTATTAGCAATATATTATTCATGTGGTGGCTTGCATGTTTCTAATAGGTATATTTACTCTTTCTGCTATTCACAAACAAGTAGGACTCTGTTTGATGATGTTTTTGACAACAAAATATTTTGTAGGCAGTTAAAATCTAAAAGGGGAGCTGCTGTATACATGCTTTCTGATGATACAATAATATGATAATAGAAAAGAAAAACACACATTCTGTTAATACACATACCAGAATACTCATAAAAAACAACAGGTATATAGCATATAAAGAGAGAAGTACTGCACAGATACATCAGTAAGTTGTAAGATGATAAAACTGTCAATTACATGATAACAATGTCGTACACCGAGTATCCCCAGGAATTGGATGTGACTCAAAGGTATTTCCTCCTCCAAGGGGGAATTATTGTTGTTCAGCATGGGAACGATGTCTGGCTTGTCAGGTACGGAATCTCTGTTTCATCCGACCCACTGAGTCTTTTAACTGGTACAGGCCGGTGGTTGTATTTAACAGACTGGGGGCCCACAGAGTAAAGTCTGCTTGTAACCGCAAGAGCTGTTCTTCCACAGTGGCCAGACAAGTCAGTCTCTTAGGCTGCAGAACGAGAGCCACTGAGGGTGACACTGCCTCTTCCTCCATGACGTCGGGAGTTGGCTCGTCTGTGAACAATTGGCTGAAAACACAAACCGCGACTGAGAATAACTAAGATCTCCTAGTCAGTCAATGTTTCCACCACTCACTTTCACAGACGTTATCTCTAGCCCAGTCAACTAAGTTGAGTTAGAGCTGACTGATGCAATTTAGTTTTTATACCAGAATAATATAGTGAACTCACCCCTCGTTCCGGCGTAATTAGACATACTGAATCTTAGAATGGTTACTATGAGCGACTACTAGCACATCTGCTTTTAACTGCATCAGCATAAGAAAAGGCCAGGCAACGTGGTTGTGGCACGTGGTTGGGCACTTCACAACTGGCGGATTAATTTTGTTTGTGGCTTCGCCTGTGTAAAAGTCAGTTTTTATGTGGAGCCCGCAACTCCCACAACTAACTGATGGTCTTTTTGTATGACGTCCTGCTGGACTTACATACTTGCCGCTTTGAACGCAGTCACATATAAAGTCTTGTAAGTACGCTGGGGGTCCTCTGGTATACTGTCCTTGTTCCAAAGGGGTGGTGCACTCACCGGTAGACTATCAAGTTCCACTGGTGGAACCTCCGGCTCATTAGTGACTGGTTCTTTTCTGATTTCTCCGAATGGAGCCCCTCCCTCCGTCGTGGTTTCCACTTCCGAGCTCAACTCGGGCTTCAGTAGTTACGGTATCGGACTTGGCGCCGGAGGCGGCGGACCCATTTCTGCTGGCGGAAGCAGTTGTTCGTCTCTTGCCAGGTCGTCCTCCCGCGGCTGACCACCTCATACTCGGGTCCAAGCCGCAGTCTCCCGCGCATTGCTGTCTGCCTCCAAGACTCTAACACTGAGGGAAGGAGCTTCTCCCACTGCGCCGGGGCTGTTCCAATACGGCTTCAAGCATGCCTCATTCTGGATGAACACCTGTCCTGAGCGCTCAATTTTGTAGGTATGGTTGGGCATTGCCTCAACCACTACGTAGGGTCCTACGAACTTGGGCTGTAATTTAGTTGCCTGTCCGCGGCGCCTACGGTGATTAACCATTCACACCCAGTCTACCACCTGGTAGAGGGGTGGCTCCTTCAAGTCTTCACGCCACACCTGCCACGGCTTTTCCCGCAGCATTTCATGCGGAGCCTTCATCTGCTCCACCAGTTTGTTGGCATACTCGTGGATCGAGTTATCTTGCTCAGGAACATGGTAGGTCAGGTGGTCGAGCACACGAGTCTCGCGACCAGGCATCAGGAGGTTGAGGGTCTTACCAGTACTGGTGTATGGGGTACTACGGTAAGCGCGCGTGACCTGCAGCAGTACCGTATCCCATTCCTCTTAACTACGGCCAAGGAGCAGGCTCTGGAGTGCATCACCTAGCATCCGGTTGTTGCGGTCCACCACTCCGTGCCTTTGTGGATGGTATGGGGTGGTCTAGGTTTGATTTTACTTCCCAGAGGCGACAGAGGTCGCTTATAAACTGAGACCGGCACTGAGCACCTCGGTCTGAATGTATCTGTTTCAGGAGGCCAAAATAGCAAAATACATTTTTATCCAGCACCCTAGCCACGGTTGAAACCGATGCATCTGGAATAGCCAGGGCATCGACCTACCTAGTAACGTGGTCGGTTAATACTAGGATCCAGCTGTTGCCTTCGGGGGATAGAGGAGGGGGCATGGGTACATTCAGGTCGACAGCAACCACTTGCCACAGCCATCCGGCATACAGTCTCCGTCTTCCCGCTTCACCAGGGAGACGGCCATGCTTACTGGCCTGGCAGATCTCGCACTGTCTCACTCTGAGTTGCACGTCATGCCCCATCTCCAGCCAATACCACCGGAGTTGCAGTTTGGCGATCACCTTCTGGACAGATCACCCTTCTCCTTTCGTGGGTGTCTGCTGTTGGCAGCTAGTGTGATAGGTAATAGCCCATCACCTCAGATTTGCAGTGAGTCCCAACGTTGGCAGAATAGCCGAAGTTCGGCGCACCCCAGCTTTAATTGCTCCTCACTGGGTCGTCGCCCCTCATTTTTGGCCCATTACACGTCGGCTACTACTCCGGCTAAGTTTTCCTGGAGTTTTCTCAGCTTGGTGACGTTATCGGCCAAAACGGGATTAGCGCGAAGGGTTTGTGCAGCCTCCGAATTTTTGGCAGTTATTAGTTTGAGTTGACCCTGGACTTAGTCTTACTCTGCCTCTTGACTAGCCCGTGTCTCTAAATCGGATTGCGGGGGCCTCCGTCCCTCCTCTCAATACTGAGACACTGCCTGCATTCTCCATTCGGCTGCCAACTCAACCCATCCACATTGCCGTGTTTCTTACCAGGTCGGTGCTCGATCCAGAAAGAAAACCGGGCTAGGATTTCTCGACCTTAACACCACACATAGCACTTGCTGATGTGTGTCAAGTATGCTGAACATGGCTGTTTAGTTTAGTATAGTAAATGAATTATCTTCTCTACCTCTGCAGTTGGAAATATAATGACTCAGAAGCTAATAGAGGTTATAATCAACTTTACTAAAACTGTGTCCACAGGTTTCTGTCATCATTATTATGATACTGAACTCTGCAAGTATTATAGCGAGTCAATTCTATCCACATCTAGGTGTGGGAGTTACTGGATAGAATAAAAATTATAGCAGACAGCCATAGCAAGACTATGTCACAGGTAGTACTTATAATAGATGCTCCTTTTACAGATTACACTCCTAATACAGATTATACGCTTTCTGCAGATTGTGCTTTTTATATGTTGTGATTATACTCTTTCTGAGCACTATACTCTTTCGACATTTTATGCTATTTCTACATATTATACTCTTTCCTCACATTGCAATCCTTCTGCAGATAAAAATTCTGTAGATCACATTTACTGAAGATGTAGTTTACACTAGCTGAATTATCTATAACTTTGTATTTCTCACCTTGTGTTCTGCCATACATTAGATCAGGGGTCGACCCCTTTGGTTACTCTCCAGCTAATTAATATTTCTTTGTTCATTGTTTACCTAATTTTAGTAGACAACAATATTTAATTTTATATTTTGTGATTTTCATCTTTTGATTACCTCTTCTTCTGTGTATTATATTCTGCAGATTACACTTATATATGACTATGTATTATTATGAAGGTTGCACTGAAATGGCTGCTGCAGAAGGACTGTGTTACTTCAGTTATTATGGGTTGTAAGACTATTGAGCAGCTGGAAGACAACATGGCTGCCAGTGATGGCTGGGAGTTGTCTTCTGCTGAAATGAATGAATTAGATGATGCTTCCTCCTATCTTCTGCCATATCCTTTCAAGCTCCAAAACATCGTCTCAGGACTCTGCTCATTTTATAATACCACAGCTGTACACAAAAGTGGCATGTCTTTCTAGGCTTGCTAGTGCAGCACCACAGTTGTACACAAGCAATGTCATGTCTATTTAGCTTTGTTAGTACAGTACCACATCTATAGCTTATACTGGTGTCAAAAGCTGTCATAGCTTCTATCTTGTGTTGTTTATCAGTTGTTAACTTTATACCAGTACCTTGGTCAGTTTTGATTGTAAGGAATTGATGTCTAGGAGTGCAAAAATTATTATGTATTGGGTTCCTTTCATGGTGCTAAAATTCAATAGCAGGAGAACGGGCATGTTTTGTATATTTAATCCATCTTCTAATTCTAATAAAAAAATGAAATCCTAAGTGTTGATATCAGAAGCATGCATCGGATTATTGTAGGAATAAGTTAAAGGTCAATATGCCTATGATCTCTTGGCATACTCTCTTATGCTTTCTATGATGTGAGTGTATTTAGGTTTTTTAACAACACCTCAACTAATTAATTTTTATTTTCACCATAGCAACAAAAAGCTTGTTTTGGTGAAAGATAACAATTATGAAAGATTGTGATGCATTTATTTGCATGTACCATTAGTTTTATATTAAACAAAAAAGCTGTAAACTGTTTATGGTGACTCCACCAATGCTGGGAAGGATGATTTCATTATCAAATGTGTCATACTAAATTTATAAAACCAACGAAACTGTTGAAAAGTGAAAACTCAACATAACTTTGATTGATAAATACACATTATGTTGATGTAAGCTAACTTATTGATGCTTAAGTCTACAACTATTACATAACTACAATTTTCTCTACTATATAAAATGATCTCTATGGTTGAGCAAGTTTACTGATGTCATCGTATATAATCCATATTGCATGTATTTTGTGTTCAATCCCTTATATGCCCATGCAGTTTATAAAGTTAGTGATAACAATTGGATCAGATTGGCTAATTAGTATTTATAGCCTTATAATAGTATGATTTGAAGCTCACTTATTTTGCACAAATGGCTTTACTAACTTAAGAAGATGCAATTTTCTTTCAATTGAATGTGAAGATGCCAATATATATTATATGCACAAACCCAATATATGTAAGTGTGTATATAGTATAGTTTTTTAGATTGTGAAAGTCATATGTATAATATGTGATGTAGGCTATATACATATTTTGTTTAAAAATATCTCGCGTGACTAAGTAGTTTACTGCACAAAACAATTGTAATATATACAATACATATATACTATGGTTGAGAATTGTTAGTATTGTTATGTGATGTTGCCCAGGTAGTGCTTACGTGCATGTCTGCATGTGGATAGAATCTCATTTCTGTTATTATATATATATATATATATATATATATATATATATAAAGGTATATATATATACATATATATATAAATATAAATATAAATATATATATATATATATATATACCATATATATATATATATATATATATATATATATATATATATATATATATATATATATATATATATATATATATATATATATATATATATATATATATATATGTATATATAAATATATACAACAATTGATCAATAAACGAATGACAAATAAAATGATTGTTGAAGAATAAACGTAAATAACTTAAACGCAATGTTGATTCTAAAAGCCATTGTTGCCCACTTCATTTGCAGCAAATTTGTGTACACAGCTAGTAAATGCATGTTTCCTTAATCATATTCATAGTACAACATTGCTATATGATTATGTAAATGTAACATTAATATGGATTTCTCTATTATTTACTCATATGTTCTGTATTTTGAACAGCACACTAAACCTTGAAAAACTGGGTAAGTAACATATTCATTACTACAATTTTTTTTATATATTCATAATGATAATGTATCTTTGAAGTTACTTAAGTTCAACATATGTTGAATATTTATAATGCTACCTAATGTAGATGCTGTGTATAATCTCCATTCATATAAATTATATTTACTATAGTGGAAGTGAAGTATAAGTAGCCCACTTACTTATCACATCAAGTTATACAGCTATTTTAATTACTGTGATTAAATTATGTAGTTTGAATATATGCTAGTATATTATAATACTTGCTGTAGTTTACAACTGTTGGAGAGTTTATTACTGTAGTTGTGTGTTAAAAGTTTGTCTAGCAGCAGTATTTATCATTCTTCTAGCTTTAATGTTTACTCACTGAGATCAGTTAAGTTAAAATTTATATATATGACATATTTCAAAGATAGTCTGAGGCAACTCTTTAATTTGTGCCTGTTATGAGAGTCTAACATGCAATTTATCCAAATTATATTTAATATAAATATTCTGTGAAACACATTGATAGTTCTAAAATTTTAAGTTTGTTGTAAAACGCCATGCGTATGGGAAATTATAAGCTTTTACCTTGACCTGAGTTGATACTCTTTTGCTATAATTTTAGATAAATGTTTTTGTGATGCATGAGAAACCAAAGACAGTTGTGCAAAAGCTTATAAGATATTTGTAAGTATTTTCTGCTATAAATATACGTATGTCATCGTCTGCACGAATAATAAAGGCAGCTACTTTTCTGATACAATATTATAGTAATCAGTCATTTCATGAGCTGCTTCTGTATTAAATAAATATAAAATACTATACCTCAAAACTTTGATATGTTGGTGCTAAAGACAACACAATATTTCCTAAATTCAATAATTTATATAAAAGCAAATTTCTATAAGCTGTTGGCTGTTGAAGTTTCACATTTAAGAATTTTAGACATTATTCATTTATTGATATTTTAGTTATGAACCTCCACATAGTCCAAACACATTGGAACATGAGCCAATCGAATCAACTGAACTACTTCTTGCTGACTGCACATCCTTCAGGAATGAGTCTGTCAAAGAGACAAGTTCAGCCATAGCCTTCATTACTTCATTCCACTCATCTTTTTGGAAACACTTTTGTAAATTGCTGGTGCATCAAATTCCTTTTCTTTTTCAATTGCTGGCAATGTATGGATGTGTACTTTGTAACTTTCCACTGCATGAATCGTGTTTATCTTTTTCTGCAGCTTCAGCACTAAATATGTTAATGCATGTCAAAGGTGGCCACATCAGGGGCAGCTTCTTTGTGCTGTCAATATTACATGCTGGCTCTTTTTCTTCGATGACTGAACTCAGGCTAGGTTTAAACAATTTTATGTTGCATTTGTAACAGCATTGTTGATTATTTCATTGACAAGAGCTTTTCTCTGTAATAATTCCTCATTATTGGCTTGAGCGTGGAAAGGTGTTTGTGCATTCATAGTGACTTTCAGCTCAATCTCATCATCATTCTGTGCTGCCTTCAACTCAGGAATTGCTGCTGTCGTTGAATCTGATTTGTTGTTGTCGATATTATGAGAAGCTTTTCCTTGTTTATTCATTGTAGGTGTTTCTTTGTTAGCCATAGAAGGAAATTGGGAGTCTTTAACTTCTACCTCCTTGTCTACTGGCGCAGCATTTGTGGCTAAGGAGACACTAGGGTTTATGGAGTTGTCATTTCTGTTTACTGGCTTAGGTTCTGTGACTGAAACACTTGTGGAGCTTCACTCCGTAAATACAAGGTTATCCAGAGCAGCTCTCTGCCTAAAAAAGTCATCTAGATTAGCGAGTTTTGTTACCTTTCGCTCTCTTCTTTTGCCTTCTGCTTTGAGAGTTGTCTTGCTGGTTGTTGAAGCCAGAATTAGTGGCACTTGAGAAATCGGGTTGCAGGTTGCTTCTGATAGACACTTGTCACTCTGAAAATTGGTATCGTCTGGTGTTTTCGTATTATTCTGGCTTTGGTTTGTTGGGTTGACATGTTTAGTGACTAAAGTTAAACATATTAGTTACTTTGCTTTTATTTTTAAAATTTATATTCAATTTTTTTATTTAAAGCAAAACAACAATAATAAAAATGCTTGTTTTGAATCCACACATTAACATTATTCAAATGTATGCATGTATCTCTGTGATTTTTTAATGAAAATGCTTACCTACTTTGAATGCCAGTGATTTGAAGATTCATTGTCTGTGTGTTTCCACTTTGAATAGATGGGACACTGGTTTGGGTTTTACCTTCCCGAGCAAATATTACATTGGTTTGTGTGCTCCCATTTGCAGCAGATTGATTGTGGCAACTTCAAGTTGACTGCTTATTTTATGGGTCTCATTTCTATTTGTTTGACTTGAAGCAACACAAATCATTTTGCTATTTGTTTGAACGAATAGTCCACAAGTTTCTTTTACCTCTGTTTGTGTGAAAGCTGCTGCAGTCCTTTTGAATGGCTTTTTTTCTGTGAAAATGACATCAGCTAAATACTCAAGATGACAAATGGAAAGTGCATCTTCTTCTTAAACTCCGAATCCTCAATTGTTTCACATATAGGCAGTTTCTATTTTTAGTGTTCGTGAGATAAATATTAGAATTATTGATCCATTTAAAAACTGGCAAGTAATGCTGTTGAAGCAATTTTCCTAGTTTATATTGTAGGAATCAGTCATTTCATGAGCTGCTCCTGTATTAAATAACTATAAAGTACTATACTTCAAGACTTTGATATGTTGATGCTAAAAACAACACAATATTTCTTAAATTCAATAATTTATATAAAAGCAAATTTCTATAAGCTGTTGGCTGTTTAAATTTCACGTTTAAAGATTTTAGACATTATTCATTTATTGATATTTTAGTTATGAACCTCTACATAGTCCAAACACATTGGAAAATGAGACAATCTAATCAACTGAACTACATCTTGCTGACACATCCTTCAGAAATGAGTCTGTCAAAGAGACAAGTTTGGCCATAGCCTTCATTGCTTCATTCCACTCATCTTTTTGGAAACACTTTTGTAAATTGCTAGTGCATCAAATTCCTCTTCTGTTTTAATTGCTGGCAATGTTGGATTTGTACTTTGTAACTTTCCACTGAATCTTGTTTATCTTTTTCTGCAACTTCAGCACTAAATTTGTTAATGCATGTCAAAGGTGGCCACATCAGGGGCAACTTCTTTGTGCTGTCAATATTACATGCTGGCTCTTTTTCTTCGAGGACTTAAACAATTTGTTTGTTGCATCTGTAACAGCATTGTTGATTATTTCATTGACAAGAGCTTTTCTCTGTAATAATTCCTCATCATTGGCTTGAGCATGGAAAGGTGTTTGTGCATTCATAGTGACTTTCAGCTGAATCTCATCATCATTCTGTGCTGCCTTCCACTCAGGAATTGCTGCTGTCGTTGAATCTGACTTGTTGTTGTCGATATTATGAGAAGCTTTTCCTTGTTTATTCATCATAGGTGTTTCTTTGTAAGCCATAGAAGGAAATTGGGAGTCTTTAACCTCTACCTCCTTGTCTACTGGCGTAGCATTTGTGGCTAAGGAGACACTAGGGTTTATAGAGTTGTCATCTCTGTTTACTGGCTTAGGTTCTGTGACTGAAACACTCATGCAGCTTGACTGCGTAAATACAAGGTGATCCAGACAGCTCTCTGCCTAAAAAAATCATCTAAATTAGCGAGTTTTGTTACCTTTCGCTCTCTTCTTTTGCCTTCTGCTTTGGGAGTTGTCTTGCTGGTTGTTGACGCCAGAATTGGTGGCACTTGATAAATCGGATTGCAGGTTGCTTCTGATAGACACTTGTCACTCTGAAAATTGGTATCATCTGGTGTTTTCTTATCATTCTGGCTTTGGTTTGTTGGGTTGACATGTTTAGTGACTAAAGTTAAACATATTAGGTACTTTGCTTTTATTTTCAAAATTTATATTCAATTTTTTTATTTAAAGGAAAACAACTATTCTAAAAATGCTTGTTTCGAATCCCCACATTAAGATTATTCAAATGTAAGCATGTTTCTCTATGATTTTTCAATGAAAATGCTTGCCTGCTTTGAATGCCAGTGATTTGAAGATTCAATGTCTGTGTGTTTCCACTTTGAATAGATGGGACACTGGTTTGGGTTTTACCATCAGTTGAAAATATTACATTGGTTTGTGTGCTCCTATTTGCAGCAGATTGATTGTGGCAACTGCAAGTTGACTGCTTATTTTATGGGTTTCATTTCTATTTGTTTGACTTGAAGCAACACAAACCATTTTGCTATTTGTTTGAACGAATAGTCCACAAGTTTCTTTTACCTCTGTTTGTGTGAAAGCTGCTGCAGTTCTTTTGAATGGCTTTTTTGTGTGAGATTGACATCAGTTAAATACTCAAGATGACAAATGGAAAGTGCATCTTCTTCTTAAACTCCGAATCCTCAATTGTTTCACATATAGGCAGTTTCCATTTTTAGTGTTCGTGAGATAAATATTAGAATTATTGATCCATTTAAAAACTGGCAAGTAATGCTGTTGAAGCAATTTTCTTAGTTTATATTATAGGAATCAGTCATTTCATAAGCTGCTCCTGTATTAACTAACTATAAAATACTATGCTCCAAAACTTTTATATGTTGGCGCTAAAGACAACACAATATTTTTTAAATTTAATAATTTATATATAAGCAAATTTCTATAAGCTGTTGGCTGTTGAAGTTTCATATATAAAAGTTTCAGACATTATCTATTTATTGTTATTTTAATTATGAACCTCTGCATAGTCCAAACACATTGGAACATGAGCCAATCGAATCAACTGAACTACTTCTTGCTGACATACCCTTCAGGAATGAGTCTGTCAAAGAGACAAGTTCAGCCATAGCCTTCATTGCTTCATTCCACTCATCTTTTTGGAAACACTTTTGTAAATTGCTGGTGCATCAAATTCCTTTTCTTTTTCAATTGCTGGCAATGTATGAATGTGTACTTTGTAATTTTCCACTGCATGAATCGTGTTTATCTTTTTTTGCAGCTTCAACACTAAATATGTTAATGCATGTCAAAGGTAGCCACATCAGGGGCAGCTTCTTTTGTGCTGTCAATATTACATGCTGGCTCTTTTTCTTCGATGACTGAACTCAGGTTAGGTTTAAACAATTTTTTGTTGCATCTGTAACACCATTGTTGATTATTTCATTGACAAGAGCTTTTCTCTGTGATAATTCCTCATCATTGACTTGAGCGTGGAAAGGTGTTTG
This sequence comes from Bugula neritina, assembly GCA_964035545.1. Classification (NCBI taxonomy): domain Eukaryota; kingdom Metazoa; phylum Bryozoa; class Gymnolaemata; order Cheilostomatida; family Bugulidae; genus Bugula; species Bugula neritina. The sequence goes on from OZ037767.1 coordinate 11,803,446, forward strand.
TGCATTCATAGTGACTTTCAGCTCAATCTCATCATCATTCTGTGCTGCCTTCAACTCAGGAATTGCTGCTGTCGTTGAATCTGATTTGTTGTTGTCGATATTATGAGAAGCCTTTCCTTGTTTATTCATCATAGGTGTTTCTTTGTTAGCCAGAGAAGGAAATTGGGTGTCTTTAACCTCTACCTCCTTGTCTACTGGCGTAGCATTTGTGGCTAAGGAGACACTAAGGTTTATGTGACTGAAACACTCGTGGAGCTTGACTCTGTAAATACAAGTTTATCCAGACAGCTCTCTGCCTAAAAAAAGTCATCTATATTAGCGAGTTTTGTTACCCTTTTTTTTTCTTTTTTTGCCATCTCTTTGGGAGTTGTCTTGCTGGTTGTTGGCGACAGAATTGGTGGCACTTGGTTGCAGGTTGCTGCTGATAGACACTTGTCACTCTGAAAATTAGCATCGTCTGGTGTTTTCGCATTATTCTGGCTTTGGTTTGTTGGGTTTACTGGTTTAGTGGCTAAAGTTAAACATATTACTTTACTTTATTCTCAAAATTTCTATTCAATATTTTTATTTAAAACAAAACAACTATCATAAAAATGCTTGTTTTGAATCCAAACATTAAGATTATTAAAAGGTATAATTCCCTATGCTTGTTCATTGAAAATGCTTACTTTGAATGCCAGTGGTTTAAAGATTCAATGTTTGTATGTTTCCATTTTAAGTGAATGGGACACTGGTTTGGGTTTTACCATCCCGAGTAGATGTTGCATTGGTTTAAGTTTCTCCATTCTGAGTATTTTAATTTTAATTAGATACTGTGATCCTAATTGCGGTTATATATATAAGACAAGTTACTATTTTATAAGCTGCTGAGCCACAGATGTTGAAAATTGGGAAAATGTTTGCTTATGTTGCAAGTTTTATGCAAGTTTTTTTGGCTTATGATGCAAGTTTTATAAGCTAATCTTAGAATATATTATTTTGTTGCTGGATGTTACAATAAAACTGTACGCATGTCATTTGACACAAATGTTTACTGTTCCCAATGATAACTAGTTCTAGCTTGGTTTAATTTTTTAGAAGAACAAAATTTTATGTGAATCTTTACATAGTGCGTATGAATATGTTATTTATCTATATATGAAATGGTAATAGACTAAAATTAAAAACATATGTTAGATTGTGTTATTATCATTATTATATATAATATATATATATATATTTAATGATCAAACTATTCAAAAACATCATAAATAAATATATGTCTTTTGTGAATAATTGTTAAGCTAATGTGAAGTATACAAATGGGATGTTACTAGCTGTGGCTAACATAATGGAATAAAATTAACATAATCTTTGCACTCTGAATATCTGTGAGGTTTTCGACTATAGTGCCTACCTAGCTGTTAGAGTAAAAAAATGGTTCTACATATTATGTGAAGTCATCTCCACACATTATAATCGTTTCATTGCTGTTTATACTCTCAATTCTAGCTGTCTCTTCTGCATTAGGTCCTTTTGCCTCTCAATTTCCTAATCTTCTCTCCCAGGTCTCCCTTTTTAAAAACACCAAACAAGTATTTACATGCATTTGCTATATAACATGCAATTCTACTAATAATACAGAGTTAAAATTGAAGATTATGCAATAAAAGTAGCAACATAATGTTGAGTAGAAAAAGCAAAGGCATCAAAACAAAATGTTGAACCGACCAAGATATTGGAGGTAACGGGAGGGGGGGGCACAATGATCATAGGGGTACAAAAAATTAGCCAAATTGTGAGAGAACTTATTGACTTAGAGTTGTGATTTTTGAAAAAAAAGTATTGACATATTTGTTCAGTCTTTGTAGTTTCAACACTTGTGGAGCATATATGTTGACCAGGCGAGTCAAAAGTGGTTTTATCTACTTTTTGTAATTTTTTTAAGATGTCGTTAAAGCTTTATAACTTTTTACACTCAAATGTAACAAGCCTATAAACTTTACTGATATTGTCACCATCGCTTGCCTCTATATTGCTTAACTAGTATAACAGCAAACTCTAAGATAAATTTTCCTTGAGCCGCATTTTTTTACAACTTGGCCACATGGAGCACAATGGGCCACGCTGACCGGAGCACAGTGGGCCACCTGATCATTGCACCCTGATCACTGTTATTAGTTTGTTTGCCCAAAAAGTTAGTTGAAATGTTAATAAAATTGATAGATATAGCCATCTTTGATTTTTTTGTAAAATATCAAAGACATCATGCTAAGACTACCAAACTAAAATGGTGAAGCTTCCATAATATATGCATCTGGTGAGGTTAGAGCTTTGCCATTCTATTCATCGTATAAAACACTCTGCTGTTGCTACTAGTGGATAGTCAGATATTCATTATACATTCTATCCTTGAGGGAATATACATGTATTTGACTCAAATAAATTGCGATTTGCTCATTTCTTCCCCCCTCTCCCTGAAGTACTCCAGTCACAAACCTAGCCATGCATCTTAGCAACAGTTCATAGAAAAAAGTCCACTCAGAATAGTTTGTTCGTGTTTTTAAACTTTTTTTCTGATGAAAGTTCCTGTGAAGTAGAAATAGAAAAAATATTTCTAGTTTTAAACAGTAAAGAAAATAGTACCCTAGAAACGAGTGATGTGCGTTTGATTTTGCCCTCCCCCTGCTATCCTTGGTGCCACAAACTGTACAGCTAAAACAAGATTTTTGCTGTAGATCTAAAAGAATATTTTTATTTGTTTGTAATATTAAATAAATAAAGATTAGATGCAACCAAACCAGCAAATTTTCAATATGTTTTTTGTGTCCCACCCAGTGGCCAATTGTAACCCAGTACCGAGGCACAATGATGGGCATTTTTTGTCATAAAAAATTTTCTATTCTGATAATTGTGAAAGAGATAGAAACAACCAACTGATACCTATAATAGACAACTGGTGTAGCATTTAGACTAAAGATTATTGAACTAGTAACTTGAAAAACAGACGAATGAGAGCAAAAAATTAAAAGTTTGGCCTGTTAAACAAATGAGTGTTATTTTATGAAAGCTGTGCTATCGTTTTGTTTCATGACAAAGTCATAGTTCAGCCACACCGTATTCCATATGTCTTGCTTTGAGTGTAAGCTATAGTTATACTCTCTCTCCAGTAGATACCCTCAGTCTAACTCTATAGTTATGCCTATTCTGCTTTTAATACTGCTTCAAGTTTTAGCCTAGATTGTGAGCAATATTTGTAGGTCAGAAAAACATGATCTATGCTAATCTTCACAAGATCTTCCAATAAATTTTACAATCTTTGTATAAATATGAAGTTTGCTAGCATAGGTGATATATTAATTGGACAACGTTTCTTATTTATATTTATGCTGACCTTAAACATACACCTTTGACCATTTAATACGTTTAAGTTTATTTAATGGCACCCTATAGATATTTAAATTGTTTGTTTTTCAAAAATTATCAGCAAATATAAGTTATTTAAAAGATTTTTCACACAAAACAATGACACCACTATCAACTTGTTAAAGCAAATGTGTGACCACAAACATGCTTGCAAGATATTGAAACATTGGTCTGAACATTAATAATTCTTTGTGCCATTTGACTCAAAATATGTTAACTTTCTGCTGTATGCATGGAAAAATGCTTTTGTCTGTACGTATAATATGTACATTGCAATTATGTTTGTCATCTACTAAATTCTAAATTATACTCTGTTAACTAAATTTTTTTGTCAATTTTACACTTTAATGTAAAATGCTTGCAGCTTTTGAAGGCGATCAGCCACAATGCAGAACTAATCAAGGTTATGTGCTGTATGCTATAATGTCTAGTACAGTCATCAGCTATAAGTTATATTTTCATCTGTTCCTTATATAACAGTAAAGAAAACATATTTTAAATAGATTGATGGCAGACTATATTGCTATGGCATTTTTCTCCATATATGGTACAATTAACTGAGGTATTACCAATATATTATTCATGTGGTGGCTTGCATGTTTCTAATAGGTATATTTACTCTTTCTGCTATTCACAAACAAGTAGGACTCTGTTTAATGATGTTTTTGACAACAAAATATTTTGTAGGCAGTTAAAATCCAAAAGGAGAGTTGCTGTATACATGCTTTCTGATAATACAATAATATGATAATAGAAAAAAAAACACACATTTTGTTAATACACATACCAGAATACTCATAAAAACCAACAGGTATATATAGCATATAAAAAGAGAAGTACCGCACAGATACATCAGTAAGTTATAAGATGATAAGACTGTCAATTACATGATAACAATGTCGTACACCGAGTATTCTCAGGAATTGGATGTGACTCAAAGATATTTCCTCCTCCAAGGGGGAATTATTGTTTTTAAGCATGGCAACGATGTCTGGCTTGTTGGGTACGGAGTCTCTGTTTTATCCGACCCACTGAGTCTTTTAACTGGTACAGGCCGGTGGTTGTATTTAACAGGCTGGGGGCCAACTGAGTAAAGTCTGCTTGTAACCGCAAGAGCCGTTCTTCCACAGTGGCCAGACAAGTCGGTCTCTTGGGCTTCAGGACGGGAGCCACTGAGGGTGTCACTGCCTCTTCCTCCATGACGTCTGGACTCGGCTCGTTTGGACCGGGCATAGCCTCAGGCTTATCTGCGACTATGGGAGAGCTCTGTCGGGCGTATTTCAGCACAGCATCAAATCCTTGAGTTAGGACAGCTAGCATTAGGGCCTTTTCGATGAGAGGGCGTATGACTGCCAGGAACTCTGGGTAAGTGTCAGCATCTACTGTTTAGTGGACCCCGAGATAACATTCACTAGCCATGTGTGCAGTAATGGGATATGGGTATACATTGTGCTGCCCACACGGGCAGAAAGCCAGCAGGTAGTGTGTTTTTGCGTGTAACCTCAGTGCACAAATAGACGGGCAGTCCTTCTGGCACACCAGGCATTTAGTACTTCCACGAGACTCTCGAGCGGCTTCTATCTTCATCTCCGTAGCCAGCGACACCCACCACCAACGACGGCGGAGTGGCGCCGGTAGCTCTCCGTCTTCCTCCATGAGCGTGGAAGGAGGTGTGTAGTCTTGTGACCCTTTTGTAGCAGGTCGAGTGTTACCTTAAAAAGTCAATAGTGTTGGTTACATACACAGAAGTGCCGCCGGCGTTAGACAGCCTGACAGACTTCCCTCTCAGTTAGACTTACGCGATATCTATGTCAGTGAACAATTGGCTAAAAACACGAACCGCGACTGAGAATCACTACGATCTTCTAGTCAGTCAATGTTTCCACCACTCACTTTCATCGACGTCATCTCTAGCCCAGTTAACTAAGTTGAGTTAGAGCTGACTGATGCAATTTAGTTTCTATACCAGAAGAATATAGTGAACTCACCCCTCGTTCCGGTGTAATTAGACATACTGAATCTTAGAATGGTTACTATGACTGACTACTAGCACATCTGCTCTTAACTGCATCAGCAAAAAAAAAGGCCGTGCAAGATGGTTGTGGCACGTGGTTAGACACTTTACAACTGGCGGATTAACTTCGCTTGGTGCTCCGCCGGTCTAAAATTCAGTTTTTACGTGAAGCCCACAACTCCCACAACTAACTGATGGTTTTTTTGTATGACGTCCTGCTGGACTTACATACTTGCCGCTTTGAACGCCGTCACATATGAAGTCTTGTAAGTACGCTGGGGGTTGTCTGGTACACTGTCCTCATTCCAGAGGGAGCGATGCAGTCACCGGTGGACTATCAAGTTTCACTGGTGCGACTTGCGGCTCATTAGTGACTAGTTCTTTTCTTATCTCTCTGGACGGAGCCCCTCCCGCCGTCGTGGTTTCTACTTCCGGGCTCAACTCGGGCTCCTGTAGTGACGGTATCGAACTTGGCGCCAGAGGCGGCGGACCCGTTTCTGCTGGGGGAAGCAGTTGTTTGTCTCTTGCCAGGTCCTCCTCCCGCGGCCGACCACCTCATACTCGGGTCCAAGCCGCAGTCTCCCGGGCGTTGCTGTCTGCCTCCAGGGCTCTAACAATGAGGGAGGGCTTCTCCCACTGCGTCGGGGCTGTTCCAATACGACTTCAAGCAAGCCTCATTCTGGATGACCACCTGTCCTGAGCGCTCAATCTTGTAGGTATGGTTGGGCATCGCCTCAAATATTATGTAGGGTCCCACAAACTTAGGCTGTAATTTAGCCGCCTATCCGCGACGCCTACGGTGGTTGACCATCCGCACCCAGTCTCCCACCTGGTAGAGGGGTGGCTCCTCTAAGTCTTCACGCCACACCTGCCACGGCTTCTCCCGCAGCATTTTGTGCGCAGCCTTCATCTACTCCACCAGTTTGTTGGCATACTCGTGGACCGAGTTATCTTGCTCAGGAACATGGTAGGTTAAGTGATCAGGCACCCGAGTCTCTCGACCAAGCATCAGAAGGTTGAGGGTCTTACCAGTACTGGTGTGTGGGGTACTACAGTAAGCGCGCATGACCTGCGGCAGTACCGTATCCCATTCCTCTTGACTACGGCCAAGGAGCAGGCTCCGGAGTGCATCACCTAGCATACGGTTGTTGCGCTCCACCACTCCGTGACCTTGTGGATGGTACAGGGTGGTCTGGGTTTGATTTTACTCCCCAGAGGCGACAGAGGTCGCTTAGAAACTGAGACTAGAACTGAGCACCTCCGTCTAAATGTATCTGTTTCAGGAGGCCAAAATTGCAAAATACATTTTGATCCAGCACCCTGGCCACGGTTGAAACCGACGCATCTGGAATAGCCAGGGCGTCGGCCCACCTAGTAAAGTGGTCGGTTAATACTAGGATCCAGCTGTTGCCTCTGGGGGTTGGAAGCATGGGTTCGATCAGGTCGACAGCAACCACTTGCCATGGCCGTCCGGCATACAGTCTCCGCCGTCCCGTTTTCCCAGGGTGACGGCCATGCTTACTGGCCTGGCAGATCTCGCACTGTCTCACTCTGAGTCGACGTCATGCCCCATCTTCAGCCAATACCACCAGAGTTGCAGTTTGGGGATCACCTTTCGGACTCCTGCATAAGGCTGTTTGTGGGTATTCCAGATTACCTTACGGCATATGGCCGAAGGACAGATCACCCTTCTCCTTTCGTGGGTGTCTGCTGTTGGCGGCTAGTGCAATAGGTAATAGCCCATCGCCTCCGATTCGCAGTGAGTTCCAACGTCGGCAGAATAGCCGAAGTTTGGCGCACCCCAGCCTCAATTGTTCCTCACTGGGTCAACGCCCCTCATTTTTGGTTCGATTTATGTCGGCTACTACCCCGGGAAGGTTTTCCTGGAGTTTTCTCAGCTCGGTGACGTTATCGGCCAAAACAGGATTAGCGCGGAGGGTTTGTACAGCCTCCTAATTTTCGGCAGCTATTAGTTTGAGTTGACCCTGGTCTCAGTCATACTCTGCCTCTTGACTAGCCTGTGTCTCTAAATCGGATCGCGGGGGGCCTCCGTTCCTCCTCTCAATACTGAGACACTGCCTGCATTCTCCATTCGGCTGCCAACTCAACCCATCCACATTGCCGTGTTTCTTACCAGGTCGGTTCTCAATCCAGTAAGAAAACCCGGCCAAGATTTCTTGACCTCAACACTACACATAGAGCTTGCTGATGTGTGTCAAGTATACTGAACATGGCTGTTAAGTTTAGTATAGTACATGAATTATCTTCTCTACCTCTACAGCTGGGAATATAATGACTCAGAAGCTAATAGAGGTTATAATTTAACTTTACTAAAACTGTGTCCGCGGGTTTCTGTCATCATTATTATGTTACTGAACTTTGCAAGTATTATAGCGAGTCCATTCTATCTACATCTAGGTGTGGGAGTTACTGGTTAAAATGAAAATTATAGCAGACAGCCATAGCAAGACTATGTCACAGGTAGTACTTATAATAGATGCTCCTTTTTCAGATTACACTCCTAATACAGATTATACGCTTTCTGCAGATTGTGCTTTTTATATGTTGTGATTATACTCTTTCTGAGCACTATACTCTTTCTACATTTTATGCTATTTCTACATATTGTACTCTTTCCTTACATTGCAATCCTTCTGCAGATAAAAATTCTGTAGATCACATTTACTGAATTATCTAAAACTTTGTATTTTTCACCTTGTGTTCTGTCATACATTAGATCAGGGGTCAACCCCTTTGGTTACTCTTCAGCTAATTCATATTTCTTTGTTTATTGTTTACCTAATTTTAGTTGACAACAATATTTTATTTTATATTTTGTGATTTTCATCTTTTGATTACCTCTTCTTCTGTGTATTATTCTGCAGATTACACTTATATATGACTATGTATTATTATGAAGGTTGCACTGAAATGGCTGCTGCAGAAGGACTGTGTTACTTCAGTTATTATGGGTTGTAAGACTATTGAGCAGCTGGAAGACAACATGGCTGCCAGTGATGGCTGGGAGTTGTCTTCTGCTGAAATGAATAAATTGGATGAGGCTTCCTCCTATCCTCTGCCATATCCTTTCAAGCTCCAAAACATCGTCTCAGGACTCTGCTCTTTTTATAATTCCACAGTTGTACACAAAAGTGGCATATTTTTCTAGGCTTGCTAGTACAGTACCACAGTTGTACACAATCAATGTGGTGTCTATTTAGCTTTGTTAGTACAGTACCACATCTATAGCTTATACTGGTGTCAAAAGCTGTCATAGCTTCTATTTTGTATTTTTGATCAGTTGTTAACTTTAAACCAGTGCCTTGGTCAGTTTTGATTGTAAGGAATTGATGTCTAGGAGTGCAAAAGTTATTATATATTGGGTTCCTCTCATGGTGCTAAAATTCAATAGTAGGAGAACGGGCATGTTTTGTATATTTAATCCATCTTCTAATTCTAATGAAAAAAATGAAATCCTAAATTTTGATATCAGAAGCATGCATTGGATTATTGTAGAAATAAGTTAAAGGTCAATATGCGTATGAACTCTTGGCATACTCTCTTATGCTTTCTATAATGTAAGAAAATATAGATGTTTTAACAACAACTCAACTAATTAAGCTTTATTTTCACCATAGCAACATTAAGCTCGTTTTGGTAAAAGATAAAATTATGATAGATTGTGATGCATATATTTGCATGTACCATTAGTTTTATATTAAACAAAAAAGCTGTTAACTGTTTATGGTGACTCCACCAATGCTGAGAAAGATGATTTCATTACCAAATGTGTCGTACTAAATTTATTAAAGCAACAAAACTGTTGAAAAGTGAAAACTCAACATAACTTTAATTAATAAATACACATTATGTTGATGTAAGCTAACTTATTGGTGCTTAAGCCTAGGGCCACACCGTGCATATTTTCGCATGCGAAAATTGAAATCACAAGTAGCAAAGGTGTCCACTGTAGCGTCAGTGATGCGTGATAAATAAAGCTTTCATTTCTAAATCGCACTTGCTTTTAATAAAACGCAATTTACTGGAATGTAGCACTGAAATAAAGAAATTTGGCTCCCTGAATAACTACCAGCTAATTAGGTGACGACAACAAAGACGGTTCGCACTTGCGTTGAAAATGCTGAGCGACAAGTGCGAATGTTTTCTCAACGCGTACAGTGGACACCTTTGCTACTAGCGATTTCAATTTTCGCATGCGAAAATACGCACCGTGTGGCCCTAGGCTGATAAAAGTCTACAACTATTACATAACTACAATTTCCTCTACTATATAAAATGATCTTCATGGTTGAGTAAATTTACTGATATCATTGTCTGTAATCCAATATTGCATGTATTTTGTGTTCAATTCTTTAAATGCCCATGCAGTCTATAAAGTTAGTAATAACAATTGGATAAGATTGGCTGATTAGTATTTATAGCCTATAATAGTATGATTTGAAGCTCACTTATTTTGCACAAACCATCTCCCATGGCTTTACTAACTTTAGAAGGTGCAATTTCCCTTCAATTGCATGTGAAGATGCCAATACATATTATTATACGCACAAACCCAATATATGAAAGTATGTATAGTATAGTTTTTCAGATTGTGAAAGTCGAATATGTGTAACATGTGATGTATATACATATTTTGTTTAAGAAAATCTCGTACGGCTAAATAGTTTACTGCACAAAACTATTGTAATATATATATATACACACATATATATATATATATATATATATATATATATATATATATATATATATATATATATATATATTATATATATTTATTATTATATATAATATATTATATATTATATATATTACAATAGTTTTGTGCAGTAAACTATTTAGTCCCGCAAGATTTTATAAATTATGAATATAAATATACTAGAAACATTGTTGTTTTATTACTTTATTAGTAATATAAGGTAATTACTTTGCCTAATAATGTAATAAAACAACAATATTTTTCATATATTTATTCATAATTAAATTGTTAGCTCATAAAGATATATATATATATATATATATATATATATATATATATATGTATATATATATATATATATATATATATATGTAAATATATTTGAATATAATTTTACGAGCTAGCAATTTAATTATGAATAAATATACAAAAAACATTGTTGTTTTATTACTTTATTAGGCAAAGTAATTAAATTGTATTACTAATAAAGTAATAAAACAACAATGTTTCTAGTATATTTATATTCATAATTTATAAAATCTCGCAGGACTAAATAGTTTACTGCACAAAACTATTGTAATATATATAATATATAATATAATATATATAATAATAAATATATATAATATATATATATATATATATATATATATATAGATATATATATATATATATATATATATATATATATATATATATATATATTATTGAAGAGAAGAGCAATTTAATTAGATGTTTTATTGCGCTACTTATAGTAGTTTCATGCCTCATCGGCACTTCTCAGGCACAATATTGGTTAATTTAAAATTTTACATTAAGAAAATCAACATGCTAAACATAACGTAAAACGTAATGCCAACATAGCAGTGGCTTTGTTGTTATATAGGTTTGTAAGTGTAATTAAATATATAAAAAAAGAAACACATAATGTAAAAACACAGTTTATAGCAGATGCATGAAGTTGTTGTTGGGTGATTATACTTTATAGGTATTTGGATATAATTATTTATTATGGTACATAAAATATAAATAGGCTACAGAGTTTCTAGGTTTTGTGGTTGCACAGTAAGAATTTTTTTGAGTGTCGGCAGGTTGATAAGAGTTTGTTTTGCTTGTTTAAAGTACACATGTTAGGTTTGTGTAAAATAAGGAAACATTCCCATAGGCATAAATTACAGCTTTTGGTAATAGTTGTGTTGTATGGTTTCGCACACCTTAATATTTTCCTACTTAAATTGTGTTTAATGTTTTTGTTAGTTAGTTGCCAAATGTATTTGCTAAGTTCTGTTTAATTTGCCTTTTCCTTGTTTTTAAATGATGATTTGTGGTTTGCGTATCTTAGTTTGAACGGTCCTTCACTTAGTCCAATGTATGTTGCAGGTTCGTTTTCGGTGGTTTCTACAGTTGCTCGGTATAGTACTCTGCTCTTCTGACAGTTTCCTTTCAGTGGACAACTTTCTTTTTCTCTGCAGTTGCAGTTTTTTCTAGGGTTTTGTTTTGTTGCTTCTGCTTCTCTAAAATTCTATTATTGTGGGCATTTATGGTCTGTTTTATGTTTGGCATGCAGCTGTAGCTAACTTTTATATTGTTTTTGTTGATTATTCTATAAAGTGGGTGTTGTTTCGGAAATTCCTCAATCATGATTTTAAAGAAGCTTTTTTGCAATTTTTGTGGTTACATGTTGGCTGTATGGTGGATTGTACCAAACAACTTTTCTTTTCCGGTTTCGGGATTTATGTTGTGTGTTGTCTGTTTGTGTTCTTGGTAGGAACTGTAGTTGGTGTTTATAGCCACTTTGATTTAGGAGGTTGTGGTGGCCGTAGGTAGATTGAGTGAAAATTTTCTCATTAGATAATATTGACGACAGTCGTTTATTAACAGACGATGGTAGGTTGGAGATTATGCTTGGTGGGTGGTTAGGTTTGCTATGAACATGCATATTTAGTAGAACTGTTTGGCTTAGTGTATGGTGTGTAGGTTTTGTTGTTTAGGTTGAGCGTGGTGTCTAAGAAGTTGATAATTTTTTTATTTGCTTCGATTGTTATTTTTAATCCATTTTCAGAAAATGTTTTGCAGACTTTCTTTTTTATGTTCTCTATTTCTTTTGGTGTTTTCTCGGCGATTCCTAACCCGTCATCCCTGTACAGGTCGAAGTTTTTGCCATGTTTTTGTGTTATTAGAATTAAAATGTACGCCCCAACTAGTTCGCATGTTTCAGCGCAGCCGTACCCGTCGTACACGTAAATTATATATATATATATATATATATATATATATATATATATATATTATGTGCGTGCGTGCGTGCGTGCGTGCGTGCGTGCGTGCGTGCGTGCGTGTGTGTGCGTGTGCGCGTGTGCGTGTGCGTGTGCGTGTGCGTGTGTGTGTGCGTGTGCGTGTGTGTGTGTGTGTGTATATATAAATATATACAACAATTATTTATTAAATGCATGACAATAAAATGATTGTTGAAGAATAACGTGAATAACTTAAACTTAATGTTGATTCTAAAAGCCATTGTTGCCCACTTCATTTGCAACAAATTTGTGTACACAGCTAGTAGATGCATGTTTCTTAATTATGTACATTGTACATTATTGCTATATGATTATGTAAATGTAATATTAATATGGATTTCTTTATTATTTACTCATCTGTTCTGTATTTTAAACAGCACACTAAACCTTGAAAAACTGGGTGAGCAACATATTCATTACTACAATTTTTTTATATAATCATAATGATAATGTATCTTTGAAGTTACTTAAGTTCAACATATGTTGAATATTTATAATGCTACCTAATGTAGATGCTGTGTATAATCTTCATTCATATAAATCATATTTACTAATGCAAATGACGTATAAGTAGCCCGCTTACCTATCACATCAAGTTATATAGCTATTTTAATTAATGTGATTAAAGTATGTAGTTTGAATATATGCTAGTATATTATAATACTTGCTGTAGTTTACAACTGTTGGAGAGTTTATTACTGTACTTGTGTGTTAAAATTTTGTCTAGCAGCAGTATTTATCATTCTTCTGGCTTCAATGTTTACTCACTAAGATCAGTTGATTTAACATTGATATATATGACACATTTCAAAGATAGTTTGAGGCAACTCTTTAATTTGTGCCTGTTGTGAGAGTCTAATTATATTTAATATAAATATTTTGTGAAAGACATTGATAGTTCTAAAATTTTAAGTTTGTAGAAAACGCCATGCATTTGAGAAAATATAAGCTTTTACTTTAACTTGAGTTGATACTTTTTGCTATAATTTCAGATAAATGTTTTTGTGCTGAGAAACCAAAGACAGTTGTGCAAAAGTTTATAGGATATCTGTAAGTATTTTCTGCTATAAATATACGTATGTCATCGTCTGCACGAATAATAAAGGCAGCTACTATTCTGATACAATATTATAGGAATCAGTCATTTCATGAGCTGCTCCTGTATTAAATAACTATAAATTACTATTCTCCAAAACTTTGATATGTTGGTGCTAAAAACAACACGATATTTCTTAAATTCAATAATTTATATAAAAGCAAATTTCTATAGGCTATTGAAGTTTCACGTTTAAAAATTATAGACATTGTTCATTTATTGATATTTTAGTTATGAACCTCCACATAGTCCAAACACATTGGAACATGAGCCAATCGAATCAACTGAACTTCTTCTTGCTGACACATCCTTCAGGAATGAGTCTGTCAAAGAGACAAGTTCAGCCATAGCCTCCATTGCTTCATTCCACTCATCTTTTTGGAAACACTTTTGTAAACTGCTGGTGCATCAAATTCCTTTTCTTTTTCAATTGCTGGCAATGTATGGATGTGTACTTTGTAACTTTCCACTGCATGAATCGTGTTTATCTTTTTCTGCAGCTTCAGCACTAAATATGTTAATGCATGTCAAAGGTGGCCACACCAGGGGCAGCTTCTTTGTGCTGTCAATATTAGATGCTGGCTCTTTTTCTTCGATGACTGAACTCAGGTTAGGCTTAAACAATTTTTTGTTGCATCTGTAACACTATTGTTGATTATTTCATTGACAAGAGCTTTTCTCTGTAATAATTCCTCATCATTGACTTGAGCATGGAAAGGTGTTTGTGCATTCATAGTGACTTTCAGCTCAATCTCATCATCATTCTGTGCTGCCTTCAACTCAGGAATTGCTGCTGTCGTTGAATCTGATTTGTTGTCGCCGATATTATGAGAAGCCTTTCCTTGTTTATTCATCGTAGGTGTTTCTTTGTTAGCCATAGAAGGAAATTGGAAGTCTTTAACCTCTACCTCCTTGTCTACTGGCATAGCAATTGTGGCTAAGGAAACACTAGGGTTTATGGAGTTGTCATTTCTGTTTACTGGCTTAGGTTCTGTGACTGAAACACTCATGGAGCTTGACTCCATAAATACAAGGTTATCCAGACAGCTCTCTGCCTAAAAAAAGTCATCTAAATTAGCGAGTTTTGTTACCCTTCGCTCTTTTCTTTTGCCTTCTGCTTTGAGAGTTGTCTTGCTGGTTGTTGACGCCAGAATTGGTGGCATTTGAGAAATATGGTTGCAGGTTGTTTCTGATTATAGACACTTGTCACTCTGAAAATTGGTATTGTCTGATGTTTTCGTATCATTCTGGCTTCGGTTTGTTGGGTTGACATGTTTAGTGACTAATGGTAAACATATTCGGTACTTTGCTTTTATTTTCAAAAATTTATATTCAATTTTTTTATTTAAAGCAAAACAACTATTATAAAAATGCTTGTTTTGAATCCACACATTAAGATTATTCAAAGGTATGCATGTTTCTCTATGATTTTTCAAAGAAAATCCTTACCTACTTTGAATGCCAGTGATTTGAAGATTCAATGTCTGTGTGTTTCCACTTTGAATAGATGGGACACTGGTTTGGGTTTTACCATCCTGAGCAAATATTACATTGGTTTGTGTGCTCCCAATTGCAGTAGATTGATTGTGGCAACTGCAAGTTGACTGCTTATTTTATGAGTTCCATTTCTATTTGTGTGACTTGAAGCAACAGAAATCACTTTGCTATTTGTTTGAATGGATAGTCCACAAGTTTCTTTTACCTCTGTTTGTGTGAAAGCTTCTGCAGTCCTTTTGAATGGCTTTTTTGTGTGAGATTGACATCAGCTAAATACACAAGATGACAAATGGAAAGTGCATCTTCTTCTTAAACTCCGAATCCTCAATTGTTTCACATATAAGCAGTTTCCATTTTTAGTGTTCGTGAGATAAATATTAGAATTATTGATCCATTTAAAAACTGGCAAGTAATGCTGTTGAAGCAATTTTCTTAGTTCATATTATAGGAATCAGTCATTTCATGAGCTGCTCCTGTATTAAATAACTATAAAATACTATGCTCCAAAACTTTGATATGTTGGTGCTAAAGACAACACAATATTTCTTAAATTCAATAATTTATATAAAAGCAAGTTTCTATAAGCTGTGGGCTGTTGAAGTTTCACATTCAAGAATTTTAGACATTATTCATTTATTGATATTTTAATTATGAACCTCTGCATAGTCCAAACTCATTGGAACATACTGAACTACTTCTTGCTGACACATCCTTTAGAAATGAATCTGTCAAAGAGACAAGTTCAGCCATAGCATTCATTGTTTCATTCCACTCATCTTTTTGGAAACACTTTTGTAAATTGCTGGTGCATCAAATTCCTCTTCTCTTTTAATTGCTGGCAATGTATAGATGTGTACTTTGTAACTTTCCACTGAATCTTGTTTATATTTTTCTGCAGCTTCAGCACTAAATATGTTAATGCATGTCAAAGGTGGCCACATCAGGGGCAGCTTCTTTGTGCTGTCAATATATAGATGCTGGTTCTTTTTCTTCGATGACTGAACTCAGGTTAGGTTTAAACAATTTTTTGTTGCACTTGTAACACCACTGTTGATTATTTCATTGACAAGAGCTTTTCTCTGTAATAATTCCTCATCATTGACTTGAGCGTGGAAAGGTGTTTGTGCATTTATAGTGACTTTCAGCTCAATCTCATCATCATTCTGTGCTGCTTTCCACTCAGGAATTGCTGCTGTTGTTGAATCTGATTTGTTATTGCCGATATTATGAGAAGCCTTTCCTTGTTTATTCATTATAGGTGTTTCTTTGTTAGCCATAGAAGGAAATTGGGAGTCTTTAACCTCTACCTCCTTGTCTACTGGCGTAGCATTTGTGGCTAAGGAGACACTAGGGTTTATACAGCTGTCATTTCTGTTTACTGGCTTAGGTTATGTGACTGAAACACTCGTGGAGCTTGACTCCGTAGATACAAGTTTATCCAGAACAGCTCGCTGCCTAAAAAAGTCATCTAGATTAGCAAGTTTTGTTACTCTTTTTTCTTTTTTCTTGCCTTCAGCTTTGAGAGTTGTCTTGCTGGTTGTTGACGCCAGAATTGGTGGCACTTGAAAAATTGGGTTGCAGGTTGCTACTGATAGCCACTTGTCACTCTGAAAATTGGTATTGTCTGGTGTTTTCGCATTATTCTGGCTTTGGTTTGTTGGGTTTACTGGTTTAGTGGCTAAAGTTAAACATATTACTTTACTTTATTCTCAAAATTTCTATTCAATATTTTTATTTAAAGCAAAACAACTATCATAAAAATGCTTGTTTTGAATCCGAACATTAAGATTATTAAAAGGTATGTTTCCCTATGCTTGTTCATTGAAAATGCTTACTTTGAATGCCAGTGGTTTAAAGATTCAATGTTTGTATGTTTCCATTTTAAGTGAATGGGACACAGGTTTGAGTTTTACCATCCTGAGTAGATGTTGCATTGGTTTAAGTTTCTCCTTTCTGAGTATTTTAATTTTAATTAGATACTGTGTTCCTAATTGCGGTTGTATATAAAACAAATTAACATTTTATGAGCTGCTGAGCCACAGATGTTGAAAATTGGGAAAACTTTTGCTTATGTTGCAAGTTTTATGCAAGTTTTGTTGGCTTATGATGCAAGTTTTATAAGCTAATCTTAGAATATATTATTTTGTTGCTGGATGTTAAAATAAAACTGTACGCATGTCATTTGACACAAATGTTTACTGTTCCCAATGATAACTAGTACTAGCTTGGTTTAATTTTTTAGAAGAACAAAATTTTATGTGAATCTCTACGTAGTGCGTATGAATATGTTATTTATCTATATATGAAATGGTAATAAACAAAAATTAAAAACATATATGTTAGATTGTGTTATTATATATATATATATATATATATATATATATATATATATATATATATATATATATATATATATATATATATATATGTGTATATATATATATATATATATATATATATATATATATATATATATATATGTATATGTATATATATATATATATATATTTAATGATCAAACTATTCAAAAACATCATAAATAAATATATGTCTTTTGTGAATAATTGTTAAGCTAATGTGAAGTATACAAATGGGATGTTACTAGCTGCGGCTAACATAATGGAATAAAATTACCATAATCTTTGCACTCTGAATATCTTTTAAGCTTTTGCCTATAGTGCCTACCTAGCTGTTAGAGTAAAAAAATGATTCTACATATTGTGTGAAGTCATCTCCACACATTATAATCGTTTCATTGCTGTTTATACTCTCAATTCTAGCTGTCTGTTCTGTATTAGCCCTTTTTGCCTTTCAGTTTCCTATCTTCTCTCCCAAGTCTCCCTTTTTAAAAACACCTACCAAGTATTTACATGCATTTGCTATATAACATACAGAGTTAAAATTGAAGATTATGCAATAAAAGTAGCAACATAATGTCGAGTAGAAAAAGCAAAGGCATCAAAACAAAATGTTGAACCGACCAAGATATTGGAGGTAACGGGGGGGGGGGGCACAATGATCATAGGGGTACAAAAAATCAGCCAAATTGTGAGAGAACTTATTGACTTAGAGTTGTGATTTTTGAAAAAAAAGGTATTGACATATTTATTCAGTCATTGTAGTTTCAACACTTGTGGAGCATACATGTTGAAGAGGCGAGTCAAAAACTGTTTTCATCAATTTTTTGTAATTTTTTCAAGACGTCGTTAAAGCTTTAAAACTTTTTACACTCAAATGTAACAAGCCTATAAACTTTACTGATATTGTCACCATTGCTTGCCTCTATATTGCTTAACTAGTATAACAGCAAACTCTAAGATAAATTTTCCTTGAGCCACATTTTTTTTCAACTTGGCCACATGGAGCACAATGGGCCACGCTGACCGGAGCACAGTGGGCCACCTGATCATTGCACCCTGATCACTGTTATTAGTTTGTTTGCCCAAAAGGTTAGTTGAAATATTAATGAAATTGATAGATATAGCCATCTTTGACTATTTTGTAAAATGCAAAAGACATCATGCTAAGACTACCAAACTAAAATGGTGAAGCTTCCATAATATATGCATCTGGTGAGGTTAGAGCTTTGCCATTCTATTCATCGTATAAAACACTCTGCTGTTGCTACTAGTGGATAGTCAGATATTCATTATACATTCTGTCATTGAGGGAATATACATGTATTTGACTCAAATAAATTGTGATTTGCTCATTTCTTCCCCCCTCTCCCTTAAGTACTCCAGTCACAAACCTAGCCATGCATCTTAGCTACAGTTCATAGAAAAAAGTCCACTCAGAATAGTTTGTTGGTGTTATTAACTTTTTTTCTTATGAAAGTTCCTGTGAAGTAGAAATGGAATAAATGTTTCTAGTTTTAAACAGTAAAGAAAAAAGTACCCTAGAAACGAGTGATGTGCGTTTGATTTTGCCCTCCCCTGCTATCCTTGGTGCCACAAACTGTACAGCTAAAACATGATTTTTGCTGTAGATCTAAAAAAATATTTTTATTTATTTGTAATATAAAATAAATAAAGATCAGATGCAACCAAACCAGCAAATTTTCAATATGTTTATTGTGTCCCACCAGGTGGCCCATTGTACCCGGTACCGAGGCACAATGATGGGCCATTTTTTTGTCATACAAAATTTCTTATTCTGAAAATTGTGAAACAGATAGAAACAACCAACTGATACCTATAATAGACAACTGGTGTAGCATTTAGGCTATAGAGATTATTGAACAAGTAACTTGAAAAGCAGACGAATGAGAGCAAAAAATTACAATTTTGGCCCGTTGAACAATGAGTGCTATTTTATAAAAGCTGTGATAGTTTTGTTCTACAACAAAGTCATAGTTCAGCCACACCGTATTCTCTATTTTTTGCTTTCAGTGTAAGCTAGACTTGTACTCTCTCTCCAGTGGATATGTTCAGTCTAACTCTATAGTTATGCCTATTTCGCTTAAAAGACTGCTTCAAGTTTTAGCCTAGATTGTGAGCAATATTTGTAGTTCAGAAAAACATGATCTATGCTAATGTTCACAAGATCTTCCAATAAATGCTAGCATAACTGATATAATAATTGGACAACATTTCCTATTTCATTGGTCTGAACATTAATAATTCTTTGTGCCATTTGACTCAAAATATGTTAACTTTCTGCTGCATAGAAAAGTGCTTTTGTCTGTAAGTATAATATGTACATTGCAATTATGTTTGTCACGTACTAAAGTCTGAATTATACTCTGTTTCATGAATTTTTTTGTCAATTTTAAGCTCTAATGTAAAATGTTTGCAGCTTTTGAAGGCGATCAGCCACAATGCAAGACTAATCAAGGTTATGTGCTGTATGCTATATTGTCTAGTACAGCCATCAGCTATAAGTTATATTTTTATCTGTTCCTTGTATAACAGTAAAGAAAACATATTTTAAATAGATTGATGGCAGATTATATTGCTATGGCATTTTTCTCCATATATTGGTACAATAAACTGAGGTATTACCAATATATTATTCATGTGGTGGCTTGCATGTTTCTAATAGGTATATTTACTCTTTCTGCTATTCACAAACAAGTAGGACTCTATTTAATGATGTTTTTGACAACAAATTATTTTGTAGGCAGTTAAAATCCAAAATGAGAGCTGCTGTATACATGCTTTCTGATAATACAATAATATGATAATGAAAAAAAACAAATACTCATAAAACAACAGGTATATATAGCATATAAAGAGAGAAGTACTGCACAGATACATCAGTAAGTTATAAGATGATAAGACTGTCAATTACATGATAACAATGTCGGACACCGAGTATCCCCAGGAATTGGATGTGACTCAAAGATATTTCCTCCTCCAAGGGGGAACTATTGTTTTTAAGCATGGGAACAATGTCTGGCTTGTCGGGTATGGAGTCTCTGTTTCATCCGACCCACTGAGTCTTTTAACTGGTACAGGCCGGTGGTTGTATTTAACAGGCTGGGGGCCAACTGAGTAAAGTCTGCTTGTAACCGCAAGAGACGTTCTTCCACAGTGGCCAGACAAGTCGGTCTCTTGGGCTGCAGGACGGGAGCCACTGAGGGTGTCACTTCCTCTTCCTCCATGACGTCGGGAGTCGGCTCGTCTGGACCGGGCATAGCTTCAGACTTATCTGCGACTATGGGAAAGCGCTGTCGGGCGTATTTCAGCACAGCATCAAATCCTTGAGTTAGGACGGCTAACATTAGGGCCTTTTCGATGAGAGGGCGTATGACTGCCAGGAACTCTGTAAGTGTCAGCATCTACTGTGTAGTGGACCCCGGGATAACATTCACTAGCCATGTGCGCAGTAATGGGATATGGGTATACATCGTGCTGCCCACATGGGCAGAAAGCCAGCAGGTAGTGTGCATTTGCGTGTAACCTCAGTGCACAAATAGACGGGCAGTCCTCCTGGCACACCAGGCATTTAGTACTCCCACGAGACTCTCGAGCGGCTTCTATCTTCATCTCCGTAGCCAGCGACACCCACCGCCAACGACGGCGGAGTGGCGGCGGTAGCTCTCCGTCTAACTCCATGAGGATGGAAGGAAGTGTGTAGTCTTGTGACCCTTTTGTGGCAGGTCGAGTGTTACCTAAAAGAGTCACAGTGTTGGTTACTGACACATAAGTGCCGCCTGACAGGCGTCGGGGCTGTTCCAATACGGCTTCAAGCAAGCCTCATTCTGGATGACCACCTGTCCTGAGCGCTCAATCTTGTAGATATGGTTGGGCATCGCCTCAACCACTACGTAGGGTCCCACAAACTTAGGCTGTAATTTAGCCGCTGTCCGCGACACCTACGGTGGCTGACCATCCACACCCAGTCTCCCACCTGGTAGAGGGGTGGCTCCTTCAAGTCTTCACACCACACCTGCCACGGCTTCTCCCGCAGCAATTCGTGTGCAGTCTTTATCTACTCCACCAGTTTGTTGGCATACTCGTGGATCGAGTTTTCTTGCTCAGAAACATGGTAGGTCAGGTGATCAGGCACCCGAGTCTCTCGACCAAGCATCAGGAGGTTGAGGGTCTTACCAATACTGGTGTGTGGGGTACTACGGTAAGCGCGCATGTCCTGCGGCAGTACCGTATCCCTTTCCTCTTGACTACGGCCAAGAAGCAGGCTCCGGAAGGCATCACCTAGCATCCGGTTGTTGCGCTCCACCACTCCGTGACCTTGTGAATGGTACGGGGTGGTCTGAGTTTGATTTTACTCCCCAGAGGCGACAGAGGTCGCTTATAAGCTGAGACTGGAACTGAGCACCTCGGTCTGAATGTATCTGTTTCAGGAGGCCATAATAGCAAAATACATTTTGATCCAGCACCCTGGCCACGGTTGAAACCGACGCATCTGGAATAGCCAGGGCGTCGGCCCACCTAGTAAAGTGGTTGGTTAATACTAGGATTCAGCTGTTGCCTCTGGGGGTTGGAAGCATGGGTCCGATCAGGTCGACAGCAACCACTTGCCATGGTCGTCCGGCATACAGTCTCCGCCGTCCCGTTTTCCCAGGGTGACGGTCATGCTTACTGGCCTGGCAGATCTTGCACTGTCTCACTCTGAGTCGCACGTCATGCCCCATCTTCAGCCAATACCACCGGAGTTGCAGTTTGGGGATCACCTTTTGGACTCCTGCGTGAGGCTGTTTGTGGGTATCCCAGATTAACTCACGGCGTATGGCCGGAGGACAGATCACCCTTCTCCTTTCGTGGGTGTCTGCTGTTGGCGGCTAGTGCGATAGGTAATAGCTCATTGCCTCCGATCCGCAGTGAGTCCCAACGTTGGCAGAATAGCCCAAGTTCGGCGCACCCCAGCCTCAATTGTTCCTCACTGGGTCGTCGCCCCTCACTTTTGGTTCGATACACGTCAGCTACTACCCCGGGAAGGTTTTCCTGTAGTTTTCTCAGCTCAGTGGCCTTATCGGCCAAAACGGGATTAGCGCGGAGGGTTTGTACAGCCTCCGAATTTTCGGCAGCAATTAGTTTGAATTGACCCTGGTCTCAGTCATACTCTGCCTCTTGACTAGCCCGTGTCTCTAAATCGGATTGCGGGGGCCTCCGTCCCTCCTCTCAATACTGAGACACTACTTGCATTCTCCATTCGGCCGCCAACTCAACCCATCCACATTGCCTTGTTTCTTACTAGGTCGGTGCTCCATCCAGTAAGAAAACCCGGCTAGGATTTCTTGACCTCAACACTACACATAGCACTTGCCGATGTGTGTCAAGTACGCTGAACACGGCTGCTAAGTTTAGTATAGTACATGAATTATCTTCTTTACCTCTACAGCTGGGAATATAATGACTCAGAAGCTAATAGAGGTTATAATTTAACTTTACTAAAACTGTGTCCACAGGTTTCTGTCATCATTATTATGATACTGAACTCTGCAAGTATTATAGCGAGTCAATTCTATCCACATCTAGGTGTGGGAGTTACTGGATAAAATGAAAATTATAGCAGACAGCCATAGCAAGACTATGTCACAGGTAGTACTTATAATAGATGCTCCTTTTACAGATTACACTCCTAATACAGATTATACGCTTTCTGTAGATTGTACTTTTTATATGTTGTGATTATACTATTTCTGAGCACTATACTCTTTCGACATTTTATACTATTTTTACATATTATACTCTTTCCTCACATTGCAATCCTTCTGCAGATAAAAATTCTGTAGATCACATTTACTAAAGATGCAGTTTACACTAGCTGAATTATCTATAACTTTGTATTTCTCACCTTGTGTTCTGCCATACATTAGATCAGGGGTCGACCCCTTTGGTTACTCTTCAGCTAATTAATATTTCTTTGTTCATTGTTTATCTAATTTTAGTAGACAACAATATTTTATTTTATATTTTGTGATTTTCATCTCTTGATTACCTCTTCTTCTGTGTATTATTCTGCAGATTACACTTATATATGACTATGTATTATTATGAAGGTTGCACTGAAATGGCTGCTGCAGAAGGACTGTGTTACTTCAGTTATTATGGGTTGCAAGACTATTGAGCAGCTGGAAGACAACATGGCTGCCGGTGATGGCTGGGAGTTGTCTTCTGCTGAAATGAATGAATTAGATGGGGCTTCCTCCTATCCTCTGCCATATCCTTTCAAGCTCCAAAACATCGTCTCAGAACTCTGCTCTTTTTATAATACCACAGCTGTACACAAAAGTGGCATGTCTTTCTAGGCTTGCTAGTACAGCACCACAGTTGTACACAAGCAATGTTGTGTCTATTTAGCTTTGTTAATACAGTACCACATCTATAGCTTATACTGGTGTCAAAAGCTGTCATAGCTTCTGTCTTGTGTTGTTGATCAGTTGTTAACTTTATACCAGTACCTTGGTCAGTTTTGATTGTAAGGAATTGGTGTCTAGGAGTGCAAAAATTATTATATATATATTGGGTTCCTTTCATGGTGCTAAAATTCAATAGTAGGAGAACGGGCATGCTTTTGTATATTTAATTCATCTTCTAATTCTAATAAAAAATGAAATCCTAAATGTTGATATCAAAAGCATGCATTGGATTATTGTAGAAATAAGTTAAAGGTCAATATGCGTATGATCTCTTGGCATACTCTCTTATGCTTTCTATAATGTGAGTGTATTTAGGTTTTTTTAACAACACCTCAACTAATTAATTTTTATTTTCACCATAGCAACATGAAACTCGTTTTGGTAAAAGATGACAATTATGAAAGATTGTGATGCATAGATTTGCATGTACCATTAGTTTTATAACAAACAAAAAAGCTGGTAACTGTTTATGGTGACTCCACCAATGCTGGGAATGATGATTTCATTACCAAATGTGTCATACTAAATCTATTAAAGCAACGAAAATGTTTGTTGAAAAGTGAAAACTCAACATAACTTTGATTGATAAATACATATTATGTTGATGTAAGCTAACTTATTGGTGCTTAAGTCTACAACTATTACATAACTACAATTTCCTCTACTATATAAAACGATCTCCATGGTTGAGTAAGATTACTGATGTCATTGTCTATAATCCAATATTGCATGTATTTTGTGTTCAATCCTTTAAATGCCCATGCAGTCTATAAAGTTAGTAATAACAATTGGATCAGATTGGCTGATTAGTATTTAAGGCCTATAATAGTATGATTTGAAGCTCACTTATTTTGCACAAATGGCTTTACTGGCTTTACTAACTTAAGAAGATGCAATTTTTTTTCAATTGAATGTGAAGATGCCAATATATATTATACGCACAAACCCAATATATGTAAGTGTGTATAGTATAGTTTTTTAGATTGTGAAAGTCATATGTATAATATATGATGTAGGCTATATACATATTTTGTTTAAAAATATCTCGCGTGACTATGTAGTTTACTGCACAAAACAATTGTAATATATACAATACATATATTATATATATTAGAATAGTTTTGTGCAGTAAACTATTTAGTCACGCGAGATTTTATGAATTATAAATAAATATACTAGAAACATTGTTGTTTTATTACTTTATTAAGCAAAGTAATTAACTTATATTACTAATAAAGTATTAAAACAACAATGTTTCTCGTATATTTATTCATAATTCATAAAATCTCGCGTGACTAAATAGTTTACTGCACAAAACTATTCTAATATATATAATATATATATATATATATATATATATATATATATATATATATATATATATATATATATATATATATATATATATATATATATATATATATATATATATATATATTAGAATAGTATATATATATAATGTAGTGTGTTCAGATTGTTAATGACGCATATATATTTTTTCATTTAAAAAATCTCACACGACTATATAGTTTCGTACGGTAGACTGCACTCGTCAGGTGTTAGACTAAAAATAAATAAAGTCTATGAAGCATACCGATTATTCAAATTTTTACATAAAGAAAACTATCATGCTAAACACAACGTAAAACAAAATGCAAACATAGTAGTGGATTTGGTGTTATCTATTAATGAATTAAATTGCTCTTTTTCTAAAGGATTAGACTATAAAAGCTAGATGTTTGATGGAAAGGGTAATTTATAATAGGTAGTACTATGGTTGAGAATTGTTAGTATTGTTATGTGATGTTGCCCAGGTAGTGCTTACGTGCATGTCTGCATGTGGATAGAATCTCATTTCTGTTATTATTATTATTATTATTATATATATATATATATATATATATATATATATATATATATATATATATATATATATATATATATATATATATATATATATATATATATATATATATATATATATGTATATATATATAAAGGTATATATTTGGTACTAATACAATTTTGGATATAAAAATAAACTTAGATCTTCATTCTATTGACTACAATATTGTTTCACGTAGTGCGAGCTACGATCATCAGGTCGTTGTGTGTACGCTTGAGTGATTTTGTTTTGAAATTAGTATTGTTAGTTTATTACTACGCTGGAATGTTTTAACTAGCGTCTGTTAAGTGCGCAAGTAAAAATTTGCGTTTATGTCTACACGTGGTGGAAAGCTCTTTTCGTTTGTTGAGGGAAGATAATTCCGGTTGTTTTAAAAATATATACTTCTCATAGTTGCATAAATTACATCTATTGGTTAGGTTTGAGTATGATTTGCAAATCTTTAAAATATTCCATTTTTAGCTGAATTGTGTGCTGTTAGCTTTATCTGCATGTAGGAAAGGGGCTTTGTGGTTATTGAATCTGGTTTTGAAGGTAGTCGAACAGAGTCCTATGTATGAATGGCTGGAATTATTGTCATGTCTTGTTACAGTTGCTTGGTATATTACGTCTTTGTATAAGCATTTACCATTTAGTGGACAGTGGGAAGGTTGTTTGCAGTTACATTGTGTGTCATTTAGTTTAGTAGCGGTAGTAGGGGTGTGTGCGGTTTTAAGTTTGTGATGGTTCGAGTCATCAATAATATTTTTCATGTTGGGCATGCATGAATAGCTAATTTTTATAGCTTTCCTATTGAAAATTTTACTTAGTTGGTTGGATGGTGAAAAGCATTTGTCGATGATTTGAAGAAATTTCTTCCATATTTTGGTTTTTACTGTTGAACTAAAAGGTGGGTTGTACCACAATGTTTCTCTTTCTATTTTTATTATTGTTGTTGGATTTAGGTCTCTGGTTATAATTTAATTTATAGTCATATCCACTGTTTGATAGTGCTTCTTGGTACGGTTGTATGGTGGTGTTAAACTCTTCTTTATTGGAGGATAGTGAGCTAAGTCTTCTATTTATATTTTCTGGTATGTTTTTCAATACTGCAGGTGGGTGGTCGCTTTGTTTGTGAACGTAGAGGATAGTGTTTCCAGGTTTTGTATAGGGTTTATAGGATTGGTTAGTCAAGTTGAATGTTACATCTAGGAAGTTTACAACTTTCTTATTGGCTTCTATTGTGATTGAGAGATTAAATTTTTTAAACCATTGTACCCAACTACCCTTCTCCTGTTGTCAATCACCTGTTTGTTGGAAAGGAGATGTCAGAGAAGAAGCCGGTCTCCACTCCACGGAGCCGCTCACACAGTGTGGGTGGTCAGGTGGAGTCGGTTACCCCAGTGGTATATATATATATATATATATATATATATATATATATATATATATATATATATATATATATATATATATATATATATATATATATATATATATATATGTATATATAAATATATACAACAATTGATCAATAAACGAATGACAATAAAATGATTGTTGAAGAATAAACGTAAATAACTTAAACGCAATGTTGATTCTAAAAGCCATTGTTGCCCACTTCATTTGCAGCAAATTTGTGTACACAGCTAGTAGATGCATGTTTCCTTAATCATATTCATAGTACAACATTGCTATATGATTATGTAAATGTAACATTAATATGGATTTCTCTATTATTTACTCATCTGTTCTGTATTTTGAACAGCACACTAAACCTTGAAAAACTGGGTAAGCAGCATATTCATTACTACAATTTTTTTTATATAATCATAATGATAATGTATCTTTGAAGTTACTTAAGTTCAACATATGTTGAATATTTATAATGCTACCTAATGTAGATGCTGTGTATAATCTCCATTCATATAAATTATATTTACTATAGTGGAAGTGAAGTATAAGTAGCCCACTTACTTATCACATCAAGTTATACAGCTATTTTGATTAATGTGATTAAATTATGTAGTTTGAATATACAGTGATGTGAAAAAGTTTAAGGACGCTTGCAGAAATTTCTATGTATCTTGTCTAATAGGCATTTCTTGTTAGTTCTTAA
This sequence comes from Bugula neritina, assembly GCA_964035545.1. Classification (NCBI taxonomy): domain Eukaryota; kingdom Metazoa; phylum Bryozoa; class Gymnolaemata; order Cheilostomatida; family Bugulidae; genus Bugula; species Bugula neritina. Next base: position 11,831,306 of record OZ037767.1, read on the forward strand.
TATTTTCCTGCAAGTTCTATATATCAAAATGACCCTTAGAATGTGCTCTACAATTTCCATCTTCTAATTCTTGCTGTTGTGATGTTTTCTACCCATTTTTGGGCCAACTGCACAAGCAGCTAGGAAAGCGCAACTCCTGTATTTTTATGTAACCAAAGTTTATCAACTTTTATAACCACAAAAGGCTAAATAGGGAAATTTGACTTTGTGCATGGCATCATGATATCATAAAGTATGACTTCCTTTTATAATTTGAAATATGTCATTTAGTTGTGAGCTTTTACATGGTGTCTACTTGGGCGCTGCGCATAGACTAAATGAGAGCTGTAAATCTTCCTTCAGAGGCAAAGTTTGTAATAATTTTCTTGCACAAGGAAGGTTATTCAATTAGGAAAATATCTGAAAAGGTTGGCAAAGTAAAGACAACTGTACATCAAATTATCAAGAAGTTTTTGGACACTGGTAGTGTAGCAGATGGACCTGAAAATGGCCGACCAAAAATAAGCACACCTAGAGATGACAAGGTTCTCATTGGGATCAGCAAGAAAGATTGCCATAAAACAAGTCTTGAGTAGGCAAAGAATAGTCAGAATCAACAGGAACACCAGCTTCAACATCCCTGATAAGGCAAGATTGCTGAGCTATGGTTTACATGGCCGCAAAGCAAGAGGAAGCCTCAACCAACCGAGAAGCAGCAAAAAAGCCGGTTACGGTGGGCCAAGGAGCCTGGTAATTAGACAGTGAATGATTAGAAAAAAAGTAATTTTTTTAGATGAATCCATATTTAATGTGAACAATCATGCTGGAAACTGTTGTGTTAAAAGGTACCAGTATGAGAAATATAACCCCTAATGTATTTTTCGAACAATTAAGCACCCTATCGGTGTTATGTTCTGGGGTTGTATAACATCAAAAAGTGTAGGCCGACTCAGTAGTTGCTTTGGAATGATGTAATGCTCAAAAATATATGGAGAATCTCAATGCTAAACATCTTCCAATCATAAAAAACTTCTTTTTAAATGAAATTAACATATTTGAAGATGACAATGCACCATGCCATTGGGCAAAAACAGTTAAAAAGTGAATGAAAAAGCAGAGGGTCTCAACGCTTAACTGGCCAGCACAAAGCCGGGACTTGAACCCAATAAGAAATTCATGGTCAAGAATGGCTAAAATAGTCTCTTCACAGAAGTCAACAACTAAGGTGACACTCATAGAGCCTGTAATTCATGCATGGCATCATGTCGTGACTGAAAACGAGTTGGAGAAGCTGTACAAGTCGATGCCTCGTCGCTGCCGACTTGTGATTGAGAATAAAGGCTGGCCAACAAAACATTGATACTAAAATTTAAAGCACTGTGTGTTGCAATGCTGCTATAATATGTATAACAATTCACATATCATATTTTTCTATGTTTCAAGTAAAATATTCTGATGTCCTACAGTACACACAAATTGTGAGAACATTGAATAATTCCCATATATGCATAGTATCTCATTGTTTTACCCATATTTTAGAAGGAAGTGAAAAGAGACACTAATGATTTATATAAATGAGATAAGGAGATCTTAAGGATCATTTTGATAGGCCCCATGCCTATGGAAATGCTTTTGTTATGTCTTAAAATTAGCTTGGAACATTGCTATTATGGAAAACAGGGAGGCGTCCTTAAACTTTTTCACAGCACTGTATATGCTAGTATATTATAATACTTGCTGTAGTTTACAACTGTTGGAGAGTTTATTACTGTAGTTGTGTGTTAAAAGTTTGTCTAGCAGCAGTATTTATCATTTTTCTAGCTTCAATGTTTACTCACTAAGATCAGTTGATTTAAAATTTATATATATGACATATTTCAAAGATAGTCTGAGGCAACTCTTTAATTTGTGCCTGTTGTGAGAGTCTAACATGCAATTTATCCAAATTATATTTAATATAAATATTCTGTGAAACACATTGATAGTTCTAAAATTTTAAGTTTGTTGTAAAACGCCATGCGTATGGGAAATTATAAGCTTTTACCTTAACTTGAGTTGATACTCTTTTGCTATAATTTTAGATAAATGTTTTTTGTGATGCATGAGAAACCAAAGACAGTTGTGCAAAAGCTTATAAGATATTTGTAAGTATTTTCTGCTATAAATATACGTATGTCATCGTCTGCACGAATAATAAAGGCAGCTACTTTTCTGATACAATATTATAGTAATCAGTCATTTCATGAGCTGCTTCTGTATTAAATAAATATAAAATACTATACCTCAAAACTTTGATATGTTGGTGCTAAAGACAACACAATATTTCCTAAATTCAATAATTTATATAAAAGCAAATTTCTATAAGCTGTTGGCTGTTGAAGTTTCACATTTAAGAATTTTAGACATTATTCATTTATTGATATTTTAGTTATGAACCTCCACAAAGTCCAAACACATTGGAACATGAGCCAATCGAATCAACTGAACTACTTCTTGCTGACTGCACATCCTTCAGGAATGAGTCTGTCAAAGAGACAAGTTCAGCCATAGCCTTCATTACTTCATTCCACTCATCTTTTTGGAAACACTTTTGTAAATTGCTGGTGCATCAAATTCCTTTTCTTTTTCAATTGCTGGCAATGTATGGATGTGTACTTTGTAACTTTCCACTGCATGAATCGTGTTTATCTTTTTCTGCAGCTTCAGCACTAAATATGTTAATGCATGTCAAAGGTGGCCACATCAGGGGCAGCTTCTTTGTGCTGTCAATATATAGATGCTGGCGCTTTTTCTTCGATGACTGAACTCAGGTTAGGTTTAAACAATTTTTTGTTGCAATTGTAACACCCTTGTTGATTATTTCATTGACAAGAGCTTTTCTCTGTAATAATTCCTCGTCATTGACTTGAGCGTGGAAAGGTGTTTGTTCATTCATAGTGACTTTCAGCTGAATCTCATCATCATTCTGTGCTGCCTTCAACTTAGGAATTGCTGCTGTCGTTGAATCCGATTTGTTGTTGTCGATATTATGAGAAGCCTTTCCTTGTTTATTCATCATAGGTGTTTCTTTGTTAGCCATAGATGGAAATTGGGAGTCTTTAACCTCTACCTCCTTGTCTACTGGCGTAGCATTTGTGGCTAAGGGGACACTAGGGTTTATGTGACTGAAACACTCGTGGAGCTTGACTCCGTAAATTCTCTGCCTGAAAAAGTCATCTAAATTAGCGAGTTTGTTACCTTTCGCTCTCTTCTTTTGCCTTCTGCTTTGAGAGTTGTCTTGCTGGTTGTTGACGCCAGAATTGGTGGCACTTGAGAAATCGGGTTGCAGGTTGCTTCTGATAGACACTTGTCACTCTGAAAATTGGTATCGTCTGGTGTTTTCGTATCATTCTGGCTTCGGTTTGTTGGGTTGACATGTTTAATGACTAAAGTTAAACATATTAGGTACTTTGCTTTTATTTTCAAAATTTATATTCAGTTTTTTTATTCAAAGCAAAACAACTATCCTAAAAATGCTTGTTTCGAATCCCCACATTAAGATTATTCAAATGTATGCATGTTCCGCTATGATTTTTCAATGAAAATGCTTACCTACTTTGAATGCCAGTGATTTGAAGATTCAATGTCTGTTTGTTTCCACCTTGAATAGATGGGACACTGGTTTAAGTTTTACCATCCTGAGCAAATATTACATTGGTTTGTGTGCTCCCATTTGCAGCAGATTGATTGTGGCAACGTCAAGTTGACTGCTTATTTTATGGGTCTCATTTCTATTTGTTTGACTTGAAGCAACACAAACCATTTTGCTATTTGTTTGAACAAATAGTCCACAAGTTTCTTTTACCTTTGTTCGTGTGAAAGCTGCTGCAGTCCTTTTGAATGGCTTTTTTGTGTGAGATTGACATCAGCTAAATACACAAGATGACAAATGGAAAGTGCATCTTCTTCTTAAACTCCGAATCCTCAATTGTTTCACATATAGGCAGTTTCTATTTTTAGTGTTCGTGAGATAAATATTAGAATTATTGATCCATTTAAAAACTGGCAAGAAATGCTGTTGAAGCAATTTTCTTAGTTTATATTATAGGAATCAGTCATTTCATGAGCTGCTCCTGTATTAACTAACTATAAAATATTATGCTCCAAAACTTTGATATGTTGGCGCTAAAGACAACACAATATTTTTTAAATTTAATAATTTATATAAAAGCAAATTTTTATAAACTGTTGGCTGTTGAAGTTTCACATTTGAAAATTTTAGACATTATTCATTTATTCATGATTTAGTTATGAACCCCTATATAGTCCAAACACATTGGAACATACTGAACTACTTCTTGCTGACACATCCTTTAGGAATGAGTCTGTCAAAGAGACAAGTTCAGCCATAGCCTTCATTACTTCATTCCACTCATGTTTTTGGAAACACTTTTGTAAATTGCTGGTGCATCAAATTCCTTTTCTTTTTCAATTGCTGGCAATGTATGAATGTGTACTTTGTAATTTTCCACTACATGAATCTTGTTTATCTTTTTCTGCAGCTTCAACACTAAATATGTTAATGCATGTCAAAGGTGGCCACATCAGGGGCAGCTTCTTTTGTGCTGTCAATATTACATGCTGGCTCTTTTTCTTCGATGACTGAACTCAGGCTAGGTATAAACAATTTTTTGTTGCATCTGTAACAGCATTGTTGATTATTTCATTGACAAGAGCTTTTCTCTGTAATAATTCCTCACCATTGACTTGAGCATGGAAAGGTGTTTGTGCATTCATAGTGACTTTCAGCTGAATCTCATCATCATTCTGTGCTGCCTTCCACTCAGGAATTGCTGCTGTCGTTGAATCTGATTTGTTGTTGCTGATATTATGAGAAGCTTTTCCTTGTTTATTCATTATAGGTGTTTCTTTGTTAGCCATAGAAGAAAATTGCAGTCTTTTACCTCTACCTCCTTGTCTACTGGCGTAGCATTTGTGGCTAAGGAGACACTAGGGTTTATACAGCTGTCATTTCTGTTTACTGGCTTAGGTTCTGTGACTGAAACACTCGTGGAGCTTGACTCTGTAGATACAAGTTTATCCAGACAGCTCTCTGCCTAAAAAATTCATCTAGATTAGCAAGTTTTGTTACCCTTATTTCTCTTTTTTTGCCATCTCTTTAGGAGTTGTCTTCCTGGTTGTTGGCGCCAGAATTGGTGGCACTTGAAAAATAGGGTTGCAGGTTGCTGCTGATAGACACTTGTCACTCTGAAAATTGGTATCGTCTGGTATTTTCGCATTATTCTGGCTTTGGTTTGTTGGGTTTACTGGTTTAGTGGCTAAAGTTAAACATATTACTTTACTTTATTCTCAAAATTTCTATTCAATATTTTTATTTAAAGCAAAACAACTATCATAAAAATGCTTGTTTTGAATCCGAACATTAGGATTATTAAAAGGTATGTTTCCCTATGCTTGTTCATTGAAAATGCTTACTTTGAATGCCAGTGGTTTAAAGATTCAATGTTTGTATGTTTCCATTTTAAGTGAATGGGACACTGGTTTGGCTTTTACAATCCTGAGTAGATGTTGCATTGGTTTAAGTTTCCCCATTCTGAGTATTTTAATTTTAATTAGATACTGTGTTCGTAATTGCGGTTATATATACGACAAATTAACATTTTATAAGCTGCTGAGCCACAGATGTTGAAAATTGGGAAAATGTTTGCTTATGTTGCAAGTTTTATGCAAGTCTTTTTCGCTTATGATGCAAGTTTTATAAGCTAATCTTAGAATATATTATTTTGTTGCTGGATGTTAAAATAAAACTGTACGCATGTCATTTGACACAAATGTTTACTGTTCCCAATGATAACTAGTACTAGCTTGGTTTAATTTTTTAGAAGAACAAAATTTTATGTGAATCTCTACATAGTGCGTATGAATATGTTATTTATCTATATATGAAATGGTAATAAACAAAAATTAAAAACATATATGTTAGATTGTGTTATTATATATTTATTTGAAGTCATCTCCACACATTATAATCTTTTCATTGCTGTTTATACTCTCAATTCTAGCTGTCTCTTCTGCATTAGGCCCTTTTGCCTCTCAATTTCCTAATCTTCTCTCCCAGGTCTCCCTTTTTAAAAACACCAAACAAGTATTTACATGCATTTGCTATATAACATGCAATCCTACCAATAATACAGAGTTAAAATTGGAGATTATGCAATGAAGGTAACAACTAACAACATAATGTTGGGTAGTAAAAGCAAAGGCATCAAAACAAAATATTGAGCCAACCAAGATCTTGGGGTTAATGGGGGGGGGGGGGGGGGACACAACATTCATAGGGGTACAAAAAGTTGGCCAAATTGTGAGAGAACTTATTGACTTAGAGTTGTGATTTTTGAAAAAAAAGGTATTGACATATTTATTCAGTCATTGTAGTTTCAACACTTGTGGAGCATACATGTTGAAGAGGCGAGTCAAAAACTGTTTTTATCTACTTTTCGTAATTTTTTAAGATGTCGTTAAAGCTTTATAACTTTTTACACACATGAGCTTTCTGCATTTCCGCTCAGCATGTTGCCTGCATGAAAATGCGCACACAACAGCCCATTTTGAGGCTAGATGAATTCCTGCGTGTGGCCCTATGCTTAAAGTTACAATTTTTTCATAACATTGTGTAGAAAACTTTTATTTGCCATCAGTTTTAACAAATAATTTTGTTTAAAATTGTTTTTCTGCAATTTATCAGCATGTTTCTGTCAGCTCATTTTTGTGGGAAGATTCCAGACTGGTGTCCCTCTTCTGGCAGAGTAGGGGGTATATACCACTTAGTCATACATCTTGTAGGAGCGAACTAGTCTCTCCTCTTCCCACAATTTCCAGTGCAGTTGCTGTATCTTTAAGACCTGCTCTGCTACATTCACCCTTTCCTTAACATAGACATACAATACAGAAAAATTTCTGATCAGATTATATTTGATATAGGACTTTATAAATATGTTACACAATACATGAATGGTTGCCTTCCTGCATGTTTTCAATGTATTTCTTCAATTTTTCATACGAGAGGTAAAGAGATAAAGGATACATTTTATGCATGATCTCTTATGTATTATGTAAAGCTCTACCTAGTACATATAGTGTGTATGAGTTTATGTTTATGCATAAGTAATATTAGGTTGATAAGTAAAAATGGGTTATATGTTGGATAATGTTATATATTGATTTTGCATTACACCCCACATTAAATAATTAGTGTTCATAACTGCATGGGGAGACAATTACTTCAAAACTCTCTATTGCTGTTGTGGTGGGTTTTTGCAATTTTGAGTATTGTAAACTCACCAAATGATATATATGTTGTGGCCTTCGGGTGAGCTTGGGGGTCAGCGTACAGTTACGAGTTAATGGCTTGGCTGCAACGTAACTCTAGCTCCCGTCCGTCCGTAGGGGCAAAGTTGATACTTCGAGTTAGGGTAGTTGGCTGGTGGTGTTCCTCAGTCTATGATCCTGGGCTAGCACTCACTAACGTACCCTAACACATTCTAATTGGGTCGCATGCATTCTATGAAAATTTCCTCAATCAGTCTACAATCCCCAATTCTCCCATTTACACTAGGTTTTGTAGCTACAAGACTCACCCAGCCACACCCAATATCTATACCAATCTCAGAGTTGTGCACCCCACACATACAAGAACAAGAAGAGACAACTACAGAGACTTAAAAATCCCGATATAACATTGCTACACCGGATTGCAGCTGTTGGGCTCAAGGTACACACTGTTATTTAAAATGCGCACAACTTGAATAAATTTTCAGTTTCATTTATTAAAAATAATGTGGATATTAACTACTATATTATCTTAAATAGAAACAGTATAGACGTAGAACACGAATAAATATAAAGTCAAAATTTTTTAAAAATAATATCAAAAAACTCGACAATTAAATAAAAAATTAACACATACATTTTATGTTTGAGTTTCCGTTATATAGAAATAACTTGAATTAAATTAAGTAAGAATTAAACCAAGCAACTTCTGATGACAAAAAGTGCCCAGTAGTTTACAAATGTCTTAGAATAAGTTTGCTAATAACAATACACCATTCATTTATTAATGCTGAGCTAAGTAAGACAACACTAAAAGTAATTCGAACTAAAGTAAAAATTACATCACTATCAAACTGCAAACCAAATGAATTAAAACCTTTACAAACAGACAAATCTAAAGTATAAATATGCAAAGAATATATTAAAAATATAGATGGAATCAAATAATAGATAGTGGAATGTGAAGATGAAATAAATCTTTTAATCAGAATAAACAAACAAACAATATCATCTGTGTTTTGAGCAAACAAAATATTATGATACTTTAAACAATATAAATATAATATATCTGATTATGTTAAACAGGCTTAAGTAGTGGACCTAACTACAATAATATTTCAATAAACTATGTGACTTTAATAAAGACTATCCAATGCAAATGTGTATACTAAAATGTATCTTCATACTATTATGTTATAGTCAAAACATTGATAACTACAAATATTACATAGAATTTATATTAGGCTACATTTGTTGAGGTTAATAAACCTGTTCGACCTCCTTACAATAGTATGAGTAAACCATAGACTGAGTCCAGTATTACATCCAGGGTCCCCAAACACCTCCCCTCAGACTGGGGTCGCAGTTCTTATCAATAGGAGGGTAGTTTACTGGTACAGCAGTTGCATTCCATTTAGCAAGTCTCTGCAGCATCATGTCTACTAACTCAGGATGTGATTGGCTGAGATCATTTCTCTCCTCCGGATCTTTTGCTATGTTGAACAGGTAGACATTCTGGTCTGATGATGAGACGTAGTACTGGTTGGGTTTCAGATCTGAATAAACAGTTTAATCAAAATAAATGCTTGAGAACACTGTAATAGTGATATGAGCTTAAATTACTTACGAGCACATGACGGCTTTAGCCAATAATATAAATACATGTTTTACATAATACTATGTTATGTTACATTGCTTTTTCAGACTTTATGCTGGCTCATAAAGTGAGTGGTTTGGCTGATGAAAAGGAGGATATATTAATGAATATATTTTAAAGAAATGTGCCTAGTTGTGAAGTGTAAAACAAATAAAGATGCCTATTGATTATAAATATAACAGAACTCACAAAGAAATGAACACAGACGACATGATTATTAGTACAGCTGAGTTTGATATATCACTCTACTTTCAATATCCAATTCATCCAAAGATTTAATTTTGAATTATAGTTATGAAACCTCTATTAAACACGCACTAAATGTTTGACTTGACCCCTTGAGTCACCTTTGCAAAATAAAATGTATTTGAAAGTGACAATGGTTTAAACATAAATCATACTTAAATTTAATTCTATACAAGAAAAAATAGTATCAAAATTACAGCACTAAAATAGTCGAAGATGAGCAGATTTCTAGACATTAAAAAGGAGATTTGAATAAAAATAATCATAAAATGGGTCATGTTGATTTCACTCACAGTAATATTACTGGAATATAAACTCCTTAGTTATACTTCAGTGAGCTGTACTTACAAAAAGGAGAGGTTGGCTCAGGCACCCACTTGTCATACCCAGGATCACCTGTCAGTACTTTATAGTCTCCAAACCTAAGAGCCGCCTGCACCGACGTGTCAAACACTGTAGACACAGACTTGCCCCTTCTTCGCGACTTGGGATCAATATTGTAGATTATTTCCTGCAAATTTGTAATATGATAAAAAGCAAGTAATAAACATACAGACAAGTAAATAAAAAAGTTGACCAGCTTCAATGCTACATGCCTGTTAACAATGTTTTTTCTGTTTCCACTGTAGACTAAATAGCAAAAGACAAAAAAATTAACAAAAATAAAGAACGAGGAATAAACAAAACACCAAATCGAAGTTCTTCACAGTTATAAGCATTTGGCAAAGCCTGTGTAGCACTTTGAGTACTGATTATGTGATGAACTCAAACTAGTAACTTCACAAATATGTTAGAAACAAATATATGAATATTCTAATGACATATTTTTCATAAAACAGCAGTTAGATGTTCAAATTGCTTATATAGCTTACTAACAAGAAAATGTTAAATTATACAAAATATAGTTTTAGTTTACAAAATGAATGACAAAAAATAGACAATTTTTACGCCTCTGTCGGATGTCTATTCAACAATAAAATAGTAAACTTTTCACAAATCAAGTCAGAAAAGCAAAAGAAACAAACTCTAGTGCACCTTTCTGATTAGCAATTTTTGCAGTAATCTATTTTTCGAACTGTATGAAATGGGTGAACAACTCTTACAATGTCCAGAGACTTGTTACATACACAAGGGTGTGCAGATGGTGGGTAGTAAAAAAGAAAGATATCAAGTGACAGATATTATCAGAATGCTTCTACACCAACCAAAGAAATACAATACAGAGAAATCAAAATAACGGAAAAGAATCATCACTGAAGGAGACGCTGATATCTAAGACAGTTTTGGAAACACTGAGGGGGCCACACAGAAAAATGAAATTAGGCTTTAAAAATTGTAAAGTTAGTCACATTCATTATTAAAAAAATAATAAAAACTGACAGAAAAAGCAATACCACAACTACTATGAACATTAAACATTTGCAATTAACAGATGAGTTCTACTAAATTATGTCTTGAAGGCAATGCAGATCTGCAGAATACACGATGGGGACAGTCAAGTCACAAAAAAACAAGCAACAAATTAAAGAGATCATGGTATGTGCTCCAGAATTCAGCACTGGTATCGGAAAAACAAAAACTTGCAGTGAAACTGAAACTGTCCATGCTTGTATACAATTGAGATACTCTAAAGTATAAATGGCTACATTAGGTTCATGAGTTAAAACCTCATAACAAAACTCTGTAGACACAAATATGAAGCAAGTTGTCTGAGAAAATAGTGCACAATTGAAGTGATCGAGAGACTGAGTATAAATAGCTGAAATTTGATTGAGTGAGGAATTAAAACTATTACAAAGAAACAGAGGAGGCCGTATCTAATATTTAGACAAATTTTTAAAATGATGGTCCTAACTAACTGAAGCCTTACATCTCTGGGGCTCGTTGCATTGTTCACTATGGAACTCCACACATCATATCCATCTGGTTTAGTCCCATTCAATGAGCCACCAACCAGATTGATTAAAGTAGGGAACCAATCAGATACATGCATTAGTTGGTGGTTTATAACTCCAGGTGTCTTTATTACTGGACCAGAGACAAAACCCACTCCTTTAATACCTGAAAAAAAAACACGCTAGAGTACAACAAACTGTTGCATCTTTTAAAAAATTCAACATAAAAATGTATGCATAAGACTGAAAAAAAATAAAATATTGCTCTTGTCCAGAAAATAGCCATGTATACTAACACAGCAATAATATAAGGTAGCATTAGATAGACAACAAGTTAAAGTAGCTAGGAGAAAACTGCAGATACGGAGTAAAGCATATCTAGCTATTTTAATTAAAAGAAAGTTCTAGATACACCATGTAGCAATTTGAAGGCAATGTTTCAGCACAGAATATACATAGATCAATGTGCTACCTCCTTCAAAATAAGAAGCTTTATTTCCACGATAAGGTGCATTATTTCCTCCTGCAAACACCTGACCCCCATTGTCATTGGTGAATATTATCAGAGTGTTATCCCACAGCCCAGAGTTTTTCAACGTCTCAGTGATGTTCCCAACACCCTCATCCATTGCTGTAACACAAACCCCAAGTCACATATATGGCTGTAAAATATAGCAACAGTATCAGCGGCCTTTTGCTAGTAAATAAGCAATTAGAAGTGGATGCATTATTAAGGGTTTTAGGTAAAAATGGCACAGATAAAAATGGCACAGGTAATAATGACACCGGTAATTAGGGCACAAGTGGAAAAGTAGGAAAAATGGCATACTGATGTTAAATTTTCCTAAACCCCAAAAACCTCAGTTCTCTTAAACCCTCATCGTAAACAATCAACCCCAAACCTTAATATTGAAAGTGTGCCATTTTTACCTACTTTGCCATTTGTGCCATTATTACCACTGCCATTTTTACCAGACACCGTTATTAAGCTAATGATTAAAGTAAACAGATTTCATCAACAGACTAAATGAGGTCAGACATTGAATGTTAGGTTGCTATGCAACAGGTGAGAATGTACTGCCTAAAGTGATGTCTAAGTTATTTGAAGCAAGCAATTTTAATGAAACTACCAGAAGCAATGAAACAGCAAGTTGAACTCAAATATTGAAAAAAAATTAGATTTTTACTATAGAATTTATTCCAACTTTATGTAAATAAAAACTGTTTATGCATAATGCTGTTAATAAAAATTATATATTTTGAAAGTAAAGCTGCAAAAAGCGTTATAAAATATTAGAGCTCAACTTTTAGATAAAATTTGAATTATCATTGCTAATATTCATCTTAAGCCATTGTAGCTGGTATAAAAATGTTTTCTGCACTCTTATCAATACAGCTGAGCTTCACAAATTTGCCAGTAAAAAGTTCTCTTATCAACACCATTGTGTCTGGCAATACTGGAGTAACAACAACTACCTATCTGGTGATCACATGATGCTAAAGCTGATAGCAGAAAATTGATGACCAAAACAACCCAAAAGTATATATACTGACAGTCTAGATTCAGCTAACCCTTACCCTCACCTTGTTTACGCAAGTTGTCAAAGTTAAAGGCAATTACCTATTTTCTGGCAGGTTACTGTGTAAAGCTAGATCACAATTGTGCTTAAATACCCTTTCCTACAAATCTAAAATATGCTTAAAACACATCATATTCCAAAAATAATAGTTTCAAATTGTTATGAAAAAATGAAACAGCCTATAATCCAAATACCTCACCGATCCTCAATTAATAATAAACTTCAAGGGTCTAGCAAATCTTGGGACTTAATAATTAGTCATCCTACTCAAAGTTCTGTAACTACTAATACTGTAAGCACTGTGTAGTATGAGTCCAGTTGAAAGATAAATTACCAGAATGAAGAGTAAACACAACTGTGAAAAAGTGGCGATGATGCAAGTGACACAATGGTAATGTTACCTGCAACCATTGCAGCAAACGTCCTTCTGTTCCTATCTCTAATAAACTGGAACTTTTCTTCATAGATACTGGGAACCTAAGAAATGATGAATTGAACAAGCATTGCAGTATTGAATACTAAAGTATTGGAAGAGTATTGAATATTAAATTAATATTGGGTATTGAAATATTTATTGAGGCAGCCCCTTATACAATGAACACACTTAGTAAAAAGAAAAATCCAATTACTTATACCTGAAGCGGAGTGTGGACACTTTGATACGGGAGGTAGAGAAACAGTGGACTACCTTTCTGGTGAGATTCTATGATAGACTGAGCTCTCTTAGTAAACTCAAAGGCGGAGTACCTCCCATATGATTGGTTGTGGGGTTTGAGATTGTCATGGAAATCCAGGCCATGGAAGCCAGATTCAGCCCTGAATAATGATAAAACATAGCATGTAAGAAAGAGTTACAAGATAATTCATTACAAAAGAAATTAAACTTCAGAGTAAAAATATAAGTTCTTTGGTCATAAAACCAATCATCTTCAGAGTAAAATCCAAAGCACTACAAGTTCTACTAAAGCCATTGGTACTATACTAATACTAGCCGGGATACTAATACTACAGGTGCTATTAGAGTCACTAGCACACTAGTCGGAGTACTAAAGACCTGTACTATTTGGGCCATTCGTATGAATAGTTCACCAGGAAGATGGTAGTTTCATTTTCCATATGACAAATAAAAATTTCAATACATTTGTTGCAATGAACATATAAAAAGGTTATTCCATGAAACCTTATGTGTGTGTAGTAGTCCTCAGACCCCAACAAGTAGCCAAAGAAGGAATCAAACCCTCTTTTAGTTGGTGTGTATTCTTCCTTGTAAAAACCAAGATGCCATTTCCCTACAAATGAGCTTACAATTAACAACTGTTTATCCATTAGTTCAAAAATGCTTGTAAACTTTAGTTTGGCAAACTGTATCCCAGCTTGCCCATTGACACCAGCAACACATTTTAGAAACACCTTGCGAATATATTAAGTTTATTCACTGATCTCAAATTTGTTTACATAAAACATGCTACAGGCTGTAATGGAGATATGCTAATATTTAAAAAAATAGAACTGATTGAAAACGTGGCACCTGTTATTTTTCTGTAAATCATTATTATAGCAATAGGGAGAGCAGCCAGGGTGTAAGGGGATGTTAGCTGCCCTGGTGAACACAAGGTAAGTGGTCCGAGACTAAACACTTGCAGTAATGTTAGGAAATGCATCCAGTAAAAATTACTCCTGACCACATTAGAAAAAGTCCTTACCCGACTTTGAAAAACCTTTTCTATCAGGGGTTCTCACAGGAATAGCAACTATAAGCCTACAAAAACTTCTCTTAAAGGATTGCTCAATCTTAGTTTATTACAATCACATTATAATTATGAACTATAATCTAATGTGTATGCAAACAATTGTGGCTTTGCAAAGGGATATGTGCCTAGAAAACAGCTTTTCAAAATTCCAATTTTGAGGGAGGTAAAATTTTCAGCCATGAAAAGGAATAGCCTAATACGTGACGTGTGAACGCCAGTAACTATGCTGCACGTGCTAACTATAACGCTAGTATTCAAGGTTGCTGGGCACAACATCAACCAATAACGCTCAAGCAGTTACAGCGCGCTATATAGGTCAGCTTTGGTGTGCCCGTAATATTGCACAATCTGACCTAGTTTAGATTGATCGCAGGCATTCATCCTAAAGAATGCATGTTTTTGCAAGGCTTTTTTCTAATGTTTACAAGCAAAATATAGCCTAATGTTATCACATACATGTTATTTAAAATGTCAAAAAACTATAGATTGAGATAATTCACATTTGCACCTCTATAAATATACAAATTACAAGCTAAAAGATTACATCTCACAGTCATATTTCTATAGTTATTCATTTGTATAGTCACGTGACCAGCAGGAATGCTGGCGCTGTTACGTCACACTTCCCAGCTCATTTCAAAATCGGCGTTTTGGCTGTTACCAATCTACACCCTCAACTTCAACTAACTTTTTCTACCTTTGGTCAAATGCTTTTTGTCAATGCATGCTTAGAAAAACACAATATTATGTGTGTTTGACCTAAATGGCCATTTATTAGACAAGATAGAGCAATCCTTTAATAATCTAGCAATAGCCTATCTTACATACCAACTATATGTGTCTTGTATCCCACCTCTTTCAGTTTATCAGCCATCGTTCTATCTTCTAAAGGAAGTGCAGTGGGTACACATGGCATGATGACACCATGTTGTAAGCCAGTGTGAATCTGATACCGACCTGGAAACAGCATGAGAAATGATCAATCTTGCTCCTTCAGTGTCTAGCAACAAATATATATTACTTTATACCCAACAGCTTTTCAAAATTTCAATGATTTCCATAACTAGTGCAATCTTTTTTTAATCTACCTGAAAGCAATTGACTTCTGGTGGGGCTGCAAATTGGCTGAACATAATAATTCTCCAGTTTGATTCCGTCTTTTGCCAGTTTGTCTAAATTGGGAGTTTTCAACTCACTGCCATGATATCCAATATCATTATACCCATAGTCATCTGCCACTATAAACTGTGAACAGTATACAGTCACATGGTAACAAGTGAACTGATCTTAAAATAGCTTTTATATTTGTAGAGGTTTGTATATTTTGGATCTATAAACAAGTAACTTGGCTAGAGATATCATTGACATTGTTAAGGTTTTTCATTTCGATGTCAAAAACTTAACTCACTAGCAAGTCCTATGAGTGCAACACAACTTCAAGCAAAGATTTGATTATACGGAGATAGCTTTTAGTAGACTTAAAGTACGTAGATTATGAAAGAGTAAAGGTGGTTGCTAAGGTAACACCATAAACATGTTGTTGGCCCTTTCAAATAACTGCTTGGCAAACCTTTAAAGTTTACAGTATTATACTACAATACTTATACAACTATAAAAGATTAAAGTACTACTTTCATTTCTTAGTAGCAGCTTAGCCTATCTAAGTAATTTTCTATATAAGTAGCATAAACGACACCTATGCATAAAATAAAGTATATTATCTACACAGATGACTGCACCATGATTTAATACATACAACAATGTTGGGTGAATCCTGGGAAATAGAACTGACACTCCCACAGAATAGCAGAAGGAGAAACAATCTAACCGCCATCTTGGTTTGTCTGTAATTTCCAAGTTTATTTTCACCACCTACATATTTCATAGTCACACAGCATTATAACTATGATATAAATGTTGAAAATCTCTATAAGCGACTTGCCAACTGCACATAATAAACAGAGATGTCACAAATTCTACTTTATAAATTGCTATGAATATGATATATATCATACTCTTTGTTATTAGCTTACACCTATAACATTTATTAGTGTGGCCTGCAAGTTAATGGCAACCTACTATTGTACAATACTTGTTTACATAGTCAGTCTTTGTTTTACAATATAAATGCTCGTTCTATATGATTCGTGCACAGTGTGGAATGTAATAAAATTTTCTAGGTTATGTATCAATCTAATCTAAAAGCAGATTCTTTATTTGTAAAGAGGAGTTTAATAATAAATTTCTTATGCACCACACAGCTCAACAAAGACCATTATATCATGACAGGACATCTCATCTTTAATTCTGGCAGAGAAAGACAGCTTCATATTTTCAGACATCAGATATTTCTAAGTGAACCGTCACATTGCACACCAACTTTGTGACAATAGACTTGTCTAATCTTGCATTTTTAACCTGAGGCCATCTACTATATTGCCTAAGGTCACCCGATATATAATCTAAGGTCATTTGCTATATTATACATACTTAAACCATAGGCAAGTAGGTTTATTATTCAGCAGCAATATATTTTACTCAAGACATTTCCAAGACTAACACAATGGCCTAAAGATTTTATAACTCACAACAAACATATTATTCGACAACATGTACTGACAAACACTATCAATAGATGTGCCATTAATCTTGCCACAATTCATATCAAAAAAATTGTTCAACTGCTTATATGATACTGATATGAATTAATTTTGATGGGGTGGGGAGTTGAGTAGATTTCACCTTTCTGAATAATACAAAGAAGTTCAAACCACTAAAAAGCTTTTCATTCAAGTTAATTTAAGTAAAAACATTTAATAGTATCCTTAATTTAATAGCATAATATATATAGCCTATATTATGATTGTCATCGTCATTATGCTATATTAACTAATTAAATTTAATAAGATTATATTTACTCTTTACTCATAAGTGATACTAATTAACTGTTAGCCAATTATGTTACATTGTGATTGAGTTTTACTGGCTATCAAGTGATCACTATCAGACTATCAATATTGTAGTAGTTTTGTGGGTAGAATGCAGTTTAAGTGAGGAGCATAACTCCAGTATAGTAAGAAAAAGATGTGGTAGTGATCTCGAGTACATAAATCTTTATTGTAGAGTAAATAGCTGATAGAGGTAGTCTTGATCCGG
This sequence comes from Bugula neritina, assembly GCA_964035545.1. Classification (NCBI taxonomy): domain Eukaryota; kingdom Metazoa; phylum Bryozoa; class Gymnolaemata; order Cheilostomatida; family Bugulidae; genus Bugula; species Bugula neritina. Next base: position 11,848,899 of record OZ037767.1, read on the forward strand.
CAAGCTCCAGTAGTAGACTGATTCTACACTGCGAGCTCGCCTTCTTTTATACAAGAAAAAGTTCTTCGTTTTCATCCTGTCCGATTGTCAGAGTCTGACAATCGGCACCTTCCGACAATCGGACTCCGACATTGGTACTTTGGTCCGATGTCGGAGCCCGACAATCGGCACTAGTGCCGACAATCGGACAGGATCGAATAACATAATCGCATTACATTATTGTTAAAAATAAAAATAAAATTGATGCATGGAAAGCCAACTCTAATATAATATATTATTATATATATTTCCACTACAATATGAATATCAGTTCATTCATCATTCATGACTCCTTGAGTTACGATTATCAGTATGAGTATGAGTATCAGTTTGAGTAACTCAGTATGAGTATTATTACCATCATCATTATGATTATCATTATCAATTTCGCCATCAGCATCACTATAATTATAGTCTATAACTATAAATATAAGTATAACTTAAACAATTTACGATGGGCATAATATTAATAATATCAGTATGAGTATGATACAGTGAGTTCTGAGTATTAGTATGACTGTATTAGTGTGTGAGTATCAGTATGGCCATAACTATTAGTATTACTGTATTACTATTACTATTAGTATTACACTTACACTTAGTCTTAAACTTACAGTATCAGTATGAGTAACACTAACAGTATGACTAGGAGTAGGAGTATCAGTATCAGTATGAGTATGAGATTGAGTATAACTGATAAATGATAATCTAGTTTTCTACAAGTCTAGTTCTGATTTATAGTCATTACCTGTTATAGTTTAGAACCAACTTACTTATACTCGCACCATAAAGTGATTTTAAATATATCAATATGTTATATCTTAAGACTTAAAAGGTTAATTTTAACCTGCCGAATAAACTTGACGTTCGTCTGTGCGTTTTGTTTCAGTTTGCCTGATTTTGTGAGAAAAGTTGTTATTTGAATCGCTCGGCAGTTGCTAGCTAGAGTGCTGCTGTAATATTATGGCCTTTAACCCTTGGATCAAAAGCTAGGCTTTATAACAATAGTAATTAATGATCTTAGCCTATTCAACAGTTTGCATTTGAAGGTGACAACTCCGGTGTTACATAATCATGATCGACTTTTTCATCACCTTCATATAAATAGGCCGTTTGTAGAATGTTCTGCTCTGTGAGATACTGAATTATCTAATTTGAAAAGGCAACAACTTTTTTTTGGCAATAACGATTACGTTTTTGTCGAACCAAATAATTGTTTGTTTATTGCACGTAAGTTCGTTGGTCAAATAGGTCTAGCTGCCGAGTGGACAAGACAGCGCTTCCCATATCGGGCTATCGAGTTATCTTCGTTATTTATGTAGTTGTTTCGATTACTGAAAATCATCATGATCATCATCGTGACCGTCTAGGACTGTCATGATGATGATGATTTTCCAATTTCATATTTGTACTCACTTCCATTGGTGATTGGAATTTATTATTTTTTACACTGATCTCCTTGTCACACGGTGTTAATTGATTAATGAAGTCTATCGTCATTAAATTTTGGTTTTTTTCCCCTTAAGTTCAAGTTGTAATTAACTCAATATGAAATTGAATATTAACTGTAATAGTAATACTAATACTAAATAAGTCTAATACTAATAGTAATACCAATACTAATAGTTATAGTAATACTAATAGTAATAGTAATAAGCTGAGATTTTACTCTTAGTCTTAATTTTAGTTATACTAATACTTAATAGTTAATTTTATACACTTAGTCTTACAGGTGACGCTGTGAGTTGAACCTAAAATGTAAAGTTTAACTTAAAGTCGAACTGAAACCTAAAGTTACTCACAGTCACTGTCACATTCAGTTTCACTGATTAACTTAAAAGTAAAATTTATTGTTTAACTGAGACTAAATCAAAATAATTATGACAATCACTTTAAGTTTATGACAATGATAATCATAATGATGATGTTTATGTTGTGCTCATACTGATACTCATAGTGTCATACTCAGACTGATACTTGATAGTGATACTGATAATCATAGCCATAGTGATAATGGTAATCGTACTGCAAGTGCAAAAGTAAATGTAACACCAAGTTCAGTCTTTTCTTAAACTTGAAATTTTAGTTTAACTTTTTTACTTTTACTTTTAGTCTTACTCTTACTCTTATTCTTAGTCTCATTAATGTCACCCAGTTATCATAATTATTCACTTCGATTTAATTACTTACTCTCACTCTCAACTTGAACTTATGATAATCATAAAGATAATGGTTGTTTAATCTTCAACTTTTAAGTGTTAGAGTTGAAATTATACTAATACTTAGCTCTTGGCATTTCAAGTTGAAGTTATAGTTACACTTGTTAGTTAGTGTAGCTCTTAGTAGGGGATTCTGTCTTGAAGTTACTTATACTTAGCCTTGTTCTTGATCCTGCACTTTCAGTTTGGAAATATACTTAATGTTGAGGTTATTGTTGTGCTTAGTCTTACTGTTTAGAGTTGCTTTTAGTGACTTGCAGTTACTCTCGTCTTTGTATTACCAAGCATCAATCTCAGTTAGTAGTCTTAGTACATTATTTAAATTAAAAAGTTATTTACTGCCTACTCGTGGTCATACTCATACTGGTATCATAATTAATTTTATTCACTCATCTTTTGAAATTATTTATCAATAGGCTATATAAATTAGAATACTAATAGCAGTTTATATTTCAATTGAATTCAATAATATTCGAAAATAGATTTTCAACAACTACTATAACTATTGATTTCGAAAGTATTTTTTAGATTTAAAGGTATCTGGTAAGTCTTAGGCTAAAGCTACAAGTTGTGGAATTTGTATTTCAGTTTTAAATTTATGGTAACCGTAATATTCATGTTAATGTAAAAATTGTCTTATAATGAATCAGATCATTTTTTTCATGACAATCATTATTATTATTACTACGAGTAATATGGTAAATATCATCATTATGGCTGTGGCGCCCATTATGATAATCATTGTGACAATAACTCTTTATAAATATGAATGCAATTTTTATGAGGATTGTACCAGGTGGTCATAAAATAATACTAATAAAATAATATCAATATTTGATGTTAACACTCAACACATATTTCTGAATGAAAAAATAAGCTGCAGAATTTTCCAATGTTGACATGAGCAAAATGTTACCATTTTGTTGATCACTGACATTAAGGTCACAATATGGATTTAAACTTTATAAAAATTTGTTTTTAGATTTTGAATGTTTTTATCTCCATGGGCGATCATTTAAACAAAGTGAATGATAGAGCTGCTTTTACAACTAGCAATATGCCTTTAACTTTTTTTTCTTTACTTAGGACAATGCTGGTGATTTAAACTTACAGTAAAGTGAAACACATTCTGCAAGATGGCTCTTATCACTACTAATCCACAGGTAAGGCTGTTTTATTTTCATTCTCTAGCAGTAGACTGGTACCCAAATGTGAATCCAATCATCTAACATGCCAAGAATTGCTTTACATGTGGTAGAAATTTGATTGTTAATATTTGATAAGCATGCAGGAAGCCCTTATAATGTTTTCAGAACTTATACCTCTTCCACAATGCACTGCACTCTTGATGGGTCATGTGTTTCAAAAGTAGAAAGTATTTGACTTCACTTTTAATGAATGAATGGATGAACAATAAACTACGGAATCAAATATATATTATTTTAGTTGTTTAATATAATTTAATTGTTCAATTTATCATCAATTGTTGAAATATTATGCTACCTGAACTGCTGTGTCTTGAGTTTTGATTTCTGTTGTTGTGCATATTTTCTAGTCCCAAATCACTTGCATGTGGAGTGGACTTCGCCATCTCACTGTCGGACAACCGGGGCGCCAGAAAGTTCTGAAGAAAAGTGTCAAGGAAGAGGCTAATACACAGTCTGCTAATAAGGTTAGCAGCAGTTGATAGTCTTTAATTTTGATATTGCATGATTATACAAAGAATATTATCTACTATCTAGTGTGAAGTTTGCAATACAACCTCCTGTTTCTTACTGTCAATCCAAGACCAAGTAGTTCATGTAGCATATAGATCTTTATTACTGTTAGACTGTCACATTATTCTGTTCAACTCGAGCCTTATTAAAAATTATTCTTCATTTTAATAAAATTGTTCAAGAATCCTTAGATATGTTGCAATGAAATGATATTTTCTTTCTAGCATACTTTGCCGTCATGTGTCCTAATACTAAAGGAAGTGGATCTCGATCCCATCACCCTGAATGCCACCAGAAGCAGGTCTGGTAACCCTTCCTGGTGGGTATCACACACGTCCGCCAATTCATTTCAACAAAATATTCAAGGTGAGTTACTCAGCAGACTCTACTTCTCTGTTCTTTTTATATATTAATATCTACTTCCTAACTGTCATACCAGATTTGTGCTGTTTTTTACTCTCTTGAAATCGGTCATCATTTTGAAGTTTTCACTGATTTAATTTCCATTTCTTACCTTCAAGTTCTTTTTCTAATACAACAATGTTCATAATAAATTGATAGTTTTTGCAACCCAGGGCTGGTTTATTACTGCGATGTTTGGTTTTTGCTATGTTGATTAAAGAGGCCAGACAGGGGAAAAGAAAGTATCAAGTTGTGTGTTGGTATAACTTTTTTACTCCAAAATATTGTTTTTCTGATGGGAAAGATGAAAAATTTCTACTTCCTTGTTGTACCTGGTTTGTGTTGCTGAATGCTACAACTAGGAGTAAGAGTTTTCTGTTGTGTTGCTGCAGCTAGTGATGCAGTCACAAGTTCCAGAGTCCAAGAAGTTTGCTCTGCTGTGTTTGATTCACGTCATCTACATCTTGGCTCTACTTTGCTAAATAGTAAGTGCTCAGTGCTGAGTATAATATAACTATAGGTTATAGTAACTTTCTGTTTGATAGCTGAACTAGTAATGTCCTTCTCACTTCTGCATTTATTCTAGTTATCGGTGCTTTTTATTTTCAGCTTTTGCAGTTAATTATATGACGTGTTATGAATAAGAGATAGTGCACTGTCCGAGAGCAAACGTATCTGTTTAACCTCGTCCTACTGAGTATTCTAGCCGTATTCTGTGTGAGCAATGTGTTTCTTTATCCGTTTCTGCAGATATAATGTGTCAGCAGACACGAGGGTTTAAAACAAAGCGGAGCGAATCCTCAGGCCTCAATGGTGCCAAGAAACTCGGCAGAATACAACCAATAAAAGTGCCTGCCAGCTCTAATAATGCCAACTTTGTAAGTTTATTTTTCTGAATTTCACATCAATTTTATTTTGCATTATCTGCTCATTTATGTTCATCTTAAATTCGTGATTCTGTCTTAAATCTTTAGATATATGCAGTTCTAAGATAATAATTTCTCATTAATTTTAAAAAACTGAAATCAATTCAGAATCTATGCACATAATATAAGTTTGGTAGTTAGAGATTTCTAGTTTTTAAAAAACTTCTGTCCGTTACAGATTTACATCATACGGATTTGTAACTTAATAGTATGCCGAGCCAGCCATTACATGGTGGTTCAATTTCTGCTAGGAATTTGAATTAGTCACCAGTCAAGCTTGCATTTTCTCTTGACTAGTGTTCTACTTTTGCAAGTGACATATTTTCAGGATGAGATTTCCGGACTGTATGTCAACAGTAAATGTTCAGTTAAAGCCTTCTTACCATTGCTTGTCAATCATTACGAGTTATATGCTGCTACCTTACACTTGTGTCATTGGGCGTGTGTTGGCAGGATGGCAGTTTATTCAACCAGGCAGTCAATAGTCCTGATTCTGACGGTAAAAATGGTCTCAGCAAATTCTTGTCACAAGTGAATGTTTCCGAAGAACAGGAGAACAATTTGAAAATGTCTTTTGCTGATGGTGAGAGTTTCTCTCTCAGTACTCGTAGCATCGTTTGCTGTATTTATAGCATCACTCGTTCTATTTATAGCACCAATTGCTCTATTTATAGCACCACTATTTGTATTTGTAACATCACTCACTTTATTTATAGCATGACTCTCTTATCTATATCATTACTTGCTCTTAGCTCTTTTTATAGTATCTTTCACTCTATTATAAATACTGTAGTATCACTTGTTTTGTTTATAATATGACTGATTATATGTTAATATCACTCACTCTATTTAGATTACCTGCTGAATTTTCAGTAGTAGAAGAAATGTCTGCCTTACACCCTATTGTTTCTTAATCTTTCCTTTTCCATTTTATCTATGTGAACTCTTGTTATTTATATGGTCATATGATATATACACAGGACCTATGTACATATATATATACACGTAATATATACATTGGACCTACATACATATATATACATGTGATATATACATCGGACCTACGTACACATTATACACCTGATATATACATAGGACCTACTTACATATTATACACATGCACACATATTATGTATTTCCCAGTAACATATTATTTAAAGGTTTTCTCGCTGGGAGTGACTGGAAAGCCGTTCCACGTGGTCTCAACAATGCCGGTCTCAATGCTCTGAGAGTTCAAGCATTCCTGGAGGGATACAGGAGTTATTCTCTCTCTAATCAGGTAGCTTCATAAGTTCTGATGTAATATCTGCATAGTATCTCAGTGTGTCATAATGCGATACAGTAACTTTGCTTTTCATTACTTTTAACATATAAATACTGATTCGAGTGAAAATGCTTTTTTCTTTGGTCTTTTAAATAATATTAAAACCATTGAATTCATAACTTGGCATAAACTGAATTTTAACTTCTCTGCTCTTAGAAAGTAAAGATAATGCGACACAGTCATGTGTCTGTGATAAAACTGTTTTTTTTTAAACATGTATCCACTTTAAGCTAATCTATTACTTAAATCATGTAGTTGTTTGTTCTATGTTGTAATAATAGTGTGCTGAAATTTTGGGTTATAAGTTAAAGTTGAGTTTGTGTTCGGGTATCTTCTTTTATTCCTCTATGCGTCAACTCATACTGCATGTTTGTAGCTTCGAGCTGATGGCAGACAAGGTTTTGGCTCCAAAATTGTCGTCTCATTGGTTAGGAATCTGCTGTTCATTTGTGTGGTCGCTGCATTTGTACTCCTCATTTCACCTAAAATCTCAGGTATCAATTCTAAATTGCTTTTAATCCAGATATCTATGGTATGCTTTGAATGACTAAAATATACTCAAAAATTTTCTGATTATGTTTTGGCAATAGATGTTTAGGTATGTTCGTTTTTTTCCTGTGCCACTAAGTAATTGGCATGCTGCCACATCTTGAGGTAGAAATATATATCTGTATGTTTTCAGTGCGGAAAGTGTCTCTCTTTAATGGGGAGGAGTTTGAGATTAGTCCCGAGACTGTGTCCGTCAGATTTGACGATGTGAGAGGCTCCGCAGAGGCCAAGGCTGAACTCGCAAATATTGTTGACTTCCTGAAGAACCCGGAGAAGTACACTGAACTGGGTGCTAAACTTCCTAACGGATGTCTGCTGGTCGGACCTCCAGGAGTTGGTAAAACTCTGCTGGCCAAAGCAGTGGCGGGTCAGTTGAACTTGGTGCTTGTTACGCTGTTCAGTCTAAGCTGCTGAATGGTTGAATATCCATTTGCCTTCACTAGTTCAGTTGATTTTGTTAACTGCATTTACTGGCAATTCCCATACATTTTTGAACATATGAATAAACATTTATTCAATATATCTTTATCTTCAGACTTATTTAATGTTTGGTTTTGTCGACAAATCCTATGCAGTTGTGTTTCCTTTTAAAGGTGAGGCTGACGTGCCGTTCTTCCAAGCCTCGGGGGCGGAGTTTGACGAGGTTTACGTTGGAACTGGTGCCAAGAGAGTGCGACAGCTGTTTCAGGTAGCCATCTTGTATTAGACAAGCTATGGGTTTAACATGTCTCGTGTATGCTGTAAACTCTGTGAAAGTTGGGTACTTTTGTCAGTGCTCCTTACTGTACGCACATTTATCACTAAATTTGGTTATGTGTTTTAAACAGGAAGTTTATTATTACACAATTAATTGTCTTGTCACAAATACACGACATTGATTGTCAGTTGAGATGAGATATTTCCTCTCATGTAAAATGATCCAACATTGTGTATCCTACTAGCTTACTTTAACTTTCCTGTCACCTGTTTAGAGTTGTCTCCACGCAATTACACTTTGTGCAAACAACTCCCTGTTCCTAATTACAAAGCTATACCTGGACTGTTGCAGGCTGCGAAGGCCAAGTCTCCGTGTGTCATATTCATCGACGAGATTGACTCGGTTGGCAGCAAGAGAACCTCCTCAGAGCTGCACCCTTACGCTAACCAGACTGTGAACCAGCTTCTCACTGAGATGGACGGGTATGATAACTCCTGATATTTACTTTGTAGTTTTTTGACGTTTTTTGTAATGTCTAGTTTCATATACAGTGTTGGATAACTCCCTTTACCTGTAATATAGCTCTATATTTACTACTTTATGCTATAGTTTGGAGTTGTGGGATTGCTTCATTCAGCTTGTTGTAGGGTGTATAGACTAGCTTCTCTCTTTAATAACCACTATAATGTTCATTCACTATTTGTACGTATTGTATTATTGTTTATAAAATTATTATGTTTAGCGATAGTGCTCGAGAACTTGACCTTTATAAGTCATTGAATTGCTAACTTTGAGAATAAAATTAGGTGTTTGTATACAGATGTAATACAGAATCTGTTTGAGTATGTTGGTATAAGTTGTTATATGGTTATTATTATACTATTATGTTGATCTTTTATGCTAATATATCCATTAACTTGTGCTATAATGCAGGTAAGGTAAGGTTTTTGTGTTGCTAACAGCACATCTGTAAAACATTAATTTTCCATTTTGGTACAATACGTTGTATGTTATAATGCATAACATGCTATATATATATTTACCATTATGTACAGCATATTATATGTTTAGTGTTTTCTAACAGTTTCCAGCCGAATGAAGGTGTGATAGTTCTCGGTGCAACCAATAAGAAGAACAACCTGGACAAGTAAGTATTCCATCTGTCTAGGCACCTCTGTGCATGTTTCAGCTCAAGTTTTGTTTTCAAGTTACAAAGCAGATTTTCTCAAATAAATGTTTTCGTATATCAAAAATAAATTTATATATGTTTTGGTGAAGTGTTGTATTTGGAGTTGTCCTGCGCTGGTATATTTAGTTACAGTACACACTGAGATCATGATCTACATTGTTATGTTACTAGAGCACTGCTGAGACCGGGGAGGTTTGACGTGGAGGTACACATCAAAGTACCAGACTTGAACGAAAGAATTGAAATACTAAATCTCTACATGCCTAAACTGGTGACTGACAACACAGTGGACGTGATAACTGTGGCTAAGAGGACCACCGGGTAAGGGTGCTTCCCGTATAGTCCGAAGTGTAGGGGTAGCCCGTGTTTTTTACTTACTATTCCTTATAGACTAATTATTTCTTGAGGCAATTTTTGAGCTAAAATTGCCTTGACAAGCATTGCCTTATATTTTCCTATTATATTATTGGCCATATTGGGGTCACATTGTCTTAAAAACCCGATGTTTGAATGATAAATAAGCTCTTTTCTTTTAAGCTATGAAGTTATCTTCTCATGTTAACTCATTTCTTCATTCTTCACACTATCGTTCAAATAGTTTTTGTTAAAAATAGAAAGTATTTGCTAAATTTCAGCTTTTAACTTTTTTTAATATAATTAGAGAACTTGAAGTACACCATATTCTTCTTGCTTTACAAATTGATATAAAACTTTAGTACGGAAAAGCATAATGTGTTCAACTGAGACCTGTTCGACAGTTTGTGTCTTCCTGCATCATAGAATATTATATTTAATAATACTACATCACACTATGCTAGTTAGAATTAGTAAATATTGAGCTTTTGACACCAAAAAGCGCTAAGGCTCTCTCATATTGTGTTAACCCATGAATAGAAGGTATTACTTTCCGCCCACATTTATTGTATCCAACACATCAGCATAACATGTTGTAGCTTCCTCATTAGAATTTACTGAATATATTCTGTCTACAAAGTGTATTGTGTTGTAGGTGCACAGGTGCTGATCTGAATAATATATGTAACCATGCTGCCATTCAAGCTGCCATTACTGGTAGCTCTGTTGTTACAATGGAACATGTTGAGTTTGCTATTGATAAGGTAGGTCAGCAGTTAGAATGAGCTCAAAAGTACTATTAAACAGTTGAATAAACGTTGTTTAATATAACATGTATTTTACTTTAAGGACTGCCTTAACGCACTTTTTATGTTATTGTTTGCAATGCTGCAATTATATAAATTCATGTAAATCCGGGCACATGGTATACAATAATTATAGATCTGGTCTTTATTTCAATAATTAAACACAAAGCATGCTTTCTCCACACTCATGACAGTTGGAGTTGGAAGTTTCCCTTCTAAAGTTGAGAGCTAGTTTGCAGTTTTCTCTCATCAGCTGCAACTTTCAGCATATTTGCTTGGTTTCTGTAGTGTAGAGTTTACCCAGCAGCCCCTGTGGTGTAATGGTTTAGCGCGCCTGCTTGCCAGCCGGTGGTCTGTGGTTCGAATCCCGATGGGGGCAAAGTTTTTACAGTTTCGCTTTTCAAGCTTTACATTAGACACAATCAGATTGTCGATAAGAGTAGTTAATTATACTATTGTTGTGCACCCTACTATACTATTATGTCTTTGGCTCAATGTAGGTTCAGATGGGACCTCAGAAGAAAAGAATACAGTCGGAAACGGTGAATAGGAATACCGCTTACCACGAGGCAGGCCACGCCCTCATTCAGTACTTCTGTCGTAGTGATGCTAAGAAGTTACATAAGATAACCATACTACCTCGTGGCCAAGCCCTGGGCATGGTCAGTACGCTGTTACGTTATGTCTTCATGTCACCCTGCTTGATTCTTAACCTCCATTCTTACCTAAACACCACTTCAGTATTATACAGACATAGCATTCTTACCTAAACACCACTTCAGTATTATACAGACATAGCATTCTTACCTAAACACCACTTCAGTATTGTACAGACATAGCATTATCGTTTGCTATGGCTTTGTGTGTGTATGTCTGCATGATGTAGAGAATCTAGTATTACACAGTCGGTTTAAACTTTTTCCCATATTGTTTCCTGTTTCCTATTACAACCCTGTATGGCCAGAGCCGATATATTCATATACACAGGACAGGAATAACCTGTAACCATGGTGATATTTCAGACTCATTTCATTTCTGACGAGAGAAGTCAGTTCCAGATGACTAGGGAAGACATGCTAGCAGATATCGATGCCCTGATGGGAGGACGCATTGCCGAGGAGATCACATTTGGTGAGAATAAAGTAACGACCGGAGCCTCCTCAGACATGAACAGGGCCACCAGTCTCGCTACACACATGGTTCGCAACTTTGGATTTTCTGACAAGGTAAACATGTGACTTCAGCGCATGATTTTAGAACTTGCTGTCAATGTTTTTCAGTTAAGCATTGAAATCGCTAACTAATCAATGTTTTGATCATCAAAGCAGCTCTAAATGATATTCTGTATTTTTAAGCTTAATTATTTGACGTTTCACTGAGGAGTTTGTGAACAGAATATTTTCCCTTTTCTATGACTAGCAAGTGTTTTACAAATAATTTTTTAAACAGTGGCAATATACTTGATTTCTATATAATATTACTCATCCTATTTGATTAATTCGATATACTGTGAAACTCTCCTAACCCATGAGGTGGTTGACATTATTTTGATGAACTTTTGCTCTGTGTTACTATTTTCATCAAATGCAACTAGAGCTGTGGGGTTTTTTTTATCAGCAACTAAATATGCATGGTGCAAGATACCACAGAATATGCTAGTGTTTTATTACACTTTACTTCATAGAAAACTGTTACAGCATCATATAGACGGTCTTATTATCTGGCTACAACAGTTACACTTTATAGTCTTGCTATAACACTATAATTTATAGCCTTGCTACAATAATTGCTCTTATAGCCTTGCTACAGTAGTTGTATCTTGTAGTCTTGCTATAATAATTATCCTTTGTGACTGACTTTGCTGTGGAACATTCCAGATTGGACTGAGAGTTTACTCTTCTGATAAGGAAATCATCAGTGAAAGAATTAAAGATGAAATTGACCAAGAGATCAAGCAGATTTTGAAGGTAAGCTTCACTTCTATCTCTCTACTAAGTGGTAGTATTTAGAATCAAAATTTAACATAATGAAACCCTTAAATTTTATCGATTAATTCTTGGCTCTTTTACTAATAACTACCTGTACAATACTGAAACCTTTCTGCTTTGAATTACATAATTTCTTGATACATCTTTGAGGTGTTGCAAGTTTATGAAATGGGAGATCCTAACATGTATCCTACACTTATTCTTGCCGGTACACCAATACTGCACAGATTTATCCTAGTTCTTGCATTCTGTTGCTTTATGATGCAACAACATTGCTTGGTGACTCAATCATGCATATGACTGATGTAGAAGTCATCAGTCTTTAATGTAGCTGATCCAACTCTTGCATTTCTTCACCCAGGAATCATATGAAAGAGCTAAGAAGCTGCTCCTCTCTAAACAGAAAGAACTGGGCTGGCTGGCTCAAGCTCTCCTCGACTTTGAAGAACTGACCTACGAAGAAGCCAAAATCATCATCGAAGGAGGAAAACTCAACAAAACCATCAAGCCAGCTGGTCCGTCGCCACCGCCACCTAAAAGTGACTTGTACCAATCTAAACCACCCATCACCACTAAACCCGTCGTCACTCCAGTCAAACTGTAATCATGTGGAGTTGAATGTACAAGTAAAACAAAATCTTCAAGTTGACATTTCATGTATCTAGTTACAGAAATTGACTTGAGTATAGCATATGGACTAATAACTCATAACACGAGTACATGGCAGTCTTTGTTATATAGAACAATTATTCCCTGCTAGTTACTTGTTTCATTTAGGTCTCAGGTTTTTACTGTTGAAGTAATTCTAGGTTATACAGACCAAAAAACTGTCTGAAAATGTGCATGAGATACCATAGATTATATGTATACTGTTTTTTATATGATAACAAAACACAATAAATTTCGAAGTTCTTTGATTCCATTCTCAAGTAGCCTATCGTCATTTGCCTCAATTTAGAATGAGTTATGAATGAAGCTTGCTAGTCAATTTGGGGTTTAAAAAATAAATTCATGGTGCCAAATTTTTGTTTATTGTGTGCGAGTTGACCAAATCAGTAATCAAGTGTTGGAATCCTTGTTTTTTATTTTATGGGAAGTTAATTCATCAAAAGCCATTTTGGGTGTTATTTGGCAAAGTTTGTGAAATAAAAGCAAAATGAGCATGGTGGTAATATATAAGGACAAAAACAAACATATTGGTAGTGTTATTTAAAAATAATGAGCAAAATAGTAATTAAAAACAAAGCAAAGTGAGTATATTGGTGATTAAAAAACATGTAACTTTTCAATTGAGAATTTAGGCAAAAGTACTAACTAATCTAGCCAAAAATATATCGGGTAAAAACCATTTGGATTAGTGTTGGATCAATAGGTCACGTAATGGTGATGTCAAACCTTATATTCAAGATCAAAGGAATGTTCATGCCAACATCAGAGTTTATTACTTTACAAATTGAATAAATGTCAACTAGCTCATAAAGCTCAGTGAATATAGTTGTTAATGTTCATTAGCAGTTTGAACCATTTCTTTAAAATATTTGGACTCTAAATCTTTACAAACAAGTTCATGAAGGCATGAAAGTGCACAGATCACACGTTTATAGGTAAATGTAAGTACATAATATAGATTTTAATGCCGTTTACTTTTCTGATTGAACAAGTATTTACCTGTAAATATTAACAAGTGGTTTTATCTTTTATTTTACTTTCTGAAGACAGTTTAGGTCAACAACTATTAGATCACTTATTTTTAAATTTTTTCTTTAATCTTTTTTAGCAATTTTTCACAGTTTAGCTGCTAACGTATATGGGCTTTTGCTCTTAGCTAATGAAACAAAATACAACTAAATAAGCAAGGTTATTTTTAATTTTGCTTGATTTCCTATACAGTTTCCTAATTATTTAATTAATTTGGAGTTGCAGAAGTCACGAAAAAAAAAACCGACTTCAAGTATGCTTAGTTTTATTATGCCGAGAGAGATTACTCCTGTCCCTAAACATATTGCCACGTTCTGTGCAACTGTATGGTTTCTCTTTGGTGTGTGTTTTCATGTGGACATTCAAATTAGGTTTTTGTTTAAACCTCATTTTACAGATTTCACATCCGTATGGTTTTTCTCCTGTGTGTAGCCTTCTATGCTGAGTTAAATTAGAATTGAATGTGAAACTCTTTCCACACACATCACATCTGTATGGTTTTTCTCCTGTGTGTAGCCTTCTATGCCAAGTTAAATTAGAATTGAATGTGAAACTCTTTCCACACACATCACATCTGTATGGTTTTTCTCCTGTGTGTAATTTTGCATGTCGGGCTAAATTAGACTTTTGTGTGAAAGTTTTCCCACACGCTTTACATTTGTATGGCTTTTCTCCAGTGTGGATTCTCATGTGTTCAATAAAGAAATGATTGTAGCCGAATAGCTTTCCACATTCTGTACACTTGTAAGGTGTTTTTGTGGTGTGGATCCTCATGTGGTGGTTTAGTGTAGATTTTTGAGTAAATGCTTTACCACAGTAGCTGCATTTGTACAGTTTTTCTCCAGTGTGAATCTTCATATTATGTGTGGTTAATTGCTGACTCTTACTAAATGATATTTTACACTCGGCACATTTATATAGGTTGTCTTCTCTATTTTGTACCAAGTTCCAAGTTTTAGTAAAATTTATTTTTCGACACTCACTATGCTGGTGAAGCTTTTCTTCAGTGTGTAACTTGTTTTCTATAAACAAATTCATAGAGTTAGGAAGTTGTTCTCTCATTTTAGTGCACTGGTTTGACTTTTCCTCCTTGTTATTATCTTTATCTGCCTCCGAGTGTATTTTTTGTGTAGTTTCTTCCTCACAATCTGTACATGTTTCAGGCTGCTGATCACATTCTATCTTATCAAGACTGATTAAAACTCCAAATAAATAAAGTTTCTTTTACACTTGGTACAAGTGATTGGCTTCACTTTGTTATTTTCTCTCATTTGTTTGGCTAAGCTTGTTACTTCTAAATTTCTCTCTTCACAAATATATGTACATTTAAAACCCTGCTCCTGAGTAGGCACTCCTAGATTACTTCTCTCTTTTAGCATTTTTTCACATGTAAATAAAATATTATCAATATCACACTTTCTGTGAGTTTTCTTATCTTTTCTTCTTTCTAAAACTTTTCCCTTTCTAAAACCTAAAGAATGATGCTCCAACTTTTTATTTTCCTGTCTTGTCATGATCTCATTCATCATGTCGCAATCTAAAATTTACAACTTTTACATGTCATCTAAATAAAAACAAACAAAATTACTGCTATCTGATAGTTTGTTGACCCAGTACTATTCTCATATAGGCTAAGCATCTCATACAAGCATATAATAAACCATATTATCTAGTATATCATTTAGCATGTAGCTAGTATGCATTTACCATGTATTTAGCATGTGTCTAGCTCTTACACCTTATATTTACTGATATTTATTTATTGCAGGTGTTGAGTGTTTTGGAGATTCTGCCCCCCACTGGCCCTAGCAGAAATATATCTTTTTAAACACCCTCAACACTGTTAATACAGTTTACAGTAACACAGTTTTTTTGGTCGATTGGCTCTACATAGTAACTGATAGTTGTAGTCAAATTCACTTGCCTGAGGCTAAGTTGTTATTGCTTTTCAAAATTTTTGATATCAAATGAGTGGGAATCAGGTACTATATCACATAATAGGAAGATGTCAATCCAGAACCACCAAAAGTGTGGAAAGCTGTTGATGCTACTGAAATGAAAGCTTTCATTGAACTTTGTCTACTGGCAGGAGTGCACAGGTCTAACCACAAGTCAGATGGTTCTTTGTGATCAGAGAAGAAAGACCCGTTTTCTCAGCAACTATTGTAATGAGTTGCGTAAGGAGTTATCTGTATGTATCGAAAGGACAACTCTCCTGCTAATTCTCCTTTATCGTAATGCATAGCGTTTATTATCTATTCGACCTGCTAGTAATTGCCTACTACGCTACCAACCTATGCTATGGACTACGGGAGGAGCTTAGTAATGAGAACTAGTTTAATCCAGCAGATAGCGAGCACGCTTGGAAAGCTGGCAGTCAGGCAGTAGATTAGTTATTGTTAAGTTGTGTGCGCTCTGTCTGAAATTATGTAAAATGTTTATAGTTGATGTATAGTTTTACTTGTGTATCTTTGTATTAAATAAACGCATAATAATCTACTTTAACTTGGTGGTATTGCACTACTTTAAATACCCAGCAATTAGCAAATGCACGGTTTCACAACAGTGGTGGCAGCGGTGAGATAATTTAAACCTAATGCTACTGGCCAAAGAGTAGGGAAAGATGGCCGACGAAGAAGACGTTCCCCGTCAAGAGCGAGTCGAGCCAGCAGCTATGAAGGATGATATAGGCGGCTCAGCACTGCCTATGCACAGGTACCACTTGCGGGCTCTCATCTTTTCAGAAGAAGAGGATGTGGAGCAATTTATCACTGAGTTCAGTGATGTCGCAGACATCTGTCAATGGCCTGCCAGGGTTACTCTGATACAGCTGTGGTTTTGCCTGATGTGGCCGGCCAAACCTTATGGGATTGGTCAGGATGTTGGCGACATCTTTGAGGCAATGAGAGCCCGGTTCGGGCTCACTGCTTGAGATGCGCAGGTGCAACTCCAAGGACCAAGAAGAAATCTTAGACTACTTTGAAAGAGCACGCGAACGTAGTTGAGCGGCTAGCACAAGCTGCCTATGGTGACTTGCCTGCGAAAGGCCGACAGAGCCTGGCACTAGATGCTTTTCTCCAGTCCATCAACAACCTAGGCTCAAAGCAACACTTGGTTAAGACTATGGAGCAAGCTCTCAGGCTTGGGAATGCATGTTTTCAAGCCGACAGTACGGGACGGCTTTGGGCGACAGTACAGCAAGTGGAGGCTGACAATGTGTCGACGTTGCTGGCCAAGTCAGCTGTACATGTCGCCATGGCGGCAGCCGACGAGCCGACTAGCTTGACCACAAGCTTGGTTCGAGAGCTGTTAGCCAAGATCAGGCATCTGCGCCAACAGTCGACAGCTGAGCAACCCACGAGGTCGCCGACAGCTGTCGCCGACAGCTGTCGCCGACAGCTGTCGTCGACAGGCGAGCCCCGTATGCTGAGGCTGTGGTAGTGGCAGGCACTTCAGACAAAGCTGCCCCCACAGTAGAGAGAGGCAGTTAAACAACAACGGCCCGCGGTAGACTTCACCGACCGTGGGCCTCGGTTTAATCCTTCGAGGCCAAGGCCAGGGCTCAAACCCAATAGGGTGAGGAAGCCACCTCCTCCAGAGTTGCAAGCCTCACAGAAGGTTAGCAGGCCGCAAGGCCCACCAAAACCTCCGGCTTGGCCACTCAAAAACCACTTTGAAGGTTTGCCTGATGAGGGTATGTACGACGAGTGGGAGCAGGACCGAGCTTTCACTTAGCCGCCCGTGTGCAAGCAAGACCAAGGTGTAACTTGGCTGCCCACTAAACGTCGACGACTCCCTCACAACTGGAAAGTGCAGGTGCATCCCCGACTCCATGCACATGAGGTGTCACCTCCAGAAATTAACCACTCAGTGAGCGCCCAGCCATATGGAAGCAATTATTTCTTGCCCGGTAAATCTCCGGCAAAGCTGCAACATTCCTGTTGGATACTGGGTGTACCACAAATCTTCTGAGTCGGCGTCTGTTTGACACACTCAGTGCCAGAGACCGGGCGAACCTGGAGCTATATGAAGGGAACACTGCACGTTGGCAGACAGGGCGTGTATTCTTTTCTATAGCGTGATGGATTTGACTGGTAGAGTCTGTGATCAGGTGATCAGCGAGACCTTCATCGTCAGTCAACTCAAGAAGGATGCCATCCTGGAAATGCCATTTCTGAAGCGACACAAGTGCCAAATCAACTTTAGCAAGTTGGCGGTGGTGATTGCCAGGCATGAGCGTGCTTGTGTGGATCGGTTTGGCAGACCCTTGGTGGGGGAGTGCAGGTGGTACGGCGCTGTACGGCACCTGGGCGCTCCTGAGCTATAGTTCGCTGCAGAGTGAACTGTAGAGAAATTTTCGACTTAAGAGTGGTGGAAGGGGCACTGGGGGGCATCCATATCGCTAGCAGCTATAATAGGCTAAATGAGCGGGGGAATTTCTTGGTACAGTGTGTGAACCCCGTAGAATTGCCGGCTGGTTCGCTAGTGAGGAAGTTTCACTCTGTACAGAAGGAGGATGTCAGGCCCACCTTGGAGATGGCGGAGGAAGCCCGTGGAGTACCCACTAGAAATGGCAGGGGGCCGGTGCCTGAACACTTGGTAGATCTATAGGGGAAGCCTGTGATGGCTATGAGAGTAAGCGGGAATGCCTGATAGTGGCGCAGCTACTCTCTGAGTACAAAGATGTGTTCAGTTGTGTCGATCATATGGGCCAAGGCTGTCTGTCATGAGATACCTCTGGCGGCGGGGACAATGCCTATTAGACAGTCAACCCGCCGGCTAGATCCTGAGAAAGAAAAGGAAATGAGCTGACAGGTGCAAGACCTTCTAAACCGAGACCTGATTCAACCAGCCCATAGTGCTTGGAACTCTTCAGTTGTCCTGGTTTGAAAAAAGAATGGGAACTGAAGGTTTTGCGTGAATTATCGCAAACTGAACAGCGTGACCATCCAGGACGCTTACCCTCTTCCTAGGATCAATGAGTCGCTAGATGCTTTAGCTGGTAGCAAGTTTTTCAGTACGCTGAACTTGCTAACCGAGTATTGGCAGGTGCCCCTGAGTCTTGATGCACAGGACAAGGCCATGTTTATTACGCAAGACGGCTCTGGAAGTGGAAGGTGCTGCCATTCAGATTTACGTTTGCGCCGGCCACCTTCCAGAGACTCATGGAACAGGTCCTGAGTGGTTTACACTGGGAGACTTTGCTCATCTATCTCGATGATGTCATTGTCATCTCCCCCGACTTCGACACTCATGTCAGTCAGCTCAGAGAGGTGTTTGACAGACTTCGAGCTGCTGGTCTGAAGCTCAAGCCCTCTAAGTGTGCATTATTGCAACAAGAGGTTAAGTACCTGAGCCATGTAGTTGGTCGAGACAGAGTTGCCACCGACCCTGAGAAGGTACGAGCTGTGAGGGACTGGGTCGTACCTGTCGACCTTCCTAAATTGCGAGCGTTCCTGGGGTTGCTAGGGTACTATCGAAAGCACATACACGACTTTACAGAAATTGCTCAGCCGCTAACCGGCTGACAGCAAAGGGAGTTTGTTGGCAGTGGACATATGCAGAACAGCAGGCATTTGACCACCTCAAGGACCGTTTGGTAGAGGCGCCCATCTTGGCGTACCCTGATCCGGCAAAAGAGTACATTTTAGACACTGATGTCAGTTACCACAATGTGGGGCTGTGTTGTCTCAGGTCCAAGATGGCCGCGAGGTGGTGGTAGCTTACTATAGCAAAGCTCTGTTGGCCCCTGAGAAGAACAACTGTACAATCAGGAGAGAGCTCCTGGCGGTAGTCAAAGCAATCAAACACTTTAGACTATATCTGTATGGGCGGGCGTTCAGGTTACAAACGGACCACGCGTCCTTGATAAGGCTGTGTCGACGGGCTGAACTATTTAGCCCAAGTAGAGCGCTGGCTTGAAGTCCTGGCTAAGTTTTCATACCAAATCGAACACCGACCTGGTAAGAAACACGGTAATGCCGACGGATTAAGTCGCCACCGAGCAGATGGGTGTAAGCAATGCTTCAACATTGAGCACAGAGATGGTGGACCCTCTCGCTCAGACATGGAACAGCAGATTGGGAAAGCACGTATATACAACTGGAGGAAGGACAACTCTTGTCTGAACTTTCCACTAAAGCTGTTAACAATCTTCATGCAAACCCTACACTGCTCAGGAACGTCAAGGAGCTGTGTCAGCTCCAAGCTACGCTCCCTAGGGTTGTAGTTAATCTAGTCCGGGCCAAGAAGCAGGGACGGCGACCTGGTGAGGCTGAACAGCGGGTCAAGTGTGCAAAATTCAAATATTTCTGCTACCGCTGGGACTCCCTTCAGTTCAATGGTGATGGGTTGTTAACAATAACGTTGGCGACCGGTGCAAATCACCAGGAGCGGGAAAGGGTAGTTTGTCCATTTGCTTTGCACCGAGAGTTGATCTGGGACACCCATAAGCAAGCTAATGCTGGCGCTGGGTGGGTTACTCGGTGTCTGCAACTCCAGTGGCACTGGCCTGGTATGACCCGGGATATCTGACTCCGGGTGCGGAAGTGTGAGATCTGTCAAGCTAACAAGCATAGCCGTGTCACTGAGCCCGCAGGGGAGCATCGCCTCCATGCTGGTCATTCGTGGCAGGTTGTTGCTGTAGATCTGGTGGGCCCCATGCCCTTTGTCTGTGAAAGGTAATAACTGGATACAGGTGTTAATTGACCACTTTAAGTGGTAGGCTGATGCGCTGGCTATCCCAGATGCGTCGGCCTCCACGGTAGCCAGGGCCTTGGATCAGCAGGTGTTCTTTTATTTTGGCTTTCCAGAACAAATACACTCTGACCAAGGCGCCCAGTTTCAGTCGCAACTTATGAGTGATCTCTGTAAGACGTGGGGGGTTAACCAGAGTTGCTCGAACCTATATCACCCGCAACGGAATGGGGTTGTGGAGCAGAACAACCTCTGAAAAGCCTGCTCATAGGTAAGAGTCAGGAAGAGTGGGACTTGGTGTTGCCGCAAATCATGCAAGCCAACCTTAGTACCCCTCACTCCAGCACACCGGAGATCCCTAACTTTCTCATGCTTAGGAGAAAAACACGGGTTCTTGAACACCCAACCTATCATGTTCTAGCTCCGGAGAGCAACGTCCATGATTACGTGGATGAGCTCATTAAAAGCATGAGGACTGCCCACGAGGTGTTACGTGAGCAGCAATGGCAGATAAGGGGTGGCGACTTTGACAACTCTCCTTTGTATAAGGTGGACGACTGGGTCTGGATGACCAGTCATCGCCGGCGGCGCAGACAGGCGGCTAAGTTACAGCCAGAGTTTGTGGGTCCTTATTGCGTAATTGAGGTGATGCCAAATCACACGTATAAAGTGGAACGTTCTGGCCAAGTGTCGGTCCAGAACGAAGTTCGAGTAAAACTGTACCGGGCAAGTCCTGATGTGGCAGGACAGGCTCTTCTACTCTTGGAACCTGTGTGTCGTCTGACCATGAGGGGACAAAGCATGGCATATAGAGAGTTGAAGAATGTGCTGCAAGATCTGGAAGGAGCGGCCGACATGCCGACCAACCAGCCCCGGTCCCCCCACCTCAGGAAGAGCCGGCCGACACACCTGTCGTCTCTGGGTGAGATGAAAAGTCCTCAAATTCATGAGGAGGAAGTAGCTAAGGAAGAACCACTTGTACTGGTGGACCCCTCTGCACTGGAGGCACCACTCGTAGTGGTGGAGTCGCTAGTGGCAGCAGCCCCCCCCCCAGTACAGTTGGAACGCAGTCAATGTACTAGGGCTCCACCATCTTATTTGAAAAATTATTTGCGTGATGCAGTGAAAAAAACATTCATCAGCTATCATAAAAAAATCTGCGGGGACAAGCAATGGAGAGTTGCAATTCTTAAGTATAAGGAAACACAACTGTGAGTTGCGTACCCAGTGGCGTATATATATATATTATTGCCACCGGGGATACAGAAAAGAGTGAAGCCAGCTTGCTAGTAAAAGGGGTATCATGTAATCACTTTCACTGTGAAGAAAGTTCTTTTCAATGGTAACTGTCAAAGTGTGAGCACGTACTTGGCAGGCTGGCAACTACAGAGCCTAAGTGGACAGTGGGCTGATGCCACAGTTGTCTTATGGTAAGACCACTAGTGAAATTATATTATTTAATTAGAGTTTAGCCTAGTAGCATGTATCAGTCTCACCCTATAACAATAAAGTTGGATTCCTAAAGTCAGATGATTTTTCTGACGATTTAGAGTAGAACAGTCGTCTGGATGATTTTGATAATCAGAAGGTTGATAGACTGTTTGCTCAGACGTCAGTGTCGTACTGACCGGGTGGAAGCTTCTACAACAGAATCTGGTGCTCTGTTGTAGGTGACACTTAGAGAGGAACTAGAAGATGTGCTAACACCACTGTCACGCAGTCACCCTCTTTCTTACTCGTCTATCTGACACTGGATTCTTGGTGGACTTTCACTGCAGAGCGGGTGGCTGTCGTGGCGGATGGTGTTGCTCTTTCTCCACTGTGATAATATCTTCATGAGATGCGACTAAAGATCACAGCGGTCGTCATTAATATATAAATATCATAACTGTTAATTTGTAATATTGATAATGCACTGCATGAACAATTTAATAATATAAATAGTAGACAGTTATAGCCAGCTAGTCATCAAAGGGGAGAGTCTGTAACCTTGTTTATCCACACTTTTGAGTTGTCACTTCCAGAGTGACCTGTTGATGCTTGACTTTGACTAAATAAGTGATTCGATATCACTGATAATTCGGGTAATAGACATAATAGTTTTTTTTCTCCTCTAGAATTCTTCACTGGGAGTCTCACACTCGTCATGTATGACAATTTCAATATCAGAACACTTTTCTTTTGTCACCTGGCTGTGCGTTCCACCCTTCTGTGGGGCAGCCGGCAGTGCAGCCGACTATGTTCAAGCTGCCCTGTGACGCGATTTGACATTTTTCTTTATGTTTTGTGTGTAAGAGTTTCACACTGTTTGCTTGTTCGTTGCACTACTTTTTTGTATAATACGTATATTCCACTATACATTGTTTTTAATACAACAGTATTCTGTATTGAGCTTTTGTGTGTCATATAATGTTGTATGTGTAACTTTATGATTTTCTTTTTGTGAGTCCACGACCCACAACTTACGCGCCGGCAAATTGGTTGCCAACTACTATCATCGTCGTTTCGATAAAGTCATCATCTTCTGTACCTCCACCCAGTGTGGTGGATACCCCGAGCCTGAGTTTCTACAGTGACTTCTCCATCCCCTGGTTCGGTTGCCCTCTACTAATACCCCTGGACTCATATACTTCCAGCTGAATTTCATTTCCACGAAGTTCCGTAGTCCACGATCAGTACCTGCACCAAGGATTTGGTAGAACCCAAGCCTGGGGAACTTACCTTTCCATGTCACCAGCGGATAATTCCGATAGTGAGAGATGCTCACCGTAATCAGTCTGGATTCTTGACTTGTCCCCTTACATTATTACCATATTATTCATATTGTAATTGTTTTGCTTTTGCATGTATTATTTTCTGCTTATGCTGTTTCTTTCTTTTGGTTTTGATAGCAATAATAGGGAGTGTGCCTTTTGATAGGTCGGGGCAGTGTAATGGGTTGCGTAAGAAGTTATCTGTATGTATCGAAAGGACAACTCTCCTGCTACTTCTCTTTTATCGTGATGCGTAGCGCCCATCATCTATTCGGCCTGCTAGTAATTGCCTACTACGCTACTAACTTCCGCTATAGACTTTGGGAGGAGCTTAGTAATGAGAACTAGTTTAATCTAGCTGGTAGTGAGCACACTTGGGTAGCCGGCAGTCAGGCAGTAGATTAGTTATTGTTGAGTTGTGTACGCTCTGTCTGAAATTATGTAACGTATTTATAGTTGATGTATAGTTGTACTTGTGTATCTTTGTATTAAATAAACTCATAATAATCTATTTAACTTGGCAGTTTTGCATTACTTTAAATACCCAGCAATTACTGAATGCATAGTTTCACAACACTATATTGTCCAGCACTGTATTTACTGATATCCTGAAAATCCTGAAATTCGATAATTGGGCAACTTGAGTAGAAAGGCAAGCTACTGACAAATTGGCACTATTCCGTGATTTTTAGAATATGTTTCAGGCACAACTTCCTATTATATAAGTACTACTGACCTGAAACTAACCTTTCTATTGTAATCATGTTTGTTCATGATGTTTCATAACTAAAAACGTTTATTTTGTTCAATAGTTATTGCATCAATTTATATTTATTGTATTTGGGGGTCTAAACAAACCCCAGTCACTAAACTTTGTAAATAACATAAACTCTGTGTTCACAATTGTTTGTTTTTTGCTTATGTTTATTTTTTAACATTTAGAATATGTGCAAGTTCATTTCAGTTTTAGGTAATTCAGCTACAAAAGTGATCAAAATATCTGAAACTGTGCTTATGAACCCCTGTCTAGAATGAACAAGTACAGCAAGGGTTGGTTTTACAAAGTTCGCTTTTTGTCAATTATAACCACTTTAAAATAAGACTGTTTTTACGAGTTATATAATATCTTTGAGTCCCAAACAAACACCAGTCACCAAACCATATAAATAACATAAGCTCTGTGTTCTGAATTGTTTATTTTTTTGCCTATTTATGCTTAGCTTTTCAACATATAGACTATGCGAAACTTTATTTAAGTGTTAGCTATAAGCATCTTATAAACAGATAGCATAAACTAGTTCTTTTAACAATACATTTTCAAAATATGTTACATTGTATAATAGAACTAAACATATCACCACATCTAAGCAGACTTCTCAATATTATATCATGTTGCAATGTATACTAATGTAACATATCATATCTGAGCAGAAACCTACAAGTTTTTATACAATACTGCTGCTCACATACTAGTTGTTTAGTCAGCAAACAGTTGCCGATCAATTTTTTGATCAACGTCTTGCTGAGCTCTGTTAGTCAAGAAAGTGTAAATAAAAGCTCATCTTAGTCTTGAATTGAGGAGGGCTTCAACAACTGAATAATAAGTTTAAGACTAATGAGTGCAGTGTTTGCTAGCACATTAGTTTCTAAACTTTCCCCCCAAACTCTAGACCCTCACTTTTGATTCGCTGCACTCAGTGACCCCAAAAATTATGCTGCATCAACCAATTTCTATTGAGGATAAACTTATTATCATATTGACACTATCTATAGTGTGCTAGAAGTTTAGCTGACTTAATCTTATTTGTTCTATATTCTGTAGAGTCAGCAATTAAGCTTATCACCATATAACATTATCTAACATCAATTTATGCCTTTGAGGATGTATTTGGAAGCTACTTTTCAAAAGCATTATATTTATTTCTGAACAATAAATATTGTTTTTATGAAATAGGACTGTTTTTGAGAAGCATATAATATTTACAGAACTTGACAAGTTCTGATATAACTATTTTCAAAGATTTTCAACCCATGTCTAAAATCAACAAGTACAGCAATTGGGGCTAGTTTTACAAACTTTACATTCTGTCAATTATAACTTGCACTTTAAAATAAGACTGTTCTTGTGAATTATATATATTTGGGTCCTAAACGGACCCCAGTCACTAAACCTTGTAAATAACATAAGCTCTGTTTAGAATTGTTTTTTTTGCTTATGCTTATTTTTTAGCATCTAGAATCTGTGCAACTTCATTTGAGTTTCAGGCAATTCAGTTACAAGAAATAGGCAAAATATCTAAAATTGTACTTATTTTTAGGGGCAGCGTTTTCTAATTATGGCCTAATTAGAATAGAAAAACTGTTTATAATAGCCATTTATATGGTTAGAGTTTGTTATTTTAATTAATAATATTATAAAATCTAACTAAAATGTTGTTTGCTATTATTAATTTTTAAAAGCATTCAAAAGATATTGTAATATGGGATCCAAATGAATCCAGTTCATAAGATTTGCATGTAAACTATATCAGCTAACAAAAAGAAAACTCTTAAACAACTTAGTATTACATAATTTGTAGGTAAATTTTAATTTAAAGACAATTGCTTATAAAAAGAATATCTCTACTCACCAGCAATAGACATCGTGAAACTGATGGTCGTGTGAAATATTATCCCAATATTATATAAAATCTGTGCCAATAAAAAGTGTTTTATTACTAAGCAAATTGAATATGTTTTTAATACAGAACAGTGCAGAAACAAATCAGAACTAAATATTATTAAATGTAAGCTATATACTCAAGTAGCTGTGTTATCATGGCTATTTGACTGGCTAGTAGCAACTATAAACAAAGAATAGCCTTCAATTTAAACATATTAGTGAAATAAGAAAAAGTTGAGTAAAGAGATGTGTCAACTGACAGCTGAATTGACCTAAGCACTCAACATATGATTACGTATCTTAGAAACACAAAAAAAATATATTATCAAGTATCAAGTTCCAACATAAACAAATAAATTATAGTGAGATAATTTTAAAAGCGTTGGTGCTAAGAGTATGAGAGAAAATTATCAATATAATATATGATTAGCATAGAAGCAAAAATAAGGATATAGTATAGTAGGAGCATTGATTATGAAGTGCCAAGGTAAAGAAATAAATTACAACATCAATACATATAAGATTCATATTATTGAGGTTATGAGATCAGAGATTATATGCTATAAAAGCGTGAAAGCATTTGTAAGCACATGAAGAATAAAAGTTAGACACTTTATTATTAGAGTGTGAGATGAGTTAATAATAGTAACTTGTTAACTACAATAGTCATCTCATATCAGTCAAAACTAACTTATCGAATTGGTGTAAATTTGTCTAGAACAGGGCTGTCCAACAGGCGGCTTCAGGGCCGGATGTGGCCCCCCAGATTACATTTATGTGGCCCTCGAAGGCATAAAAAAATTATTTTTCACACATATATGAATTAGAGTAGAAAACTATCTTTCAAATGTCTTACTTATACACATGCTAAAAACATGCAGCCTGCAGTAATTGTTGAGACTTTATTGTGTAATGATTCATAGTAATTTGGAATAAAGTTATTTGAAAATTACTGATGCTGTGGCCCCTAGCTCAAGCTAAATTTTACCATTTTACAATGTGGCCCTCGCCATGAAATATTCAATTTCAGTGGCCCTCGATCTGAAAAAGTTGGACACCCCTGGTCTAGAACATGATATTCTCTGATTTGTACTTGAATATTAACCAAATGTAGTCAACTGTAATATAATGCGTTCAAGTTGAGAATCAAATGTGTGTAGATTTTTATAATTAATTTTGCCTAATGAAGCTTGAAATAAATAGGAGAATGTTGCTTGGGATAGAAAATCTTTCTATGATGCACATACAAATATGCCTATGTAATATTTAGCCTAAATGTGTAATAATTAACATGTTCATACTTTGCAAGTTACCTGGTGGATTTTAAACTTACAGAAATACTTCTCTAAGCTGACTTGAGTATACTACATAGTGTAATAATTTATAAGCTAGTCCAGTAAATGACAAAGTCTATTATAGAGAATTATTTTCTGGCAGCTACCTGGTTGATCTATGTCTCAGTTATTTACCTACTGTTGAGGTATTTCTACTTCAAAGAGAATAAAAGACTGTTTAGAGACGTAAATTACATGTCATGTTTTATATGTATAGACTGCTGGAAAAGCTTGCAAATTTTGCATTTCTTAGATTCAATTCTAAAAGAGCCTATTATCATTTGTTAGATCTGGCGAACCAATCCAAACAGAGGTATGCAAATGAATAAAATTTAGCTGCAAAATATATTGTTATCATATATGTCAATTTAGCACATGGCATAATTATTAAAGTAGTAAAAGTGACATAATGTAATGAATATCTAAAGTTTGTTGAGCTTTCAGCATTGACTTTAGCATATCATTTCATTAAAGGCCTGGCCACATGATCGTGAGAATCACACGAAATCGTCTATTTGACACGAAAAACCATTCGTACCAGAAAATTTGAGGGAATCCAAACGAAACCGTCATCGTTGGGTGTACACAACGATGACGATGGACGAAAAATCACAATCGACGATAAGTACCATTTGGTTGGTCAATATAATTTTAGCAGTAGTGATTATTTCATTTCTATTACGTTTCTCTATTTGGCAATTTTCTGCTGCTTGTATCTCGTGCAAGTCTTTTTCACGGACTAATAAAAATGACTTGTTGCCATCAAAGTGGTATATATTAGGGGTATATATATATATATATATATATATATATATATATATATATATATATATATATATATATATATATATATATATATATATATATAGGTGTCAGCTATATGCCTATATATACCTGGTTACATACAGATGCTATATAGAGCTGGTATTAATTATAACTGATGATGTTATATTTTCTTTACAACACATACTGGTTTAGAAAATCTTCAACTTTGAATCTATGCTGTTGCTTTGCATAAAATACAGTGCTTGAATACCTAATTTCACATGTTTATTCATATCATTTTATTGATTTTATGCAAAGTTTTAAATTTTAGCAATAACATGTTATGATGTTGGCTTTGACAACTTCAACACATTTTCAGCCATTGATTGTGTAGTGTAGGCTATAGTTGGTCTAACATTATAGCCTAAAATTTTACCCGCATCTAACACTGTAGCATCTGACAGCATAGTGAACTTGTAAAACAAAGTTGCACAATGTTGTTTATTCTTTTATTAATACTTGTTTGCAAAGAACAAATTTTATACTACAATAAGGTTTTCATTTTGAAATATTACAACCAAGATAGTAAGTAGTAGGAGGATTCTTTAAGAGAAGCCCAATATTTTCTATCTGGTTTCCCTTTATTTACTAGCTAGATCTACTAAATCTATTAGCAAAACTTAAAAGAAAAGGCAATATGAAAAGTCTACTATAAGGCTTTTAAACAAGCGTAGGTTGATATAACAGCAACATAACATTCCGTTATTCCCAATACTTTGATATCTGTCAAATGCAATTTTATAAACTTATCTGTTGAAGCAGACAATTCTAGTATGTCTCATTAAGTTCTCTGCTAACTGTGAGAACATAGAAAACTTAACTAGCTCCTAAAGCTTGCAGTCATGTTGCTACACAAGCTGCAATTTGTAAATAAAGTAAAAACAATGGCTGACGACTTACATAATTTGCAATTTATCCGTATACAAAAGTATGGCATGTAAACCAAGCTTTTTGCTCATTATATTATAAGCAAATTGTAATTAACAAGCAAACAATCAAGCAAATGTTACATTATCTCTATTCTTCTTAAACAACCACTTGTCATCTCCAAGTAAATCAGCAAGTCTTCTGTTGTAAGGCTCAAAAAACTCATCAAGAAACTGCAGAGTAGATTTTAAAATTGCATTCCTCTTTCCTGTATTACGTCTGTAATGGCTTTCTTTTTCAAAAGTTGAATTTGTTAATTTTACCTTAAAAAAATTGGATACTTCTTGCAGCGTAGATGCCTACAAAAATAATCATGAAAGTTTTTTGTTGGAAGTCATTATACATTAAATCAATTTATAAAAATGAGTATTTAGGTGATCTGTATTTTTATAATCTTACGCTTTGACAAAGCAATTTTGGTACAATTTTCTCAAATTATACTAATGATTCTGTCTTGCTCAACCTATGAAAACAACGTATAGGTTGAGAGCTAGTGAACTTTCATCAGAGCAATTTTACTAGATGCTCTCCCTAATATACTAAATGACTCTGATAATGTTTCAGTCTGTACTAGTCTTCCAATTATAATATCGTTTAATACCTTAAGTTACTTGAAGTAGAATGTTTGATAAATAAAATCTAGCAAATTAAATATAATCCTGTAATAAAAATAATGTTGATAATTTTATGACTTTTTTAGAAATAATACAAAGCTCAATTAGGTATGCTAAAATAAACAAATCTAAAGTAGCAGGTTTTTTTAAGTTTTCTATTAATGCTTTATGTGAAAAATACAATTTGATTTAAAATTCTTCAAAGTTTAACATTTGTATGGAAACTTGACAATTATGGAAATTGCACACAATAAAAGTTACATATCTTCTGCAACTATAAAGTACATATAGTAAATGTAATTGTCTCCTCTATAAAATGCTTATATAGAGTGCTTATTACCTGATCTTCACTGTATTCACTGGTAGTTTTGATCATAATTTGCTCTCTGGGTATAAACTTGAATGTTTCTTTTATCATAATAACATAAATACTGTGTAGAAGTAACGACTGTAATATACGCAATACATCATTCAAGTCAAAGTAGCAGCAGTTTGATCGTTTGAGCCTTACCATTACACTATAGGACAACAACAACAACAGAAACTGCACATTTCATGAAGTTTTAGTTGCGAATATTACTATCATTATAATAAATTGATTGATTCAATAATATAATAATAGCAAAACGCCCCAGCAGTTAAATTTTTTTTAGAAATTCTTAAATCATGCATAATATTATATATAGAAACATAACATTTTCCTACCTAAATTATAGAACATATTATTCCTTTACAAGCTGCTAGTGACAAATAGCCTACCTCCATCTTCCCATCTCTGGCATCTGACATATAAAAGCATCCCAGCTCTCCATATTTAGTGAGGCATTTGCTTAATCTGTAGTGGTTTTGCCTAATCACTCTGTCTACAAACTCATGATTCATTTCTTCAAAGGATGTGTTCTTAAACACCAAGCCCATAAAATGCCAGTGAAACAAATAAGAGATTGCTCTAAAACACAGAAAATAATACAAAATAGTCGATATCAAATATTTAAAATATATTTTAATCAATTTAGAAAAATAATGAAAGTTTCAATAATAATTTCAGTTATATAAAAGAAATTGAGCCTAATATTTGATATAAATATTTTTGCAACTTGCATATCTCAACAATGCTTTTTTAAAGCATTAAGATAAATATAATTATTTTAATTAAATATATCTATTTAATTAAAAGCTATTTTTAGTGTTATAAAGAAATTTATGTCAATATCTGTCAAAAGCAATATTTTATCAAACTGTTTGACTAAAGAATTAAGTTGCAACAAATCATATTACTTATTTTAAAGTATATAAAAATAGGCCATATTGGTGACAATAGAAAGCTATAGCCACATTTTAAATAGAAAACTTCTAAGAATGAACTAAAGAATACAATGCAGTGTTTTGTGGTGTAAATATCACCTGTCAGTAGGGTTTCTCAAAATAATGTAGAATCGAGTTAACGGTGTAGCCATAAATCCTAAGATCTGTGTAGTAGTTATTACTTCAACATGGGTATCGTTGGACCACAGTCTTTTATTGATAACAATATTTCCTGTTCAAAACAGCAAATAAAAATATTATGAACATGCAGCACTAATAAAGCTACAAACATTATCCTTTACAGAAAATTCAATGTTCTATTGTAGCATTATTTTCATTTTCATATTTCATAACATATAGTATTTGTATAAAGGAAGCCGTTATCATCTTTAGTTGGTCAATAATGAAAATAATTTAATGATCTTTTTTTAAATATCAATTATTTGTGTGTTATAAAGACTTGAGAAGCAGTTCGTCTTTCTAAACTGCCCTTGCAAGAGCACAAAATGAGCTTCTTGATTTATTGCATAGACTTAAATGCAAATATTATAGGTCCTATTATCAATAGATTTAGTGATAGTAATCATACAAAAAATTTGTTAATTATATACAACATATAATATTATATGTATATATACATTATAATATTAGCTATTCCCATTTTACCAAGTCAGATTGAATCTTAGGCATTATTTTGGACGTAGTTGTGCTGCAGAAAAATGTACCCAAATATTGTATTTGTGCATGTATAAATACTTAAACTCTGATAATTACTTATAAGGCTATATATAATAGTATAACAATCAGAACAATAATAATATAAAGTAATATTACAGTATAATAATATTATACTAATGTAGTAGCACAACATTTAGTCTCAGAAAAGTTCTCTACCCACAAATTACTGCATCATAATTCTACTGTACATAGTATAGAGTTGATAGTATTACACAAATGTTATAGTTAATTCGTCAATATAGAATCTAATTAAGAACTAGAGCTTACCTAAGCTTTTAAAAACATACAAAATAACAAAAATGCTTGAGTTACTGTATTCTTCCCAAAAATGTTGTTAAATATGAGAGCATACCAGGTCCACTATTCATATAACTTCTATCAGTGGAACTCATTCTTCTTCTTTGCCAATCCGGATAATTCATTGGACAATGAGTATTTAGGTCAGGCCAATACCCCTGGAAGCAAACGCATAACAGTTACTATGCCACACTCACTTTTTGTAGCACTTTATTTCGATTTAGATATAAACAGTTTTTTGTGTGAAAGATGCAGACTAGTGCAATTATTAGCAAATTTTGAACCTATTGGTTTTTTGATCATTGTTTGACTTTGCTTTTATGTCACTTTATATGCAGTATTAGATCATGTAGACTAGGCATGTCTTTTCTGAGAGCAACCTCTTAGTTTTGTGAAGTTTACCTGTTATACAGAATTTCTATATATTCTATGTCATTGTAGCTTTATACATTTTCCTAGAATGCCATAGCTGTGTGTGCCAGACATAAAAAGCTCAAAGTAACCCTTACCTGCTGAGTGAACACTACTTGGGGATGAGAGACAAACCACTTGGAGAAATCTGTAGTTGCACTTTTTCTCATTCCAATTAGATGTAAGTTTGGGAAGCAGTGTATGCTTGCCCTAAGGTGAAGAGATACAAAATTGACAGCTACACATGCGAGTATAAACAGATAATCCCAAAGAACATGTTTACAAAACATGATAGTAAAAATGTCAGATATGACGATAGTTTTACATGCATTTATGAAAGTACTTTTGATTTGCAAAATCCTATTTAAATCAGATATTTTCTGGTAAACTTACAATTTTCTCTGAACATTCTGGTACATATCTGATGGATAACAAGGTAAGCTGGGCCGACATACTGCCCAACAATGAGCCTGGTACTCTCTCATGTAGCTAGGTTTTTCTTCTTCACATCCCGATAAATCTTTATACAGAATCTACCAAGGAAAATTTATATTTTTTATATCAAAGGTGCCATAATAATAGATTTTAGAGTTAAAAATTAGAAAGCAGTGAGAAATTGTTGCTGCCCTCTAATTTTTACAAGTTCTAATTGAAACAAAGCAGCTGCTACCCAGTTTCACACATCAAATAAAACAAAACTCTATACGAATTTAGGAAATAATATTAATATAAAATGATTTTATACATAGTAACTGGACTCATACAACAGTATGCTTGCAAGCTGCTATTGCTGCTGAAATGTATACCTTTGAAATTTTATTGTTTATATTTACTACTGGCTTGATATTAAATTAGCATGCATGGGTCCTTGCTATTTATCAAAATGAAAATAACAGTTTTACGGCATACATTAGAAAATAGTTTTTTTAAATTTATTAAAGTAAACAGCTCTAACACCAGGCATGCAGCTTGATTATTGTGGCAAGCCGACTACTTTGTTATGTAAATATTAAATTTATTTAAAACTTTCAACTCTCTATATTTCAACACTGTTATATTTACAATCATCTAGCTTATATAATAAAAGTTTTCAACAAACAGAAATTTGCACTAAAAGGTTATAAGCAATGTTGCAGTCAGAGTGCGTGCTATAACAACTTAACTAGTGTATTTTAAACTGCTATTGTAAAATTTTTCAGCCAGTTTTAAATTGTGTAATAGTTTGTATCTGCCCCATAAACTAGCGAAAAATTATAGCTACCTGCAACTTCTGTCCGATTTTGGTTCTTCTATTCGTCTTTTTATGACTAAGTTGTAGTTTTTTCACTGGAAGATCGAGTTTATAGTCTTGTTGGGTGGTTATAAAGAGATGTGATGTCAGTATTGGTACCTCCAAGGTATAAGAACACAACTGTATGAACACCAGTGTCATTCCCATAGTGCATATCATCAGGTAGACACAAAACTTCATCGAAACTCTCATTTTGAAGGCTTTTCTGCTAGCATGTCTTCTCTTTCCTAAATATTCAAATAGTTTGTTGAATTGTCAACAGTGGACTTTTTAAATTGCTAGAAGCAGTACCAAGTTGGGGCTGGCTTAGAGCAGAATTTATATAAGCATTATTGATTGAACTCCAAACCTTCAACGGAAAACTCAAGACCCCTTGAACCAATGCACTCAGTCACCACCAACTCGGTGCTGCTTCTAACAATTTATCAATAAAATAATTTCTACGAATTAAAAACTTGCTGAAACTTGCATAGCATTACAATAGAAGATTAGAATCAAAGGCTATCTAATCTAAATATAAAGAGTACATTCTTTACACAAACTATAAATTAGATTAAAACAAGCTGTAACTGAAGCTGACTTTGAATGGTGCATATTACTGTACACTGTACATGTATGTAAATGCATGTGCCCGTAAACACGCATATAATCTTACATGTACATACATGCACATGTACATAAATTTAAACACATGGGCAATTATACTGGTAAATACAAGCACTGTATAGAACTACAGCTGTTCCTGACACTAATGTGTTGATATGCGAGAAAAAACTTTACATATTTGAGTTATGAACACATAATATTATAATGTATTGCGTGAAAATCATACCTACTTGCATATAACAACTTTAGTTATATAACTGTATAACATTATAAACTTGACAATCATTATAGAAACTGTGCAGATTCTTAGGAAGTACGGAGAGTGAAGGAAGACCTACCTGCTGGTTACCTGTTGTACACTGGCTTCCTCAATCATGCATCCTGTTTATACAATAGAGGAAATTCATAGTTTAAATAAGATGACAATATGATGTTATTATAAATTTTATGCAGCTATTTTGCTAGGAAGCATATATATGAATAACAACTTGTTTCATAAGCTGTGTATATGACAATAACTTTATGCTACAGTATAATATCTTATGTCTATGTATAGAAACAAACTGATAATGCATTACTGTATATATTGATTATTGGCATAGCTGTTTGATTATATATGCAGCAAAGAGCTCATATATGCCAATATTCAAGAAGTCAGATAACAAGACAAAACAATGAATATTTTTTTCAATAAGCACTTGTAATTGATTACCCATAAGAAGTCAAAATATTTCAATGAAGTTGCTTAACCAGCTTCAGTGATTGACAAGAATATATTAATATGGCTGTGGACATGCTGCAGGCCAAGTTAATAGAACACACACGCACACACGCACACACACACACACACACACACACACACACACACACACACACACACACACACGCACACACGCACACACGCACACACGCACACACGCACACACGCGCACACGCGCACACGCGCACACACGCACACACAGTATTATATATACCCTTCTCGTTACCTATGGAATTTTGGGAGAAGGGCAATTGGTCTCTTGCTTTGTGGTTTATGTATATGTAGATTAAATAGGGACAACAGTAGCTCAGTAAGATATGGAGAAAGAGCATTGCTATATATATAAAAACAATAATAGTTACCTAATAATAATTATTATATTAGATGCCACTTGTCAACAACCACATTTGATTTTATTTATCTATTTAGTTTTCGTTTGCAGTTATGATACTTCATAATATAAAACGCAATTTATATGGTGTGATATAGATGCCCAAAACAAATAATATTATTTATGATCATTATTTCAATAGCTGCACGGCCAATTTTAGGATAGGAGTTATCGTTTCGCTAATTCTGACTACTTTTAGGCATTACTCTATTAACAGCTCCAATTTGAGTGTGATTAACTGCGATAGTTTATGGTTCTAGAGATCGCGAATGAGGTTCAGCAAACTATTGCACAATCACCGGCTTTCCATGTACCGATCTCAGATCGATCTCAGCGAGATCGATCTATGGAAAGATGCTAAAGATCGATCTCCGTCGATCTGAGCTGGTCGGTCTGTGAAGCTCGAACTCAGATCGATCTCATGTCAATAAGACCATGGAAAGACGCCAGATCGATCTGAGAAGTAGAAAAAGACTGCGCGCTACAATGTTGTCTGCTAATAAAAATGATAACTTATTGATAATTACTAAGCAAAGTATTAGATAATTATGATAGCCACCTTTTCAGATGCCAAAACTTTGACTTTCAGTACAATGATTAAGAAAACTCAATTATATGCAGTAGAAGGTAAAAAAATGGGCGAATTTAGATTGAATTTAAATGACTATTAAGACTTAGTTTCATTAGCTATTTTTTTTGTAATTTTAAGCCTAACAGTCCTGTAAGTTTATTGATAATCTGCAAGACAGCCATTAATTTTATATAAGCTGTCAAGCTAAAAAATTAAAATTAATTATATTAAATTGGCCAAATTACCATACACTGAAAGCTTTGCTGCGTATAGTTTATAGCTGGGATTAAATTTTAGACTACGAACATGTTGTTTTCGACAGTAGTAGCTTTAATCACTCAAAAGGGTGAACAAATTATACTTTTAAAGTATCCTTCACTTAAGAGGGGGCAACTTCGCGAGATCGATCTGACACTCTCATGGAAAAACGATCGATCTGAGCACATTTCTCAGACCGATCTCAGCGAGATCGATCTGAGATCGGTACATGGAAAGCCCGTGAAAGTCACCCCCGACTCAGAGCTGTTTATAAGAAACTTCCACCTCTAACCCTAGCCATGCACAAGAGCCTGTGTTCTTATCAAAAGAATCAAAGGCGGTGTTTCACATAATAATATTGTTTTAACAGTTTAACAGAACTCCTGCCCGAACAATTGTTACCCATCATGCAGGAATTTTAGCCCCAAGGTCAAAGTGCAACAATTTGCAAAACTCGCGTGCTACTGATACTCAGGGTTTATAACTTATGTTATTGCAGACTCAACAAATCTGACAATTTCAATTCACCGTATATTTATACATCATTATTATAATTATTTTTTGTTCGCGATTATCAATTGCTATTATAATTAGGCATATTAATTAACACCAGATTTTCATTGTTCGGCCTTGCTATTTCGTATTTGCTATTACTATTAGTATTACTATTAGTATTACTATTAAATTTAGTTTTACTTTTACTTTTAGTTTTACTTATACTTTTCAGCAAGTTTTAGCAAAATCCTAAAACTTTGAGTTTAACTTTGTGATTTTGCCTCTGACCTTTGGCCTGGGCTTACTCTAACTCTTACTCTTAGCTAAGCCTAAAGAGACCAACTGTCAAGTCCAATTGATATCTTGAAGTTGATGATAATAATAACCATAATGATAATGAAGTTATTTATCATTTAATATAATCAGAAAGATAAATAAATAAATGAGTAACCACACCAAATTTGAACTACTCAATCACAACGTCAATGTGAAAGGAAAACTGAATGTCAATCACAACGTGCAATTATTGTCATCATTATAATCTTGATTCTGATACTAATACTCTCTTACTGATAGTAGCCTATTAGTATTACTATTAGTATTAGTTGATACTCATACTAAATTAAAAATAATTACAAAAAACTGACCCTAAATGTATAACCACAAGTATAACATTTAGTGATTTACATCTTACTATACTTAGAATTAGAGCATTGACTGCAAAATAAAAGCTGTAAACTAAAAGTAGCACTAAATTATATTGAGTTTAATATGATATTAACTATAATCACTTTGTGATCATATTAACAATACTAATCATAATGGTAATTGTAACACTAATAATTGTAATACTAATGCGCTCAGTCATAGGGGTAGTGATTCTCACTATGACTATCAGTTTTGCTGTTAATCACAGTGTGAATGGCACTGATACTGATAGTTATAGCCATGATAATAATGTTACTCATATGCATGCTCTTACTGAAAGGTTACTGTCGTTTTGTACTCAAGTCGTTTCACACAGCGCTCGTTCCGTACACAAAATTGACGTTTTGTACACAAACTGCTGTCTATTTCGTACTTGAAATAAATAATAAATCATTATTGAAATAATATTGAATATTAATGTCTTTGTCTTCATTGCTGAAAAAAAAATTTATTAACTATGTGCTGCCATCAACTAATGAAAGTATTTAAACTGAAAAAGCAGTCCCCTCCTTTAACATCTACACATCACAATAATAAATAAGCATGCGGTGTAATTAAATGTGCCAGTTACTTGTGAGCAGTGCTGTATGACTCATACATCAAATAATTAATAAATATCAAAAAATATGTATTTTAGTTAATTTATATTGAAGTTTACGAAATGACCTATGAGGTGTGTACGAAACGACCTGTAAAAGCGGGTAAGAAACGACTTGTGTACGAAATGACCTTTACCCTTACTGATACTAGTACATTTGTCAAAGCGCTGGTCATTTTAATGTTAAATTTTAATTTTAATTTGACGCTGAAAGTAAATCTGATATGCTAAGATAAAGGCAATAAAAACCCAATATCTAATTTATCAAGCTCGGCATCATTTGCGTTTATTGTGTATTTTTTTTTAGTAATACGCTGTTTGTTGTCATTATTTACTTTTTAAATTTAACATCACTGGAAGCAGCCGTGCTCTTGGGGTTAGAGTGCTTGCCTTGTGAACACAAAGTCATGGGTTCTAAATCCAACAAAGGCCATTGGTGATGTTACGAAGAGCATCCATTCATAATTGCTCCTGTGCCCTATCTGAAAAATTCCTTAGCCCGTTCTAACAAAAACCCTTTTCATAAGGGGTTTCTCACAGGGATAGCCACTATAAACTTGCGGGAGAGTGAGTTTTTAAATTTAACATTACTATAAAAATAATTATATTGATGTGGACATCGATGGGAGTTATTTAAAAGTTGAATTAGTCAGTAACTCATTACCTAAACTAAAAATATAATTTTAAGCTGAACTCAAAGTATATGTGTTAGACAAGTTGTATATCTAACAGACTATTTCATGCAACATTTAAATATTACACATTAACTCTGAGTGACGAACACAGCTACTCCTTATACTATATAATATTGAGAAGGCTTCAAAGGTGTACTAATATCTAGAACACCAATTGCTATTTCAAATTGAAAAGACGCCTGGAATTTTTTGCATTATATAGTATTATCAAATTGCTTATTAGCAGCGTTTACATAGAATTGTGCTCACTATGTTGTATCCCATTGTAATAATAGTCTACAATGTAAATGAAAAAAGGCAAAATATATATTCTTTCGATGGGTTTGATAAGTTATCCACCACTTCCTATCAAAGTTTTGATTATACCACAAAAGACTATTTGATAGCACACTCAAGTATAGAAATGTAGATGTTTGCTTCTATTGAGCAAGCTTTTAATTTTTGACTGGGAGTTTGAAGTTTAATAATTTTTTTGCAATAGTTACTTCTGATGCTACAAATACCCTCTAGTCCTAGTCTAACAACTGCAGCTCCTTACTTACCATAAGGCTAGCAGTAGTGCTCAACATTGCTTAATGGAGGAATATTTGCCAAGAACTAATATTCTCAAAATCAGTGCTGTCATCAAAAAAAGAAAACTTTTCTGTCAACATTCTTACATAAGCTTTGAAGCCTACTGTGATGTTCACAATTTACATGTAGATTAAAGCAAAAT
Source organism: Bugula neritina (assembly GCA_964035545.1). NCBI lineage: Eukaryota > Metazoa > Bryozoa > Gymnolaemata > Cheilostomatida > Bugulidae > Bugula > Bugula neritina. The sequence continues at coordinate 11,888,458 of OZ037767.1, forward strand.
GCAGTATTCAGGGCCATGAGCAATGGTACATGGGCTTCTCGTTGACAACCTCTACTGTGTAGGAAAGACAAACAGTATTTGTATCTAGCCAGTCTTATTCAGAAATCATACTAAACTACATTAGTGAGTTTTAGCGGATGTGTATTATCACTAGCATGCAAAATAGCAGCGCCAACAAACATCTCGACTAGGAAAAAATTATATATCATGTGCAATGTGAATAAACATTGGCATAATGTACTATTAGGCTTAGTAACATTTGTTATAGTGCCATATTATGAATGAATGTGAAAATATGTCAGTTACTTTTGTCGTCCGTAGGTTGATCACTCATGGTAAATATGGTGGTGTAGAATTAAGACCACTTAGGTGCAGAAACGGGGGATGTTGATAACCTAAGTTGTTCATTTGTCTTTATAATTTTGATTTTGCAAATCATTTAATAACATCACTTCTTTTTCTATTTGTCTCGATTATTGTATAATATACAATAATATTATATATTATGGTATAATATACAATGATATATATATTATATACTTCCCGGTCACCTAGATATATGTCGCACAACTCAGCCCCTTTACTAAGCTGTGTATATGATACAACTAGACATTATTTTTAATTATATTATTTCATGATACTCTATAAGCATTCTTCCCGGAAACCTTGCTCAAGTACCAGAATGTGACCTATCTAATGCCCAGGGCTTTTATTCTTATTAATTGCATCGTTTCATAGGAATAACATTAGTAATGTTACTATTATTTGTCTTCTAGAAATACGTGATACAATGGATTATCTAGAAATAGCCGCGGAGAGGTTAAGGGTACACTCCTGGAGAGATAAAACAATGCGAACGACAGCCTATTGTTTTTCTATCATTGCATCCAGGTATTCCAATACCAAGTTAGGCGCCAGGGCGGGCCGTATTGCTACCGCCCTAAACAGCACCAGGGCGTTCACCAGGCTACTCGATGACTTGCCTATGTTGAAAGCTACATTGACATATGGGTTTGGTAAACAGGTTTGTCCATTATAATTCAACCAATGTGTGTTGCCACTAGTTGGACTTGTACAATTTATGAAAGTTTAATATGCCTTAATATTATCCTCGTAGCTTTTTTTGTTGAACTTTATTACCAATTTGAATTTTAAACGTTCAATGATGATTGGTTATTTTCTTACACTTTTATGTAATTAAGGTTTTAATAGTGAGTTGATTGTATCATCTTTTTTGTTGGTAAAATAACTTTTCACTAAATTAGCACATAGTGAGTAAATAGTACCTCTCTAGTATATAGTCATGTTCCTTGTTATATATCCCGAGTGATAACATGGGACCATATAAAGGAAGCTGAGTATATAGCGAGATAATGTATGTTTTTCACAGGGGGAGCCAATCTTATCCAGAGTGTTGCAAGTCATAGAGAATGTAGCCTATCAGCTGTTCTTTCCCGTCGAGCATCTGGCATTGCTCTGCCAGTTGGAGGTGCTACCTGTAGCTAACAGACAGAAGTGGGTGTCAAGGTGTACCACCCTCTGGGCTGTCGCCCTCGTCTGCGTCATCTCAAAGTTGGTATTACTTCCTCCTCACCAGTAGCCTCTGATTCAAACTCTCGTTTTGCTGTAGGCTATGCCGAGATCTAACCCACTACAAGCTAATTTGCCCTCAACTTTCTCTCTGCTGGAATGTTGCTGGTTGCTAAACACATAAATAACTTCACTCAATTCGTTTTAGCATTCTTTATTTTTAGTAAATTTACAAGAAATGTTTCTTGTTGCACAATATCAAATAGCACTTCTCCCACTTGCACTGTAGTCCTGTATTTGTACTTATGAACCCAAATAGTTTAGAGAGCTCCTTTGAGTTCTGGTTGATTTGTAAAACACTGTAAATGGTTTAATGTATGACAAATGATATATTTACTAATACCTGTTAATACATTGGTAACTACCTGTTAATATGTTGATAACTACCTGCTAATATGTTGATAACTACCTGTTAATATGTTGATAACTACCTGCTAATATGTTGATAACTACCTGCTAATATGTTGATAACTACCTGTTAATATGTTGATAACTATCTGCTAATATACTTAAACCCGAGTTTGATGTCAGACTGTCATTACTTCAAGTTTTCAGGCAGTACTTTTCGTGCTGATATCATGACTGGTAGCTTATGGCACTGGGGTCAAGGTGTTATGACTGTCTACCTAACCTACGGCCTTGTGGCCGCATTCCCACAACAAGAGTCATATTAGACCAACACCTTTAGCCTAGGCTGCCTCTTCTATTCCTAATACTCTCTAGCAGTCAGCACACTCTCTAGCAGTCAGCACACTCTCTAACAGTCAACACACTCACTGACAGTCAATACACTCACTAACAGTCAATACACTCTCTGACAGTCAATACACTCTCTAGCAGTCAACACACTCACTAGCAGTCAACACACTCACTAACAGTCAACACACTCTCTAACAGTCAACACACTCTCTAGCAGTCAACACACTCACTAGCAGTCAACACACTCTCTAACAGTCAACACACTCTCTAACAGTCAATACACTCACTAGCAGTCAACACACTCACTAACAGTCAACACACTCTCTAGCAGTCAACACACTCACTAGCAGTCAACACACTCTCTAACAGTCAACACACTCTCTAACAGTCAATACACTCACTAGCAGTCAACACACTCACTAACAGTCAACACACTCTCTAGCAGTCAGCACACTCTCTAGCAGTCAGCACACTCTCTAGCAGTCAACACACTCTCTAGCAGTCAATACACTCTCTAACAGTCAATACACTCACTAGCAGTCAATACACTCTCTAGCGGTCAGCACACTCTCTAACAGTCGATACACTCACTAACAGTCAACCCACTCACATGCTTATACTCTTTTCTAGAAATGTAATGCTGTTAGCTGAACTCCTAAACGCCAAGGAAAGGCTGCTAAAGTCTGAGCCTTCATTAGATAGGTGAGTGTCATCAGATTGGTGCATCTTATTACAGCTCTACTCTAACCTTTGCTATCCTGCGGTCATATTGTTTGTATTGTGATATGAAGAGATAACACCCGCATTTTGGGAACTATATTGTAAATATGTTCCATGTAAATATTTATATCAGCATTAATGTGATTCATCAGAGTTGCCTCCTCTTATGTTAGGGCGACATGTCGGAGATGGTGTTCTGTATATTCAGCTGTTAGCCAATATGAAATCCAGGTCATGTTAGAAACTGGCTTTTAATTTTTATTCTATCGCCGCTAAACTGTTATTGTGTTGGCTGTGATACAGTAGAGTTGAGTCTACTTCTGGATAAACTATACTTGACTCGTCAAAATGGACCATATAACCTGTGCCATAGCAGATTTTCAACAGCAACCTAATGGGGATAATTTTTGTAGAGGAGAATCCGGCTTGCATAGTTCTAAAGCTAAAGAGCTAGATTCAAGGCTGCGTCTAACCAAACTCACAATCATAAAAGATTCTTGTGACTTTCTAAATGCTGTCAACTGGTTGCCAATCACCAACTTCCTGTGGAGCGGCAAACTGTCACCTTCCCAGAGTGCAATAGCTGGCCTCGTTTCCTCTCTGGTTGGCTTTCAGATTCTTAGACTGACTTCTTAAATCTTTTTAGCGATATTTTGTTGAAACAATCACAGAATTATGTGACTATCCATGTCTCCTGTCCCTCACTGATTTAGGGTACTTGAATGTTATGGAGCTTCAGGACTCCCAAACTTTTTATTGATTTAAGGGAATCCCCCTTTTCCAAAAATTGTTTTGCTGTAATTTTGTGAACACTTTATAATTTTTTATTATAATTATTTATTATATAACACGTGCAACAATTATAATATTTCATTTAGCATATTGCTTTTTAAAAAATGAAATTGTATAATTTGTATTTTGTTATCACTATTTTTCATGACATTCAATACAATGATTTTTAGGTTTAGTTGACTAGTCTTTAATCTTGTACTTGCGTTATTAGTTGTACTAATAGTCTGAGAGTTCCACTATAGGTTTCTATTTTCTATTAGCGTAAAAGATTAACATATCGTAGCCATTACATGGCAAGACAATCTTTCAGACTAAACACAACATTTCAGCTTGCTAATTCAACGCACTCTTCAAAACTATTTTGGAATGCCATAAAATAATGATAATGAACAATCTATTTTAGCATTTTATGTATTTTTATATTACATTTTACAGTGTTAATATTTTGTCGATGAGTAATCTTTTATAACAAGAGATGTTGAAAAGTTTACAAAACCGATTAAAACATTCAAAATTATAAATGACATCTTAGCTAGAAGGTTGAATATCTCTCATGACATATACAAATCAGGAGTTGCTTTTGCAGCAATTCTGTCCTATATTTGAAAAATCTACATTTCAGCCATTTATTGAAGTTGATAAGGGGACACAACTCCTAATAAGCATTCTGATGACATTAAAACAGCTGGACTTTCTCACTCTGATGGCAAACAGTTCAACTTAGTAACATGCAGATAGATTAATTTGGTAGCTAAATTTTTAGAGGACAGAAGCCTAACCAACTTGCATCCGGTGTGTCTATAGTGTAAGATCACAGTCTAACAAGCTGTTCATTCTCAGTTATGTGGTCAGGTTAGGAGAAGCAGCTGGTAACCTGATAGAAACCATTGCGGACCTGAAAGCCAACGCACTATGAAGATTATAATTGCTCTCTCCGTTCTTGTCTTCATACAGGTAGCTGCCAGCTTCAAATGGGAAACATGTGGTAAGTGACTGCTGCATTTGGCAGATTTTCTGTGTGCTCCAACACATTTACAAACTTGAAGAAAAATATCAATGTGGGGAAAATCTTTTGAACAAGTAGGAGTGATCATTTAAAAATACTTAGTCATTAACAAAACAAAAAACTGTTTATTAAAGCAACTATTATAGAACTTGAAACTCATCTAATATTGCTATAATTACAAAGAAAACTTATAGAAAAAGTAAAGGAAATATTATAACGACTGCCAATAATTAACACAAGTCTGTAAATGGTTTACTGGTGTTTACCAAATGAGGTCATCAAAGGATTTACTAATGCAAAAAATATTTGTACATTGGCCATTAGATTTTTGCATTAAACTGTGCATAAGGTTTTTACAGTAATGATGGGTTTTCTAATAAGGTTTCCTAAATAAGGAAGATGTCTGTGAAAAAAGAGAAATACTATAAAATGGTGCAAGAGTATTACTTTGTCCCCAGAACCCTGGTACACCTGACTAACTATCCATCACTACATGGCTATTGTACACTCACTTTTTATTTTATTTCATCATATTTTAGTTACTCAGTAGTATCCATCTATGACAACAGTAAGAGTAGCTGTTTATGTCCAATACCTTAGAAATTCTGTGTGGTATTTAAATGCTATAATAGTGGAATTAGCCAATTTTCACAGTAACACTACTGACGATGACGCAATATTGTACCATTGCATGCTGCTCATGGTAACAACAATAAATATTTTTCTAATGTAGGTCAAACTCCCAACACTAGGCTGAACAAATTTGAAATAAGTCCAGTCCCACTAAAGTTTCCTGGACAAATTTCATACAACATTGATGCCGAGCTGCTGAAGGATGTGAAAGACGTCAGCATGACCCTGAAGATTGTGAGAGAAACGTTTTTCTTGGATATCACTTTGCCATGTGCTAAACAAATTAGCTCCTGGTAAGTCAGGCTCTGACGTGGAGATGAATTAATTCACATTTCTCAGAGATTATAGCTTATAGCATTTGACTTTATTGTTTGTGGTCACTGGTTTACATCAGTATAGGGCAAGGGAGGTTACTCCTGATACAAGTATATTATGATACATTCATTGCTTTATGATGTATGTTGCAGTTCATACAGCAATCTGTGCAGCTTCTTCAAAGATATGTATGTTAATGACTGGGGAAATATTGGAAAGAACCTTATTGGAAATGCACTCAGCAAAGTATGTTAGCTTTTAGGTTTATATGAACTTTATAACCTTTATGCTTCGACATTTACTATAAAATACTTGCTTGATCGTGATTATAGCAGAGCAGCTGATGATGTTTAAACAATTGTACGGAGATTTTGTGTTTGTTTTAAGCTGTAGTTGGTAGTTTGTGTTAAAAGTTGTAAGAATTTTTAATTTTGTAAATTTCTAAAGCAAAGACGCATGGCTTGGTTGGACTTGTCCTGGCTGGTTTGTTAGTATTCATATAAATGATAATGTCAATATTAAAGATAATATCGTACTTAGTCTGTTACCATGCAGGTCTATATATAGAAGTTGACAAATTGAAGTGTTGATGGTCAGTTTAACAGTAGTTGAAGCATGCAACTTTTTTATTAAGCTGAAGAGACTTAAAAAAGGAAACAACCCACCATTTTTTAAAAAACTCTTGATTTTGGCTTGTATAAAATAGTAGTTGTTTGAATAGTTAAACATAGCCAATAAGAATGGTACTGTAAATCACTTTACAATTGTTTGTAATATAGTGAAGATAGGCTATAACACAAAGTCTCTACATTTGATCTACAACCTGGTGTTTTTATGCAGGAAGGAATCACCGGGGAAGCAGCTCAGAGAGCCGAGTTGATTCAGAAGACGAACGAAGTCTGCCAGAATGGCGTGAAGGCTCAGAGGATTAAGAAATCTGGAGTAATAAATGTTCCAAAACTACCAGGAATTCTCAACTTCATTGTAGGGGTGAGTTTATGAGAGTACATGTAGATATGCTATCTGCATCATGTGGTATTATATTGCATATGTTTTTATTTGTAATATAATATTATGGCTAATTATTTGAGGTAAAATTCATACTTAAAGTTACATGAAACTATTAGCATTTTAGATATTCTTTATCAACTAAAGCTCTTCTGTCTTTCTTGTCAATTTATTCACAGTATTTCCTAGATCAGATTCCTACTAATGTTTCTGAAGAAATCGAATTCAGTTTATTGGTAGCTGAATTATGTTGATGTCTCATTTACTAGGGAGATTACTCTGTTCGCATGGAAATGAAGGACAACTCAGATAATACAATGCTGGCATGTGTCAAGGGAAGCATTGAGTTGGACTAATTCTCTTTGCACCAAAGAAAAATGGTTTGGCAAATAAGTTTTGATTTTTGTTTTAAATCAATAAAGCTGATAAGTTATTCAATCTCAAATTTATTATACATATAGTAAGTTTAATTGAGTTGGACATACAGAAGCAATATATAATAAATTTAATATAAATTCTAGCTGGGAATACAATTTATTTGAGTTATCATCAAATCATGCAAAGAGAGTTCAATAATCAATATATTTACTACTTCTAAAATCACAGTATAGGCAATTTATGCCATCTCATCATATTCTTGCAGCCTTTAATAGATTAATTAATTATCAATGGAATTACATGTCTAATAACAAATGCCAAATAATATAGAAACTAGAAAATAAAACAATAGCGTTTACCAGCTGTCTTAATACCCATATACTGCAAACTACATGCATTTGTAGCCAGGCATATAACATATTGATTGCTTAGATGATACAAATTTTAACTTGGACAGTTTATTGGAAACTGGACGGCCAATTATGAATATGAATTTATTTTTCAATAATTTCAATTTTAACTATGTACTATCTGAAATTCCTCCGCCTTTGTTGGGATTGGAAAGCTTCATGTCTACCTGGCATGAAGGCTTTGCCTTTGTGTCAGGCGGACATTCGAATTAGAAACAGTATTAAGATACTTATGACTGGAGTCTAGACATGTGCAAGACAACAGCACTGAATATCCCATATATATGCATTGCCAACCCCAATGCATATATATATGGGCCTTGCCTCTCATTAGGCACAGCAATTGTCTGCAAAAAGCTCCGAGTATAGCACAACTTAAAAGCATTGCATATAATATTTCACTACAGTCTACAATCATATTGTAAAATTATCTTTTACATGAAATATATTAATATAATATGTATATATGCAGTTGTAAATTGAGTGTAGAACACAATGACAGAGATGAAGAGTCTATACACCAAATTCAGATGATGTATCAGTAGCACTGTTCAGATTTATGCTTTCATAGCATCAAACTCCCACATGCAACTATTCTGCATGAGCACAAACACAAGATTTAGTTATGTGAACATTCTCCGCTCTTAATAACAAACATTTCAAACTGGTGGTTTATATGATTTATAGAAAGGACTGCATGCGTAGTTTAGTTCTGCTTTTAGATGCTTCTCCAGTCTGAATTTTGGAAACTCTATTCGTAAATGCTGAATTAAAGTTCTATTCATTGAATAAAAGCATACAATATTCACAAAATGTAAAATTGCTAGTCTGTATAATGACACTAACATGCTAGCCTAAAAAAAGAACCCTAAGCCCTCTGCATCCCATATCTGATGCTGGTGTATTTTCACCTTCAATTTATACTTATAGGCATTTCCAGCACTAAAAATATAGTTTTAAACCTGGTAAATTTACAATTCTGTAAATTAGAGCTACTATATTGTTGATATACTAATTCATATTAAAATTAAAATCAGAGAAAGGAAAAGTGCCCAAAATTTCTAATACTTTTGGTTGAGATTTATTACAACTGTTATGGGAACAGAAAATAAAATTAAAACTGCAGTAGTTGAATTTAAATAATTATAGTAAACTAATGGCTACTAACCAAGACATTGAATTGAAAAAAAATAATATTCAGCATATTTCCACTAAAATGCAACCCTTTATGAAGAACAAAAGATGCTGTAACATAGCTTTTTTTGTAACAAAATGCCGTCAATAATGTCTTGTGTATACAGTTCAAGGAGTGGCATTAAGCAGGCTGTTTATACAGAAAATGAACTCTTCCTTAGCACAGTTCATGAGGTTGAGCTCATCAGCTGAAGAGAATACGCTGACTAGCCTTCGTATATAATAATTTCGTCAGTTCAGTCGACTCATATCACTGCTGTGGGGGCGGCAGCTGTGTACTGTGACCTATATTCTGTTGAGGGAAATTCTGCATTTGCTGATTTGGCGGAGTTTGTGACAGAAGTTGCGGGGGAGGGGTCATCATGTTACTGCCTGGCATCATGTTTTGCTGATATTGTAAATACTGCATGTCGTACTGTGGGTTGTGGCTAATTGGAACCTGCCCTTGATACACCATATCCTGAGGTGGATATGCCATCTGTGGGTGAGAAGGGTACATGTCCTGCTGCATCGGCTGCTGAGGGTACATGCTGTTGGAATAGTCTTGGTCTCCACCCCAACCAGGAGCCATCTGCTCGCCGTATGGTCCTAAACTCTCATTCCACTCGATGTTGTCGGCCATGTTTACAGGACTTTCCTCCTTTCGAGCCTTGAGAACTTTAGACTTCTTTTTACGCTCACCCTTCTTGTATGTAGAGGCTGGGGGCGGGGCTCGCAGTGGGTCAACAGGTTTGGGGGGTTCGGCTTCAGAGCTGCAGAAAGTTAGGTTTCTATGAGAAGTCAGTACATACTAGGAAACATTGATACGAGACACTAAAGTACTAGTCAAGTGTTGGAGACATGTTATAGCCTGTAGCAAGTATATTACACAGAACTAATGCGTAAAGCTGAAATGACCAAAGAGATCTAAAAGTTTAATGTTGCTGATGTTTATTATTCACACACTTTCCATCTTAACAAGTAGTGTCATGCACTCACCCATTGAAAGGAGAGAGAGAGCTCCTGTGTCCCTCCTCAAACCTACTTGATCTCATAGAACTTCGGCTATGGGGGCGTTTAGAATCGGTCACACTAGCGTCATCACCTAGAACAGACACGTTTACACCAAATCGTATTGCCTAATGCAACTTCTAATCTTTAGCATTGGAGGAAACAATGTCGAAGATTTGTTTGTATATAAATACACTCCACATAATATACGGAATAGAACACTTATATTCAAGCAGTTGGAAAAGACTGTTGCAACTAATAACTAGTACAAATGGTGAAAGCGCTTGTACAGGTGGTGTCTCCTGACATCATCACACATAAAAACAAACTCAACAGACCAAGTTACAAATCGATTGAGTAATGTAATTTTAGTAGCTAGAATGGCAGCCTTGTCAATGGCTATGAGTGGACTTCCTTCGTCTGACTGCCAGCACGTAAGTAGAACGTAGCATTGCTAGTGACTCACGTTCTCTGGCCTCCATCTGCAGTTGCAGCTGCCGGTAGGACTCCTCCCCCACCTGATAGTCAGCCTCCAGAGTCGCATAGTTCCGCCGTAGAGTTTCCAACTCTTGTTTGAGAGAGGTAACTTTACGCTCTGAGTCGCGGTGTAGCAACTGTAAGAAGAGACAGAGTGTGCTAAGAAGCAGGCAGTGCAATACTTATCTAGCCTGCTATAGTCTGAGACACATAGACTCACTGTAGTCTGAGATACATAGACTCACTATAGTCTGAGATACATAGACTCACTATAGTCTGAGATACATAGACTCACTGTAGTCTGAGATACATAGACTCACTGTAGTCTGAGACACATACACTCACTGTAGTCTGAGACACATACACTCACTGTAGTCTGAGACACATACACTCACTGTAGTCTGAGACACATACACTCACTGTAGTCTGAGATACATACACTCACTGTAGTCTGAGACACATACACTCACTGTAGTGATTCCTTTTCGATACTCACGTGCTAACAACTTCGACTAACAAAATGCTATACTTGATGAGATGATAAAACAGAGCAAGGAATCATTACAGCTCAGTGGTACCAGGTTAGTGATAGATTCAGCTTAGAATAAAAACTATTTTCTGCTTATACTAAAAGGTACTACAGAAAATTAGGCAGTAAAATGGCAAATCAGTCATTTTACCTAATTCAGTACACACTCGACATTTCTGATTTTTAGCTATTTTTCCCAGTTTAGCTGTAATGCATATATGATTTCTCGCCCTAAACTAAGAAAATATTAACAAAATAGTACAGTTGAATAATCAAAGTTTTTTCCAAGTTTGCTCGATTTTCAATGTTTTTCTATTGTTTTATTAAATTAGTATGCGAGGACCGGTTTTCCATCACTGGCCACACATAAATTCAGCTGATATGACAATGACGTTATGCTATAATTTTGCAAAACCCCCTCCCAGCCTTTTTTACTATGCATAGTTAGTATCAGCACATACAATTACTCCATATAGTAAATGTTTATGAATTTGAGCAAAATTTAATTTTTGGGCATAGCTTGGTGATGTGTACTAAGTAAAGTAAAATGACCCAAATACTTAATTGCTATAAGAATATAGCCAAGTGAATACCTTTCTAGCAATACTAACATGAGCTACCCCAATAAACATGCAGCAGACCAACATTCTAGTGAGCTGACTCGAGAATCATGTTGAAATAGATGTCAGGTGAAATATTTTGCATTTATCTACTCAAAACTGAATAAAAACAAACCCAATACATCCTTATTATAGCATGTAACAAGTCTTACTAAAATGCTGATACACGGCTTCTTCACTCGACTGGTTAAATAAAATACATACTTACCCAACTTTCGTGTGCTTTTTTCTCGCCCTCCAAAAGCCTCTTTCTCATGTCTTTCTCGTTTGTCTTGTATTCTTCCTCAGTCTTGGCAACTCTCTCTTCCATCTGCGATATTTCCGCCCTCAACTCGCTGACCTTGGCAGCCTGAGAGTCTTGCAGTCGCTGCTGCTTCGCTTCTTCTGCTGCTATATTGAGCCTAAAACAAAGGATATAACTTGCTGCAGATATACAAGCTGTGTTCTATCACAAGACTCATGTAATGCAGTGAGATAATCTATAGATTGCTGCCAGATGACTCATAAGTTGCTGCCGCATTGTATGAGTTGCTGCTTTCATCGTGACAAAGTCAGTTGTATCAGGAATATAAGACTAGCCAATCAGATTAGAAAAAATAACTTACCAGAGTTAGAGTAAAACATTCTACACAATTCAGCTTACAGGAAGATGATGTCAATTACAAAAAACTCACAATACATTATAACATGCATTGGGCTAAAACGGCAGATATTCGGATTCAAGTAGACTGTTTAAAGCCTATATGCTCAGAATTTCCCCGTATAAATTCGTTTGTAGCAAGGAGTACAATGTTGAAAGATAAATTTCTACCGAGTTGTGATTTGTTTCACAGTAACAACAATATGCAGAATAAAACATTGCAGAAAGTAACAAAGGAAATAAAAAGAAAAGCAGTGAGTAGAGGCTGATTGGCTGAGAATGTTACCTGCCAATAGTAAGGTTAGCCTCAGCAAGCAGCTTAGAGATCTGTGCCATAGCGCCTTCGGTGTTTGTCTTCTCTTTCTGCACCAACTCGAGTTCCTCCTTTAAGGAGGCAGCGGACCTTTCCTTGTGCCGAGTCTCCTCTGTAAATTAAAGAGAACATCACTGAATGCAGAGTTTATGTGGTGAACAAGGGAGTACATCAACCCACACCGCTGTGTGTAAAGACAGTTTGTCATTCTAAATACAAGTCTTTCCCACTTTTGATTCATCTGGACATGTTTCACTGAAAACTACAAGCTTAGCAGAGTCACACTTTAGGCAACAGGCACATGAGGAGGGGGGGGGAGAAGAAGGGGTAATGGGGGGATGAATCCACAAAGCTTTAAAATATAACAAAATATTGAGAAATGTTTGCAGCAAGCAGAACAATTAAATGTAGGCTGGGGACCACATCCGGCCTTGGGGTCGCCTGTTGGACAGCCCTGATTTAAAGCAACAGAGATGCAAACTTCACTGTTGGTATATTGCAATAAACATAAAAAAGAAACAAAAGAAAGTAAGTCTGAACGTGTTTAAAATCAGCTTCAAAGTAAAAACATATTTTTGCTAAATATTTAAGACCACAGCTGCAGTATAATCAGTGACCCCGGACTGACCTTCAAGCCTGGCGATACTTTCCGTTGCTTTATTGTGTTCTTCTTTTAAAGTGTCGTATTCTTGAGTAACTTTACGCAACTCTGTCTTTGCCTGAAGAGACACAAATGTAATCATAGCGAGAAGATACTATTTCATGTACACAAATTACGTAGTGTGTGCGTTCGTGTGTGTGTGAGTGAGTGTGCATGTTCGTGTGAGTGAATTAGACTATAGGGCATTACTAACTTTCGAAACATCCAACAAAGCATCGATGGCCTGCTGTTTGGAGTTGTCATCTTCGTCATCGCTCTCCAGGCTGGTGGCATCACGCAGCTCGCTGACGCAGGTGCGCAGTATCTCAAGTTCGCCGTTCCTCAGTTCTAGGGTGCTGATCAGCTCTTCATTGGCAGCATTGGTTTTACTCACATCCTCTTCCTTTTCACTCAATCTGAAATAATGTCAGCATTAGACTCAACAATTCTGGAAACACAACAGTAGATATGCCTGGTGCCAGGTGTTGTTGAAACTACAAGAAGCTGTTTTGAAGAGCTTTTATCCGTTACAGTTCACTGCTTACCAACACACAGACTTTGAAAAAGCAAACTTGTTTAAACTAAATGTTTTTAATGTCAAATTATGTTACAGTTTCACACACTAAATGATATTTCAGCAAATAAAACTTGTAAAATGACACATATTGTCTTACGAAATGTTACATAAAGTAAAACAGTTCATTGATGAAAATAATATCAATAATGCATTTTCAAAGTCGCCATAAGTTCATGAGTTTTGACACAGAGACCAAAAAAATCGTGAAACCCACAAACCACTTACTGACTAGAAACTTTGTCTAATTTAGCTTGAGTATCCGCTTTTTCCCTTGATGTGTCGTCTAGCTCTCTCTCCAACTCCTCTATTTTTAGTCGAAGATCTTTCTCCTTGTTGCTAAAATCGGACTTCATGTCTTCAACTTCCTGTTTCAGCTGATCTGCTTCCTCTCCGCTCAACTGAGCGCTCTATGAACATGCGCAACAAATTCAGGCAAATGTTTTAGAATCAACAGAAAATTTCTATTTATTTATTTATAAAAGGTTTTGCAGCATTTGATTTGCCAAATGTGCAGAATTTTGAGATAAAAAACATAAACTTGAAGCCAAAAAAGTTTCATTATTCAAAGCATGCTTATATGGTAAAACGGACTTCAATGAAATAGCAAGTTAACAAACCTTGTAATATAAAAAGCATTTACACTCGCCCAAGCGAATTTTTCTACTCTGCATTTAAAACTAAATCCTTGCTTCAAATAACTATGAGAGAAGCTCAGTGTCAATTGTACAATACACTTTACTAGTAGTTAGCATGAAACCAGACACTGTGAGTTGTCTTCATCATTCCATGACAGACAGGAGAACACAACTATGAATTGTACCACAAAAAGTGCAACAAATCAACAAGAGAGCAGTCAATATAGAGAAGCACTGTACGAGTCCACATGGTGCATGCAATGAAGACACTCACATTTTGGAGTTTAGTTTCCGCTTCAGCAAGAGCCGCCCTGCTGGCCTCCAGTTCCACCTGGTGGTGCTGAGACTTGAGTAGCTCCGCCTCGTACAGATCCTGCTGGGACTTGGAGTACACCTGCCACTCGGTGACAAGTCCGGCATTCTGGTCACACTGAATACAAAAGAGAAACTTATTCATTACAAAGTATCGCAAGAAGAATCTTAGCATAACTTGATATGTGATGGTCAAATCTCTGATAAATAAACTCAACTCAGGGCATACATAAACTGTTGAGTAGTTTAAATAACAGCAAACACACAATATAGAGATGTACTAGAGTGGAATGTAGACAGAGCAAATCTCAATAACTAACATTTCTTTAAAAGAGAAAGATTGATAGGAGATGTAGTCAAGTATAGAAAGACATAACGTCAAGGGTAATACTTACTGAGGACTGATGGGTATAAAAATAAAAAAACATTTACATCAACATTGAGGGTTAACTATTGGATACGTCTAATAGCGCGCCACGCTGTTTCAGGGACCAGAAACTAAGAAACTAGGAAGCAATACCATTATAAAAAAAAACAATTTCTATCGCAAGAGAAAAGCATTAGTAGAGCAGAGTAAAACTGCTCTAGCATATTGATACTAACTCACGCAGTTCTATTTACTTTAAATTTCAAGCTGATAAAATGTGTGACCTTGAAGGAGAAGAAGAGTGTATATATATGAAAGAAAATATGTTTGCATTGACAGCCTTTCACTAATCATTAAGGATAAAAATATACAACAACTACACAGACAATACATAGAATACAATATTATAGAAACTACACATATATTATATAGATACTTTAGAAAACTACACAGATATTATATAGAAATATATAGAAACTACACAGATATTATATAGATACTTTATAGAAACTCACATATATTATATAGATAATCTATAGAAACTACACAGATATTATATAGATACTTTATAGAAACTCACATATATTATATAGATAATCTATAGAAACTACACATATATTATATTAATACTTTATAGAAACTCCAAGAAAAAAGCCAGAAATCAGGTGCCAACCCATGATGTGATATATCTGAGGTATGAGCTGAGGTATACAGGTAAAACTCAGGTAAGTATAACAACTGTACGATGATTGGCTACATGTACCTGCGTCTGTACGGTCAGCACACTCTCCTCTAACGCCGCCTTCTGCTGCTCCAGGGCCGCCACGTTGAGTTGCAGAGAATTGATTTGAACCTGCAACTCACTTTTCTCCTCATTGGCAGACGCAATGCTATCCTGCGTAGATGTGAAGCAGCAGATTTAATCAAACTGTAACCTTGAAATTCATTTGTCTCACCCAGTTAGCCATGAAATTGAAATACGGAATTAAAAATTTGCCACCAAACTTAACATTAGTCTTGTGCAAGTAAATAAGAGCTTTTAGTTTACTGAAATCCACAAAATAAATTACAACAATGAGAATAATTGGCAAGCAACACCTACTTTCAGCTCCTGTGCTTCACCTTGTGTTATTATAACTTCATTCTGCAAGTCTTTAATCTTTCGCTGGAGTTGCTCAGCTTCAGTTTGAAATATCGTGCTTTTCTCAAGCGCCTCGTAAGCAAACCCTAAGAAATAACAAAGATAAGCTAAATTTGTATAAATTACCTTATGTGATAAATCACCTACTCACAGTTCAAATGGCTAGTAAACTCCCCTTTGTTGATTACGCAAGTACAGCATTGATATCATTATATTATGATTTATAATTGGGAGTTGTGTCCCTGACTCAGCCAGCTAATAATAACACGCAATGAACAAATATTTCTATAAATAGACAATTTTGAGTCTGGTAAAACTGAACAAATTTCACCAAAAGTTATTTTCCAAACATAGAATCAACACGTTAGCAATGATAGTCTAAATTTAGAAGTATTCCATTAATTTAGTAAAAAAACCAACTATTTGAGTATTCCTGTGTAAGAATTAGTTTATACTAGTTTAAAGCAGCATGATATGGGTTTTATAGTTTTGAGCTAGTAATAAATAATAACCACAACAGGCAAAGTCTGGCAGATCTTATACATAAAATTATACATAAAACTGCTGCTCCAACAAAAAACATGAGAAGAAAACCTCTCGACTGACTACCTGATCACAGTATGCCTTGATAATCAACTACTCCAGCAGTATTGGGACAGATGATATAATTGTAACTGGAGTAACCAAGCAGAGTTGGCCAACATAAATGAAGGAGCAAACACATACTTCAATATGTAACACCATGTGTAGGCGAGGTAAACACTAAACTGTCAATTTGGAACTTTAAAAAGTGACCAGACACTTCTATCAACAGGTAGACGTAGCTCACTTTTCATTTTAGATGAGTTCACACATCCGTCTAGGCAAATGAGAAAGGCTACGATAGTGATATAGAAAAATATAGCCAAGGCTAGAGTAACGCCCACGCCGCCTAGCTTCACCATGTCGGCTCCACTGTAACCAAAGGGCTCTCTCGCCAGCATCGGCTGAAATGTGTCGGGAATCTAAGAAACAAACATAAAGAGAATAAGTGGACATATGTACATCAGTAGAAATTACAGAAAGAGCGAAAACTCGACGGCATATATTGGAAGAAAAATTTTTGATCACAAAATAATGTCCACAGGACATATTGCTTACTTGAGAAGCGACCACCCATGCTTGTCGCTCAAAGCCATTCTCTAATTTAGCTAAGATTTCAGTGTAGACATATTTCACTGGTTCACCGGATGGACTAAGAGTGCGCGGGTAAGGTGATTCACCCTACAAATAATGAACACCTTGACAATTCAGCAGCCTCAAAACTTTGCGCAGAAAATATTTAAACTTGATAAGAGAAATGCCCCATACCTGCCCAGCAGCATTTTCAGTGGCTGTACCAGCAATGGGGGCAGTCTCGGAGTGCTCTTGCTTGACATCAGCGACCATTTCAACATCTTTTTCATCTTCCACAGCAAGCAAGTTTCTGCCAATATCAAGACTGGCATCCATTGGTTTATTCAATTCAGCTTCAGTCAAATGAAGCGCTGCCGAATCGCCATCAATATTTTTTGAAGAAGTATATATAAAATCATCTATGGCAGAGTCACTCTCTTCTTCATCAAAAAATAAGTCATCCGTATCAATGTCAGAAAGTTCAGGTGAACCCATTACTTGCTGCTGCTGCATGTCCAATGATGTCTCGAGTTCCATGCTGTTAGTGGGCAAGTCTTCTCGATTTGGAAGTTGACCAGTTAGATGTTCACCACTCATGTTTAATTTATCTCCAATGGAAGTATCATCATTTCTCTCTGAAGCTTCTGGCGCTTTAAATTCAGGTTTTTCCCAAGCATTGTCAGCAGGAGATTCCTTCTGATCAATGTCAATTATTGGGGGGTCGACTTGATGCTGTGTCTTTTCTGAATCATTAGCATCTTTGAAACTATTCGGCTCATTGGGTTCTATTGGCTCATTGCTAGTTTCTTTAGGATCATCAACATTTGAAGCAGCTTGAGTATCAGTCATTGGAGTAGACGGTTTCTCACTACTATCTTGTTTAAAATCGGCTACATTATCTTGAGAGTTTTCAGAGTTGGTTGAAACAGAATCTTTTGGTTGAACATCTTCGCTGGTTTCATGAACATTTTCTTTGGTAATCGTACTTGACTCTTGTGACTTCGTTTCACCGCTCTCAGTTGGTTTGGTCTCTGGGTTCTCCACATCAGTTATATTTAAAATTGGGTCTGCAATTTCTGGTTCTTGCTCATTAGATTTAGGAAGTTGATCGCCATCTGGACTCTCAGCTTTAGATTGAATTTCTTCAACATCACCTTGCTGTTCACTCGACTGTACACTTTTCTCTACCTTATCTTCAGCTGGCAGCACTGATTCATTTACTGTGCTATTGTTTTCAACTGTTTGCTGCTTGAATTCATCTTTTTTTGTTTCATCCTGCTTATTGATTACATCATTTGGTTTTGGCTCAATTATTTCTTGGTTGATATCACTTTCCTCTGACTCAATTGCTTTCTGATCAACATTGGGCTTTTCCAATGCTTCTGTTTCATGAGTGGAACTTTGCAATGGCTCTACTTCCTTTTGATCTGACTGTTTAGGTTTATCTTCTGCATCACTTCCTGTTGGCTTGTCTTCTTTCAATGGTGGTTCCTGCATAGTTGTGTCAGTGTTTTCTGTAGAATCAACTTCAGTCTGACTTTCTTCAGTTTTCTTGGCTTCAACAGTTTCTTCAGCTTTTACAGCTTCCTTATTGTCAATATTCACATTAGCCTCAGAGGTCTCTTTGCTGGTTTCCATTGATACAACATCTAATTTTTCATCTTCATTAGTCTCTAATTGATTCAAAATTTCTTTACCTTCATCCACAGGTATTTCGTTTTGATTTTTGATAAGTTGCTGTGGTTCATTGGTGGACTTTTTCTCTGCATCTTGTTCAACTTTTGCTTCATTATGGCTATCTGTGTGTTTGGTATGAGCTAAATTCTGGTCTTGTTCAGTTTTTATTACCTTTCCATTTTCAAAAGATACTTTGTCTGAACTTTTGTCTGATTTGATGTCATTTGAATCTGATTTATCAACTTCTGAATCATCTTGATCTATTTTAATCTGGTTAGCATCTAAACTATTTTGATCTTCAACTATTTTAGTAGAAATTAAATCCTCAGCCTGCTTACTGTCTGCTTCCTTAAGAACTTCATTAGCTTCATCAATTTCAGTTGAATCTTGATTTATTTCAGTGCTTGTCCCAGTACTACTCTGATCTACATCAGACTTATTAATTGAAATGGTATCCTGGTTTGAAGCAGTTTGTTTGGTTTCGAGATCAGATTTCAAAGGTTCTGTTAGTTTATCATCTGATTCTGATTTTTTGGTATCGGATACATTTGCATCTGTTAGTTTCAGTTCCTTCAAATCTTGTTCTTTAGCTTCCTCTTTTTCAGGCTGAAATGTATCTTCACTAGGCTTTTTTTCTGCATCTTCACCAATTGTTTTTATACCATCATCTTTTAAATTTGATTCAGTCTTTTCAGCACCATGCACTTCTGAAGGTTCTTTTTGTTCCTGATTTGCTTCTGCTAGATTTGGCTTATCTCCTTCGTTTGGTTCTTTATTTGCCTCCACTAGGTTTACTTGACCCTCTTCATCTTCTTTTAGTCCTTCATTGGCTTCTGCTAGATTATTTTCATTACCCACATCTTCTTTTGGCTGCATATTTAATTGCAATTTTTCGCCAACAGATTGGTCTGACTTTTGGTCTATCTGGTCAATTTTTTTATTTTCACTAGAAATTGCTTTATTGAGACTTTCATCTTGACTTGGCACTTTCCCTTCAGCTGTTCCTTCTTGCTCTGCATCTTCACCATCTAAAGTATTTAAAATAAATGTTTACGCTCGATACAAGACCAAAAAATTTTAAGCCAGCATGTGACAATAAACTATTGCACATAACTAAATCTATTGTCAACTATAAACTCCATAAATCTGTGCATCATTTGATTAGCTTAATTGTATTAAAAACCATAAGAGGTAAACTATGTATATAAAATACAATGAAAGATAACTTGGTACCAAAAAATGATCCAGGTTTTTGGGATGTTTACTTTTATCTTGAAGGGTTATAAACCAAAATAAAATTACTATTATTATGTAAAATTTGACAAGAATTGGTAACTATTAGATTGGTATCTAATTTTCTATTTTCAGATGAAGCAGAACAAAATAAAGTGTGTCAATATACAGATAAATTAGAAATAGCCATGCACTGATATTATAAATGTGTAAAAAATTAAAAAAAAAGAATTGAATTCAATCTAAAACTATTATGTAAAGAGTAGCCTATAGGTTAATTTGATTATAGTATAATCTCATGGTCACCATATAATACATTGACTGATTAGCTTATAATCAAGTTCTCAAAATTGATATTCCATGTTAGCTGATGAAATTAGAGATATACAACACCAAGATAAAAATAAGCTTTAGCACAGTTTGTCTTTTAGTCATTTAAATTCACTCACGTGCACCGAGAGCCAGAATAAAAATCAGAAAAGTTAAGTGAAGTTTGATGATCATCTCTTGTACTCAAAAAAGTCTTTAGCTAGAGTCTACGTTGTTTATTCAACAGAATAATCAAAAACTTTGTGTAAGAATGTAAACAATCCAATAATGGAATTGTTTGTTTTTCCAAATGAATCAACTATTGTAGAAATTAGTATCTATTATTACATGCAATACTTTTCAACAATTACACGCATGCTTATAAAACCCAACATTATTGGCCTTCAACATGGGATCATTAAATCCATCTTCCATGTAAAAATAACAAAGATAACTTAAATATTGAAATATACCAGAAACAACCAGAAATCTGTCAACATACTTGAAATTAAAATTGAGAAAAGATCAGCAGGTCAAATCAACATGATAATTACACATTTATAATTACTTTCAAGGTAGTACCAAAATTCTAAAAGCACGTTAATGGTCATGCACTAAATGAAGATGTATATTCCAATTTGCTAGTAAGTGACAGAAAGGTTTCTATATTAGCTAGAGTAAGGGTGGCTAGGGTGAGGGGTAATTATAGAAATAGCATAGCAGCAATATAACAGCTGAAACATCACCTGATCTTGAAAACCAGCTACTTATTCTACCAAACAGTCCTACATCTATATGATGGTAAAATATCGAATTTCAATTCAAATAATCAGAGATAATATTGCAAAAATGAAAACAAAATACAAGTAAATTAGATCATTTAGTAATATAATCTCAAACTATAATCATAATAATTTATAAAGCTAGTATTCAAGTAAAATAACATAAATTTACTCTTCTACTTCTATTCCCTTAAACATTCATCATAAGTGAATAAACCTGTATAAAGTTTAAAGTAAATATATATATTAGACTAGAGCTAGAGCCTCTTTGACTTTATAACTGGGACAATAACTCCTACCAAATATGAACATCTTGCAGACAAAACAAGAAATCATAATTCTGACAGGCATTACTTCAAACTCTGATAACTCTGGTAAAACATTGCAAACTCAACTCAAAGTATGTTGAAATATTCTCAATTACTTATATATTAATGAACATATTAAAGATAGATTTCACTGATTGGGAAAGATGAATGAAATTTGTTATGGTGTTGAAGCAACATACTTATTGAGTCTCTATAAAGTAAAATTGTGAAATATGTGATACTAATTGTAAAACAATTTATTAAAAGACATATTTTCAAACTGAAAGGTAGACAACTACCATAAAGCAATAAAATAATTCTAGATTCTAGAGTCTAGAGCCTTGAAAAAAATTCTCAATTTTTTCTTGAATCATTTTTAAAAACAGACAAGGGATTTAGCTATGAGTTTAAATTAAATGGTATCCAACTATTAAAAAAACTCCAGTTCCTAAAACTTTGTAGACTTTATTTTGGAATCTACAATAGGCTACAGCTTTTTATAAAATACAAAATATATCAATATTTTCATCTAGTAGACATAACGTAGGCCAAATATTTTTTAAGAATAGTCTGATACTTTCTAAAACCACATTTTAATGTTAATATACTATCATAGTGCTTTATTGCTGCAGGTCCCCCTTTCAACCTTTATTTCCTATACATATTTTAAATAAAAAATGACAATACCACCCAATGTTATAATAGGAATTTGAATACTTTTTAACATAAGTTACAATTTCGCCAGTGTCATAGAGGAAAATGACCCATATTACTTTACAGCAGAAACTTTTCCAAACCTATGTTCTCAAGGCACAATCTAACCACTTCACTTGCCAGGGAGTTGAGGGAGTAAAAACTAGTCTAATGATTATTGCTCTACCAACGGGATGAAACAAGCGCTTTATATTACTTGAGCAACAAACTGCTACTTGGGTACTAAACAAAGAGCAAAGCTTCCAGTCTAGAATGACAGGTTGAGAGTAAACTTTAGGCACAGAGATTAGAAAATACTATGAAATATAAGCCTCCAAATGCACAGGTCTACTAAATGTTGCTGGAGTTAAAGCTGCTAAGAACAAAACAATATAACAGAACAATCACAAAAAGATGCTTTATGACAAACATACCTCCATCAACAGCATCTGTGTTTTCATCTACTTTAGCCTAAAATAAAATAAATATTCTACTAAACAAAATTAAAAGCAACCATAGTAATAAAAGTTTTTAATAATTGCACTAAGAACGTGATGAAGCTAGGAAATCTGCTGCACAAGTGTTTCAAAAAGTATAAACTAAATTTAACTAACATGAATATCAACCAAACCTAAAGACACTAAAATGAAAGAAGATTGAACTTTGTTGCAGCTTATTCTAGCTTCACTAGCAGTACCAAATACCTACCAAACCAACTGCAAAATTACAAATTCACTTGACTTATACTCACATCAGCATCAACAGGGGGTGTCGGTTGTATTAACGTCTCTTTATCCGCAGAGGGATCTATCGGAGCGGTCGGAGAGATGTCTTCTAGTGGATCAGGAGAATCACCATCTACATTATCAACAAGTACTTTGTTAGACAGAGGTAATAATTAAGAATTGATTACGTAAAGTTGCTAGCACTAACTGCTGACGCACACTGTAATTTAGAAACTGCACTCAACAAACTAAAAAAGCAGAAACTAGTCTCCTTCACTATAATGGCACACACAAACTACGCCAACAGAATGCTGTAAACACAAAA
The DNA here is from genome assembly GCA_964035545.1 of Bugula neritina. Classification (NCBI taxonomy): domain Eukaryota; kingdom Metazoa; phylum Bryozoa; class Gymnolaemata; order Cheilostomatida; family Bugulidae; genus Bugula; species Bugula neritina. The sequence continues at coordinate 11,911,651 of OZ037767.1, forward strand.
GTGGAAGTGTAGGAAGGAGAGAACTCAGAAGCTGGCAAATCATGTGGCAAACTGTGAAAACTGAAAGACAGTCACTCCCTTGGCAGACTACAACTGCATACCACTGATTGGTGAGGTGAGTCCGACACCTGCAGCAGATCTAATAGAAACAGGGTTGGCCGAGATCTGTCTCATTTTAGCCTCTCTCTTGGCAAAGGCATGACGTCTGGCAGTTATCAGCTCCTGCACTGAACGCTTTTCTTCTCCCAACAGTGTGTTTAGTACTTCTTCAGCAGAACTGCTTGTTTCAGCAGACAAATGTTTGGTACTAACTGTTTCATCAACCTTTCCTGTAGAAGCTGCATTAAAACTTTCCATATGACGTTCTCTTTCTAGTGACGACCAATCAGAGAAGCACATCTGCTCCATATTAAGAAATGCTAGAGAAGGACAAGTTCCAGCAACATTTACAGCATCTTCAGCTCTGCCCACAGTAGAATCTGAAACAGATTTTTCAGGACTTTCCTGCTGATAACCGTCAGCATTTTGATTCGTCCGTCTTGAAGGAACCTCATCACTTTGTGAGTTAGCTAGTTGATTAAACTCCCTCATTGTATGGCCCAGCATAACATCTTTCAAAGAGGGAAGTAATGTTCTGGGAGAAAGAACAGCAGTGCGCTGATTGGTTGAAGGAGGTTGATGAGATTTGTCCACAATAGAATATTTTGCAATCTTGTTTAAAGCTAACTGTTTTGGGCACACAGGATACTGTTTTTCACTAAATAATTTATCAAGAAACTTAATAAAGTCTAAACGGCACCTTCTTTGATCAAAACCGTCCACAATAAAATCCTCGATTTTACTATCTATTTTAAATTTGTTTTCAGGTCTAATATTTTCTTGCGGTCGACTTAATGGAATTCTTCCTGATCCAGTACTGGAAAATTGATTTTCAATACCTACATAACAAGTCCATTCTGAGTTTACTAGATTGGTTAAATAACTACTTTTAGGGCACACATCGGGGCGTGATTGTGAAACCGAGTCTAGGGGCATGCCAGGTACTAACTGCAGAGTATGTGAGCTCATACCTGAAGAGTCTGTCTGGGCATCAGAGTCACTGTCAGCACTGTCTGCCAAGTCTCCTGGTGTCTGTAAACAAAGTGCTGACATTTGAGTTACCAGCATTACGACCACACCAAAATCTTAAATTAGTCTTACATGATAATAAAAAGTATATAATATACATGTGACTAACACGTTCATCCCAAGTACTGCCTATCCAGTAAGCAGATGATTTGACTGAACTAAAGCCTAAGCCATGACCAAAAAAGCTGCCAAATTCTGTAAAACAATCATGATATAAAACTCGCTTTAAACTAAGTTTAAAGACAGCCAGCCCCCTGTCAACCACAAATACGATACAGAGTGGCAGTTAATCATCACAGGTCAAAGCAAATTAAACTATTCAGCATACCACAGTATCTGTGGTCGGTGGGAACTCAGAAGCCTCTGGTTTCTTTGTCTCAGGAACAGCGTCAGCTTCTGGTACGGTATTCATATGTGGTAACGTGCTGACTGGCTCACTAGGTATATCATCCGATGACTTCTCATTGGTCGGAGGACTTGGATCTGGCAATATTACAAAATAAATCAGTTAAAGGATTGCTCTATCTTGTCTAATAAATGGCCATTTAGGTCAAACACACATAATATTGTGTTTTTCTAAGCATGCATTGACAAAAAGCATTTGACCAAAGGTAGAAAAAGTTAGTTGAAGTTGAGGGTGTAGATTGGTAACAGCCAAAACGCCGATTTTGAAATGAGTTGGGAAATGTGACGTAACAGCGCCAGCATTCCTGCTGATCACGTGACTATACAAATGAATAACTATAGAAATATGACTGTGAGATGTGATCTTTCAGCTCGTAATTTGTATATTTATAGAAGTGCAAATGTGAATTATCTCAATCTATAGTTTTTTGACATGTTAAATAACATGTATGTGATAACATTAGGCCATATTTTGCTTGTAAACATAGAAAAAAGCATTGCAAAAACATGCATTCTTTAGGATGAATGCCTGCGATCGATCTAAACTAGGTCAGATTGTGCAATATTACGGGCGCACCAAAGCTGACCTATATAGCGCGCTTTAACTGCTTGAGCGTTATTGATTGATGTTGCGCTTAGCAACCTTGAATACTAGCGTTATAGTTAGCACGTGCAGCATAGTTACTGGCGTTCACACGTCACGTATTAGGCTATTCCTTTTCATGGCTGAAAATTTTACCTCCCTAAAAATTGGAATTTTGAAAAGCTGTTTTCTAGGCATATATCCCTTTGCAAAGTCACAATTGTTTGCATACACATTAGATTATAGTTCATAATTATAATGTGATTGTAATAAACTAAGATAGAGCAATCCTTTAAAGACACCAACTGCCTGTGTATACCTTGGTGAGCCTCATGGCGAGATAGTAAAATACAACTGAGATGGTTGATACCATGCTTTAGAAATAATTAAAATATAATTAGTTTAAGGTTTCAAATTTTAGTAATTCACATAGATTTAGCAGCTTTGATTATAGCTTAGGATTATAGTATGAGAGCTGCAGCAGAATAATTTATAAAGAACATGAATTTAATAATTATGACTTGTTTTACTGAATTGAACATACCTTCAGTATTAGCAGGATCTGAACTAGCTTTCGGTACAGTTGTATCAACACCCTGCAGACATAGAGCAACACATTACATTACATGTTAGTATCGAAACACTTTCATAAAAATATGTATTTATGAACTACAGGCTACTGCAGATATTTTATGCTTCAGTCAGCCTAATTAGTACTTAATCCGAAAATAATCTATTCCATAGACTAGGAGATTTATAAATGACAGTATGTAAAATTCAGTACAGCTATAATAGACAACACAATAGAAAGCAAGGATTTTGCCATAAACAAATAAAACTTATTTTACCACTGCTGACTTCACATTAATATAAAACACCTACTGGTTCTTCAACAGTAATTGGCTGGTTAGCATATACTTCCAGTTCTTTCACCAAGTTCTTCGGAAATAACCCTTGGGCCACAGGCTAAAACAATTTGGTGAAGACCATAGAATGTAACAAAAATAATTCTAAGCTGTCTTTCTAATTTACATGCTAACCGCAAATTTTTATTCTCAATGAGAAATACCAACATGTTACCAAAACCTTAAATAGCATATATTGTATAAGCACTAGTTATAATAAAAGCATTAAATGCAACTGAAAAATATGCAATAAAATACCTTACCTTGACTCCCACCACTTCTCCATACCACAGTTTGTTGAAGGGAGGGGAGAGGTAGTGGCTAAACACATTTATCTTTTCATGCCTGTAGAAGGTGAGGTAGCCTGGTTTAGTGGCAGTGTAATCCTCATTTGCTTTGACAAGGCTAATGGGCTCTAAAATACAGCACAGAAAAACACAACTAAGTAGCCGATATCCTTGATAATTCAAGCAATATAAAAAGAGTGGCATGGGTAAATGGGTGTTGCACTAAAAACAACCATCATTTGGGGTATAGCCACATATTTAAAGGTAGAGACAGAATGTAGTTTATCAACAAGAACAGTTCTAGTCTACTGCTATATTCCAAGAAGTGGTCTATGAAAAAAATAATCACCTTAAAAACTCAAACTATGAACTCATGCTACACAAAATGTACATTCTTTGCCCAGAAAAATGATTTAATTTTCCCCTATTTAACAAAAGTATTACAAATAAAAATAAACGATTCAAAATCATAATAATATTGGCAACAATTTGATTACTAAAATAGATTGCTATCACCATGAATGTAGTGGCTGGTGAGATGTTTGTGACAAAAATTGAACAGAAAAACCTTTAAAAAACTAATAAATTACAATCCTAAATCATAGTAGACTGATGTTAAATCAATATTTATAAAATTTGATAATCATAATGATGATAAAAAGAAATCAATAAATGAATAATCATAATGATGATTATTAAAAATAAAATACCTAATCTAATAATTGAAATCAATTAACATAAAATACTATAAAATTAATTCAAACCTTTACTTTTAGAATTAGTGAAGTACGCTAACTCTAAGTTGAATGGAAACCATCACCAGATAACTCAATTATCAATTAGTGAACATATTTAGTATAAGTATTACTACTACTTTTAATATTAGTATTAGTATTACTATTAGTATTAGTGTAAGTATTAAATTATAACCGATTAATTTACCTGAATTTTTACTGAAAATAGTACTTAAAAAAACTAGAAATGTAGAACTCATGAGAAGTAGAGCTACCACTAGAAGTGCAACAAACTGAAAATTAAACACAGTATAAATAACTACAAGTATAAGTATTAGTATAAGACTGACTGAGAAATAATCACAATGAGTATGACTGTATCAGTATGAGTAACTCAAACTGTAATACTGATAATAATAGTATCAGTATGACTATTGCAGTAATACTATTATTATTAGTATTGCTATCAGTATGAGCATGACTATGAGTATGAGTATAAGTATCAATATTATTATTACTATTAGTATTACTATTAGTATTACTATTACTATTAGTATTAGACTATTACTATTATTTAACATAATGATAATAATAACCATAATGTTAACAGTATTAACATTACCATTATGATTATGGTTATCATTATCATTATGTTATTATTGTCATTACGAACTTGCTAATATAAACTCAAACTTAACTTTAAACGATCAATTATGATCATTTAATACTGATAGTGAAAGCTTACTTGAGCACTCCTTGTTTGCACACGCCTTCAGCTTTACGTTAGAACCGCTTAGAGTATCCGTAGGCAAAGGTTGTGCATGAACAGCAACTGTGAACCCCAAAAAGAGCAAAGGTATGATAATATGTCGACCAATAATTTGCATGTTTAAGGATGCGTTTCAATTTTTTTACAAAGCTCTACAACATCTAACTAAAACATCAAAACAAAGGTAGATACTAGATAGACACAAGGCTAGTGACAAGGTGTTTTTTAATACAGACACGTCACTAGATGGAGAAACTTTGATAGTAGTGCTTTGTGATTAGCGAGTAAATCAATTTTCATTTGCCATGTTCTTCTTTTTCTTAGACGACAGTTTATTGGCTAGGATTTAATCACTGCAGCCCAATCAAATCATCCTTTACTGTAATACCGTTGACCTCAGCCGAACCTCGTGTTACTGCGTAGTTTGAGAAGACAACTTCTGGTTATTTCCATCGAGCGCAACATCTATTACAATCATGATGTAATGTTTTGCGTGTGATGAATAAAACTACAAGTTATCTTCTCAAACTACAATGATTGCACTTCTTACAAGAAAAAATCCTAAATTTGTTCAGTGACAAATCTATAAATTACAAAAAAAAAATATAGTGTTCTAGTCTTGCTAGTTAGTACAAGTGTGGATTATTAGTGTGCGTTTGCAATACTAGAACATAACTCTTATAAATAGGTTTGAGGGAGAGAACCAAGTATCCGTTGTAGTGGAACAGATGTATTTGTAACACTAATTACAAAAGGAAACTACATCGAGGAAAAAAGTAACAACAAGATAGAGATTTATGCACTAATGAGCTTTGTACTAAGTCCAAGAGCGAGGTGAGTCTGGGCGCCCGGAAGGTCTTCCTTACAAGGGCAGGCTGGGCTGTGATTGAGCGGTAGGTACCCTGCGCCACTATCTGCAGAGAGTGCGACATTTCACAGAGTAGCTCCGGCAGAATAACGGAATGTCCATAATACATTTATAACAATGATATATTTGTGCTTGTGCATGGACGTGGTTTTATTAGCGCCTAATGGAAGGGGGATAACACAGCTTGTTCCTCGGCCATCACAATAGTAGATGGTTAAGTGCTGAAGCTAGTTGAACTTATTAGTAAATTGGTAGGACCTACAACAGTTTATATACAAATTATATATGCAAATTGGCAGGAAATAAGTTTTTGGTATGAATTTCAATTCCTATTTTTGCCAGCTGTTGGAGCTAACTTAAGACTTGAACATAGGGGTAACGGGGGGGGGGGGGGGGGGGGGGCACAACGGGCCGAATTTTGCATTTTTTTTGTTCTCATTCATCCATTTTTCAAGTTACTAGTTCAATAATCTCTAGTCTTAATGCTGCATCTGTTGTCTATTACAAGTATCAGTTTGTTGTTTCTATCTCTCTCACAACTTTTAGAATAATGAAATTTTCATGACGAAAAAATCGGCCCATTGTGCCCCGGTACCGGGGTACAACGGGCCACTGGGTGGGACACAACAAATATATTGAAACTTTGCGGATTTTTTGCATTTGATCTTTATTTATTTAATATTGCAAATAATTAAAAATAATGAAAATGGTATACCGGAGCTGCACATACATAATTATAGTTTTGTAAATTAACAAATGACTATGTATACATAAGCTTTTGCTACAGCTATTTAAAAGTTTAATCCTTCAATCTAATAGACATTGAATAACTCCCAAGTACAGCCTATAAAAACTCAATCAACTATTTAGTAGGAATATTAATTTTTCAAAGAGAATCGTGTGTTAGCAGCATGTATTGTGTGAAGCTGTAAATATATAACATGACAATATGACTAAACAGAGAAAAGCTGGAGGATTATATGACTATGATTGTAGCTGTGGGTATTATGTGAAATCTAAACATTGGAGAACAAAATTACTTTGTCCAAACTTTGGGGTAAGCGCTGTGTAAAATAGGTACTGAGTATGCTATATTTGCTAAATTTATTAAGATTCATTTCAAATCTAAGTTGACTGGATGCTTTTGTATTCTCAATAGCCTTTACTGGAAATTGAACTCATGACCAGCACTCTAACCCCCTAGGGCCTAGAATAACACTGCTCCCTAAAAGTATATTAACTTATTGCATACAACAATAGTTATACCAGTAAATCATAAAAAGACCTTGATAGTAATATAACATCTCAGCATAGTATAAAACAATCTTGATGGTAATATGACGGTACAGTAACACTAATTTTTATGCTGAGCAAGAATTTCTCTTATATGTATCTCATATTATGTATTCAAAGGTTGGTTTAACTTAGTAGTATGCAGGTAGCTTTTGTATATAATATAATTTCATATTGTTATTAATAAATACCCTTTTCAGTTTAAGTGATATGAGTATTTTATTGATCGATGATTTCTAAGAATTTACTCTTTTTTGCCCAGAAAGTGTTCAATCATGCAGCTTAGTCCAAATAGTTGTATACACATAATGAGATATTATACTATCTATGTGCACATACAAGCCATTGGTAATTTTTAAGTTTGATTAATAGCTTTTCAACAACAATTTTACTTCAAAATAAAATTCAAATGACTATATTAATAGTATTGCTTATTATTTTATTTTATGGAATTCCAGCATTATATTTGATACTTCAAATATAAGGAAGACTTCTGACAAAAAAAGTATAGCCTAGTATAACTTAAATCAGTATTATTAAACTTAATATGCAATTCAACCACATTATTTAATAGTTGCAGCCATAACAACATTTTGGTAGTTGTTCAATCGATTTTGTTTTCTATTTCAAACAAGTTCGTTTATCGAAACATCATTTTGCTAAAATTTGTTCAAGTCAGAAACCTCTTGAAATAACATCTTTTTAAATTTTTCATAAAAATTAAGTTTTAGATACAGATTAGATGAACTACACAATCAGTCAACCAGTTTAATTATTTCTGTATAGAAACAGACCTGGTCTCAATGCGAGAGTGTGAAAACGAAAAAGAAGCGCATTCTCAGCTAGGAGAAAGTATTTCACAACTGAATATTGAAATTGATGACCTAAAAATTAGGGCAGAGATCGAGGAAAAAGATATAAAAAAGAGGCACGGGAATGATGTGGAGCAGAGAGAAAAAGCATTGAAAAAGCACAGAAAGCAAGTACAGAAAAAAGAGCTGGGATTGGTCAGTAAATATGTGACAGCAGAAAAAGCGTGGGTAGAGCACCGAGATAGTTTGCTAGCAAAATTATAAAGAAAATTTAATATTAAAGCAACTAAAACAACAGTAAGTATAATTCTTCTGTCTTTCTTTTGCTATATTTTCCGTTCAAGGAAGATTGACTTGATTTATTGTTTATTTATATGCGACTTTGTCTTATGTTGTTGAAAAGTATACTTGCATTGTTCACAATCAAAACAGTAGGTTCTGATTAAATCATTAGAAGTTTGTAGCTACATAAATGCCTAAGCGATAAATAAACTTACATAGAAACAAGTTATGATACCTTTTTGATCAAATTAATTTCATAATTTAGACCCCACATTTTGCTACTAGCGCCCTAGAAGACTGCAAACAATTTGGCAGGATGTCTCTAAATCAACTCAATGATGTTTTATTAAAACTGAAGAGAGAGAGATCCTTGAGCTCAAAGAAAAGGGCGAAATCAAAGTCGATCAGTGAAATAAACACACAGCACCTACAATGTTAAATGGAATTTATTGAAGTGAAAATTGAAACAATCGCCATCATGTTAAACAATATTCATGCAACTCAGTTATTGAGTTTGAGAGATGAATTTGAAATTAAAGCTAAAAGCTGAACTAGTTGTAAACCAGCAAAGGAATCATATTGAAAGCAACTTCACTGCATACAAAGTGAATCTTGACAAGATAAGAATGCAAGTGGAGGATTTTCATACTGATGCTATGTCTGCGGAGATAGCAGAACAAATGCAGAGTAAAAAGACTAAAGTTCAAATGGTAATGCTTCAGCTAAAGAAGGTAGAAGCACTAAAAATTGAAATCGACATAGACTTCCAGAAATGTGTTTTAGCAAAAGACAAAGATATTGCTTGAGTGAGAGAAATATTGCATAAAAAGTTAGAAAGCAAACATAATAGGGTCATTCCACGTCAACTCAACCGATGGCCCACGCCTTTGCGTCTCAGATTTTGTTCATATTTACACCAAATGGACCTACACATGTCTTGAGTACTATTCTTGAATATTTCTGGCCTGACACAAAAACTTTTTGAGAAATGACTATTTTCATGAACAAAGGTTGGGAAAAATTTTGAGGAAAATTTGCGATTTTTACTTTTAGACCAATTTGTAAACGTCCATATCTCAATCATTTTTTTAGACTGAGCTTTAAAATTTGGTGTGTGATTTGATAAAACCTATCAGTTTGCACTAGTAGTAACACATACTGCAGAATACTTTGTGTGCATATATGCTAAGCCATTGAATATTGGCAAATTTTTGTGAATTTTGAAAAACTTCGAATATTTGCCACATCACAAAAGGCGTTAATTTTTATTTTACTTCCATAAATTTTTATCCATAAATAGTTGATTATGGTGACTTTATACTCCTTAATTTGTGTAATTTTGAAAATAATATTTTCCGAGATATAGACACCCAAAGTGAAGAAAATGTGAAAATTCGCCCAACTTCACAAGGATGTAACCCGATGTTTGAATATGTTAATATTTTTTAAACAAGCATTTTCTGTAACGTCATTTAGTGTATTTTGTAGATTCATAAATTTAAATGTCCTTATATTGTCCAAACTTAAAGTAAATCGCACGGAAAAATGGTATGTGTACGAAAATCGGCAAAATGCAATTTTTCAATATAATATGTTGGGATCATACATTTTTTATCATTCATATTGTTCAAAATATCAAGTAGATACATATATGTTTCCTATATATGTCAAATCTACTGAAGATTATAATAAAATCTGATTTGTGTGTAATAGCATAAGAAAAATTCTGCCGATATGCATTATATGATATTCCCATTAAGTTTCAGGTAGCAATTGTTATTTCTGTGAGTGAATGGTGTGAAACAGCTGAGATTTTGCTGGAATCAAGTACATTAAGTAGCTGAAGCAAGGGTGGCTTAAAAAACATGCCCAAATATAACACCATGGCCCTGAACACAATAGGCCTAATTAATTGAATGACGGTGGTGTTTAGTACATGCCGGAAATAATTGTGTCTTTTAAAACAGACGTGCCTAAATATAGCAGAATGGCCCTAACCTCGCCCTAATTTGGTCAGTACTGGTTAAAGAATCAAGTAATTGGCCTCATGCCATGTCTAATGTTCATCCTGAAAAAATTTACAACTCTCTTTTTCATAACTGGAAACAATGGTCTTCCAACTTTAATATCAAAATTCCTTTTGCAGTCTTCTGGCTTGCTGTGCAAGGTAGTTGTTGGGTTTTTACATAAGCTGGAAAAGCTTTTCCCTAATACATGATAGCTTTTTACATATCATCTCAGCTATATTATGCTTTTCCATTTTCATTATAGCTAATACACAAAAGCTAACTTTTTTACGACTATAAAGACCCAGCAGTTTTTCTCTTATCCAAACTTGCATTTCACACTTGTACTGGCAACTTGTAACTCATGAGATAACCTTTTTTTTACGGTGCTATTTCTTCAGTCTGCTACTATAATAAATATTTATTTCTCTAACTTAAAACACAATGATAATTGTTTACTCCAAATTCTATAGATGTCTTATCAATGGTCCAGCTTTCTGGTGCCAATGTCAATAACTGGACCTTCTTTTGTCCCAAAGATACTTTCACCTTATTTAAGGAACATATTAATATGTTCAAATCTTTATGATTATTAGGCTTTATACAGGCATTTGTTGCTTCTGGGTGGAGTTCCTCTCTCTCTATACTTGCAACTGTGGCAACCTTTTTAGCAATGACCTCCTCCACTTGATTCTGTTTTTTCCCCATAGTTCACTTTACTGGAAGGGCTAATTTTTGGGGCTCTCCTGGTATAATTCTACTCTTTTGAACTGTAGAAACTGAGAGAAACTGTGCAATATTAATTGCTTTAAAAAAAGCTGAGCTCTCAGAATACTCTCAAGAAACTAAAAGTGATGCATTTCTTGAAGTTGAGAAGGAAGCACAGACACTAAACACTGGAATGACAGAATTGGAAGCTTCTCCCGTGAAAGTTGCAAAATTAGCCCATCCAGTAAAGTGAGCTATAGGAAAAGAAAACAAAAGAAAGTTCAGGAGGTCATTACTGAAAAGGTAGAAACAGTCTTGGGTATAGATGAAGAAGAACTCCGCCCAGAAGCAGTATGAAGCGTAGTAATCATAAAGATTTGAAAAAATTAGTATGATCCTTGAATAAGGACGCGGAAGTTTTCTTGTGACTAGAGAGGGTCTAGTTATTGACATTAGCATGAAAAGCTAGACCATCGATAGAACAGCCATAGAATTTGGAGCAAACAATTACCTGGCCCAGCAAGCCAGAAAACTGCAAAGGAAATTCTGTTTGAACTAGATGGTAAAGTTGGAAAACCATTCTCTCCACATTCAAAAGAAAAAGTTGTAGATTTTTTCAGGATGATGAATATTATTCTTAGCCTGGGCAAATTGCTAACCTGATTAGGGTGAGGTTAGGACCATTCTGCTATATTTAGACAGGTCTGTTTCAAAAGCCACAATTGTTTTCAGCATGCATTAACCCCCTCGTTGACCTAATTCGGCCTATTGTATTCAGGACCCTGGTGTTATATTTGGGTATGCTTTTTGAAGCCTTCCTTGCCTCAGCTACTTAATGTACTTGATTCCAGCAAAATTTCAGTTGTTTCACACCATTCACTCACAGAAATAACAATTGTTACCTGAAACTTAATGGGAATATCATATAATGCATATCGGCAGAATTTTTCTTATGCTATTACACACAAATCAGATTTTATTATAATCTTCAGTAGATTTGACATATATAGGAGACATATATGTATCTACTTGACATTTTGAACAATATGAATAATAAAAAATGTATGATCCCAACATATTATATTGAAAAATTGCATTTTGCCGATTTTCGTACACATACCATTTTTCCATGCAATTTATTTTAAGTTTGGACAATATAAGGACGTTTAAATTTATGAATCTACAAAATACACTAAATGACGTTACAGAAAATGCTTGTTTAAAAAATATTAACATATTCAAACATCGGGTTACATCCTTGTGAAGTTGGGCGAATTTTCACATTTTCTTCACTTTGGGTGTCTATATCTCGGAAAATATTATTTTCAAAATTACACAAATTAAGGAGTATAAAGTCACCATAATCAACTATTTATGGATAAAAATTTATGGAAGTAAAATAAAAATTAACGCCTTTTGTGATGTGGCAAATATTCGAAGTTTTTCAAAATTCACAAAAATTTGCCAATATTCAATGGCTTAGCATATATGCACACAAAGTATTTTGCAGTATGTGTTATTACTAGTGCAAATTGATAGGTGTTATCAAATCACACACCAAATTTTAAGGCTCAGTCTAGAAAAATAATGGAGATATGGACGTTTACAAATTGGTCTAAAAGTAAAAATCGCAAATTTTCCTCAAAATTTTTCCCAACTTCTGTTCATAGAAATAGTCATTTCTCAAAAATTTTTTGCGTCAGGCCAGAAATATTCAAGAATAGTACTCAAGACATGTGTAGGTCCATTTGGTGTAAATATGAACAAAATCTGAGACGCAAAGGCGTGGGACTTTCTGAAATTTGGTTGATTTGACGCGGAATGACCCAATAGACAGCTGGAAACTGATAGAGGGGATGTTGTCTGCTGCACTTGCTGCTATAGCACTTCTATTGGGTAAATCAGATGCCAGGATAAAAGGATGTTTTGAGTGAAATGCAAGATGATGGTCATATCTGAAACAATTATGAGACTGCAGAAAATGTGTGAGAGAAGTCCTAGCATTCGCACCACATTTACATAACTCATATTGATACAGTGCAAGGAGATTTTGTAAAACACTGCTTATAATAAGTTATATATCACAAAGTTTTCAAGTAACCTGGCCATGATAAATTAAGTATGAATTAACTGTGTTTTGCAAAATTATACGAAAATTAACTTATATAAAAAATAAAATTTTTCAATAAACATTAGAATGAAACGAAATAAAATCACATTACTTTATATAATATGTGTGTTCGTTCATGCATTCGTGCGTTCGTGCGTTCGTGCGTTCGTGCGTGCGTGCGTGCGTGCGTGCGTGCGTGCGTGTGTGTAGATATACCATATATTTAATTATTATGATTTTTAACTGTTTTTATATCTGTAATATACCAAATAAGTTTTGAACATCATATCATTAAAATACTTTAGCAGCATGAAAGGAGAAAAAATGATTTTATTTTATTTTATCAAAATTAAAATTTTCAAGATGGCATATAAAGATGTACACTAAAAAGCTCAAAAAGAACACATACATATTCAAGAACATTCAAAAGAAATAAAAACATGCATTTATTTCTTCAAATACTTTAATGTAACAAAAATGAATTAACCATGTTCACAAAAGTAGGCAAACTTCCTATGACAAGGAAAATTTGCAAATAAGAAAGAAGCATAATCTGGGTATGAGAGAATGCAGTTTCCAGTGCCGTATGGTTCACCAGTGTACCACCAGGAGCTTGTTAATTCTAGTCCGTATGATGCACTGTTTCCCCATTGGTATGACTCATCTTCAAGAGATCCTCCAACCCACAATGAGTCTGCGTATGTACCTTAATGAAACATAAATTCATACTATTTGAGTATATTATGTCTATACATTGTTTTTCTTTGTTTATAAAACACTTTAAAAGAGTCTGCCCTTATACGAGCCTCTTTACAAGAGCATTTTTTGCCACAAAGTTATTAACTAGCATATTTCTTAAAACCGATACGAAATCTTGAAGTTCTTGATTTGTTTTAGAGTACAAGATTTATGAAAAATGCAAACAAGTTAAATACAGAACAAATTATTACCAAAAGTTTGACATCAGTTTTGTATGCTGAAACTGATGTAGTAATAATATAATGACACAGATGATTCAGAGAACATTTAACGGCTAATTTTACAAGTCAATGTTTTATATATACTTTTTAGCTAGCATTTGGTAATTTATTTAATTTACTAGTTTTTAAGTATTTAAATTTATTTTCAGTTTGTCCATAAGTACCATTAAGTTTTAGTTCATTTCTAACTTCAATAAACCACAAAAAGGCTTTTTCACTGTCCAAGTATATTAGATGAGCTCCCATTTCTTCGCATTTGCTTTTAGCAGTTGACCAGTTTTCCGAGAATTTAGTAACACTCAGCACACACGTGTTCCTGATTGGATTGTAAATCCACTGATCATCTTTGCAGCTGATAGAATGAGTTCCTGCAAATATAGAAGCCTTAGATTCTGCAAACCTGCTAAAATTTTCAGTTTTAAGCTATATCGGTTCCTTGCTATTATTGGTAAATTGTATTAGTGCATTTGAACTAGTTTAAGAAACATCTAGTAATACATTTGATAAGTTGCAATGTTTACATAAAATGTTTGCTTTCTTTTCATCATCGTTAGCATTTTAAATTAATTTAATTAGACACAAGAAATCTAGCAATAAAAAGCTTAAATGTAATCTACCAAGTTGCTCTGATCAAATGGCTCATTTTTATTCCAGTCTTAGAATTGAAACATTCAAATTTTCATTTGTAAAAAGTTATCCATAAAATCGTATTATTATGTAGAAAGTTATTTTATTCATTATTATAATTCCAAACACATTAATCAATTTTATTTGAGGTTCATAAACTTAAAATAATGTTTGATGACTGCAAAATGAAAACTTTTAAAGCAAGCAACTGCAGGTAATGCAAACAAGTTAAAGTATAATATCATGACTTTATTTAAACTTTGCTTTAAGTTTTGGTAACAATTAGGTATTGCAGATATCTAAATCTTTTACTAATTTTTTATAAATAAACTTGGTGGAGCTTGTACCAAAAATTAATACATATTTCTTTCACGTACTGGCATATACTTGCATGCCGAAATCGTTAACGGTCTCACTACTGTAATGTATCTCTTGGTTGGATAGTTTACAGAGCTGTTCACCACTGGTGTAAGAAAAAGCTTGACATGTTTTGTTATATCTGCATAGTAAAGCACACGCCTCAACTGTCTCTACTCTGACAATCTTAAAAAGGTCTCGGAGAGAATGACTGGGAGACTGTTGAGAAAATTGAATATGTGTTGGATTCTACAAAAATAAAAAAATACCTCACGCAGCTATAGCTTTGTTTGGTTACCACAGAAATGTAATGCTGAAAAACTTGTTACAAAATCTTTTCTCTGGAACAAGCAGTTCTATGCATATAAATGAAAGATAAAAATGTCTATTAACATAACTTTAATTATCATAATGCATGCCAAATTATTTTTGGATGCCTGCAAAATACTATTATAGTCATAACCAACATCAAAAAACTTCAGCATCTAACTCTGACTAAAATTGGTTGATATTGAGTCTTACAGAGGTATGTACAGTAATAGAGGAACTAAGAAAAGCATGCATGTGCTCTGGATTAGAAATGTAGCAAAAAGTATGTTT
The DNA here is from genome assembly GCA_964035545.1 of Bugula neritina. NCBI lineage: Eukaryota > Metazoa > Bryozoa > Gymnolaemata > Cheilostomatida > Bugulidae > Bugula > Bugula neritina. The sequence continues at coordinate 11,927,105 of OZ037767.1, forward strand.
TCATGAGATTTTAGACCTGCATTTCAAACCAAAACCCATTAAGAAAATTGAAAAACTTTGGCTATTCAAAGTTATTCAACAACTGTATTTAAATGGTTTTACATACATACAAACATATGTAGTTGATAACATGGTCTCAATTTTTTTTAAACTGTTAGCATGCATATGTACATGGTAATACTATTGCCACATACCAGCTATGTAAAGAGACTATTTATAATGACTGAGCAAGTTACTAAAAGTAATGAAACATTACAAAACAAACTGTTTTAATACAGTAAAATGATAGTGATACAATATAAGACAGTATTTTGACCTAAAAATCACAGTAAAAGATAATTAAAACAATAAGCATCATTTATTTATTGTTGGATATTCTATAGTTGTTAGGCATCAATTTGTTCCTATCATGCTGACTTGCTATGGTTGCGTTTAGCTTTTAACTCACAGAGGTTACAAAATTGAGCATATAAAGTCTATTTGACAGCGAGCAGCTTAATATCTTGGAAGTTATGCATTTTCACAAAACTTCACAGTGCAATTAGCTACCATTTTCTTATAATGATAATATTTTCTTTGCCATATACACATGTTGAAAGTTTTTTCCTTAAATAATTCTAAAACATAATCAAAAGCATATCAACTATACTGATCTATAGATCAGTAGTACTTACCACATCACATAAAAATATCATCAAGTAGAACAAAGATTTGCTAGTAAAGAACATGCTTGTACTGTCAAGGTACATATACAGTGCAGGTGCTTGCAGCAACTATAGCCAATTATGCAATAAATAATACTTAATAACAAAAACATGCCTTTAGCAATATGATTGATTGGCAGGTCAAAATCTATGTACACCTTAGTATTATTTAGCTTGAGTGCTTTAAAGGAAATGGTTATAAAATAGTTAATAAGCAATTATTAGCTTGATTATTCTAAAATATATAAGTGACTATTGAGTCCCTTTTCAGCAGTTCTGGGTGTCTTTTAAGAGTAATTTCCTATATTGGTAAACTTGATACTCTGTAAATAGGTTGGCAAATAGCAGTGCATTTCATTACTTTCAAGTAGGTACAAACTGCTTTTGTAAATATACATAAAGCTTTGGTGTCAGCTGCTAATACATCACTGTTTATATCTGTAAGGAGCAGATTTTTTTCTGGGGGTTACAGATCTCTGGCAAAAGGAGCCCTACAGGCGATGAATGGGAATCTCAGAATATTACTTTGGTGATATAATGTCAAAGAATAAGAGCTTTCTAAGTTAATTGCTCTTGTGTTCCAACATACATAGTCTGTTCAGATGCTCTTGGAAACAAGATTTTCTGTGATTGAGATTTTTAACAAATATGAATTGTTGTACGGTTAGCAGAGAGTTAGTTGTATGGTATGTTTTCAGAGCTACACTGTAGTTGTCTTCTCTAAAGTCAATTGGTTTCTGATGAGAATGTAGAAATCTCTGAAGGTTCAAATGTTCAAGTGAAACACAAACTTTATCACTTCAATAAATAGTTGCAGACAATTTAATCAACATAATTACAAAGCTTTAATAGCGTCTCATAAGATTAGAAACAAGAGCCCAATGCCCTAATGTACACTATCAATATTTGTCAACAAAGTACATATGTGTTCGAATTTTGTTTATTTGAGCATTTTTTTCTGAAAACAACAATTAGTAACTTTTAACAACACTGTCTATGCTTAGCCTATAATTATTGCATGTTTTAAATTTAATATTATGCAATATGCTTTCTGCCTATATCACAAATATTTAATAAAATAAATGGTGTAAGAGCTAGACAAAAATGATTTTGCAACGTAGTAAAAGTCATAGATGTCTCCCAGTTCAATTTTATTTCACAAAGCATAATATAATCAGCTATACCAGAAAATTGGAAAGCACATTTAAACCATGCACAACAGTAAGTCAAGTGCACACAATGAAGAACAAAAAAAATCATCTATTTTTAATGTCTGTTTCCCTACAATAATTCCCTTTATGGTAAATATTGTTTTATTACAGACATGCTAAAGGCTTGTTTTGAATGTGCCACATTATATAAACCAAATACTTTCCCTCACATCAGTGGGTTTCAGATCTGATAATTACTGATGCAGTGCTCTAATCACTAGAGAGCTGCTGCTATCTATACATTATGCTGACTAATAGTGAATTATTTAGTTAGACACAATATGTGATGGTCAGATTGTTTTTATTCTAATTCATCTTGAACTAAACAAACATTTTTTGCATAATTGCAAATTTGAGTGCATTATAACTTGCAATATAAAGCTTTATGTTTTATTGCTATTGATCGTCACTTGCAATATTATAAGAATCTATTATAGCACAATTGTCATAATAGTGTCGCCGCATAAATGTATAGCCTAAACAACCTCCTATACAAATAAGCTTCACAATAGTTTGCTGATAAAATTAAATCGTTTTTAATTCAAGCAAAATAAATATTATATACCCATGCACTCACGATTGCACACATATATAACTCAATCTATGTATGTATGCAGCTGTTGATTGAGATTTATCCCCTCGTCAGCACGGAATAGAATACCATATAGCCCATACCTTCGAAATAAACAAAATGTGCATATTTCTATACTAAAGCATTATATTTAAATGTCTGAACATGTTGTAGTACATTTTACTTGTGTCATGGCAATAAAAATAAATTTTTTTTTCAGTGTACATAGGTGGTGATATCAGAGTATACAACAATAAATGAACAAAAATCTACATTTAACATCATGACAAAAAAATATACAAAATATTATATGATCATGTAGATTATTATTACAGATAGCTTTACAAATCTAAAAATGTACATACTAGAAAACAACATTTTCTTGCTTATAAATATTTTTGTGATGACAAAAATTATAATAATTGTTTGTTGTAGACTTCAAAGTTTCCCAACAGCATACGCAGCATGTATTTAATGATAAACTATCTATATCACACAGAAAGTATAACTTAGTGTTCATATAAAGTGTAGCCCATGTTTTAATGCATTTGAATTAATAACACACTACTTGATTAATAAAAGTGCAGTTTTAGTAATCATCAACAGGCAATGCAGGAAACTCCTGCCATATACCAGTATAATACACTGTGTTTCCATGACTGCACATTGTGGAATGGATGCCCTACGGATTAATTTGTGGTTGCGGTTTACATTAACTTATGGCTATGATTTCCTTCGATGTAACTATTTCCATCAGGCAAATAAAAAATTCATTCACAACGCAAATGCAGTGATAATATCCAGGTGACCATATAGGACATATTATCTCTTTGCTCTGTCATGCGCAGGCAGCGTTCACTGCATATGTGGATACCATACTTATACAGCGTATCAGATGATATAAACAATTCATGCATGCATGAAAGGGTTAATAGCTGTGAAAACACTTCACCAGGAAGTTATAATAGGATTGTCAAACAAAACTGCTATCACAGACTAAGATATTTTCTACAATGTACAAGTAGCTGATCTCCACTGCACTTCTGTGTGCATGTATGAATTTTACTTAGCGAAAGTCTGTTGAATAAATTATTTTCAAGCAAATTACTGGATGGGCAGATAAGGACAAAACAGATTGAGACTGGTAATAATACTTTACCAAACAGTAGAGATATTTTTAGATTGTGATGGTAAGCATTAACTCTTGCTTGATAACTAAATAGTTGACTGGAAATGGATAGCATAAGTAAAAATAACTTTGGTGTCTTGATTTATAGTTATATGCATTTTTTCCACTACTATGGTAATAAGTAATATTGTGTTAGGATATTTTTATCTTTACAATTTCTTACTATTGCTATTTTGCCAAAGATAGATAATTCTTTTTATTGCCATTTTAAATGCTTTAGGAGATTTAGTGTATGGACATTGCAAGATAGAAATACATATATAATAAACGTAAGGCAACTAAATGATGATAATTATTAACGTGTAAATAACTTTATATAAAAATATCAACAGTTTTTTAGTTGCTGCATTACAAGCAATATATATTTATAAAGCTATAAAGTATACTTGCAGTAAAATATAGCTAGAATAAAATAAATAAAAACTTCTTCAACTTGACACAGTTTTACCAATCATATTAGTTCGAGCATAGAGCTATCAGATTCCTAATTTTTCATTTATGTTTATTCAATTTAGTTATTTTTTATTATTTGCAATTGATAATTATGCATTATCAAATGGATTTCTTATTGCTACTATAAAGCGCAGTTTAGTTAGTGAGAATTATAATGGTGATCAATAAAAAAGTCAGTAAAACCTAGTTGAGTGTCATGGCTCTGACTGTAGTCTGAGGTTTTATGAAAAAATTACATAAGATCTTATTAATGTCTACTAGCGCTGGTTTTATGTAACCATAGTAACACAAGAAAAAGGAAATAACCATATACATCAGTTTAAGCACTTTTGTGGTTCTCGTTGAATTAAATGTACATAAAACAAGAAAACTCAAATTAATGTATAATGAGTTTTTGAAGCAGAGACATTTTTAAAGAAGGAATTCTGTTTTTATTTGTTTCTCTACAAATGAGGTCAACTAGATCTTATTAAAATGTATTAATGTATTTTAGAGCTTTCGTGGTCATAATACCAATTTAATATGTGCATTTTTGCAAGTAGGACATCAACAAACAAGTACAGTTGCATACAATAATGCAATTTATTAAATGTTTTTAATTAATACAATGCAAATTCTAAAAATTACTCCAATTTTAATAAGAATTGAACATTTATTACAGCATTCTATAGAACTGTATCTTGTTATTTTGTTTTCCAGAAAATGAGATTTTCTTCAAGTATGCTGTTGGCATTAGGCTGTTTCTACTTCTGTAAAGTTTATGCCGTGCAAAGATCATGTAACAGCAGAGAAAGACTTTGCAAAACAGGGCTTTGTAGAATTGAAAAGTGTTCAACATGTGACATTCATGACACTTTTTGCATCACTAAAGATCCAAAGGAAATAGTGCCAAAAAATCTCAACCCTTTAACTCAATACTTAACAATCAATTACATCGGTCCTTTAGTGGAGTTGAGCCAATCTTCGTTTACCTACTTACAGCGGCTAAAAAAAATTACTATTATTGGTAAAAATATCTTTTCTATTGCTTCTGGTACATTTGCACATTTAGAAAATTTATATTTAATTAATGTGACAAACTCAAAAGTTTCCTTTCTCCCAGATAATCTATTTCATTTCAGTTATCGAATCCGTTATTTTTATTTTGCAAAAAATCAGTTCACGTCTTTTCCTGTGAATATCTTTCGAGAACTGCCAGTTGTAAGAAAAATGGATTTTTCTTACAATCCTTTGAACAGTTGCAAAACAAACAAAGCTACTATCCCTCCTGAGTTTGCAAATCTTTCCAAACTTTTGACATTAAAATTGATAGGGTTTGGTAAAAGCCATGATGACTGTAAAAGCGTTAGTGTGGACTATTTTAGTCCTCTGCAAAACCTAACGACAATTTATTTGAGTGAATCTCACATATTTGCTGCTGGTGAAAAAGTCTTATCATCAATCACAAATCTTGTGAGTCTGTTTATTGATAATTTACCGCTGTTCAAGGACTGTCCAGCCAATGCTGCTAATCTGTTTCACTATCTACCTAGAAGATTGGCTTTTATATCCATGCGATTCTGGACAACCACTCAGCCAGCAAACAAGTCCTGTTTTCTAGTTCACACAACACTCTTGGGTTTAAAGAAATTGCCTAAGTTATCATTCTTGGATACTCGATTCAGCGATAAAATCTTTGGGCCTAATCTTTTCAAATCAACATTTGAAGGATTCCCTAATATCCATACATTGTACATTGGTTGGTGTGGAATCTCATGGATAGAGGAAGATGTTTTCGAGTCTTTAGTAAAATTAAAAGGTTTAATATTGAGCGGAAATCTATTGGGACCAAGAAAATTCAAATTATACAGCAAAACTGTGGTATCAAACCTTAACTCCCTGAACCTAATTGATATTGGAATTAATGATGCAAACTCTTATGAACTATCAAGTATACTGGATAACTTTCCCAAACTAGACCGTTTGTATTTAGACAGCAATTTTCTCAAAGTCATTCCAATATTCAAAAATAATGAGGAGACTAATTTTAAATCGATTAAATTGTACGAACTTAAGTTGAATAACAATCACATAAGTCAGTTTTCCGGAGACAATGCTAAAAACCTATGTCAGGTTATGCCTCAACTAAAATCACTCTTCATGGAAAACAACAGACTAACTGACCTTTCCGAAATTTGCACAACTATAACTATTCTGCAATTGAACAATAATCATATCGGAAGAAAATTAGAAAAAAACTTCCGTGCTTTAGCAAGGTTGTCAAAACTAAAGACTATCAATTTATCATTCAATGAAATTGAGTACATTCCTAGCTATTTGTTTGAAAACATGTCAAACTTACGTACGATTATGTTGAGTAGAAACAGAATCAGTGCATTGCCACCTAACTTGCCTTATTTATGCCCAAAACTCACAGTTTTAGACTTTAGCTCAAACCTCCTATCTTCTTTTGACAAATCAAATATCGAGAGATTAATGAGGATTAGATCAATATATTTACAAGACAATTCAATTACCTCAATTTCAAAAGGCTTAGTAGATATCTTATCAAACAATTCGAGACATATTAAAATATTTGCTGTCAATGGAAATCCACTTATTTGTTCATGTGAGGACCACTTTAAAAACTGGGTTGAAAATTCATCTAATGTGATGCTACCAATGAATATTACATGCACCCCACCTGAATCAAGCAATAAAAGTATTTCAGTTAAAGTTGTTGACTACCAGCCAGATCAATTTTACTGTTTTGTTAAAACTCCTTTATTAATCATAAGCGCTGCGTTAGCTGGAATAGCTGTTAGCCTAATCATAGCCTTTCCCTGCTACAAGTATCGCTGGTATATCAGTCATTGTAGCTTAGTATTAAGAGCTATGACAAAAAGAATTAAGGAAGTAAAGTTTGAACAGCAGTGTGAGTATGATGCCCTGGTGTCATATGACAGGCAGAGTGAAGCAGACACTCAGTGGGTGGTACAGCATCTCATCCCTCACATAGAAGAAAATGAAAATGTAAATGTGAGTGAAATTAACCTTTCAAATCCAATTACCTGTCAACAGTATATGTTATCTCTAAATAAGTAAATCTCTTTGAGGTGCCAATTTTATGGCAGAGGCATACGCAAACTCTTCTTTTTATTCATGCCAGCTGTTGCTTTGCTTTACATTTTGAATATTTGAATTTTGGTATAGAAACTGAATCTATTCATAACTGATAGAGACTCTGAGCCTGGTGCCAGCACATTCCGTGAGCTATGTGAGACAGTACAGAAGAGCAGAAAGATAATAATTCTTCTCTCAAACTCATACCTCCTTAGTCCAGCCTGTCTTTATCAAACAGAGTTTCTAGCAAGTAACTTTTAAATATATTATATAATGTAAATTTTATCACTTGTATCACAACTTCTTGCTTATAGATTATATTGACATGTCACTGAGTTCAAGTCGCAGTAGTTTGAGTACTCACCACCAACAGTACATAAAATACACTGAGTCAAGTCAGCTTGTAAAAAAATAATGAGTAGATATGACTCAACTCAACTCAATGAAGTAATTTAACTCGAATTGATATAAGCACGTTGAACACTCCTTTTTTTCAAATTTAAAACATCTCAGTCATGAAATTGTTAAACATATTTTTAGTATTATAGGGAACTAGTTTTCTAACTAGTTTTCTAGTTGCCTAAAAGTTTTGTCATCGATTCACATACTAAAGCTTTTAAGTTTTTGAAACTTCATTTATTCTATCAGAAAATAAAATACTGCTCTCACACGGTTAAGGTTTGATACAGGAAGGAGAAGGGTTTGAAACATTATTATTTATATGTACCATAAAAGCTGTTTATGCTCTTTCATCTGTTTCCTGCTACTTTAATAAAAATCTAGCTGCTGCTTATTGGCAGCTAAATTTTTAGGGCTAAACAAGTAATTAGAGCAAGTTTTGATGCTTATCATATTATAGCCTATGGCCATACACAGTCATACTGTAGTTAAGCATAATGATTGCACCTAGCCGTATATATTTTTACTCGTTTAATTAAAATAATTTTGTTAAATGTGCTGTACCAGCTTGTACAAATTGTTTTGGATGCACTGCTTTATCAGAGGATGAAATAAAAATATCTATACTATTTACGAAACGAAAAGGTTATAGTAAAAAGGCTGGAAGAAAAAATGCTATCGGCAATAAGGCCTAAAAACAATGCTGAAAATTGAATTATTTGACTGGTGAGTTTTTCAGCATTAAAAATTGTTGCTATATTTACATGTGTAGCAAAGGCTGTTTTTACATAGGCCTACTATAGGTGCAAGACAGTGCAAATCCTGTAAGTAATAGCAAGATGTAATTTGGAAGAACACAAGATAATGAGCAATGTTAGTGCATCAACTGCCTAATATAGATAACCAGGATTCTTTTGCATTGACAAATTGTTATGTTTGACTGTTATGTTAGAATAAAGTGTTGAAAAACTAATAAAAAAGTGCAAATATATTTTTTTAAACAAAAGACTTAAAATTTAAAAAAGTTCTTCTGAAGCTAGAAAACAATTTGAATACTTTATTCAAGTAGCATTGAAATCTCAGTACAAAGGCCAGGAGGAAATTTGAGTGATTGTCAATGCAGAAAGTCTGCTTTGTAAATATTGTAAATGTTGTTAGCAGTTTTAATTCGACTCTACATTTGTAGCTTTTGTTCATCTTCAATTAGCGGTTCTGTTGCTTGCATGCAGTGGGTTTATCTATCACTGCAGATGCTAGTATGGAGGATAATGTGAACATTTATCAGCCTAACAGAATACTTGTACTAATCCTAGAAGAGCTCAATGAAGATATAATTAACTCACCAATGACCTCTCTACTTACTTCAAACACATGCATCATAGATATAGTAAGATGTCTTTTAAATTTTCTTAATTATATGTAACATTTCTTTATTTGCTTGATTATATTTTTATGTGTATTGAAAACCCAGCTTTTCTGTTATAATATCAAAAGCGACTATATACTTTTACAGTGATTATTTAACAAGTTCTCAGTAGTTATATTGTAGTTTCAGATTGGTATTTCAAGTACTCTAAAATGGGTTTGCATACAATAAATATTTTTCGAATAATATTCAAAAGAATCATTTGAAAAATAGTGGTGCATTAGCATAGTCCTGTGCATTATCATAGTTTTATCAAATGTATTACACAACTTTTCTAAAGTCAAAAGTTTTTATAGGTGCCTTTTTCTTGCTTTTCAATTATTTAGAATACCTGATTTTGTACATCATTAGAGCACAGAGCGTCATTAAATGGCTACCTGCTGCAAGTTTTTTTATAGTAATTATAATTGGTACTATAAAAAACTAGATATATATATATAATAATATCAATAATTATATCTAGAACAGTATTTACTGTTGAACGAATCAAACCTATGCAGTCAAGGTTTTACCATCTTCTATCTTATAGGCAATTAATAATTTATTTTGCTAGTATTATCATTTACTTGCATATGTTATGCTCTTATGTTATGATTTGTTTGATTACTTCAAGACTAAATGCCATGACAACAAGAAAAAGATGGAACGGGTCTGGAAAAAATTGAGATACTTCATTTCAACACCCAATCGGGTCTATAGCAAGCAAAAGCCTAAGAAATTGAAGCGATGGGCTAGCTACAAGCGTATGCAGTTTTCAGAGCATGAAAGTGAACAACTTATTGTTTAGCTAAAGTCAGTGCTATAATTTGCACTTGTCAAGGGTTAATTACAATATTTATAGCAACTAGAGTAGCACACTATTTGTTTAATAATCTTTTTGTTAGGTGTGTTCTAATAACTGTTGAATTTTAACATCTTTTTAAAATTTTGTCATTCTCAGAAATTGATTTAATTAGAGATGCATCAGATCATAACAGTCTGCAGTCGACTGAAATTTTTGCCAAACTGACGTTTTTTAGGAAAATAATTTCCGTTACGTAATAGTCGAACATTTAACATTTTATTATGTTACTTGTCTCAACATGGCAATCTTCTATCACATTAGTTGCTTAGTCATACCTGTTCATGCTATATAATATATATAGTGATATACTTCCTATTTGTCTATAACCAGCTCCTTATTTTTCATACTAATATCGTATTATGCTTATAGACTTTGCTAGAAACCGAAGACTTCCCAACAGCCATATTAACTAAGTTATCCATTACTGTTGATAGGTCTAGTTAGGCTATAAAAGATCCTTATTAAAATAGAGCTAATGACCAGTTTCTGCATAAAATATGGTGTGCTAATTTCAATTTACTAACTTTTCAAAGATTTGATGCTCTAACAAACTTTAATTTCATAGTTATGAGCAAACAACTCTCATGTGACAATAAAATGTTAAAGCTGGTGATACACTGAACACGGTGTGGTACATAGCTCAGTAACTGCACGCTTACAAGTTTACAAATGAACTAGAATTTTCAATATAATCATCAATTTACTTAAATAGTATTTCATCAATTCTAGCTGCAAAGAGAGTTTCAACTATTTTAAAGACAAATATTTTTAAGTCTTTTCAAAAAGCTGCAATAAAATAATAGACTAAAGAAAAAACAAAGCTAAATGACATGCACCTGTTAAGTATGCTATATAGTAAATTTGTGTTAGAAATCATTTAATTCAAGCAGCACATTTGCTTTTCTAGATGACTTTACTTCATCCTCAATCTGGTATTATTATTATCTCAAGATAACACGTTGTGTTTCCAATAAGCAACATGTTATTTATTTATTCCAAAGAGGCTAAGAATCTTGTGCTTTTAATTTAACGTATTCTCATTAAATTTAGGTAACAATAGCATTTAGCTCAGAAAGCAATTATAAGTTTAACCCAGCTATCAGCTGACAAAATTTACTAATTTTAGCTACATTGATGAGAATAAAATATAAAAATAGATGTCTACTTAATTAAACAATTATCACATTAACGTACATTGTCAACTGTTGAAATATTTCTAAAATAAGGCTCACAATAATTAACAAACTGATTGTTGTCTTGAACCAGTTGATTCAGTGTCTATAAAAATTAAAAGTGTCCTAATTATTTTAACTATTGTAAATTGATTTGAATGTCAGATAGAACAACTGCTGCAACTTATTTTCCCTGACTACAGATAAAAGTCAAAAACTAGTTTGTTAGTAGGTAGTAAGTTTTCTTTACATTTATACGTTTAAACAATGGTTCACATATACCTATATGCGAAAGTTTTTCTTTCTGTTTTTCAATTTTATACTGTAATTTTAAACAGTACATCTTTGAAATTTTGAAACAAAACCTCAGCTTTTAAACTAGCTCTGATGGTAATGAAATTGTTGGCTAAAATAAAGCCTCTTTCCTACCACACTTCAGTAACAAAAATAATGTTTGAATAAAACTGTTTTTTATGCTATTGATACAGTCTTGTGGTTTTTGAGTTTTGGTTCATTTAAAAAAGCAGAAGCAAGTTAGGGTTTCTGCTCAGTAAGTAGATCAAATATTTCCCATCCTGAAGGTCAAAAGGGGCTTTAATACTAATAGATAATCCCAGCAATAAGTTTTCAGCAGACATGTTCCTTCTACTGATTGCTCTCTTACCAGGTCAAGATATAGATTCTGTCACAAATTGTATTTTGTTAACATTGCTGCTATTAAACTTGTTGTATATGTAAACACCCACCTTCTTTGCTTATGTAAGGAATAGCTATAAGTACTAGCAAAATGTGTAAAACTTTCACCTCTTTGCTGCAACTATTGACTGTTGAAGGTAAATTTTTTACAACAAAACAAAGAATAGAAAAGATGTGGTCGGACCTTCCTATGCTAGTTGCATTTACACAGCTCAGAGTCTCAGCTATATATAGTATCAGCTTATCTAATGGCAATCTCATATGCAGATGAATTATTGTAAGTAATTATAAAGTGCACATTTCATTGTATATATTTGGTGATGATGGGAAATTATAAGAGATGAAATAGATAAATCGAACAGAAAGCATTAAACATTGTGCTATATTGCCAGTAATTGCTATCCCTGTGGGATTTCCGATAGGCATTATGTCTGGATGCTCTTCCTGACATCACTAATAGTTTTTACTGAGCCAGTAATGCTGCTGCACAGCATTTAGTGGTCTATAAGTTGCTATAATATGTATAATAAATCTAAAAAATATAACAATATATAATACATTTAGCTAGTGTAAATTGCCTCCCAGTTTCTGAGATTTAGCAACTGCTATGTTTTTCATTGGTTAGAAGTGAGGCAAAGTTATTTATGAAAAATTTTCTCATTTTTCTCATTTTCTCATTTGAAAAAATAACGTCAGTTTCATTGACTTTACAGTAATGACTTTACAGTCGTCTTGATGCATGAAAAGGCTCAGATTAGTATCTGATGGCAAACCACAAAATACTTGGCTTTCCACAATAGATTTCTGCAAAATAATAAATAAATGTAGCGAGAAGCGCCAAAAAATCGAGTCTTCTTGGAAGTCAGTCATTATATGACTAAAATAACAACAATGCTCTGCTGCCTATTTTTTGCTGATATTTTTAGTGTATAAAAGTGGCATTGTTTTCATTTTATGTTATTTAGTGGCTGTTAGTTGTACCCAAACATTTGAAACTTAAACTGAAAATATTCAACAAGACTTGACTGGCAATAGCAACAATCTACTATAGCTAATTTATTCAACAGAAATTAATATAATTCATGGAGAGTAAGTAAACTTATATAATTTACTGTTGGAATTTTACCAAGAGCATGCTTTCATATTACATATATAGCTACATATAATATCATGGCAGTAGTTATTTAGCTATACAATGTAGGCCTAGTTAATGTTATATAATATAGATATATCAATCATTGTAGTGAAAACAGATACCTTTCAGTAAAAATAGAAATTATTAAAATATGCAATAAAGTCTTAACTAAATGTATGAGTTCTATGGTCGTGAGATTAAAATTTTCAAAATGCTGCTTTGTGCCTCCTCAATCTTGTATGTTGTGTTAGACAACTCACTGTGTGTAAAACTAAAGTCTGATTCTTTTAAGGAAATTATTACATTAAGGTTTTAATTGTTTCTCTTACAGATATCAACAGACAAGAAATGTTTGTGTTATCAATGATTTTGCTAACATCAACATGGTTATCTGTGGCCAAGTCTTTGCCAGCTTTTAACCATCCAAACCAAACAACATATGATAACATGCAAGAATTTTTAAACTATAAAGCAGAAAGTGCTGAAAACTTTCGTGTGTTTGGTAACAAGCAGCTCAGTTTAAAAGCGGGTAATAATTCATTAAATTCATTGTCAAGTACCTATGAGATACCACCAGAAAAATGGTTAAAAGATGAAGAGGTGAATTTGAGCCAACGGCAGCAGCGCACCAAAAGAGGTCAGCCAGTTAATGATATGAGTGACAGCATTTTGGAGTTAATCAATTTAAGTCAATCTAACAAGAAAAATGATGGTATGAATGTACTGAAGACAGAGCCAAACTTCAATGTATCTGTAAGTCGTCACGACCCGGTGACTGTTGACTCTAAAAGACTCTCAAAAATTGTTAATTTCATGCAAAGAGATTGCTCAAAAGTGCCTGCCTATAGAAGCCCGATCAAGTGGGTGTCAGATACCACAGCTATCCGATTTCAATGTGTAAATGGCGCTTGGGTAACCCGATATATAACCAAGTTTAATGGAACTCCTAAAGCAAGCTCAGTAAAAGGTAATATATGATCATGAAGTTCAACACTGGCATACAAGAAATTTGTTGACTAAATACAATATTACTTCATTCATTCAAGTTGTTTTACTCATATTATTATGCTAGAGCATTATAAGAAAAGCTTGAAAATTTAAAAACTGATAGTAGATGCATTTATTTTTTATAAGAATAATGAATTCAACTCTAATTCAATGATAGTTTTTGAAAAAAGGCAACGAAAATGTTTAGCCATGCATCTCCAAGTGTATGTTTCTTAGTCTAGAGTAATTTTTCTAGATAGTTGCAATATTTTCAAACATTGAAACACCAAATTAGTTATAAGCTACTTTCCAATTGCTATAAGTTTCATTTTTAAAAAGCACCCTCCCTTTGTATGTGGTAGGAATACGTTCCAGTTTGTTTGAAAGGAGCTGATCTCATATGTTTCTTCTTATATAACTGTGATAGATTCTCATCCTCTACTGTAACTGCGTGTGTCAGTATTATAATTACTGTTGCGTATACTTTGAATGCTGTAATTGTAGCTAAGTTGGGCTAGCTTTCTAATGCCTTATTATTGTGATTGTTGTTAAAGCTTTCAGTATAATGTAATTTTCATGAAATACGCGTTTCCAGAGTTATTTTCCCTTTTTGCTATTTTATCGTTTTGCATTAATACTGATACTGGAAATTTGTGTAGCTTTTATGAATGCCTTCAATAGGTTGTTATTATAGCTAAATTCTTGGCCTATTGAATGATTCATTCTCCTTTGTCTATTTTTTTTTGTTACTGTCAAGCTTAACTTTCTTTTGTCTGTTGGAACATTCTAGATGTGAAATCTTGTGTATAAAAGCAGGCGAGTTTCCAGTGTAGATTCAGACTACTACTGGAGCTCGCTGGTAGTAGGACCACATAAGCTGTATCTGATACAATAAAGGTTATCCTCATTTGTACTCAAATACTTGGCTTATTCTTTCTAGAGCATGTAGGCACTAGTTGCATTCAGAACCCACAGTTTACTACATAACTTTATGTATTACTTTAGTGATAGACACAAGTTTTATTGTTAATTCAACTGGTTCAACTTAAACATATTTTTATAAAAGCATTTGTGATAAACTCTATTAGTGAATGTTAGGACAGATCAAGTCACATCAAAAGATATTTCAAGAACATTTTGTAACCATTTTAGATTGCAATGATTTACACCAAAAGCAGCTACAAGGTAAACTTAGGTATAATGTCACTCGTTTGACCATCAGATATGAAAATGGAGAAAGCAAGAAAATGAAAGTTATGTGTAAAAGCAAGAAGAATAAACCTGCTGATCATACCAAGAATGTCAAGCAACTTGTTACAGGTCAGGTTAAATTTCTTTTTTGAATAGGTATGATATGTATTTCATAGGATAATCACTCTGTATATTTGACTGAATATTATAGATTGAAAATGAATTATACTTCGCAAAGAATATTTAAATAATCAGTACAACTCCCTGTAAATTTATAGTTGCTATCACTATAAGAAATTTAAAAAAACAACTTTTAGAGCAGGTTAAAGAAAATTGTTTAATGTGTCGCTAAAATAATTTAACCAAATGCTCTTCTTGGCATCAGCAATGGCGTTTGAACTCAGACCGCTACCCAGGCTAGCACTCTAATCACTATGCCATAGCTAATCTCTGGGTTGTCAATACTCGTGCAATTGTAAACTGTTGAAATGCTATAATAAATTTATGTGTTTCACTATAATATGCACAAACTGAGCCATAACTTGAGTTTATACTCATAAATACATTTCAAAGTGGGTAGATAACCCCAGCTAGCAAGAAACTTTAAAGAAATAGTCATCATACAAATTTAAGTTTATTGATTCATTACAGTTATTTTCTGCAGCATCTTGCCTACAGTTGTTATCTGAAATGTTTTAATTACAGCCATTGCCTAAAAAACTAATTGCTGCAGTAAAATCATCTTCGATCTTTAAATGTACGTACTGAAAGATTTGGTAACTTTTACTAGGTGAGTGGACAATAATACAAAGGAGAGTCAATGGAGACGTCAATTTTTATAAACCTATGAGTAAATATGAGGAAGGATTTGGGAACATGGAGAGTGGTGAATACTGGTTGGGTGAGTCATTCTAATTTACTCACTCACAGAAAAACATTTGTTCGGAATTATTTATGTTAATAATGATTTCTTACCAGATTTATTGACTGGTTGCCTTAACAAATCTATAATTTTTAATACTTGGTCAGTTTTTGTGCTTTTTCCTGTTAATTAGCAAGTGGAAAATGTTTTGTATTTAAAAGCTGAAGAAACTAAAACTAAGCATAATTTATTGTTAAAAAATTGTTATTTGTTTGCTGATTGCCTGACAAGTTTGTTTTATGCATGATTGGCTAAGTTTGCTCAATACATATAATTTAACCATGAAGTTTTACGGTATCTAATTTCTCTTCCATCAACATAATATATCAACAATGATGTGAAGTTTCTATTATTGTTGACAGGTTTGTTTGAGTTTTTGAGGTTTTAGGTTTAAAGAATCTCCATGACATTACCAGTGTTAGAGATTACATGCTGAGAATAGAGATAACAACTGGGAGTAATATCACCTATACCAGTGAATATAAAAAAATTGAAGTTGGTGACCGAAAAAGGGGATACAGGTCAAATCTTTATCTCAATATAATTTTACGAAAACTAAAATCAATATTTTAAAGTTGCTACATTTTACCAATATAATATGAACTAAATAGTTAATTCTTTCACAAAATGTCAATTATGAGTTATCACAACCTATATCAATCAGAAAAATCTTTATTTGCATCTCTAAAAAGTTTATGTATATGAGCTCAATGTGTTTAATAGAAAATCTATGCCAAACTTAGTTAGAAGTTCATTTGACTTCTTCAAAGTTGGCTTAGTTGGGTATTAAGGCTCAGATCTGTTGATATGTTTTAGTTTCTAAAGTTCAAAGTGTTATTGATTATAATAGCAGCCTATTCAGTCCGGTTACTTTACATTGTGATAAAGCGTGTGTGCTTGCCCCTTATAAAGCATGAATTACATTTTACCGAGTTCATATTTGGTAATATTATATTGATGTACCCGCCAATCTTCTCTTTTATTTATGTAGTTGCAATTTTTTTTATACCCGTAGAAGTTTCTTGTTTTCAACACACTATTATTTCATGATGCATCATGTAAATGGATGATGTGCTGGCAAAGACTCCAGGGTCAAACTATCCTTAACTGCATGCTGAATATGATTGAAACAGTGCGGGTTTTTTGTAGATTGAAGCTTGGTAATTTCCTCGTGCCTTCCAATCAAACTCTGTCATCTGGAGACTATCTCTCATCCCATAATGGTGGATTATTCCAAACCAGAGATTTCGCTCTGCTCCGAAACAACTGTGCCAGATTGTACAAAACAGGATTTTGGTTTAAAGACTGTTGGTCAAGCCTAAACCTGAATGGCCCTTACATAACAAGAAAGAACAAATCTGGTATTCACTGGGCTAAAAGCAATCCTAATAAAATGGTCTTTGTGTGGAAAACCGAAATGATGATCAAATCTTTAGCCAGTTAATAACATGTCAATCTAACAATTTATGTTAACCTTCATCCTATCGATATATTTACATACAAATTTTACCAACTGCATGGGGTTCATTTGGACCCCCAAGTATACAATATGTGAATTCTTTTGAATAAGTATTGACAACAAACAACATTTTTAGTCAGAACTTATTTTATTAATTAAAATGAAAAACCTATAACCATACAAACTGCTCATTAGCAGCAGTTAGTCTATTCTATCTAAGCCATAATTATTAGAACATGATGCCCTTAAAAATAAGCACAGTTTCATATTGTAATAATTCTGGCGATTATTATTGAGTGTGGATTTCGTACATACAATGGTATTTTATCCAATCAACTATTCAAATAAATTACTCAGCTGCTAGCGTAAATAAAGAACTATATTTATCATATATACATAAAATATAAGAAAGAGACACATCCAGTATCTAAGCCACATTCACCGTCTAGTTAAAACCTGCTACCTTTATCAACATACTACTCTTAACTAACTATACAGTCCTCTGGAAACATTCTGCTCCTCAGGGGGTAGTCACGTGCTTCAACAATATTGGCTATTATGAACGTGCACGATATGTACGCTTCGCTAGCCACTACACCGCCCCCTCCAGCAGGGAGCCCACTTCCTGCTAAACTCAAAGTGGGGAAAGAAGCGTACTACACAAAAAAATAGTTTATATATATATATATATATATATATATATATATATATATATATATATATAATATTTTTTGTGTATATATATATATATATATATATATATATAATATTTTTTGTGTATATATATATATATATATATATATATATATATATATATATATATGGGTTTTTGCTCTAAGCTAACAAAAATTAAAAATTACATCTAAATAATCAAGGTTCTTTTAATTTTGCCTAATTATCCATGCTTTTTCCTAATTATTCAGCTAATTTGGATTTGCTGACAATCACAACAAACAGTGAGGGTCCAATTTCGAGTGTGTACTAAATTAGGTAAAGTAACCGTTATAGAATTATTAGCATTGGTTCACCTTTTACAAGGGGCTGTTCAATTTACCCTTCCCAAGTAAAATCTTTATGCATTTAGTTTTAATGGACAAAGGCAACAACATATGACTGCATTTTATGGTGCTGGTCTTTGGATTGGCAAGGAGAATAATTTCTTCAAAACTTATGCTTAAAACCGCTATTTTTGGTTCAACTAGCCCCACCCTCACCTATCAGTTTTAGTAAAACTATAATTATGAACATATATAGTCTTAAGTAATATCTGATGCAAAAGTAAAGGAGTAGTAATGTATTAGTATTGTTCATTAAACATTAGAGACTGTACAAGAGCTGCAATGGAAGTGAGTCTGGGTTAAAGGATTGCTCTATCTTAGTTTATTACAATCACATTATAATTATGAACTATAATCTAATGTGTATGCAAACAATTGTGACTTTGCAAAGGGATATATGCCTAGAAAACAGCTTTTCAAAATTCCAATTTTGAAGGAGGTAAAATTTTCAGCCATGAAAAAGAATAGCCTAATACGTGACGTGTGAACGCCAGTAACTATGCTGCACGTGCTAACTATAACGCTAGTATTCAAGGTTGCTGAGCGCAACATCAACCAATAACGCTCAAGCAGTTACAGTGCGCTATATAGGTCAGCTTTGGTGTGCCCGTAATATTGCACAATCTGACCTAGTTTAGATCAATCGCAGGCATTCATCCTAAAGAATGCATGTTTTTGCAATGCTTTTTTCTATGTTTACAAGCAAAATATTGTAATGGATTTTAGATTATGTTATTATCGAAAGGATAACTCTTTGTGGCTTACTCTCTATACGCTGGGCATAATGGCTATAAGTACTGGAGATCAATTATCATAATAGCTGACAATTGGAATGCGTACAATCTGCTGGACAATTATTGCTAGTTACTAATGCACGCAGTTAAACAAGGCAAGACTAATTAAATGGAATCAACAACTGTAGGAGGCGTAGATGGTTTGCACTGGCAGTTAGCTGCTTAGTAGCAGATGCTAGTGTTACCCCTCATTCACACTTACCGTATCGTACGCCGTAACAGCAAAAATAAAATGGCGACGCTGTTGCATTTTGTCAACGGGTGTTCACACATTGCCGTAAAAGTACAATGCATGACGTTGAGCTGTGACCAATCATAATAAAGCCAACTCTTGTCTGCGATGATTTGAACGCCTTTGAATATTGTTTACAAATTATTCGCAACATTCTTATCAAAAGATGTTATATAAATGCTATTTACTAAAAAAAGCAATTACATGAAAAGAATCTTTCTTTCAAAAATATCCGTTTTTAAAATAATTGTGGAAACTAATTTAAATAATGAATATTTAAGCCGTCCAAATCAGTTTTAAGTTTTTGGTTTGCTCGATTTTGTGATTAGGGAAAGCTAGATTTTTAAGCTGAGTTTAATTCAAACAAGCCGGATAAAGATTTTTTAATCTTTTAAAACTTTTGAATTGGTTAAATTAAATCAAAAATAAGCGAATAAAATAAACTAGCGAAAATTTTCTTTAAATTTTAGTACCAGACCAACTCTACCCAATAGGAGCCCGCCGTGATTTTTTGAATCAAGCACTGCTTGATCAGCGCCGCAACGTATACCGGAGTACGATTTATCCCGGATGTTTACAAAAATCGCTAAAATTTGCTGTTACGGCGTACGGTACGGTAAGTGTGAATAGGGGGAATATCTTACAGTCGACAGTGGCACCACTAACGCTAGCCAATCAGGACAGTCACACTAATTGATAGCAGGTGGAGCTAGCTACTCGTAGTTGCAGTGCGCTGAGTAGCTAGCCGGCAGAGCAGCTTGGGACTTCATTTAGAGTAGTTGTGTATTAAAGCTCGCTAATTATGTAA
This sequence comes from Bugula neritina, assembly GCA_964035545.1. Classification (NCBI taxonomy): domain Eukaryota; kingdom Metazoa; phylum Bryozoa; class Gymnolaemata; order Cheilostomatida; family Bugulidae; genus Bugula; species Bugula neritina. Next base: position 11,947,458 of record OZ037767.1, read on the forward strand.
TCGTTTTCTATTCATGCTAGCAGTAAATAACCTTCTTGTATTTGTGTAAATAATAAAGTATCTTATCGTAAACAACCTGGTGCAGTGGCTTTGATTAAGTAGACCCACACATAATAATAGTGAACTGGCAAAATTCACTACAATATGGCCTAATGTTATCACATACATGTTACTTAACATGTCAAAAAACTATAGATTGAGGTAATTCACATTTGCACTTCTATAAATATACAAATTACGAGCTGAAAGATCACATCTCACAGTCATATTTCTATAGTTATTCATTTGTATAGTCACGTGACCAGCAAGAATGCTGGCGCTGTTACGTCACATTTCCCAGCTCATTTCAAAATCGGCGTTTTGGCTGTTACCAATCTACACCCTCAACTTCAACTAACTTTTTCTACCTTTGGTCAAATGATTTTTGTCAATGCATGCTTAGAAAAACACAATATTATGTGTGTTTGACCTAAATGGCCATTTATTAGACAAGATAGAGCAATCCTTTAAGAGTGCTGCAAATAGTGAGCAGAATAATCTATATACTATTCCAAATATTGAATGGCTGTCACAGTTGAGTACCAGGTGACCGTACGCTAATGGTATCAACAAACTGCTATGTTAAATGGTTGGAGCTGCTTTCCTATAGATGACGATGTTTGATGAATCTAGAGAAAACAATGCACTGCTAACCAGATAGCAACAAATGCTGTGATGAATTGTATGTTTTAAATTGGTTATAAAAAGTTTCACCTGTGCACAAAAAGTATATTTAAGGCTAATGCAAATATTGCAACATGCATTGCAGTAACTTCTGAAAACATGATTTGCTATGCTGATCAACTTATAATGCATATGTATATATTTGCACATTATTTGTAATTTTTACTGTTAATTTTGAGTAGGCCTACAGCAATATTATTATTTTGCATAATACCTCAAGCAGATTTTATTTTTCTCAATCAGAAGTAGCCAATCTTCTTCCTTTCTTGCACTTTCTTTTCTTGTAGACAATATGAGGTGCTGATATAAAATTGTGTATCTTTTTCCAAACTCTTTGCATCTTTTTCTCACTATACTCATACTTGAAATATACACATAATATTTTGACTCTATAAAAAGTTTTTTTTGATAACAAGCAGCAAACAACAAAACTGCAAAAGTATTTCTTGTAGTTATTTTTAATTGAACGCCATTAGCTGGTATCATTTGGAAAACAAAAAACAAAAAAATTTAATGCTTCCCTGTATTAATAGAATTATCAGTTTGAAACCTGGCCAGTAGGTGCTGCACTTTTTGTGCTTTACTCTGATATGGAAAAATATAGCATGAATCTAAAGCAGTCAGGAGTACAAACTTTTAGATATGAGTCCATAATTAGGATAGCAAATAGCTACTTTTGCTTTTGAAGCCTGCAAAAAATTTTATTTATTGCTGGCTATCACAATGTGAAAAAAGTTAGAGAGGCCAGATTTTAGATAGGAATGCATTATGCCAGAATTCATCTAAAAATAAACTTGACTCGCCTTTACAGTAACATCCATTTCAGATATATCACTGAATGTTTAATTGCAATAGTGAACTAGCACCTCTTGATTTGGATAGGTGTGCAACTTAGAATGTGTTATTTGGTGAATTATACAAAATTAACACTCACCATATTGATCACATTTGTGTTTGAAGTAAGAAGAGAGGTCATTGGTGATTTAATTATATCTTCATTGAGCTCTTCTAGGATTAGTACAAGTATTCTGTTAGGCTGATAGATATTCACATTATCCTCCATACTAGCACCTAAAAAGATGCTCAATGTTTCAGCTTGAATTTACTTTGAATGATAATATAAGGAAATTGCTGTAATAGTTCGAACAAAAGTCTTCCTTGTTTTTCTAAATGTTTTCAGCATAAATGTTAGGCAATCTAATTTATTGAGCTCACTAAGATATTTTTTAACTTTCTGAGTGAAGGCCAATTTTCTAATTTTACAGATTAAATCTTTTAACAACTCCTACAAAATGCTATAGTCATATGATAATAGATAACTAAGGTGCAACAGCAATACATTTGTATCGACACATTTTCACAGTACTACAGTGATACAGTAATTAATTGCTGCAATAATACCGTAATTAGTACATTATCACAGTAATATAGTAGCATCATATTACAATAATATAGTAAAACATTATTACAGTAATACAGTATCACCACACTTCAGTGATATAAGCAATATTATAGATGAAAGTCAAAAGTCAAAGTCTGGAAAAATTTGTGGGGGGGGGGGAATTTACTCTAACAAAAGCTACTACTAATTATTTTAATGTCCAACATGCCATGGTTCTTCAAGTTTCAAAGCCTTATAAAGTAGGATACTAAGAAAAAATGGCAAAGTGATTTTTTCAACTTTGAGGCAAAATAAGTTAGAAAAAAATAATGACTATTGAGTTCTAACGACATAAGTATAGATACTTGTGAGCTGTATCTGTAAAAACATAAACCAGGTGACACGTTACAGTAATACAATAATACCGTGATGCATTATTGTAGTGTTACAGGAAAGAAGTTTTATATAGAATTGCAACAATCCAGTCATTTGCATTTAAATCCTAGATGTTAAAAATGGACAGTGATTATATGGTTACATGCAAGTAAGATATACAATATTTCAAAAATATTCTTTTGAAACAAACAAAAAACCTGCTAGAAACTCTGTTTGGTAAAGACAGGCTGGACTCAGGAGGTATGAGTTTGAGAGAAGAATTATTATCTTTCTGCTCTTCTGTACTGTCTCACATAGCTCACGGAATGTGTTGGCACCAGGCTCAGAGTCTCGATCAGTTATGAACAGATTCAGTTTCTGTAAAATAAAAATTAAGAGCAAATTAGAAGCTCACTGTAGTTATGTTAAATTTTATTCAAAGCAGTACATGGAAATCAAATCTGGTCAGTCACTCATGGGATGGAAGATAGGATATACACGACAAAACTGAAAATGCTGAGGCACATCTTTAGAATCAATTGTGAGAAGCAAGTTGAAAATGAGTTGATCAGAAAGCAGACTGAGTAAAAGAAAGATGAACAAAACATTGGAGGAGAAGACGTCTGCAGTAGTTTGGGCATGTTGGCAGAAAATAAGACAACGGTATTTACCTCTTTTTCAACATAGAGATCACAAGTATACAAAGAAGAAAAAGACCTTGACAGGTGCCGTAAAATTTAACAAGAAGCCATAGGTTTTTAAACAAGAAGATGTCAACAGCCGAGTCAGATAGCGATCGCTGATTGACCTTGAAGCCTACATTACAGCTACCCATGCAGAGCTACAGTTGCTTGGGTGAGATAGATGACAAAGTACAGTTTTATAGAAAATATGTTTGTGACAAAACCAAAAAGAAGCATGTTATGAAAAACTATCAATTTATTAAAGTGAATGGTTAGCATGGGTGATATTTTCAAATCTGACAGGTAATTTAATTTAGGCTGTTTACTCACATTTACACTCTCATTTTCTTCTATATGAGGGATGAGATGCTGTACCACCCACTGAGTGTCTGCTTCACTCTGCCTGTTGTATGACACCAGGGCATCATACTCACACTGCTGTTCAAACTTTACTTCCTTAATTTTTCTTGTCATAGCTCTTAATACTAAGCTACAATGACTGATATACCAGCGATACTTGTAGCAGGGAAGGGCTATGATTAGGCTAACAGCTATCCCAGTTAACGCAGCACTTATGATTAATAAAGGAGTTTTAATGAAACAGCGAAATTGATCTGGCTGGTAGTCAATAACTCTCATAGTAATACTTTTATTGCTTGCCTCAGGTGGAGTGCATCTTATGTTTTTGGGTAACACTACAATAGATGAATTTTTGATCCAGTTCTTTAAATCGTTGGTACACGTGCAAATAAGTGGGTTGTCATTAATTGCAAATATCCCAATGTACTTAAAGTCTCGTGATAAACTGTCAAGCAAGTCATTAGATATTGAAGTAATGGCGTTGTCTTGTAGATATATATAATTGAGAGCCTTCAGTCCTTGAATATTAGATTGATCAAAAAAAGATAGAAAGTTAGAGCTATAGTCTAAAGCTCTCAACTTTGGACATAAATTAGGTAGGTTAGGTGGCAGTGTACTGATTCTGTTTCCACTCAACATAAGTATTGTTAGGTGCGGCATGTTTTCAAACAAGTATCTTGGAATATACTTAATTTGATTGTAGGATAAGCCTAAAGTTCTTAATTGTGGTAATCTAGCAAGAGCACGGAAGTTTGTTTCTGCCATTTTCCCGATGTGATTATTAGCCAAATGGAGAATTCGAAATGTTGAGCATATCTTTGAAATATCAATTAGTTTATTGTTTTCCATGTACAATGCCCCAAGGTAAGGCATAACTCCACAAATGGTTCCTCCACCTGCATCTGAAAACCTGGTTATATAGTTATTATTCAATGTGAGATGCCTTATTTTAGTATGCTTATAGTTAGTTTTAGTAAAAGAGTCATCAAATATTGGAATAACCTCAAGAAGATTGCTATCTAAATACAAAGTACCAAGTTCTGGAAAGTTGTCAAGCAAACTTGACAAATCATATGGTATAGCAGAATTAATTCCAATACCAATGATGTTTAACACTTTTAATTTTGAAATGAAGGTTTTATTGCTGTACAACTTAAACTTACGAGGTCCTAGAAGATTCCCGCGCAATGAGAAATCTACTAATTTTTTTAAAGATTCAAAAGCATTTTTTTCAAATGATGAAATTCCGCACCAGCCAATATACAGAGTATGAATATTAGTCAACCCTTCAAATGTTGACTTTATGAGACTAGGGCCAAAAATCTTATCGCTGAATCTGGTGTCGAGAAGTGACAGTTTTGGTAATGTCTTCAGACCTAAAAGTGAAAAATGATTTAAAAAACAAGATGTGTTAGCTTGCTGAGTTGTTGTCCAATATTGTATGGAAAGAAGAGCCAGTCTTTTAGGTAGATGGTGAAACAGATTGGCTGCATTTGCCGGGCAGTTCCTAAATATAGGTATGTTGTCAATAAAAAGATTAGTGAGATTTTCAAGTGATGTAAGAATTTTCTCACTGGCAGAGAATATGTTAGATTCACTCAAATAAATAGTAGTAAGGTTTTTTAAAGGAGCAAAGAAACTTTCACTGATGTCCCTACAATCATCATGGTTTCTGCCAAAGCCTATTAATTTTAATGTCAAAAGCTGCGTTAAACTTTCAAATTCCGGTGAAATGGTGGATTTATTTGTTCTACAACTATCTAAGGGATTGTGAGAAAAGTCCATTTTTCTCACATTAACAAGTTCTTGAAAAACATTTGTTGGAAACGATATAAGTTGATTGCTTGGAAAATAAAAGTAACGAATTCGGTGGTGATGATGGAAAAGGTTGTTTGGCAGTCTTGATAGCTTGGAGCCAGTCACCTTGATTAAGTATAGATCTTGCAAATGTGCAAATGTTCGAGAAGCAATTGAAACTATGTTCTTGCCTTCAATTGTTATTGTCTTCAAGTTCAACAAATGCTGAAATGTTGAAGAACGTAGCTCTACGGGCGCACCAATGTAGGTAAGAGTTAGATATCGAGTGGTAGAGGTGAGATGTCTAGGTACCACTTCCTTAGGATTACTGGTAGTACAGATAGCATTGTGTATATTACACTTTGAGCATTCCTCTATTCCACAGAGTCCAGTTTTGCAAAGTTTATCATCATTTTCACAGAATCTTTGTACCGCCAAACTTTCCTTACCAATAATGATGGTCCAAACCCAAAACAGTACTTGATATGACAGCTTCATGTTCTAAATTCTAAAATGTTTCGCGCCAACCCTTTAACTGCAAGCACAAACTTAAACTCTGGTAAAAATAACAACATGCTGAAAATCTATGTGGGCATTATAAAATAGCTCCTCAACAATAGTTATTCTGTAGTACAATTTACACCATGATAACTGTATTGTAAGGTTTGAATACTTATCAGTACCAATTCGCTTAAGCTTCTATTCAAAACTCTTACAACTTAAGCCTGGTAGTGAACAGTAAAATGATGCAGTTGCATTCACACTCAATTTACTATTATCCTACCTAACACAACAAACAGCTAAGAATATATAACAATTTACACCAGTGAGCACTTATTGTCACTTACTGTGTTGAAGTATGCGTTTGATGAGTTTTTCTAGTATTTTCTCTCACCACTCTGGGCATTACCTTTATGCACAGAATATCAACTAAATGTAATAATACTTACACATATCATAACTCATATGCAGTTTAGCTTTCAAATTTAAGCATAAGGTGTTCACCTGATTGGTTGGAAGCTAAAATTCACCGACTGATACTATCAGCCAATACAGTAAACACAGACATTCAATATGAGAGGCTATGACACTGTAGTATACAAGACTTATGTCAGTAGTTCCGAGTAAAAGTCTATCTAAAATAAACAACATATATGCAAAAGGCAAATTGGCTACAAAGCTGATCATTGCAAAATAATGATAAAGATTGTCATCCAGTGACACTTGCAGCACAGGTGCTTTAGTTAGCATGCAATAAAAGCTATACTTACATTCACCACTAAAGCATTGGCCAGTCGACTGACAGAATGTTTAGTTTCACATGTTGCTGTTATGTACATGTAGCTTGTACCTCCAACAGTGTTGTTTTTAGAAATTTATTGGGGGAAAGTCGACTGTGATCTATTGAACGTATTAGTGATTTAGATCGAGATGAGAATACCATGTGTATTAGATGGCGTCAGGCACTTGATTTAAAACAAACTAATTTCAGTGAAGACTTGTAGACAAGATGATAGCTTTTTTCATTTGGATGAAACTTCCTTAATTTCTGTGTAAGGCATTCCATAATAAATACCATCAATTCTTGGTGGTTGATAGTGCTACTATTTGATAAAATTGGTATGGCTATTGAATTTTCACACCCATGAACCTTCATTTTCATTTCTCAAATGTCAAACTATTCATTCAGTTAACTAGCAAAGGATAGAAGTGTTTATATAGAGGTGTCGTGATAGGCAACTGCTCCACTTGTAGTGCGAATGACTGAGCATGTAAATCCTTACTAACTAGTCAATCAGTGGGAGTAATCAAAGTGATAATTTATTGTAATATAAATATACATCATATGTACAACTGTAATGACAATACACCAACAAGACACAATCCGTCAAGGTTTAACTTTTCCGCTATACACTGATAACAGCAGTTCCATTTTATGAGTAAAGTTACGTCCTGTCATCTTGTCCATGTCTACTTGACGAAAAGATTGACGGAGAAGAGCCCACTTCTTGTCTGTGATTAGAGAATCAGTGAGGAAATCGCTTTGACCTTTCTCAGATACAAGCACTTCTAATCCAGAAACTGTATTAGCTCTCACGGCCAGTGCACTAGATGTGACCAAAACATATAAATCACTAAATACGTAGAAAACACATGCTAGTCATGGCAGACATGATAATCCTTTCCCTCTCTGGTATTAGTAGCAGACACTGCTGCAGTAACAAGTCAAGTCAGTATACAAAAAGTTATATAAAATACAAGTCATAGCCTTAGAGCTTAATGTTACATAAGGACAATTTTGACAGAAAGGCATACCTGCTGCCGTCAGAGGAGGATACGAGGATACTGGGGCTAGTGCCAAACACTTCTGCCTGGTAACTGGTTGAATTATAAGTGTAGGAGAGAACATTACAGCCCAGTGTGGTGGAGAGTCTGTATACAGCTTTGATCTGGTACTGGCTGACCTGCAGTAGAATACAAGATTATAGTATTTAGAGTAGCTATAGTAGCTAGAGTATTCAGAGTAGCTATAGTATTTAGAGTAGCTATAGTAGCTAGAGTATTCAGAGTAGCTATAGTATTTAGAGTAGCTATAGTAGCTAGAGTAGCTATAGTTGTTAAAGGAGCTATAGTAGCTAGAGTATTCAGAGTAGCTATAGTATTTAGAGTAGCTAAAGTAGTTAGAGTATTTAGAGTAGTTAGAGCAGCTACAGTATTGAGAGTAGTTAGAGTAGTTAGAGTATTTAGAGTAGTTAGAGTAGCTACAGTATTCAGAGTAGTTAGAGTATTTAGAGTAGTTAGAGCAGCTACAGTATTGAGAGTAGTTAGAGTAGCTACAGTATTCAGAGTAGTTAGAGTAGCTACAGTATTGAGAGTAGTTAGAGTAGTTATAGTATTTAGAGTAGTTATAGTAGTTAGAGTATTTAGAGTAGTTAGAGTAGTTATAGTATTCAGAGTAGTTAGAGTATTTAGAGTAGTTAGAGTATTTAGAGTAGTTGGAGTATTTAGAGTAGTTAGAGTAGCTACAGTATTGAGAGTAGTTAGAGTATTTAGAGTAGTTAGAGTAGCTACAGTATTGAGAGTAGTTAGAGTAGTTATAGTATTTAGAGTAGTTAGAGTATTTAGAGTAGTTAGAGTAGCTACAGTATTGAGAGTAGTTAGAGTATTTAGAGTAGATACAGTATTGAGAGTAGTTAGAGTATTTAGAGTAGTTAGAGTAGCTCCAGTATTGAGAGTAGTTAGAGTAGTTAGAGTATTGAGAGTAGTTAGAGTAGTTAGAGTATTGAGAGTAGTTAGAGTAGTTAGAGTATTGAGAGTAGTTAGAGTAGTTATAGTAGTTAGAGTAGTTATAGTATTTAGAGTAGTTATAGTAGTTAGAGTAGCTATAGTAGTTAGAGTATTTAGAGTAGTTAGAGTAGTTAGAGCAGCTACAGTATTGGGAGTAGTTAGAGTAGTTAGAGTAGCTAAAGTAGTTAGAGTATTTAGAGTAGTTAGAGCAGCTACAGTATTGGGAGTAGTTAGAGTAGTTATAGTATTTAGAGTAGTTAGAGCAGCTACAGTATTGGGAGTAGTTAGAGTAGTTATAGTATTTAGAGTAGTTATAGTAGTTAGAGTAGCTCCAGTAGCCGGCGCTGTTGATAAATTGCATGCATTGTGCACAATTTATAAATTTCAGAAATGAAATGAGCAATTTACAAGTCCTGTAGTTCAATATTATAGCATGACTTCCTTCTTTCAAGCTAAGCATTGTGTACTTTGTCATGAAGTGAGAAAAAGATTTCCCTTAAACCTGAGCTAATTAATCCATTTTCCATTTATACTTTACTCAACTGTCTCAATTTCATAACAAATAAGATGAAAATAACTCCTTTCTCCGCCTCTATATTCAAAGTATCAGCAAAAATCTGAACGCAGATCACAGTGACAATCAGAAGCAGTAAAATGTATCTATCCACTAAAAAAGAATCCAATCCATCAATATTTCTATAAGTTAACCAAATATAAGAGGAAGTAGAGAATAAATAGCAGACCTGCCACATGATATAATCCTCCAACCTTTGAGATTCATGAGACAAACTAATCTCTATGCCAGACTTGCCAATAGCAGTTACTTTTCCTTTACATATTCTAATGATGAACCATGACCTGTAAGTTAAAACAGCTTACCTGCAGTTACTATGCCAATTTAATGCAACAGGTAACCCTGTTAGGGAGATCAACCTTGTCAACTGAAAACTATTCCACAGTGAAACATTTACTGAGAGACTGAACAGTAAAAGAGGAAGTAAGAAAACTTCATGTATCTTTATTAGACTTGCTCTGGTTTCCATTGCTTCGCATTACACGAATGGATTCTTTATTCAATATTAGGAAACAGTTGCATTGAATGAAACCAAACAATAAGTTCATGCAAACTGCAACCCTAAATTCATCCGTATAGAACCATTTGAAGCAATGGGAACGCAGTGTATGAGTTTGTAAGGAGATGGTTTACTTGATGAGGTCATAGCTGGGCGAGGTGATGGTGACTCGCAAGGATGAGTTGAGTGCATCACTGAGACCGTCTGTGTGTATGTGAAGGAGGGGGTCACTGATGGTGAGGGCCAGGTGCTCTATAGTCTCTGTTACCATCAGTCTAAGCACAACGTTCCTGCCCATGTCAATAATCTTCTCCAACACACTCTCCCTGTGAATGTATCATACCAGTGAGTTGTTTGTATTGAATAAATTCCTATTACAGCACTACTGCACTAGTATATTGCAGCGCTACTACACTATTGTATTGCAGCACCGCTGTACTGCAGTATTACTACACTACTTTATTGCAGCACTACTGCACTACTGTATTGCATCACTACTGCACTACTGTATTGCAGTACTACTACACTACTGTATTGCAGCACCGCTGTACTGCAGTATTACTACACTACTGTATTGAAAACTACTGTACGAATGCACTACTGTATCAATGCAATGCAGTACTACTTCACCAACACACTACTGTAATGCAGCACTACTGCACTACTGAACTAAGCGACTACACAATAAAGTACAACAACTTACTGGAAAGGATTCTCATAAGAGAGAAGTTCACTGCGAGATGTGGCGTTAGGGCCGGCTAGCCGACGCCTTTTCGTAGGTCCAATGGAGCTGGTGATGGGATGCGGAAGATCTCGGTGTAGGGAGTTGTAATGCTGAGCTCTGAGCAGCTGGTGGAGGGCCAACTGTAAGACGGGGTCAGACACTGGGGGTACAGCATCTGCAGCCTGAAACATCACACAATATAAACACGTGACAGAATATAAACATATGAAACAATATAAATACATCACAGAATATAATATACAAGCGCTGTAAGGGGATGCAATGAAACTAGCAGATGATTCGACTCTACAAACCTTGTCTTCAGTGTTACTGTGTACAAACATGATGTGCATCTTAAACCCAGGAAAGAGCTGCAAACACAACGAATAGCATGTTAGGACAAGCATGCATCTTCTTATTGCAGTTCACAACAAAACTAGACATTGAGTTAAGGAGAGAAGTGAAGGCAGACATTCAGTTTAGGAGGAAGTAGAGACACTCACGTGAATAATGACCTGGTTGTTGGCTACCATGTGGGATACGGAGGAGTTGAGTTTAAAAGCCTCCCGGCAGAGCTACAAAAACAGTATGAGGGCCACATGAAACTCACAAAGCCAACAACACTGGTTTCCATAGATTATTCAGTGAAAATATCAGATAGAGTTTATATAATATATTCTACTGTGTGATTGCGTGATGTAACCTAATAGCCATCAATGGTCATAATGTAATAACACAAAATACATGTATGACTTATATTACTCACATACACTATATATTATCACATATATTACTTAAACACACTTTACATATTATCACATGCATATATTACTTACAAACACTACATATTATAACATATATGACTCACACACTACATATTATAACATATATGACTCACACACTACATATTATCACATATATTACTCACAAACTACATATTATCACATATATAACTCACACACACGACATATTATCACAGATATTACCCACACACACTACATATTACCACATATATAACATATTGACAGTAGAGTTACAGACCTGAGAGAACAACTCTTTACAGTAGATGACATTCTGTGCAGCATCTAGTTTGGTTTGCCATCTATTGGAACTGTTTACAAGAGTGGGTAACCTCTGAGGTACAGTTAGCATGGCATTCAGCTTAGATATGCTGTCCTCGGGGCTGGTCATGTGTATAGACACCTGGATGTAGGCACTACCTTCCAACTCCGGCGGCAATCGCACGTCTATAGCTCCCCCAGACGGCTGAATACTGACTTTCTTAAACACCTCAAAAGTTCCTTTATGCCAGAAGGCAGAGCCAGCTGTAAATAACAGCATCTTTATAATGCGATAAAGAAAATAGTACAAGACATAAACGCTCATATAACCTAGTAGCCTCCATCACAACTGCTAATCCAGCACTTCCCTTGGTTTAATGACAGCACGTCAAATGTTGGCAGCAGAGCACCTTAACCCTCAGGAGCACCAGCTCCTTCCTAAATCACCAGATAACAACTCACCAGACTTGTAGCTCAGGTCTCCAATGATGTGCTGCCCAACCCGCTTGATACGCCACTGCTGCCGTAGAGCCCACAACTCGGAGTAGAACTCTGACTGCTTCTGAGAGCTGTCCACAGTCTCCTTGTGAATGCCTTTTATCTTCTCGGCACCCAGAGAGAAGATCACACTGGCATTCTGCATAGCCTGCATCATAATCATGCATTTCAGTGCAACTTCTGTCAGCTGTTTTCATTTCACTATTTGAAAATGGTGAGAAATTTATTCAGTAAAAAGCAAATAAACATTGTATCTGCAGAAAAGGTTTTCAGCATAGAAATTTTGAAACAAATCTATAAAATAGAAGAAATTTGCAAACAACTTATCACTGAACTCACCTGTCTTCTAGTTACAAGCTGGTAAGCTGATTTAGATTCAGAAAAATCGTTTCCAATCTTATCTAAGACCATTAGGCGCTTCTCCTTGGCGATGGCTAAGCAGTCTGACAGCACGTCCATTTCAGTGAGGGATGAGCTATAACAATATCAGACAATACAATTGAGGGAGTTAACAGGAAAACATGAAAGTCAATAACATCAGTTTATTCTGATTGAACAGCCCTCTTTTGTCAAGCAACCAGATACAGGTGTAAATAATTTGTATAGCAGGGAACCCTAAATTTGTGTAAGTAACTTGTACTCCTTACGTCTATAACAACTAATCTCACTTATTTAATATGAAACTACAATTTTCACAAAGCAATGTTTAGCTTTGAATGTTATTACAGAAAAGTTTGAATAAAGCACAAGTATCATTGCTACTTGGTAGATGTGTATGTTCGCGGTCAGATTAGCTTATCGTGGTCTGTTTAGAAGGAATGGAGAATGTAATTACAGATACTCCATAAATAAAGCCCATAAAATTCCTAATAATTTTCATGTTATAATAAAAACACATAAAGACAAAGCTGGAAGAAAAGGCAGCTTTAAATAAAAAAACTACTTTGCTTACGCTAGTGCATTTCGAAGCCATTCCCATGGCCAGATTTTAGGCTGTTTTGCTTCAATTGCTTTATCTTTGTTTATTAGCTCTTCTTTCTTGCTGCTATCTTCTTCTTTTTTCTCCCCAAAGTCAATTAGTTGAGCCAATTTGGCCAAATTATCAGACAGGTGCATTGGTCTGCATAAACAAAATATATGGTTGCAACGATACAGTTAGTTACTACTAATTTATAACACTTAATTATCACAGCAGAAGAACATACCGGCAATAACAAAAGAGATGAAAAACTCCATTGATGGCCCAAATAAAATTGATGCGTATCTGCAATAACTACATTATGCCTGCTTGTTTAGAGTTCAATAATAAAAGTGAACACATGCTTGATATAGATTAGCAAGCAGATTCAAATGTTATTGCAAAACCTACTTACTAATATTTATTAAAAAATCCAGTAAAAATAGTTCTGAAGCATAGAGAAAGAAATTTAAAAGGGGTCTTATTGAGTAATGCTGATAGCGAGCATAAATATATATAAAATAGTAGCTGTGTGAGACCATAAAACCTATAACACATTCGATTAAAATTGTACACAGTAAAACATTTTTAGTAAAAAGAAAATTAAAAAGACTAGAATAAGCACTAATAATATTAAGCATATTTATAATCATATAAATGTTTTCACACATCACAGTCTTTTCTGTTCCATCATATGAGATCTCCTGGATTTCGTTCTCAGCAAGTGGCTCCAAGGATACCCTGTGACTACCAGTCGCCATTTCCACATCAACTGCAAAAATCAATATACTTTTGACTTATACATTATAACTTATATGAAAAAGTTATATCACTTATATGAGAAATAAACAAAATATAATAACATTATTAAGGTAATAGTGATAATAATTATATTGATGGTAAGCATTTTGACGTAATCATAATAAAGTGTGTTCTTAAAACTATAGCCAGTATTATATATAGCAAAAATCAATAATACAATTCCATTACAATATTTATCTATATAGGTTTATTGATATTTATGACACTTTAAAATATGTGAATTACTACATAAACTATCACCAATTGCAATATGCCACAATTATTAGCACTTTATTATGTGCAGAATTAATGAATTGAATATGCAAAAAAAAGAGAGAGCATGAACCACAATTATTTTCTAAAAGTAAAAATCAACAGACAGAAGCATTGGCTACATTTTCAACGCTATAGCCTTTCATAGTCTCATTGATCTGAGCCTGTAATATCTCACTAAGTTATCAATGAAAAAATCTAACTAGTACATGTAGCTACAAGTAGAAATAAAAACTTAGGCTTGCAATTTACAAATTGAAAACAATGGGTGCTATTTATTTTTTTAATAATTCATGTAACTATAACTATAACTGTCACTACCACTGTAAATACATTATGTCAGATTTCCACTTATCATTATGCTTATAATTATTTATAGACTAACAGTAGCACTAAAACAAATTCATTACTATCATAAAACAGCAAAACCTTGCAAGAAATAATAATAATAGTAACAATAATACCCTTAGGGCTTACAGTGTTTTTAATAAACAGCTAGTGATACTCATAGTCATACTGATAATGATGATCATGATTATTGACATTAATATTGGCGCTGATAGTATATGACCACTATGCGTATAGCTATAAGTATTAGTTCTACTGTTAGATTAGTTATAATACAATTATTATTACAATTATTATATTGCATCAAGTTCAACTATTACATCTAGTTCTACTACTACTCATAGTCAATGTCTTACTGCAACTGTTACTACATATACTTATAGTGCAACTACTTCTACCAGTACCACTAGCAACAGCAGCATTAGTAGTAGTTGCGGTAGTAGGCTAGTAGTAGGCTAGTACTGTAGCAGTAGTAACAGTGATAGTAGCAGTAGTAGCAGCAGTGGCAGCAGCAGCAGCAGCAGCAGCAGTAGACGTAGTAGACTAGTAGTAGTAGTATCAGTATGAGTATTACTAGTACAGTACTAGTAGTAGTAGTACTAGTAGTAAACAGACTACTGACTGTTACTGTTAGTAATACTTAGTTTTGTAATTATACTAATACTGTAATAGTAATACTGACTAATAGTATAACTATAAGTAATACTAATAGTAATACTAATACTAATAGTAATAGTAATATCAATAGGCTACATTAGTGTATTACTATAACTTGAACTATAGAGTATAGTTATACTAATACTTAGCGTAAAACTAAAACTAAGTCTAATAGTTATAGTAGCAATACCAATGCACTAAAGTCTGAGATTAATGAAAACAATTTTCATATCTTTAACGTCAAAGAAACCTTGTGCAATCTGAGGGATTTGAACTGTTCTAAGCGCAGCTTCGAGTTGGTGGTAAGGAACGGTTTTAGTTAGAGGTCCGACATTAAAGTTTCCTCTCCAACCCGGGACCTCCCAAATTACTGCGCTCATTTTCTACCGATTCAGAGCTGCTTATAGAATCGTTCGACGGATAGAATCGGTAGTTCGAACTTAAAAAAATGCTGGAGATTCCGATGCTGTTTGGTATGGGGATCAATGGTAATTTAAATCCCAAATTTCACAGTCACAGCTCAAGTTTTTTTTGTACCAAATGATCAAATTGATTTGTTAAATTCACGCATTCACAGAACTTGTAGAATACCAATATGAATTTACCTCGCAGGCTTGCAATATACTCGCACTCACACTCACTCTCAGTGCAGCTGTCAGTGTCACGGATACCGATGGCGATAGTCATACTCAATCTCATACTCATAGTGATAGTACCAGTCTCGAGCTGGTGGTATCAGTATCAGTATGGTAGTTTTGGTAATATCAAATATCGTAATGATTAATGATATTGATACTCAGCTTCATAGTGATAGTCATGTTGATCATCATTATGATTATGATAAACTCATTATGAATATGATTATGTCATAATATTAATAATAACTAAATAAGTAATAACAATAATCAATACTGATACTAATAGTAATAGTAATACTGATAGTCATAGTGATAGTGATACTGAACCTGAGGCTGATGGTCACAGTTTGAGATTTAGTTTGGCTTTCAGTTTCACTTTGAGTTTCAGCCTGGGTTACTTATACTATTTCACTCAAGTTTGACTTTCACTTTCAGCTTGGAGTTGACTGTAATCGTAGATCTAGATGACCAACACCAAGCTGAACCTCAAACAAAAGGGCTAAGCAGCTAAGGTGAACAGCCTTTTGAAATTTAATCCAAACAGCTAACAGTAACACTGATTTCTTTACATATGATCATAACACCATTATAATATTAAATTTAACAATAAATATTATGTTTGTGTTAAAATTTTTGGCATAGACCTACTCATAAATGGTAAGATTAACATAGACTTAAAGTTATACTTATTTTATTATTTTTTCATATTCATATTGACATTCTGATAGTCATACTACCTAATAGTGATACTTATAGTTATACTTACAGACCATCGTTATACTGAGTATCAGTCATACTGATGCTGATGATCATACTCATAGTGATACTGATAGCGATTATTTAGTGTGCTTATGCTTATCAATTCTAAATGTACTCACCTATACTGATAATCATGATTAAAGTAAAATAAATCAATAGTAGGTAATACGAATAACAAAATTTTTCGAATTCTATCTTAATGTTATTGTTAATGTACATTAAAAACCTTTTTAATAACTAATTTCATTATTGCAACTGAAAGTCAAGATGATTGTCAGTTGAATAATAATCACTATTATTATTAATATTTGTTACTATAATGTTGTTGCTCCTAGTCTGCTACACTGGTGTCCTATGTAAACTAATTAGACTTAGACTTAGTAAGTGCAGTAAATTGAGTTTGCTTGAGTTTGCCTTACGATTAGAGTAAAATACCAAAGAAAATATTGCTATGTTTACGTCATTCAAAGATTATAGCATTACATTTACACTAAATTTATATAGCTATCATCATAATCACTAAGTTAAGCACTTGCAAAAAGTGCGAGACGAGTAGACATTCATGCTGGTAGGTTACTACTTATAGTATTGCTGTACTAAAGTTATGGCTTTTTATGTCAATTTTTCTTACCAATAATTTTTAATTGATGGTTTACCTTCACTTTGTATAACCATCACTGGAACTATAGTCTAGCTAACAAGTGTTCAGTGTAAGTCAAGCATAGCAACAGCTTTAAATTATAAATTGAAATGAAAAATATGGATGAATGCGATTTCTTGTCAATCTAGTTTTTATTTCAAACAGTTACATAATTTTACTTGGTCTGAAGCCTGATGAGTAAGTTTCAGTTTAGTTTCTAGCAAATTATTTATGTTGCAACTGTTTTTTGGCAATTTGTTGTGGTGGTAAGTAAAGCTAGGAGAAAGATTTTACAATCTCTCAACAAGTTAATAATAGAATTATAGAATTTGTCCAAAATACTGCATGGGCTTGTTTGTTACTTGTTATACCCTTGTTTTGCATCAAATGTGGTGAAGTTTTATAAGTAGAAAACCACATTTTTTAGCAAACTCAATACAACAAATAATTAATCTAGATTTTATAATATATAGCAATATCCAGCTGTAATATTTTCTTTTGCTATAACTATAGTCACAACTGCTTGTTTTTTATTTTGTAGTTAATGTATGATGTAGTTTCAATTCAAATTATTATCTTTATAATAATCATTGTTGACTTACAGAAAATCCACTTAATACAATAGTTTTACAGTTATTGTATTATTTATGTTCTAGTGTTTGTCCCAACATTATTATATATTGAAGGCTGTGCTAGATTTACTGATTAAATTACTGAATCATTTATGTTTTTATGATTGTTTAATGTGTATGTGTTTGTTTCTCACTACTTTATATTTATTATAGACTTTGAAAGAAGCATTTTGTAGTAATATCTTTTGCTTTTCAAGCATTGTGTTAAATATATTTTATAGTTTACTGGCAGATTTTATAATGTTTGTACCAGACTGTTTGGTAATGAAAAGCATGCGTTATGGATCGTTCTTCTGCAGCCTGTGAAGTAAATTCACATCTCACTTCATATTTGGGTGTCATAAATTTAAGCTTCTTTTTAATGAACATAGTGTCATGTGGAGTTTTTAAGTTGTATTTTAGAATAATTTTTAGAATTTATGCTTACATATATGGCAAATGGCTTTTAATTAACTACAGTAAAACTATGTCTTAAAATTATTTTTGCAATCTTTAGCTTTTAATATTTAAGCAAACTAATACAGGAAGTTTTTTTAACTTTAATGGGCTTCGGTTGAAATGAAAACTACTTATTACTGTTGAACTTGTAGAACACCCAGTAATGGAGCAACTAAAACTGTGACTCAAAGGCTAAAGTTAGACTGAAGTTTAAATACCAGATTCAAGCTGAAAGCTCTCTGAACTGGACAATAGCTAACCAAGCTAATAGGACATAGAGGTGCATACGGCAGAAATATCATGTCTGAACTAGAAGAGGTATCTTTTTGGCCTGGTGAGCAATTTTAACTCTTTATTCACAATAAACTTTAGTTTCATAAAATTTTAATTTTCAGTTTCTTTGGTTTCATCTGATTAAATTTAAAGAATCCCTGACACACTTCTCACTTATGCAGTATTAAAATATTCATACATATATTGTTTTTCATCTACGTACTGTTTTAAGGTTGTATGTCTAAATAATTTTGTTTTAAGGTGAATTTTGTGCTAGTAAGTGCTGGAGTGATTTAGGATTTCTGATCACTTGCCGATGACTTTTCTGAGATGGCTTGAAAGTTAAAACTTTGAACTTCAGAGCTATATCAGCAATTAGGCTGTGCAGTGCAGCATTAAAAATAGCATGCAATGAAAGTTAACTATAATTAGTATAAGTTATATCATAGCAGTAGAGTCAATGCCAACTGGAAACGTCATCAGCAAGTGATCAGAAATCTCAAATCATTTCAGCACTTACTCGCACAAAATTCACCATAAAACAAAATTATTTAGACATATAACCTTAAAACAGTACGTAGATGAAAAATAATACATGCAAGAATATTTTAATACTGCACAAGTGAGAAGTGTGTCAGAGATTCTTTAATTAAGATAGTTTCCTTACAGAGTAAAAGTATAAATGTTTAGTAAACGAGCAATTTTTTATTATGTACACATTATCTATGTAGTAATAGTTTTAGATGCACACACATCAATGCAAGTAAAATATAGCTAAATTCTGTTGCAAATTTTTCTATGTATGGACCTTATAACCATTTCTGCATATATTTGGTGTATAAGGAAAGTAATTATGAAAATATATATTTTTTAGTAAAATGTAAGAATTGGTATAGTATCATTGTAGACAAAAATTTGTAACTGTTAGTATCATGCACTGGAAATTTCAGTTTTTTATACTTTTTGGAAAGAATATCACTTGAGCTTATTTCAACTCAATTAACTTGGTGTTCCTCTTTACACTCTTTCTAGCAGTTGGAACTGTAGTTTAATTATCTACTTGTCAATATTTTGACAGTCTCTCATGTAACATTAGCAGTGGTCTAGGGGTTAAATCGTTTGCTTAGTGAACAGGAAGTCATGGGTTCTGAACCCAACAAAGGCCATTGGTGATGTTAGGAAGAGCATCCGGTCATAATTGCTCCTGTGCCTCATCTAAACAAGTCCTTAGCCTGTTATAACGAAAACCTTTTCCATCAGGAGTTTCTCACAGGGATAGTGACTGTAAACTTGCATGATTTTTTTATGTAGCATTAGCTATTTACATTGCATCAATTTCTAGGTCAAAGCTCATATGGCTCTTGGAATGGTAAGTATTACTGGTCTCAGCAAGTATTAATATTCTATACGTAGTAAGCGATAGCCGTGTGCTCTTTATGTATGTTTACTATCATTGCATTTCTCTCCTGTATATATAAGGAAGGCATGAGGGGAGGGGGAGTAACTTGCAGCTTACCACTGAAAACATACCCTCAACTTTTACTTTCACATGAACTCAATTTTAGTAATGCAGCTGTAATGATTCTGCAGTTGAAAGCTTCTATTAGTGCTATATTTTCAAAAGGTTTAAAGTAGCAATTTTGAAGTAAGCCAGTGAAATGCTTCATTTCCTGTAATAGTCAGCTGGCAAGTGAACCAAGTTTTAAAGATGTTCTTGTGTGTTTAAACAGATGCAATTTACCAAAATATGTGGTTTTTGTGAACTAAAATGTTATTAATGGTTGAAATGCATCTCCTACTTTACTATTATCTGAATCTTGGGATGGTGGTGGGTGGCTTTAACTGCTGTCCTGTCGCTGCCTCACTATCTCTCCCTCACTATCTCTCCCAACAGTCCAAACTAATTCAAGAAGTATATGTAAAAATTGAAAATGTTGGAATAAATCTAAGCAAACCTAATCTTATATTTGAGGTCATACTGTAGTAGAGCTGTCTATATGCTAAATTGACTTGGCTTGACAACTGTTATTTCCATACCCCATAGACACATTTTGTCATAGTGTAGCCCAAATAATATTTTGAATGCTGATGTAGTGGGGTACCTTGCAGGCAGTGCTGATGGTTCGTACTCAAGAGTGGGTGGTGCTATGCACAAAGAGGTGTCATGTCGAAAGAGGACAGTTGTTGTTATAGCAGTTGTGGTGTGCATACTCTTTATTATCGGCATATCTATTCCAGCAGGTAAGATTATACCTGAGATTTAGCGTTGCTTTAGTACTTGTTTTCAAATATACAACTGTTGCTGTTCAAATAAAATTGTGTATATTGTCAGCAGTGGAAATGACATTTAATTTCCATATCTGCTAGCAATGTGCTACAGGTATATATGTTAGCAATGTGCTACAGGTATATATGTTAGCAATGGGCAGTACCTTTTTAACAGGGATGTTGCAGCATTTAAAAAACAAAGAAGAGGTGAAGGAATTGCCTGTCAGTACTGATAAACCATCAACCACCTCTCTAAAATCAAGTACAGCTCAGCCTAGCCCTAGTCCTCATTCTCCAAAGTGGAGCTCCCAGAGACTGCCCCGCACACTTTCTGTTTCAGAGTAAGTATTATTCCTTTATAGCAATTAAGATTACTAGTTGTTGTAGTGATCGCTACCTTTCACTTGACTTGCATGCACTTCTACATGCAGTTGTAATACAGTAATACTATTTTATTCTATATACAGTTATAATACAGTAACAATATTTTATTCTACATAGAGTTATAATACAATAATACTATTTTATTCTACATAGAGTTATAATACAATAATACTATTTTATTCTACATGTAGTTATAATACAGTAATATTATTTTGTCTCAGGTACAATATAAAGCTTACAATGAAAGTCCTGAATGATACAAATCATATACCCTATAATGGAACTGTTGATATGCTGGTTCATGTTGCAAACTCTACAGATCTAATTGTTCTGCATGCTTTCAACATCAACATATCTAAGGTAATGTATGGTATCTAATGGAGTTCTAGAAACTGTTAGTGGATCTCCCTAATCTAGGGGTGGATGACATGGTTCACATAGTAGGGGGAGTGTTCTGCAGTTCTGTCATCTTTCTCGGGCACTTAACTTAGAAAGGGCAGGCCAGCTGCTTTATTCACATCAAATTTTATTGCCTAAATTTTATTAAATTAAATTGAAAGGCTGGTACTAATTGCCTCTCTTAGTAAATTCTACCATTAACCACTTACAGCTTTAATAATTTTATTAAATTTTGGCACCATAATATAGTGCTATATATTATGTATAGCATGTATAAATATGTGTAAATAGCACTATATTTCCTGTGTAGTATGTATGTAAGGGCCTTTTGTAATGCATGCAGTTAGTGTAAGTAAATAGTAATCCAAGTTAAGAAAATGCATTCATAAACTAGTTATAATTAACTTGTCAACCCTTTGTCATTAATATTTGACCATATTTGTTTTCCATAGAATTAGTGTCCTGTTATGAACTGCATTATGTTGGCAAATACATCTTGTAAACTTATCAGTTTAAGTAGCTATATAAATACTTGTAAGCTGCACGGCATGTTTTAATAGATCAAGTGCTAGAGCCATGAGTAGTGCAGCTGTTTTGTAGAACTAGTAGAGCCAATCAGGTTATACAGTATTGAGCTATTCTTAACAATATCTTTGCATTTTAATAGAATAGAATAGTTTAAGTTTTCATTTCTATATAGAATTTATTAACTGCACTATATTTTTGTACAGGATATATAAATAGCATTCTGTTCTTTCAGGTTGAAATACTTTCACCTTCCAGTCCTACTGATTCAGAATTGTCTGGCTATGAAACCTATGATGAGTTACAGCAACTGCAAATATCTTTGAAAAAGCCTCTAGACACAGGGAGTAACTTTACGCTTCGAATCTCTTTCAGCACAACATTGCGGGAAGACTTGCATGGTTTTTATAGAAGTGTATACACCAGTCCACCTAATGTGTAAGTTACAGAATGCTCTGTGATATGGGAGAAACTTTCAAGGGTTATCTCATTATTATTTCTTTCAGTTTAGCAAATCAACAGTTAATGTTTAACTTTCCATCATACAAAGTAGACTTCCTTAATCATTGTGCAGCTCTTTATCAATATGACAGGGAAAATTATGCCATGCTTGCTCTTCAGTGCTGACATATAATACACTGATATATAATACACTGATATGTAATACACTGATATACAGTACACTGATATACAATACACTGATATATACGATGTGTTTGCAGTAAGAAGGCCATGGCTGTTACACAGTTTGAAGCTACACATGCTCGCAAAGCCTTTCCCTGTTTTGACGAGCCTGATTTCAAGGCTAGATTCAGGTTGACTGTTACTAGACCTTCTCATTGTCACACTCTCTTCAACTCGCCCCTCAATAAGACTGTAGATGAAGGGAATGGACTTGAGACTGATACATTTGAGTAAGTCTATACATACATGCATACTGTATATGCTATATATGCGTACATACATACACATACCTACTATGCATACATACATACATATGTACATACACACACATACTATACACACGTACATACATACATACAAGTATACATGCATGCATGAACTAATTAATAAATTTAAAGAGATTTCAACTCTAAAGTTTTTGATTTTGATGAGTGTTCAAACTCGTACTTTGTAACTAATAGCTATGTACACTTTATATGTACACTTTTTATGTACACATTCTATCTACACATTCTATCTATATCTTCCGGTAACTGCCCAGTGTTCACTGTATTGTCTACACTACAGTAGACTATCCCATTGTGTACTAGTTTCCTATATACAACAGTTACACACTATTATATATTATACAATCATGACTCTTGCAGGTACTCTCCTAAGATGAGCTCATATCTGGTAGCCATAGTAGTGAGTGAGTTGAGTCACACTCAGCCTCTCCTTATTCATAGTGCTCTAAATGCCAGTCAAACTATCGAAGTGAGTTAACATAGTGCATATATTGTAATTATATTATATAATATAGTCCATACTGTCACAGTTCATAGTATTTACCTAGTTTAGTATCCCTAATCTGTCTAGTTCTAGTCTCTACACTAATGCACACTTACTATTGAGTTTGTACCTGCTACATATAGCTCTATAATCTAACTACTCTTTCATCTCGCCTATGCCCATGTATAGTTTTTTGGATGTTTGCAGCATACAATAGAGTTGTTAGTTATTACTGCATAAATCAGATGATATTGACAACTGTATGATGTCAGGTTCTGTATATGCGTGCTCGCGAGTGTGTGTGTGTGTGAGCGCGTAGATTTACAAATAGATATATAGTTTTTAACCTTCAACCAAGTGCAGTCTCTTCAGCATAAGTTTAGAACATGCAACTAACACAACGTAAAACCATGTGCTTAAGTTGCTTCTCTCTCATGTTTTCCAGATAACTTTGTACGGAAGGGAGAATCAGCTCAGCCAGCTGGAGTTCGCTAAGAATGTCACGGCAGAAGTCATTAAAGTGTTTGAACAATTCTTTCAAGTTGCTTACCCGCTGCCTAAGCTGGGTAAGATGGACACCCTCTCATTCCTTCAACATATTATATAACATACTCTGTAGAAAAGTAAAGCTTAGTACATTGTGGGTTGCGTTGTAGATATCGTTGCTATACCAGACTTTGAGAATGGGGCAATTGAGAACTGGGGACTCATAACATTCAGAGAAAGTGCCCTTCTTTATGATCCCACCTTGTCATCAACCAATCAGCAGCAGTGGGTGACAGAAGTGGTGGCACACGAGCTAGCGCATCAGGTGGGCAAGTTTATGAACTGCTCACCCAACTCTTGTTAGTCATCAGTTGGTGAATTGCTGAGACCCTGCTGTCGGTGTTGTAGCCGTCTGTTTCTATCTTACTCGATATGACTCATCTTCAGTAGAACTCGTGCTGTTGTAGAAACCTCTTCACTCAGTCCTAATCGTGTAGCCTTTGTCAATGTACTCCATAATATTATTAAATTATATAATCTAATGATTATATGTAATAATGGTTGTATGAAAAGTATGATGTTAGTAATAGTATAATATGTTGTGTATCACTTCATTCTGACAATTTCTTTGTTGGTGATCGAAGGGTGTGATGTGTAGGGAGACATTCACGTCCATGATATTCTATCAGTACAATAATAACTGCCGACATGCTCTCTCCAGTGGTTTGGAAACTATGTTACTATGAAGTAGTGCCACTTACAGTGCCCATAGAGCTAGTAGCTCACCTGTATATCTGCATGTTTGTATTTTCTGCAGTGGTTTGGAAACTACGTTACTATGAAGTGGTGGAATGAAGTCTGGCTGAATGAAGGATTTGCCACTTTTGTCGGGGAAATGATCGGCACTAAAACATTTGCTAAGAACCAAGGATATGATTGGCCAGTTGTGAGTACAATATAGTCGCCTGTATTACACTTACTCATAGATCAGCTATAATTTGCTCTTGTTTCTCAACATTCTGTTCTCTTCATAGACTGAGAACTTCATCCTTGCTATAGCTCAGGCTATGGCAGTTGATGGACTGCTGAGTAGCCACCCACTATCTCAATATTTTATAGTTATAATGTGCTTTTGTTGCTGGAGTTTATTTAGGCGAAGAGTTCACAGTCATGAGCATTGCATGCTCTAAATTTCAAATATTTCCATTCTTTATGAAGCAGTAAATTCATTGCCTGAATACTTTATAACCCCAGATTCGCTGAACAGGCCATTTTATGCAGCGGAACGTATCTCACCCCATCCTATGTTGTACATTGGTTTGAGTGTTTATTTAGAGGCGGTTTGTGTCATTAAAAGACAATTTGCAAAGAGGTTTTCAACCCACACCTCTAACCAAAATTCTTTGATACAATTGAAGACTTGGGGCTACTAAAATCTTTCTGCTATTGCGCTAAATGCTAATTTATCACTGGTTAATATGTTCATTTTATATATATATATATATATATATATATATATATATATATAATGAGAGCTGAAAGTGTTGAAAATGAGTGACTACTTCAAATAAGGAAGACTCAACATTACTCTCTTCTGTATGCTTATAATCAACTCTTCTAGGAAGAAAACTTCCTCCTTTCCGTAACCTCTGCAGCTCGTGTGGACTCCCTGCACAATAGTCACGCTCTTTCCAGATCAGCGGAGTCGGTCGAGTCTCCGTCTGTGATAGACTCCATGTTTGACAGTATTTCATATACTAAGGTGTGTGATACAGTCTACATATATTTGACTGTATTTCAATAAATCTTAGGAATTATATATATGACAAGCTTAGTGGTGCTTATCATTATAATATAATTCATCATAATAAATGTTCAGTGATTGAGTTTTGAAGATTGTTTTAAGTTTCTAATGCTATATAATTTTGACACATATAAGAACAAAAAAAAAAGTGTTTGGCAATAACATATATATAGTATCGGTTAGCCATAGCCAACTCAATGACATATGTATTTCTCTATTGGGATGATGCTTGTATGTCTGGTTGTCAATCAGTCTACAACTACGTCAGGAATTTATACTTGTGTTTCCTGTTGTTACTAC
Source organism: Bugula neritina (assembly GCA_964035545.1). Lineage (NCBI taxonomy): Eukaryota > Metazoa > Bryozoa > Gymnolaemata > Cheilostomatida > Bugulidae > Bugula > Bugula neritina. The sequence goes on from OZ037767.1 coordinate 11,973,459, forward strand.
GATGTGTTACTATTGTAACTACTATGATGCGTTACTGTTGCTACTATTTTATAGTTTAGCTTCACAGCTTACTCATTATGTTGGTATATTCATAGCCTAAAATATTCCCCTGTATTTTTCTCTACATTCTGATAAACTAAAGACTGTTGTAATAACCAACACATCAGCCCTTTCTATACATATCCAGTGATCCTCCTGTCTAATATTACAATTTTACAAGGAGTTGTTGTTCACTGACAGGGTGCTGCTATATTACGGATGTTAGACTCGTTTGTTACTCGTAATGTTACACAAACTGCACTTCAAGACTACCTCAACACTCACAAATATGGTAATGCTGAAGCAAGTGATCTCTGGGCTTCCTTTGACAAGGTAAGCTGCTCCTAATGTAGATATACTGAATCATCTAACAGTAGTATATGTGGAGCATACCGCCCCATCCCTGTTTTATGTTCCCATTACTCAAACCGAGGTAGTATTTTACTGGCATCTGGGAAAAACAAGTTACAGTTTAATTTTATTGTATGCTAGAATGATTGTTGCCGTAGGTAATAAGCTATATTCAAGGAATAATAGTATATAATATGTTTGAAAATGTTTACTCAATAATTTTTACCGAAAACAATTCATGCACAGATTATGCATCATCATTTTGGGAACTTCCAAATGAAACCCTGTCAAGTTATTGGGGGGAACTCATTTAATGATCTCTTCTATGTGGTATAAAGCATTCTGAACAAAAGAAAAAGAAAAACCTCTAGCTCGAAGCATTAAAAATATTGTGGGCAAGCCAAAGGTTTACTTTGAATTTGAATAACTTGAAACAAGCACATTTGATAAAAGTAAATTTTAGACAAAATTATTCTGTAATAGGCTTAATGCCATGCTAATCAAAATATTTCATTTAACGTCTTGGGGTATAAACACTGCCACCCAGTGATATCCTGGCTTTTCTGAAGTATGATAGTTGAATATTATTGAAAAAAAAAGAAAACTTGGTCTGCATAAATTTGTCTAGTGGGCGAACTTGATCAAATCTCTTTGACAAATACGATTCTTTGCTCGAAACTTCCAACAAGTGAAGAGCGTGCATGGATGTTGAAGCTTGCGCTGCCACTCAAGTCTCATCAATCTTAAGCTGCATGTACACATGCTGATTTTTTATTAAAATCGGCCGATAAACTGTCTGACGATTTTTTAGGATTTTTAATTTATCGGCCGGTTTTGCTTTTAGCCGATTTTTGAAGCGACATACAGAATTGAGCATGTTCAATTTTTCGCCGATTTTCTGTTGAACCAGCCAATCAAAAGGTGGCAAAAAATCATGACAGCGAGCGAAATTGTTGAAATACAACCAGTAAGTAATTAATACGTTGCTATCACTACTATACGTCATTTATGAAATACAATTAATTAAAATAACTATAAATAGCAATAGTAGTAATAACAACGCATTGGTTGTTGTGTAACTTTGAGAAAGTTAGTTTCACTTTCATGGAAAATCCTTAAATATTGCTCTGTTTTTAAATAGAAAATTAGTATTATTCTTAACTTTTACTAATGTATAATATAATTTATGACTTGTAGTTTATATGTTGTTTTTTATATTCATGTAACCAGTATTAGTATAAATATCTCAACTTTACAATTTAAATATTTTCTTAGAGAACAGATTTGCTGTGATCTAGAATTTTCATTACCTATATAAACAATAACGCTTGAGTTGAACTTCTAGTTTTAAACTTATATCAACTTACATCAATGGTGACATCGCGCTAGACCGCCTAGTGGCATAAGGGGTGCGCCTTAGTTTTTGGTTATGGTTGAGCAGTAGAGTAATATTTTTTAACAGTGTATCAAATCTCATATTGCTTCAAAGAGGGTGTTTCAACCCATTCAGTATTTTGTCATAAGCTTTCTTTGTTTTTATGCATTATTTCTTTAAATCCCGAATCGTGCGTAGGACGAAACTGTTGTAGAAGGAGTAACCAGTTGTGGAGATAGATCTAGGTTCATTTCTGGGCTGTGATCTGGTATGAATTGCTCCCTCAGTTTGTTTTATAACTTCGTCATAGGTACCGCAGAGTACGGGATGGGCATCTTCTTCCGCTATAATATTCAGCAGCAGTTTAATTCTGCTGTTTTGGCGTCTTTCACTAAGCAGTTCCAGTCGGAGCTCCTCTCTGGCTTCCGTAACGCCTCTTCTGCCTTTCAGGTCACTAATCATTTTTCTCGCTAGCTTTCGCTTCATTCTAGGTTTCTTCATATTTGCTAGCTTCTCTTGCTCAAGTTGCAGTTTGACTGGTGTATTTGTAAGTATTTGGGATTTTGATTTTTTTCGATAGGTGTTGTGTTTTCGTGGCAGCGCTTTACTAAAAGGTCTGATTTCTTCTGTAGTAGGATGTTGTTTAGTGGTGATATGTACCTCACTTGTAGAAAAGCCATTTGGAGTAAGCCTGTGTGCTGATGGCTGTGATGTACTTGATCGGCCAGGTCCGGGACTGTTCAGCGGCTCACCAATGTTGGGATCAGGCCGATCTGTGACAGCTGATAGGAGAAACTCATCTTCTCCAAAAATATCCGGGTTAAATGGATAAATTCCTGCAACGAAAAATCCTGATGTTATGTTGCATGGTGTAAAAGCTTTTGGATAAGCATCCCTAAGAAGACCACCGACATCATTAATAGAGATAGTGCGACCAGGATGGTTCAACATCCATCTAGAACAGGCGTCCTTGTAATATCTTTTCAATGGGCCGTAAACAGACCTGTCCAGAGGTTGGAGCTTATGGCTGCAATGCGGGGGAAATGTGAGTAAAATCACTCCATTTTCTTTCGCATAATTGATGGCTACAATTGACAAATGACTCATATGGTTGTCTAGTAGCAGAAAGGCAGGCTTTTCTAAAGAGCATCTAGTTGACTCCACAAAGTGCTTCAACCACTGTTGAAATATCTCTTTGTTAACCCAACCAGATATTTGGGCTGTTCCAGTTGAGCCAGGTGGAGCCCCACTTAGCATAGAATCTTTGAAGTGAACTCGTGGGAACACTATGAATGGCGGTATAGACCCACCCTGGGCATTAATACAACCCACAAGTGTAGTGAGAGTACCCCTTTCGGTCAACCTGCTTTAAGTTTTTTTTCGTCAGGATCTTTTCAGGCCTATGGACGGTGATCAAAGCAGTTTCATCCACGTTATATATATCACTGACTGAATCTATATTTCTTGAGAACAGATTGAAGGTTCTCAAAAAAACGCTGATACATTGCTCTTGTTAAAACTCGGAGCCCAAGCAAGGTTTGTCGCCCCCGGTGTTCTAACCGATAAAGTGGGGTGAAGCTTTTTAAATTCATAGATCCAATCCTCTCCTGAAATAAAAGTTATAATCGGTAACCACTAGGTACAATTACCTAGCAAGTGGGAAGCATACATAAAGTATCTTGATTTATCTGCTTCCTAGTGGTAAAACGTAAATGATGACCATCAATTTACATTATATTGGTGAATAGCCTTATTCCCAACATTAATATTTGTGTTTATGTACCTGCACATGTTTCAAAATTTATATTCCAAACTTTGGTGTTAGAATTTATTCTTTCAAACTGTTCTCTTGTTCTTCAGTAAACACTTTTTAGTGACCATGTTGAGGTTGAAAAGATAATAATATGTTGCCATTGGGTGCATTCCTTCTTTTTGCGATAGCTCGATACAAGGTGGCTCTATGCATACCAATCATTGCAGAAGCTTTCCTAATGGACATAGTGTTGTTCACACATTCAACTGCGTCAGCAATGGTGGAATCATCTGGTCTAGTTCTTTTAGTTGGCTTTCTATTTCTCACCATAGTGCTACTGTACTAAAATTAGAATAGAAGTCTCACAATATAATGTTACAGACAATATTTTATATTTAGGGGGCTGATTGAGACATGTCTCAACCAGCCCCCCTCCAGTGCGTCTCAATCAGCCCCAATGGGTACTTTTGTGAACATGATGGTGCTATAAAAATTTGCATAGGTATTTTATTTATATTAACACTAATATGCTTAATACTGACTTGTGAGAACATATTTACTTGAAAACTAGTGCACATTGCAAATATTTTAATAACAACACAATTTATCAAAGTATTCAAAAATTTACGTTTTACCTAATAGAACAACTTTAACTCACCAATCCCTTGGACTTGCTCCTAGATTCCTAATTTCGAGATGGATGACAAAGCATGGTGTTTCCTGTCACGTGACCAAAATATTTAGTTTCTAAAGAAAGACAATTTCAAAAAATTCAAAGTCTCAATGTGCCCCACTGTTCAATGTGCCCCCACCCCACCCACCCCCCCCTATTTGCAGTTGTCAGTGTGTTCTAAGGTTATATTGTTCATAGTCTATTCAGGGACTAGTCTGCGGGCTTGAAAGGCAATGACTACATTTAGTAACATTAAAGCTCATTTCTCATCTGCCAGCCCACTCAGCTAGCAAATCCAGATTTGCCTGAAATCTCCTTTCATCCTCTGTGTTGTTTGCGACTTGATACATAAGGATATCATCAGCAAACAGCCCAACAGAGCAATCAACTTGGCTAGGAAGGTCATTTATATATACAAGAAATAGCACAGGGCCTAACGCCGATCCCTGTGGAACACGTAATGTCACAGGAAGAGAGCTAAATTTAGTACCATTGAGAATTACTGATTGTGATCTGTTACATAAAAAGTCATGGATCCAGTCAGGTAGATAACTATCAACTTCTGAGATGGCTGCCAGTTTTGCCATCAACAGTGAATGCGGAACACGATCAAAAGCCTTTGATAAGTCGAGAACAGCGGCATGAACACTCGACTTTTTATCAGTAGCTGCTATAATCTCATGAAGAGTAGAACGTATTTAAGTTTCGCAAGTTATTTCTTGTCTGATTCCATGCTGCCTTTTATGCAGCCAGCCATCAATCTTACCTAGAGAGTTTCTGAGCACAATATGCTCAAGCAGCATACAGAGAATACTTGTTAAGAAGATCGGTCGATAGTTTTTTGAGTCATGTTTACTTCCCTTTTTGAAAATCGGTGTAGCATGAGCAATCTTCCATTCAGATGGCAGTTTGCCATGTTTGAGGGATTTGTTGAAGATGCGAGACAAACAGCCTGCGGTCTGCTCGATATCCAGTGTTAGGTCTTCCTTCTTTAATCCATCGGGACCTGGGGCTTTTCCTGGCTTCAGGTTGTGTGGCAGCTTAATTACTCCGTGTGCATCTATCTCTCCACAGCTTGAGTTATGTGTAGATGGACTTTGACTGTTAAAAATGTGGGTTTTATTGAACTGATTGTGCAAGTGGGAGTTTAGTATTTTGGAACTGGTGATAGGGTCGTTAGTGATGTTGCCGTCTGGGGTAAGTAGCGAGATTTTTTGTTTTGGTTTGGAGCCATTGTGGTGTCCGTAGAACGGCCTGCTGTTGCCCTGTAGCAACAGATTGCACAGGCGGTTTTCGACATGTTTTCTTGGTTACGGTGAAGTATTTTTTAGCTTCTCTTCTTTTGCTTCTGTATAGCTTCTCACTGGTTGCATCATTTTTATTCTTCCTCCATTTATTGTACAGCTGCAACTCTGTTTGGATTTCTTGACGCCAGGTAGCATTCTCAACATGCGCATTGGCACCGACTGTGAATGTCATGGCATTGTTGTCTAGCAGATAGTTCTGCAATGCACAGCATGCCATTACGATGTTGTCTAACCTGTCCGGCTGCAAATTATTTGGCTGCGGGATTATCCGCCACATAGCCACGAGTCTACCAAATATGTTTGCTATATGATTAAAATCAAATATTGAAATTGGTAAACAAATCATTTCTCCAGTCTAACTTTACTGAATGTATTCCATAATTGTAATTAAAAAAGTCTTTGCATACCAACAGTTCTCCTGGCTCGACTGGGCCTCTAATTGAACACCAGTTTATCGTTGCAGAGTAGGCCACGGGACCTTGCATATGGCTTCATCATATACTTCTTAAGCGGAAATGCCTCGTCTGACACGAAGTGGTAGGGTACAGGGCTATCAGTGTATGGCAAGCATACATCTGGGAAGTGTGCCTGGTCACTCTCAAGTAATTCTTTCAGAGGCGACTCTCCATATGCATGTGTCTGAAATTCTGCTATTGGCCCCAACGTTCATGTAGATGAACCTACAAAGTATCAGATGCTGTCATTTTTTGAAACGATCATGTCTGTACTCTGAATTTGATCAAAATGAATCTGGGGTTGAAGATTAATTTTTGCATTCAAGAGACGAAGTAAGAATGCATTAATTGCCTTTGATTTGCATCTGCTATAGTTTTTATAGTTGTGGAATGCCGAACCAGCAGACTTGGGTTTCATTATTCGCTAAAATAAACCACAAACACCACAAACTTGAAATACTCTGCGCCTTGAAAATTGCCTACAAATAACAATTTAACAGCAATTTTGTTATACATACAATATGCTTGCCGTCTAGAGATCCGATGCAGTTAGGATAGTTCTATCTAGCAAGGTAGTCCTTTTTTATTGCTCGCCATTCATCTGAGCTCTGTGGAAACCTTAGATGGGTTAGCTGAAGCACTTAATAGATTGCCGCACACATCTCATGTACAATGTTGAATATTGTTTTTACACCTTCAATATGAAATGAAGAGCATAGAGTGCAGGAAAGGTGAGTCCGAGGATCAATGGCAGGCCGCATCTGAGTATCTTGTTTTTTTGTTATTGGAGTGACTATTTCCAGCAGTTTGTCAAAGAGTGGCTCTGGCATCCGAAAGTAGTGAGTGAAAGTCCCTACCCTTCTCGAACTATCATCATGTAGCAGCTTAGAAATTGTTGTATTCATTGCACCTATAATTTAAAATACAAACAGGAAGTAATTACACATTCCTATCACTATGATATTTAGGTGAGTTCAAAAAAATTGTAAAATGCTGTGTCTGTTTGACGATTCAGGTAGAGAACCTTTTTCCCTTAATTTAAAAGACATGTGTGATGTTCCGATACTTAGATGAATATGCACTTACAAAAAGCTCAGCAATAATGATCTCAATTTTATGATCAGTTTCATCCCTTTCTGTTTTTCAAAGTCTGTGTTGTTTCACTGAAGTTTAATAATGATGACAAGCCCTGGAATAAGAAAAAGCATCTGGTTTAATTGTTCAATTTAGTTGCCCAATGCAATCGAGAGTTTTACTCAATAATGCCTTTTTACTTACTATGGAAGCTAATCAGACTTCTCAGGCTCAGTGCCGCAAATATATTATAACGAAAATATGAAAATGAATTTTAAAACATAGAGAATTGTGTCAATATAGTGTACAATTTTCCCTTGGCAATAATATTAAAATTCCAGAATCCAAATTTTGATATACGCTTTATATACCAAGGCTCTGGTCTACCACTAGTAAATTATATTTTTATAGCTTTTCAAATTGTAGGACCTGTCACATATATAATATATCACCATCTATTTAATGATATTCGAAACAACAGAAATCGCTTGTTCACAAGCGTAAATAAAAGCCCAATCAATAGTTACTTGAACTATATACATAAGCAAAAAGTGCAACCTAGGCTATCCAGCTAGGTATTTTGCAGATTGTGCAGAGATTTACGCATGCCTGGCCAGATACCAAGCTGCTCCTTACGAAAAGGCAGATACATTTTTTATTCCCTTTCATAATCCTAATGAAATTTAATTTGATATTGCTATTGAATTTTGTTATTTTATATAGAAAATTTACATGGAATATTACTACTAATATAAATTAAATGCATGTTTCATCATTTTTATATGATAATGATACTGATTCTATTTTAGCAAGAATTCAACTCGAATTGTAAGACAATAGCATGAACTATAAATATATAACATAATTATGCTTAAGAAAACTTAACCTTAAACTTGATGAAAGTAAGGCTAAGTTTAAAGCTTATTTGCTAGCTGCTCTAAAGCCTTTGGAAGCTTATCTTTTTATTTTCAGCTTTTTTTCTTGGTATTTGGAAAGCATGAGTCTTGATTTTTTTCTTCAGTGTTTGTGCTTCTAGGTCCTCACTCAATTCAGAATCTATTACTCCCATTGGATTCACAATGGTTCTTTGTCAAAAGCTTCTTTACAATGAGAAACATATCAGAAACTGCTCTGGGAGGAGTGTCTGTTTGTTCATTTCATCAATATATATATATACATATATATATATATATATATATATATATATATATATATATATATATATATATATATATATATATATATATACATTAAGTCAAAGAATACAAGGGATCACCCAAAGGAGGTAATGATGAGGCCCAATGGTGTGCCATAGCAGAGGCTAGTGAAAGCGCAGGGCCTAAAATGGGTAACAATTAGCAGTTAAGTCAGTCAAGTTATGTGAATGAAGTTAAGTCAGTTAAGTCATATCTCTCCGGCAAAAAGGCAAAATCTCTCACCCGCCCTAAATGCACCGGGATTAGGCTGATTTTTAAGCTCAGGTTTTAACCTGTTCCACAGTGCTGACTCCCGATAACATGTAAAATTAGAGATATATATACATGTAAATAAAAATGCAATAATCTTGATTCGAGTTTATACATATGTGTTATTTTGAAATTGTTGTAATATGTTCTTATTGGATCATGGCCTGGCTTTTAATTGTAAGTCAAGGACTGTTTATACTTCCTCTTAATGTAATTGAATCTGCTTTTTTTACGGCAATTGAAGTAAATCTAAAATTATAAATAATATAAATTTTAGTTTCAAGACTGTGTATAAACATAATCAAAGCAGTTATTTGATTATACTTTTTTTCCAAGTGGGCAGCCATGTTCTTGAAAACTATTGACTTTTCTACGTTGTTTTTGGCCTGTGTTATTTGTTGCTTACTATAGTTCTGCCACCACCACCACAGCAGCATATGGGTTGGTGGGTCTTAGTGGGTGTGAGCAACAAACACTGTTATCAGCAAACATCACTTCACTCACTATAATTTTCTGTGTCCCTCTTCTAGATTTGTACTTGTCGACTGGCTTGTTTCAAAATGTAGCATATCAATGAATAGTTCTTCTACCTCCCAATAGTCATAATTTGTTAAATTCTTTTTTCGTAAATAGCTCCTGTCGTGGATAAGGTCGCATAATCCAGGTTCTTAATGGAAAGGCTTCATCAGCCCCAAACTGGTATGACAAAGGGAGTTGGAAAATCTTGAGGTGATTCATCATGGAGCAGTGAGTGATGACCTGTAAATACATCAGCATACATGGCATTACATGTAAAAACATGATTGTTTCACAAATTGTAAAATTTTATCATTAAGTTTTTGTTTCTTTAAAATATGAAACAGAATACAATTATTTAACATGAAGCAAAGCATTTTGAAAACTGAAGGCTTTATATACTCCTGCATCACTCCAACACCCAGGTTGATCAGCATCAATAAATGTGAATTTCATCTTGGCATCCCAACTAGCCATAAGATTGATTGAGTGAAATTGTTTGTAGTGGAAGAAATTGGAGTCTTGATTTAATATGGCCTGAGTTTTTATATGCTTTCCATCCAAAGCTTTTGCAAACATAATGCCATCATACACCATCGAACAATTACAATACAATAAATTTAAATGTCTTTCTCCTTTCAATAAAATTTTTTTTTACAACTTGAGTAATAGATTTTGATAATGGTGTTGATATTCAGCTGGCATAAAAGTTTTAAACTTGGAAAAAACTAATGAAGAAAAGTTATGTTGACCTTCGGTTGAATTGAAGTTGACGAACTTATATTGTGTTGGTGCTTATTTGCATGTGAAAGTTTCTAAGCTGTGGAAAATTTATTATATCTGCAAAAGTCTCTCTGATTTGGACCCATTCACGGGGAGTACTAGATGGTTTGAGGTAGATTGGAGACCTTTCATCCCAAATCGCATGGCAAATATCTCAAACAAATATCACAAAAAGTTGTTTAACATTATTAAATAATAAATATATTTACTTGCCTATGGTCAATGTTCAAAATATGGTAAAAGGTATACTTTAATATTTCAAAGTAGTCATGATGACAATATTCTGGATTGGTTCCATTTCTAATCTCAGCAAACAAATCGTAGCAAGTACATGTTTTTTTTTTCTATGTCTAAATTGAAACAAAGTTAAGTTCCAGGTTCTCTAGCAGCCTTGGAGTTTCTAATTGCCTTTTCATGCTGGTGTTGCGAATGAACAGCTGCCAATAACTTTTGCTGTCACTCACAATAAATTGCTTCCTTTCGCCCACCTACGCAAAACATGTTTGGATGCTTGATGATGCTACAATTTTATTTAAATAAACCTGTTGTCACACCTTGTTTTTTCAAAGTAGACAATTCTTCTTTTTATGAATGATATAAGCCTAGCTCCATGCTGCTAACATCTTAGCTGTGAACTCCTTCGATGGTTTAAATTTCGATATAGCGTGTTCCAATGAAGTTATTCAATAACTGAAGGTCATCTAATATCACATGTGTTGTAGCACTAGTTCTATTTATGTAGCTCAGAAATTTCAAAATCATGAAATTTCGTTTTATTGTTTTAAGAAAATTAGTATGATCTATTTTTAAAAAGACATTTGTAAGACAAATTAGGCTTCAGACAGTTTGTTTGAACCGTACCATTTTTTTCAAGAAAGGCTGTTGATTATTTTCAATAGCTCTCAAAATCTTGTGCTTCTCCATTCTCACAAGATGATATCTTCGTATATTTAGAAAAGAGAACGTTCTTCCTGACGCCTCTTTTTTAGATTTGATTTGAAAGGAATAATGATATACCAAATACGAGATAAAGTGAAAAGTGGTATTCTCAGTCATTTATGCTTACTGTGAAGTATTACATTCTAAATAAAGCTCAGTTACTAGTTATGAGAGTAATCAACATACAAATGTGCCATTTGATTGAACTTTTGCAATCTGATATTCTATTGGTGCTATGGCTTTGTGGCCATCGATTTCTTTATTATCTATCATTTGCTTTTTTTGCATTTTCAGTCTCCTCACAAGAGTTTTCTATTTGATATTCCTTTGAGTTAACCATGATATTTTAGTTTTCCTCTTTGATGATATGGGGTGATTCAAAGTATGTTTGGCAATTTCACAACCTGGGAAACATGCCAATAAAATTTTTCTTTAAATAGATGTGTTCGATTTGCATATGCTTGTTTGCCTAATTTCTAGACTTGTGGGCCTGTTTGTTTTTTTGGTAGACCCAAATGGAAAGCAGCAAAGATTAAATAAAAAAATGATATTTGCATATCTTTACTACATAACTATATTTGAAATAAAAACGGTAACTTGAAATGTGTAAACTCTATATAAAAAGTAAAATATCAGCAGTAGTAGCACTTGCACTAGTTCTCATCTGGTCTGAGTTTTTGAGAGCTAAATGATTGGCATTCTTCCAGTTTGCTGACTCGCTTAGAGCTGTCCAATGTATGTCTTGGTTTTCTTTTAATGCTGATTTCACAACTTTTTCGTCAAACTTAGCCTGCCAGGTATGATATTTTTTTGCTTCTTTGCCTAAATTATCCAAATGACCTTTTCCTTTGTGTGTCACACTGACTTAGATTGCTTACATGCATAGAAAGCTACAAAGTCTTTGTCAATACTATCCTTCATTTGCAAGGTTGATGATCACTCTTCTCACCTTTTTAGGAACAGAGTCAATTGTCACAGCGTTTCACTTTGAACCCATAGATAATTCGGCTGAGTAAATTGTTCTTTTTAACTTTTCTTTAACTGGTCTCATTACATTTGTAACGAAGTCACATACTATGGTAGCACTTATTTTTGCAGGTGCTTTTCTTTTTCAGTTTTCAAAAATTTCAAGAATCATTTGTCTTTGCCAGTGTGTGGGCAAATTTTAGGTTAGCATTGATCAAAATTATTAGTACGTTGTACAATGGTCTCAAGTCTAACAATTTTTCATTACCCATCACCTAATACACAACACATTATAGACGTTGAATTACTGTTTCTTTTTAATGCTGAGTTTACACCATTTTCATCAAATGTATAGTCAGTTAGCCTTTTAGTCAAAACTTTCTACTTTGTTTAAATTATCCAAATGATCTTTTCCTTTGTGTGTCACACTGACTGAGATTGCTTAGATGCATAGAGAGCTGTAAGGTTTTTAATCATTCATTTCGTCATTGGCAGACTTAATTAATGCTTTTCTCACCCCTTTCGGGCAGAGTCAGATGTTGCAGCTTTCCTCTTTGGGGCAATCCGAAAACTTAGCTGAGTATGTGGTTTGTTAGAGCTTTTTTCAATTGATCCCATTAAATTTCTAACCAAGTCGCCTACTATGGTAGCGCTTTTTTCAATACGGCTTTTAAAAATTTCAAAGCATCATTTGTCTATGCTGGAGTGTCTGAACAAAATTTATTCGTTTCTCATTCCAAGTTTGCTAGTGCTTTTATGCATATTCGAAACATCTATTAAAGCTGTGCTTCTGTCTACTTGCTGCTGGCAGTTGTTTTAAATTACCAAGTGAAAATATGACAAAAATGTTTTTCTTTTTTATTATGCCACCTAGTCTGCTTGCTTTTTTACAATATTCTTGAGCTGCTAAACCTACTGTACCTCTGAATCCTCTATTGAAATTTCCTACTTGAACGCCTAAACCAAAGTGTAGAAAAGTAAATTATGTGTAACAGTTCACACAGGAGCCCACTATGTTTTCCCCATATCTATCTTGCTCTCAAATGAAGAAACTTGGTTTACTTGTTATAAAAGACGCAATTGTTAATTGTGGTTGCTTTCTAAGAAGGCCTATTGTGGAACTACGATAATGGACCTCCTGACAGTTGGCTGGTTGTCAAGTCCGCAAACTAATCAGCCAGCCTGCAGCCACGTAGTTCGAGGTTTAGTATTTTTGCACCAATATTCCAGCTGCTGAAACAATTGGATGATGAGCTGGCTTAGTTTCCCCTAGTACTTTGCCAGGTGAATAATTGTAAAGTGCCGTTGTCAATTCAGGTGCAATGTAGACTTGCCCTTGTAACCTACTGCAGAAGACACCATTCAAGAGAAATAGTAAAAAGTAAAAAGGCGTAAGCTCACTGCATCATACACTATTCAAAATCATAGGAGCCGTTTGATAGTCCTTCTGGTACTTGAAAGTCATTGCAAAACTATATTTGCTTTACTAAAACTACAGATGAGGATCAAAGATGCCATGAGTATACACATTTCAAATTTTAGATACCTGAATATAACACAAATTATGCATGTCTACCTATTCTAACTACCAAGATATTTTTATATATAGCTCATTTTACAGTGCCTACATCAATAGGATGAGCTTCTGTGTTTGATCAGTTATATACGTCAAATAAAGCTGAATTGGTGATTAAAATTAAAATGGTGTTTGTAAAAACCAAGTATATATACCATGATGTCATTTTAACAACTTTTCCCACCTTCTAATATTTCAATGTTGGTTGCAAATTTATAGTTTAAGCGTAATACTATATAAGGGCAGCTTATGCAGCAAAAAAATTGTTTTGTTTTAGGATTAACTAATAGTTATTGCTCCCAAAAGCTGCAGTATTTCAAGATTGCTAAGTGATAAGGTGACTTGGTAAATATATTTTAATAGTTTATTCTAAGCAGTATATGAAGAACAGATAATAAGTTATAGCAAGCATTCACTTTTAAAAAATGATGTTGGCAAGAGATGAGTAGGATGTCATATTGACTTAAACAGCGTAGTTGATTGCAAACGCAAGCCTTTAATCAAATATGAGGAATATTCCTATTTCAAGAACACCACTTATAATATTCCTGCCAATAGGTGCAGCTCTAGTTTAAGAAGTAAATAATTGGTTATTGCCTAGCCTTGTGGTGAATTATTACAAGTAGGCTCTGCGCAGACCACCCTTTGATAGACCATATAAGGGAGATGAGACCACCTTGTGATCATGTTATTATCTTTCTACTGAGGATGACCTTATCTATCCTGTGAAAGGCATGCATTGTTTTAATATGTCTCCAAAGATAGAATTTACGAGAAACACACAATTACAACTATGACGTGCAAAACTTGGCACAGTTTGTCATACAGTGACAAAAACATTTTTGGTTCTTTCAAACATTATGCTCATTGTTGTCAAGTCGCTGGCCTGTATTGTCTTTCCTAAGACTATTCGCAAGCGCTCTCGCAATCTTTATCTCAGTATGTAATACACTGCTAAGTTCCGCATATATGGAGGTTTAAATCTACTCATCTTTCTCAGAAATCGTCTTTTCAAAGGTGATTTGTTTGTCTGGGTTGTAGAACCTAAATTGAGGTGACATAATTTAATCAAGTTTTATATTTTGAAATGAAATGAGAAATATAAATATTTATATAAGTATTTATAAAATTTATAGTACTCACATTGCATCACTAAAAAGGCATTTCCTCTAGCACGAGCTTACGTATAAGACAAATCGGTCCTACTATTCATCACATATTTTTAGCAGCTATTATACGCTCAACACTGAGGAAAGTTGACCAGTCAACTTGACAGCCAGCTTGATCTTATAACCAATTGTATCTCCTTCAATTGCACCGATATTCCATTTTGTGGTGTTCTAAGGTAAAAGTTAACGCTTACCTTTGTAGAGAATCTCTCTTTTCCTCTACACTTTTATTCATGAAATTGAGATCACATGTCATCTTCATAGTCACCATTGCTTACCTCCACGGTCTCATCATTGTAGCTATGTGAAATTTTTAGACATAACTAAAAAAACTTGGCTTCAATCTGGCCCACATCAATTTTTTTCTTGCGACAGCCTGCTGATACCTACCTAGTTTGTGGTAGGTACAGGCCCATCCCAAAAAAATGATATGCATCATCTTCTTCATAAGAAGCTGTAATTAGTTTATTCATTTTATAATCTTTATTACCCAATTGCCTTTCTCGCTCATCAATAACTTTTCTTTTTTTCTGTTTGCCAATTTGAATCATGGTGGTGGTCGCAATGTTGAGATTTGAAGCAGTGAAGCTGTACAACTGGAGGAAGTATTAAAAAATTCTATTTCAAGTTTATCTGGCATTACTTCCAGATTGGTCTGACCTCTGAATTAACAATGCTTTTTTACAGTAGGTAAAGTTTATATCATGTTTTTGCAACAGAAAACTTTATAATTGAAAAACTTTCATGTACTCTGATGTGATTTTCAAATACCGTCTACTCATATTTAATTTTCTTTTTGTGAAATCACTACACTTCATAAATGGCCACCACTTCCATTTTGGTTCCTCAGTCGCTGGTGCTCTACTAGCCAGTGCTAATTTATACCTTCTTTTGTTGACTATATAGGTGTCCCTAACACTTCCATTTTTTCATTACTGCTTCACCTAGTATATTAATTAAATTTTTACCAATGCAATATTTAATTTACGATTTTAAAAAACTACAGAGTATCACTCAAAGAATTTAGTTTTAAGATAACTATTGGATAATAAAATAGCTGTGAAACATAATTTTATAAATATCAATATTGAATTTATTCAAAATCAGTATAACATTGTTCACAAATACAAACATTATTAAAAATAAACGACTTATTAAGTTGAGCTAATGATAATTATAATGTGAATGAAAACCAGCAGTGACGATTGTATATAAAATAATGCCGAAGCCTCAATTTCAATTTACTGAGATGCATGCATGTCAACTCTTTTTCATTGACTACCGGCCACTCATTCTTCACATCTACCCAATTGTTTTTTTTTTACTGTAAGTAAATCTTTGTAGTCAGGGTCAAAAAGATCGCGCAATACTGAGCTATCCCCAACAACTTCAAAAAATCGCAAGTCTGACATGCCTTCATTGACATTGTGAATCAGTTATAAAGCAGATTTTAGACTTGAAGAGCAAAGTAAACCAGCAAAGATATAATAAATTGTAGCAAACCTCAGCAGAAAAAATGACAAATCTGAGTGCATATAGATAATAGTTTAGGCATGCATTTAGGCAATACAAATTTAGCTATACAGCTAAGGATAAAAATTTTTTTTTTTATTTATATAAGAACAAATTGGAAACAATATTAATAACGTTTGCAAATAGGATTAGAAGATTTTAAACGCAAAAGCCAAAAGAGCTTTCAGCAAAACGAGTAAAGAACTCATTGATCCATCGATAGACTTGCTTTAAGGGACATATATGTTGCTGTGATCATGTAAGGGTTAATATAATCTCTCTGTCTCATTGTGACTGTTTATTAGCTAAAATGCTGAAAGGACACTCAACCAGGAAAAGTGTAATAATTTATTTCTACGATAATTTATCTATAACAAACAAAACCACAATCTAATTTATGGCAAAGAATTCATAATTAGTAAGTTTCATTCAAAATTGGCACAAAAAGTTTTAAAT
This sequence comes from Bugula neritina, assembly GCA_964035545.1. Lineage (NCBI taxonomy): Eukaryota > Metazoa > Bryozoa > Gymnolaemata > Cheilostomatida > Bugulidae > Bugula > Bugula neritina. The sequence continues at coordinate 11,989,869 of OZ037767.1, forward strand.
TTTATAATTGTCCTTGTGTAACCTTCAAACACAATAATCTTGCTTGACCGCTAGTTTTTTATGGAGATTAGATATCTCCAATATGCTAAAAACTGTTCATAGTAAGCATTTTAGTTCAAATATTTATAGGAACCTTAATGACTTGAAACACTTACCTAAAACAGACAACAAAGTGGCATGACACACTTCAACTAGTAACATATCAGTTTCCTTTATGATGGGATAAGTCATTTTATACTCTTTTTTCTTTCTGCCAGTATCAGCTACTGTTACCCTTGGCACACAGTTAATCTTCAGCAACAACAGAATCTATATCCTGCCGAACTTTCTCCATGAAGTTGTATATTCGTTTGAAGTTGGAACCTAAATTAGCTACTGTGAGAAAACTACATAACTTTACAAAAACTACTTGCAAGATAAATGCAATCTTTTTTATGATCCTTTAGTGTTTTTCCACATTTGGTTGGTTCTCACTACTGCTATTTGGTAAATTTTGTTGAATAGTTTCCCCTAAAGAGGTAATGTGTGGATTGTTATGCAGGCTTGTACTATATGCAGCCAGCTGGCTCGATATTTGGTTTACTGGATATTATCTAATTAGCTGTTTGGCTTACTAATTCTAAATGTGCGTGTTATTGTTGATGTCTGTGATTGACATCATGCACGCCTGCACTCTAACTCAAAGTGTTGCGTAATTCATCATAGTATATAATATAGTAATCGACATATTATTTTATTTACCCATTTGTTCCAAATCCCAAATTAAATCACGCTAACATTTAAAATTTCGGTTTCAGAATCTGTGAGAATGTTTAGTTAGTAAATCAAAATGCGGCTATATTTAAACTATCAGTCATATTAATATTAGTGTATAGTGTTAGTGAAACTATTAGTATATGCATTATGAATAGTTTTCAATAATGTATATTTATGTTTTATTACTAAAATGTTACCATTCATCTCTTATAAGTGACTTTGTTTCTGTTGTCATAGTTATCTTTGTTGTTTTGGCAAGACTTACAAATTTAATTACTTTTTATACGCTCTACTTGGTATTCAAATAAAACTCTAAATAAAGTTGTTTATCTTATATAAGTGTTCAGCTCCTTGTTTTCTATGATACAAAAATTATAAAAATGGTGGATAAGTTGCAGATTTTATAACAAATGAGATAAATGTTTAAAAATATAAAAATACATCTGAGCTTGATAAAAAGTACACTGATGAATTGCATGAAAAAATAAATATGAGAGAACCACCGCACCTTAAAATTTTTGTTACAGAGGTTGTCAAAGGCATAGATTTCATAAACTTGCAACCAAATTTTCACTAGAACACTACATACTTTACAAGTGTAAAACACATAGCTCTTCCCTTTTATATAACTTGAAAGCAAATTAACACAGTTCATATAATACCTTTTTAAATCATCTGACAGACCAAATTTAGTGTTTGTGCTAGAGTGAGTCACATTTTTTATCATTGCTTTTAGCTACTGGCTGAGTCACTTTTTATGATATTGGGGTAAAATTACATTAAATTGACAAAATTATAATGAGATTAGCAACATTACTTGCGAATCGCAACTGTCGAACCAATATTGGTTACAGCTAACCAATGTTTCTTGTTAGTTTGCAAGATTTGACAAATAAAATAATAATATAGCAAATCGACATGATAGTGATAGAAACATTCAAAATTTCAAATGAAAACTATGCTAACCTAAATATATTTTCCCTTTTGAACTGGTTGAAATTCACAATCACACTGGATGAGAAAAAGCGTCTGAGTAGCAATACCAGGCCATCGGTGTCGAAAGAAGTAGCTGCTAAATTCATTTCATCTTAGGCAAGCCAAAAGGCAGTTCTTAAAATCATTTCATTGGGATCCTGGGCTAAGGGGTAACATATTTTCCTGAATCTAATTTCGCCTCAATAAGATCTAAATAAAGACTGGCGAATACATTATGTGTTTCTAATTATCATTGTTTATTCCGCTTACTTGGAAATTACTAGATGTGAAATTAGTAATATAATGAGTCTACAATTATACTTGATATCCTTAGTCCTAATTCTAACAAAACATCACCTTATTTTAAATAAATGAATTAAAATAATAGATGAGTCATGAGACAGTTTGAAAAATGATGTACATATTTCCAGTTTATTTTAATTCCAAACTAAATTAGTTTTTTGTACCAATACCATTACTATTTTCAATTCCAGTTTGACTTGCAGCTCGTAAGGGTTAGCTTTGAGTTAGAGGCTGAGCTAATCGCTGCATAAATGGTGAATGTGAAATGTCTAGTTTTTTAATATCTATGTATTTGTATAGTAGAATATCCTTAGTCTCATGTAATATTTGCAGTCAAAAATTGTATTTTTTTGAATTTTCAATTGGTTCAACTGCTTGACTTTCTTTGAAAACTGAATCAACAGTTAAAGTAACTACAGACGTTATTGGGCAAAAAATTGTAGCTAACAATCACTTTGGCAAGTATTTTTTGTTTCTCTAACCCTGGTGACGAGAAGGAAATAATACTGTACAAATTGTGAATAGAAGAAAGCAAACGAAAAGTTAGCAGAAGCCAAAAGAGCTGTTCAAGGTAAATGCTTAGTAAAACTATATAATTTAAAAGAAATTTTATTTGGCTTTACATTAAATAGCTTTTCCTGATGAGGAAAAGGAATTAGTTAATTTATTACATTTAATACAATATATACTGAAGCTTATAAACATTTTATTTTCTTTTAGTCCAGGAAGTAGAATCTTATCAGTAATTATAAAATTAAAACTAGGGTATTACTTGCAGCATGCTTCTCAAGTATAATTCAAATTTATAGGGTAAAAAATGTCTAATATATCATTTTACTATGTATTATTTTAGAATCAAAGATTTTGAAGAACCAAAGATTAATTTATTTGCATTCTTTTGAAACATTTCAACTGTTAAGCAAGTAGTTAATAATCATTTTGATATTTTGGGGAAAATTTGGACAGGATATAATTTCGCTAAGGCTTTCACGTTATTGAATTTTGTTTTTGGCTAGCATTTTATAAGATTTTTTAGCTGCTTCACATTTTTTGTTTTCGAAAAAATGACAGTGGCACAAGCAATTGTCTGACAGCATAGACCAAACAAAATTAGAACTTATGATGAATGTTTGAATGTAACCATTTTGCTAAGTATATCTGTTTGATTTCACATATATTACAATAATAAAAAACTGTTTGAAAGATCACAACTTTTGTTTGATCCATTCTTACATTTCTGGAGGATAGATAAATTAGAGCAATGGGAATATACCACAGAAGTAGGGTCTCAACTTTCCCACATATAAATTTGCAAGTGTAAAAAGATTTAATCTAAAATTAATTACCCCAGGTAGGAGTAAAATCGTATCTCGGTTTGTTTTATTGGGGAACATAACCCAGGGATGGGGGTCCCAAATGCCGTGTTATTAAGCATGCATGTAAGTTCTTTTAAGAATTATAGTTCATTTAGATAGGATTCTGTTGCATTGCAAGCTTGTTTCAACCCTCTCTCCCAGCCTGCCTCCTCTTCAAATTTTAATAATGGGTTTATATTTGGTGTTGGATTTATTTTGTCACATCAAATGTGTTACTGTTAGTAGCCTAGCAAGTTATTTTGCAAGAAAGTAAACTATATCATAATACACATTATATAAACGCGCTTTGCAGGCGTACATGGCCTCTGGTTTGTCAATAAGTGAAATGATGGACTCATGGACGAAAACCCCTGGTCTGCCACTCATATCTGCCGTTGTGGAGGAAGACCACGTGGCTGTCTCGCAGAGACCTTTCTTTCTCTGTCAGACCTGTAACAGCAGCAGTGGAGAGGAAGGGAGGTGAGTGTTCCAGTATTACCCAACTATTGGTTATCTCTCAGCTATCTATATTATCTAAAATTATTTAATAACCAATAATCTATTAGCTATCTTTTGCTCATCTAAACATGCGTTGATACCTTCACAATTTTCAGTCATAATCTCAAATTTTGCGGAGTTGAAGGTTTCACCAAGTTGCATTGCATTGTAAAAGGCACTCGTCAAAATTTTTGTCATATGATAACTCCGTTTTTCGGCGAAGGTATAAATGCATTTTAGTTGCTTTCTATTGGCTATATATTAGCTATCTAATAATTATTTTTTAGCTATTATTTGCTATATATTAGCTACTTTTTACCGTCTATTAGTTACATAATAACTATATGTTAGCCATCTATTAGCTATCTGTTAGCCATTATTCTCTTTTATTGAAGGCATTAGTTTTTAAAATATAATTTATTGAAGTATTCTTCTGAAGTCTTAGACCAATAACTCAATGAGCTATCAACGTAAATGTTTAACAAAACTATATCCAACAAACAATTTCTATTAGCTTTTGTTGGAAATAAAACTACTAGAAGCAGATTGAAATTTTTTGAAGTTCAGACTGCCTGAGCAATGCATATAAGGTCATTGGGTCACATGTGCTTTTTTACTTTATGCTTTTCAGAAAATATTTTATCATTCATGATATTCTGTCATAGATTTTGACTAGCACAGCCTGTATGTGCTCATCTTTGAGCTCTCCATGCCTATTTCTTCTTGAGAGTGTATGTTCTTGTCGGTTGTAGAACTTGGGATGTGCCTTTACAATACTTCTATGAAAATAAAAAGGCTACCAAGACTAATCACTTCTATTTCAACGCCACAAAAGGTTGATTTACTTATATTACACTATTTCCTCTAGTCCGTATTCAACTTTTTCTGTTATATAGTTTATATAGGCTTAGTAACAGATTAAGTGAAAGGGGAAAACCTGCTTCCTAAAACTCGTAATCCAATGCAGCTAACTGCTCCAGGGTACCTGTTCTTCAGTCCCAATCATTATTATGTATAGGATGTTGTTTATGCAGCTATCGATGCTCATATACATTGATGGTTGTAGATCATCCCCCCCCCCTCCAATCAAAGTGGTAATATATCCTAGGCCCTAAAACAATGTAATGTAATAATCAATAATATGGTTTATAACCGAATATTCTTTCTACTCTCTTGATTACAATTTTATTTGGTTCTGTTAAATGTTTCACTTAAATGTGTTTTTAATGAATACTGCAGAAAGCAACATTATGCAAGACGTAGACTGGATAAAGTTAAATGCAGATTGGACTGGGTTCTATTTAGTCAACAACACAGACATAAACCTAGTAGACTTGGAGGTGGGTGTTTTAATATCTCTCCGAGGGGGGGCTAGTCTTCCGTGTGAGGAAGAGCCAGCAGTATAAATAGAAAATATAAATGACATGTTGAATGGAGTTCAATCAGCATTTTAATTATGTTCTAGTATTTTATAGTAGAGCAACACAATGTTGTATTATTTTGTGTTAGTCTATGTTGTATTGTACTATGGTATGTTGCCTTATGCTAACAACAGACCTGTAAGATGGCCGAAACTGAATGTATTAGGTAAAATAATATTCACATAAATTTATATACATAATCATTGTTTTTCAGTCAATGTCGGATGTTGATGTAGCTAATATGTTACATAACTCGCTACAACTCATCAGGTAAGTCAAAAGTATTCCTAGTTCTGTTTCCTTCAAACTGAAGCTGACACTGTAACATGTCACTGACTCACTCTAACTTACTATTATATTAAGAAGTGTACTACCACCTCACAATCACATTATAGAGTTCAACCATGCTGTTGTCTACTTATTCTTCCTAAGTTTGCCAGTCCGTTTTTCTTCTACAATTTTTCTGTTGACTATCTCTCTCAACTGTGCTCTGTGTATTGCTACTGCTTCCTACTCACTGATGTTAGTTCTGAGCTCATTCATTTCTGGCTTTGCAGCACCTTTCAAGTATAATTTTGTCCTGTTCATTTTAATGCCAGGCTTTGAATAGCATGATGCTCTAGAGTCTAAATGGTAATCATTGAAAAGGTTCCAAGTGCTTTGCTGATCTGAAAGGCAATCTGTTGTGGATTGCATTTCATGTATAACCAGATGTCATTGTTTTTGACCGCAGATCACATTCCTTGCCTGTCTACAATGCTGGAACACGTTCACTAATAGATTCTTCTCAAATCTAAATCTGTACAATTTTATAACTGAATCATAGCAGTGGTATCATGACCAGGGACACAAAGTTCCTTTCTATTTGCGCAACACTTGTTTTAAAGTTACATTCAGACTGAAATCTGTGCAGGCTGAAGAAAAATAGTTGGTAACTGCCTGCAGGAGTTTCTCAGCCCAACAAACCATCCCCAAATAGAAACTCGTCAATGCTAGGCATTGTGGAGTTATTTTTAGAGTTTAGACGCTCATGGTATTAGCTGCTAGATTTTTATGAAATATCCAAAAAATGAATATACTATTTGGCGTCCACTAAATAGAGTGAAGTGACCCATTTACTTCCACTCTCATCTCTAGCCTCACCTGACATCTACTCTTAGCACACAGCAACATCTGTTCTTAGCTCACAATAACATCTGTTCTTAGCACACACCGACATCTACTCCTGGCTCACAATGACATCTAGTCTTAACACACTGACATCTGTTCTTAGCTCACAATAACATCTGTTCTTAGCACACACCGACATCTACTCCTGGCTCACAATGACATCTAGTCTTAGCTCACAATGACATCCAGTCTTAGCTCACAATGATATCTAGTCTTAGCACACACCGACATCTACTCCTGGCTCACAATGACATCCAGTCTTAGCTCACAATGATATCTAGTAATAGCTCACATGGGTATTTATGTTCTTTATATCATGCAGGGAAGGGTCTCTAAGCTCTCAAAGTTTTATATCTACACTGAAGAGAGCAATGACGACTGAGCAGCCGGGGTATCTCACTACCTACATGGTGCTGCAGAGTTGGTGGTTCATTCTGAACATCTTTGATCAGGACTATGTTAGTTATAATGAAGTCTCAGGTGCAGCATATGTCTGGCTCAACGTATCTAACATGGATGTGTCATATGAAACTCTGAGTAATATGACAGTAACGGACAGGTGCTTTATGTCATTTATTGATTCAATTTCAGCTGTATTGAGCACAGGAATGAGTTTTATCTTGGAATATAGGCATTCAAGAGTTCATAATTAAATCAAGGCATTTGTATGGTTTCAGAGAGCTGTTAGTTTCGAAGCTGAAGATGGCTCTGTCTATAGACCATGATAGAGTGGTGGATGACAACCCTGAGTTTCACAACCTCACTGTGCTCTGGAGACGGAGTATTGAGTGGACCAATTTTAGCTATGAGGGGTGCGCTTTATACTTTAAACCTAGACTTATAGTTTAGTGTACATGAGGCTACATTTAATTGATTTTTTCGTGGAATAAACTGGTAATTAATTTATGTAAATAGACAAAATGTGTACAGAGAACTAAAAGCTTTTGGAGACATTTCAATCGCAATTTAGATTAAATCCTTGGCCGCTAGCCTAATTAGTCTACTAGTGTTTGCATGGATTGTAATTACATAATTCAAAAATTGTTATTATGTTATGTTACCATTATATAATTCACATAATGCATGTATACTTAGCTCACATGTTGAAAAGTCCATGTTGAGTTGTACACACACAGCCTCCTATAATAATATGGTATCATTATAGAATCATTCACAAAGATATAGCTAGAGAAGTTGGCAAATGCTCTTTCCTGGCTGATGAAGAAGATATGTGGAGTTTATTGTGGAAGGAATACTCAGAAGCCACAGTTCCAAGTTGGGAAACTGATTTAGAAGTTATCCTCACATCTGCAAAAGATATCATGTTATTATTAAGGTTGTTCCCCGCTATAGTAATACACTCTGCGTCAGTAAGATTAATCTCCATTAGCTTATAAATCCAACAATATACTTTATATTGGTATAAGAGTTGGCTCCCTCTGTAGAATTTTACTTTGCCATTTTAAATTTTATCCGAAGCTTATTTATTTAATCAAATATTAATTCTTTCCTGTATGTATGTATGTATATGTTTGTAATATGAATATATATATATATATATATATATATATATATATATATATATATATATATATATATATATATATATATATATATATACAGTGATGTGAAAAAGTTTAAGGACGCTTGCAAAAATTTCTATGTATCTTGTTTAATAGGCATTTCTTGTAAGTTCTTAATATTTTCCTGCAAGTTCTATATATCAAAATGACCCTTAGGATGTGCTCTACAATTTCCATCTTCTAAATTCTTGCTGTTGTGATGTTTTCTACCCATTTTTGGGCCAACTGCACAGGCAGCTAGGGAAGCGCAACTCCTGTATTTTTATGTAACCAAAGTTTATCGACTTTTATAACCACAAAAGGCTAAATAGTGAAATTTGATTTTGTGCATGGCATCATGATATCATAAAGTATAACTTTCTTTTATAATTTTAAATATGTCATTTAGCTGTGAGCTTTTACATGGTGTCCACTTGGGTGCTGCCCATAGACTAAATGAGAGCTGTAAATCTTCCTTCAGAGACAAAGTTTGAAATAATTTTTTTTGCACAAAGAAGGTTATTCAATTAGGAAAATATCTGAAAAGGTTGGCAAAGTAAAGACAACTGTACCTCAAATTATCAAGAAGTTTATGGACACCGGTAGTGTAGCAGATGGACCTGAAAATGGCCGACCAAAAATAAGCACACCTAGAGATGACAAGGTTCTCATTGGGATCAGCAAGAAATATTGCCATAAAACAAGTCTTGAGTAGGCAAGGAATAGTCAGAATCAACAGGAACACCAGCTTCAACATCCCTGATAAGGCAAGATTGCTGAGCTATGGTTTACATGGCTGCAAAGCAAGAGGAAGCCTCAACCAACCGAGAAGCAGCAAAAAAGCCGGGTACGGTAGACCAGGGAGCCTGGTAATTAGACAGTGAATGATTAGAAAAAAAGTAATTTTTTCAGATGAATCCATATTTAATGTGAACAATCATGCTGGAAACTGTTGTGTTCAAAGATACCAGTATGAGAAATATAACCCCTAATGTATTCTTCGAACAATTAAGCACTCTATCGGTGTTATGTTCTGGGGTTGCATAACACGAAAAAGTGTAGGTCGACTCAGTAATTGCTCTGGAATGATGTTAATGCTCAAAAATATATGGAGAATCTTAATGCTAAACATCTTCCAATCATAAAAAACTTCTTTTTAAATGAAATTAACATATTTGAAGATGACAATGCACCATGCCATTGGGCAAAAACTGTTAAAAAGTGGATGAAAAAGCAGAGGGTCTCAATGCTTAACTGGCCAGCACAAAGCCGGGACTTGAACCCAATAAGAAATTCATGGTCAAGAATGGCTAAAATAGTCTCTTCACAAAAGCCAACAACTAAGGTGACACTCATAGAGCCTGTAATTCATGCATGGCATCATGTCGTGACTGAAAAGGAGTTGGAGAAGCTGTACAAGTCGATGCCTCGTCGCTGCCGACTTGTGATTGAGAATAAAGGCTAGCCAACAAAATATTGATACTAAAATTTAAAGCACTGTGTGTTGCAATGCTGCTATAATGTGTATAACAATTCACATATAATATTTTTCTATGTTTCAAGTAAAATATTCTGATGCCCTACAGTACACACAAATTGTGAGAACATTGAATAATTCCCATATATGCATAGTATCTCATAGTTTCACCCAAGTTTTTGAAGGATGTAAAAAAAGACACTTATAATTTATATGAATGAGATAAGGAGATCTTAAGGATCATTTTGATAGGCACCATGCCTATGGAAATACTTTAGTTATATCTTAAAATTAGCTTAGAACATTGCTATCATGAAAAACAGGGAGGCGTCCTTAAACTTTTCCACAGCACTGTATATATATATATATATATATATATATATATATATATATATATATATATATATATATATATATATATATATATATATATATATATATTGTAGGTTAGAGTATATGCATATTATAGATTAGAGTATATGCATATTATAGATTAGAGTATATGTATAATCAGTTTTATCGTATTTATTATTCATTATATCTTTCTTTTAGAATGTTGGATAATTGTCTCATCGAGGAAAAGATAAAGCAGGATAAGACAATTTCTGTAATTAGCTTGATAACTGGTCAGCGTAGAGGTCGAGCAGTTGGCTGGGATTTTATCCGAACCAACTGGGACTTCCTGTATGACAGGTAGACTCTACATACCTATGTACCTACAGTACATATTGTATATACAGTAAATGTTGTGTATACAGCACATGTTGTGTATACAGTACATGTTGTGTATATAATACATGTTGTATTGTGTATGAATACATTGTGTAGTATATATACGAATGTTGTCATATCAGTATGTCTATCTACAAAGTAACTTTCCAGCCATCTGAACTACAAGGACTTAGTAACAGCTAAATAACTTTGTATTTTCAATTTTAGTTTTCTTTCTTACTAATTCCTCTATTTCACTCAGCAAACTTCGAACAAATACTTGACTTGAGATTAACGGAGCTGCTATTACATGCACTTTACCTCCCACCTTTACCTCCCACCCTTACCTCCTACCTTTACCTCCTGTCTTTACCTTTTATCTTTACCTCCTACCTTTGCCTCTCATCTTTACCTCCTGTCTTTACCTTTACCTCTTACCTTTACCTCTTGCTTTTACTTTGTAGACATAAGACTCAGATATCCCGTCTTGTTTCAGCCTCTACGTCCACTTTTTCCAGCCATCAGCGACTGCATGAGGTGAGTTTTACCACCCAGTATATGCACTAATTCCTAACACTCCACAATGCGTGTAGACTTAAACTGCTGCCGCTTCAAAATATATTCATTCTACTCATTCCATCAATGTAAATCTCGGCAGGTTTTGGCTGATAATAGCAGTTGGTTTGCGGTTTCACTAAAATTATCATCATCAGCAACTGTAATATTATCAGCTCATCTCTGCAAACTATATTCACCCAGTTACTGTACATGTATGTTGTATTCACTCAGTTACTGTACATGTATGTTGTATTCACTCAGTTACTGTACATGTATGTTGTATTCACTCAGTTACTGTACATGTATGTTGTATTCACTCAGTTACTGTACATGTACGTTGTATTCACTCAGTTACTGTACATGTATGTTGTATTCACTCAGTTACTGTACATGTATGTTGTATTCACTCAGTTACTGTACATGTATGTTGTATTCACTCAGTTACTGTACATGTATGTTGTATTCACTCAGTTACTGTACATGTATGTTGTATTCACTCAGTTACTGTACATGTATGTTGTATTCACTCAGTTACTGTACATGTATGTTGTATTCACTCAGTTACTGTACATGTATGTTGTATTCACTCAGTTACTGTACATGTATGTTGTATTCACTCAGTTACTGTACATGTATGTTGTATTCACTCAGTTACTGTACATGTATGTTGTATTCACTCAGTTACTGTACATGTATGTTGTATTCACTCAGTTACTGTACATGTATGTTGTATTCACTCAGTTACTGTACATGTATGTTGTATTCACAGATGGACGAGTTTTTCGAGAAGAATAAAGTGGGCGGGGACGAACGTGCGGTGAGTCAGGCTCGCGAAATCGTCCTGTCGAACATCTTCTTTATGGAGAATCGCTCTGAAGACATCCTCAATAGTATTCTCGAAATGGGATAGGACGAGATGCTCTCTCGTGTCTACTCTCTACTCTACCTTACATGTTTTCAACTTTCTTTCAAGTGCAATATGCAGCCACGAGGTTATATTAAATTACATATTTAAGCAGCAGAACATTTTCTATAAGTATCACATCGGCTACATTCATGTATTTTAATCAGATGTAATCATTTTACCTTGTAACAAGGCTTAAGCCTTTGTTGACGTGCGAGACTTCCATGGGCCAATAGGTTTGCTTCTTAAAGTAATATAACAGTAATTGAGTTGTTTTTATGTACAGAGTTATGAGATGGTGCTCTAAACACACGGAGTTTGAGTATCCTTTTAATCACAGTTGTCTTTAGAAATCAATTTAAATCAACTGGCACAGTAGATCTCGAAAGGGTGGGTTTGTGTTGAATTGTATAATTGGTGTATAGCTATGGCATTCACTAGCTCCTGATTCAACCTTTTTATTAAACTATGTGTGAATGAGCCTAGTAACCAGTCACTAATTCTCCTGTTTTTAGTAAATTTTAATGCCCCCCCCCCCCAAATCAATGCCTCATTGTTAAAACAGAAACAGTATAAACTCCAGGAGCAGGTTTTATCATTGGCTACAGTAAATTGACACTGCCTCTTTTAAGATAGTTTTATGGAGCTATTTAATTCTGACCATTTGGTTAGTCTGTATCTCATTCACATATTAGCCTTCCATTAACTCTGTACAAGCTAATCCATCAAACATAGTCTCACTGTTGGACCATAAAAGTCTAGGAACACAACCCCTGTAACTCTTAATAGCTCCATCTTTGGGTAGCTTTCTTACTTACAAATCTCCTGCACTCTACTTGCATCAAGCATCGACTCTTTTGTCATGCATATATTTTCTTATACTAGCTCTGTTTTTATGTTATGAAGGACACATGTTTTACCTCTCTCAAGAGTTCAACATTATCTATACATACCTGATGAATGTAACCATCACTAGATCTGAATTTGCCTGTGGTGTTGTGAAACATTTGTTTTCTTGTACATCAGGGTTTTGTTTTCATTCTTTTTTAACATTTCAATAAACTATTTTAATAACATATGTGACTTTTCATAAAAAATCTCTTCATACAATAAACTGTTATATTAGACCCATAAACTTTTTAATAAAAACCTGTAGTTGTAGATCTAACATGGTTGCATTTTAGTAGCATGCATGCGGTGTGTAGTTATGCTGTCTGCTATATCTGATATTTTCATCAAGTTTTGATAGTACTGGATTCTGAAACGAGTGGTTCATCAACAATACAACATATCAAAGCCAAGTGGCATTATGTTAGTGTATTGTTTAGCTAACTATCGCCATAAGCAGATCTCTAGTATACTCCGTGTCACTCAGTATGCCAACGCAGCTCAACAACCTCTAAACATGCTGGTCTCTGTTGTATTCTTGTTCGTAGTGTATACACTGACCCAGCCCTTATCCTGTTCACTTCAACATGGTGAGTTTCTTCAACATTCTTATATTTTGTAGATTTTTCTCCAGTCTATAGTAAGTTATCATGTTATACCACATGTGAAGTTGGTATTTCATACTGCCTGAAAATGTTGAATAATTGCTGTATCTTTTCCTTTCTAATCTGATCACATTGACATGTACTTTCAGTTACTTGAACTGTCCCTTGGTAGTGCTGTCTTTCAGCATTATAAAGGAAAGTAGTTGGCTATCAAACAATCTTTTACATTCTCTAATTTAAGTGATTGCCTGTATGGCGGATCTTAGCATTAAGTTACCATTGCTACAAGTTTAAGACAATATTATGTTAAATAATGTAGTAAATGGAGGGCTGTTGCACCAGAAAAGGTAGTTAACTGGATGTTGCTATGTTACCCTAGAGATGCTTTCACTTATTTATCGGAGTAGATGCTTCTCTGTCATCTTCCTGTTTTTAGTATAAAATGCAGTTTTTCTATATGGCTATCTCATATGTATTGTAGGGTTTGAATGGAACAAATACCGACTCCCCACAGCTATCACACCAAATGAGTAAGTAACACAAGGTGTCTGTCAATTTCTGCAGCAGCTTCAAACAGTTATCTCTAAGCTAAAGAAGCTCACAGCTTAATCACTGTCAAATTTTGAAGCCAGCCCAGTTTTGTTTAGTGTAACTAAGACAGCATGCAATGAAAGTTAGTGATAGTTAGTATTAATTTTGTATTACAAGGACTTAGGGAGCAGCCCTGGTCTAGAGATCAGAGCGCGGTCTACTTAGCAAGAAGTCACGGGTTCGAACTCAACAAAGGTCATTAATGATGTTAGGAAGAGCATCTAGTCATAATTGCTCCTGTGCCTCATCTTAATAATTCCATAGCCCGATTTAACAAAAACCCTTTACATCAGGGGTTTCTCACAGGGATGGTGATTATAAACTTGTGTGAGTTTTTTTGTATTACAAAAAACTTGAAAGCCAACTGGAAACATCATCAGCAAGCAAATTAATTCAAAACATGTTAGTACAAAATTTACTAAAAAACAAAGTTCTTAGAGCATACAACCCTCTAACAGCATACAACCCTCTAACAGCCTGTAGATGATAGCTAAGGTAATATAGAAATGTTTTAACACTGTATGTATGAAGTGGGGCAGGGGTTCTTTAAGTAATATGTTATAATACAGTGTTTCAGTTAAGGCATTTGCTTTGGGGTGTCATGTTTGGATCATGGAATAGCATTTCCCCTGTGAATTACTTGTTATGTCAACTGTATATCAAACAGGATTTATATTTCAATAGTCTAGTGTGATGCCATATCAACCCCTATATGTTGAAATGTATAGCTTCACTCTAATATCTGACAGTGTTGCTGGGTCCAGCAGCTGTAAACTCCATAGCTGTGGTGGTGATCACTCTGACTTAGTGATCACTACTCTGTGTGTGTGCAGTGTTTACAAACCTACCATAATGTACATCGATAATACCCAATAGTAGGTATACTCACACAATTTGAGAGAAGGCGATTGACGAGAAAAGGAGATAAACATAGCCTATTAAAAATTACAAGCTTAAGCGTTGGCATATCCTATGACATTGCTTCTAAGTTGTGTTTATTATAATTTATGAAGCATCAGTCAACCAACATTAAGCCTTCAGTTTTTAAAATAAAAGTGTTGCATAGTCTAGTGGTTGTATCAAGACAGTTACCTCACAGAGATACACTGTGCAGGTTTGACTCCCATCATCTTTGAGCTAAATTCCTGCATTACTAAGGACACATTATTATACTAAATTTATACCATTATATAGTCATTGGCACTCAACTGTCCGTTTGCAAAAAAGCAAACACAATATGCTTCTTCTTCTAAGTCCTAAGAGAGTAAATGCTGCAGTTCCAAGGAGACTCAACTTGGTAACTTGACTAAATGTGCTTCATAAAATATATCTTCCGGTACTGCTAACCACAGAAACTCAAAATGGTTATATTTTAGAGTTTGCTGGTATTTCCATCAAAGTTATCTTAAGTTCATTTCATTTTCTAATATTTCTACTATTTTCTGAGGTAGGTGCAGCAGGGGAGAAATTGAAAAAAGCCTTTGTTCATGGTTAGAAATGTAGCAAAGGAAGTTATATTGTTGCAAGAATTTTAAGCCCCCCAAACCAAAATTTAACAAGTAAATTAAAAAACTTTGGTTATTGTAATTCCTCCATTTCTGCTCCCAAATGTATATTTTTTACTATAACGATCATAGTACAGTTTTACCTGCTGGTTTAGAAATACTGTAATTTACATTTCTCTCACAGATATAGCATTCGTCTGATACTGGACATGTTTGGTAATGAAGATGTCAACATGGAGTTGCCATACTTCGGATCTGTGAATATTAGCATATACTTCAATGAATCAACAGACCTTATTGTTCTGCACTCTGTTAATCTAAACATTACCAAGGTTAGTTCTAATATATATATATATATATATATATACATATATATATATATATATATATATATATGTATATATATATATGTATATATATATATATATGTGTATATATATATATATATATATATATATATATATGTAGAAATAACCTTGGTAATATATATATATATATATATATATATTACCAAGGTTAGTTCTACTATATATTTGATTTTATCTCCACATTTTTGTGCAATATTCAATCATTTTGCACCTCCCAAAGTCCAACTGCACTCCATTTCAACTCAAGCCACTCCTGTCCCTAGTGTTACTTGCTTTCTACTCCAGAATATGTTAGTTATTTACCTGTTTGATTTACTGAATAAAATTCGCATCAGATTGACTTTAGACATATTGTATTGACAACTCCAATCAAACACAGTTTCTTCCAGTCAGTTGTCACTTATGAAGCCAACTACTCTAATATGACAGGTAAAAGTAGAAACCGAAGCAGATTCCAGTTTAGAAGTTCTGGACTACAGACATAATGACAAGATGGAACAGCTAGAAGTAAAGTTAGACAGGCGGCCTGATGCTGGGACTAAGATGAACTTACATGTTGAGTTTATGGGCTTTGTCAGCGATCAACTGCAGGGCTTCTATAAAGGAACTTACAAGCTCTCCGAGTCCAAGTAGGTACACCCAAGTACTTTGCATAGTACCTGTTGATTTGCGAAATAACCTCGTTTACTGTGGAATGACTATATTTGGAGTTATGCTACACCAAAATAGCCTTGAGTGTTCTTGAATTTTAGCTTTATTTGAGCACCAAGCACTCAATTCCATTGCACCACAACTGTAACTGCTGCGTACTGTTACTGTAGTATAGAGTAATAAAGTGACAGCTCTCACCCTCTGCACTCTAGAGTATAGTCTACCAAATTTGTATTATATGCATCAGTGGATATCAATTAGTAACACAGAGGTTTAGAGATGTTGTAGATTTTCTTGCATTACTTAGTATCATCATTACTCTACATCTCAAAGTCTATTTTCATTCCTTGTATAAATATCATTATGCGAGTTTTACATTCTGTAAAGCAGACAATTTCAAAAGCATTTATTATAGGTATAATAATGACTAACCCAGGTTCTGTTTGTGAAAACCTTGCACAGCTGTAATAAACCAGTTGTTTTTAGTGAAGTATTATAATATAAAGGTATTATGCGGTAATGTTAAAGCTACTTTGATGCTATGACTGGTCAGCTGGTGTAGATGTTTGGATCAAGAAGAGTCATATCTATAAGCACTGTTTACACAGCATGTGGTCCTTACATATGCTATTCATGTAGACGTAGAATCATAGCTACCACTCACATGGAGGCAGTCAGTGCTAGAAAGGCATTTCCCTGTTTTGATGAGCCGGCGATGAAGGCGAGGTTTAGACTGGAGATAAGTAGACCTCAACACTGGAGCTCTCTCTTCAACACTCGACTCAACCACTCACGAGTTTATGATGAGAGGAGGATGCTAGACGTCTATGGGTTAGCAGAATACCTCATGTCTTGTACTACTCAGTAGCTCTTTATTAGTAGGCTGTAGTTGTCTGAATTGATTAGTGGTAGTTTCTAGAAGGCAGAAATACTAGGTTGTGTATTCATTGCTTGTAAGAAACTCACAGTTGTACATGTTGAAGCTACAGTATCTTACCATCTTTAATGTATAGTTCACACATCAGAAAGATACTATAATTCAAGTATTTACCAAAGTTTATTCTCTTTGAGCCGTCTTGGCTTGAGTTAACTGAGTTCTTAAAAGTCATCAGTTTACACAATTTCAACAGCTTAGGTATGACCTCCCACTTTTATTACCTTTCAGATTTACACCAAAGATGAGTTCATATCTGGTGGCATTTATTGTGAGCGACTTTGGAAGCACAAATTCTTCGGTTGTAAACAGTGGTGTAGACAGGCACCCCATTGAGGTGAATACAAACCCTTGTGTTGTGAGCAGTGGTGTAGACAACTTCTCTCCCCCCCCCCCCAGTGATGTGAACAGCATCATGTTATAACATGGCAGGTTTCATACAGTTAACAACTCTTTCAATGCCTAAACATAGATTTAGTTATTATAAAGTACACTAAGCTGTGTTTAAGGTAAGTAAAACAAATTCAAAGCTAATAGTCACTAAAGGCTGCGGTATTCAGATCTCGTGACTCAATGTTAGTTGATCTGCTGACAGGCACACAGACTCTGTTCAGTCTCTCAGGACTACAACCCGGTCTTGTAGTTTATTATACACAAACTCAGAAGTGCATTTCGTTAAAATTCCACCTAGACTCTTACCTTTTGTCTATCATTTTCCTGCCTCACCTCACACCTATATTACCAGTAGAACCTAGATTGACTAGCAAGGTTGTCTAACATTGAAACTACTGGAAACATTTATAATTTATTTTTCTTCCGTATTTCTTGCCAAATCTATTTTAAAAATGCTTTATTTATTCAAACAATTTCATTAGTTAAAATAATAATAATGATGGTGTTTGTATTCCTTGATTCACAATAACAGTTCTACCAGCTATAGTTGTACTTACGCCATCAAACTATCAATTGTTCAGATTATCGTCAGCGGCAGAAAGGACCAACTCTCTCAACTAGAGTTTGCTAAAGGAGCAGCTGCACACATTATATTGAAATATGAACAGTTCTTCAAGATATCTTATCCTTTGCCCAAAGTTGGTGAGTTTGAGGCCCATCCTTCTGTACCATTTACTATTTATTATATAATCTTCACCTGGAAGTTTTAGTCACTAGTGTGTGGGCAGCATGTAAACTCTGCACACAACATATGAGTTACTCTTCTCACTATATTGAAGTGCAGGCAAGTCTTTCTGGTATACTTATATAGGATTTTCCAAACTGACTTAATCTATCAAAACAATAACTTTGACTACTTTTAAATAGATTTTTCAAGCATAGAAATAATACTAAAGTGGTAGAAGTATGGTTGCTGATTCAGCATCAATCAGGAGGGTTTTGTATGGTATGTGTTTACTAGCTAGATCTGGTATCATCAAGTAAGGTAGGTTTCAGTTTGTAAGTTGTTTAGATGACACAACCAAACAGTTTCTAAGGGATTGTGTGAAAATATAAATATATCGAGTTGACTTTGATATTGCTTGCAGTCTCAGGTTTCTAGCAGGTAATTCTAATATAATATAATTTAGTGTAAAATAATAACATTCACAATATATTATCATGCGATACAATATTATGTAATATATTGTAATATAATATAGCATAAAATGATATACCATAGCACATGGTGATAAAATACATAGTAATATATTATAATTGTAGTATAAGAAGTTTAATCTCTCTGAATTGAAATATTGTGCATCAATATATGTATTGTTATTCCATATGAAGGGGATAGTATTACATATTTTTCTCTCTTGGGTTATATGGCTCCAGGTTTTTATACTTCAATCAAAATTTATTATACTGGCTTTATTTAGAATTTGAAGGCAAGTAGTCTCTTGATGAAGTGAGAGTTTGCTCTAAAACACTCCTAAGGTTGGGCCACATTAGATAAAGCCCCACCCACATTTTTCACCCACAATTCAATGTCAGCTAAACGAAAATTTATTAATCAATAATATTTGTGTTTAACTTTGCTGCTGACCTACAGCACTCTGGTTTCCATGGTTACATATGCAGCCTTGCAGCTTCTGTAGGGTGCATTTGCACCATGCTAATTCAAAATCGGAAAAACCAAGTCAATAAAAAGTAATAACAAAAATTTGAAATGTAAAAAGTGGGCTTGCTAAATAATAATCAGCCAATCAGATCACATGTATTCATTGACGCTTTCTGCTTGGCCGTTCAGTGTTTTTATCGAATGAAATCCATGCAAAATAGCCAAATTTCCTTTTTGTTCGGATATTCCGTCAGTGGTCAGTGTGGAATTTCATCTAATGTGGTACCACACTAATCATTTGGTGAGTTAGGCGTAGTGTAACAGCTGAGTAGCCTATGATCCTGGCCCCTAAGGAACAATTTCACTAAACATATAAACATTAGTGTGAAGGTTGATGGTTTTACAGACATGGTGGCTATTCCCGCCTTCCCAGCCGGTGCTATGGAGAACTGGGGGCTCATCACTTTCCGGGAGTCGGCTCTCCTTTCTGATCCTCACGTCTCATCCACTACTCACCAGAAGTGGGTCGCTAGTGTGATAGCCCATGAACTTGCTCATCAGGTGCGGGCGCAGTGTGGTAGTCCATGTAGTAGCAATAAGATTTAGGGCAGCTGTAAATACGTCTTGAATCTTAAGCTAACAACATGTATTACTTGTCCCCCACTCTGTGGAAAGCAGTTTCAATTACTTAATTTTTGTGTGTAAACTATAATAAAGTTTACCTGCTGCCACTTGCTGTGTACATATGTAGAGTTAATAGCTCACCTGGCAATCTGCATGTTTGTATTTTCTGCAGTGGTTTGGAAACTACGTTACTATGAAGTGGTGGAATGAAGTCTGGCTGAATGAAGGATTTGCCACTTTTGTCGGGGAGATGATTGGCACTAAAACATTTGCTAAGAACCAAGGATATGACTGGCCAGTTGTGAGTACAATGTAGTCACCTGTATTATACTTACTCGTACATCAGTTATCATTTGCTCTTGTTTTTCAACATTCTGTTCTCTTCATAGACTGAGAACTTCATCCTTGCTATAACTCAGGCTATGGCAGTTGATGGACTATTGAGTAGCCACCCGCTATCTCGATCAGAGTCTAAAGTGAACTCAGGTGGCATCATCGAAGAGATGTTTGACAGCATATCTTACAAGAAAGTAAGTATCATCATTGATTGGTTCTGTGAGTTCGTAGATATTCATATTGTTGGATTTCTGTCGATTTTTTAAAGCAGCTAATTATTGAGTTTTTGCATTTTTCTTTATATATATTTGTCACATAAGCCTTTCATATATCTATTCCTCTGTATTTTTCTCTACATTCTGATAAACTAAAGACTGTTTCAATAACCAACACATTAGCCCTTTCTATACATATCCAGTGATTCTCCTGTCTAATAATACAATTTTACAAGGAGTTGTTGTTCACTGACAGGGTGCTGCTATATTACGGATGTTAGACTCGTTTGTTACTCGTAATGTTACACAAACTGCACTTCAAGACTACCTCAACTCTCACAAATATGGTAATGCTGAAGCAAGTGATCTCTGGGCTTCTTTTGACAAGGTAAGCTGCTCCTATTGTAGATATACTGGGTTCTATTAAGTATGTGTAGTATGTAGCCTCAGGTGTGTATGGTAAGTAGCCTCAGGTGTGTATAGTAAGTAGCCTCAGGTGTGAATAGTAAGTAGCCTCAGGTGTGTATAGTCTGTAGCCTTAGGTACTCGCCCACTACTTTCAGATATAATCAAATACACAGAAGAGCGCACGCGTGCGCTCAGAATGACACGTTCAGAAAGACACACAGACAAATACTATATTTTGTGCTTAGTTTAGGTTTCTGATAATGGGTTGAGTGCTTAGGTTGTAAATGCAGAATGATTTCAAAAAGGGTTAAACAAATGTTTGCGAATTTATAAATTTCAAGTTGCTTGGCAACTAGACCACGTTGTAGCGTAAAAACTAGGGATTCTTGTGAAGTGATGTCATAAACAACACTGTTATTACTACAAGCTGACAGGCTAGTTCTAGAGGTGGTTGTCACATCATAAGTTAACGTTCTTGTTCTCAAGTAAACTCTAGGATATCATCAGCTGGTTATTTCATACGCATTTCAAGCTCTGATATAAACATTGCATAACTTCAACTAAATTAGCGAGTCTTTTAGCCTTGAATTTTTTAAGTTACTGCCTCCTTATTCAAAGCTAGACGGTTTTATGCGGAAGTACAAATCTCTTTACATCTTCTTTCCTCTGCTAACAGCAACTAGGGGCATTAGGAAAGAGTTTCTGCTTTGTATTTCTATTGCAAGAACCTGTAGCTATTCTTTCTCACCTATTCCTAATAGCCTGTGAAATTTATTGCAGGCATACAAAGTGGCCCATCAAGATGCTGGTGAGACTGATATTAGTACGATGATGAAATCTTGGACTGATCTCTCCGGATACCCTGTCATATCTGTAGACATCTCTGATCAAAAAATTACCTTCAGCCAAGCTCCGTACTTTCTTTGTGTTCCTTGTAGAAAGGACAAGAAAGATATGAACAGGTCACAACACCAGAGACACTTATAAAGCATTATTCACCAGTAAATTCCAGGCAGCTTTAGTTGATGCAAATAAAGTCATGCTAATTACTAACCTAGAGCTATTTGGTTATCTATTACATAAAACATGTTGTTAATTTATATTCAATGTTGGCCTATTTGTTCATAATTATGTATGTTTATTATTCTATTTACTCTGCATTCTTAGCCTTGGTTTCAGTTACAGTGTACAAAATTTTCTCTGATCTAGACTGTGGACCATACCTGTAACATTTAAAGTATATGGATCTCGTGCTTCCAGACTTTACAGCTTCAATCTAAAGCACAGAAAAGGTGGGTATGCTGTAGCCTATATCTTGCTGTTGAAATCACTACTCAAGCTCCTGAATTTTATTTCTTAGTTATTAGGCATCTATTTTAGCATTAAATGTAGCCTTGAAATAAAAACAACAGCTTGGCTCGTGTAACAATTAAAAAACTAAAAGAAATTAGCAGAGATTTTGTGTCCCTCTACTGTTATAAAGTACAGAAAATTCAAATCATAATGCATTTTACTTTATTGATTCATCATTTGACAAGCCCTGTTACTTCATAAGCAAGTAAGATCAAGGGCAATATAATCTGTAGCTTGCTAATAGTCAACCAAGAAAGCTAAATCTGACTCATCAAAACTCATAGACTTGATTTCACAGTTTCAGCTAGCAGTTGTGTTGTTCATAGTGTGGTGTTTTGTAGGTGTCGTCAGACTAGACATGAGAGGGAGGTGGGTTAAACTCAACATAGACTGGTCAGGTTACTACTTGGTGAAATACAATAACTACAGACTAATTCAGCTACCGGTTAGTTACATAAACATTTCATGAGAATAAATTAAATACTTAAAACAGTTCTGCTATCGAAAGTGATTCTAATTTGACTTTTGGAAAACTTCATGTACCTGATGAAATATTATGATGATTATTTATTGATTTTCAGGAGTTGTCTGACGTTGATGTTGCCAATCTATTATTTGATGCATTTGAACTCTTCAAGTAAGTTAATATTACACTTATACAGCTGTAAACGAAGTGATAAACTGCTGTGTTTATGTATATTTATGTTCCCATCAACAGTTGTTACTAAAGTATATGTTGTTAGAGGAGGTTATGTAGAGCTGAAAGAGTTTATGAGTCTGATGTGGCGAGTGAAAGAGAAGGAGGACATTGGCTACTTAACTAACAACATATTGATGAAAATATGGTGGTACCTTTTGCGTACATTTGATCAACTCCACGTCTACTCAGAAATATGTCAACAGATATATAAATGGCTGAATGTAAAGACTCTAGACATCAGTTATCATTCAGTACAGCAAATGAACTCTAAAGATAGGTTTGAATGTGTTTGTGATAAGTTTATTTTGTGTTGCTGACTCGTATAAAATACTTACACTATTTTCTACTTCAATATCTGTTTACACAAGCCCTCTCTTGCTTTTATATCAACTTAATATACAGTAATTTTTTTCATCCCACAAAGTGTTCTCACCATATCACGTCAACTTGTGTATTGGTAAAGTATAATATTTAAAAAGCTGTTGGGATTTCCTGCATAAGTTGTTATTCTGTTGCCATGGTACCATGTACCTGTAACCCTGACTTATTGTGTTATGTGTTAGACATATACTCATTGGGAAACTTTGGATGGCTCTGCACATTGATTACGTGAGAACAGCTCTTGAAAACAGTCAGCTGCTGATCTTAGCGCTGTCATGGAGGCGTGGCTTACTGGAGAAGTCTACACCAGTTGTGTCAAAGAATGCAGAGGATATGGCAGGCAGTGGCAGGTGACCTGAAGTTAGCAGGTTGCACTGTGTGCACCTGTCACCACATTCATATTACATAGTCACGTCTTTCCCTTCCCTTCTGCCTATGTCAATACATTACATCTTCTAGATAGATAGAAACTATATATCATATGGTGTGATTATATTTGTTGTATATATGCTATCGCTATTGGTTTATAGTATGTAGTACGATATTTTAATTATTTTAATTATTTTAAATTATACTACAATGTTGTGTCTGTAGTATAGTATGCCATATCACAAGGTGCAGTGTACACAGTCTCTGATATACATTATGTTTATTGTGTAATGTTCTATAGTTATGTGAAATATATGGTGTTCAGTTTGCAGTATTATATCTACTGTGTGCATTATAATATATTATCATTTGTAGTATAATAAACTGTTATATAAAATGTAAATTGAGTATGTACTATAACTACTATGTTGCTTTGTTGTCACTATAAAAGAGCTCTTGACCTATTTACAGAAGAATTCATAAAGATATAAGTAAAGCCGTTTGGACTTGTGCATTTCTATTGGATGAAAGAGGATTGTGGGACACATTATGGGAGAATTATATTACAGCCAAGATTCCCAGTGAACAAGCTAATTATAAAACAGTGTTGGCTGCAGCCAGGGACACACAACTCCTACACAAGTAACTGAATTATCAGCTTATAATTTTCTGGATGATAACTAAATTTTGATATTAATACGGCTGTTGATTTATTGCATCATTTACATGATTCTGTTGGTGAGTGTAAATGGATATTTCAACCTGGCAATCAGTATTTCCACTTGATCTTGTTGTTAGTTTTGGAAATAAATGAAGTTCTCTGTGCAGAAGTGAATTGCGGCTCTAAGATTCAGTAATCCGACTTCTAGAATCTAATGGTGAAATTATTTCATCAGTTTTTATGCGGAATACTCGTTTCGAAACGCTATTCATCTGTTTGACTTTACTTTCATTTGATTCTCTAAAAAATTGATATTTCCTTATACTAGTTGTAAAATTATTTCATGCACAAATAGTTTATCACCCTTTTGGTTTAGCTTACTATAAACTTAAGTGTATGCATAGTATTTTACAAAATGTGTTTTCTTACAAATTTGTCATTTCTTTCTTGAGAATGATAGTGTTTTATTGTAGTTATGCTGTGTTTGAATAGATACATGAGCTACTCTTTGACGAGAGGTAAGAAAGATGACACAGTACCCATCATTTCACTAGTTGCTTTCAGCAGAAATGGTAGAAGTGTAGCCTGGAGCTTTGTAAAGGAACATTGGAACACACTGTATAGCAAGTGAGTGAGAGGTGTGCTTCTAGTGTACCATCTGAACTGAATAAAGGTGGCTTTCACAGTGGCTCGCTAGTGTGTGTGTGCGTGCGTGCATGCGTGCGTGCGTGCGTGCGTGCGTGCGTGCGTGCGTGCGTGCGTATGTGTGTGTGTGTGTTTATGTGTGTGTGTCTGTGTGTCTTTATGTGTGTGTGTGTGTGTTTATGTGTGTGTATGTGTGCCTCTGTGTGTATATGAGTGTCTTTATGTGTGTGTGTGTGTCTGTGTGTTTATGTGCTTTTTCTTGAAATGCATTTGCATATTACATTTCTCATAGAAGTTATATAAATATTATACTATATGACCACATTTATTAAAATGCTACAGATCCGTGGTTATTAAGTTTTAGAAATCATTTCTATTTATTTTGAAACTAAGTTTTGATTCCCATTCAATAACTGTCTAATTTAAATTCTTTTTAATAAATATATTATTTTGTTTTATTATATTTCTCTTATATGATATGGTGTTGAACATATGATGAGTTGCAAAGTCATAAACATCATTGTGTCTGTAGCATCTAATGTAGTCAACAAAGCTGCATGGGAAGCTCAAGGGGCTTCTGCTACTATAGACTCGCTCCATCTGCTTGAACTGTTATATTCAGCCATTGTTTATCTCACACTCATCACCTAATCATATGTAGCTGTAACTGCATGACTTATGTTTATAATTAATAGTAGCTTGCAGCATTAGTATAATATATTATTGCATATATTACGACATGTATTACTAGCAGCATGCTTACCAAATATTGCTTGTATGACAGTACGACAATATGACAGTACGACAATATGACAGTACGACAGTATGATAGTGCGACAGTACGACAGTACGACAGTACGACAGTACGACAGTACGACAGTACGACAGTACGACAGTACGACAGTACGACAGTACGACAGTACGACAGTACGACTGTACGACAGTACGACAGTATGACAGTATTACAATATGACAGTACGACAGTACGACAGTATGACAGTATGACAGTATGACAGTATGACAGTGACTAGCTGTTTCCTGTTAAACACAAAGTGATTTACTACTTCAGGTACGGAGCTGTTGGTCCAATGATTAATAAGCTGATAGTTGCAACTGCTTCTAACTTTGTGGATAGAGAAAAGTTATTGGAAGTAAGTATTGCTTGTCCTTTTATGTAGTAACTTACGTAAAGCCAAATTTTCCCCCATTTTCTTTCAATTCATGTTCAACTTTCTCCATTCATTTATAATATCACACAGAGTGGTTTACTCAACATTGCTCAGTCTAGTCAAATGTGATGTCTATGTGCACAATCTAAAAATTCGATTACAGACTTGTATCAAACTGTACAAATTAAAATTCTTGTTTTGACTTTTAAAATGAGTTGGATGTTTCTAGGGTCATTATTTATTCACTGTAATTTTGTACTGGCGGTCTGCATAAACAGAAAATTCAATTCAATAAATAATGAATGCATATAGCCCTGGACACTGTGTCCAAGTGCCTAAAGCACTATGTGACTATGATTATGCATATGCCAAAATTGTGGAGTTATTTTATATGTTGCAATTTATCTCTTCATTGTACCAGTCTGAGAGGAGTGTTATTAATCAATTAGATTGTCATGCATCAAATGTTAGGATATATCAATGCTTCAATATTGTTCATTCTTGTGTAAGGTTTATAAATTAAATAAAACAATCAGTTAACAATATGAAAAGGAGATATTGTAATAGTTATTCCCCTTTAGAAACAAATTGGTTTTGACTGAAGGAGGTAAAATATGTTTACATTTCATTACAAAACGGTAACATAAAGTTTTTTAAAAAGTTCTATTTTCATTGAACTATATAAATATGTATATTTGATATGTTACTTTAAATTAAAATTCTTTAAAGCTCACATAATGATTTTAAATATTCTATAGTTATTTATTTTTTGTGTAGCATTCTGCAGTGTTCTACTGATAAGACAAAAAAAATGTTTCTTACTTTCTTTAACCTGTGCATGGCATATTTTTAATGGTTGAGTTTTATCTTGTGTTCCGACTTTTACACTCTACTGCGCCATCTCTAATGATGGGTTAAATACATTAGTGCATTGTTTAGTGTTAAAAGTCACCACACAGAGTGCTGAATAACACAGACAGCTCTGTAGGTATACGTGAAGCAGACAGACTTGGTGCAGTATTATATGCAGTTTTGTATACATAGTTTAATTTCACACACACACGCATGCACACGCATGCTCACTAGCATATAATATCATATGGTGGTTCTACATGCAGGTGAAAAACTTCTTTGCTGACCTCACTGGGAGTGCAGGAAAGATGGCCGTAGCTCAATCTTTAGAAAAGATCAGATCCAAAATATATATGATTGAGGAAAGAGGGGCAGATATGCTGAGGTTTTTCCAGCATTTCAGAATCAGGGACTCTGCACAGTAGTGTCTCTCGTCACAGGACTAAGGAGTAGTGAATATATATATACTAGTTGAGTAAAGTGAGGAAATGCAATAATATATGCTTCTCGCTTACGGATTTTCTGGAAATTTTATGTAAGAAATAGTTTCAACAGAATATCTATATAAATAAATTGTCAACAGTAAAACAAACTCTGAACTGGTTAATCAAATGATTAATGATCTAACATTAGTCATGTGTGACCTTAGCAAAGTGCTCATTCATGCTCATTCATGCTCATTCAAAGGTATCCCATTTACTAAGACTGCACATGTACAAGCACAATTGTTTGGTAATAAAATAAGATGACTCTCTAATTAGATGCAGTATTCTATGTGTTGTGATTACAGGAAAATGATGGTAATGTAAATACACAAGCATGGGGGTAATTGTAACATGGGGGGCAGAGTCGGCATGCTTCTAGAAAGTATAGAAGAAAGCTAAGTTTCCAAGCGAGTTTATAATTCCTGTGATAATTGTTGTTAGCTAATAAATAAATAAAATTATCTCAAATATGTAGCAATACTTTGTTTGCTTCAAGTAATACACATATAAAAAAACTATGCAAGTTTCCAAAGTATATTAAATGAAATCCTAAAAAAGTTGAATGGTGTCTTTAATATATTTTATATCTTCTGGCTGACATGCTATATCATTGCCTTTTTAAAGAGCAACTCACGCCTGATTTCTACTGCAGTTGGCTGGTGTACTCAACAAGTACCCTTTGCATGCATGCAGCTGGGTGCATCAATCACTTCGCATGAAAGAATAGCTATAAATCTCTTAGCTCATCCATGTATCAGTAGAAGCAAAGCAATCTCCATAGAAACAGATAGGAAATGTATTGGGCATATTAGTCAGGGTAGCCTGCCATCACTAACATTCGCCTACACAGAGTCAAAACATTTCTTGAACTGCTCTGATATGACATAAATTTCAAAGAGTGAAATCACCAGTTTCCTGTTTATTAAGTCAAGTAGTTTCAGTCAGTTGGTGTGGAGCCTGTAGAGAACATGCGGTCTAGTCTAAAGAAAGGTTTTGTTTCTGCAGTGGTGAGTCTATTTCTATTATTTGTGATAAAATCACTTTATGTGGAGGATTCTCTTGAACAGACTATTGCAGTACTTGCTCAGGCTGTCACAATACCTGCTCAGGCCGTCACAAAAAACATCACACAACTATTCCAACAAGCAGTTGAGGCTGGCAGCATATCCAAAGTGAGAATAGTTCAAGAAACTGCTGAAAGGAAAGTTCTTGAAAAAGAAGAAGAGCAGATAATAAATAAGAGAAAGTCAAGGCATTTGAGCATAGACAAACAGACATACAAGCATGTTGTTCCACATAATGAATTTCAGTGGCTACATAAAGATAAAACAGTTCTGATTTACAGTGCTCATTTTGATAACAGAGATGGTAAAATAAAGATAGTTGGGTTTAAACACAGATTCAAGCTGTCCGCTAGTGATATAGAGTTAGTTCTGTGTCAGTACCCAGACAAGAGTGTGGTGCCTATGACAACACTGTACAACGTCTCAGTTCTACAACCAAGGCCTCATCTACAGTTCAATACCTGGATATGGTCATGCTCCTGGACAGGTGAATCTCCACCAACATCTCTCTCCTTAGTAACTCAGTCTCAGCGCGTACTTGTCAGCAGGGTGAATGTGACATACTACCTATTCCCAGAAGGGACACAGAAGAGCAAGCAGCCAGTCGTATGTGTAAAGCCAATGGTAAACAACTACAGTGATGCCTATCAGCTGATAGAGTTCATTGAATCCTCACGCCTGTGGGGTGTCGGTAAGATAGTCCTGTACCCTCAGTCTATTTACAAGCCGGTGATGCTGCCCATACTGGAAAAGTACAAGAGGGAGGGCTACATAGACGTACACTGGTGGACTCCACCTGTGCCTATGAAGTCTCTCCATGCATACGGCCAGAAGTCACACAACCAGCACTGCTTGTACACGTATATGTACAGGTATGAGTGGGCAGGCTTCATAGACCTTGATGAGTTGATTATAGCTAATGAAAAGATTAGTAGCATTGAGTTCATGATACAGGCTGGTGTAAGGTCTCTGCTGGACAGCGTTTCCCAGTCTAATGTTGGTAAGTTTACCTGAAATACTGTAGACATCGTGCAATGTAGAGCTTTAATTAAATATTAGTTTACTGTTGGTTCCTTGTCAACAAACTACCTGTATTACTGTACACTATAATGTAACTTATATAACGGTACTTTTGGGAATGATGAAAGAATTCATGCATTCTGCATTCTGTATTCTGTATCTGACGTCATATATATTTATACGAGTATATAGGTCACAACTAATTATACAAAAATTATGTTCTCATTTCCATATTCCATACCCCCCTCTGCTTTGCTGCTTTGTCATGTTTATAGAGCTGATAGAGCAGTAATTAAATTCCCATGAAAAGTAGAAAATAGTATGTTGAACATGTAGCTGTACCATTTTAATTACTTAAATTATTTGAAT
The DNA here is from genome assembly GCA_964035545.1 of Bugula neritina. Lineage (NCBI taxonomy): Eukaryota > Metazoa > Bryozoa > Gymnolaemata > Cheilostomatida > Bugulidae > Bugula > Bugula neritina. Next base: position 12,019,808 of record OZ037767.1, read on the forward strand.
TGTACTGAATTATAGACATGGTATGTAAGATATTTGAGTCTAGAGTGATAAAAGAGTCATGTCACGGCACAGTTTTGTATATTCAAGAACATACAACATGCTTATTAAATCATAAACTTACTAATAGTCTTTATATATAGACAATTCTGAAACAAGTAATTGTTTATCAATTATAACTACTTTTATTGAAATACAGTTATGCTGCATTCTGCTGTGATATATATTTTGCTGAAGCTTAGTATATTGTTCACTAGTCGTGCTGTTAGTTATGCAGATTATAAAATCTTACTGCTTGTTTCAGCTGGGTTTATCTTAAGAAGTCAAATGTGCATAACGTCGTTACCTGACGATCCCTTATTTAAAACAGAGAAAGGTTCTGATCTATGTAAATTAACATCATTCAGGAAGACTAACTGTACCCCAGCTATGAGCCCAGGTAAAGTCTATCTACTTACAGCTTATGAGTCTTCTAGGCAGAGTTAGAACACAGTACTCTGCAGTGTAGCTTGCTAACTTATGGCACGTTTGTTATTTATGGCTTTACACTGCAAACATCTATTTCATTGTTATCTAAACTAGCATACGTATAGAATATAATGTATTCTGATTTATATAAAAAAATAATGTTAGCTATGAGTTATGGTGCAACACTTCCTAGGTTAAACTTGGCTTACAGCAACAAAGATAGCATAGAACAGCTAATAGCCTGCCTCTACACCGTATATGGATTATATATTTTATGTGACTAGAGTTCTCATCTATTATCTGAACTGAGGCTATTACTCCTATAACGTGATGTAATCCTACCACCACTCTACTTAATGATGATTAATAACTCTATCTTCCGAAATAATAATATGATAATTAACTGTTTTACTCTACCTAGTTGACCACTTCAACTTCGCTTACAGCAGTTGATAGAATTTCAGACAGGTTTTCTTATACAACCTGTTTTAAATAGGGGCTTTCTCTCCATGTTGCCATATTAATATCTTGTGTAATGTTTAGTACTGTAATTCACTTCTACTACTTGTACACTTTGTGTGTGTGCGTGCGTTCGTGCGTGCTTGCGTGTGTGCGTGTGTGTGACTTCTGCTACTTGTGTACTCTGTGTGTGTGATTTCTGCTACTTGTATACTCTGTGTGTGTGACTTCTACTACTTGTATACTCTGTGTGTGTGACTTCTACTACTTGTATACTCTGTGTGTGTGACTTCTACTACTTGTATACTCTGTGTGTGTGACTTCTACTACTTGTATACTCTGTGTGTGTGACTTCTACTACTTGTATACTCTGTGTGTGTGACTTCTACTACTTGTATACTCTGTGTGTGTGACTTCTACTACTTGTGTACTCTGTGTGTGTGACTTCTACTACTTGTATACTCTGTGTGTGTGACTTCTACTACTTGTATACTCTGTGTGTGTGACTTCTACTACTTGTATACTCTGTGTGTGTGACTTCTACTACTTGTATGCTGCAGGGGTGTGGTCAAAGCCGTTAGTCAACACAGATGGCACAGAGATAGTAGACATCCATATGATTAGACTGCCAAGGCCTGGTTTCATACCGATAGACTTAGATCCATCAATAGGCACGGTGCATCATTACAGAGCTTTACCTCATGACAGCCTAGTATTGGCTCAGAGTCCACAGCATAATGTTTTAAAAAGAAACACTCATATCTATAAAGATCAAGTAAAACAGATACTTCCTTCCTTGTGTAGCTCTAACAATCCAAATATTGGAGAAATGAATTTTGCAGACTAAAGATTAGTTAGCATTCAGATGATTTCTTGAAAAGCATGATCCTTAAAATTGACAGTCACAAAAACAGACACATGCCAAGATGTCAGTACCTTTAACAAAACTGTTTCTTAGCTAGCAAATGTATTCAATAGGAACTTATAATGTCCATGTAGCACTGCATGGTTAAGTTATGTTTACAGATATTCTTGTGAGAAAAAAATATTATTTTCTAATTGCCTGTATAGTCGATCGAAGTATGTGATGTTAAATAACCTCTGTCGATATTCAAACTCTTTTTTCTACAAATAATGATGTTTTAACCGAATCATCTCAGCTAATATGTTAACTTATCTTCACTTCTCTCTTTGTTGAATGACAATCTGGTTTTCTATGTAATCTTTCGCTCTTTGTAATGCAAAAATAATGTCTTTCAATTTATTGCTTTTACCAAAAACTAGTTGCTAAATCATAAAAATATTTGTCTCCTTACTATATTTTGGATTATCCCTTGGCATTGCTTGCAATTCTATTGACTGGGTTGATGAAGAAGCAACTGCTATTGCGGTTTGTTCAATAAATCTTTAAGGAGCTTAAATTAGTGAGATATGACAAATAAAAAAATGTGTTTAAAATGTATTTAAAATGAACATCAGTTGCAATTTTCAATAATTTTCATGAAGTTTGTTCCATGCACCGGGATAATGGTTATCAAATGCTGAATTAAATATCAGACAAGGGTTTGTAAAGGGAGTGAGGCAGACTGTGCAATAGTTATGGATGGCTAAATTTGAAACTCAATGTTGTTGCCAGCTGAAATAACCATCAGTTAATGAGCAGGGTATCTCATGAATTGACAGTACTTAAACACGTTGATCAGTAGCTGTTCAGTGTTTAGTAAAACACTGTTCTTAAAGAACATTCTCTGAGTTCCATGTACTTTTGACAAAAAGTCTCGTATTTTATCACTAATTTGTGATTCAATTCACTCCAAACCAAAAAAACATAAATTTATAGCAAAGAAATTTAAGGCAAGGTCAAAGTACTCAAGTTTTAGGGTGCTTTCTACTTTGAATTCTAATTCTACAATTTAGCATTTTAAGGAGCTGAGTTAGTGCATAAATGTAGTCAATATAATTTGTTATAAAAGTATTGTATAATATTAAAATAATATGAATGAACATTTAGAGAACACAAATCATATACCAGTATTATGCTTTGCGTAGTACTTACAAATGATGCTTTAAATACAATGTGGTAAGTATTAACTTGGGTCGTGTACTTGTGATGTAAGTAGAGAGTTTACAAGATGCTGAAAGCGCTTGTACTTGTACCTCTCTGGCATAAGGTGTAAATTGTAAGTACTTTAACTTATCAAGTGACTGAGTTATAAAGCTTCCAGTTGAGATTCCAGTTGAGTCACTTATTCAGTTCTATTTTTATAAGAAAATATAAACAGCATGTGTTTAAAATAACTTGTTGCAAGGTATATCTTGTTTAAAGAGTTGTTTCAAGATTTCACATCAAAAACTTGAATCTTTTTAAAAGTGAGCTATTATGTATTTCTAACCAATATTATCTCATGTTTTCAACTAGCGTTCACTAACATAAATGTGTTTAAACTGAATGATGCATAGTTAATAAGTTGATAAAGTAGATGCATTGACTGAGGGTAGATATCACACAGAAACTTACCCCTACAGGTGATAGAACATGTGGGAGTGTGCAGCTGCTACAGCAGACTGGTGTACACAGTGTGACTAGTTTCTTACTGCAATGGCTGCCACAGTAAACATCATATTACTATTAGTAATAGCCACTGTTCATGTCCAGCTCTCACTTACAGACCATTTTAGTGAAGACCTTTTGTATATATCTAAGGTATTTCCAGGTAAGAGTTTACATCTATTAACTGATATAAACTAACTAGCTGATATAAACTTTATCTTCTCTGAGCGCAGTATTATAATTATAGTTAACCAATCATGCAGTGCATGGTAAGAGAATTAAATAATTTACAAACTCAACAAACATTTATGTCTTGATTCTCTCTAAAAACCCGGAGGTGTTTTATAAAACTGCTTCATTACTTTTTCAAGTTTTGTTTATAAACTTGTCATCAGCCTCCCTCGGTCTCGAGAGATGCTGGCTGCACCAAGTAGAGTCATGGTAGGTTGCTGCATCTTCTCGTATGACTGTGGAGATCAATGGGAAAGTGGCAGTCTTTGCTGCAGAGACTACATATGGGTGTTGGTTGTCATCTGCTCTGTAGAGCTGGATCTACAAGCGGCTCTTTTCTTCATGTAATTAGTGGTTCGGCTTGTCTGATGTCACTCTGTACTGCAGGCCTGCAGGAGTCCAATGTAAGGCGTTCCCATGACTGGGTGTCAACCCCAGCACCATGCACACTCTTTTTGCAGGTGTCCTTGAAACGTAATTTGAGACAACCCTTTCATCTTCTGCAAGGTCCCCATACAACAGATCCTTGAGAATTTGACTATTGTCAATTTCTATACACTATAAGCTGCTACATTGCTGTGTTCTAGTAAAATAAGTCAATTTTAAGAGAACATAGATATTTGAGAACCACAATAAATAGAACAAGATAAATTTATACTTCATAGTAATATTTATCTTCCCTGTAGTACTTGTAGCACCCAACACTTTCAAATTCCAGTAAAAATGCAATTCAAAATTTTTTGAGAGGTGACCACTTCAACTGTGACTTTGTGCAGAAAGAAAGAGACGTTTTGTTTTCTTCCTTTAGACGAGACGTCAAAGTATTGCCCCAATCTCCCTTATTACGGCGGGCTAGTTGGACTGCTGGGTGAACATGCCTTCCAGTGTTCAGTGTATGAGATGAACGATCCCGGTGAAATCATACTGGAGTCTGTAGCTGGTATAAATTACTCTATTAGATGTAGAAATAATAACTAACATACATTATATACATTATATACATTATATATATTATATATGTTATATATATATAACTAATTTATATTACATAATAACTAATAAGGTTGTAATAGATCGCTCTATCATTCTGACAATATTGCAGGCCAAATACTCAGTTCTGCTAAAATAATATATTTTTGATAATTTAAATATTTTGAGCTATTTAAGTTTACTACCACAAATATTTATTTGTATACCAAACACTGCAGATATCATAAAATATGATATTAGACTGCTCTATCATTTGATAGACGCATCAGAGAAATACAAGCCTTTCTACCGCAAAATTGATGAGACAATAACAAAGCCTGTGATCTTACTATGGACTCATAGAATGGCAAACAAACTAGGCTATATTAAGAACTGCCCAAACAGCCAATGCCTCATCACAGAAAACCGAAGCTGGTTTAATCACTCCCTGACAAAGGTACCTACTCACTGTTTCTATCATAAATGACATTATTTTATTCTAATATGTTGTGAAAATGAAGAATTTAGCTCTATTTTAGGCGATATACTTCTATGGGACATCCTTTAATATAAGAGACATGCCCTTACCGCGGAGCTCTAACCACTTGTGGATCCTTTCTCATGAAGAGTCCCCAAAGAATCAACCTATCTTCTCTTACAACTCCATGATGCAGCTGTTTAATATAAGCAGCACCTTCAGGCAAGAATCTCACCTCCCTCTCACCACTCAGTATCTCACAAGCATCCAACAACTGGAACAAAATACATTCGTCAAAACTTTCTCTCAAAAGAACAGGTATTTTAGTTTATAATCATATTCTAGCAGATTCTAGATAAGTTATAAAATGACAACTTGTTAAACATCTGTATATGACTATGCAGTGCTCCTTCCGTAGCTCACATATCTCTTCCGTAAGCCGAGAGAAGGAGTTGGACTCCTGAAATACCCTTAAAAATCCATGACATAAGATTTTTTCCTGTCAATTTCAAATTATGAGTATATAACACTGCCACTAATTGGGGAGACTTATCTCTTGTATAACCAATGGGCCTGAAAATTGAAATATGTATCTTAATAGCAATTGGGCTAAAGGTCAAATACAATTTTGCATAAATCGACAAGTTTAGATTCTACTATGTCATGAATGGAGGTTTCTGGACTCTTATCTTAGTGAGATACGTAGGAAGCACTGCGTATAATTTGGCAGAAAATAACACTTAACCTATATACATAAAATATGTACTATTATATACATATACATATTACACTATAATTATATAATAATATAATGTAGTTACTAGTTGTACATATTCAGTATGATAATTATATTATACTATATATACTATGCTTGATATAGCTTTGATAATGAACTTCTAAGCTATAAAGTCTTATTAAATATTATAACTTGCTTTTTAAAACAATGTTTCTAGTTCAAGAGTTATCTACCCTTGCAACATTGTTTCTTCTATACTAATGATGTGATTAAAGAGATGTTAACCATGTCGTTATACTTCCTTCATCTCAACAGATATTTTTGCTTCAAATCAAAAATTGTGTTTTATGTTCACAGCAAACAGTTCAAGCCAGGTGTGGGCAACCTTTAAATTATGATGGAAAGTTGAAAAATGTACCTAATTTCCAAGATGAATCATAATCTATAACTAAACATAATTTAATCAAATCAACATATTATTTGTCTTGCATCTAGCAAATGGAAGAAGTGTTGATATAATTGTTATTTTTAGCTACATATTACGCTAAGGGTAAATAACGTGTCAATAGTAAGGTGTAAACTCTAGCAACACTGATTCACTCAACAGTATAAAGTGAACTCTTAATCACCACACTGTCAGTGCCACACCAACTCTTTATTCAACACTCAGACTATATGCAGCTGTGGTCTAATGTGTCACGGGTTCAAACCCTGGCAAGGTTATTAGTGATGTCAGGAAGAGCATCTGATAATACTTGCTCCTGCATCACAGTAAAAAAGCCCCTTCAAAAGTACCTCTTACCACCATTTGAATCCTCACAGGGGTGAATACTTTAAACAAACCTGATAAATACACATGCATTAAAGTTTAATTTATGAAAATAGCTAGCAATAGAGAAAGCTGGTCAAACCAAAATCGACAGAGAGTGACAGGGCTCCTATCTTTAGTTTAACTCTTATAGACAAGAGAAATTAAACAAGAATAAAATTAATATGGCTTTATGGAAATATAATTGTATATATTTTTATGTACCAGAAAATTATAATTATGATCTATTCAAGGCATTGGATTTGTTTTACTTTATAAAGATACCAAAAGGATGAAGCCTTGGCTCCAATAATCTACGTGCATAGTGATTGCGGTGTTCCAAGTGATAGAGATAGACTTGTGAAGTGGATGATGCAATATATTAGAATTGATTCCTATGGGAAATGTCTCAACAACAAGAAGTTACCTCCCCAGTAAGTTTATGAAACCCTGAAGCAGGGCACTAGGGAGTGTGCATGTACTGCAGTGTTTATGTTATCACTTGTAAACACTATTTCGATTAAACATCTAGTATGGTGAATCTATGTCCATTAGTCAAGTGAAAAACTGCAAACATTATTTTAACTGAGATTATCTTGTCAATTGTTGCCTACAGATGGTTTTCTTAATAGCAGTCTATAATGCATGTAAGCTTACAGAATGCGATAGGTGGAATGGACCATCAGGATTTCCTAGAGTTAGTGTCCAAGTATAAGTTTGCTATAGCAATGGAGAATGGAATATGTAATGACTACATTACAGAGAAGTTGTGGAGGCCACTAATACTGGGCACAGTGCCAATCACACTGGGAGCTCCAAACATAAAGGTGATTTTCATAGAAACTGAGTGTCACCTCTTTTATTACCATTATTTCTGGTTCAATATCAATCAATCTTGTGAACTATAAATATAGATATGTCATTGCATCCTATTTTAGGACTTTGCCCCTAGCCCCAAGTCTATTATCGACATCAGAGATTTCCAGTCAATAAAGGCATTAGTTGAGTATATCAAGAATGTAGAGGCCAATGAAACTGCATACGAAGAGTATAGAACATTTAAACAGACGAAATCTAGTAATCAGAAGTTAAAAGACATATTAGAGAGACGGAAATGGGAGCCAGATTTTGATGCAGTAGGGGAGAACCTGCACAGAACTAAAGGAAACTATGTAGACCACTTTGACTGCTATGTTTGTGATGTCATACATGAGAATATGAAGAGAGAAGAACCAGGAGTGGAAGTAGCAAACTGGCAGGCTGACAAGGAACATTATGGCTGTCCCTTGCCGATGGAATATGTCACGGAGAGCGACTTGACTAAACTGAGACCGTACAGTGAATTCTGGTACAGTGTGTGGATGGCATCGTACTGTGACATGTGGGCCTTCCTTAGTCTAAGTAGAGGAGGTAGAGAAGCATATCTTCCCAACTCCTTCCAGCAACTCAGTAAAACGTGTTTAATAGAAGAATACTGGAGGACACAAGATATGGGATAATATTATAGATTATGTGTGTTACATTATAAGTGTTTGTTATGGTGAAGATTTCTATAAATATCCATGTACTTTTTGTAACTATATGATTAGTAACTCCATGAAATACAATTTATTCATTTGTTAAACTTCTGATTATTATTTTGATTGCTTTGAAGGAACCAATTCAGTGAGACCTGCAACCTATATGCTAAGTAATGCATTAAACAAAGTTTTGGTAAATGGGAGAACCCTGTTGAATTTATTATATTGAGTTAAAGACAGCTATTGTATCATTAGGTGAGGTGGCAAAAGCTTAGAAAGCTACATTATATTAGAAAGAAGTTAAAGGCGAATAAAAAGCCAGCAATAGAACTGGCAACCTAGAACAACATGTTTCTATAAAATTATCTATAAGAATGTCGTGTTTATTGGAAGTCTGGTTTAAGAGGGAATGTACAGCCAGCTCTTTTAATGATGACATTAGCAGCGTAGTTAGCACACCTCACACACTCTGGAATAGGGTGCTTCTGGATTAGTTGGGACAAGAAACCTGCAAAGACATAGATAGAGTAACAGAACATAGCAGTATACATAATATAACATACTGTACATATAGACTATAGCAGATATAATAGAAATTACACATAACAGTTATTAGCATTAGTATAATATAATAATCATGACAAGGGGAAGGGGTAAATGAGGTCACAATAGAATGAACTACTGGAAGCTCAGAACACAAGCTAACATTTCTATAATCAAGGCGGTAAACAACTCCCAACATATAGATCTCTATTTCTCTGCAGTGTTGTAAAGAGATGGCATATAATTAATGAGTCAATACGTCATTTGATGAATAAATTAAAGTATTAATGGGCACAACAATGAGATCTAAGCATACAATTTAAATAAAACAATCCAAAAGCTTGCAAACTACTTTAAATATTGAGTTTGTTTGGGGAATATTTTAACAGTACAAAATGTAATGCTAGGGTTAGTCTAAAACACAACATATATTGCTACTGTGTATACTGTATACTAATAGCCACATCCTATTGGTTGCTGAGAAGGTAGTCTAGAGCACACAGCAATGAGTACTCAACACGGGTCATGTACCTCCAACAAAAGCATCTCCGGCTCCGTTAGTATCCACCAACTCCCCGTCCTTCAGCGGAATAACCGGGTATTCCGTCACCTTGCCGTTCTCCACTATGACTGTGGGTAGAGCACCCTGCGTGAACACAACTATTCGGGGACGGCCCTCATCTTCCTTAGGCAAAGCAGCAGTTTTCAGGGCTATTTCTTTGATATCTGTAGTCTGTAACAGGACCAGCACTAAACCCACCTGCCTACTATATAGCAGACTATCTCAACTGACGTATCTGTACATACTGTATGTGATCAGCAGACTTGGGCTACTTACACCAAAATCCATGGCAGTAGAGAAAGCCTCAGCCTCACTCTCATTACCAAACAGGATATCTACGTAAGGCATGGCCGCCATCAGAGGCTCCTTAAAGAACTGAGAGATGAAAGGAGCTGATAGGTTCATCATGAATGTCTTCTTGGTGGACAGGGCATGCTTTCCCACCTCCATGATGGAGGGAGGACTCACTGTTAGGAAAAACCCCTGTGATGGAAGACAATAGAGTACACATATAGTACCAGTTCTACAACCTTGTAGAGTTGAACTTAACTTGCACTTTGATTAAGAATTTTGTGATAGTAAAGGTACAGATACAGGTAGATATAGGTACATAGGCCTACATGTGAAAATAGAGGTACATATAGGTGAAGATAGAGGTAGATATAGGTGAAGATACAGGTAGATACAGGTGAAGATAAAGGTGAGGATACAGGTAAATACATGTAAAAATACAGGTATAGGTATAAATATAGGTAGTCTTACTGCTATATAGTAGTATTTAGCCTGGACCACCATGTCCCAGTGTATAGTTTCATCTAAATGGTCCTTGGTGAAACAGTTGGCTGCAGCTAAATTAGCTATTAAAGATCTACAACACAATGTTTCCCAATAATACATTAACAGTATTATTCATGCGAAAACCAATAGTAACGTTGGATGTGAGCTACTGCATCACTCCTATAAACTAGGAGTTATTTCTCACAATGCACTTCTAATGAAAAGTATATCACAACTCTCTATAATTATTTTGGTTTGGAAAAGAAGATGCAGAAGAACAATTCTGTTTGCAACCAAATAGATTTGTACTAAATGACTATAGTCAAAGAGAATGACAGTTCCTTAAATTTTATATTTTCTTTTATCTTTCAGCGCAATTTTGGTAAAACAGTGGTCAGGCTTATAAATTTTTGAATAGAAATCGCCCATCCTCCGATTAAAATGAGACTGTAGCAACAATTGAAACTGAAAACAAACAGTATTGAAGCTATGAAATATAATGCTAAGCAAATAGTTAAAATGTTGAAAGAAACAAAATGAAATGCACTTGCAGTACCCAATGAAGAAAAGATAACTCCTAAAGTATGAGTAATGTAAAGTAGCTATATATACACAAGTCAGAAGTTTGGCAGTTTGAAAGATAAATGGCAATAAAAACTCATTATTTATTCTGTTATCAAAGAACCATTTGCTCAGTGAGATTTCCTAACATTGTGTGTAATGAAAATCATGTCCTAGCAAAGGTCAATGCAGGACTAATACAGGACTTGCATTGCAACCTGTGAACAAGCAAAAACATTTGACAGCCTGATTTGCTGTCATATAGCCCTAAACCATTGACATACACCGAGATAGCACCTGGGCGCTACACTACACCACCCTGTAGCATCTTTCTTGTAGCCCTGAGGCTTTGGAGATTTTCAGAGTTAGAGCCGCTGTCATATGATACACACCTACTGCTGCCAGTTATAATGCATGCTGCTGTCCCAGTGGCTTCTTTCTCGTGATACTGGTAATGGACGCTGACGCCAACAGCTTCGGCTTTCTCACTAAGTATCTCCCCAAACCTGTCTTTACCAATGCAGCCCATGAAGATGGTGGTGTTGGGTTTACAAGACAACCACTACAACATGCACCATATAACATGAGGGCACATTACTATCACATAGCAATCATAGGGTTGGTCTACCAGCCGGCTCATTATCATATGTCTAGCATGATGGTCAGCCAACATAAGTTCACTCAATGGAATTTTCCTTCTCACGGCTGCAGCAGTACATTTGTCACGCATCTGTTATCATTCTACACTGTGTATTATCAGCACCAATATAGCACATGCATACTGCCGGGTCACTGGACTTAGAACACAAGCAGGGAGAGGGGTCCTAGTTGACATGAACACGACTAGTGGCCCCTGGAGCACACAACACGGAATAAACCAGTTAACTCCAGTACCATCTGTTTATTATTCCACTAAATATCAAGGTATGGTCTGTTACTGTATGATAACCTCTACATTCCTGAATACATAACACTTGGTGAATTAATGACAATATTTACTAAACACATAATATACTCAGATACACGCTGCACAGGAAGTTAGAGTCTGACCTGAGCTACTTTCATTGCATTCTGGGTAGCTCCTCCCGCCAGAAATTCTACTCCTTCACTCTGACACAGTTCTTCAAACCTACAAGTATGTGGACTAGTTTGAGACTACTGCAGCTGTAGAGATGGTTAGTAGGTGAATGTGCAGTAGCTCACTCCCCCCCTTAGAGGTGGATATTTAGTATTTGCAAGGGGGTATGCCCCCTTACAGGTAGTATTTAGTACTTACAAGGGGGTATGCCCCCCTGACAGGTAGTATTTAGTACTTACAAGGGGTATGCCCCCTTACAGGTAGTATTTAGTACTTACAAGGGGGTATGCCCCCCTGACAGGTAGTATTCAGTACTTACAAGGGGGTATGCCCCCTTACAGGTAGTATTTAGTACTTACAAGGGGGTATGCCCCCCTGACAGGTAGTATTTAGTACTTACAAGGAGGTATGCCCCCTTACAGGAAAATATTCAGTACTTACAAGGGAATGTGACGCTCCTCTGCTAGGATCTGGTCGTCTGCTTTAAGGCTATATCTAAAATGGCAAACAGTTTGCAATAAACACATCAACAGTAACTGAATAACTGAATACAAGTTATAATGCTACATCACGACAGTTTGAATTCCAGCTTGTTAAAACAACAATGTCCTTGTCCAACACTTCAACAAGTTCTAGTATTACATAATATTGAGTGAGTTGAAATTCAATGTTTTTTTAATGAACTGCAAAATAGTTATGCATTTTTACTTTTTCCCATAAAGGTTTAGCATGCAGATGATACAAGTTTAATATACTGTTGAATTATATACTGGATATACTGTTGAATTATACACTGGATATACTGTTGAATTATACACTGGATATACTATTGAATTATACACTTTATATACTGTTGAATTATACACTTGATATACTGTTGAATTATACACTGGATATACTGTTGAATTATACACTGGATATACTGTTGAATTATATACTTTATATACTGTTGAATTATACACTTGATATACTGTTGAATTATACACTGGATATACTATTGAATTATACACTTTATATACTGTTGAATTATACACTTTATATACCGTACAGTACAATACGTAGTGATCAGAAATTGAGCAAATGCCATGCATTGGTTGGACAGTAATAATGGTGTGGTGTCCATTTGCTACCCTATCAGTCCAGTGTGGGAGATAGTTGGGTGTAAACAGAGAGTGGTAACTGAGGGCTGTGTAATCCAGCACCTGGTCAATTAATGGGCCAGGAGCTGGTGATAAACTGCAACTCAACACACAATCACACAATCACACAGCCGATAAAACCACAGACAGGCTGCTGAGTAGAAAAGACAGACAAACTTACCATAGGCTAAACATTTCATAACATAGTAGTACAGCACAACAGAGACAATGCAGTGACAAAACATTAGCAACGAAGATTAAGAGAACTGAATTACAATTTAGAGTCTGAACTACAAAAGTAATTGCCCAACACCACTTACAGCTACAACTATCTATCAGTATTTGGAAGCAATACTAACTCATACAATGTAGGCCCTTAGTGAAGGTGTGCTTCCCACAACATAACATTAGCACTGGCTGTACACCTGAGTGTGTTGGCTCTACGCCTGAGTGTGTTGAGTATACACCTGAGTGTGTTGAGTATACACCTGAGTGTATTGAGTATACACCTGAGTGTGTTGAGTATACACCTGAGTGTGTTGGCTGTACACCTGAGTGTGTTGACTGTACACCTGAGTGTGTTGAGTATACACCTGAGTGTGTCGAGAATACACCTGAGTGTGTTGACTGTACACCTGAGTGTGTTGAGTATACACCTGAGTGTGTTGAGTATACACCTGAGTGTGTTGAGTATACAGAGAGCTGAGAGAGAGCACTTACTTGTCCAGCAGTTCTTGTGTTCCTGTGATACAGATGTCCAGCAGAGGGTTTCCCATACCAAACAGAATACCATCTCTATAACAGTATATAACATGAGTATATAACATATGAGTATATAACATATGAGTATAATTTATAACATGAGTATATAACATATGAGTATATAACATGAGTATATAACATATGAGTATATAACATATGAGTATATAACATATATGAGTATATAACATATGAGTATATAACATATATGAGTATATAACATATATGAGTATATAACACATGAGTATATAACATATATGAGTATATAACATATATGAGTATATAACATATATGAGTATATAACATATATGAGTATATAACATATGAGTATATAACACATGAGTATATAACACATGAGTATATAACACATGAGTATATAACATATGATTATATAACACATGAGTATATAACATTGTAAACTGTAGAGAAATTGTAGCGCAGTAAATAGATTCATTTTAAAAATATATGTTTGGTGCTGGGAGAAACAGCAGGCAAAAATTATAAGCATAAAATTTCTTAAACTAAACTCTTGTACAGTCTGTGCCATCTTGTGTGGTGTCTTTCACTAACATTAAGTATGTCTTGCAGCTGTTTTACTGATTTGTTGATGATAAAATGTCATAAACCACAATTTACTATACATTAAACATATTACATATTAACATATTACATAATAAAAAAGAAAACAATTATTTTTGCATTGCACTGAGCTAAACATTTTAAAAGCAATAAATGACACCTATGAATCATGTTCTGCGAGAAACAAAATTCTCAAAATAAAACTTTTAATAGTAGTTTATAATAATTGTCTAAACAGAAATAATTAATTGGATTTATTTGGAACATCAGAAGAATTGAACAAAGACAGAGTCATAGATGGTTCTCCTAGTAGGTTAACAGGGAGGTGTTTTAATTAGCCACAGAGCGATAGAGAAGGCTAACTCAATCATGTAATGTATCTTGTTGAAAATGTAAAATCATGGTTCACTAAAGTTATGCTATATGCAGAGATAGGATTATGCAGACAACAGTTTGCCCCATTTTCTTTTATAAATATTGCAGCATATCTTAGGAGATGATATAACAAAAGGCATCTATAAACAAACTCAGGCATTGTTTAATAGTCTAATACAAATTTTCTGTTAATCATTCCATAGACTGAGTGGTCAAAAGAATTCAATATCTTTTAGTATTAGACATTAATATTGTGCTTATTTTTAAGAAAGAAACACTCTGACAACAAATCACAACTATAAAACTAGCGACAGATTCATCATACAAAATCAAAAACAATCTGCCTACATGTATACAAGTTAGCAAGACCAGCACCCAGAAAATAAGTAACAACATTAAATGATGAGGCTAACATCAAACTTTGAAAAGTTGGGAGCTTCACACTTCGTGTATCACTCTATATCTTGCAAAATCTATGCATGTTTATAACATCCTAATATCCAAAATGACTAGAATACAAGTTGTATTTGTAAAAAGAGATTGGTTTGCTGTTTGTGGTGTGCATGGGCTGGCAATTCATAAATGAGCTTTCAATAACAAGAACGATTTGCCAACGGTTGAGTAATAAAACCAGCCCAGGCAAATTGAGCACAATATTTATTCACTTTTTCAATTTCATATTCAGATTGTATAACTATAAGTATAAGTATTACTCTTAGTCTTACTATCACTATTACTATTAGAGTATTAGTTAAACTTAATTGCTTAATCACTTTAAATTTAAGTTGATCATAATCATAATGATAATGCCATACTTATAGTTATACTAATACTTATACTCTTAACCTTATACTTATAGTAATGCTATTAGTAATACTAATACTAAATCAGAAACCAATGGCAATAGTAATACACTAATACTAATACAGTATGAGTATAAGTATTAGTATTACATTTACTATTACTATTGGTATTACTATTACTATTAGTAATAGTAATACTATTAGTATTAGTATTACCATTACTAATACAGTAATACTAATAGTAATACTAATAGTAATACTAACACTAAGTGAAAGTCTAACACTCAAACAGTAGCTATACTAATGTCTAATACTTATATTTCAAAACTTACTTAATATGATGAGGACCACAATGATCAGAATGTTGTTCAGTCATGTTTGCAAGTTTATATTACACTATCAGTTAACGAACGCCACTAGAAACAGCAATTGCAAGCGTAAATATCAATACGTTAAAGTTGAGCTTGAATTTGCACGCCCTCTCCGGAAAAGATGTTGCAAATGTGACAAACATCTCTAGAATTTTAAACTTTTCGAGCGGTTATAGCCGGTTAGAACTGACGTACATTCTAGCTTTAACCAGTTAAAAAAAAACTGAAAAATTATACAAAACCAAAATTTTAAATTATTTAAAACTTTATTTTTGTATTTTTTATAAAACTTTTCAAGAATTAGTATTTTGCTTGGTAAAGTTGCTCAACTAGTATTCACTAATAACATATCCTGTGTTTTTATTTGCGAAGTTACGATTCGCATACTCATAGTGATTGAAATCTAACTTAATAGAATAATATTAATTAAATTTTGATTTGTGGTATTGAATTGTAATCAAAGTTATCAATGATGATAGATATGAATAGGAAAAATAAAGAAATATAGTAATATACGTCATGATGATTATTATTAATATTTAATTTTATACTTGGTTAAAAATAAATAATAAATTATTATTAATATTATTCTTATTAATAATAATAATTATTATTATTAATATTATATTTATAATTTAAATATATTATTAACTATATTAATAATCATATTATTATGAATGTTATTAATTATAATACTTTTAATTTTTATGGTAAAATTTATGCTGCTAATGTCGCTGAAAATAGTATTTATACTTGAGCACTTTTTTACAGAATTATATTTATAGCTACTGCCGTAATATCTTGCAGTCTGTGATACTCATTATTGATTACTCATTAGGAATAATTTTGAACCGAACTGTTATCAATGGGTCAATTTTCACCTTCCCATTTTTACTCATCATTTTTAAATTAATACCCCCATAACATGATTTTGCATAAATAAGACCAATAGCTTTTTTCAAAACTTTAATGGTTTTAGCTGTAATTAGCTTTGAGCAGTTACAGTCTTTACAAAATTTTGAAATTAGGTTAAACACCACCATTTTATGTCCCACGTAAAAGACAATATATCTTTACTTGTTCAAAAATAAGTGCATGATGAAAAACCTTTCAAGTTAGTGTACAATTAGTTGTTGGACAGGTTTGATTGTAAGTTGAAATACTCATAGATTATTTTGTTGCAAATTTATGTTTTCTTGATCCATGCCTGAAAATTTTCTCCAAAAGTCATCAAAAGAAATGGCTTCTGTATTATTTATTAAAGATGGTAAAATGTTCAGTGTTATTTAATAATATATTAGAATGCTCAGTAGTTGTCCTAATTTTATCATATTTCTGGCGTTCTGACTCATTATATTAGCTCATCATACGTTAGGACTACTCATAACTTACTACTATTTTATATATTGTGTATTCAGACCTGCGCTTGATTTAAGTTACCCTGTGTTGAGTTGATAAGCAAATTTTGAGTGAGTCATACGCATAGACTAGACCTGCATTTGGACTAGTCTGTAACGTCACAGCGATATTCGGATCTTTCAGGTCCTGTTGTACTTTATCTTCTGTCAAATCATACAAGTTTGCTTTTAGGTGACATTTGAGTAGTTAACTCGCATCAAACTTGAATTTCTAGTCACTATGCGTGCAGGTGTGGTTATTTCTAATTATTAGCATCAGTGAGTGCCAAAAACCTTAAAAACACGGTATCAACAGTTAGAGCTTTTTATTATTAGCCCAAGTAATTTTAAAATTATAGCACTACAGCGTATTTGTGTAGGGTTTACTCATACTATTCAGAAGTTGCTAAAAGCGGGAACGTGAGAAGATGAGTAACATCTACATTCAAGAGCCGCCAACTGAAGGAAAGGTACGTCTCTTTTATAAATGAATGAAATTCCATCTATTATTTATCGTATAGCAGCTGATAGTGTCTCCTTTGTCTACTAGATGGTGGGATGTACATTTCCCAGTATATCTTAGGTTCTGCTCACCACCACTCTCGGGGATATCGACATAGAACTGTGGTCTAGAGAAGCTCCTAAAGCGTGCAGGAATTTTGTGCAGCTCTGCTTAGAAGGCTATTACAATGGCACCATATTCCACAGAGTCATCAAAGACTTCATAGCGCAGGGAGGTGATCCAACAGGCACAGGGGAAGGTGGCGAGTCCATATATGGGAAACCTTTTCGAGTATGTATTGTTCAGTGTATGAGGACAGCCGCTCTTCGCAGGCCTGGTATCATGTTGTGTATGCTTTTCAGGAAGTAGTTTCCTGCTGATTTACAAAGTGGACATTTGTCAACTTATTTACAACCACTCTTTCAGTGATGGTCTCAAATATTGATGTTTTATCAATTGGTGTGTTGATGCATTCAGTCTGATATTTCCTCTTTGATTAAATGTTTTAAGTAAGTTGTTAGAATACATAACGCCATAGATTGCTATATGTAGAGTGAGATCCACACACGACTACGCTTTGTACGAAGAGGTCTAGTTGCAATGGCTAACTCTGGTAAAGAGGATAACGAGAGTCAATTTTTTTTCACACTTGGCCCTACACAAGAACTGCAGGGAAAACACACGGTGTTTGGAAAGGTAGACAATTCCAAAAATCGTACTTACTTGTTGTTATTATGGGTATTATAAAGTTAGCATGTTTTTAATAAGTATAATCTGTGAATTTCTACTCTTAACTTATTTCACCAGTTCATAGGATTGATATTGCATAGTATCACAGTGATAATTTCATTAGTCATATATAGCAATACTATATATAACCTAACATGTGTCATACAGGTATCAGGTGATACTATATACAACCTAATTAAAGTTAATGACATACAAACAGATAGCAATGATAGGCCTGTGGAACCACCAAAAATCAAGAAAACAGAGGTTAGTGTAACTTTTCTTTTTTATACTTTATATTCATATTAATGTTCTATTTACAGAGCATTGATAAAGTATTGACAGGGTATTGATGAAGTATTGGCAGGGTGTTGACAAAATACTGATACAAAGAGTGAGGGTAGTGGAACTCTTGAGTAAACATGAAATCTGTAGTTTCTAATCCCATACTTCTGCCTCCTTTCATTTTGTCTCCATCGGCACACAACAAGTTATCAACTCACACGAAAAGAGTCCAACTGAGTAGTCTGTGAGAGTTTCATTGCATTGTGTGTCATGTTAACAGACTACTATTCACTGTACAATGACTCTGTATTGTCAGTTTAATGTCGATTTGACAACCCAGGTGTCTACCTTTAGGTACTCTCCAATCCATTTGATGACATCATACCCAGAGAAGTTGTTAGACCAGAGAAGAAAGAACACAAGCCAAAGAAATCACACTCAAAAGGGAAAAAGTGGGTACTCTGTTACATAGTTGCTAGCCCATAATGGTTTTGTATATTTGTTATAAACCATCACCAATTACATGATAATATGTGAACATATTGACATATACTATATATAGGATATAGTACTACATATTATGTATATAATAACACTACATGTATAACATATAGTTAACGTAATATTACATCTCTATATAAAACACGTACATAAGAAGTATAAAGTAGTATGCAAGTTTCATATGTTACCAAAGCACACACATATTATATATACATTATATATGCATTCAAGTAATGGCTGCAGTATGTATATTATGAGATATTATGGACTGTTGAGTTACACCCGTATCATACTTGTAGGTTACTCATATATTTAGAAGTATGATATGCACTTGGTACTATTCAGTATGTTGCTTTGCATTAGTTTTAATATTTCTAGCTTTTGTATCCTTTTTCATCACATGGTGCTG
The DNA here is from genome assembly GCA_964035545.1 of Bugula neritina. Lineage (NCBI taxonomy): Eukaryota > Metazoa > Bryozoa > Gymnolaemata > Cheilostomatida > Bugulidae > Bugula > Bugula neritina. The sequence goes on from OZ037767.1 coordinate 12,039,395, forward strand.
CCAGTGTATATAATATGTTGATTGCTCTGTTCTCAGCTTTACTTGAAATTTTATCTAATTTGGTCCATTTCTTGCTTTTCAGAGATTTCAAACTCCTTTCATTTGGTGAAGAAGCAGAAGAAGATGAAGAGTTGAATAACAAAGTTGTGGAGGTGAGTAGTAGAGTTATTAAGGTGAGTAGTAGAGTTATTAAGGTGAGTAGTAGAGTTATTGAGGTGAGTAGTAGAGTTATTAAGGTGAGTATTAGAGTTATTAAGGTGAGTAGTAGAGTTATTAAGGTGAGTAGTAGAGTTATTAAGGTGAGTAGTAGAGTTATTAAGGTGAGTATTAGAGTTATTAAGGTGAGTAGTAGAGTTATTAAGGTGAGTAGTAGAGTTATTAAGGTGAGTAGTAGAGTTATTAAGGTGAGTAGTAGAGTTATTAAGGTGAGTAGTAGAGTTATTAAGGTGAGTAGTAGAGTTATTAAGGTGAGTAGTAGAGTTATTAAGGTGAGTAGTAGAGTTATTAAGGTGAGTAGTAGAGTTATTAAGGTGAGTAGTAGAGTTATTAAGGTGAGTAGTAGAGTTATTAAGGTGAGTAGTAGAGTTATTAAGGTGAGTAGTAGAGTTATTAAGGTGAGTAGTAGAGTTATTAAGGTGAGTAGTAGAGTTATTAAGGTGAGTAGTATAGTTATTAAGGTGAGTAGTAGAGTTATTAAGGGGAGTAGCAGAGTTATTAAGGTGAGTAGCAGAGTTATTAAAGTGAGTAGTAGAGTTATTAAGGTGAGTAGTAGAGTTATTAAGGTGAGATACAGGCAGGTCTAACAGAATAAACATGACTTCACTGCAATCTCTGCAGACAATGAGAAGTAAAGGTAAAAGTGCTCACGATTTGACAGATGATCCTAGACTGAGCTCCACAACTGGAAATGTTGAATCAGTAGAGCCTGAAGAGATCAATGAGGTTTCACAGGAAAAGTCTTCTCTGGTCCAGGAGGAACTCAGGCAGTCTAGTATTTCTCCTAAGGAGTCTCATTCACAGGGTTCATCCAAACTGTAAGTACACGTATTATGTAGTAAGTGTAGTACTTCATCTAAACTGTAAGTGTAAGTATTCTGTAGTCTGCAGTGGTTAGTAGTGCACATTATATTGCATGTTGGTACTACATGCAGCATGTGTTGTAATGAATATCTTCCATCACTGGACATGTTTCTCACAACTGCTCCCATATACAATATGTATATTATTTTGGTAATATAAATATCAACAAAAACAAATACATGTATTAGAATATCCAAGTTATCTCCAGAAAAGATGTTTTGTTAACAGCAGCTTTAGTTTTATAGAGTGTAACTTTAGTTCTAAACTAAGTAGTCTCAGATATGTATAGTGTAGTACAATAGTGCTTAGTTTACACTGTGCTTCAGTACAATTGTAGTACTGATAGTCAATAAGACCAACTGTGTCAATATATTAATAATTAGTTATTAGTCAGTTGTGTATTTCACTAGAGAAGAACTGAGAAATGAACGCAAAGCTCTGCAGAGAGAGATGAAAGATGTTAAGAATAAAGCAGAAACCAAATCAATAGAAAATGATGAGTCAGAGAAAGGTAACCCTTGAGACTATTATGTGGCAGTAGTGGTGATGATGGTGATGGTGCTAGTAGTAGTGGTATTGGTGTAATGTTATGCAACGACACTTTTTTAGAATCCAAGACTAGTATTTCAAAGGCTGTTGAAGAATTTAACAGGGAAAAAAAAGAATTCTTACAAATGAAAAAACAGATTCCTAAGAAAGGTATAATTGCATAGTTTTTATTATTATAGCCCAAAATTTAATCTATTGAATATGGGGGTGGTTGCCAAGACTTCTCTATATTACAATAACTGACTGCATTCCTAGGGTTACTTCCTCCTACATAGGCTTGCTTCTCGGCACACTTCATGCTACTGTAGTGGTTAGCCAACCAGCTACATGTAACCAGGTAGACTGATGGTGGTTTCTGTCTGTTAGGATCATCAAAGAGAGAACAGGAAACTCTGGCTCTGTTAAACAAGTTTCGCAGTAAATTGAATAGTGCACAGAGATTGGCCGAAGAGCACGGTGAGAGTAAGGTGAAGGACAATTCTGCTCCTGCATCTTCCAACAAGGAAGGTGATGATGCGGAGGAGGAAACTGATGAGGGATGGTGAGGCATGCATATATATGCTGAGTATATTGTGGTATACATGGTACACGCATAGTACACGCATGGTACGCGCATGGTACGCGCATGGTACACGCATAGTACACGCATGGTACGCGCATGGTACGCGCATGGTACGCGCATGGTACGCGCATGGTACGCGCATGGTACGCGCATGGTACGCGCATGGTACACGCATGGTACACGCATGGTACACGCATGGTACACGCATGGTATACACTATACATGATATACACAGATATACTGAGTATGTTGCGGTACACACGGATCGCTAGCAAAGGCTTTGCATAGAAGACAAAGTAGCGCTGTTTTGTGCAGTAAGCATGCAGACTTCATGCTCAACAAATACAGCAAAAACTTACTGTGGCAGTACTATCATTGACTTAGTATTAATTAATGAGTTTACTTTTTGACATTTTGGTTTCACGTTTTTCAACTGATTGCATATTATTGAAGGTCATGAATGCGATTTCAAAACGAAATCATTTACAAACTTAGGTGGTGAGGCCATGAGCAAATTCGATTGGTCACTCAGGTTTTGCTCCCGCTGTCTATGTGCGTGTTGTGTGAAGCAGGTCACTTCCGCAGCAGGTTTTTATCACATTTCATGTGGCAGGACTGTAAGTGGACTGTTGATATTGCTGTTGTACACTCAAAAGTATGATTTGTGAGAGTATGACAACAGTTTGTAAATATTTGTATCTAAAAAGGTTGCCAGTAGCCCCATATCCCAATGGCTGAGTATACACATGTTTGTACAGAAGCTGGTATGTTGCAGGATGTCAAGTACTTTGAAGTTTGGTGACTCCCATGCTAAGGTTCTGGATGCCAATGTCACAGATGTAGACAGATATGAAATCTATGATCCTAGAAACCCGATGACCAAACGCAGACGAGAAGAAGCAAAACACGAGTCTAAGCGTCAGAAGAAGGAGAAAGAGCAAGTGTTGTAACAGCTGATATATTCCTCATTGTATATAGTAACATTGCAACAACCAGACTGTCCAAGACTTCCTTCACACGTTCCTTCAATCTAAAACATATTATCTCTTTAAATGTTCCCTTTTGTAGACAAGCTGATTTTTATCTGAGCAGTGTGATGTAAGATATATGTTTTGCCATGATATATATGCCTTTTATATGTTGCTTAGAGTCTGTTTATGTTGCTATAAAGTTAGAAGATGTCTCTGTAAATATAAATGCATTACCAGACTGTCACCATCTTTATTTTATTAACATTCAAGTGATTTTCATACTGTAAGGGTCAAGATAGATTCCTTCTTTGTTCATTAAACCTTTTTTGTATTTCAATTCCGCACTCCCATGCGCACACACACTTACACATGCATGAACACACACACACACACACACGCACGCACACAAGCACACACACACACAGCTTGATTTACCTTTCAACGACAATTGAATTATCTGCTATACTTTATCACTCTACTCTCTCAGTCCATGTGCTGACAGGTTTACTGCATGCAGTACTTCTATCATAAAGTGAGACACCAACAAAGACAGTAAAGTCCTCCAGGCAATAATTATCCTGTAACACATGGAACAGTATAAAACAAGTCTACTGGCAGAAATGGTTCTTATATTCACACATAAGGAGATAACCATATAATATAATATGTACATGACTACAATATTGTGACAGATTAGCTGTAATATTGTGGTTAGTTTCATATACCTTCTATAATCATATGGCACATCAGCAGTTACTTTGACTGTATGTAATCAACAAATGTGCTGATATAGCTGCTAAGTAGGTGCTTAGCTTCAAAATGCTATACTTTGATGAAGTATGTTTCTCCAACCAACAGGAAATTCTAATTGACTGCTGACAAGAGCTTCTGCTGCTGAAAGCAAATACCTTGCCACTAATTGTCTTCTTCCGCAGTAATTATGTAGTGTTGAGTTTACCCAGTGGCCTCCGTGGTGTAATGGTAGCACACTTGCTTGCAAGCCAGAGAACTCGGGTTCGATTCCCAGTGGGGGCAATTATTTTACAAGCTATTTCGGCCTTTAGTGACGTGTAGTTGTAGTACTCCGAGGGAGTTGAGTGGCCAGGAGAGCCTGATAATTGAAGGAGTAGTAGATAGGCCAGTGGAGTTCAAAGAACTGGGTGGGATGTAGTGTTGAGTTTACCCAGTGGCCTCCGTGGTGTAGCACACTTGCTTGCAAGCCTGAGGACTTGGGTTCGATTCCCAGTGGGGGCAATTATTTTACAAATTATATAGTGATAGTGTGCTAAATAGATTTCAAATGGATTTTTATGCTGTTTTTATCAATTTGCCGCACTGTGCACTAGCTGTTACCAACGTTGTTAAAGCTCTAGTGAGGCGATATATTAAGAATCTATTATGCTTAGGATTTGGTGGGGCGTAGACTCACCCCAAACTATGCTATCAACATATAGTTTGAGAGGGCTCAATGCTGTAAAGAGAATCTGAACCAAATGCCCTTCACAAACTTTTTAAGGTTTGATCATCTAACCTACTTGGATCAAGTGTGTTTGCTACACGAGCTTATTATAGGACAAGCCTAAACTTCAGTGTTGTAATGAGTAGCACATAATGCAGTGTATATACTAATAAATATAAAGGATGTATTTCTAGTCACCAAAATCTTGACAGCAACTAGCCTACTCAATTATGTGTAATTCTGCCTCAATTATTTATATTATTGCAAGCATTATATAATATTATAATATAAATATGTAAATTGTCATAGACATAGAACATATAATTTTTCATAGTGAATAATTGCTTACAGCATCATCAATATTTCACAGTTTCTTGCAACATGAGTGTCTCAGCCTGTAGTAAACAAGGCTTAATTCAGATTACAAGTTAAATATCAAGTATGAGACATGATCATATCATCAGAGAACCATGGCATTAAATTTTAGTATGTAATTGAAAACCTGAACAATATGTTATCATAATCGATGATATTAATAATGTTAGCAAGTTTCTCGTGAATGGCAAACTTGTAGCTGAAAATTTTGCAGGGTTTCTGCAACTTTAATGTAAAGTTTACAATAATTATAATTTTCACTATATATTGCAAAAAAGATGTCTATGCTACATAGATTTTTTATCACCTATCTAAGCATTGCGCTTCCATTATTTCGAATTATGTGAAATGATACTCCCCGCAGGTGAATTTGTGGTTTGCATTAGCTTATGGTTGTGACTTGTGGTTTCATTCGATGCAACTGTTTCTTAGTTCTTCAATCATGCCTATTCACACTCTACACAAATTCAAACTAATACTGCTCTCACATAAACCTTACTATTCTCAACTAACACATCTCACACATAACTATCCCACAAGATTTTCAGAGTTCAGCCTACAAACTCCTCCATCATCAACTGCTGCAGGTCAACGAAGAGTGGAATTCCAATGTTCGTCGCTATGGAATAAATTGCCTAGTTCTATTCGTGCTGTGGAGAGGGAGGCTGGTTTCAAATTTGCCCTGAGAGACCACCTAATGGCAAATTTCCAGATAAAAAAATAAAACTCTTTGAGTTGCTAAAACTTCCAAAAACCTAAACAAAAATCTTATATAACTGTCAACCATTCATGGCTCGGCGCCTCGACTAGCTACAGTGCTATTGCGCCATAGGCCCTGTCATTTTGTTTATTTTTTCTCAATTAATTTTTTTTCTCCAACTACGACAAAATAAAACAAACAAACAAACAAACAAACTGTTTCCAAACATTGAATGCTTGAAAGTGCAGTGATGGTGATGGGCAGCTTAATGTATTTGGTTGCCAATACAGAAAAGACTGCTCGAACTCTATGTTACAGAGTTAGCTTCCTCCATTCCAAGTTAATATGCTTAATGGAGTTATCTGTTCCTTAGTTTGGTTTCTGCTCGAACGTGTGGCAGTACATTATTTTTGATTTGCTGAGAATGCTTAAAGTTCTAGTTGTGAATCCGCAACTCAAAAGTCAAATCGTACTTCAAAGCTCATGAAGTTATCGTCACAAAAAGTCTAGAGGTGTAACAATTTTGGTTAAGAAAAAATCTAGCGAGTCGCTTGCTCGATAGTGATGGCTGCTAATATTGTATCTGGTGGCCGGCTTTCTGCCACAAATTTATTAAGACGTTTTCGATGTGTCTGTGGATACTCTCTGAGCCCATCTTTACAGGTACAAAAATGCAACATTTTAGATTGAAGTGTTTAAAGAGTGTTTTGTTTTATAAGTTTTAATCAAATAGCTGTCAACTTGAACTTGAACTTGAAGTTGAGCTTCAACTTCAAGTTCAACTCATGAACTTCAAGTTTAACAGTTTAATTTCAAGTCATAAGTGCAATTTAATTTTTATTTTATAGCCAAACTCAAAGTCAATCAAAACGTCATAGTTTACTTTCACTTTCACTTTGAATTTCAGTTTCAGTTTGAACACCACTTTAAGTTTAAGTGTATCAGTGATGGTCAAATACTCATACTCAACTGATAGTCATAGTGACTCAGACTGAGACTGTGATACTGATTGTAATTAATAAGTAATACTAATAGTATTACTATTACTATTAGTATTACAGACACAGTCACCATCAGGCATCAGTATCACTATGAGTATGACAATGACTATTTGTAACTCACCTCGTAACTCACCTCATCAAAATTAGAACACTGCTAACACCTACAGGCGCAAAATTATGAGTTCCTTTTATGTTGTTTTTGTTTGGGTTTATCATATGTTGTAATAGAATTAGTATCACTGTATTACTATTAGACCCAGTATCATTATTACTATTAGTATTAGTATTAGTATTACATTTAGGTTTACTATTCATACTCGTATTAAAAGTTACTATAACTATTAGTATTAGTATGTAGTATATTACGCGGCTATAAGTATATAACGATTAACAATGGGTTACTGTCATTTCGTACACAAACTGCTGTCTATTGTGGTAAATATCAGAGTTACCCTCCCTTATTACACACCACCATAAGAACGCTAATCTAACATTAACTTATTATAACTAGCATTGCCCTTTCCCCTGTTTCTAATTATAACTCACACTTGGTTAAGACTAATTTTTGCTGATTCATGTAAACCGACAGTTGGACCGAGTTCGGCTCGCGGATGCCGATAGACCGAATATCGGTTGCCGACATGACCAGTGTCAGTTACCGACATGACGAATGTCGGCATGCCCGACCGAACTTCGGCCCCGCTGTCGGTCGAAGGTTCCGGAAACCTTTTGTTCTGTCAATATAAAAGGAAGCCCATTTCGAGCTTCAGTCACTTGAGGACTCGAGCTCGGACTGGAAGGATCAAAATTACAATAAAGATATACAGCACACACTATTTCAACACTCTCTCTTATCTCTTCTACAACAAGGAGTTATGTTCTCTGCCTGATTCCATTCAATAACCCACAAATTACTACACTATTACATACACAAAATGAATAATAAATTAATCCACTACAATGATACTAGTTTACTTATTTAATTTTATTGCATTCCATCAAGTATCTTTCACACCTCCCTTGTCACCTATTGATCAATGTTTTATACTAATCTGTTATGATAAATGCGTTAATATTTAGTTTCATATAATTAATATATTAATATATTGTCTAATAATTGTTAATATTATGTAATGTGTGAACTATTTGTGAGTACTACTGTATGAATCATACATTGAATAGGAAACAAATATCAAAAATTATGTATTTGGATTAATTTCTATTGATGTTTAAATTTAACTGCGTATAGCATTAACTATTACTATAGTCTATAAATATAAGGCATAAGCCAATAGCTATAAGTATAAGGGTTTTTCTTCAAACAACTATAAATATCACTATTTATTTAATTTATTATCTAAGACTAATAGTAATTCTACTGTTTTGTTTTAGACCTTTAGTTTCATTTTTAGTTGTAGTTTTAGTTTTGCCTTTGAGTTTATCATTGTTAGTTTTTTATTCTTTAGTAATACAGCCTTACAAATGGCAAGGTTGGGGGTAAATTACATATAAATGTAATTAATTACAATTACTTGAAGATTTGTCAATTACAATTATAATTACAGCTAAAAAGTAATGTAATTAATTACAATTACAATTGCATGGTAATGTAATTAATTACAATTACAAATACTTTTGTTCTCACAACGGATAACTAGAAGTTATACAATGTCACTTCTAGGGTCCAATGTTGACAGTGGTGAACCTCCTTTGTTCTCAACAGTGATACTATAGGGTCATTCCATGCCAAATCAACCAAATTTTAAGAGGTCCCACGCCTTTGCTTCTCAGATTTTGCTCATATTTACACCAAATGGACCTACACATGTCCGGAGTACTATTTGTAAATATTTCTGACTTGACACAAAACTTTTTGAGAAATGACTACTTTTGTGAACAAAAGTTGGGAAATATTTTGAGGAAAATTTGTGATGTATACTTTTAGACCAAGTTATAAACGTCTATATCTTGACCATTTTTCTAGACTGAGCCTTATAATTTGATGTGGAGAATATTTGAAATTTTTTTCAAGATTTACAAAAACTTTGCCCATATTCAATTTTTTTTCTCATCTATATCTGCTTTGTCCTGTTCGGGTAGAGGGTAGCCCACATTCAATGGCTTAGAATATATGCACACAAAGTATTCTGTAATATGTGTTGCTACTAATGCAAATTGATAGGTGTTATAAAGTCGCACAGCAAATTTTAAGGCTCTCTAGAAAAATGGTAGAGATATGGACGCTTATAAATTGGTCTAAAAGTAGAAATCACAAATTTTCCTCGAAATTTTTCTCTACTTTTGTCCACAAAAGTAGTCATTTCTCAAAAAGTTTTTTTATCAGGCCAGGAATATTTAAGAAGTGTACTCAGTACATGTGTAGGTTTATTTGGTGTAAATATTAACAAAAATCTGAGACGCAAAGGTGCCGCCATTTGGTGAGTTGGCATGGAATGACCCTATACTATACTGACTTAATCTGAACTTGTTATTTAACAATAGGCATGGTAGGGAAAGAATGCATTTTTTTAAGATTTAAAAGTTTGAAGTAATTGACATGTAATTATAAAGTAATTGTAAAAATCAATTACATTAGATATGTAATTAATTACAATTACAATTACATTTTTATACATCAATTACAAATTACATTCAATTACTTGAAAAAATGTAATTAATTACAACCAATTACAATTACCCCAATTCTGACAAATGGTAATGCGGATACTTATATTTGTAGTCATACAATCAATATATATCATAATGATTATGACAATGACACATACCTTTATAACCACAAGTCTACTGATATTATATTTTCGAGTCTATGATTCTGTATGAGGATGATCATCATTATGATTTGGGACTACCAGTACCAGCATTACTAGCCAAACATTACCTCTATTTTAAGTTATGTTTTGTTGTGACTTTTAACACTAAATATTAAATATACTCATAGTAATAGTCACACTGATAACCATAATAATGATGTAGTACTAATTTTTATTTTATTCACACATCATAAAAATTGCTTGGCAATTGGTCAAATTACTTACCGATTTATTGGAGCATTTATTATTTTATAAACATTTTTGCTGAACCTAGTTATTCTACTATAGTTACAGGAAATATTAACTTAGTGTTATATATATTATGCATTTGTTTAAAAGCTGCTATTAAAAAAAGTTATGCAGCGATTTACAATTTACTAAATTGACATTAACTGTTTCAACTCGCTGGCAGAGAAGATAGTGAAAGTTATACTTGTAATAGGGGTGTAAAACTCTAATACTCAAACTATTTTCTAAATAACGTGATCCTGTTGCTAAATTTCTAATGCAAATTTTTTTGTGTAATTAGTTCACAAACTTCCTTACCAGTTGAAGTAACCCACTGACTTGTATAAACAACATTTTATTGCTTTGATGTAACTGCTATATAACCTAGTTAGATTCTGAAATACTGGCTGTCTAGTTCACGTGTGATGATAGATTAAGGGCTGATTCACGCCTAAATTAAGGGCTGGTTCACATGTGATAGATTAAGGACTAGCTCACATTTGGTAGATTGAGGGCTGGTTCACATGTGATACATCAAGAGCTAGTTCACATCTGATAGGGTGGTTAAGCACTAGTTTACATGCGATTGAGTGATTAAGAGCTGGATCACATGCAGTTGAGTGACTATGGGCTGGTTCATGTGAAATCAGTGATTAAGGTCTAGTAACCAGTAAATGTTTTACTAAGATGTGAAAAGAAAAAATATCTGTTCATTACTAAACGTTTTGGTTGGTTACACAATTATTGCTTGGCGTGTCAACTTGCTTATTTTCCTCCAATTTTTGCATTCTAAATTTTTTAGTATCTCTGAAATCCTGTTTATATATTCTCAATGAACAATAAACTAGGCAGTTGGTTACTAAAGTTTGTATTATAATACATTTTACCAATTTAATGGATAATTTCAAAAGTATTTTCTGTAGTATTGCAACTTTAGTTAGTTCATTGTTATGAACTTGAATTTTCTCTTCATACTTAAAATAAGCTTTAAATTCAAGTAGGTGTTTAATCAGTTTTTTTTAAATCAGACATTTACTGTGTGTGGTAGGTAACCTGTTCCAAGATAGATTCAGAAATATCTTCATAATCAATATTACTAGTCTGCCCAGTTAGTAGCTGGGAGTTTGTGTCGCATTATAATCGATTGCTGTTGGTGATTTCAGAGTTTTGAGCAAAGAAATTGGCGATCTTTAAGAAAATACACACAGCTGTAAGTACCCTAAATTCGCACGTACAATAGTATTGAGTCGTTGAGAATATTTTGAAAATGCCAATTTTCTTGCAACCATGTAAAAATTGATTTATTTTTAGACAAGTCAGCAAGTTTTGGCTGGTTGGCAGAAGCATCTAATAGCAATAAGTTATCTGCAGTATTGACAATACTTACTTTGTCTTGTTTTTACTTTGATGTACATTGAATTTTCATCTTTTCACTGGTAGGAATTCATACAAGTTATATGGAAGTGCCGGTCTTCACACGTCAGTCAGAAAATGTGAGTAAAATGTTGAAACCAGCCAATTAACGTTTCATTATTGGGTAACAAAACAAGCTAATTACCTTACATATATTGATAAGTTAATTTTTTCTGTTTCTGCAAACATGTTCCTACAGAAAGTAGTAAACCGAGCGTGTGCTGTTACTGCTTTAGATGCTGACGTCACTGTCAACTGTCCACCGTTTGCCGACTCCATCACAGAGGGAGATATCAGATGGGAGAAAGCTGTTGGGGACAGTGTGGAGGTAGATGAGACTATTGGCGAGGTGGAGACGGACAAGGTAGTCTATTGTCTAATTATCTCTCGCAATCTCACCTCTCACAATCTCACCTCTCACAATCTCATCTCTCACAATCTCACCTCTCACAATCTCATCTCTCACAACCTCACCAGGTGCTCTGTTCCACAGATGCTGTGAAATTTGCAACTGCAACTCCATGTAACTGTATAGAATGTTCCTAACTGTTGTATTACAGACTTCGCTGGCTGTAAAGTCCACTGTGGCCGGTAAAGTAACTGCACTGCTGGTGGAGGACGGTACGACAGTCACTCCTGGTACCCCATTGGTTACTGTTGCTGCCGGGGAAGGTGCTGCCACACCAGCTGCTGCCGAGGAAGGTGCTGCCGAGGAAGGTGCTGCCGAGGAAGGTGCTGCCGAGGAAGGTGCTGCCGGGGAAAGTGCTGCCACACCAGCTGATGCCTCTGAGCCAGTGGCTGCTGCTCCCCCACCACCCGCTGGTATAGTTGTAGGATTCTGTTTCAATTAACTATGATGTGTTTATATATTAGTGTTGATTGGTGAACTCGCATGATTTGGTATTGTAACATTACATACAGCTTTACAGTTGCTAAACTTGTAGCTGTTTTGTTCTCTTTGTTAGCTGAGAAGTCTGCAGAAGTACCTGCTGCCACTCCTATACCCACCAGTAAACCCCCTACTCCATCTCCGCCGACAGCACCCATGTCCACTACTCCAACTTCACAGATTAAGCCTGTTGTTGCTGAGCCTGTCAGAGCTTCATCTCTTGGGGGCAGATCAGAGGAAAGGGTGTGTTTAGTATTACTGTGTGTAGTACAGTAACACTGTGTGTAGTACAGTAACACTGTGTGTAGTACAGTAACACTGTGTGTAGTACAGTAACACTGTGTGTAGTATAGTAACACTGTGTGTAGTATAGTAACACTGTGTGTAGTATAGTAACACTGTGTGTAGTATAGTAACACTGTGTGTAGTATAGTAACACTGTGTGTAGTATAGTAACACTGTGTGTAGTACAGTAATACTGTGTGTAGTATAGTAACACTGTGTGTAGTATAGTAACACTGTGTGTAGTACAGTAATACTGTGTGTAGTATAGTAACACTGTGTGTAGTATAGTAACACTGTGTGTAGTACAGTAATACTGTGTGTAGTATAGTAACACTGTGTGTAGTACAGTAACACTGTGTGTAGTATATTAACACTGTGTGTAGTATAGTAACACTGTGTGTAGTATAGTAACACTGTGTGTAGTACAGTAATACTGTGTGTAGTATAGTAACACTGTGTGTAGTACAGTAACACTGTGTGTAGTATAGTAACACTGTGTGTAGTATAGTAACGCTGTGTGTAGTACAGTAGCGCTGTGTGTAGTATAGTAACACTGTGTGTAGTATAGTGACGCTGTGTGTAGTACAGTAGCACTGTCTGTACTGTAGTAACACTGTGTGTACTACAGTAACACTGTTTGTACTACAGTAACACTGTGTGTACTACAGTAACACTGTGTGTGCTACAGTAACACTGTTTGTACTACAGTAATACACTCGGTACTTAATGTGTATTTTTCAGGTTAAAATGACCAGAATGAGGTCTAGAATTGCCGAAAGATTAAAGGAGGCTCAAAACACTTGTGCTATGCTCACCACTTTCAATGAGATTGATATGAGGTATGCTGTTTCCAGGTGCATTCTAGGTACGTTTGAGACAGTGGATGTACACAGCAGACCCTCTTCCTTTTAGTGATTCAGTCACCTTGTGTTTCCTGGCAATGTAGCATTAGGCCAGTGAATAGAGACATAGTATGATGGGTTGCACTAATCCTACAGGGTGATGCCAGGGACATCGTGCTCAAACTGCTTTACTTTAACGTATTCAGTTTCTTCAAAAATTATGACTATGGACCACTGCGGCATTTTTCCTATCAATTCAAGTCATATGCACATATTTTTTGTTTGAAAGTATCTTGATAGATATTTATTAAACTAGAAAAGGAAAGTATTCCAGTCAAAGCTATGTGTAAACTGTTTTGTGTCAAAGTAGCTATTGTGATTACATATGCCCACTAGTGCATTTTGGGTATGTCGTGATTTACACTTTGAAAACAGAAATGTACATCTTGATACTGACTTTTTACCTAATCACTTACTTGTTGCTGAAATATTCTCTATTTTCAGCAAACAATGAGTTATGCATGATTTCCAAGTGTATAAATCTGTATTGATCTTTCATTTCATGGGAATTGACAGAGAAAATAGTTTGGATAATAGACAGTTGTTTTATAGAGAGCAACTTTGAAGTTTATTTTATCCATGGTTGTAGTAATGTGATGGAGATGCGCAACAAGTATAAAGACGCCTTTCTGAAGAAACATGGAGTCAAGTTGGGTTTCATGTCAGCATTTGTAAAAGCGTCAGCATTTGCTCTACAAGACCAGCCCGTAGTGAATGGTGTGATAGATGGCAACGAGATTGTGTACAGAGACTATGTTGACATCTCCGTGGCCGTCTCTACACCAAAGGTGCACCTTCTCTAGTCACATGTATTATTTCATGTACCATAGTTATGTGTGCGCAAAGCTTGTTTCGTAACATAATTAGCTCAAAAAAACATATTTTTATTTATATATAAAAAAGTATTTTGAGTTTGATGAAAAACTTCTCAGCACGTAAGAATCGTGGAGTGATAAAGTTTGCTCCCTAAAAAGGAATGAATTTTTATGTTAGAAATGGGAACAGAAGTTATATTTTTCTGTAATATTTTTTTGGAAAATCTGGACATAAATTACGATTCATCATCGCAGGAGAGTAGTTGAGTCATTCTGATCAACAAAAGTGTTTTTACACTCAATAATTATTGTATATATTTGAGAATTTCTCATTAAACTGTAAATACTGCGACATATAAACTTGCTGTGTAACATTAACTTGTACAATCTATTAACCGCTGTCCGTTCAACTTGTAACTTCACTTTGACAGGGTCTGGTGGTGCCAGTACTCCGTAATGTGGAAACCATGAACTACGCTGAAGTAGAAAAAGGAATTCATGATTTAGGAGTTAAGGTTAGTTTACACATGAACAATCTTACAAGCATTAGTTAGTTAACTCCAATATCTAGATATACTATTCATGGAGCTGCCTTAAATGAATGTTAGGTGAACATGTAAATTGTTGGTGCGCTTTAATATGCTGATAAAATCTGATGTATTTCAGCCATTCTATATTTCTTGATTTGTGTTTGAATTCACAGTCATGAATTTGTTTTCTCACTGTAAACAATAATATAAAACATACTTAGTAGATGAGAAGACAATTCCTATACTAAGTTGTGACTAAACAGCACATTCCTGGCATATACTTGGCAAAATTATATTTATTTTTATTTTGTGGTTGGATGTTGGTGGAACTAGAATTGTCGAATACTAAACAGTTTAAACTCCTGGTGCATTATTTTATTTCAGTGTTGATTATTGTAGTTGGTAATGAATAGTTGTGTATTATTTAAAGGCAACTGGGGGTCACCTGGCTGTGGAGGACATGGATGGTGGTACATTCACCATCAGCAATGGTGGTGTGTTTGGCTCGTTGTTTGGTACACCAATCATAAACCCGCCTCAGTCGGCCATATTGGGTATGCATGCTATAAAGAACAGACCCGTAGAAGTAAAGGGTCAGGTGAGTTGAGCTGTTTGCCAGATTATATATTCAAGCTAATTTACACCTTTATATCTGAAGTCTCCCGTGTTCATGTTCCATTTATAATAGTTATCAATAAGCACCATTATTTCATTGGCTAATGCATTTTGTCAGGTTGAAATTCGGCCCATGATGTACGTAGCACTAACATATGACCACAGGCTAATTGATGGACGTGAGGCCGTTACTTTCCTCGGGAAAATCAAGTCTGCAGTTGAAGATCCACGAGTTCTGCTGGTTGACATCTGATGAGATTAACCGTATTTGTTAGACATATTTACGATAAGCTGGTAGTTGTCTCCTCTTGCTGACTGTAGCTAATGTTCCAGCTGTTCTCTACCAGTAAATGCATTTATTAAAGTTTCAAACCCGAGTATTACAGTTGTATGTTTTTCTCTTTCTTGTTTTGTCAGTTGGGTAATTTCTATGACATGCTTCAAATAGTGAGTATTTATTCCTCTATTGGCTCAATGTGTTTTGTACATGTGTTGAAGTCAGTAGAATATATTGTTGTTGACTTAAATACCACAGTCAAGGCTGTATTAGTTATGAAAAAGGTCATAATTATTTTTGCAATTAAATATTTGTATTTCCAACAGTGTTAATGTATATACAGATATTATTTTTGCAAACCTGCCAGCTTGCAGTAATTAGAAAGACATTTCAATGCATGGAATAAATTATGACTAAATAAGAGAGGGTTTTATAATACAATATAAACAGAGATTCATAGTTTAAACAGAGAACACCCAGTGGGATAGTGGGTAATCTTAGATATAGTATATAGAATGTGTTGGTGCGCACTGCACCATGTAATACAGCACCATTGGGAACAATACATCTGGTACGATTTAGTCATAAGAGTCAAATGCTGCTCTCTAAGTCAGTCCTGTGTAGAAAAATATGCACAAAGTGGAAGACAGGAATGTATAATTCTCTCAGCTAAAGGACTTAGTTTTAAACATCTTTTTAGGAGTCCTTTCGGAAGTTTTCTTGACTAGAAATGTGCTGTTGGGACTTGTAGTGTCCATGGCGTAGAAGACGTTAGCATCACTTGGAAACTGCAGCTCTGCAACACAACAAATAGCAAAGTTTTAGAATGTATTCATGAAATATGTTAGGCACAGCTTTAGAGAAATCCTGCACACACCATGTGACTATAATACGCAGAAGTTGTAATATTCTACCTCTGTGTTTGCCAGTGATTTGTACCAAGCAGAAAGTACTTGGGTCGTGGTTTACGCCAGGATCTTCATGAAACTTTTCTAGAACTCTCTTGATTACTGCCATAGATCGATCTTTGTTGGTTAGCTGCAATACACCCGTATGAATTTATACTCTAAATATGGCTCTATAACATCTCTAGCCACTGATATCAACGCCTTTACCGCTTATAGTAAAACAATCGAATCACCAAAGACAAGCAATTGTGGTAACATGGTGCTACTGCAATTTGCCAGGAAGGGGGGGTACTAATCCCAACACACCATTCCCAACTTACAATCATACTCTTGTAGTTCACATCATCAGAGCCTGGGGTAAGAAGAGTGACTTTTATTACTCTGCGGTCCGGATGATGACTTCCATCAGAATCCCCGGAGGAAATGGAACTCTGAGATGTGATTGGATGAGCTGAGTCACTAGAGGCGGAGCCTATAGACACTCCGTCAGATGGTGTTGGACTTTTCAAGGAGAAGTTGGAGTAAGATAGGGCGAGGCTTGCGTATGACGTTCTACCAGTTGAAAGATATTTACTGTTGCCACAAGTTTGAAAACAGCAAAATTTGTTTTAATCATTTACAATAAAGAGTTTCAAATGAAACATATTATATTGCATTCAAATATTTCTATTTTTTTAAACAATATTATTTATCTGCCAAGTGAAAAATGAGCATATTGTGGCCAAGAATTTTACAGTAAAACTTCTAGCGTTAACGAGAAACATTGTTGTAAGCAAGCAATTTGTATCCTACTTGCATTTCATCACAACATACAGTGTGTGGAGTAAGAAATATTCTTTTCACTTTCTATATGGTGCCTATCATTGCTCTACTTCAACAAGTTTTTATATTTAGAAATATTTTACACGCCTAGTTATAGGAATGCACAAGGGTATTAATCATATGAGATTTGAGTAAAATAATGGCTAACCCAGTCATGTCACCTTTAATTTATTATTATTCATAACATTATAACTGCTTGGCAAGACCTACAAATGACTTCTATAATTACAGTATAGTAACAAATCAATATATTACTGCAACTACTGTAAGTGGTACTTACACTGAAGTTTTAGATATGGTTTTCTGTAGATTCTTTTCTGCTGTAGACGGTGGCTCTATTTCACACGACAGCGCGTAGCTAAAAGATACAACAATGTTAAATCTCTGGCCAATTGTCATCAATAAAGCAGCACTACTAATAGAAAAAGTATAAGCAAGTTGGTGGAGTGCGCAAAACGCTTTATTATTAGAAAAGAATAACATTTTAGAGAGGCAGTTACTAGAAGACATGAAGACTTGGGGCTGGAACGCTCATGCATTTATATAGAACACTAACACCACTAACACACTTGTGCATATGTGTATGAGCATCTATGCTTACATACACTATATTGGTTATTCAAATTGGTGATAGGTTGTGAGATCGGTGTCTGTTGGTGTCAAACTTGCAAAAGCATACCAGTTTCCTTACAGTTGTGCAATACAGGCAGTTAGTGGAAAATATTACATAACTACAAGGTTGTATAAGAAGTACCCAAGAGTCTAAGAATAAAAGAGGCAAATGGAATGGGCCTTGGATGTACATTGCTCTAGAAAACACATAAGAACAGTTGGCAGGGTTTCTATACGACACAATAAACATTATTATCCAGAGCTTCAGTAATAATAGAAATACGTGTTTGTGCTTATATTTTAAAATAAAAAAGTGCATTTACTTTACCTGGAAGACATAAAAGAACTACAAAAGGAAATAATAAAACTCTTTTCAATTTAGACTAATAGCATAGTAAGTTGTCACCCGGTGTTAACATATTTTCAGTTGACAATAATATATTTTATATAAACATTTGTAATTTACTGACAGTTACGACTACAATCACAAGACATACATCAATAAACTGTCATTCTATGTCACATCTGCAAACTTTCATCAAGCCCAATGACACTGGAGAGACAGAAATACTGATCCCAAATACTACTGTATTATTTAGTTAATTCATATTGATTATTTAAACACACCAATACAAGCATCAAAGCAAAACAGCTTGTATGTTTATTTTACAAAACAAAGAGATAAAATTCACCTTGGCTCTCTGACTCACACATTTACTCACACTCACACACTCACTCACACACACACTCACTCACACACACTCACTCACACACTCACTCACACTCACACTCACTCACACACACTCACTCACACACACTCATTCACTGAGTCTCTCAGAGTAACTAGTCCAGTCACCTTTCATCCTCTGTATACACTCTCATTGAGTTGAACCAGGCACAGAATCTCCGATGAGGCTCCACCTGATACATCTTTGCTGCTGACTGAAACAGATTTATCTGTGCTACAATTTCAAACTCTTTTCGGTGTTTCTCAAAGTTCACCAACCCCGAGTCTGTGTAGTCAGAAAATGCCGAGTCTACCATAGTCAAATCCGAAAGAAATGTTCCTAGATACGGTACTGTGCCGCAACACAGTGAAGACTACAAAACAGCACACAATAACAATTTAGATAAATTTTATATTAAACTAAATCCAACTTCTACAAAATATATTTGCATTGTTTCACAAAAAGAAGTTGCAGCATTTATTAAAATAAAGAGATTGTGGTCTGAACAAGCTCAACTGTTAAGTATTCACTGACAACTTCCACAAGGTCACAAGGTCATAAGGCCACAACAAAACTGTGTGGCAACATTGAATACAAGAAGTGCAATTGCTGTTTACCTGATCGTATCTATACAGCGCGGCATCTGACACGCCATTGGTTTTAGACTTGCGACGAGTTTGAGTTGATACTTTAGCAGTGCCTTCCTGGTGAACAGAATAAACCACAGTATGAAATTCGGGCACACATACACAGCCACACACACAGTCACACACACACAGCCACACACACAGTCACACACACACCCACATACACAGTCACACACACAGCTACACACACAGTCACACACACACACAGTCACACACACACAGCCACACACACACAGCCACACACACACAGCCACACACACACACAATATATATATGTTCAATTACATGTCTTCTCAACCAGTATTAAAAAAACAGTAGCTATTCCTAGACCAACACAGAGGTAGAATATTAGTCTTCAGAATACAGTAGAGAATATACAGGTAAAGACCTCTAAGATGAACACTGTACTATATTATTAGAGTACAATAACAACATCATGTATCATATACCTTCATGAGCAGCTCCCTACTAGCTATCTGATTACTCTCTAGTGAGAAGATTTGAGCCAGGTCTGTGTAGATTTCCATCATTTCCTTGTTCACATGAGCCCACAGCTGTAACACATACCAACTCTTACAAGGCTATTACAGCTGTTTCTTGGTAAATATATTATATTCCGAGATTAAAAAACTGCAGAAAATCATTAAATGCAGAACTGTAAAACAAAAAGACCTCATAGAAGTTAGTAGAGAAGGCATCACACGCACCTTTTTAAGTCTGAATATAGGACTACTCTGCAGGCCACTTATTATTGCCCTTAAACTGGAGAAATTCTTTAGAATTCTGAGTTCCTGAGCGATATATATCCACTTCTCTATGACCCTGGCTCTCTTTGAGGCCTTCAAATCTATATCCTACAAGACAGAGAAGGTAAAACACTTCCGACAGGGAACTGGTACAGTAAGCAGGCATGCATAACCCCTTCTAAGTGTTCATCACAAACTAGATAATATATTGACAGTTCAGACAGTTAGCCTGTCCATAAATATACCACAAAAACATGGTTTTACAGTCATTAGTTGTTGAATAAAAATTTGTGCATTTAAAGAATTGTCTCCCTATGAACTTATAAAGTGTCATTTAAATATTTGTTTTAAAACAAAGGCAGCCCTGATTCACTTTGCTACCAAATTCATATTTAAAGCCCAATTATTAACAGCGTGTATTGGCAGCGTGTATAAGAGGCTTACCTTTAATATAGTAGATATTACTGTGAAGATAACTGAGTTGAACATTGATATGGTAGCAGCTACTGTGGGACATTCATTCGCCTTGTCTTTGCTTCTCTGATTCCAAGTTGAGCCAAGACACTGGTGTGCCTCCAGTTTGATAAACAAGTCCTGAAAAAGTGTGATTCTGCAGCAGTGAGCAAACATGGGCCACAGGCTTTTCATACCAGGAACTGGCCTTTGTACTGGTACAGGGCTGTAGAAGCTATTACCCCAACACAATGTTATATTCAATAGCAACTAGGTGCAGATGAGTAAATACTCCTATCATAACTGTGCTATAAAACTCTACCACACTTCCTGCATCTATTCTAGTCAACTGTTGAGCTATAGTAGTAACTCTACCACACTTACTGCATTTCTTCTAGTCAACTGTCCAGCTATAGTAGTAACTCTACCACACTTACTATATCTATTCTAGTCAACTGTTCAGCTATAATAGTAACTCTACCACACTTACTGCATCTATTCTAGTCAACTGTTCAGCTATGGTGCGAATGTTGAGTTGAGAGAACTCCACTGATTCAATGAGCTCTCCGTGTTTGCTAGGTGAGGTTAAAGTGCGACCATGCACGACATATCTGCTGTCAGCACAATCCACGCTGTCTACACACACACCATCATCCGCTGTAATCAACGTCACACACACTATTTCAATACAACACAATGTGGGAGAAGTTAGTTGTAACTTACAGAACACAGCAGAAATCAGTACAGAGTTGAGAGTTTTCTTCTACTGATTTAAACAAGTATGATAAATGGGATTGTTACTTTCTATTATAATTGAGCCTCAGTGTGGTTAGAAAGAGTAGAAAGTAGTTGTAAACCAAAGTTTAAGAACAACTAGTGATTAGTAAATAAACACAATAAATTACATTCAGAAGTACTTCAATAGTCATTATTATGTTCTAATATTGTATTATATAATAATAATAATCTACCATTGATTATTACACATTTAGAAAACTTATTTATTAGCTCAGGCTTGGTTAAAGTTGACCCAAAGTTTCACCACAGGCTAGCAGCAATGTAATCAAAAATGTACTGCTTGTGAGAAATTAAATTAACAATCTCTATGATAAGACACTCCTGTACCTGACATATCTCTAGTCAAATAAACTTGCAACTGTGATTAAAGGAAATTAAATTAAGTTAATAGTTCAACTAATTTTATGTGGAAGTATTTGATAATATCAAAAGAGCCAAATGAAGTGGCACTACTTTACTTAAAACTCTGAAATATAATTCATTTGGAAAACCATGGGAACAGCACCTATGCAGTGGAACACCTCACTGCCAACCTGAACTGTTACAAAAAACCTTTGGTTAATTTTGCTCCAAAAAACTCACATCATAAACTACAAACAAATTTTGTGTTTTACAGTAAGTTTTAGTTGGTTTTATGTTGTAGTGAAGAGACAATTTTGTAGCACTTAAGTTTCTCGTTCAACTTTGTGATGACCCAGGCTGAAGTCATGCAGTGAAAGTAGATGCATACACTAGGACTTGGAAACACAAACTGATGTCTAGACTAAAGTGATGTGATGCTTACAGTCATCATCTGTACAGAACTTGGAGAATCTGTGTTGAACTCTGTTGAAGAGGTCAGAGTTGGGAAGATTTTTCTTGAGGAAACTACGGAGCGCCTGGAGACACGGGTAACTTGGGGGTTCATTGAAGTCTTGTAGATACAGGTCTAGCCAGATAGACAGCACGGATATAATAGATCTGAAGAAGTCAATGGCATACTAATGTTGAAGGGCATTGTGTAGAAAAAGTATAATCTAGAAAAAGTATGACCTAGAGAAAGTGTAATCTAGAGAAAGTGTAATCTAGAGAAAGAAATCAGATCATTAAATTGAAACATGTCTTGTCTGAAAATGTACTCAAGAAAATGTAATACACATCCCAGAAACAGCAACTAAGTTAGACACATTCTTACATAATAAACCAAGACAAAAGGCTAGCGTGAGCACATCACAACACTTACTGTTGAAACAGTGCACTTACTGTTGAAACAGTGTACTTACTGTTGAAACAGTGTACTTACTGTTGAAACAGTGTACTTACTGTTGGAAGGTTGCAGATCTAGCCTTTTCTGACCCATCATAATCTTCGTACATTTGAGCAAGTTTTTCTGTGAGAGTTTTGGGGGTGCAGAATGATCGGAAGGTTGCCAAGAAAATTCTAGAATAAAGAATAATCATAGGATAAAATGACAACAACGCATTTCAAGTTGTTTACTTGTGAATTTGCATTTCATCTGGAAGTTGAATCTACTGTTCAACATTCTCCCGAATGATGAGGAATTATGATGATTTTATTTCTAGTTATATTTTCACTCTGATTCAGCATTGAATAGAATTCCATACTGAAAATGATGGACATTGAATATGGCATCTATATATCTACCAGTTGACACGATCTAGGAGAGTAGTAGTACCACCAATTGATCTAATTCTATAGTAATGTCGCATATACGATGCAAGGCACAAAACTGATTTGTGAAACTTGTGTAGAAAATTATGACTGGCTGTTTTGAGAATCTTCAACTATTTTTACAAAAGCTTAAAAATAACTCAGGAATGTAACAAAATGTTTTAACAAAACTGCAAGATACTGCCCTTCTAGGCAGTTGTTATTTCTATAGTAATGTGCCTGTATTTCAGTATAGCATTAGCAGCTGTAGTTTTTACAGAGGGTCAAAATGAGAGTAAAATGGGAGTGTTTGTTGATATTCAGTAAGAGTTAATGAAGCAAATGTATTTAGCATTCAACTTTATAATAAAGATGCATTTAATTCAAAGAATTCAAATAAATAACCAACTGTCAGCCTCCTAGCAACAAGAGGAATATCCAAGAGATCTTACTATAAGTGTTGTGAATGTAATAGCAAAGTTACAGCAATATCATTTTAGTACGTGACTATTAGTACCACAGTACTGTGACTATTAGTACCACAGTACTGTGACTATTAGTACCACAGTACTGTGACTATTAGTACCACAGTACTGTGACTATTAGTACCACAGTACTGTGACTATTAGTACCACAGTACACTGTACAGTGACTATTAGTACCACAGTACTGTGACTATTAGTACCACAGTGCACTGTACAGTGATTATTAGTACCACAGTAAGTAATTGTGAGTAACACAAAGTAAAGTAAAAGTGTAAAGCTTCTATACCTGACATAAGTGCCATCTATTTCTCCTCCTTCTAAAAACAAAGAGTCTAGAAGACGATCCAGAGTCCCTGCTTTTATAACTTTCAACTCTTTGGTCTTGAAGTTAACACTGGCCACTCCAATATCGTCAGATTTCTGGTAAACAGCAGCTAAACAGTTATATTCCACAAGCTGTGTCTAGTAGTTATCAAATGCACAGGACTCAATCATTCTCATGAGTCATTCATTACAGGCCCAACAGTATACACTCGCAGCATACACTCGCAATGTACACTCGCAGTGCACATACTACACTCGCAGTGTACACACTACACTCGCAGTATACACTCACAGTGTACACTCGCAGTATACACTCGCAGTGTACACTCGCAGTATACACTCGCACTAATATCATGGTTGCAGTTGCCAACTTCTTCAAATTAATGCAAGTATTTTCAATTTCATGGACAGACTGACAGGCTGTTGAAACTGCCCCAGCTACGAGTGTTGGCACAGTGGGACAGAGTTGGAATCTGGCCATCGTGATTTTTTACCAACATTAGCTAGTTTACTGAGCAAGGATAGGCATTGTAAACGGAACTAGCACAGCTAAGCTAGAGAGTGATGTACTCCATGTACTACAGCAGTCACGTGATCAGCTTTTAGACCGTGCACATAGGACAATACAATATTGAGTACACACCCGAACTACACCTCCCATTTACTCACATCTATTATAATATTGGGTGCAACCCCAGCAATAATTGTTCAGGTTATTTATTCGAATGGTTCCCCACAACACTAAATAGGATGTAAAAGTATAATGACAACAAGCTACCCTAACAAACTTAATGTTTTGCTGTGTGCATGATGTGACAGATATTGAGTGCTTGACAGACCATATTGTGATAGATATGTACTTGTATGCCTACACTACTCTGCCACCATACCTGTGCCCAGTTCTAACCACTCCATTCACCACAATGACTCATTTAAACACACACTGGAATGCTGTGACTCAACACATTGCTAAGTTCACACCAGACTGGATGTTGTGGAATTATACTAACCACCAACTAAAGGTGGGTGAAGGGAAGATACAATGAGGATACAATGACATAGCAGAGAGCATAGAATGGTCACAGCTAGACAGAACACCAACACCAGTTCTACTACAGCCACTACTAACTATACAGCAATACAGCAGCAATACAGCAGCACTAGCATCAACTATATAACAATCTGACTTCATAATTTGGTTACCTTTCGAACAAGATGCAGCTAAAACAGTGTAAGTTAGCAAGTAAAACAATGTAAGTTAGCAAGTAAAATAGTGTAAGTTAGCAAGTAAAATAGTGTCAGTTAGTAAGAAACGTAGCTGTACAGTGAGTAGCAGTGGGGAAAGGTTCAAGATAAGTTGGCTTATCATAAGAGTTAGCAAGTTTCATAACTGAACTTTAGCAGACTGAATATAAGGGTGTTAACTCCATTCAACTTCAACTAATTGAGATTCCAGTATGAAAAGGCTGCATCAGTACTATCAGTAGTCTATCTTATCATGGTAACTCCGCAGCAAGTGTATCGATTCCCATGCATTGAGTGGGACTGAGTGAGTGAATCATGCATACATTAAAGGCCCTTCATTCACACAAGGTTCAGTACTAATATTACGTGTGAGGTACAACAACATAAATACAGTGTTCACAGCTCTACAGTACCTGTTGTAACACATGACTGTAGCAGTACATAATATACAGTAATGTTGGTAGACTTACAGTAGCCCTCGACGCATTGTAGGATAACTTCTTCAAATACACATTATACACAGCATCGTGCTCTGGTGTCTCAAACTCCTTCAGAAACTGTAAACTAGAGTTGTTCTCTGCCTGTGAACATTTAAGTGAAAAACTGACAGTACAGCACAGAACATATACTGATACTTGTACAGCATGCATGGTGCAGGGCAGAATTGACATTACTAGTTTCTCAACACTCAACACTAATGATAGTTGAAAGGTATTCTGCAATAAACATATACATACAAGTTTTATCACTAGTGACTAGACATGTTAGATGGTATAATGTATATACTATGCTGAATAATAGTTGGTTCAATAGCACCAGTCACCTTGCATAGTGCTAGTAGTTGATTATGACTACACAGTTACAGTGAGTAATACTGTAGAGTTACACCAACAGTGTACAGTTACAGTGAGTAATACTGTAGAGTTACACCAACAGTGTACAGTTACAGTGAGTAACACTGTAGAGTTACACCAACAGTGTACAGTTACAGTGAGTAATACCGTAGAGTTACACCAACAGTGTACAGTTACAGTGAGTAATACAGTAGAGTTGCAATTACTTCTCACTGCAGCTGCCAATGTTAATTACAAAACTAGGACTTAGCTGTAAGTTAACTCTCAAAAACCTGTGAAATTTAAAAATATAACCAACAGTTAGCAAACACAAAGTAATGGAAAGTCAACACCACTGAAATAAGAAGAGAACAAATATTACTCAGAATTTCAACAGTTAGGAGGAAAGGATAATATTTTCAGTTGAATAACAAGTTAGACAATATTTAGTGAGCAGCTCAGAGCTATCTGATGTAGCTATGAAGTCATGGGGACATCTGCATTCCAGGGGAGAAGATGACTAGAGTAGGCAGGTGGTAGCAGGTGGTAGCAGGTGGTAGACATAACCAAGATGCAGGATGAATCCTAATAAATTGTAAAAAGAAGGAAAAGCAATGGTAAAAAATAAGTTAATCTCAAGTAGGCCAACCGAAGGACAGTATCCAGTATGTCACTTAAACTCAGCCCATGCCAAATGCTGTGTTCATTCAGATGGAGTATAAAGCAAGTTGAGCAGGTTTTACTGATCACTGAGATGGACATGTAACATCAGGACTACAGAAGGTTTGATTTTTTAAGACAAATAAACATCCTTGCCCTGACACTATTAACTGTGTCATCATTACGTATTATATAATACTAATAAGACTGCAACTGTTGCAATATAACTTAATGCTGGCCAACATGAACAGCCGTCATCAGAAAGATGCCATCTAAGAAAGTGGTGGAAGTTGTGTAGCCTAGAAACAACCGTACAGAGAGAAATAGAGTGGGTAAATCTACTGCCCTCCCTCAAAACAAGGATATGTAAGCATTTGACTACATGGCCTACTTCTGGCCAAATTGAGGCTGATTTTTTGTGCAAACGTCAAGATGTGTCAAGTTGCTGTAGAGTTGATTTATTTACTAGAGAGCTATGTAACTGGTGATACTGTTACTGCACACTGAATATTGACCACATTGAACTGTCTTATTTCAGTTTAAAATCTAAATCAAGGTTACTAAATCCTTGCCTTCTTACCATCTTAGTCCAGTTTAAGATACTGTGCAGAGTGCATGCTGTATAGGGTATACTGTATAGGGTATACTGTATACTGTATAGGGTATACTGTATACTGTATAGGGTATACTGTATAGGGTATACTGTATAGGGTATACTGTATACTGTATAGGGTATACTGTATACTGTATAGGGTATACTGTATAGGGTATACTGTATAGGGTATACTGTATAGGGTATACTGTATAGGGTATACTGTATAGGGTATACTGTATAGGGTATACTGTATAGGGTATACTGTATAGGGTATACTGTATAGGGTATACTGTATAGGGTATACTGTATAGGGTATACTGTATAGGGTATACTGTATAGGGTAGAGTAACATAGCAAAAGTTGTCTATAAATTATTATCTCTCAAGCTCACTTTATATGAGCAAATCATATTATCATCTAAGGAAGTTGAGTTGTTACTATAGATATTAGCTGGCAGTTCATTTCCATTCAGCTGTAAGTTAATGTTATGTAGGTTGTAAAACATAAACTGAAGAATAATTTTAGAATTGCTAGACTACACTGTTATTTAAACAAACAAAACAGTCATTCATTTATTCACTCAAGTTGTAAAAAGCATTATATGGCAGCCAGTTGCAGTTCAACTTAAAACTGATTACATAATGCAAGGAAGCCCAGAGTTGGCCATACAAGTATGTAGTCAGAGTATGTTTGCATTTCTAAGTGAGTCACTTCACAGGATTGTATACCTGGACCTAATTATTGAAAATCAGCTATTAGTTTAAGCACAGTTCAAAGTGATCAGGTATCAGAGTATGCTAATAATTCATATACAGAATATTCTCCCTTTCCAAGTAATACTTTTAATGTTGAGTTACTCAACTTCAATCTTCCACATGGCATGACAAACATAGGGAATAGACAAAATAGACATTAGAACCACAACAAGTCATGTTAGTTGTTATGGTTATTAACATCGGAACTTATAAATTTTGTTGCCAATGCTCAATTACAAGATGATGGACTGGGAAAAATAGCAAATTAAATGTTGTGTCATAAATACTAGGTTAACATTTTAGTCATATCAGTTGGCCTTTCTTCATTTAACTACAGAGCATCCTTTTACTCCAGTGTCAGATGATTTAAAGAGAAATATAGTCTAAAGTCTAAACCTATTTATCTAGTTGTGCAATAGTTTCAGAGGCAGCTAAATTTCTATAAGCATAGGAATAAATGAGTTCCAATTTTTATTTTTTTAGCTTGCGCAATGCTGAGATCATTTTCTTCCATCTTCTAATTTCCTGTATATACTATCTGCGTAATTACTTCATAATATTACTAGTTGTTGAATTATAAAAAAACTCCAAGTTGCTGTTTAAGCAAAATGTCTGCTCCAATGACCTTAATCTGACATAAAACTATTTAGCATTCTATACTATTATTTAGGAATTGTTAAAGTAACAATATTTTATTACTAAGAGATCTAAACTAGTTTACAGTTATGGTGCTGATTATTTGAATTGTCTTGAACATCTAGAATACAGTCACATAACCAAGCATGAACGCAGACTCACGCCTTACTCATGGAGGGGAACTCACTATCATTTGTCACTACCTCAACTAGCCTAAAAAACTGTAATATTTCTGGGAGGACAGGAAATAACCACAATTAAATCTAATCATAATTGATGTGAAAACACACTTTTAGTAAGTTTACCAGTTCACTGCACCAATTTAAAGTCCTATACTGTTGTTAAGCAGGTTGTAAAACACACATGTTACAAAATGCAACAACATCATTCAAATCGTGCAAAATAACTCAAATTGACTTGGAAGAAAAAATGTTTATCATTTGCAGGATAACCTTCACACTTAACCTGTGGCAAAGATAATTAAGCTATACAGATCACATGCCAATAGTATTTTACTACCTATTAGTATTTATAAAATAGGTTTCAGGTGTAAATTTAACTTTAAGTCAGTGTTGTGGTGTGCTTCAGTGAATATATTGATTATTTATCTAGGAGTAGCAGTATGTTTATTTCCATTGTCACTTTAAATTTTAAATTTTTATCCATCTATAAGTATATCCATACGAATATCATGAGTACATCAATATGCAAATGTAATTATTTAATTTAGTTTCCTAATAAGTATAACATCCGTCTTACATCTAATAATAGATATTATTATTAATTATAATACTTATGCTTATAGTTAATAGTTGTTAGCCAACATAGGATTAGTCATAATCATAAAGATAGCAATCAATTAATCATATTTATATAAATATAATTATGGTAACGTTGTAATTTATATTTATAATTTAATCATGAAATATAAAATAAATACAATAACTGAATAAGTTATACTTACAGGGTTCATTGGATGTGTGTCCACAACCACGAAATCAAAATGCTAATCTCATCAATGAGTATTCGACAAATTTGAAAGTTCACCTATTTTTATCTAAGTTCAACTTGGTTATTGAACTTCAGCTTGAAGTTGTTGGTGGTCACAATCGCTCCGTCAATGTGACACTACATCTAATAGTAACAATTACTCTGGTCTCTAAGTCTAACAGTAAATAACTGTGTAGGTTTGTTCAGTGTTTGGCTGTCACTATCACTATGATCATAAGAATGGGTAAGAAAGAAGTTTGCACAAAAGCTTGAAACAGAATTTAGTATACTATCAATATGAACATTATTCGATTTAGGTATACTTTCAATTTAAATTTGACATTGTGATTGTGATCTTCAAGTTCATCCTCATCCTGGTAGAGTGGCACACAATCAATATCAGTATCACATTGATGATGAAACTTAAAACTTTAATATCTGTAGTTGATACTTGATCAAAGCTTTCGCTGATTCAAAAGTAATTTTAATTTACCAATACTACTAGTACTAGTACTGGTAGTACTAAGAATTAGAATAAGTCTTACAATTGGTCTCCGCGATTTTGGTCTCTTGGACTCTCACACAGCGACTGTCACTGTTACTGTTAGACTTACTCTTACTCTAGGAAACTTAGTACTAGTAGTACTAGAACAAAAAGACTAGTACTGGTAATCCGTAGTAGTTCAAGTTGGTAGTAACGTGAGTGATAATGTTAGATCGACTCCAGGTTCAAGTGATTGGCTAATTAGTAAATTACAAAATGATGATTTAGCCGAAAACTACCTTTAATCTTTTAAGGTCTAACCTTTAAGGTTTTGTGCAACAATTTCGATAAATTTAAGCAACAACCAGCGCGAGTGTTAACAGTGTGTTTGTTTTGAGTCTATTTATCAAACACATGACACTTCAGTGACAAACAATGGCTATATAAACTTAGGAATGCCAATGGTGTTGAAGTTTGAAGCTATCACTAATCTGGTTGGTTTGCATACAACGTGGTACAGTATGTCGGAGCCTAATATGGGCGTGGTTACTGAGGTCACCGCCTCAGTAATTGTTTATATTTCAGTTATCTTTTAGTGCGTAAACTATTCAACAATCTAACCCCTTTACCGCGATCAAAAGATGTCTTTATAATTATTGTGCTCTATTACTAATTTTTATTGTTATTATGTCCAATACAAGCAAATTTCTCTTTACATGCAGGCTAAGCTTTTTCATATAATTTCAACAAATAACTACATATACATAGCTTCATAGTTAAAAATCCAACCACATATATAGCATATTTATTGAAATTTTCACTACTTGGCATCTACAGCTCTTATTTACTACTCCTTTTATTGATCAAAGAGCAGTCACATTGAGTAGTTACGGTAAAATGAGCTAAACAAATGAAAAGGAAAAATTAGTCATAAAAGCTTAAAGTGCCAAAAGGTTGGCTTTTAAGTCTTGAAACTGTTGTGTTTATTCCCTTTGGATAAACACATTTTTGAGCCAAAGTAAGCTTTATAATTCATCTCTGAGCCATGACCTCTAGCAAATATTCTGTAGATATTAATGTATATACAGAGAGCAGTTCTGGTCTATTGGTTAGAGAGCTATAGTTTGGTAAACACAAGGCCAGTGGTTTGGTCCCAGTGAAGCCCATTGGTGACGTTAGGAATTAGGGCACTTTAATACCAAGATTACTCTTCTACCACAATAGAAAGCTTGTCAGTGGTCTGCTCAATGAAACCCTTTTCACCAGGGGTTCTCACAGGGATGGTAACTGTAAACCTACTTGAGTGTTTATATATGTATATATACAGTGTGTGCATATGTTATAATAACAATTCATTATATCTATGAATGTTGAACAATTTATAAAAAAAGAAAAATATTGCATTATTTTCTCTTGGCCAATCACAATGCACATCACTTCTACAGCAAACCTAATTGTAAAACTTGATACAGGTTAATTTCTAATCAGTATTTTAGTCCTAAGATGATAAATACTCAGCCATTTAAACATTAGCAACAAATACACTCTATTAGCAGAGAGGTTGCTGCAGTATTAATATACATGTAGAATAGGCTATTTATACACTATAATATTATACATACAGCCATATGCTCTTGCCACTTGTTTCTATTTTGGTGGCTCTTGCATCGCATTAGAATACAAAAAGTATTGTGTATAAACAGCTGTGCACTGTAGTTGCTAGTAGATGTATGCCAGTTGCTAGTTTTTATAATACTAGACTAGTTGCTCTTAAGTAAACTAGGCTGGTTGCTAGTTGCTAGTTAGTAGACTAAGCTAGTTGCCAGTTAGCAAACTAATTTCTAATTGTTACTATACTAAGCTAAGGCTGTAACTGTTTATATAGAGATAAGCTGAATAGAAAATGTATTAAAAAAATTATTTATTAAACAGCTCTATTCCTTTAAGAGCACAATTTTAACTGCATTATTAATAAAAGTTGACTAAATGTACTTTTAGCATATCCCTGGGTAGAAGAGAATTAATTAAGTTTATAAATTTAAATTTTCCCAAATGACTAAATAAAAAAGCAATAATTTTTAAAGTAGCATTTGTGCAGGATGGTGCAATTGAACTAAGTTTACTTGCCTTAAATTGTCAAGTTTTATCACATTCTTATACTTTTATCTGTATTATCTCAACTATAACATGCTATTAACACTGTGCTATACACTACGGTATAGAGTATAATATAAAGGGGAGGTGACTCCCAAACTGAACACCTATATGAAATCTTTACAACAAACAGGTGTGATAATTATTAACTTTTACTAGTAGATGTTGCTAGAAGCTAGTAAATTAATGAAAATAGAAGGAAGTTTCATACACGAATTTTTTTTCTAATATTTAGTTACTTCAGGTTTTACTATGAATAGGAATATATTTTTTGAAAATCTTATTTCATAATAAAATATACTCAGTATAAATCGATAATGCTTAATGCACTAGCTAATACAGTCATAGAATAATTAATACTGATCAAAACTAAAAACATGGCTAACTATGAAATGAAACTATTTGAAACCTGGAACATTGTATTGAAGCAGATCATTTGCAACTGTTTTGCTTACCATACAAACCAATTTATATTTCAAAAAGTTATAATTATAGTATTATTATAATGACAAATGCATGCAAGGGTTAGAGATTGCCACGTACCATATTCATGTTTCTCATAGCATAACTTATAGGCATATTTAATAACGGTATCATACCGAGAACAGATAACTCTATTAACTAACCTAAACCTCTGCATGTGGCAATAATTTCACATTGCATTCCATAATTTAATATAATGAATATTATATTATATTATTTATTCGCAATATAAAATATATACATCCATATTAATAAACTATCATATTACAGTATAAAATTACTATCATATTACAACTAGTGTAGTATGCATTATGTAGTAGTGATATGGTATAATATCAAGGTTTGTGTGTATAACTTGATTTCTGTAATACAGTATTTTTGAAATTAGCAGCATAATTATAATGTAGCACCATATATTATATATAATTAATATAAGTGCATGTGCTGTATTGTGCTACTCTGTGAATTGTATATAATAGTTCAGTATATAGTATACCCAAGGAGAGAGGGGGCGGGCTCGTATCAACCACCACCCACCCACTAGTTGCCCTCACAAAGTATAGTGGAGTTATCCACCCTGCTATATATATATATATATATATATATATATATATATATATATATTATTTCATGTGATACTGTTCATTCCATACATTCACAATATTTACACACTGGAAATGCTTTTGCTTTGTTATAACTGATGCTTGAAATATTTTAAGTTTTGCAATAGACACCATAAATATGTATAATAGTTATAAGGAGGTAAATGAGTGTTATCAGGTAGTAATGTAGCTGTTACACAAACGTTACACTTAAGTGTGTAAGTTCTACACTTCATAATTATAATAACAAATATTTATGTAGTAGTATAAACAGCAAACTACTGATAATTATTGTGATGTTTATATAAATTATATCTATAAATATACATAAATATATGTATATATATATATATATATATATATATATATATATATATATATATATATATATATATATATATATATATATATAACATATTGATATAATATTATATGTAGAAGTAAATAAAATTAATGTCCTTACTACCTTGAAGGTGCAAGCATACCTATTATTTAAGTAGTCTTTACATGATTAATATATAGAATAATATTATCAGCTAAATGTAATGCAAAGTATGTTCACGCCCAGCTATGTTTACAGTTCAGACTATAACTCAATAGCCAATAGTACTAGAGCTAAGAGCCACAAGTGAAAGAGAACAAAGTAGTGCATGTCTAGTCCAGGTCTTAATGTACCCCACTTCTACAGACCTTTTCTTTCTTGCACAGAAAATTATAACTCTCAAAATTGTTTCTGTTCAAATTGTAACAGCATAAGTTGAGATGTAAATCCCTACTACTTATCCCTATTTACTTTTATAGAATTGTTCTGTGTCAGCTACTAGTATCAGCTGTTAGTGTCAGCAGTTAGTGTCAGTAGTTAGTGTCAGCAGTTAATGTCAGTAGTTAATGTCAGCAGTTAGTGTCAGTAGTTAATGTCAGTAGTTAGTGTCAACAGTTAGTGTCAGTAGTTAATGTCAGCAGTTAGTGTCAGTAGTTAATGTCAGTAGTTAGTGTCAACAGTTAGTGTCAGCTACTAGTATCAGCAGTTAATGTCAGCAGTTAGTGCCAGCAGTTAGTGTCAACAGTTAGTGTCAACAGTTAGTGCCATAGCTGTATAGAGTTCATCTTATACCAACTGTAGGTTGGCCAGTGAAACTACAGCTAGTACATGGTTTAGACATGCTCTAGCAGGAAGCAAAGAAGAAATGTTACTTTCAAGGCAGTGTTATGATACTAAACAGGTTCAACTGATAATTATAGTAATCTAATAATGGGTGACCTATATCATAAGGTAAAGAGTTTGACAGCCTCTTATCAGTAATTATAACCTTGCAGGTATTTTACTTCTCTCAACCTATCTATCATGTTGTACTGTGATAGAGTCAACCATTCTCATAACAATTAGCACAAAAGTCTATTCTTAGATTACAATATGATTGTATAATTACAAAAACTACAGACCTGCTATCCACTTTAACATAGGCATTAAAACAATGGCCTATTGTTAAAATAAGTATGTATGCCATAAGATATTACTGTGTTTGAGACAAGCTGTTATGTGAAATTGTGTGAAAGAGAGGGTTTAGCAAAGTTCTAGCAGAGATTTTGTCTAAAGATTTCTGCAACCCACTAGTGACTTGCACACCGAAGGAGCAGCGCCACTCTCACTAAGGTCTAATAATGACTAAACTTCGCTAGTAAACCGCTAAAGTAAATGTTAGTTTCACCAAATGAACTCATGACTGGTTTTGGTTTAGTATGTTTTATGTTTGTTTTCTTAATGACTGCAACTTGCCCAGTTTTGCACCAACTAATTATTATTAGTGCTCTAAAATTGGTCAAACAATGGGAAGACAATGCCGAGAGTTTGATATTAACTATTTTATTTTAGTTTTATATTTTGCAGTTGAACCATCCAAGTGAATGGTAGACACATAATATATCTCAACAAAAGAAAATTGTTGGTGACTAACACCAACACCTCCATGCTGAATCAGCAAATCACCAATTCCTCATAAACTCAGACTACATAGCGCTTGCCACTGTATTACTAGTATTATAATACTAAATACTAACCAACACGTATTAATTCATGTGTTGCTTAATTATGATAATCATTTGACATTAGGAAATAGAGCTGATTCACAAGCATAGGGATATTTTAAAAGTAGTCATGCATATTTGTACCTCATTACCATAAAGTAATATAATACTTTGGATCTTTCATAAAAATAAATTAGTTTCCTGACTATGGAAACTTTTGGCTGAATAGCAGCTTGGTTATCCCAACATAATGTAACATGATATCATGTGATAACACACAATATAACATAGCATATAACATAATGATGTATATTATAATGTAATATATTATACAATAATATTATATAAATATACAACATATGATACAATATGATATCAAGTTACACATCACAGTTTCTTATACTTCAGTCTGTAGGAAGTTAGTGAAAATAGAAAACAAGTTGGAAAACTACTTCTAACAGGAAAATTTATGAAGAAAAACTAAGAACATGGTTCAGCCACAACACGTTTTGTCAAGTCAATGGCTTCTGAATGAACAAAACTTTTGCAAACCAGCATATGGATTGTGATACGCACTGTCTTTGTTGAATATGACAAATTTTGTCGGCAAGAAACTAGTGTTAAAGGCATCGTATGCCATTCCAATTATTTGTATTATAATAACATGCTGCTAATAGCTAGTGTCTGTAAAGGCAGATTTTTAGACTGTGCCTGATTGCTGCTTTAGAAACGCATACAATGAAAGACCCCATCATTCAAGAGGATATACAATTTTATCCATTTAAGTACAAAGTGTTAAATACACCATGTCTTTCTTCACATTAATCTATTTTACGTGATGACTACATTTCGACAGTAACATCTCAATATAAACAAATTATACCAAGTTCCTCGCCAAACTAACATGTATAAATTACTGATATAGAAAAAAGTGGCCATGAAAGTACCCTCTGTCATTGATACAGCAAAAACTTCACCTCAAACACCATGGCTATAGCAGGCCAATACTGAAAGTGTTTAGAAGAAGCAGTCAAGTGTGGAAGAGAGTAGCATGACAGGACAAGGTAACTGCACTGCTGGAATGTATATGCATAGTCTGGCAATGGAATACCTCTGCATTGTAATTCAGTTCCTCACAATGTAAAGAATCTTATTCTTATTGGGATTAATAGCAAGTTCAGTTTGTATAGTAGTTTATATTGGAAGTCTAACAGACCATAGCTAGCTGTTCACAATAGAGATAGGAAGGTACTGTTGTGAATTCCAGGTATAAGGGAGTGCTATATATAGAAGTACAAGATGCACATATAAATACCATTCGAAGGTTTTTTAATTATAGTATATATATATTTATGACAAGGTCATACCATAGTGTACACTGGGTATTAACCTTTCAGGTGAAAAACAAAAGCAAGAGATAATAGAGATGCATGTTCACTGCACTTGTATTACAAAGCAATATTTATCTCCCTAAAGTTAATCAAGTCTTATTTCAACACCAAAGCTTATGGCAATCTAAAATAATATAAAAATAGAATATGTTGTGTAATTGCCAGAGTAGCATTTTATTTTAATGACTATTCCCCTTCTAACCTTACAAGTTCCTCGATTAGTACCTGTTGAATTTCACTACACTCAAATGAACTGTAGTTACTACTAAACAAACTTCAGTATTCTTCTTACTCTGGATATAAACTTGTTTTTAGAAATAAGACTGAAAGATGGGATGATTCCTTTACTGCATAACTTGCTAACCAACTAGTTATACTAGCTTAAGCTTCAAGTTTGTTCAGAAGGGTTCAAGTGTATCAGTTACTAAAACCATTCAGCTCAAAATATTTTCATTACTAGAAATCAGAAGAAGTGACTTTCTCAAGTAACCTACTCATTATAAGTTATAAGTTTTCAGTAAGACTTATTTTCAGTTTCACATTTAGTGGGAGCTGTTTCAGTACAGCATATAAGAAAGACATAAACTATGTGATGGCAACTAGCAGAGATGTTACAAGTTATGGTGTTTAGCTGCAACTTACGTTGAAAGACTGCAGCAGTTCAATGAGATCTCCTTCCATGCTGTAAAGAATTATATCCGTATAGCTTTCAGACTCCCATCAGTTCGGTAACACTGACTCCAGGTGAAAATGTGCTCAACTAGCTTGAAGCTAAGATATGTTTGGCACAGATTCCAAAGTAAACTTATGGTGTCCTTTGATGATCAGATTTATTAAGAAGTGGTGAGTAATCTTCAAACTCCTATGTTACTCAGAGAGCAATCGTTTTTCCTCAACTGTAATCTAAAAGTGAGTAAATTATGTCGTGAAGTAAGGATTTCCCCAACACCCGTAACACCCGTCACGGTAGACTATCGACCAATCACCTGCTAAGATCAACTGCCTATTTAGAAATTGGAAATTATAGATTACTGTTGATACTTTCAGTGGTCACGCACCGTCAACCTGGTGATTAACTGCTCATAGTAATCATAATAATCACGTGTTAATATTCACAGCAGGTAGGCAAGCAGGTTCTGACTTAACGCTGTGGTTTCCATTTAAAGTTCAAACATACCAGAGTACTAGGGCATACATAATATCAGAGCACAATATTAAGGGGAATATTAAATTTCTAGACTTGCATGTGTATAAACCATAAAGTAGTGTGAGCTTTTGTTGAGTAAAATAATAACCCAGATGGGGAATTTGTTAAGCTTACACAAACTGCTAATAATTAATGCATTAGCATTTATGTGTGCAGTTACAAAAGACACCTCTATGGCATTTACATTGATTATTATGTAATACAATGCGATTGCAAAGTTTTGCCTTTATAAAAGTAATGAATAACAAGTTGCCCCCACTTGACAATTTATAAAAAAACCTTATGTTGAAATAAACATGACCAACAGCTGTGTCAACCCAACGCATGCCTTGAAGATGCAGTACAAAATCTAGATCAATACCAGAACTAGTTACTGCAATACTGGAGAATCACTAAAATTTCTATCTGATTTTAAATTAAAATATCAATAACTGTTGAGATTGATAGTTACCAGTCACCAGTGATCAGTGACTGGTCACTAAAGAAGACTTGCCACTCAGCCCTCAGTGTCTAAGTTACGACCCCCCTCCTCACCCACCAGTACCTTTTTTGCAAACATACTTGGTCTACCTAGAATGGATGGACATTCCTAAAATTCCTCCAAGAAAGTCAGAGAGCACGCAAAGAGTAATGGGCTGACACATAAAGTGCGTCATGTATCCCATCTCGCGTCATGCACTCTACTGACTATTACATAGGTGAGTCTATGGGTGATTGATTATTAGTTATTTATAATTATAGATTGCTTCAAAAAAGACAGGCTGTGACTAATGAAAGGTGAAAACACGTATATGATTAACCAAGAAATGCACATTATATAACTCCATAGACGCCCATGGTTAGTTATTCCATCACCTGCACGAAAAGGAGATTCTTCTCTGCTATACATATGCTGTCCTACTATATAGTTAACATTAAACTGCAATTTATTTCGAAGCAACTGGGTATTGATTTGATTGTCTTCCACATAAATGGCATTTTACATTAAAATGAAAAATCACAGTTATATTGTCTCCTTTGACCTTATCCATCCTTTCTAGCTGTACACAAACCAACTTTACATTCATTTAATGACTTTAAACATGTGCTAAGGAATGTTGCCCAATAAACATGTTTACTAAATATTGATCACATTCTATTTTTGAATACATTAAGTAATTAAAATACTGTTGATGTAGATGAGTCATTCCAATTGCAGAGATGATTTTTATCAAAATAATGATTTGATCTATGTTAGTAACTGTTAACAAAATTTATTTAACATAATA
The DNA here is from genome assembly GCA_964035545.1 of Bugula neritina. Classification (NCBI taxonomy): domain Eukaryota; kingdom Metazoa; phylum Bryozoa; class Gymnolaemata; order Cheilostomatida; family Bugulidae; genus Bugula; species Bugula neritina. The sequence continues at coordinate 12,078,378 of OZ037767.1, forward strand.
TAACAAGTTTCTTTAGTGTGCTTGGTGAAGCACAGTTCTGGGCTAAACCTAAACTTTAATTAAAAACCTTTTTAAAATGCCACATTCTTACCACATTTTTTGAGCAACACTTGCTTTCCATTCTTCAGAAGATTATGTAAGTTTGGTGAAGCATGCAATTCATATTCCTTATAATAATTCTAAAAACCATCTCATGTTAGTTTTATTTTTTTAGTTTCATTGCAATTTACTATATACTATTTTATAAATAGAGATGCTTCACAAACTCCAACTATTGTTATTTTGGTGGCATACCAGTCCAGAACTATATTCCTATATTCCAATAAATGACTATTTTATTGAAATATAGGAATACAGTGACTCATAAATGACTCATAAGATACTGGTTTATATATATATTGACGTATTTAATCCAGGGGCTCAAAATAATTGAGTAGCAGCGTTACAGGACAAAGTTTTTAGTTTCCCTTCTTTGATATTAAAACTTGATTTTAACTTGTGAATTGTATGTCAACATTTATTAAAGTCTGCTGTTCTTTAGCTTTTTGTGTGTAAGTCCTACATATATTGCTAGCTAAAGATTCAGAGCCATGTTAGCTCAAAATCCATCACAAATAACATAATTGAAATTGGCTATGATCTTAAGTTAGGCATGACTTCTGTTCAACTGTTACAACACTTTTTACTCTATTAAAGCATTTGCATGTATGACTTGCAGGAATCCATCACACACATTTTTCAACATTATTTTGTTTATTTGATTATACATTAGATTATGCAAAGATTACTACTGCTCTTCAATAGTTATACTAGTCATTATACTATGAAATTCCCTTTGCTCTTGAGATTTTGAGTAGCGAGTATGAGCCACACTGAGGTTATGATCACCTGTATATCTTATCTCTCAGGGATAGAAAACTCCTGACAGCCTTAACTTATTTCCTTTTTCACAAATTAATTTGGATATAAGCTTTGTTAAGAGCTATTTGTTTTAAAATTTCTTAAAAAAACCTTTTAGCAGCACTAATTCGAGGAGGCTGTCCATAAGTTCAATCCTCATACAGAAATGTGTGCTTAGTACCCTGACCCCATTGTACTAGTTAGAATATTCATAATATAGGAAATTTATTTTAAAATGTTATATTAAAGATAAATAATGCAATCTTGCAAATCTAAAACACATAATATTATAAGAAAAAGTCATTAGAACATCATTTTAGAGAAAAAACAGAATGTATATAAACATCAGTGATTTAGTTTAGTTACTTTTAAAGACAGTATCAGAATTCCAGATACAATAGTCAACATAACCATGTTCATAAATTATGAGTAGACTTGTATGAGCAGTCTAAGTTCAAATAATATAGTAGATATTAGTTTTATAATAGTGAAATCATAGATAGAATACTTATATCTAAGCTACAAATAACAAAACTTACTGCTAGACTGTGAGTTAATTATTATTCAAAAGACCTACATGGGTTTAGTAATGTGCCCAATAAATGAAGTAAGACAGTGTATATTAAGGCTATAACAGTAGAATAGAACAGGCATTATTGGTACGCCTTGAAGAGTGGAAATATTACTTCAAATTGTGTGAGAGAAGAATTAGGAACTAAAATAACAACTTTTATAATGTACAATAAATTATGATGGTTGATAAATGAACTAGAACTTGAGCACGTTGAACAGAAATAGATTTTGATTAGAAATAGATACAGCAAGAATAAAACATTGGGACAGAAACCAATGTGCTTGAATACCATCAGTGCAACCACCGCTTCCAAACAGTAGCAGGTAGCAATATCACCAATATTTTAGGCATATGTACCTATAACTGAGCCCTAAAGACATATTCCTTGAACAATAAAGACCAATGCAACATAATAATTAGAAAAAATTATATCTTTTAATATATAAAACACTGAAACTGCAAAACAACAAAAATAATACAATAATAACTATAAATATATTTTTTTTGTCAAATATTCTTATTTCATCAACGTTGTTAGAAAGTTTGCCTGGGAATGTGTTTTCTGGGCTGTCTATGTTTAATACTTAGTCTAATATTTTAGTTTTAGCAAACTCAATTCTGATGCCTGACCCCATTTCGCCAGACCTTAGTACATGCCCTTGTAGTCTTTTCATTACCAAAGTAGCTGATTGGACATCCTAAAATACACGTCTCGATGTTATTAACAAACCTTATAAATTTATTATATATAAAATCAAGAATAACAAAAGTTACTGAGTATAAGACAGTGTATATATTACTGAGTCTAAGACAGTGTATATATTAGTGAGTCTAAGGCAGTGTATATATTACTGAGTGTAAGATAGTGTATATATTACTGAGTGTAAGATAGTGTATATATTAGTGAGTCTAATGATAGTGTATATATTACTGAGTCTAAGACAGTGTATATTTACTGAATCTAAGATAATATATATTACTAAGTCTAAGATAGTGTGCAATATGGTGGGAGAAATAATTTTTGCAGTGATTAGTCTAGAAAGCTACATATTGCAGCTGTAGTTAGATTTCTTATAAACCTCTTGTTGAACTTAAATATCAGAGAAGCTAGTATCTGGTTGTCCTGCAGCCAGTGAATAGCAAGTTAATTTATTTGTGTAGAAATAATGGGCAGGCTGGCTTTTAAGGTGTATGAAATAAAGGTACAGATATTATGCTGTAATATTAGATGAAAAAGCAGCAAACTTTTGTTATTCACTACTTACGGAGTATTCTACAAAGGCGCAAAATGATTTTCCCCCATTTTGCATCTGTACTGGGTGTTGTGTTCGTCTAAATTTGACAAAGCCTGGAAAGGTAGCAAAGAGATCGTGGGTATCTTGATCAATGCAACATGTTCCAATATTACTGACAAATAAAGTGTTAGATGGTGTATTCGAAGATTGCATTTGATTGGCAGTGGGGCTGGTTGCAGCAACAATTGGATTGGCCTATCAAAAAACACCAAAAAAAAACCAATATAAAATAGGCTTGGGCTAAATGCAAAAATGCCTTGTTAGCAGTAACACTGATTGACGTATAAACAGCACTCAACCACAACCACCTCTCTGGTAGCATGCAACAACCCAGTAACCGGTCTAAGCAAACACCATAATAAAATTTAACACTATAATAGCTTATAAAACCTAATTCACTAAGTTGAGATTATGTTTTAGACTACTACTAGAGAGCGAACACATTTAATACAATTATACAAGAACAGTTTTTAACTCAATAAATAAAGGTGATACATTTTCCAAGGCATACAATTTTCATTAACCATTCTTGGGAGATTTTTGAGTATTATGAAATATTTGTTTTAAAATATGAAAGTTGCTTGTTGGAAATTAAAATGCTTTTCTAAACTGTATTTAATACAACCAGTTAACCCATTAGTAATCAGCAATAAAACATCAGCATAATAATACATGCTAAAAGCATTGGTTGTAAAATAAATAAGGCCAACAATTGACATAAAACAAAATAAGCAACATTAATTTGCTAAAAAACTGAGATTAATTGTACGAGGTTTCACAATAGCTAGCATGACTACCTAATGAATACACAGCAATTGCCCAATATGCATACATACGATTACAATTTCATTTTTGGGAGGGGAATTGGCCTTCATTTTATAAGAAAAAATATTCCTCAGGAAAGCACAGGTCATGCATTTCACTTGCTTAATAGAAGGAAGTTGATTTCTGAACTTTTCCATTTAATTGAAATTTGGCAATCAATGTTTTTTTCTTTTATAAAATAATTTAGTGTAGATGCTATGTAAATTGTACAGAGCATTATGCTGCATGGCTGAATCAAGAAGTCTCATCTTTTATGAAAATTACAGAAGTGGCAAAAGAGCTTTCATTATTTGTATTCTAATTGAGTAGCTGAACTGACTGGACAATATGCTTTTAACCCAGAAAGAGGGAGATACTTACTTGAAGAGTTGGTGACACGAAGTTTGCCTGACTGACTGCTGCCAGCTGAGCAGGTGTGAGGTGACCCAAACCAGCTGCCAATCCTCCGACACCAACTCCCATACCAGACATTTGTGCAACCATATGAGGAGGCAACTTCAAAAGAGTAATGAGATAACACGTGAAAGCCTGAACACACAATATATTTGCAGCAAATGACCGAGTATGCCGCAGTAATTCAGGACTATGTGTGATTAAGCTGAATAAGCCTGGTAGTTTTTATTGTTTGTTTTAAAAAATAAAATCAAGAAGTCATAATTAAGTTATTCTTAATTTTACAATAAATTTCACATTTCACATCAGAAAACACCACAACAAACTCACTTTGAAAAAACTATTTTGCATCAAGATAGGGTATACTTTCATATATGAAATGAGGGTTTCAGTAAGTTGATGTGGAGAAAGCCTGAAGATCAGCTAAGCATTTACTGACCTGCATTTGCTGCAAGGCAGCTAAGTTTTGGTGCTGTTGAAGAGCCTGGAGGTCATAAGCTAAGGGTGCTGCTGCTGACCACTCAGCTCCTGCATGTAAAAATGGTACAGCTGCTAATTCGTCTACAAGGTGAACAAAACACAATGTGTGGGTTAGTCGTGTTATTCACAAACAACACTCAGTGATTTATGTTACACTGCTATGTACAACACTGCGGTTACTATCACACTGAGAGTCCAGGAAACTCTGTAGTGTTGACTCAAACAGCAGCAAAAGTTACTAACATAAAGTGAAGTGACACTGCAAGAGTAAATGAACTTTATAACATTTGCTATCTTTCTCAAAAATGTTATAAAGTTCGAGTTTACTTTTGTTTGCAATTTTTTAAGTAGAACCAGTAAACTTTTATTTTGATTGATTGGTGAAAGATTAGGACCCAAACTTGCTAAGACACCTAAAGACTAGCAATAGACAATATTGCCAGTCACAAACCATTTATAGTCAGGATGCTTTAATTCACTTCTACAAAAATGGTTAACTTTTCTAGAAACAAGATTGCATAAATAATATAAAATAATATTGTTTATATGCAGGATGACCCATAGTGCTGACAACTCCAAGATATATTATAGTGAAGATATTTTGGTGCATTTACAATGTTAGTCTATATAGGTAGATAAAGAATAATTCAAACAATTAGTGTTAAATGAAACATTCCTACACACTAATAATACAATTGATGCATCCCAGTATGTTATGTATTATATTGTTTATAATATGCATTTCTAGAATGCATATTATAGATCCCAGGTGCAACATGTCGCTTGAGAAAGCATTGACACATTGAATTGTACGAGTTTATACAAAGATGTAAATCTACACATGGGCCTATGTCTTTGTCACTTTTCAAATAGTTGTGTAGATCATTGTTGTAAAAATCAATTAGTATGTGTTGAACAAACAAATTATTTCAAAGTCTGTATCAATATGCTCAGGGTGAAACATATTCAATTATTCCCAACAGAGGAAAAGTAAAGAATTCTAAGAGAAGCCAACAAACATGATGTGAAACATTGATTGTCCAAGTGTGGCTATTGCTTCTTCTCCCAGTGCATTTCTCCTTTAGTGCGTGCATTCTCCCCACGGGATGCAACATTCAATCATACAAGTTTACCCAAAAATAAAATGTAGGCCTATATCTTGGCTACTGGATCAATTAGATGTAATGTGGTGATACCAAATATAAAAAACAAAACTGAAAAGAGCAAGTTTTTTGGCTAATATAATTAAAGGTAAATTATTACAATGTACTTCTGGCAGTGTTACAAGAAATGACAAATTAACTCAGGATAACTTGTAAAAAACATTGACTAATGACTAGTGTCAACAATGTGACAGCCGCATCAATGCCAGCAGAGCTCTTAACCATGTGTTCAGGGCAAGCTTTCTATGAGTGTAATTACATTATTACTGTAGAATTATGTGAACAGAATAGTATATGCTGTATGCAAGTGACTCCTGGGGCACAACACTAACTCAGTTTGGTCTCCTAGTTGTGTCCAATATGCTAAACTGTCAGGTAACTGTTATTAGGAGTTATTGTACCCTGATACAGTTACATAATTATTCAATAAGTTGATAACATTCTCCAAACTTACGATGTTGAAATGGCAGAAAAGCTTGAGCCTGGTGCAATGCAGGATTATTTATGGTATTGTTATTTAGAGTCTTGGGCTTAGTAACTTTGGTGTTACTCTTGGCAAACTCCAACCTCAACGTCTGTGGTAAGTCCAGATCAAACTTCACACCCTGCCATTAAATACAACACATGGATAGCAACTCAAACTAGAAAATCAAGAAAGTACAGGCTCTGTTTTACATGACTTCCAATATAAAACGGTTTATTAAAATATTTCACATTAAAAACTACGTCGAGAACTTAAAAAAGCCTGAATAAGTTCAATCATTAAGATGAATAACTAAAACTTGCAAACAAAAACTAACCTGAAGGTCTAATTTTGCTGATTCAGCTGCCGATTTAGATGTGAAGGTTACAAATCCTACTGGCTGTAATGAAAATAAAATTCTATAAAGACAAGAATGAATAAATGTCTGGGTATAATAACCAGTCAAGTTTCATAACTTCAAAAATAAAGTGCAAGAGTTAAAAACGATGGGAGAGCAGTGTGTGCTTTGTGAGAGACGGTACCAAATACTAATACCATGTTTGCTGGAAATTTTAACATTCTACTACACACATTAAACCAATTGCTTTCTAAAATATGATACAACGAGTGTGTGTAGAGAGTTTGGAAACTCATGAAGCTAGGAGAAGGTGCAGATGGACTTGTGCTTATAGTGTACATAAATGCTTGAAACGGTGAATATTTTTTCTAACTCTTATTCTCCAAACTGAATTGTCCGATAAATAAAGTATAATATGCAGCTAGTTGCGTGTTGAGTAAGACACAGATTGCCTGATTGCTGTGCATTGCATGCAATGGTGAGCAGACACCTTATTGTTCCTTAATTTACCAAAATATTTAGAATAACGAATTTCAACTAAATTAGGTATATTAATTTAATTCTGTGCTATCTATTGCATGCTGGTTAAGCATAAAAGAAATGTATAGTGATGAGTTATCGATGCTACTACTATTTTCTATAAGTATTTCGATCTATACTCTGCATTAGTGTAACAAGGTATAATAAAAGACAACCCAGCACACTGAAAACTCAGCTTCCTTTTTCCTAATTTGCAATCTTTCAAAATGGCTGCTGCTTATGTTCATAGTTTAATTAGTAAATATGTAGAGAGCATATATGTGGAGCAGGAAACTGAAAACACAAGTAAATAAGACAGATGCTACGTTATTTCTGGTGCTGCTAGACATCTAAAGATGACAATATAGTTTGTACAGCTAGAGAGCTACAGACAGTTCTATGAGTGAGAGTGCTACTTCTTGTATTGTTAATCTTATATGGAGAGTCACAGTGAAAGATGGAACAAGATATTGCCCACGTGCCTCACTAGTTTGTTAATGATCAAATTTGAAAGTGATACAATTAGATTTGAGTGAATGTATAGGGTGATGTGAGGATTTACTAAAGGTGTGAAAATTGCTGCCATTTAGATAATGCACAGACAGCTGTGTTTCTTGGCACACCAAAGTCAGTATAAATAGTGGTGGTATTGTGTTGCAGTGAAGGGAATCTTACCTAGTGGTCGTACATACAGGTTCAGCTAACCTGGAAATATCAGCCATGGATGTAAACATGTTGCTTTAGTATTAAAATGATGCAAGTGGTAGGACAAGCTGTTGTGTCAATCACAAAACACACACACATTGGGAATATTAATAGCAATGTGCTAGAGAGCTGTAGCTGGAAGTTGTGAACTGAAGCTGCTGACAAAGCAAATTGTGTCAAAGTGCACAAAATAGTTTGGAAATCCAACGCCTCAAAACCTTCATTAGGATTTCATGATCGAAACTTCTATACTAATTGAATTCACAAAAATAAAGGTATAAAAGGAGTGATACTCATTTCTATCACGCAACAAATTTCATTGCAAGACACATTATTTAGTTTTGCTATAGTTCATTGACAAAATAACAAAGCTTAGCTCATCCTCTACAGAGATGAATAGAGCTTCGAAATTGGGGTGGAGAAAGAGTGGGGTTAGTCGGTTCACACTTGTTGCTTTGTCCCAGCAGAGAACATACTTTTATACTAACTTATCTTTTCACTCAAGACAATCTGTGTTGTTAGTAACAAAAATCATCAAACTCTAAGCTATTTACAATATCAAAGATGGAAGATATTACCTTAGCACTATCACATTTAGCAAAACTTATTAACATCTTCAAAGTTAATTTACAATAACAACACTATATTTTTAGCTATGGTTTATTATCTTTAAAAGGCACAAAAAAGAGACTAAATATATTATTATTTATACAACTTAAGATACTTACCGATGTGTTTTTGCCATTTTTATTGGTTATTTTTAATAGTGAGCCCTCATAACCCTGTAACAAATATTTATATACTGACCAAGCACTCTGACAGAATATAATACTATAGAGACTAAACTATTAAATTTTCAAACATAAACATTGCCGTACCACAATATTTATAATTAAAAAAAATATAAAAAATATCTATCTATAAAAATTACCCAATTTTTATAGATGTTTCACAGCCCAAAGTAAAATGCAATGGATTTTTAAAATAAAGTTGTAAAATAAAGGGCATAAATACAACAACTTCAATCTGATGGATACTCTGGACATAAACACAAAGTTATGATAATCAAATGGCTTATAATGTTTAGCCTGTTTACAATGTCTTTATTTCTTGAGGTGTAAATTTATAGCTACTTCAGTTACATCAGCCTTGCAGTATAAAGTGCATATTTTTCACAAGTTTGAATAGTATTGATGAAATGCATTGCCAGCCCAATTTGCTGACCATTCAGTGGTCATGCCAATCGACATTGGAAGAAGTGAAGCACAAACAGTAATAATGTGTACGTGTGAGTATGTATATGTATGCATGTGTCTATATGTGTATAAGATTATATGAATGTGTCTATTTATGTACGTATATAGATTGTTGGTATCACTTTCTACAAGTACAGACTGTTTAAAAGAATGAGTTACATGAGTATAAGAAAGGTCACCAAAGTTTATAAATATTAGCATATATTCAACAAATTATGAAGACCTGCAGATTGGTGCTATAAACAGATTAGGAACATTACACCCAGTATGAAGCTTTAAAAAGAATGAGAAACAGTAGGGGCTGACCTTGTAACCTCTGAAGAGAAGATACAGTTCTCTTGGTTTAGCATCCATCGGCAAACCGCTGACAAATAAAGTCCTAACCTGCAACAAATACCCATCAATAACTATTACAGGGAAGATGACTGCCTGCAGATGGTATTTTAAGTTTTTCTATATTGAACTTGGTTATAAGCAAAACATTGAGTAGGTATTTCTAAAAAAGTAATAGTAATTGGCTAATAGGTTCATATTATAAAGTACTATTTTCATCAATATATTTTGTTTCTCTTGGTTTGTAGACATATTTTATGTACATCTAGAGCGATTACATATATCTACTATAGTCTATACAGTATATGGTATCACCTAGCTAATATACTCTAAGTTATGAGGCGTAGTTTACACTTTAGTAATATTCATTAGTATATATGAATACATCCAAAAGTTTCAGCTATAATCAGTGAATGTGATGCATGTCCTACAGTATGCCCACAGGAATACTGTACGAATCGCTTTACCAATAAATTGTCAATTCAAATTCAATTACCGACAAGTTTGTGAGAGAAACGCAGCATGTTTGCTTGTTGAACTCAGCAACTTTACTACTTCTAGTTCAAATACCAATGAATTATTCAGCACCCCTGTTATCATTTGTGAGAATTTTTCCAAAAGCAGCTCCTATCTCCCAATGTAAATTGAATAAATGAAAAATCAAAGGCAGTTTAGTTAGATGGCATGGAAGAACCTAGTATAAACCATTTAGCTTGCTAATAGAGGATGTCATCAGTCAGTGCTCTATGCCGATGTAGGTATAGATCTTTTTGGAACTTTATATATATGGACTATGCTATGTGGTTAATGAGATGTAGCTGTTCTTTTATTCCTAAACTTATATTTTACACTCATTAGCATTGATAAAGAACAAAAGTTACAGGTTTCAAAGTTAATTATGAAAGCATTTCAATATAAATTGTGAATAAATGCATTACTGAGCTGCAAGTAAAATGTTGATAGAATGAAAAGTAAAATAATGGTGGTATTGTGAATAACAAAATGGTTTTGTCAAATGATGTTGATGCAACTCCACTCATATTTAGATAAGACTGGCTAAACTGTTTACTCAGAATACAAGAAGTAACAGTTAACAAGACTTATTATTAACAAACAAAGCTTTTTCAGCAAATTCAAAAACCTTATTACCATTGAAGTATGAAAAAATAGAAAAGAAGTCAAGTTACAACAACAAAATATTGCCAGTTGCAATTGAGGGAACCTACTGCTAAATGTCTCCAACATTAGATACATTTGAAAATTTGCACGAATTTTTGCAGTTTTACAGTTTTACACAGAAAATTAGAACATCCTAAATCTTACAAGATAATGAATGATGAAGAATGCTTGATGAAATTGTAAAATAGAATAATCTTCATTAATTTTAGAACATGTGGCAAATGGAAGAGGCTTTGGTACAGCTAATTATAAAAAAGACTTTTTAAAAATAAGCCAATAAGATTCAGCTATATATTCCTTTCACCTATCAACAGTATATGCATAGTGTTAACCTAGAAACATCTAAACTGGTTGGAAAGTGCAGGTTGAAAAGCAAGTAGCTCGTGATTAATAGTACTATTCTAGTAGTAATGATTTGTATCTGAATACTTCAACACTATAAAGTAGTATATCACACAAAGTCTAGAATATTGTGCATCCTTACAACCATGTTAACTTCTGTCACCACACCTTAATATTAGTATCTAAAATATGGCCAGAGAGCGTGATATTTATTATGAATTGGTTTAAAGAAGGATAAATAGATAAGTTTAATCTGAATACTAGTATCATCCCTATCAGTCAAAGGCGTATTGTTAACAAATAACAAAGCCAATAATCCCTGGAGTCCTTCTCAATTCAATTTATCTACACAGGTTGAAAATTCAATTTCAACTGCTTAGTTTAACTTCTGGCCAGCTTCCTTAGTGCTTTTTACTGAAAGAAAATCTTGCCGCTGATTTCCACCACCTAGAGTCTTTATCCAAAAAATACTTTTAATGTAACAAGTTTCAGCAAATGCTATTTTTTACTTGGAGGAGGAAAGTTATAAAAAATAGTAAAAATATCCAATACGCTTGCACCGCTAAAAACACCGTAATGTTCCCCCTGAGGCTGGCATTTCTAACAGCAATTGTATTATACCATTTTAAAATTATATTCTCAAGCTCTTCCCCTGTATTGTTAGAGCTTACATTCAACCTGACTGGTATTAGCATTCTAAACCCCACACATTATCTAGGTTTACTAACAAATTTAAAAAGCTAGGTTAGAGAATGCACGTTTCAGTAACAAATCAAGCTGATACCAAACGAGCAATTTACAAAATAAAGCTAATGGTTGCTGCCTAGTCAGTTTGAAGTCTCAAGAATTGCTTACGTGCGGTTTTCAGAAAATTATGACAAAAGGTAATTTTCCTGAAAAGCTTTTCTTACCCAATCTAGAACTGTTGTTTCTAGACTGATTAGGTCTCCACATTAGAAATGACTTTTATTTATGCAATGATACCAATCACCATTACCCACGAAGTTACCGGCAGACCTAGTATTCTCTAAATTATTTTGTATTATCTTCTTTGCTAACATATTTTCTCAATGACTGCTAACGGTGGCAGAATAGGTGCAATAGAACACAAATTTAGCTGAAATGCCCCTAATTTCATTCTACATTTTATACCCTTATATCTATGTATAGATTGTAGCTCTGTCTAACTGCAACTTTTTGGCTAGAGTATATTATACAACAGCTATTCGTCTAATGTTATCAAGTGTACATTCAATGAAAAAATTCTGCACGAGGCATTATTTTTCAGATATATTTTTCTAGTTTTAGCAATACTTTCCTATAAAACTATTGTTTGCTAATAAAATTTAAAAAGCATGAAGGCTTGCAATGGGAAGGACAGGGTGCTAACAGCTGTCAAGACTGCTCCCACCAGGATTTTATGAATTGGTTTATCATTCAAGTGGTGGACTAAGCAAGTAAAGCACAAGTGGAAATTTCTAGTGTTGTGTCTTCTTGAAAACTTTTGAAGGACAATATACCAGCCACTTGCAGGACCCTCAACACATGATCTTGATAAACCTCTACCCCAAATTTCATATTTATTAACCTCCCTACTGCAATAAACAAGCTTTCAACTGTGGCAAAGAAGTATATAATTATGATACAACTTGTACTCTACTGGTGGTGCATAATATGTACACTTATCTGCCTTGTAGCTCTTAGCCTGTACGTCAGGGCTAGCTGATGCAGACAAGTAATAGTATCCCAATGATGTAAACTATTTTTTGAACTTTCTTGCTTAGTTAAAATAAACAATTGGCAGTATTAGGATGAGAGAATGGCTTGCTAGAGAGCTTTATAATTAGGCACATAGCAATATACTCGCACTCTGTTTTTGAGATCAAATAGTTTGTTTGTAAATAAATCAAGAAATGAGGAGTTAGTATAGCTAACAGATCCAGTCTCCAGCCACTTCTGATTATAACTATTATATACCTGCCTGCTCGGATAGTCTCAAGGTCTGGCAGTTAAAACCAATGTGATATATTTCATACATTAATAGACTGTACCAACAGTTCAATGTGTTGCTACAAATTATCAATTAACTGAAAGGTAAGGCTACATTTGTTCACCTAGAAGCCAGTTCTACCACCACTGTATTGATTTCTCTCTGGTAGCAAATTTATTGACAATTGCTGTAATTTTCAAGAGAAGCGTTGATGCTATTGTTATAACCTATAAATGGCTTGCTACATCGTATTGTCTAACAAGATTGTCAGCATTATATAAAAAACTGAGCTGGGCCTAACAAAATATACACCACAGCTCATAGTAACCATAACAATTGCACCGACTTCAAACAGTTTCAATGTCTGTAGAGAGAAAGGATAAATAGGCTAGACTGCAATACTCAATTCTACGGCTAAAGAAGTTATGACATTCTATGACATCGAAATGTCTAAACATCCACATCCAACTTGCAAACCTTTACACAAACCCTTTACTTCTAGTTTCAATAGTTTTTCTAATATGCATTATGAGATTAGGTCTAAGCCTGTTTATGTATTGCAGTTTTATCACAGTATTCAACCCAACTTAGAAAGTCTATAAATTACTAACCTAACAAAGTACAGCGTGGATGAAAATTATAGGTTTGAACGAAATATAGAAGTTATTAACCAAGCCAACGTATAGGCAAACAGACAGAAAAGCCATGCTAAGTGAATACGCTAGTTTATAGAGAGTAATATGCAGGTGAACTAGTAGCAACTTGGTCTAGGGATTATCCTAAGTTATATGCAACTAATGCTCACTGACTGACTGTTTAGACAGAACATCAACACAAAGAAATTTCACTTACATATAGATACACGAATATTATTGTCAAATTAAGTCTGAATCTTCGAAATAATGGAAACAATGAATGTTTTATCACTGCTCACAACTAAAGAATTGTTAGCAACAAAAACTGTCAATAGAAAACTTAATAACCACATAATAGAGAATTGATAGCAAACGTGTGAGTGTGAGTATGAGTAGCAGCTAAATATATCTTTCATTAAAAATTATTTCTAGATTACATTCCTTCAGTTACCATCTTTACTTTAACAATTGTTGGTAGTTATGAATGCATAGCCTAAAAATATCAAAGCTGGGTAGAGAAATTTGAAAAAGGCTGTGCTTTTATGAAAATCTTGCCAAAAAAGTTAAGTTTTCAAATGATTTTTAAACTTAAATAATTTTAAACTGTGCTTCAAACCAAAAGTCATAAACATAACCTACAAACTTGGGCTATCAAATTATCACTCAGCATTCATTACTCATGCATTAGCTTCAAAATTGAGAGCTACTAGTTGGGAGAGCTACAGTTAATTGTACGGACACTATATACTATTTTGTAGTTACTTGTGTCCTATAAATACTTGTTCAGCATAAAACTCAAAAGGGTAAAACTATTAAATTTGATATTATTTACATGAAAATTTTCTCATTACACTTATGAAAAATATGAATTCAAAATCCATCATAATACGTAGTTGAGCAATTATACATTTCGAACCTAAAGTATAATGAACTGAATGGAAGATCTTGAAACTCCAATCTAAAAATTGTTGCAACTGCAATTCTAAAGTTATTAATCTAAAAAAAATGTTTGTATCAATTGAGATTGGCAGTTATGAGTTAATGAGAACTAGACAGCACATAAAAACAAGAGGTAATGCTGGAATTGGCAAAAAAATGTTAGCAAAAAATAAAGCAAAAAAGTGTTTAAATTGTATTAAATGATTGAAATAAGAGAATGAGATAGCTCACCTCGTCATCTACCCCAGTCATACCAGCACTCAGATTGTCTAGACTCTGTGCTTGAGATAGAGGACTAAGATCAGCTGCATCAGTAGAACCATCATGTTGATGCTCGAGTGTAGAAACAGGTAGAGGTGGTGCAGCCATAACTTGTGTTGCCATATTAAGTAAGTATTCTTATTTCAAGTTGATTCTAAACTTATTCAAAATCAATTCCTCGGATTATTTTTTGTTTCTCTGAAAAGAGTCTGTCTAGGTATAATATATTAGTATACCAAACAAGTCTTTGCAGAAAATATAAATTAAGTAAAATAACTATGCGGCACCTAACAAACAATGTATTCAAAACAGTAGTTATCAGTTAGACAGTACAACTAACAGATATAAAAAATGTTCTGCAGTCTAGAAAGTAACAAACCAAACTACTGCCTGACAAGAGTGTTTTTGAATGTAACTGTGCAGCAGTTGATGCGATAGCTATTAAGCTACCATGTGCTCGTTGGGTTTGACATGCCTCGTTTTCGTTAAAGACCACCCACTAGCACTATAGCAGACGATTCAACAGCAGGTGCGTCTGCAATTGAAAGCAAGTTGACTAATAGCAACTATCCTATTAAAGTTTAGATTAAAGATTATTATAAAAATTTTATTATAAAAACAATGAAGATATACTGCTGTAAAATTAAAACATACTTTTAAAACTTCTTTGTAATTAAATAAAAGTTAAAGAATTAAAAGTTGAAACGATAGCTGCTCACGTCACATGACAATCACGTGTAACATTCAAGATGTCCGACCAACATTATGATACGCTCAAGATAGGCGAAGCACCTTCTGTTTTTCATTTATCTGACCACCCACTGCAGCTTTCCCATGATTTGAGTGTTGCTGTTGAGAGCTGCCCAGTGTGCAGAAATGGAAAACATCCTCTTTTTTGTCCATCGTGTGTTGTCTCTCGACAAATTAAACAAAGGTTTAGCAGGTGCGTAGTTTAACTAGTAACTACTACTACTAGTACTAGGTCTAGTAATACTAATAGTACTAGTTGAACACTAATACTAATAGCTGTTGTTAATAGTTGATGCTATTCAGTATTCAACTATTCAACTACTACTAGACCTAGTACTGGTACTAGTTGAACACTAATAGTAATACTAATAGTAATAGTTATTGTTAATACTAATAGTTGATGCTATTCAGTATTTGAGTATTTCAAAATTAATATCAATATGAATATGAAATTGAATAAGATTAAGACTAAGAATATGGGTAGGAGTTAAACTTGATGTTATAAATTATGGTTATAGTTATGAGTATTACTATTAGCATAACATATCATTATCTCAATCTGTATCAGTATTTGACTATCAGTATCACTATCTCTCTATCATTTAGAGTTAGAGTTAGTGTAGGTCTTAGAGTTACGGTCACTAGTTACTGCTAGTGTTGCTGTCGTATTAGTTACTCTCAGCATTGTGATTGTGTTTTACTTTTTATCAGTATGATTCTGAGTATCAGTATGAGTATGAATATCGGTACCAGTATTAGTATGAGTCTATCACATTCACTCACTTATGAGTATGGCTATAAATATAACTATAAGTATGAGTATAACTCTATCAGTTCCACTATTGTATTAGTGTTAGATTTTGTACTACCAAAAGTATACTTTAACTCATGACTGATACTGGTAGTGACTGTCAGTATCACTTATGACTTAGCACTTAAACTTGAAGGTAATATCAATATGAATATCAATTAATATGATTCATGCTTTTTCTTATTTTTAATTCTTTTAAGCTGCATTTATGAATAACATTTGAATTTAGTGATTCACAGCTAGTGCTACCTTGAATATTATCATCGTCATTGGGCGAAACTCTTAGGATTACTCTTCTTCTTTAGCTTTGGATTATAATTATTTCAACTCTCAACTAGAAGTAGATAGACGAAAACAAATAAAAATGCTTAAAACTTGAATATTTAATTATACGCCCAAATTGCAGTTCTGCTGAGTCTTCGGTAATCATTATTGTCTTGATATGTTTGTAAAGCTTACTGTAAATGTAATACTCATACTCATACTGACTATAACTATAATGCATGCTATAAGTGTGTAAGTATTGGTATTGAATAGTTATCTAGTAATAGTACTAGTATCTATATTATATTAATCCTAATTGTAATTTCTAATCTAAAATTTGCAGTTTCAACAAAATTTGAATCGGCCAATTCATCAGTCTTTTACTTTTCAGGTTTAATTTCAATGTTATTTTTATAACTAAATGTGGTTTATATTGTGTTTGCTATCTTAATTTTATTATTAAAAATACATGATTTTCATCAAATATTCGATGTTTAGGCCATCATTTTGAGAATGGGTTTTGATCATCAGGTACTTATTTTGTAAAAAATTAAATTAATTTTACTGAATAAGTCTAATATAGTTTATGTTTAATCACTTAATTAGAACAAAAAAAGACACATATCTGCCCTTTTTTAGCTAGTCGCTAACAGTTGTTAGTTGACCTACTCTCTGATTTTATAAGGATACTTGGTATTTTTCTTGCACTGTAAATAAAATAAATTTGAATTTAGTTCTGAAATTGAATTGAAAAAACACATTCTTGGCATTGATTCAATTGATGTGTTGCCTCATGTCAGAGCTGTAAATAATCAGCAAACCTTGAGTCAAATACTCTGTATGTACAAACCAGCTATTGGCTTGATGTGAATCTACATCATGAACAATCCTTTTACACTAAGTTGTACCTACTAAGTTGTTTTAAACCAACTGTTGATGAACTTACACCATACCGTTAGATAAAGTATGTTTTTGTGTTGTATTTAGTTTTGAAGAGAAGATGAAAGAATTGAAGTCAGCATTAGAAGTGAAAGAAAATACATCAAGAAAAATCAAAGAGTTAGTCAAACGGAGGTGTGATCATAACAAGAAGGTGAGCTGCATAATAAAAAACAAATTAGGCGGTTTTGTAGTGTGATTTTATAATAATTTTACTTTTTTTCAGAAGTATATTATTGTTTTGCTGTTTATTTTTAAAGTTTTGTTTTGCAAATTTCAACATTTTTCATCTTTTTTGTCAATTAAAAGGTAAGGGTTGCATCTCTTTGTCGGGGAATATGGATTTCATAACAATGACTGAAGATTTTTTTAATTTTTTCCAAGTATTTTGGTTGATTTTTAACTTTAAAAATGCTGAGAGTTGTTTACTAAATCAGTGTAAGTATTAATGTATGTTTTCTGCTCTATCTATTGGTGAATCCCTACTAAATATGTTTTATATTAGAGATTCTTTTTAGCATTTGATCAAAAGTTATCAGTATTATTGAATACTTCATGAACAGGCCAAGTGGTTTGCCACAATGTTAACAGATAGAGTGATCCAGTATGATGACTGCACACACAATGGATATCTAGTAATCTACAGCTGTGTAAAATGAACTGAAGTTCTTATGTAATTTTCTCCGATAACTTTCCACTGTCTTCTACACGCCTATCACCCTGTGTATATTCAGAATTAATTTAAACTGTACTTTGTAATATTTTCTAGAAATTAGAAGTCCTAAATTTAAAGAAAAGAATAGCTACTTTGCAGTCTGTTTATTCCAGGAGAACAGAGGAATTGGCCCACAGTATGCTTTTCACATCTTCTTTTCCTTTTTGCTTAATTTATCTTATTATAATGCGAATATTATCTGTTATATAACATGACAACTTTCAAGCACTATATCTTTGGTTATTAGCAATATCTATATTTAATTAAACTCTGCTTCAATCTTGTTGTCATGTTCAAATTAAGGCTGTGTAATTAGCTAGTTGAGATTTTCTCTAACTTTTAGGTTCTTCCATGAATTATTTTAGCATGTTGTGTAAACTAACCTAATTTTACTGTGAGAGGCAATTGGTTACTTTTTCCTTGCTTTATTTCAGGAGTCTTGCACTGTTTACTGTAATTATTTGCAGAGAAACAGATAAAATTAGACAAAAAGTCTGGTAATACCAACACTTCTAAAAAAGTCAGCATGTTGAAGGCAATTATTCCAAAACACAAGAAAAGAGTACAGATTTTGGCAGATGATTTGCTGCCATCCAAGAGGTCAAAGTTTGAGGAAGTGAAGATGAAGCTACAATGTCAAAGGAGAAAGAGTATCAGGGAGCATCATGAGCTGATATTTAAAGCAGAGCTTGTTGAGCATGAAAAGTGAGATCATATATACGCATGAAATTGAACCAACTGTCATTGCAAATTTTCTTAGAACATTTGTGTGATTCAGACAGGATTTTAACTGAAGTACTAGTAAACTGACTATCTTGTAGTCTCACTGACTAACACACTCACTCATTGACTAACACACTCACTCATTGACTAATATACTCACTCACTGACTAATATACTCACTCACTGACCAACACACTCACTCACTGACTAATATACTCACTCACTAACCAACACACTCACTCACTGACTAATATACTCACTCACTGATTAATATACTCACTCACTGACTGCTACACAACCCAACAGCTGCTGCATTTAAGCTCATGCTTGCAGAAATTTCAATTCCCCTCAACTCAATTTCTTCCACCAATACCAATTATAGCAAAAGCAGCTCCTTCCCACTTAACAATAATTAGTCTAGCATTAGCTTACTTGTCAGGTAACATCACATTTAATATAATTGAACTGAAGTCAGTACTTGCCTCAAAGCTGCTACTAACTGACTCATTAGACTCACTACTACTACTACTACTACTACTACTACTACTACTACTACCACTACTACTACTACTACTTCTACTTCTACTACTACTACTGCTACTGCTTCTACTACTAGTACTACTACTACTACTACCACTACTACTGCTGCTGCTACTGCTAGTACTACTACTACTACTACTGCTGCTACTGCTAGTACTACTAGTACTACTACTGGGTATTGTTAGGGTGAGTTATGAAGCCTTATTATACAAGAATTGGAAACAACATCGGTCAGTATTTTAGCTTTTTGTTAGAGCTCAGTTTTAACTTATCATACCAAAAGCATTTTGGTAATATATATATACATATATATGTATGTATACATATACATATACATATATATATATATATATATATATATATATATATATATATATATATATATATATATATATATATATATATATATATATATATATATATAATTATATATATATATATATAATTATATATATATATATATGTGCGTTTTTTAAAAAAAATCTTTTATGGCAAATTCTTTATTCTCTACTTAATTACATTTTCACCTTAATTTCTTTTTACATTTATTCCCAGCTTTGCTGAAGAGAATACGGAAGGAGATGAAAAAATTAGCCTTGAAATAGCTGATGCTCTTAGCCACACCTACAAGAGGGGTAAATGGGAGTACGTGGAGGCCTCCCAGTCTAAGATGTATCGGATTATTGGTTTAACCCTGGCTTCTTCTGGCCACAACAATGCCCTCATTGAGTACTGTAGTAAGTGCTTAATAGTAGGTATAGTGATATATAGTGTAGGTATAGTAATATATAGTGTAGGTATAGTGATATATAGTGTAGGTATAGTGATATATATTGTAGGTATAGTGATATATAGTGTAGATATAGTTATATATAGTGTAGGTATACTGATATATAGCGTAGGTATACTGATATATAGTGTAGGTATAGTAATATATAGTGTAGGTATAGTGATATATAGTGTAGGTATAGTAATATATAGTGTAGGTATAGTGATATATAGTGTAGGTATAGTGATATATATTGTAGGTATAGTGATATATAGTGTAGATATAGTTATATATAGTGTAGGTATACTGATATATAGTGTAGGTATACTGATATATAGTGTAGGTATAGTAATATATAGTGTAGGTATAGTGATATATAGTGTAGGTATAGTAATATATAGTGTAGGTATAGTAATATATAGTGTAGGTATAGTGATATATATAGTGTAGGTATAGTTATATATAGTGTAGGTATAGTAATATATATAGTGTAGGTATAGTGATATATAGTGTAGGTATAGTTATATATAGTGTAGGTATAGTATTATATAGTGTAGATATTACATACAGTTTGTGGTTTTGTGCAGAGAGGGACCAGCAAGGGAGAGGACCTCCAAGTGTCAACAGGGAAGCGTTTGAGCAGTGGGCAGCTATATGTTATATCTCTCAGTTTGTTCAAGTTATGGCTGATATCCTTTCTCAGTTCTTACCTTACTCTACGAATATACCGTGAGTCTACAGTATTAAGTGTAGTAAGTGTGCAGTACTAAGTATACAGTACTAACTACTAAGTATACAGTACTAAGTATACAGTACTGAGTGTATAGTACTAAGTATACTGTACAGATTATACAGTATTAAGTATACAGTACTATGTAAGTATATGGTACTAAGTGTACAGGGCATGGCTGCACCCTGCCAATGTTAACTGCTCCCACCACATAGGCCTACATTCTGATCTCTGGTTTGTAGCTTATAGAAAGCAAGGATTTGTCTTTCCTTCTCCGCAGTTCCCTTTGTGTTGGTTCCTATAACCTGGTGCTTTCTTTATATTAAGCTGACCGTGAAAACCACTTTCAATTTCCATCCCATTTAATTCACACCTCACCTTATTTTCACAGCTCAGTGCCAGCTAACCTATTCAATAATTGGTATGACAATAAACTTTGATAATGTTAAAATAAAGCAACTGTACAATGCATTTGGCGCTACTTTCACACATCAGCACGTAACCACCAGGTACTTGTCTAAACTCAGCTAGCGGTTGTTGCTGTTTTATCTTCTATCAGTATGGATGTTGGGGCACCAGATTCTGAACTTATAACATGGCAGTTGTAACAATCATTCCATCAATAAGCTACCAATTATAAGCATATAAATGTAAACGAAATAAGCAACAGTTAAGGAGAAAACGTGCCTACTTAGCTCCTGTCATAAAGCTCCTGTATCATTTTAAGTTGCATAGATTTCTTTTCCTCAGCTACAAGTTTGATTGGCATGTGTTTTAGGCAGTTGGACCTTGAGCAGATGGACTTGGAAGAACTGGAGAATTTTCTTGCTCAACTTAACTATAATATCATCTACTTGTACGCCAGCCAGGGGCTACAGTGTGATAACTTGAATCCTGATGCAACCATAGCTAATCTGTTTTACCTCGTCTCTCACGATGATATAGGAAGGTAATTAGTGTGTAGTATTTTCACTTAACCTGCGCTTCTATTTTTGGTTTAGTGCAGTGGTTTGGGCTTTGATTGATTCTTTTACAGACAAATATTTGATAGAGCCATCGATATTTGAAGATTTTGCAATGTGTGATGGTGAAATGTTTTATTTGATGGACTGTGATGGAATCTAATGCACAGAAGTTTAGAAGTTGGCAATATTATAGTTTAGATCAATTTTTTATTGATGACATATTTGCATTTTATCACTCACAAACAGGAGTAGCTCCAATAGCTGCTGTGTACACCCATAAACACCAACATCTCATAAGTAGGTTGTTCAACAAACTTGTGAAACGTAGCATCAGTTGATGCAATAATACAATAGTAGGACAACTCTAATATACGTGCAATTCTGAATAAAGTAGACAACTCTCTACACTTACTTGTACTACACAATACTTAATATTTCATCTCACAACTAATAAATATATGCTAATATATTATAGATCTGAACCATTCACCATGGTGACGTCACACTCCATTAACTCTCTTGCTAAAAAGGTAGTAAACCCTTGTGTGCACATGGCTGCTTCCTTAGATCCCGACGATGACATGGCAGATGTTGATGACCTGTTCCTCGTGCCAGATGTTCTCAACGTGACTGCTGCTGAAAATGCTGCCACGATGACTATGAGCTATGCTGCCGACATGGTCACCTCAGCTGTCAGCAGTGTTTTCTCCAGTTTCTGGCCCTCATCTAGTTAGCTTCTCTCTCCTCTACTCTCTCTCCTGTACATGATCTCAAATGTGTCAGATTCTCACCCAAATTAGTTGTCTTCATCTCTTAATAAAGTGTAGGCCTTTACTATATGTTTTTTATATAATACAATATTATAAATTATTTACATCCTGTTCTTTTTGTGATGTGTATATTGAAAGATACAAAATATAGTATATAATTATTCATCGAAAATTATTGCTTTTCTGCAGCAGTAGCTATGGTCTAAATAATAAATAATTGGTTTTAAACTTAAATAGGTGTTTTGTTGTCTATACTACAGCAACTTTGAAAAATAGAACAAGTATTTTCATAGATTCTCGGATGACAAATAGTTGCAGGAGATAGGTAAATCTTGAAGAGAGATTAAGATATATCTATAATTGACAAGCAAATATTATGTGTCAAACCATTGAAGAGGCTTAAAATGTGTTTGTTTGCTGCTGACCAAAAGCTTTACAAATGTCTAACCAGAAAAATTGAGATTACTGAGCTAGATGACAAGTAAACTGTGTGATTCACAAACGTATTTCATCAAAAAACTGGTAGCTTAACAAACGTGAAAATTACGAGCTTTTTTTGCTGCAAATAGAATCTCTACAACACACACTTTATTTAAAGCCTAAACTCTAAAGTTATTTGCTTACCTAGTGGGTATAAGCAACTATTATTTGCAATAAAGATCTTTGTCAAAAGGTGCACTGATATATTTGCATATTTTTAATAAAAAAATTCTAATTTAACAAAGTTCTAACTTTCATACATTTTCAAAAAATTAGTCTGCAGGCTAATGCAATAGTTATAAAGAAAAGCTAAAAGCCAAAGTCATACATGCAACGAAATAGAGAAAAGATCAGACATCACAAAATTTTTAACTTTTTTTTTCTCTGTTAGACTTCAATCTGAAAGACAATTATGAAAAAGAATCCACTAAGGGCACTTTAACTGGCTTTTCTAAAGGTATATGTCCTTGCAATGAACTTTTAGGTGCTGAATTGCATATATTATTGGCTTTAACCATAGCAGAATATGAGCATGACTGCAAACATCCAAGCAGTTAATATCATTATATAACTCTTAGGTCTTACAATAATATGAAACACAGAGTGCACACTGGTGAAAATAATACAAGGGTTATCTCCCCAAAGTTCTGGCTTTTCTTTGTATCCTTTCTTGGAATTAGTTTCTATTGCAGTTTACAGTCAAAAGTCTGCTGAGTTAGCTATAATAAATTCTTTTGGCAAAACTCTTACAACGGTGCACTTGATAATTATGTGAAACAGTTATAACTACATGTAAATAATATTATGTTTCGTAATTCGAAAAACAACTTTAATTTTCCATTGTCTATTCTAATTATCTAGGCCTCTAGATCATCCTAGCTAAGTTGCTTAGGACCTGAAATGAAATTAAGATTTTTCATATATCTTTCAGTTAGTATAATTTTCTACAACACATTTGATTTTTACTACTATTTGTTTAAGTTTTTTTAACGAAGCTACAAGCTCAAAACTACACAACTTCAAAACAGCTTAAATTGATAAAAATGACGGAAGGAATTTAATGAACTCTGCATGCTACAAGGCAATTTTTATTTTCTATATACCACTTTATTAGTATCACTATAATAGGGAAATATACCCCTACCTGAGCAGGACAAAGCTGAGATAGATGAGAAAAAACACCAGTAATGCTTTGTTTAGAAAGTAAGTGTTTAAGCAACTCACAAATTTATCTTGTTTTGGTGAAATACAACTCAGAGAAAGAAAAACTCCAAATAATAATCACAGGCTGAATTGACATTTGATGAGTTTGTTGGCCATTGCATACTTTCATACAGTTTTGTTTACGATTTATTGTTTCCTGTTTTATTTATT
The DNA here is from genome assembly GCA_964035545.1 of Bugula neritina. Taxonomy (NCBI): domain Eukaryota; kingdom Metazoa; phylum Bryozoa; class Gymnolaemata; order Cheilostomatida; family Bugulidae; genus Bugula; species Bugula neritina. The sequence continues at coordinate 12,102,818 of OZ037767.1, forward strand.
AGCTTTAGGGTTTAAGAATGAATCACAGCCTAAAAATTGTGTACTAAATTAAAGAAGAACAGTTAAACTTGAAACTGTTAGTCGTTTTGTAAAATTAGTAATGGCAAACTGTGGAGTTCAGAGGTAAACCCAAATTGCTTCTTCTACTTTAATTGACAAAATCAAATTACAACTGGTCTACAATTTCTACCAATAGATTTCTTTCTAGCAGTATTATAGCATAGTGGAAGCAACTCCTATTGTGCAAAATAAATACGCTTCTAGGTTGTCTTACAACTCTCATCGCTAGAAAATGTGTTCAAACCATCTTGTTGATGATTTGTGGTAACCAGAGATGAAATGCAATGCTAAAATTTTTGTTTCCCCTTACCAACACAAGACTTGCAAAATGTACTACAACTGTATGAAAGCTTAGCGATAGACTGCAAGTAAGTTTTTATACTAAACAGAGTCAAATGGTTAAACAAGACACCAAACTAGCTTGCAGCTTTCTATTAAGGGTGAATATCTTCCATTATTGAAGGTATACTGCTCTCAGAACCAGTAGTGCTATGAACAAAGTCTTCATAAAGTACCAAACTATTCCAATATACTATCAAATTATTCCAATACACTCACATTACATTTTTATTTTCAAGTTAGCTTTATACAACAATATACTGAACAATACATTTAATATGAGAAAGTTAAGAGTGATGTCATGGTACAAATAGAGTATGTAAAGGGCATGAATGAAAATCCAAAATTGGGATTCAAAAGTTAAGCATTTGGTCTAATTTAAGTGTGAATAAAAACTGCTAAAATAGCTAATAGAAATACAATTTAATAATGGACTTAAAAGTCTAGAAGTTTGAATCTAATATTTATATGATAGCCTTATAAAACGTTTCCTTGCTTGGCCTAATGGTTGAGCAACTTTAAGTACTTAAAAAGATATTAACAGATGGAATATATGTAAAATAGATATAAAATTGAAATGCATAAGTCAACAACAAACAACTATACAAGTAAATCAAGACAACTTCTTGATTTCAATATAAACTGAATAAATAATAAAACTCTAGAAAATCAGATAGCATATCCAATATCATTGTTGATGGAGTTGAGGTCTTGCATGATATGATTGAGGTGGTCCATCTCAGAACTCAGGTGTTCTGTACTGCCAGACTTCTATAATAAAGAAACAGTTTCTATTAGAGGATAATCACTTTAAATACACTTCAATTCATTTAGTTCAACAAAAGTCTAATGCACTTGTAATCAAGTCACACAAGTTACACACGCAAATTTTAAGCTGCAGGACTTGAAATTTTCCATTTTTTAAAAACCATCTCTTGTTTGTCTTTATTTTCACAAGTAAATAGTAAAGTTGAAAAAGAAGTCATTTTTAAAGAAACCTTCATGAAATGCTGGAGATGCAGGCTTTGGATTAGTAGAGCAAAAAGCAGACTTAAACCAGGAAGAGTAAATTGAGCTCGTGGAGAGAGCTCTCATTTCTTTGTTTTACTGCACAGTGCTACATTCTTAAATAATGAAATCCCAACAACTGTCTAGAGAAACTTACTTATAGTGATTTTCAGCTGAATTACATTGATTTCACTTTTTTCATTTAAAACCACAATTGGACATTTAATAAAGTTTAAAACTCGTCAAGCTGACGATTTAACACCTGGTAACTCCATCAACACCACTGGATGGAGTAACACTACCAGTTTTCTCAGTTAACATAAACTTGGAGTCTCCAGTCATCTACTTACTAGACTTATCTTTAACTCCTGTCTGCTAAGACTACCATGACTGAGTTCTCTGCTGAGATATGGAGGGCGGGGTGGTCTCTTTAGTGACCCAGTGTCTTCAGACTCATCTGGAGTGGGCATTGTAGGCTTAAATACTGATATTGGCTGTGGCTTGACTACAGATGAAATGAAACTAGAGTGAGAGATGATACCTTAATGTAGAGAGTTGTTTGTGCTAGTTACTGGCTGTGAACTATTCAGTATATAGTTGTTATACATTATACTGGCCACCTTGTCTCAGATAGAGGGGACAACTCCTAAGGAAATGAGGTATATAAACACCTACACGTAGATAGTACTGCGAGAAGAACAAGTAATGTATTACAGTTACCTATATGTTTGGGGATATGACCCGTTTCATTAACATTATTGAAACTCCTGAGAGGGTAGGGACGGGCTTCCATAGGGGGAGGACGCGGTGGGGGCACTTCTTCTCCGTTTATCATATAAGGTCTGTTGAATGGGATGGAGGAGGCATGGTTATACGACTCTACAAATACAAGAATATTGAGAATTGAGAGAGATGTTATAGATGTTACAGGTATTATAGCATATCATATAGTGCAGGGAAGGGAGTTATCTTCTCTAGTAAAGGAAAACTCAAGCACTAAACATATATCAGAGCAAAACATAGAAAGTGGAAGTGGTGACCTCATATCTACAGCAATCCTTTGGAACAAAACAAATAGATTCCAACAAACAATACTTAGTTTAACAATAGGTAAATAATTAGTACGAAACAACCAAAGGAAGGCAGTAAAATAACAGTAACAACATAATTCACAACCTATTGCAGTACTGTGACGTTTAGCTCTAAGAGAATACCACACTAACAATACACGGAGACAAACACGCAACAAGAAATACCTCCATTATCAAAGGCTCTGGAAGCCAGGTCGGCCACACCAATTAACCCTGTTACAGGGTCAGTTGAGAAAGATGACATTTCTAAAAGTATTACCATGTAATAAAAATGCACAAAAATTTGCTTTTGCTAAATGAAATGTACTACATGAAGCATGTACTATATGAAGCATGTAATATATGAAGCATGTTCAAGAAAATGCTAGTCAAATTACATAATATGATCAACTCTAGCAAAACTGCTGTGAACATAGTCCAAGAAAATTAGCATCTACACTGAATGATATCTTTTACTTGTACTACATCTACACTAAATTATATCTTTTACTTGTACTACATCTACACTAAATGATATCTTTTACTTGTACTACATCTACACTAAATTATATCTTCTACTTGTACTACATCTACACTGAATGATATCTTCTACTTGGACTACATCAAGTACATGTGTTCTTAGGTATCCTGCAGCCAGAGGGAGGACAACTTCAAACTAGCTTACTATTGTACAGAAACATTAATTTATTTACATGTGCTTACAGGGTGGGCGCCAGTTTGAGGCAACACCCCCATTCAAGCAATTGAATCTAAGAACCCACACTAAACTATGGGTGCTAAAGCAAGCATTTAGATGGTGATAAGAAGTTAAGTCAACCTTGTAAAGTACCTAGGCCACTGTAGCTTCCATATATATCTACACAGAAATACAGCTCACATGTATTATACAGTGAATCAGCACACGCAGCATGCACCAACAGAAGGTAATTTTTGTTTAAATCAATTGAAAGCATGAATATAGCTCATTCTAGTTGGCAGAAACTACGTCCAGAACAAACAGTTGATTAGAACAAAATAAATTATTTATAACCTTATAATACTGCAAAGTGTTAACTGTAGCATGCTATAGCCTACGATATACTGCAACAAGCAGCATATTATTATGTAATATATGTATATTGTATCAAGTGCAGTATCTCTCAGGGAAAAAGTAAATATTTTGCAACAGTGAAAGTATCTTGCTCTACATTGTGAATAACCATCTCATGTAGGGGACTACATTATGGGTGGTCATGTATGTACATTCAGTTGAACGTAGCAAGTAGAGGCAGCCTGCTGACTTTACTATATAGAGTTTGAACTCTTCCAGTCCCCGCAGCTGCAGGTATTTCCTCCATCTTATAGGAATATGTTACAAATATACCTGTTAGTATACTGTCTACCTGTTAGTATACTGTCTACGTGTTAGTATACTGTCTACCTGTTAATATACTGTCTACCTGCTAGAGTAATAACACAACACATACCTGTAGCTGAACGAGAGGTGTCTCCCAGGTGCACTCTGGGGGTGCTGCTGTAGTTGTGGGTGCTGAATTGTGTCTTAGGGTACAGGGGTCTGCCATTCTCAGCAGCCATTGGCTGGACAGCTGCTCTGGGCATAGCTAAAACATTACACAGTAGCTGCTGTAGAAATCTATTATAATGGTCACATGACCAGATAACTTAGTCACACTCAGACGGTCACATGACCAGATAACTTAGTCACAATTAGCTATCCAAAAAGTAAGTTTCTCAAAGGACTAATTTCCTCATTGAAGGGACATCTCCCTGAGTCATTACACTGCAGGACACACCCACTTATTGAAGGGACATCTCCCTCAGTCATTACACTGCCGGACACACCCACTTATTGAAGGGACATCTCCCTGCGTCATTACACTGCAGGACACACCCACTTATTGAAGGGACATCTCCCTGAGTCATTACACTGCCGGACACACCCACTTATTGAAGGGACATCTCCCTGAGTCATTACACTGCAAGACACACACACCCACTTATTGAAGGGACATCTCCCTGAGTCATTACACTGCAGGACACACCCACTTATTGAAGGGACATCTCCCTGAGTCATTACACTGCAGGACACACCCACCTATTGAAGGAACATCTCCCTGAGTCATTACACTGCCGGACACACCCACTTATTGAAGGGACATCTCCCTGAGTCATTACACTGCAGGACACACCCACTAAAACTACAGCAACTGCTCTCCATCCTAATAACACTTTACAGCTGTGTAAGAAACTCAACAATGTCTGCTCACACAGATCTGCTTGTCACTATTTCTGAATACCAGTGATTTCCGTGAGGTCAAAGGTGAATCTTGGTAGTTTCAGATCACTTATTTTGATGATTCAAGTTCAGTTATTTATCAAAAATTAAGAGATGGAAACAAAATTAGTTGAGCTTGTGTACAGAGTAGTGAGATGTTAGCCAGAGGTAAGACTGTAAGAGATAACATGAGCTCCAACAACTCACTCCAGCTTTAGAATAAAACACTACACATGTGGCAGCTACATTAATTGCAGACAAAAAGGATTAATTGGTGCAGATCTACCACTAGACAACATGTATGTGGTCAATAATACTTAGCAGCAGCAGCTATGCAATGTGAACATGTAAGCTTGTGACTACAGCAAGTATAATTACAATGTATAGTACACAGTTGTGACTACAGCAAGTATAACTACATTGTATAGTACACAGCTGTGACTACAGCAAGTATAACTACATTGTACAGTACACAGCTGTGGCTACAGTAAACACAGTGTGGGCAACTGTAGTAATTGTGAAGAGCACGGTTAGCAGTTGGATTGTTGACACAACAGAAGAAAATGAACATGACTCACTACTGTAGGGGTTGTATACCGACACTCCGTAGCCACTCCCATCTACCACATACAAAGTCACTGGTGAAACGACTCAATGAGAGTAGAATACAAGATAACAAAGTGACTTAGAATAAGAATTCTAGACCGTAAAACTAAGAAATAAATAAGTTAACAAGATGGTGGGCTGCGTACCGTCCCTGTGCTGGTGAGGAGCTATAATTATAGGCCGTTGTCTGCCCAGAGTTGAATAGCGAGGTTCATCCATGTAGCTGTCGCCCACCACGCTGGCACTGACCATGTCAAACTGCGTGTGATCCTGTAACATGGCGGTGCTCTCGTCCACCATACCGGCTGTCTCTCCATCCTTCTCCATGCTCTTCAGCTCAACCTAAACATAACATTACACAGCAGTCAGTCTTCTGCAGCCTACAGCCCCTCCCCCCCCCCGCGCTTACATCATACTATGACGTGGACACAGTGTAGGCATGTGGTATAAATATAGTCCACTATCATTTGCTTACCTGGTCGTGATCTATCCATAAGTCGGGCCGTTGCTGTTTCAGCCCCTTACTCATTCCTTTTGGGGCCTGGTTTGAGGCTTTTAGATTGGCAGGTCTGCTCCTTCCTTTCAGCACCTTCTTCCTGCACATGACGGCCACCAGAGCCGCTACAGCCAGCACGGTGACTGAGCACACACAGGCTATGACTATCCAGAGAGTCTGGGAAGATGCAAGAATTAGAGGTGGCTCTGTTGTTGATTCTGAAATATACATTATATGTGGGTACTATATGTGGGTACTATATGTGGGTACTGTATATGGGTATTGTATGTGGGTATTACATGTGAGTATTGTATGTGGGTACTGTATGTGGGTGTTGTATGTGGGTACTGTATGTGGGTATTACATGTGGGTATTACATGTGGGTACTGTATGTGGGTACTGTATGTGGGTATTGTATGTGGGTACTGTGTGTGGGTACTACATGTGGGTATTACATGTGGGTACTGTATGTGGGTACTATATGTGGGTATTATATGTGGGTATTGTATGTGGGTATTATATGTGGGTATTATATGTGGGTATTGTATGTGGGTATTACATGTGGGTACTGTATGTGGGTATTGTATGTGGGTATTGTATGTGGGTATTGTATGTGGGTACTACACATTAAATAACACGTAAGCTCTGCTGGTCTTTGATTGGCAAATTCCATGCAATGCTTATCTAAACTGTGGATGCACCCCCTAAAGATGTAGGACTCATTGTATAATACCCTAACAATTACCTGTTCCCGAGTGTTGTTTGGGACCCTCTGCTAATGTATCAATCCAACCATCAGCTCTTCCAATATTTTTACTAGTCGGTTTCACTGTTACACGGACAGAATCTGTCGTCTCTTTTGAAGCTGTAACATAAACTCACTGCTATTTCCAAGTTATAATCTAATATGTGTGAAAGGGTTGAATTACAAGAAAATATTTTTCACTCATTACTTTTCAAACATTGTTTTCAAGCATCGGGTTTTGGATACAATATATAGCTTCCCTGCATACTTCAAATTATGGAAATATTTATGATCATCAGACAAGAAGCTAAGATAGAAGTAATACACATTAGTGTAGCAGTATTACACATTAGTGTAGAGGTATTACACAGTAGTGTAGAGGTATTACACATTACTGTAGAGGTATTACACATTACTGTAGAGGTATTGAACTTGTTAGTAGAGACGAGGTGCTACTCACCCTCGGCTGTCATTATGGCCTTGGCATCAGAAGGCTGGGAGACCCCTCTGCTGTTGTGAGCAGCAATCATGAAGTAGAAGATGGTGGAGGGGGTGACTGGACCGAACCGGTAGTTGAGCTGATAGCCGTCCACAATCTCCACAGCCCACTTGTCCAGAGGCAGCTGGTAGTTGGTGTTGGAGTAGATGGTGTAGTGGATAATCCTGCCATTGGGAGTGCTGGGGGGCTGCCAGCTGATCATCAGGTAGTCGGGTTGAGCTTCTATCTTGGTGATGGTGAGGTCTCTAGGGGGTGAGCCGGGCTCTATATCAACATACATTACTACCATATATTGTGTACTCGCACACAAAAGAGCAACACTCTGAGAGTCAGCTGTGCATATTTATGACTAAAAACCAAAAAATTGGATATTAAAAGCAACTATGATAATAAATCGAGTGAACAAGATATACAGGTATACAAGGTGTACAGGTATACAATGTATACAGGAACATAAAACATTAAAGTAGCAGCTAGTTAAGCCAAAAACCAATTCTAATGTCGATAGCAAACAACTTACTGTCTTCAAAGGTGGTGTTCCTTGCTGCCAGAGAGTAAATACTGAACCTGTTACCTCTGATGGTCATCACACTGAACTCATATTTAGTGTAGGGGCGTAGGCCACCCACCCGAACAAACAGCTCTGAAGAGTTGAGATACTGAGTCTTTCGCTGAGCTAAACCTACAAGAGATAAAGTTACTCGCTTAGAATAGTCAAATGACTAGAATGTTCTACTCATCTGTTAGCGTCACTCAACCAGTACTAAGCTGCTGCAATCAACTACAACACTCTTTTTCTACTAAACTGTATAACATTGGGAATTTCAGAAGAAAGAAGACAACTTCTAGAGCTAAGTTGACAGGTGAATACCCACCTGAGAGAGCGTTATACTTTACAGTGTAGATGTTATCGTAGAGAGGCCTCTGATTTGGCCCCAGGGTGTTGTCGTACCAAGTCACCATGACCGATGTTGGGGATAAAACTTCAACCTTGACCTCTAGAGGAGGTAAAAGTTTGGAGTCTGCAGGAGGATCCAACTCCTCGAGGGTGAACTCCTGCTGCTGGGCGTTGGGGCCATTGCCAGCGTTGTTGTAGGCCATCACCTGCACCACGTAGTTCTTCCTCGGCTCTACAATCAACTAGTGAGTCATAATACTGGCAGGGGGGGGGGAGGCACCCGACACAGCAGTTTTAGCAGAGGAGACACAACTACAAGCTAAGTCAAGACTCTGCACACTACAGCACAGACACACATACAACTAACCTAATCCCTTCAGAGAGTAAATCCGTCTGCTGTGTGGAATATTCTCAATCCAGTGCTGCTCAGGGAAGCCAACTCCATAACCTAACCGATAGCCTCGAACCAGAACGTCACTAGCATCATCTGGGGCTCCCCAAGACACTATTATCTCCCTGGCAAATGCCTTCAACTGGATAAAAGAAGGCTTTCCAGGAGCCCTGGACTCTACAAGGTATAACCACAGATACTGACAGTATGGTGCTGCTGAGAGAGAGAAGATAATTCCTTCTCATAAATTCTTCCAATATTAAAATTTCTAGTTACAATATAGAGAAGTGGCTATTAGCATTAGAAGGACTAACCATCTAGTTCCACTGTAAACGTCGTGACCTCTATCCAGCTGGTGAACTCTCCGGTGCCATTGACATTAACGGCAGCGATACGAACCAAGTAGACATCACCTGCACTGAGACCTGTGATGCTATAATCTCGAACATCTGCACCAGTTGTATAAGCAGTGGCTCTGCTAGTGCTGAAATAATGGACAGCATGTAGAGTAGTGAGGAGGGAACAGCAACAACCTGCCCCAGCTGAATGCAGGTCTAAATGCAAGATTATACACAGACCTCTACAAAGCTAAACTCATGAATAGAAACAAAAATAAAAGTGAAACACACAGAAACTAAAATTAAGAAATGAACAAACTGAGATGAACATCAGCTAAGCAACTGCTTGAAAAAAAAGCAACTAAAATTCCAAAACTACTGGCATATTGCAGGATACAGCTCAGTATACTACAGTTAGAAACGACTAGCTAGTTAGAAACACAACTGTGTACCTTTCATCAGAACTGTGAAATATTAATTATATTAAACATTAAAATACTACTCTACACAACAGTGTAGGGTAACACTGCCCAAACACATAGATAAAACTGACAAAACGCAACATGAGCTTTCACACAATCGAATCAATTGAGTTTTGCTTGTTGTCCACCCTGAATAATTCCGTGTTTGACCAGAATTCTCACAGTCAGTTTGGATTCATGTGTTGGGTTTTAATAAAATAATAAACATGAATACCTCAGCATAACTAATGAATTGTAACATGACCATCATGTTGTAATTATACCTGATGTTGAATCACGTCAATGACTAATTTACTGTCACAATGAAAGAATTATAGTTATTTAAAATTTATATTTCACCATATGCAGTGCTGATGTATTAGGTTTTCATGATTGTTAATTTGTGCATTTTATATGGCATCTGTCTATTGATGACAAAAGAATAAATATTTTACATTTAATATTTTTATAATCTAGGCTTTCAGTCACACAATGGAGAACCAGAGGAATTGTGCAGAACTGAAAATATATTAAAATATTTTCTTTAGCTCTAGACTCCAACATTGCATGACCCAAACATAAACAGTAACATATTATATATAAAATTCTTTTACAAATGTTTCTGCTCAGTAATTTTATAATTAAAATTTTAGCTAGCCAGTTCTTTAAAGCCAATATTTTTGAAATGACTGAATGTTTTTCATTATTTGAATTTGATAAATTACGAATGGGTATGAAATTTTAATTCCTACATTTCCTAAACCCAAAAATCTATAAATAACTCATTAAAATGTTGATAAACTGCAAAATATTAAAATGGCTATTATGAATCATTTTCAACTGCATGAAATTGTAAAGTTATAAGTGCTAAGTAGTTCCAGGGCTTTGAACACAGATGGGTTGGATGTGCTAACATGTGTGTAGAGAATACCAAAGCCTCACTACTTCAGAGTGATTCGAAACTAGTCATTAAGCCACTTCAAACTGACAGACAGCTTCCCTCCCTGCCCAGCAACATGACTACTCTAATGGCTACATGAAATATGCATTGTTTTCAAATAGCCGCAACTATTTGAGGGACAACTCCTAACCTCTATGCTGTGCAAACATTAGTATAGGATAACGCAGAGTTGAACTAAAGCTATTTAAATTTGTTGATACGCACCCATCTTTTTTCTTGCGGCGTATTTTATAGGCCGTGATCTCACCATTGCAGTGCTGGGGAAGGGGCGGCGACCATCTCATTGCTATCTCCGATGTACCCACAGCTTCTGCAATCACGTTAGTGGGAGCACCAGATGGCTCTGAAATATTGTCATGCTTTTAGAATAAAATTAGCTTCACTTCAAGACCTGCTAACCATTTCAGTATAGCTGGCCTCCCACTTGGTACTGAAGGAGTGAAGAGCACAAGCTAATGATGGAGTGTACTCCTTACTATTCTCCTATCATTTCCATTTAATAGCTAATGAGCCAAGCGCCTGCCAAACTACACAAGCATTAACTCTAGTCTAGATTTATAAAAACAAATCTTGCTCTAAGAGCCTCTGCTAATAGAACAAGGGGGAGGTGGTGAGACCAACACTGGACTGATATTAAGAGCTGAACTAATTAGCTTAGGCCAGTGAGTGAGACCACAAGTGGAGTAATTGGTCTTCATTGAGTGTCAAGAGTCTAGTATAAATATAGACTCTTTCACTCAGTGCTAAAATAGCTGCTTAGCCTCAGTCCTTACTGTCATATCAGGACACTTGAATACCACAATTGTTGAAAACTGAGAGACCACTGGCTTATCCTTATTCAAATTGACTCTATTTCTATTTTAAAAACATGGCAATCTTAGCCCGCAATATATCAATCAACTAGCACCGAGATGTGCGGACTCCATCTGCCCTCCCCCCAACAAAGCCATCAGACGGATGGGAGCCTTGCAGGAAAATCTGATTTGTAAGTTTAGATAAACAAATTCCATTATGGAGGATATACTAAGGCTCCATTCCCACTTGCCATACCTACGCCATATCAGCAAATATCAGCATTTTTTACAAATGTCTGAGCTTCCTGTACGGCGTTGCGGTACGGTAGGACCAAGCACTGCTTGAATCAAACAAGTTGCAGCGGGCTCCTATTGGACATAAAAACTTTTGCGTCAACTCATTGGGTATAATTGTCCAATGAAGTGTCATAGACCGTACCTAATAGCGGACTTTGAAAACTTCAGTCCAGACACATTAAAACTGACTGATATTTGCTGTACGTAACAGCAAGTGTTAATGAGGGGGGTCACATTAAACTACAAGCAGCTCCATTGTATTCCAGGAGAATAACTTTATAAGAGCTGCTTATATTTAAATTCACAGGAATTAATTTACAGGCAGCATATCATTGGATGCTGCTGGGGAGATGGTGTGACAAAACGTCAAAGTCAATAACCATTCTGCAAAGGTGAAGGTCACTTACTATCTGGGAATGTTGTAACAGGCTTTTGGTCCGTGGGAGTGCCGGCACCGTTACCATTGGACGCTACAACTCTAATGTAATACTCAGTGTAGGGGTGAAGGTCACTGATAGTTGCTGTCCTCTCATTGGGCAGGACAGTGAGAGAGGATTCCCTTGACTGGTCATGACTATAGAAGTACACTCTGCAATGAAAAAGAGTTGAATACAATGATTCGTAGACTATGGCAATATGTGATATACAGTGGTGGTGTACAGTGGTGATGTACAGTGGTGGTGTACAGTGGTGGTGTACAGTGGTGATGTACAGTGGTGGTGTACAGTGGTGATGTACAGTGGTGATGTACAGTGGTGGTGTACAGTGGTGGTGTACAGTGGTGATGTACAGTGGTGGTGTACAGTGGTGGTGTACAGTGGTGGTGTACAGTGGTGATGTACAGTGGTGATGTACAGTGGTGGTGTACAGTGGTGGTGTACAGTGGTGATGTACGGTGGTGGTGTACGGTGGTGGTGTACAGTGGTGGTGTACAGTGGTGGTGTACAGTGGTGGTGTACAGTGGTGGTGTACAGTGGTGATGTACAGTGGTGGTGTACAGTGGTGATGTACAGTGGTGGTGTACAGTGGTGGTGTACAGTGGTGGTGTACAGTGGTGATGTACAGTGGTGGTGTACAGTGGTGGTGTACAGTGGTGGTGTACAGTGGTGATGTACAGTGGTGGTGTACAGTGGTGGTGTACTGTGGTGGTGTACAGTGGTGGTGTACAGTGGTGGTGTACAGTGGTGGTGTACAGTGGTGGTGTACAGTGGTGGTGTACAGTGGTGGTGTACAGTGGTGGTGTACAGTGGTGGTGTACTGTGGTGGTGTACAGTGGTGGTGTACAGTGGTGGTGTACAGTGGTGGTGTACAGTGGTGGTGTACAGTGGTGATGTACAGTGGTGGTGTACAGTGGTGGTGTACAGTGGTGGTGTACAGTGGTGATGTACAGTGGTGGTGTACAGTGGTGGTGTACAGTGGTGGTATGCTCTTTTCTCAGCAAATATGTTTGAATAGTGGTTTACTGCTAGGTTAGGTAACTATATTATTGACTTGACATCAAAATAATGCAAGTTGATGGATGCAAGAGCAGCCAGTTATGAAGAACAGACAGAATTATTGACTTGCTGTCACAGAGAGCTGACAGGATGTCATGACCTTGTGCTACAGTACGGACTGTTTCAGTGTCTCACCTGAATTCTGTGATGGCGCCAAAAGTGACGGAGGGCATATCCCACGATACTTGTACACTATAGGGACTCGTAGGCCAGACCCTCATGTTAGTTACTGCTTCGGGCACCTGAGCAAACTCCCTGGTAGTGATGGTAATGTTAGTAGGCCTAGGGCTATGGCCGTTGATGTTGTGAGAAGTGATGGAGAAGACATACTGTGTGGCTGGGAGAAGACCTTCTACAGTGCAGTCAGCAGAGGTCACATTTATAACCTGAGTTCTACAAAACATTAAAGAAACTTGCTATTATCTAAACTATACAAAAAAGCTGCGAATCGTTCTATAAGCAGCTCCAAGTTGGGGGTAACTTAGTGCAGTAGTTTACAGTTCTCAAGTGTGGAGTTGGGCGCCAACTCCACACTTGAGTTACCCCCAACTCGGAGCGGCTTATAGAACAATTCGAAAGCTGCAGGTGCCGTGATAAAAAAGTTTTACAAAATAATAAATTGAGAGTTGAGAGTGACCAGATAGCACTAGTGACATCCCCTACCATCAACATAGTTAATATAATATACGTGTCTAATAGCATAGTTGGAGCTAAAAGCTATAACAAAACCTGCTCCACTACTAACAATGCCAATACTTTATATTTCACCTTCCAACAAGACCTACACTGAAAGGGCCTAGGCACAGTAAGATGTGGCCAATGTGTGAGCTAGATGCTATCACATTCACATTTGAAATACCACAAGCTAAGGTGATATGCCAGTTTCACATTTCAGCTGCTAATCATTGTGACTTCTGACTTGCAGGTATAACATATCGTGTGTATTGTACAAACTGATAGGGGGCAGAGTGTGAAACCTAGTAGCCTGCTAGTATGTGGCAGAAGTTGAGCTGACCTAACATTCAGCTGTTGCAGATACCTCCCCACAATAACTTCAATAGTCTATATAACCACACAGCAAATATTAACCACTCAAAAGCTTATTGGTTTTTGAAACAAAAAAATGAAATATTAACCCCTAACTGACAACAAGGAGACCTCAATGCTCGTGTTTGTTAACAAATAAAGCGAGCTTCACTTATGGCTGGTAATAAAACATCAACTCCTCACTGCCTGAGTACATGGAATACCTACAATAAGTGGAAATACTAACAAGTCTACCTGCAGACTGGATATGAATAATATGTTAGACCTGCAGCGGACTCCTGTGAGTTAGGGGTTATAATAACAGGTTTGGGAGGAGCATATCTTATAATTATATGTCTGCATGTATTGAATAGGGCAACAGAAGACTCTTGAAATCAGTATATAAGAGAGTAGAGAAAAAGGGAGAGAGGGAAAGAGAGAGAGAGAGAGAGAGAGAGAGAGAGAGAGAGAGAGAGAGAGAGAGAGAGGGGGGGGGGGAGAAGGGAGACAAGGGGACAGAAAGGAGAAGAACTAACCTCGGATCACCGAGCTGTTTAGTAGTCACAGTGTAGGCAGTGACTGGTGCGGCCCCAGGCCTCAGTGTCACATTCCAAGTCAGCCTAACAGACGTCTGGGTGATGTTGAGAGCAGTGGGGTGTGTGGGGGGTGGCGGTAAAGCCGGGTCAGGGGGTATTTCTGTATCCAGGTCTGAGATACCAGGGCTAGAGGTGAATGATTGTATCTGTCCATCGGGTACTCTTGTGTCTGAAAGAGCAGAAAGTGTATCTTACCTGGCAAACACACAGAAGCGACTGATGGTGACTAGCCAACAATAAAGCCACATTCTAGTACAGTATATTATATAATACGGGTTACAACTGGAGAGAGAGAGAGTTACCTTCATCCAGTACAATGAGTTGTGCCACAGCCTGAATTTTGCCGGCAGCGTTGACACCCATACACTGGAAGTAGCCGGAGTCGGTAGACATCAGCCCCACTATCTTTAGACTGTGTCCCACATACTTGAAGTATTTACTCTCTTTGAGTTCATCCGAGTCCTACATCAATACAAAACAACATGATACAACATACAGTATATAGTATACAGTATTTAGTATACACTGCTATTACCTTATACCACAGAACACGGGCTACCACCACCTACCTTGTACCACAGAACACGGGTGCAAGGCTACCACCACCTACCTTATACCACAGAACATGGGCTACCAACACCTACCTTGTACCACAGAACACTGGGTGCAGGGTTACCACTGATTTCACACTCCAGAATGATGTCTTCGTTCACTCTTCCATAAGTATTTCTTGGCAAAGTCACAAAGGAGGGTGGAACTACATGAGAAGATTAGAGGCAGTTGAATGGTGAGCCATCACATACATACAGGTATTTAGTAAACACACTCTATCTGTGTAATACAGAGCAATTAGCCACCCAGGGGCACATACAGCAATGCATTAATAATATTTTTATGATTAATAAAATGTGTAAATAATCAGGAGAGGCAATTAACTGAAGTAAGTAGAATCACCTGCCAAGCAGCTAAATACTCAAATATTCAATAAGCATGAAATCCTGAACAAAAGAAGAAGCTGAGTGTTTGCCTTTCAAACAGAGCTATAGTTGGTACAGGAATAGTTCATCTCCAAAAACCAAAACTAACACAATTATGGTCTGTTGATGGATTCAACTATTTTCAAATGTTTAAGAATTATTTTGTGACAGACTTTTCTATAGAATTCAACAGGAGATAAAGAAAGTTTATACAGTTCAGAGGTGGGAGACTAAAGCGCTAAGACCCAGCAGAGAGGGTACAGAGCTAAGCAATGTCTTTCATATTTTAGTTGTAAGTGAAGGTGAACAAGAAGCATTTCACTGTATAAGCCTCAACATTCTCAAAGTCAAGAGTAGGGCAGCAGAGAATGGGGAGTCAGCACTAAGTAGTATGATCAGTAAAACTGGCAGCGTACTCTGTTGTTCCCACAAATATTACAGTTTCTGTAATGTGATGAAAAGGTATGACATGATCAGGGTTGAGGTAATTGTAATTTGTAATAGTAATTAATTACAATTTTTCAAGTAATTGAATGTAATTTATAATTGATTTCTACAATTACTTCAAACTTTTAAATCTTAAACATTTCATTCTTTTCCTACCATGCCTAGTGTTAAATAACAAGTTCAGATTAAGTCAATGTAGTATTGTTCTGTAATGTGATAAAAAGGTAAGACATGACATCACACAACATTTTTCAGTGTCTCAAATGCTGCCTCAAACGCTGCCGTTGAATATGTACCTTGCACTGTGAGTGTAGCCTCAGACTCTACCATGCCCTGCTCATTCTCCCCTCGACATGTATACACCGCCCCATCCTCCAGACTCACATTGCTTATCTGAAGACTTGACGTGCCAACAATGGAATATCGTCCAACAGAGCTTTCATCAGCACTGCAAGATAACCTCATTAGGTCAAGAATAAATATTTAAAAAGATGTTCCTGTTACATTTAATATCTGTCAAACAATGACAGTTTCTTTTCAATAATTGTACACAGAAGTTGATTTTGTAAGGCATCATTTATATAGGTATAGATGACGCATATCATAGCATTGAGCTCTGTACATACTAGCTGGCAGGCAGCATGTGGCAGCGCAGAGTCATTTATGGCTCATTTCAGTTTCTCTACTTCTCGTTTGCTTCAGCCCTAAGGTTTATTATTTGTATGCAACAGCAATGTCTATACTAATATAAACTTTCTATCAAATCCTTCCTGTGTGTTGGTAGTCACAGGTTGCTAAGTCTCTGATATTCACTGCTGTGTCAACAGCAACATCAAACCTGGCACAAGCTGCAGTCAATTGAATAAATTTACAAGAGCAATGGATGTGGAAAGAATCAGCAACTCAACACTAAATCAATTTCCAGTGAAAGGATGAAGTAGATTATAAACATGAGAGGCTACTATATTTGATTAGTAATAACAAGTGCCTGGGTTGGGTCAGTAATGCACAACATGTGACAGTTAACATGTGACAGCATGTGACTATCACAAGCCAATATCGCTGAAAACTAACTCAATTATATTCTATATACAAGCAATTTCTTGTGGGATCTGCAGCAATCTTTGTGTATACCACAGCTAAAATACCTTAGTTTCACTAAAGATGAGGGAGGGGGAGGGAGGGCTGACAAAAGAGCTGAGGAAAAAGACTATGCGACTAATTAGGCGCTTGGAGATAATTTGCCACCAGATAGATTAAGTTACCTTTATATCTATACTGTAGACAGTCATAGATATGTTACACTAATAGAGGTTTCGGAGATAAACATGCAAGTATGTACTAGTCTAGTAGGAATGTTGGTGGTGGAGAGTGGGTACTGTGGGGGATGACTCCAGCTACTTTCCCTGTGGTACATATAATATACATGACCAGACAGAGCACCAGGTGAAGTTGGTTACCTGTTCTCCAGTATGGAGACTCCTTCCTTTAGCCAGGTTACACGCGGCGACTTGCCCGAGACATCCATTCCGCTGACAGCACAGAAGAGAGTGACTGTGGAGCCAGATACCACTGACCTGCTCCAAGGGGTCATCACAAAGCTAGGTAGGGCTGGTTGCCTCATATCTACGAGTAATAATAATACTATATTATATTATTGTCACTGTTAACCAGCTAAATATATAACATCAATCCGCTAGTGAAACATACACATTTCAATTGTTATACTTATGTTCTAGGTTACCCCCAACTACATGTATCTTACAAGTCCCATGTAATATGCTCTAGTCTGTAGGTGAAAATGTGCCACTTATATTCGATTAACATTTGATATCTGAGACCAGCTCAATTTGAAATTAAATTAAATGAACAGTTGAGAAAAGGTTTGAGTGTAGAGACTGTGAAAGTCTAGGTGTAGCACTAGTAACTTATAAATGCATGTAATAAAAACTGAATAAGTAGGTTGAATAGCCTCTCCAATTACTAAATTAAATCATAAGATAAAGTATATACACAGAGACAAAAGAGCCACTAGAGGGTGCTTCAACCTTAGCTTGACAGGAGATAATCAAGTGTGAAGATGCAACTCTAACTCTAGTGCAGGCAACAGCTGTGACAGCCTGCGGTTCTCCAATAACCTTCCCAAGAGAGGGGAGGTTACATGTGAGCCCCATTCTGGCTAGGTGAAACCCGCGGCTTACTTGGCAGAGAACTCAAAACATCAGCCAAACTATTCAGATTAGGAAACAATAATAAAGCTGCATTTGGTTTGTATGCCTTACGTGATTCCATGTGTGGAGATGGCGACGTGGGGTGGGGAGGCGGTGAACCACCCGACATGGAACTCATGATAAAAAAGTGACTAGAGTCCATAGTTGGACTGACAAGTGGCCCTGGGGGTGCAGCAGTTAGCAAGGAAGAGGGCGGGGATAGAATGGTAGTTGATTTTTTTGACCAAAGAAGCCCCCAAAAGTTTGATAACAATGAAGAAGAGTTGTCTGCCACCACATCGCCAGTTTCCACGAGCCCAGACGCTGTCGTCTGGGACAGCAGTTGAGGCATCGTGGATGAGTTTTCTAAAACTATTCAGGTTATTCTAGTTAATTGCTGTACAGTTCTCACAACTAGCATAGCTAATTGATCATTCTCGTAAATCAATACAGCAATAACTGCCAAACTGGATAAATAAATTGCTGATAAAATCTGGAATTTAGGAATTAATTTCTCACTTCAAAAGTTTACTTCCCATTAAAATATGATAAATGAGGTTCTCTAACTATAGCTACAGATCTTAACTAAGACTTTGATATGGTGTGTGCAGCAGCTAATGAGACAGCCTTTGTCTCTGTTACTCTACACTGTAGCACAGCAGTGAGTACCTGTTACTCTACACTGTAGCACAGCAGTGGGTACCTGTTACTCTACACTGTAGCATAGCAGTGAGTACCTGTTACTCTACACTGTAGCACAGCAGTGGGCACCTGTTACTCTACACTGTAGCACAGCAGTGGGTACCTGTTACTCTACACTGTAGCACAGCAGTGAGTACCTGTTACTCTACACTGTAGCACAGCAGTGAGTACCTGTTACTCTACACTGTAGCACAGCAGTGGGTACCTGTTACTCTACACTGTAGCACAGCAGTGAGTACCTACTTGCAGCTCTGCTGTCCACACTCAGTATGACATAAGGACTGGCAACTTGGCCGGCTGAGTTCCTTGCGGTACACCGATACTGTCCTGCATCCTGAGTCCTGTTAAGAGACGTGATCTCCAACACCTGACCACCAGCGTGCAGGATAAGTCTGCTGGATGCTAAGACATTCCTACCATCATGAGCCCAAGAGTATGTAGCCTCAGGTCTTACTTGGCTGTGACAACGGAACATGGCTGTGTCTCCACTGTGTAGGTTTAAGTTCACAGGCTCCGTAGAAAGTTCTGGCAAGGCTAGAGAATAGAGTAACACAGTTATATGATAATGCTACAGTGGTGGTATAGTATATGAGAATATGAGAAGAGTTACTGTATACAATATACATACTAGGAGTGTGCAGTGGTATTCATCAGTTCAATATACTGATAGACCAGCTGAGCTAATAGCAGCTACTGCTGACCACTAGGAATATTAAAATAATGAGCTATTATTATGTATATGTGTGCTAATCACATTGGCAAGTGCATCATAAGTACACATTAATATATTATTCAGCATAGAATGTCATTACATAGCCTGAGAAAGTGTCCCATTCCCCTCTGTATTCACATACTTTTAGTGTGGTTGTGAGGTTGTTACCTGCAAGTGACAGCTCTACTTCGGGGCTGACAATACGGTGTACTTTAGTGCCTTCAGTAACCTCGGCTATACACTTGTAGTGGGCTGGATCGGGTGAGCCGGCAGATGGGTTAACAGAGGTAAAGAATAATGTGCCATTGCCCATAACATATCTGAAAACACAAGGCAGCATATCAATACTTGAAGATAGCAGCAAAGCAGCGAGTAGCTGGGCTCACTCGGAGGGGATTTCCTACTGGATACTATACATTGTGTATTCCAGCATTGACTGCCAACATACTGGTTGTCACTTTCAGAGGTCTGTCATACTGCTGCTATAGGTTAGGGATATTTGCTGATGGTCTCCTTACCTGGTTAACCGCTCCACTGTCCAGGAGTTGATGAGGACATT
Organism: Bugula neritina; assembly: GCA_964035545.1. NCBI lineage: Eukaryota > Metazoa > Bryozoa > Gymnolaemata > Cheilostomatida > Bugulidae > Bugula > Bugula neritina. The sequence continues at coordinate 12,122,802 of OZ037767.1, forward strand.
ATTTCTCTTCCAGGAGTACACAGTGGGCGCTCTATCCTCATACTTGGCGCTACAGGCCAGCCACACCTTATCCCCTGCCTTGGCTACAGTGTCCTGTGGCTCCTTGGTAAACTCCAGCACTCTGAAGGGTGGAGCCACTGTGGATGAAACCAGTAGTTAGTATGGCTGTGAATAGCTCATCAAAGGAGAAACATTCATATCATCATATCAAGGTTAAAGGGATAAAACCTGCATATTGCTAGTTGACATTCATGCACCACAGATTATTGATATTCAATGTCCTATTGTTCATAAGTACTAGAATGTGAAGGAGATGAAGAACAAAGGTGTGAGACAGTGTTTATTGTTGACTAGATACTAGTTTAAGTGTTCATAGTTCAGTCACTTCTTCTCCAAGTAGAACAAATACTGTACATGCCTTCCAAAATAATTTTTTTTCTAATATCCTGTAACTGTTGTTTCTGTGACTGAATAAAATAAACTTTAAATACACAGCATGATAATTGGTCCTTGGTCACAAGAGTTTAATTATAGCTAAGTACTACAGCTTTACTGATGCTACACTAACAGTAGAGCATCACAATTGTTTTGCTAGTCAGCATTTCAATCAATAATGTCGCAGAAGTCTGGGTGAGTCATCATTACATAACAAAGCTGAAGCTACTAGATTTCTGGTCTCTTGAGGTCATGACTTGGCAGTGAAAGAGATCCGCTGCATCTACTGAGAAGGTAGATGTTAGCATCACTACTACAGCTACTAGTCAGCAAAGGTACTCTGGGGAGTCAAGTTGCTAAACTACCGACAAAATTATTATTCACTTTCCTAAGAAAATTCTAACGTTACCAATAAATAATGAAAACAGCTGTTATTACAAGAATAGTGGGCAACACATGCAGCTGTCCCATCATGTAACAGCAACAGCAGTGGACGTGTCACTTTACAAGATACAGTGTGTCCTGCAGGTAAACCTAAACACTTGTATGCCTCACTGCCCTCAGCAATGTGGGCAGCTCACCCCCCCCCCCCCCTATTTTCTTATGCAGAAACCTTAGCATGCATATAATATCAATTTTCAGGGAGCTCGAACCTGTGTGGCCTCGTTTTCAAGATCCAACAATCATTTTAGAGAAGTAAACAGTTTTGAGAAAAAATACTTTACCTGTAGCAGATGACAAGCTAATCCATAACCAGAGTGCAATGGTGAGGTAATAGATGGAAGGTTTCGGGGGTTCCGTATCAATAGTCTTCATATCAAAAATTTGGTATCATGCGCTTGTATATTACTGGAGTAATGCAGAAACTAGCATGATGTAGTATAGCCCAGTATTAGTGCAGGTGGCCACCTTCAAAGGAGTCATATAGAAATATAACAGTCATAAAACTTACTCCGGCATATCTTCCCAACTACTAACCAATCCATATGAGGCGGGAGAAGGCTTTGACCAACAAATAAGGTACCATGGTTGAAACATTACACCACTATAGCACTTGGAGGGTATGAGGTAGCAAAATAAATCTAGGTATTATTAATTTAAACAATGTAAATGTTTATATTAACTTATATAAAATAAATTACAGTGATGGTAATCAACCACTATGTTGATGATAACTATTCCTCATTTTAAGAGTTTCTTGCATTAAATGTTCAAATATTAGAATGTTTGATTATTGTGATATTTTATTAGAACTATTTAATTAGCCTTAGAATCACCGAAAGAAAATATTATTATGATGATTACTAATAAACAATAATTTCATGTGCATACTATTAACAATAGAAGCTGCACATTTTTATTTAAAATAACACCGAACAGTTTGAACTGAATAAAATACATCACTGTCATTATTTCAACAACACCGGCCTATTTTCATCTGTAGAGTGATAAACGATAGTCGATACTTTACTTGACACAGTTATGAATATAAAGAAAATTCAGTTCTATTTAGTTCAAACTCATTTATTTTAACATAACCTAATTTTATTCCAAACCAAATTCTGAAGCCCTTGTTTCATCAATTTTAATGTAAATACATGACTGACTTCCAACTTTAGTATAAAGTAGTAATACTTAGAGTAATTCTTATTGTCTTATAACAGTGAATCTAGTAGCAAAACTAAATGCAATTAACCTGGTAAAACTAAAGACTAATACACTTACAGTATGAGTATAGGTATAGTAATTGGATAGTAATTCAGTATGAGTGTAACTAAAAGTACAAGTATCAATATGAGTACCGGTATGACAATTTCTATTCCTACAACACTTATAAAATTGAGCCTTACTATTCATATTTTATGATTTATTATCAATATTATTATTAGTATTACTTCGTAACATCAGAGATTTTGAGGTTTAAGTATAACTCCAACAGTAACAGTACCACCAGTGAGTCTAAATAAATTACACGATGATGATAATGTAAAAGAATCCCTGACACACTTTTCACTTATGCAGTACTAAAATATTCTTACATATATTGTTTTTCATCTACATACTGTTTTAAGGTTGTATGCCTAAATAATTTTGTTTTATAATGCATTTTGTGGGAGTATGTGCTGAATTGATTTGGGATTTCTGATCGCTTGCAGATGACGTTTCTGGTCGGCTTTGACTTTATCGCTACTATAAAACCTACACTAATTAGAGCTAATTTTCATTGCATGCTATCTTTAGCTGCTGCAACGCACAGCCTAATTACTGAGATAGTTTGGAAGTTCTAATTTTGTTACTGTAAGTGTAGGTATTAGTATAGAATCTATACTATAGAGTATGGCATGAGATTATTATAATTGTGCAAATTTACTAAGTTAACTTATAGTAATAAGTAAGAACTATTAAGTATAACTATAAGTATAACATTAACTATAAGTATAACATTAACTATAAGTATATTATTAACTATAAGTATAAGTAATAATATAACTATTAGTACTGCTACAAGTATAAGTATCAGTATGAGTATTATTAAATGATGTTAGTTGATAGTCAGTATGAGTATAGGAACCACACTGTGAGGTGCTGTTAGTATATAGACTATGCTGTGAGTTACTGTTACTGTCCTAAGTATTATAAAATAACAATTCATGCTTATATTGATGCTAAATTTAATATTAAAATTACTCGATTTTGATTTAATAACAATTATCAAGTTAAAGTTCAACAATATATTTTATTACATCAACATCTACATGAACAAACTTGAGTTTAAAAACTAAAAATAAAAAAACTCATTGTGATTATCATGGTGATTATGGTAATCAGTATCACTATGAGTATGATTATTGATCATGATAATGATAATCATAATCATTTTATTCTTTATCCTAATGATAATCATAATAATAATGATGATGAACATCATGATTATCATTCATGATTTATCATATTATAATTATAATATTGATACTGACAGTAGTTAGCATCATAATCATTATGATTATCATCATTATTAAATTTAATATATATTATTATTATTATTATAACATTAACTGAGTAATAGTAATACTAATACTAATAGTAATAGTTATACTTATACTTATAGTAATACTAAATCTAATACTCACACTGTATTAGTATTACTATTAGTATTACTATTGCTATTGGTATTACTATTAGTATTACTATTAGTATAAAAGGTATTAGTATTACTATACCATTACTGTATTACTATTAGTATTACTATTAGTATAAGTAGTACTATTAGTATTACTATTAGTAAAACTAAATGCCTAAATCAGTAAATACTAAATGGTATATTCAGTTTCATCTTTAAGTTTAAGATTAATAATTATATTTATAATAATTATTTAATTAATACCTAATTTTATATTATATTTCAAGTTATATCAAAAAATATAAAAAATACACTACCTTTGATCATTATGCTAGCATGCTGTAGAGCATTTATATTATTATTGATAAAATCAATTACTAGGTGCCCAGCTAGGTTGTTAATATCCCATCTTCAATTCAGACTGCACACACAGCAACAATGATTATAAATTATTTATTATCATTGATCAACACGCGCAAGTGCTTGAGTAATTATTATTGGCTGCTGCAGCACAACCTAGTTCTATAACAACCACTCATGCGCAAAAGCCGTTAAAGTGAGTTATTTGTTCTTGGCAAGCCATCTAGATTGAAAAGATAACTTCATAGAGAAAGCTATTCATTCTACACAATGGGTTTAATAAATATAAAAAAATGCTCTTAGGAAACTTTACCTGATGTGTAAAATTTTAAATTAAAATTGTCCTGGATTGTCTCGAGGCCTTGGCAAATTTTGTATATAAAGCATTTTGCTATTTCCCAAAGTGAGAAATCATGTTAATGGATTTTCGCACAAAAATCAGCTTAATAAATTTGTATTTTCTCTGCTAGTTTATGTTTGTCTAATCTTTAACGACCATGCAATGTTTACTAAATTTTCTAGTATATTATAATTAAAAAGAGGGCACTCTCAAAATTGATGCATGTACTCAAAGCTGGTTCCAAATTCCAACTAGGAAATCAAACGATGCATAAATGAACCTTTTGTTACAATTTTATGCATGCAATAACTTGCAATGTAACTCATTACCAAGTTAAGATTTAATTCTAACAATTTGATGATTTAAACCATTCCAGTTACTTTTTCATTTTTTATAATTAAAAATTTTAACAATATTTTAGGGTTGATTAATAAGAGGATATGATTTGAGGGAGCAGCCGTAGTCTAGAGGGTTAGAGCATTTGCTTAGTGAACATGAGGTCATGGGTTAGGAAGAGCATCCAGTCATAATTGCTCCCATTAGCATTAGCCCGATCTAACAAAAACCCCTTCCATCAGGGGCTTCTCACAGGGATAGTGACTATAAACTTGCGTGAGTTTTTAATAAGAGCATATGATTTAGAGAAGAAAGCCACTTGCTAAGAAGCACCAACAAAATACAGGTGATTGTTGTTCACTTTTATTATAAGAAATCTCATTTCTATGTACAATTGAAACTTAGAATAATGCTATAACATAATTAGCACCATGTATTATTTTCAACACAGGTGTTGAGATTGATGACATTCCATATACAACCAAGTTCATAATAACAAAACTGCCATAATATTTATAATTTAAGTCAATGTTACTAAATACAGGATCATGGGTAAATTAAAAGAATATAATATTTCCAAATATTTAATCAGTTCAGACTTTTATCAGTAAAAAATTAAAAGGTGGTATAATATAATTTGTACAGTAGAAAGGTTACATCATAAAACGGCGCTTTATGAAAGTGAAACCAGACAGAAGCATGTCATATTATTCAACACAGAGAAACTTGTGTGATATTTCACTGACAGCTGATATGTTCTGTTGAATAACTGATTGGACAGCTTTCATGTCATCTTGATCTAGAAGAGAAAGTACGCTACTCAAAACTGACTGATTCACAACAACAATTACAAAGAATGACATAAAAGTTTCCCTTTTAACAAGTTATGATAACACTTATTATAAAAAGTCTAGCAACAAAAACTAGCCCTAAAAACATTATTTTTAGATGAGTTTCATACGGAGAACTCAACTATATTTTTCTTAAAAAAATATGCTACATTTACTTAGTTTATTAATTTGTGTCCAACAAGCTGTTTATATAGACACATAGGTTTTAAATAGATAGCCAACAATTTAAAAATACGATATATTTTCTCTAAGGGATTATAATTATAATTATAACAAATTTCATCATTTTAACTGTAGCATAATATTTACAGCACTTTTTTAGCTCAATTGCAATACTGCTATTCTATATGCTAGCCAAGAGCAACGATGCAGAAGATACTATGTATCCTAATCCTTTATTACCAAACTACTATGTTCTAAGTGCGGAGTCCCAAAGATATACCTAAAACTTAAGTTATTGTAGAAATGTTGTTATATACTTGCAGATATATTTGCATTATACACTTACTAACAGCTAACACGCGACACTATTGCATACTGTGTAAGGTATACTATATGTCCTTTGGCCTAAGTAGTTGTGTTATCTTTTCCTGTTTTATGTAATAATGACCAATATACACCAACTGTGGGATAATTCTAGTGGTAGTATATATGTGTTTGCTTAGTGAAAAATAACCCATCAAGTTCTTTAGCATATGAATAATACTGCCGTAAAGCGTAATAAATGAATTATTGAATTTTACTTCAGCTCAACAACATCTAAATTTATGAATGTTAATCATTGTAACATAACTGCATAGAAATTAGGTCAAGTTACAAACGAAAGACCTTTTAAATTCCATACTTTGTGTTTTTTGGTGAAAACTCATTTGATCAGATAAAATAATGTGACATAAGCCTAGCTCGTGGATTTTAATCGGAGTTATTTAGTTATTGAAACCTGATTATTCACTATAATAAACGAGATTACCAAGAGAGTCCTGAGTGAGCCCCTTTCTCAGACTATTCATAATGTATCTGTACACTATGTCCAACAATAACTTCACTTCATAGCAAGCAATATGGGGAAACAACTCAGCGATATATGTTAGGGGTTTAGGGAGCAAGTCAGCCTGTAACAACACTATAATGGGTCAATATATGTGTGCATACAATACACAAAATTATATAGAAATAAGGCATATAGATTTACTAAAACAAGCAATCTGTTTACAACATACAAGTAAGAGCACATTGACTTGACAGTACATACTGTGTATAACACCTATTATTAAAATAATGACATGAGGTAATGTATCTCAGTATTCCAATAGTTGCTTACTTTCACAGTTTCACTAAATTAGTATACCACCACCACATATACAATTTCATTTATATATCTAACATTTTATAGTAAGACATAATATTGAAATGTAGCAGGTTTCAGGTGTCACCATGCATCTACTAGCTATTATACACAAGTCACCTTTATAAGGAATGACATCACACGTTCACTGGCCTCCATTTCCTTAGAAAGGCCTCTTGCTGGCCCGTCCAAAGCTTTCCCCCAGGAAGTTGAGACGGTGGCAAGGTGACAGCGAACTAGCAGTGAAATGGTAACAAAGCAGGGCTTGTATGTGCAGCAGTAGCCAATCAGGTCCCAGATAACTGGAGACTTGTCAATAGTGCGTCTTACTGCCAGCTCCCTGAACACAAGGCAGAATCAGTTGGATACTCAGACAGCTGAGAGTAAAGGATGATACAGTGCAACTGTATGTGCTTCAAACTCCACAGTTGATAACAAAATAAAACAAGTTGAACACTACCTTCAATCAACAAAGCCAAATTACAATTTAACGTGATTATTTTAGTAAGCGTAGACCCTAACCCTACAAGTATCTATGCAGACCTGTCCTACAATTCAGACATGATATGACACCACTGCAGTAGTGTCATACTGCAACCTGACACCACATTAGAAGTGTCATATCACAACCTGACACCACTGTATGTAGTGCTAACAGGTTCTAGAAAACTTACCGCTCGTATGTGATGGGATCATGCCACTGAGTCTTGGCTGCAATCACATCAGGTGCAGATAATTCTAGGATGAGTCTAGCTAGCAGCTCTTTGGCGTCAGAAGGGTTGAATGATGATGACTGGACCTGGCAGCATTGCATTACTAGCAGAACCAAGTGTTGGCGGTGGACAAACTTTGCTTTCTGTAAAGATAGATATAGAGTATAGATGTAGAGTATAGATTTAGAGTATAGGTGTAGAGAGTAGATATAGAGTGTAGATGTAGAGTATATATGTAGAGTATACATGTAGAGTATAGATGTAGAGAGTAGATATAGAGTGTAGATGTAGAGTATATATGTAGAGTATACATGTAGAGTATAGATATAGAGTGTAGAGTATATATGTAGAGTATATATGTAGAGTATAAATATGACACACGCTGAAATGTGGGTGTTCAAACCTTTTATACATGGAGTGAATAACAAGCATAGCTGACACACATACACAGAACATAGACAGCACATCGATACGATACTACACAGCGTACCTGGCTGAGAGAGTTTGTGTGTTTCCTTTTACCTCTCCCAATATGTTCATTATACAAGATGTATGTCTGAGTGGGAGGTAAGTGCAGTCGATGCAGCAGCATGGAATTCTGCTGACTCAGAGACACTTCAGTGGAATCACCTGATGCTACTTTTGATACGCCAACCTAACAAAATAAACAGAAAAAAACACTTTTAACACAAAGTTTGGTATTGCCCACACATCAACAAAATGTATAATACACAGCACTAGCAACAGCTTAGGAGAAAACAGAGAACCGTCATTCTGGAGAAATAACTTCAAGTAGATGGAGCAGTTATAAGATATGATGAGATAGATATAGGTGTAATATGATATAGATAACACATGAGAGAGATATAGGCAAGACATGAGAGAGATATAGATAAGACATGAGAGAGATATAGATAAGACATGAGAGAGATATAGATAAGACATGAGATAGATATGCTATGATATACGAGTATAATGGTCAACTACAGCACAAAATATCACACAACAAGCCAAGTTACAATTGATGTAGCCTACTTAAGATACAAGAATCTCTACTCACCTTTGGCAAGGAAGCTGTGATGATTTTACGGAGAACAGCACTGAGAACAGAGACTGACTGAGAGGAAGCAGCTATTATGGCTTCAGACACCTGTCGAGCTATGTCATTATTTTCCAGCAGAAGACTCTCAAAAAACCTGTCCACGCAATACAGTTCAATGGATCACCTGGCAGTCACTACACATACAGATGTGTGACTTATAAGACTCTACTACACAACTAATGAACTTAGTGTGAAGTAATGGCAATACTTACAATTTGAAAAAATAATCTGTTAGCACTTGAAAAATGGCATGTTAATTTTTCAATAAGAAGCGATAAATTCCAACAGTGTTGATACACATGCAGGCACTTGCAGCTCTGACTTCATATCTTACCATGGCACGAGTACGTCTGGAGAGGGCATGTGGGCGAGATGCTTGTGGCAGTAGCTGGTTGTGAGCTGGGAATATAAAGACAGGCAGGCAAGGTGAGTGCCAGTATCTGCTGACTCTATAATGGAAGCTAAATTCTTCATGTGATACCTCGCAATACAGTCAGCTACCTTCCTTGATTTCTCATTCCTACAAACAACATAACATCAGCATAGTTTCAACCATAACCTGCTTAACATATGCTAACAGAACTTACTTGAGACTAACATATGCTAACAGAACTTACTTGAGATTAACATATGCCAGGAGATTCAATAAAACTGTCCTATCAATCATATTAGAAGCAAATATTTTATGAGTGAGGTTTTCTTCAATAGCTGTATATTTGACACTCCACTGTTGAAGCATATCAGAGAAACTGGGTAACTGTAAGAAAGAAACTAAATATTAAGGGACTTGTGTGGCAGCCATAGAGTTTAGACATGCTGTATCATATTGAGATTAGATAAAGATGTATCTGAAACTTGGAGCTGGTTGCTTTCCTCAATAATATAATGCAATGCAACACACATTGTATAGTACAGAGTATATATAGTAATACAACACACATTGTATAGTACAGAGTATATGTAGTAATACAACACACATTGTATAGTACAGAGTATATATAGTAATACAACACACATTGTATAGTACAGAGTATATGTAGTAATACAATACACATTGTATAGTATAGAGTATATGTAGTAATACAACACACATTGTATAGTACAGAGTATATATAGTAATACAACACACATTGTATAGTACAGAGTATATATAGCAATACAACACACATTGTATAGTACAGAGTATATATAGTAATACAACACACATTGTATAGTACAGAGTATATATAGTAATACAACACACATTGTATAGTACAGAGTATATATAGTAATACAACACACATTGTATAGTACAGAGTATATATAGTAATACAACACACATTGTATAGTACAGAGTATATACGGATGGTATGGCACAGTTACTCACTAGCCAAGTTCTGTCTAGACTGAGATACTCCATAAGTATATCCACGGCGGTTGTTACTCCACCTCTCCATCCACAAGCTAAGAGAAACCGAGTCACTATTCTAGCTTCATGCTCATTGGCTTTAGTTAGATGCAGTCTTCTTACAAATGACCTGATAGCACAGATATGACCTGATTCAACACAAATCCTAAATGGAAACCAATATATGTACTACCAAAATATTTATGCCCTAAAAAATGAAAATAAACCAACTTTTGGCGACTTTGGCCACACTTCCTTCAGCTGCTAAAAATTTAGATTAAGTTTCTAAAGCCAAATGATGAAATCTAATGCCAATTATACATAAAATATATTTCTAAGCACCTGTATTGAGCACAGTTGTGCTGATGCATACCTTTGGCCTAAAATGAGATGCTTCAATGTAGACGTAGGCGTCACGATATTCACTCTGCAGCATATTGTGACTTTCAGTAACTCATTGCTAAGTTTGCTCTACAAGGATGCATACATACATACTATACATACATACTATATATACATACATACTATATATACATACTCGTACATGCTATATATACATACATACTATACATACATACATACTAAACATACCATACATACTATATATACATACATACTATACATACATACATACTATATATACATACATACATACCATACATACATACTATACATACATACATACATACTATACATACATACATACTATACATACATACATACTATACATACATACTATACATACATACTCGTACATGCTATATATACATACATACTAAACATACATACATACTATATATACATACATACCATACATACATACATACTATACATACATACTCGTACATACTATATATACATACATACTAAACATACATACATACTATATATACATACATACTATACATACATACATACATACTATACATACATACCATACATACATACTATACATACATACATACTATACATTACACACATACTATACATACATACATACTATACATACATACATACATACATACTATACATACATACATACTATACATACATACATACTATACATACATACATACTATACATACATACATACATACATACAATACATACTATATATACATACATACTATACATACATACATACTATATATACATACATACTATACATACATACATACTATATATACATACATACTATGCATACATACACACTATACATACATACATACTATATATACACACATACTATATATACATACATACTATATGCATACATACACACTATACATACATACATACTATATATACACACATACTATATATACATACATACTATACATACATACATACTATACATACATACATACTATATATACATACATACATACATACATACATACTATACATACATACATACTATATATACATACATACTATGCATACATACATACATACACACTATACATACATACATACTATATATACACACATACTATATATACATACATACTATACATGCATACACACATACATACATACGTACATACATACACGCATACACACATACATACGTACATACATACATATATATATATATATATATATATATATATATATATATATATATATATATATATATATATATATGTATATATATATATATATATATATATATATATATATATATATATATATATATATATGTATATATATATATATATATATATATATATATATATATATATACATGGGTGCGCACACACATAACTTGTTTTTCACCAGCTGCAATGAAAATATAAAACCCGCTACTTACCAATATATGTTGGGCTGCAGTCTGTACCTCCCCTAATAACGGTTGATGACCGCAGCTATCAGTATTGATCCTTCCACAGGCTAAATCAAGGATGGCGTTGATTACCACCAGGGAGGACTGCTCCAGTCGAAGCAGAAGGTGCACCACAATGTGTATCAAGCTGAATAAACAGAAACTTACTAATAATACTAGACTGGATTATACTGTACTATATCTGTTATACTATAAACTATATATGCTATATACTATATCATTTCTGCTGTTATACTATAAACTATATATGTATTATGTTATACTATAAACTATATGGTCACCTTTCACCGCCGTGGTCCTGTGCAGGTGGCGGGATACTATAAACTATATATGTTATACTATATAATACTATACTATATCTTTTATACTATACTATTAGTACCTAAAACCCGAGCTGTGTAATACAGATTATAAATGAATTTCTAAGAAAAACCTCACAGTCACTTATATACAGATGTACGCAGTGTATGTAATAATGTACGTAGGCTACACTATACACAAATAGTGTAGCCTACATACATAGCGCAGCACACATTTCTATACATGAAGCACGAATATCAGAGAATGTTTACTGTACAGAAGTGCTGAGCAGGTAGCAGCTACTAGGGTTGGTATTGTCTGTACTTTGTATGGTAATAAGTTTCCAGCACTACGCTATTGCCAATTCTGATATTTTGCATTTCCAATATAACTTGAGAATTATTAAAAGTAATGACTCAACACCAGATGAAGCTTTGCACCCTTTGGTTACACAGCATGGTACTAGAATTGCATGTGGAGAAAACCCCTTGTCCCTGTCTCGCACAGTAATGATTTGTGTTTGCAAACAGCTTTACTGCCCCATGTTATAATTTTGTTGATTTTAAAATCTCACTCCAGATTTTCAATAATGCATAATTGATTGAAATATAAACATAAAACTGTAAAAGTAGAATTGCTAAATGGTACTCAGCCAATTAAATCACTGCTGGGAACATTTTTATCAATTCAATATCATGACCACATGAAATAGGCAAAAGAACTGTCTTATTTTGCTACTTGTGCAAAGTTTTCGCTGGCAGTCCGTGCTAAAAGCCGCTCAATGTAGTAACATAGTTCCCGGATATACTGATAATTTGAGTAACTGTGTCAGGAACACCATGCATGGTACCAAACAATTACTGGAACTGAATAATAAATACGAAAGCAAGATTAAAGACCAACTCAGCCTTAAATACATTCGGTACAGCATTACACAAAGAGCTTGTCTATATAAATTTAGATATTACAATAGCTATTACATGACAAAAAGAAATATAGTTTTCTTTGGAGTATAGTTTCACAAGTACACAGTCACAACTAAACTTGAGGCATTTAGAGTCAACCGATTCACATCATAGAATTCTCAACCAGGTAAAAATTCAACAAAAACACAAACTAACAAGTCATAGTACAGTGAGATGAGGTGCATGTTGATTTTAGTTAAGTTTGACCTTCATAAACGGAACTCAACAGTTTAAATGTATTGAACAGGATAAGCAGTCTAATTGTAGATAAAACAATGCTATAACATTTTAGACAATACGGTTATATGTTTATAGACAGCAGTTTTATTAACAATTAAACATTTAGAATCAATAAAACATACTTATGGAGGCTCATCATTCTACTCTGCCAGCTAAACATAATATGACAGAATGATATAGTGCAAATACAGACGCTCCCAATACACAGGATATTATAGACAATGCTAGTATATTACAGGAAATAGTGACTACACAGTAACTAGGTAATAAAGATATTTTATCTACAAGATACTTTGGTGACTGAAACACCAAAACATCCAAGTAGTGTAGTTAGTAAACAACTGTCTTGGAAGTATCTCGAAAATTTTCAATTTCAAACACCATTTTTGTGTTCTAGATTCATATTTGAATGCTTTGACTTGAATTTAAAAAAAAGCTAATTTTTGAACAGTTTTGCCCAGCCACACACTGAGTCTAAGTTATTGGTAGGCAGAGGAGTAACATTATGATACAACAAAATTATGAGATCTTCAACTCAGCGAAAGGTATTACAGATATAAGCCAGTTAGCATTAATACACATGCATGTAAATTATTATTTGTTCAACAGGTGCATATGGTAGCTAGACAACTACTTACCTGCAGAAATCATGTGCACCAACCAAATAATGAGCAGCTAGCTTGTTCAACATCTGCACATTTACTGAAAGGAAATAACAGATCATTGTATGCATTACAGCACTATGCATTACTGCACTATGCATTACTGCACTATGCATTACTGCACTATGCATTACTGCACTATGCATTACTGCACTAAATATACTGCACTAAATACATGCCCTAAATATACTTCACTAAAAATACTGTACTAAATGCACTGTACTAAATATACTGCACTAAATGTACTGCACTAACTATACTGCACTAAATACAGTGCAATAAGTATACTGTACTAAATACACTGCACTAAATATATTGCACTAAATATACTGCACTAAATATACTGCACTAAATATACTGCACTAAATATACTTCACTAAATATACTGCACTAAATATACTGCACTAAATACAGTGCACTAAATATACTGTACTAAATATACTGTACTGAATACACTGCACTAAATATACTGTACTAAATATACTGCACTAAATATACAGCACTAAATATACTGCACTAAATATACTGTACTGAATACACTGCACTAAATATACTGTACTAAATATACTGTACTGAATACACTGCACTAAATATACTGTACTAAATATACTGCACTAAGTATACTGTACTAAATACACTGCACTGAATACACTGTACTAAATATACTGTACTAAATATACTGCACTAAATACACTGTACTGAATACACTGCACTAAATATACTGCACTAAATATACTGCACTAAATATACTGCACTAAATACACTGCACTGAATATACTGCACTAAATACACTGTACTGAATACACTGCACTAAATATACTGCACTAAATATACTGCACTAAGTATACTGCACTAAATACACTGCACTAAGTATACTGTACTAAACATATTGCACTAAGTATACTGTACTAAATATACTGCACTGAATACACTGCACTGAATATACTGCACTAAATATACTGTACTAAACATACTGCACTAAGTATACTGTACTGAACATATTGCACTAAATATACTTCACTAAATATACTGCACTAAATATATTGCACTAAATATACTGCACTAAATACACTGCACTAAATATACTGTACTAAATATACTGTACTAACAATACTGCACTAAGTATACTGTACTAAATACACTGCACTGAATACACTGTACTAAATATACTGTACTAAATATACTGTACTGAATACACTGCACTAAATATACTGCACTAAACATATTGCACTAAGTATACTGTACTAAATATACTGCACTGAATACACTGCACTAAATATACTGCACTAAATATACTGTACTAAACATACTGCACTAAGTATACTGTACTGAACATATTGCACTAAGTATACTGTACTAAATATACTGTACTGAATACACTGTACTGAATACACTGTACTAAATACACTGTACTGAATACACTGCACTAAATACACTGCACTAAATATACTGTACTGAATACACTGCACTAAGTATACTGCACTAAATATACTGCACTAAATACACTGCACTAAATATACTGTACTGAATATACTGTACTGAATACATGCCCTAAATACACTGCACTAAATATACTGTACTGAATACACTGCACTAAGTATACTGCACTAAATATACTGCACTAAATATACTGTACTGAATACACTGCACTAAATATACTGTACTGAATATACTGCACTAAATACACTGCACTAAATATACCCAGGAAGTTGTATAGTTATAATTATATCATGTGACATAACAATATATGCCTACATTGTTCCACCGACAAAGCTCATATTTTTGCCATAATTTCTTTGGCACTGTGAAATCTTCAACTGTACTAAAACAATCTAGAGGCTGGTGTAAAAGTTGTTGCTTCTTAGGTAGCCCAGGTTCTAGTGAATAATTGTTTTGTAGGACGATGTTTGTTCAGGAAACAACAAAATCAAACTCCAAACGCTAGACTAAAAATTTTTACACTCAAGCTAAACTTAAATCTAAATCTTCTCACTAAGTGACAATCCACATATATTGATATTAAACAAGACTTCAATCTCTTTTCAGAACTGTAGATGTGTAGAAATAGATTGTAAATGAACTTATTTGACATTACTGCTGTTAGTTGGAACTTGCTATACTCCCTGTGTCACTATTGGCTACTTACTAATAGCTCTGTATTACTGTTGGTTACTTACTAATAGCTCTGTATTACTATTGGTTACTTACTAATAGCTCTGTATTACTATTGGTTACTTACTAATAGCCTTGTATTGCTATTGGTTACTTACTAAGAGCTCTGTATTACTATTGGTTACTTACTAAGAGCTCTGTATTACTATTGGTTACTTACTAATAGCTCTGTATTGCTATTGGTTACTTACTAAGAGCTCTGTATTGCTATTGGTTACTTACTAAGAGCCTTGTATTACTATTGGTTACTTACTAAGAGCTCTGTATTGCTATTGGTTACTTACTAAGAGCCTTGTATTACTATTGGTTACTTACTAATAGCTCCTATATCGGAAGTGATGATTGGCACCATTGTGTTTGATAGACTGAGTGTATTGAGTAGAAAAGTGACAGCACTGGCAGCAGTAGGTGGAGGCTGATTCAAAGCATTCTAAAGTAAAGCATTTATTTGGGTAATTACACTCGACGACTTAATATCTTGTATAACTGCATTGAAGTTGAAACTATCCAGTGTGAGAAGTTGTCGTTACCTGGAGTAGTTTTACAATAAGCTGTCATAGGGTATGCTATGACAGCTTATCAACTAAAACTACAATATCACATCTAATGCATCACAAGAAAATATTTGCAATCATAAGATATTGCTTTAAAAACTACAAATACATATTTTTTCTTGCAGTTTCTGTCAGAAAAACCACAAACTACCAGGAGCTATTATTTATTTAAAGAAAAGCGTGTGTAAAATTATTCTGTATGCTTAGTTGCTTTATGAACTAAATATAGTAGAAATATATGCACTATGAACTATTTTATATAGTATAAATATATGCATTATAAAGTGAGTGTGCGCGTGCGTGCGTGCGTGCGCGCGTGCGCGTGTGTGCGTGTGTACTGTTAACTATATAGGTAGAAATATATGTAATATCAAATAAATATACCACAAACGGCCATATTGTGAATGAAATAGTAGAAAGAGCCAAGTTAAGGAAAAATACTGACACTAGGTTTACCTGGTAGTAAGAAATAATACAATTTCTGGCTGTGGTCTTGTGTTGACCAGATAGATAGTTGAGTATTGCAGCTGCTGAAGAAAACTTTGAGCTACCTTGCGGGCTGGGTGATATAAAGTCCTTATAACCAGCAATAAGAACACGGTCTATAATGGTTTTTGGAAAGCAAGATCTACAATATGGAATCAATCAGCTGCCACCAATGCAAGCAGAAATTAATTGTTTACACCCCAGTAATTTATAACACAGTTTAGACAAATGTAACTTGTGTAAGCTATTTACCTCTTTGAGACACTACATAGAACTATACTCTAATAAAAATACATGTTTTAGTCGAAACAGAATAAAAAATATATATGTTTATGCAATTTTTTACAGAATAGCAAAACAGTAAATTTGTTGAACAGGTTATTGCTTTACAATATTAATATTCAAAAGCATAGATCTTCAGCAAAAATTCAAAAACGTATCATTTGTCATTATATTACATAGAATGTCCTAGAATTTTTGACAGTGGGACAGCTGCAGATGGCAACATGTTACATTAAATGCTCCATCAAAAATTGATACAACATGTCAACCTGCCATGACATGTCAACCAGACGTGAAACATCAATATGCCATGATACATCAGCCTGTCATGATACATCACATGACACATCAACCTGTCATGATACATCACATGACACATCAACCTGTCATGATACATCACATGACACATCAACCTGTCATGATACATCATATGACACATCAACCTGTCATGATACATCATATGACACATCAACCTGTCATGATACATCATATGACACATCAACCTGTCATGATACATCATATGACACATCAACCTGTCATGATACATCACATGACACATCAACCTGTCATGATACATCATATGACACATCAACCTGTCACATCAACTGGTCAGTGATTTAATAGACTCGCTGATAATGCAATAAACTAACGTCATGAAAGCTATGACTGAATGAAGTATTGATAGAGTGTTAAGTATTTACCCTAGGTGAGCAACAACCCAATCAAAATGAGGGCTATACTGAATGGAAGCTTCTAGAATCTTGTCAACACACACATCCACTGAAGATGGTTTGTCTACCCTGCAACATTCACATTCTGGTAACACAGGACTACGCAGCCTCTACTCTTTTAACCAGTTTGATATCTGCACATAACAATCGTTATTATTTATTATAAAGTTTACAAAGATACAAGTGAACATATAAAGATAATTATAATTTATAAGTTTACAACCCCAACTCGACATGAACACAGTAGCTATTGTTTTTTCTTTAAGTATAATTATTGGAAATGTGTGTCCATCTGTATTAGAAGTACTAGAGCTTAGTTTGATATAAATAATTATAAACAATATGTTTGCACTACAGAGATACTCTAGATGCACTTACACTACATAGATATTCTAGATATACTTACACTACAGAAAAACAGCTGGATATGATTTCAATAAGCAGTTTGGTTGCACTGCATCCCATCCAAAGCTCAAGTTTCTCCTCTACAGTACTGGTTGAAGCTACCAGAGGGGCAGCATTGCTAGAATTCAGCTTCTTGCTTATATGTCCCAGTAGGTCTATTGCCCACTGCAAAATGTAACAGCACCCTTATCTGTTTACCCCTAACAGACTTAAGACGTTCCACAGCTAATGCAAAATTTTAGAAAGGGGGAAAATTTAACAACCATTCTACATACATTGTAGGTATTCTGTAGTCTTAGCTCGTAGGCTGTAAATAAAATATTTGATTGAATGAGCTGCTTACTTACTCGCTCATTTCGTTATATAGTACTCACTCATCTTATTATATAGTACTCACTCATCTTATTATATAGTACTCACTCATCTTATTATATAGTACTCACTCATCTTATAATATAGTACTCACTCATCTTATTATATAGTACTCACTCATCTTATTATATAGTACTCACTCATCTTATTATATAATACTCACTCATCTTATTATATAGTACTCACTCATCTTATAATATAGTACTCACTCATCTTATTATATAGTACTCACTCATCTTATTATATAGTACTCACTCACCTTATTATATAGTACTCACTCATCTTATCATATAGTACTCACTCATCTTATCATATAGTACTCACTCATCTTATCATATAGTACTCACTCATCTTATCATATAGTACTCACTCATCTTATTATATAGTACTCACTCATCTTATTATATAATACTCACTCACCTTATTATATAGTACTCACTCACCTTATTATATAGTACTCACTTATCTTATTATTATATAGTACTCACTCATCTTATTATATAGTACTCACTCATCTTATTATATAGTACTCACTCATCTTATAATATAGTACTCACTCATCTTATTATATAGTACTCACTCATCTTATTATATAGTACTCACTCATCTTATTATATAGTACTCACTCATCTTATTATATAGTACTCACTCATCTTATAATATAGTACTCACTCATCTTATTATATAGTACTCACTCATCTTATTATATAGTACTCACTCACCTTATTATATAGTACTCACTCATCTTATTATATAGTACTCACTCATCTTATCATATAGTACTCACTCATCTTATCATATAGTACTCACTCATCTTATCATATAGTACTCACTCATCTTATCATATAGTACTCACTCATCTTATTATATAGTACTCACTCATCTTATTATATAATACTCACTCACCTTATTATATAGTACTCACTCATCTTATTATATAGTACTCACTTATCTTATTATTATATAGTACTCACTCATCTTATTATATAGTACTCACTCATCTTATTATATAGTACTCACTCACCTTATTATATAGTACTCACTTATCTTATTATTATATAGTACTCACTCATCTTATTATATAGTACTCACTCACCTTATTATATAGTACTCACTCATCTTATTATATAGTACTCACTCATCTAATTATATAGTACTCACTTATCTTATTATTATATAGTACTCACTCATCTTATTATATAGTACTCACTCATCTTATTATATAGTACTCACTCATCTTATTATATAGTACTCACTCATCTAATTATATAGTACTCACTTATCTTATTATTATATAGTACTCACTCATCTTATTATATAATACTCACTCATCTTATTATATAGTACTCACTCATCTTATTATATAGTACTCACTCATCTTATTATATAGTACTCACTCATCTTATTATATAGTACTCATTTATCTTATCATATAGTACTCACTCATCTTATCATATAGTACTCACTTATCTTATTATATAGTACTCACTCATCTTATTATATAGTACTCACTCATCTTATTATATAGTACTCACTCATCTTATTATATAGTACTCACTCATCTTATTATATAGTACTCACTCACCTGAGAGAATTGTAGAGACCAGTACGGATCAGTGATTAGACTCAGAAATCCATTAGATATCAATGAAAGACTCTCATAAGCTGCTTGTTCTGCTCAAAAGCAAAAATAAAAAGTGTAGAGTGATTGGTGGTTACTTGGTACACGCAATGTTGGATTGATAACTTGTACATGCATTGGTTTGTATAATATTTATTAATTAGCACACGTATTAGTTGATAGTTGGTACATGTATCAATTGGTATATGAATAGTACATGTATTAGTTGGTGGGTAGTTTGTACATGATTCATATAAGCAATTCGTTCTAATTTTGCTCACTTATTGAATTCTCAACTGCATAAGCAAAGTATTTAGCCATTAGCATTAGTCTTATATGTCAGAAACTGCACTACATTGCTGAGAGCTTATAAACTGTAGGCGGTACATTTTTGCTATGTTATTGCAAATAGTACCATTATATTGGTTAGCACTAAAGACATCTCCTTTCACTTTGTCCACCCGATACTGGAGATATCTGTTGGCAGCTTCATCAAACCTCTGCCCAAAATAACTCAGAACTGCATTTCTTCCGACAGGAAGTTGCTTCATCAGAGTTAAACCAGCATTAGTTATAGCTTTGATGTCATGCTCCTGTGAAAACCACAAGATAAGTTACAATATTGACAATATATATACACACATTAAATAGCCTAAATATGGTATAGGCTACTGCTAGACACTGTCTAAACATTGAGTAAAGTGGCCAGTAAAACTTTTGTTTATTATCAAAATTAAAATAAGTTCTATACAAAAGAGCAACTGAGAAAGATAAACAGGTTACATTAGATTGCTTGTTGATCTCTTCAATAGTTGGAACGCTTTGCAATGCTTCACTAGTTACTGTAACATTCAGATTTAAATTCAATTGAGTCCAAATATTGAAATAAAATACCTTATATGGTGTTGCTGACAGCAAACTTGTGAACTTTTTCACGACTGCATCCAAAGATATCTTTTCCCCAGCTGCCATACTATGCGACATTCTGTTGTGAGTTCAGCTGCTCAATAATAAAAATAACAGTTTTAATAAAGCACGCAGCTCATTATAGCCGTACCGACAATGCTAGAGATGATGCAGCCATCATTAACAATATTTATTGAGTTTATACAATCATATATTTGTTCATTTTTTATCAACAACCTAAAAGGTAAAAACAAATGGACTGCTTTCTCAACAAAGCTTTTACAACGCTGGACAACATAAAATCCATTTTGTACAATGCATTGATGTTAAAAATCAACACTAGCAGTTGCAAAGCAAATATATGCAAAACTTATGTAAGTGAAAGTGGAGTTACAAAACAAATTTATTAGCTCAAGTTTATTTCAATTGTTTTTTATAAATTTGGATTTCGTGGCAGGTTAAAATCTCATGAGAACATAGCTTTTTTGTGATATTTTCCATCTAGAACAAAATCCTTTTTAAATTTACCCTTTACTGCACACATCTTAATTCCATAATTTACTGCATAACCATTATAATAATTGATACTCATACGGATTCATTTGTATGAGTGTATTTTCACCGTACTGTTTATTAAGCAGTGCTTAAATATCAAATCATAAAGTGAAATTAAAACGACTAACAATAACAGGATTAAAAATACGATTATGAATATATTTATGATGATATAAATAATTCTAAAAATTTATTTCAAAATAAAAATACTATTGATAATACTATAATTATTGATAAATGAAACAATCAAATAATAGCAATACATAGCTTTTACATTTAAATTCGCTTTGAGAATGCAAAATAAAATTATAATGACCATTATGAATATCAAGATATTCATAATTAACATATGTGCAACAGAGCAATAATTAATTATTATTAAAATTATTAAATTTAACAATGTATTATTATAAAAAAACAATAATATTATGATTATTACTATGATTATGAATAAGTAAAGTAATTAAATTCAATTAAGTTAAAATTAATAGGTCTGTAACTATTGCATTTACTGCTGGTGTGACTCTCACTCTGACTTAGAGTTGTGAGTGTGTAACTGCAGGTGTAACTCAAACTATCTTTCAAACCGTATTTAATTTTAGCAAACTTTGATTTATTTATTCTCAATAATTATAATTATAATACCAACAGTAACAGCAAACGTTATAGTAATACTATTAGTATTGCTAATACTAATAGTAATACTACTAGTAATACTTATACTATAATATTAATTAACAATACTAATAGTAATTAATACTAATAGTAATACTAATAGTAATACTAATAGTATTAGTAATAGTAATCTACTTACCTGACAGACACTGAGAGTCAGAGTAACCTACTCCTATGACTACTGCTAGCCCCAGAGCTAGTCCTACTCCTAGAAGTAAGTAGACCTATGGCTATGAGTATGACTATGAGTATGAGTATGGGCTATGACTTATGAGCATGAGTATGAGTATGGGCTATGACTATGAGTATCAGTATGACTATCACTATGAGTATCAGTATGACTATGAGTAGTATGAGTACAGAGTATCATTATCACTAATGTATCAGTATGAGTATGCCGATGTAAATCACTATAAGTTATAAGTTTGATAAGTTTTTCATCTTCATCTTGTGTCTCTAAGTGACTTATTTTTGGAATAACCTGAAAAATAATAAACATACTTTGAAAAATTTTTTGTGATAGAACACACTAATTTCCCTTTATCCAGACATGTATTTTTTATGCTATTTTGCTCATTTTTGAAAACATTATGATTATTTACTATAACCATTAGTATAACTATAACTATAAGTATTAGTATTACTATTAGTATTAGTATTACTACTAGTACTATTAGTATTAGTATTAGTATTACTATAAGTATTAGTATAAGTATTAGTATAACTATTAATTAGTATTAGGTATTGTTATTAATGTTATAGATATTTTCATGCAAAAAAATTGACAGTTTAAGCTCTGGTACTGCGTTTGATGCTGGTTTTACTTTGTGATTACATCAATATGAAAATAAATATAAAACTATAACAATATGAATATCAATATGAACATGATCAACATGAGTCTGAGTACAAGCACTCCAGTAGCAGGACCGAAGCGGAAAATTGTGACAAATTACGGAGCTTGAGTCGCCACATGCGGCAATTCTTGAATATAATAATATTATTATATTTTTATGGTAGGTTTGCTTTTGCTCGCTAAGTTCCCACTTGTACATAATTATTATTTGCCGAATAGCCTGAACAGGAACTTTCGGCTAGTCAAAAGCGCCGTCGACCAAATTGATGGTCTTTTCAATAAGAGGAAACTAATTTTGTCCAGCAAATTGTAGACGAAGTAACCGCAATCGCAATGCCAATGGTATTTCCCAAATTAAATCAGTAAATTATCCTAGGTCTAGTAGAGTCCGTTTGGGCAGCCAGGAAAGGTGTTAATATTTTGTTACTCTTTTTTACTGGCAGTATTGCCATTGGTAAAAACTAAAAGTCTATTACTATTAGACTTACTAGAGACCATTCTCATTCTGATTCTGATTTTGATTCTCATACCGCATAGCCGCATAGGCCATAGTGATAGTGATATTCATACTTAATCTTATACTTATAGTTATAGTAATAGTGATAGTCATAGTCATGGCTCATGCTAATACTCATAAGTCTTAAGTCATTAAACTCAAACTAAGTCATACTCATAGAGTTAACATTAAACAATTACTGATTACGGTTACCATACAGTAGTAATTACTATTAGTATAAGTATTACTATTAGACTTACTCTTACTCTTAGTATTACAATTTACATTTCGCCTTTTCAGGCTTTTGATTTTAAAAATTAAATGTAATCATTATGACTGTCAGTATCACTATAGTCATACTGATACAGATACTCATAGTCATAGTGAAACTGGTAGTCAATGTCATACTCGTACTGATACTCATGCTCATACTGATACTGATAGTGATAGTGAATCTGATACTGGGAGCAATTGACTCTCACATAATGATGATGATTATCATTATAAGTTTGAGTATAAGTATAAGTATAATTGAGACATAAGTATAATATTAATAATAGTTGTCGTTATCACTCTATGATGAATTATACTATGACCTTCATAAATTGTCATTATGAATATTGTACTCATAGTCATCGGATAGTTTATCGCATACTATAGAGTTATAGTGATACTGATAAGTAGTAGTCATTAATGCCGATACTGACAGTATTAGTAGTCACTATGAAATATGAAGAAGTATTAACTGTAAGTTTCAGCATTATTATTAATATAATAATAATACTCATAGGCATGCTGATATTTTAACTCATACTCATAGTTAAACTACTACTTGTACTAATACCTCAAGCCACTTGCAGTTGTATAATGCTTATGGGGATACTAATAGTAAACTAATACTAATATTGCTAATAGCTGCTAATACAGTAATACTAATACTAATACTTATACTATCATTATTAGTATGACTATCACTATTAATTCATCATTGACTATAAGTATCCTTATGACTATGAAATTAAATGAGTGTCGTGCATGATTTAGACTGTCATAATCAATATCATTCACCATTATGATCATGAATGTAACGCCCATTGGTAGTAAATAATTATCTGCATGATACTCATGGTCATGCTAATAATAATACTTGCAGTTGCATAATATTAATACTATAACCATGAGTATGACTATCATTGAGTATAGGTATCCGAATGTGGGTATGAGTTTCACTTTTGTAATATAATTAACTAATTTATCAATTATGCTTTATATTTTTTAGTGATAGTAACTAGTGACTGTGAGTGACTAACTACTATCTGTCATAGTCACACTATAGTGATACCCATATTCATACTGACTGTTACTGGTATCATTACTCAGTTATTGTATTACTATCAGTATGAGTGTCTCTAGCTTTTATTACCTTCATACTGCTAGTGATTATAAATCATTATTGATATCATGTTTTAAATTATAAATTATAGTCATAATTGTAGTTCAATAAATATCAATACTTGTGCTGCCAGATTCGTATTGTGTTGAGTTTAATCATGTATAAAACTAATAAACTTTGAGTTTTATAACCACAATTTTAACTATAACTCTTCGCAATACTAAATAACTAATAGTTATAGTAGTAGTTATAGTATTTATATTATAAGGCTAGGTTTAACTAATATTTTCATTATCAATTAATATAGTAATATGCCCATTTTGGTATTCATAGTGAAATTTACTTCAGTCTTCTATTAGTATTGGATTTAAATAGTTTTTTTATTCTACAGCCATTAACATTTCTATATTTTATATATCAGAAAATTTTCCATCTTGATCGTGAGGTTTAGGTATAGGTACTCATCAGACAGAAGTTAGCATAAGCCAGGTGGCAGCCAGGTGGCAGCTAGGCCTAGTCAATCAAGGCTTCTATTATTATGGTCGCCAAGTTGGTTTAGGGCTTGTTTAATCGGGTATTTTGATGGTGCTCCCCAAACAGCCAAGCTTATCGCATACACAAGTCTCTGTTGCTCCCAGATAAATTATACCAGTTCGCGTGTATCAAATCAATGGTATTGAATTTCTACAACACTAAGCAATTTGTTTCATTTGAAAGACAATGTTAGTATATTTAAAGCACTGAATGGACTGTAAAGGGAAAATCTCAGCAAATTTCAAAAAGTTAGCAGACAGCATTTTATTCAATGAAAAGTGTCATTTTGATCAAGCAAGCTTCTACAAAACAACTAACGTGAAGTTTTACTAAATGGAGTAGTTATTAGATCCACAATAAAGAAGAGAACTTTCAAAATATGTTTACAGCAGCTTCATGTTTCACCCAGTCCTTACGATAATGTTAGCACAGTAATAACACTATTTACAAACATTAAAGTTATAATCACACAAAACTTGACCAGAATGAGTGAGACCGAAGATTATTAACGAATGAGGCTTACACTCTGTGTTTTTTCTAGTACCTATGTGCTAAACTAAAATTATGTAAGTCAGTAAAGAATGGAAAGACACGAAACTGATAAATACTGCAAGTACGAGTATTATAAATAATATTCACAGTTACTAGCTTGGTTTTACTTTTAAATTTAACATTCATGTTTTTCGCGTTGAAAGTATATTCATTATTGTTATAACACTATCAAATTACTAGTAAAATCTAGAATTAAAGGTGTTAAAAAATTTTAGATGCTTGCAAAAAGTAAAATGTGCAGTATTTTTTATTGAAAAACCAGTTAAACTGAAGACAGGTATGTAGTTGGAAAAGATGTTGAAACCACTACTTTTCTGATTGATTGATCTGATTGAAAGTGTGTAGTAAATTTGCATTTTTATTGTCATTGAAGGTAACAGTATTAAAAATATTGTTCATTGTATCAAGTTAAGAAAATTGTTGTTTTGAATATAGTTCAAATATAACAGAAAATATTGTTCTATGAGTTGTTTGTATTGGGAATTTTAATCAGTTTCATATTTTTATATAATTCCATTAGATTGTCTAGCTAAGCTAAGTTGATGATTGAATTAATATGACAAAGCTTAAAATAGTGACATTGATTATACAAATAAAGTTGCAAACCAAAGATTTACAGCAGATTTACTATCATACAAACCATTTCAGTCTCAGTAGGCCTAGTTAAAGTGAAAAGCGTAGATTTTTCAGTCAAATATAGTGTAAGTATTTTTTTATTTCTATGTTAGGTGAAGCAAAAATTAAAATGTTGACACTGCAGCTGATGCTGGCATTGGTAGACTGAGTAATTTTTGGAGGTAAATAGAACTACAATTTATGCCTTCAGTTGAATTTAGTTGTTTTCTCCATTGTGTTACAATAAGTAGGGTATATATTTTTTCATTTAGTATGATGCTCTGCATTTAAATATAAGTCATCCATTATGATAAAATGTTTCAGTAATTTTTTATTAATTATTAAAGCAAAGTCATATATATATATATATATATATATATATATATATATATATATATATATATATATATATATATATATATATATATATATATATATATATATATATATATATATATATATATATAGTCAGATAATATCCAACTTAGGTGGCGGATGTCTATATAGTACCTACTTATGTGGCATCATAAACCTAGGTGGTGCCTATAATACCACTTGAATTAGTTTTCTCAAAAATATTCTAAATGGTTCCCAAATATAAGTAAATAATTAGCCCTTCAATGTAAACTTGTCAAGCACATTCACAGAATTAAAGGTTTGAAGTATTGATTGCATGAGGTCAAGAAGACACAAAGTTTCAGCTCAGAATTTGTGGATTTAAAGTTTGGTGCAGCAGCTTTTCAATTAAATTTAAAAAAGCTTTGTTTTTTAGAAATAGTTTCAGGATGTAAATAAACCTAAGCATTCTCATTATGCCAACGTAAATAAATAAGTAAATATATATATATATATATATTTATTTATTTATTTACGTTGGCATAATTGATAATTATTTCGGAAAAACAAAGCCTTTTTTGAATTTAATTGAAAAGCTGCTGCACCAAACTTTAAATCCACAAACTCTGAGCTGAAAATTTGTGTCTTCTTGACCTCATGCAATCAATACTTCAAACCTTTAATTCTGTGAATGTGCTTGACAAGTTTACATTGAAGAGCTAATTATTTACTTATATTAAAGGTTTGTTGGCTAATGATGACTAACTAGCAATGATTCTATAAACAATGATTAGAACAGTCCTTGCTCATTCTGCTAGCAATGTTGCAGTTGATAAAATGCTTACATTCATTTAAACTTGATTCAAGACGATGTTGAATTGATTTGTTGCTCAAGTAAGGCATTTAGTATATCTCAATTTGAGATTCTTGAACAGTTAGAAAAAGCTCACGCAAGTTTATAGTTGCTATCCCTGTGAGAAACCCCTGATAGAAAGAGTTTTGTTAAATCGAGCTAAGGACATGTTCAAATGAATCACAGGAGCAATTATTGCTGGATGCTCTTCCTAACATCACCAATGGCCTTTGTTGGGTTCGAACCCATGACTTCGTGCTCACTAAGCAAATGCGCTAACCTCTAGACTACGGCTGCTCCTAGTTAGGTTAGCATCCAAAAGAACTAGTTAATGTCTCTAGGCTCTATTATACTAAATCAATGTGTAATAGTAACGACTCATCTAGCCTAATAATCCTAATAGTGAAATCAACAGATTACGGTTTATGAAATATTGGAAGATTGGCAGCAAACCATTCCAAGTCTTTGACTCAAGTCAGTCAAATTAGCAAACTGACAACTTGAATCAGCAAATCTTGTGTAGATGTTTTTATCAGCTTTTGTTTTCATGTGATTTTATTTCTACTCATATTGTGAACTCAAGTTAGGTTGTGCTTGCTGTTATCGTGATGAGTTATATATTATGTGTCTATCCTGAATTTCTTACTTTGGTTTTGTTGTATAATAGTTTCACTGAGCAAAGTGTTTTGAGTGGGATGTACACATGTGTATGAATATATATTATTGTAGAGTCGAGATACACACGTGGATGAATATATAGTATAGAGTTGATGTGTATGCATATATATTGTAGAGTTGAGGTACGCTCATGTCTGTCTCAATCAACATGAACCGCAGCCCTAAAGGGCGGTTGCTGAAAGTAGTTCTGCTAGGTGATGGTAAGGTTGGCAAGTCTTCACTCATGAACAGATATGTTAGCAATAAGTTTGATGCCCATTCCTTTCATACTATTGGCGTGGAGTTCCTCAACAAGGAAGTTACAGTAGATGATATTAGTTACACAATACAGGTATACTGAATAGTACACAGTATATTAGGTTAGCTCTATAGCCTAGGTTTCTACTGTGAATAATATTCAGCCAATGGTATTGTCTTGTCTCAACAACTTTTACATGTTAAACTATGCATATTCTGTCTGAAAGTTTGGGTGGTTAAGCTAAGTTTTCAATGCTAACCTCTGAAGGGCTCAAACCTCGCCAACTGTGTGTTGGTTTTATCTTCTAGTCAGTATTTATCTAATACTTAGATGTACATTTTATCACATGTTATGTGGGGCTGCTATTCATATTGTGCATTGTATAGTAGTGGTTGTAGCCGGTGTGTATTAGTATATATAACCAGTATATATAATATATAGTAGCATATATCAGAGTAGCTTATGTAAACACCATGTGACTCCGGTGCAAAGTCTGACTCACAAATATAACATAATTTAGATAATAGTATCTCAGTCATTACTCAGTGTACTCTTCAATATCGTGCTAATCATGACACCCACGTTCAGTGATGGCTGTTTCTCTAAAAACAGTCAATGCTGCATATTTTCATGCTCTAACATCCTTTTATACCATAGCAATCATAGCTGTGTTCTCAATCCATATAAACTATCCATATCATATATCTGTGTACACAAGGGTTAGACTAAGGAGATTTTACGAGCTCCATTTTCAAGGGGAATAGTGTGCTCACAATTCGTTGAGTAAAGTACTGTGTAACATCAAATTAAAGAAATTGACCTTAAACCCAAAATTATATTTAGTAGAATTGTTACAAACTGGAAATGAGAATTAGTTAGCTATTTTTCTGATAGTATTGTGGTGTGTACCTGCCACTAGGTGCACCTTCACAGTTTTAGGAGTTGTCTCATACTAAGAATTATAGTTTCTCTTCTTTACATTTTAAAGATTTTAGAACTAGTTGAAATCACTTTTGAATAATCAAAGAAATTTCTGAAACATTGGTTAGCATATCTGTATATTATTTGCTTTAGTTTTGGCATGTCCTTATTAGGAAATAATTGAAGAAAAAATAGTAACTACAGATTTAAAAAGTCTCTTGAAATACGAAGCTAACCCCATTGCTAAATTTGTTTTGTAATACTAGTAATAGTATAATATGTTACTAGTAATAGTATAATATATTACTAGTAATAGTTTAGTATAATAATAGTGATAGTTTAATATAATAATAGTAATAGCTTAATATAATAATAGTAATTGTTCATATGCTTGGGATCACAATCAGTTCAATTACTTTAAAGAAAATAAAATTCAAATTTGGAAGATTATGGGTGGAAATGTGGTAATAGTTCTATCATGGTAGTGCTGTATCTCACAGAGTACTTTTTTCCGTCACTGACTTCAGCTTGTACACCCTGTTGCAGCTTCTTATTTCTCTCTCTCCGTCTACTCATCTACTATACCAACATATAACACAATTGATAATACAGACTGTGCAATAGAGCTGCTGATGTCAACTTTATCTTATCTTCCAGATCTGGGATACTGCTGGCCAGGAGAGGTTTAAAAGCTTACGAACTCCTTTCTACAGGGGAAGTGACTGTTGCCTGCTCACCTTCAGCGTTGACGATGCACAATCATTTAGGAGTCTACAAAATTGGATGGACGAATTTCACTATTATGCAGAAATACCTGAAACGTCCTGTTTCCCTTTTTTAGTAATTGGTAATAAAGTAAGTAATTTATGTTTAGCTTTTGGAGTTATCCCGCTAACCTTGAAATGGGGGGCAAACTCAACAATTGTCACTGGTGTCACTAGTATACCATGTGTCATACTAGACTAGTGTCACTAGTACACCATGTGTCATACTAGACTAGTGTCACTAGTACACCATGTGTCATACTAGACTAGTGTCACTAGTACACCATGTGTCATACTAGACTAGTGTCACTAGTACACTATGTGACATACTAGACTAGTGTCACTAGTTCATCATGTGTCATACTAGACTAGTGTCACTAGTACACCATGTGTCATACTAGACTAGTGTCACTAGTACACCATGTGTCATACTAGCTGTAGCTGACATACTGTAGCTAGTTTAACACTCGGGTGTTCCTTCATTTAAGTAATGTATTTCTGCTGTGATTTTAGAATAAGGTTTCATAAAATATGAAGTACCAAACTAAGAGTCCTTGTTGTTACTCCTTTCATAAAACTAAGTTATAATAGAGTTTTAGTAGCAAAGTTGTAATGACAGAGTTATAGTAACAGAGTTATAATAACAGAGTTATAGTAACACAGCTATAGTAACAGAGTTATAGTAACAGACTTATAGTAACACAGCTATAGTAACAGAGTTATAGTAACACAGTTATAGTGACACAGTTATAGTAACAGACTTATAGTAACACAGCTATAGTAACACAGTTATAGTAACACAGCTATAGTAACACAGTTATAGTAACAGAGTTATAATAACAGACTTATATTAACAGAGTTATAGTAACACAGTTATAGTAACACAGCTATAGTAACACAGTTATAGTAACACAGTTATAGTAACAGACTTATAGTAACAGACTTATAGTAACACAGTTATAGTAACACAGTTATAGTAACACAGTTATAGTAACAGAGTTATAAACTACTCACTACTGCTGGTTTATTTTCAGGTTGATCTCCCCAGTCGAGTCATTTCTTTTGATGAAGCTCAACTTTGGTGTAGAGAGAGAAATCTTCCATACTTTGAAACTTCTGCTAAGGACAATACTAACGTAGAACTAGCATTCATATCTGCTGTCAAACAGTTTAAAGAAATGGAGGGAAAATTTGACACTGCAAAACGGCCTACAGGGGAGATCATAAATCTGCGTGCAAAAAAGTCTGACAGTGGCGGATGTTGTTAGACTGTGATTTTAGGAAAGCAAGGGCCCACTTGATGAGATATCCTGATTGTGTACATACATAAGGTCTGAGACTCATGGAATGCAGGCTAGAAGTATTCATTTTTTGTAAACTGGACAACCGGTGAATGAGATAGCCTCCGTGAATTTCCCTGTTTTTATGACTTGTAATTTAACTTTTTTTAAAATATTTCAACATTCTTGTAATTTATTACTTTATTGAAAATACCGCACTGTGCATATTTATAATATTGTTATTCTAATTGATTTTGTTTATTTAATGTGCTCAATACTTATTTGATCACCGCTGCAAATAAATTAAAGTTTTGATAGAAAAGTGACATATTTATCATCTCATAGTTGTATGTGGAGTTGTCTACTACCCGTCTAGCAACTGTAGGCAAGTTTCTACACAGAAACTCCTCCAATCTTTTCAATTAGTTACTAGTCAAGCATTTAACACATTTTGTTCTGAGGAATCATACAAAAAGTTCTCATTGATTGAGATTTTAGACTACCGCACACTCCCACTTCCACTTGTGAGTAAATATATGTACAGCTGTACGCTGATAGAATCTACTGAACAACTACAGCAGTCCTACAAACACTACTGGTTCACAGGCTAACATCATGTTAACATGCACTGTAAAGCCTAAAGTTTTCAACTAAATTCTGATTTTTGACAGTATTCAATTTTAAATCAAATTCTTCTAAATAAGTTTAAAGACAGCTTGTTATTGTGCGGAAAAATTAATATGCTGCATATTTCTGTTATTCTCCAGAGTGCATGCCAATGATTGCTTTACTAAAACCTTGAAGGGTGCATAACTCCTAATGAATAGTTGGTGTAGGATCTTTCTATTATATTCACCCTGAGTCAGTCTTTCAAATTCGTTGTTTCGTCATCTTCTCCACATAAAGGACACCTGTATCAGCAGTAAGTGTGTGATATACTCATGTTATCATATGACTAGGTTTAATATACAGCCTAGGGTTTAATGTTACTTAAACTGAGTTGTTTGGCTTTTAAAATTAATTAATTGCCTTTTTGCTGTTAATCTCATGCATTTAATAATTCACATTATTGAAATATTAAGTAGTTGTGGCAGTGTTTGACTGGAAGTAGATTCAATGTAATACCTACTTTAGACTTGCATTTTTATTCAGATAGCTAAAGACTGGTAGAAGTATCAAAGTTATTATTGCACTTGTGCATATGCATACGTACATTATCGGTGTATATATATATATATAGTAGCCTATACACATTATATAATTAGTAAGTTGTTTCTTGTGAAATTATCTACTAGGTCATACGGGATTTTATCTTGATTATAACATAAAAAGTGAAACTACAGATGCTCACAAAAAACTGATATTACAAAAACATTGTGCAAGAAGTTGGCAAAGCCATTTGACAGTTTATATTATTATTTTTATGCTTAAACGTGTTTAAAACTTTATATAAGATAAAATATACAAAAATAGAAATGAATCTTAAACAAAGTTCATAGCTGCTTCCCTCAACCTAGTCAAAATTTGTCTTCATACCACCTAAAATTTCATATGCTGCTTTATGCCCTATAAGTTCAGTTAACAATAAATATTAGTACGCGATATCAATTGATACTCTGCAACATCCCTGATGAGTGTCCTGGTGGCTTTCCATTATGACTAGGAATTCTCGTATCCTTCACCTTTAAGCTGTAAGCAAAAAATATATTCTCACACTGATTCTACAATCTATTTTTGGTGGTTAGAGTACTTGCAGCTAATTTATTTACTGTGATATAGCTACGCACGCACGCACGCACGCACGCACGCACGCACGCACACACACACACACACATTTTGATATTTAAAAAGAATAAACATACAGGCTTTAGAAACTCGAGAGCCCACATTATGCTCCACAACCATCCAATCAGAATGAGCGGTGTGGTAACTAACTGAAGAAATGAAGCTAATACGTTGACAAAGAAGTTCCGGATTCTTCTCTTCTGAGTTCTCTCTTTTTCACAGAGACTGAAGGGGGCGCTGATTAGCGTGCCTACCAAAAGTTATAGTGAGCAAGAACTCATTACTGTTATTGACCATGCAGGCTCAGACTACAATAGCAACTCTAGCAATATTTTAATGTTTTTTACCACCTATTAACGCCTGTAAATTATTTAATCTATCTAGATTTTAGCACAGAGATAGGTGCATCATAAGAGGGAATAATAATTTATAGGAGGTTAAATTTTTGAAGTTAAGTTCTCTTTCTTCTAAAATTCAATTCCATCATTATCCCCCCCCCCTCCCCGCTTTCTTTCACTACCATAAAATAACTGCTCAATTCAGAATAGTAAATAATATAATGCAATATATCGGTTTCAGTCCAGATATAGACGACTTCCGATTAGACGATCCCCCAACTGGACAACTTCCATTTAAATAACTTTATTTAAAAACAATGGGAATTGAGAAATTAAGGATATTTGATACTAAATTGCATTTATTTTAATTTTATGTGAATCCATGTGCACAGGCGTATAACTGAAGCATGATGCCTAATATGACTCACTGAAACCATTTACCGAAGCCATTATTCATAAGATACCTAAATTTTTAATAATATAATATAATATAACTTTTTTAAACTATCCTTCTATATTATATTCATTCAATATTTCAAATTTTAAAGTAGTCAAATATATTTTAATATCATCTGCACATATATGTGTGATAGCAATATTTGAGTCGTGTAACTGGAATTTGGTCGTCTATCTGGAGTGACACCAATATATCTGTGTAATAATAAATAACATCTATATGTGTAAAAATAAATAGTATATCTGTGTGGTAAATAATACATCTGTATTCATGACAACGAAAACTAGTGGGTCTCAATGAAAGTCTCATTTCAGAGCAATTGATAATATTTTATATAAATTTATTATAGCAACCAGTTTCTATATTATTTTATGCAAGCACTAATGAGTTGGTTTCTTGTTGACAGAAAGTGCAATTCTGCTAGTCTCACCTAAGCCAGGGCAGACACAGTTGAAGAAACAGAGGAGAATAGCCACACAGCAAGGCAGTTTAGTCGGTATTGCTGACGAGAAAAATCCTTTTTTATCTTTCACCAATACTTCATACTTCCCAGTAGCGACTCCAGCTTGGATTCTGAGAACAGATATAAAATTATAACTCTATAAGAATCGTAGAGTTCTTACTTTAGCCTCTGGTTTAGTAGTGTGTGCAACAGCTTTTAAAATTAGATAATTTTCACAAAGTTTGAGTTTTTGAGAACAATTATGTTACAAAAGAAGTATATTATTATTCAAAAACTCAAAGCCAACAACTCAACACATAATGTATATCTCTGGACGTGGGTGTGCCATTTAAACTTTAGTGTGTAAATAGGTTGTAAAGCTTTGATGAGTTTTAGTATCATCTATTGGAACCAAGTTATAATTTGTTGACATGACACCAACTGTTCTATTTGGAAACTGTAAAGTATATGTCACAAGTATAGGCCTACAGCTGGATAATTTTTTGCTTCTCTACACTCATCAGGTATTTTTGTTTAGAGGCAAACTTCAAATAGCAGTTATATAAGCTAAACTGGGTCACATTGGTAGCGCATTTGCAGACTGAGTATTGCAATTTTTGTAGCTGAACCCTAACTTGCTACAACCAGTGACTTGACAATGTTGATAACGTCTTAAAAAGTTCGAGTTCAAACTTATCTACATTATCTTTGAAAATTAGAAATAGTTATGTAAAAGAGTTTCTAGCAAAGCCCAACAGCTCACACCATACAAGGAACACCTATAATTTGGAGCCAAACATGCAAACTGGAAGCTTTGCAGCAATTTACTTGTCTACAGGTTTGCATTTATCTATAAATAATAATTTATGGTACTAGCTGCAAATTGCAGCAAACATTGCACGGAATAACTTATTTCTAGTGCATACTTTTCAAGATCTTCATCTTCAATTCCCATGTTTGTCTGTTTTCCTATTGGATTAGTTTTTTCAATTTGCTTTTCAATTTCTGTATCTTTCCCATTTTTAAAACTATCTATAAAATATAATACAGCAAAGAGTAGGAGATGCTGTACATCTTGATATGCAAAGACTTGACAACTTAACACTGTGTAGCAGGGCATCTGAGCTCAATATAAGTGAATTGAGTTATGGCAAAAAGGTCCTCTAACACTATTAAAAATTTCCTGCTTGTTTTGAGTATATTTCTTTTTGAAATTCAAAATATAAATATTTTTTAGATATGGATGGTAATTGTAGCTTGTTTATTCTTTGAAAGAATGTATCATCCATGAAGGCAAACTTTTGCCACTTGCATTATCATGGCTGTTGACAAATACCAGGGCTAGCGTCACAGAATTGAATGAAAAATAAATTTAACACATTTGGAAAAAAAGTGTTGGTACTAACTTACA
This sequence comes from Bugula neritina, assembly GCA_964035545.1. NCBI lineage: Eukaryota > Metazoa > Bryozoa > Gymnolaemata > Cheilostomatida > Bugulidae > Bugula > Bugula neritina. The sequence continues at coordinate 12,159,513 of OZ037767.1, forward strand.
ACTTTAATTATGTTTTTCTTAAATTCGTAGTACAATGATTATCTTAAAAGCCTTAATTTAATGCTTAGATAATATATTTCCTTGCAGATTAAAGTATGATACTCAAGTCAACGGCTCCATGAACTAAACTGCAACTGTTTCTGTTAGTTTGTTGGAGAATGAAGTAATTACAGGCAGTGCTTTGTGTCATCTCAACTCAAAGGTAAATACATTATAGATAAAGTACTGCAATGAGAGCTTCAGTAATCATAAAATCATGTAGCAATAATAGAGTGCAGAGAAACAAAGCAGAGGCTAATTTTCTGATATGTGAAGTTATTTAGAATCACTCAGGTTTGGTTAAGTGCAATGAAATTACTCTGCATAGCTTAAATGTCTTAGCCAGAAACATTGTATACAGAAATTATGGCTAATTTCAACCATTTTCAATATGTTAGAAGAAATTAGAGAGAAACTAAAAGAGACTCCGAATGTACAGTATGTATAGACCTGAGCTGCAATGCTAGTCATACTTGATGATGGATATTCTGAGAAATGTCATTGGAATTCCCAACTGTGGAGAAATCTGTAGATCTATTACATGCTTGTATAGCAACATAATAGAAAGTAGAAAGCATATAAATACCTATGCCTATGTAATGAGCTATTGACCTAGTAAGTGTGTACTAGAGTTAGACCAGCACCTGCAGATAGATTACAAGTATCTGCATTCACTCACTCTGTGCTTTTACAATTCATACTGTTTTAAGAGCATAGTTGTTGGATACTTGTTGAGCTTGATGAGATTGCATACAAGTAAATTGGAAATATGCAAGTTTTTCAATTTAGACATAAGATGGCAAATTCTGAGCATCCATTGTGATATGAGTAGCACCGGTGACCAGTGTAATGACATAGTATAAAAGACTGTATAATATAGCGTATTGGGTTACATATATTTTAATCATAATCAATGGTGTGCAAAACAATGTTCAGACTCCGTATTAATTCATGAAAACAAATTTACAAAATGAATTTATCGATTCCCTAAAGTTTGTTCTACTCTCAATTACTGAAGTAATATAATTTAGTTTGGATGGGAGTAAAGAGCACCCGCAGTGATAAAGTTGGTGCATATGGCTATGCTGCAACTATATAGTTGGCTACTGTTGTTGATAATATTCTAAACAAACTCTGCAATTAGTCCAATAAACTGAATGAGTACTCTACTATATAATTAATGGATCCAGCTATGATCAGTTACTACTGATGTATGCACCATGTAAAGTAATTAAGCATCATCCCTCGTACAATAACAGTATATGTTACATCATTGTATGCTGTGCAGCTGGCTTTCATCTAGGTTATGTATAATTACGTAAGTTATGCAAATAAAAGCAGTATTATACAACCAGGTAAATCTTAACTTATTGCACAGCATCAGTGAAAAAGTTGCTGTCCCAAATGTATCATTTAATTTTTTATTTAAAAGTATTAATTATACAATGAAATATATATAATTGGAACAGAATGGAGTTTAAAGGAAAAAAGTGTTTAGAGGGAATAAAGTGATAGTGAATGACCTATTATCGAAATACAGAGAATGTGCAGAGAAAGTGGATAGAGTGTGAGAAAAAGCAGCAAAGAAAGTAGAAAAAGAGTGGATAAAGTAGAAAAGGGGGCGGATAAAGTAGAAAAGGGGTGGGGAGAAAACATAGTGAAACTGTGTGAAGAACATATAGACAAAAGGAGAGAATGTTCAGATAGCAGCTAGATTTAGAGTGATGCCTTATGAAATGTGCATGCTTTAAGGTACAAGATTACTTGATGAAAATAAGTGTTATAAATTGAATGAGCTAAAACTAATGCCGCTATAAGCTAAATAAAAGGGGAGTACAAAAAGTAGAAACTCAGTGGTCAAGGTAAATATGTTTTGCAAGACATAAGCAGATTCACCAGCTAAGTTTCTATTCAGCCAAGTATTGTTGCTTGTATATCAAGTTAAGCTAAATAATATTTTTGAGAATATTATAATACCCATTATAATATACTATGCAACTTTGACCACAGACTACATTTTGTTATGATGATAACTTATAATGAGTAAGAAGACTCCTAGCATTGGGATTACAGACAGACAGACAGACAGACAGACAGACACACACACACACACACACACACACACACACACACACACACACACACACACACACACACACACACACACACACACACACACACACACACACACACACACACACACACACACACACACACACACACACACACACACACACACACACAGGCACACACACGTGCACACACACGTGCACACACACGTGCACACACACATACACATATATGCTCGAGCACACACGCTCGAGCACACACGCGAAACCCACACATACACACAGGCCCACACACGCAATGCATGAATTGTATGCATTTCTAAGACTTTTTCATTCTATTTATTGATATTTTACTTTAGAGTTGAATTCTAAATGTAATTTCAAATAGAATAACATCTGGGTACTTTATCAACTATACATACTGGGTTTATGACATATTGAAGCAAGCACCTGGCTTGACTTATCAAAGATGAAATCTAGTACTAAAAGAGAAGCTGCACTGATTGTCGTTTTTTGGGCCAGTCTTATATGCAGCCAAAAGTAGTGAAAAATAATTTTTGCAGTTAACATTAATTAAGTAAAAGTGTTCCATGTTACATTATATTATATATATTATATTACATATATATTATATTACATGTATGTTATGCCCAAACAAACTATGAAAGCATTGTGTCTAATGCAAAGCTTTATATCACGGTTGTAGCAAAATTATGAATATAAACTGATTTAGAATAATAAATTGAATTCACAACAAAACTTGGTTGACAATAAACTTCTGTTAGTTGAACTTGTAAACACTTGACTTTTACAACAGATTTAACATAAAGCTTTAGTGATTAGGCATTTAGATCAGCAGTTCCTTAAGTCGAAGTGACTTAGATCCAGTTCCGGAAGCTGACAATTTGACTTTTTATGCTTCCAATGAGAAAACGAAACACAGTGGTTCATCACGTCACAAATTTAGCTGCAGTAAAGAAGCTGCCACAGCTAACTAGACAGCAATCACTGTTGACCAATCATATAATATTGAAAGCAGAGCATGAGCGTAGTTATTACTAACTAAGCGAAGAGGAATTATCACAGCACAATTGGTTGTCTTGATGGTGGCATTCTCAAATGGGGGGGGGGGAGGAGGGGGAAGGAGTGTGCTAACTTTTAACTTGGCGGTACTAATTCTTAACCTAGGGCACTATATTTCCCTAGGGGCACTTTAGATAAAGTCAATGAATCCTTCGTCTATTTGCAGTATACTCAAATTATATGCAATGTAGGGTTCATTAGTTTACTGTACCATGTGTATTAATATAAAGCACAAACATCTGCCACTTGTTCAAGACACAGGCATGAAGTGAGCATATCATAGTATATAGCGGAGAGAAATTGAAATCCTGGGAGAAATGTAAAGTGTAGGTAGGTTGGAAAATTGTCATATATAGCCTTACTTAATTGTGTTAAGGTTTATATTGCTTGTCATTTGTTAACATGTTATTAAATATTCTCTTTAGAAATATTCACCTGCAGACTATTACTTTTATTACAAGTAAAACCAACAGAAAAACATTGTCCATTGGAATAATTGCTAAATTTTAGAGTCAAATCTGTGGATTAACCTCTTTGTCAACATTTTACTCTGAAGATGGCGCCAGGTTTTAATGAGTTGGCATTTACTGATGAAAAATAGACTACTTGACTAAAAGTATATGTAAGGTAGGGTGAAAAACTGTGTTAATGTAATACTCCTGATATATTTAACTCTAACCCACCTGGAACCTAAATAAACTACACCCACGCAACACCATGTACATTCTTACTGTATTGTATTGCAACTCCATGCTAAAGGCCGAATGATTAGTCCCTTGTCTTAAGTCACATGACCTGTTGAACAGTAGAACAGCTGCAGTTGGATACTTGTTGACATGAGCCGACACCTGACCAGTGTGTCATGTTAGACCAGGTCTCTACCCACAAGGCCACAGCAACTACTGCTACCATCCTGAACTATAGTATCAGAGCCTACTCACCTCCTTTACTTGCCATTTTCACTCCTTGAGCTTACAAGATCTTGAGTCAATGGTCAAACTATAAATTACAAAAGTCCAGATCTTCAGAGGCGACAAGTGATAACCATTATTGTCAGAGAGTAAGGTTATATTGGACGTCTGTCTGAAGCTCATATGATATGCAGTATTATTAAACAGACAGTGAGCTACGCACTCTTCCTTCCCTTAGGTTACTCCTCCTTCCCTTAGGTTACTCCTCCTTCCCTTAGGTTACTCCTCCTTCCCTTAGGTTAGCATCAAATAATATGCAGCACCTGAATCACTCTCAATAAGTCTATGAAATTACTGTTGCAAATTTTCACCAATAAAAAGGAAGAATGTAGCTGTCTAAGCCAATATATTTCACAGAAAGTAACAGCAATTATCGATGCAGTAAAAGCAAGGTTATTATTATAATATAATTATCATATAAAGTTGTAATTATCTGCTACTGTCACTATTATCCATCATATTTAACATAGTAACAGTAGTTTCGCCTTGGGCCAGATTGGCCTCTAGGTCATATTAGCTGAGAGCTGTAACAGAGAAAATTGGTCACCACCAGGTGAGGAAATTATATTTGGCATAGATTGGGTTTCTTATTTTGAATTTGGCAATTGGGTTGAAGCAGACTGCCTGATGTCCCACATGCATAACTTTCAATGGTAAAACTATCCGGTGGAACTTGTACTATTTGAAAGTTCCATGCCTCTTGTCAAAATAGGACATATGGCTATTGTTATAATTTTGACCATTAGCTAACTATGGTTATAGCTTCAACCTGACTATGACTAAAATGAGAAGTGTTTTATCTCAGAGCAAAGCTAGTTCCACTAGTTGTCCACTTGAAAATATTAATGATGGAATTGAGTTTCATACAATGAATAATAACAGCATGACCAGACACTTGGTAGGTTACACACGCACACACACGCACACACACACACACACAACTCACAGAACGCACACAAAGCACACAAAGCACACAAAGCACACAAAGCACACAATGCACACAAAGCACACAAAGCACACAACTCACACAACTCACACAACGCACACAACGCACACAACGCACACAACGCACACAACGCACACAACGCACACAACGCACACAACGCACACAACGCACACAACGCACACAATACACACATAACTGAATTAAGGTTTATCATCTCATCAGCACAGAACAGAGTACTATGCTCCACACTTTCACAATAGAAGAAACTTATAGTTTTACTAAACCATATCTAAAATGTATGTAAACTCAAGTCAGGTATATATACATAGTCTTTAGTTACCTTAATCATGTTATATCTATGAATGATTTGAAGGCCAAGACTGCAATCCATTTTATAATGCATTGTTCGTTATTAATGACAATCAGAAAGTTGATATACTATACTTGCATGATTTGAGTGATTACAATAATGAGATATGCAATATTTTATCCTCCTGGCTGGGGCAAGTCCTTCACTTCAAGGACATGCAGGCTACAATATAACAAGAAAACACACTGTAGATCATCACCTCTCTATAAGATGACGCAAACTTTATTACGGGTTGAGGTCGCCTTTTAATTCCAACTTTAACGCCTCACAATTTTAACTTTTGCAAAATATAGTTTTTCCAGTTCACCTCATACTATTAGAAATCATTGGAAACTTCTGTGGATAACAGGAAATGAAGCTTCACAAAACCAGAACCATGAGAAGAAGCACATTCAGATGGCAATGCTTTCAACACAACATCAGCAAGTTTTGCATAAACAATGCATAGAAAATGCACAAAAAATGTATAATTTTGATGTTGCTTAGCCAATCAGAATAAGCCAGTTTTAAAACTGTCTGCTTAATTGTGCAGATATATCGGAACATACTAAATTCAACATAGGAAACGTTTATACAAAGGGTTGAATTTAGAGAAAACAGTTTTGTTCACACGTAAGTTAAAGCAGCAGTGTACACAGAAAGACTGCGTACATACTAATCTGCTTTACTTATAATCTCTAGTTATTATAAATAATAAGAAACAAATAAAAAATGAATATATTTTAAAAGTTAGAGCATTTGTATATATCACATAATAACTTGGTTAGTATTGATTTTTATAACAGAAATTTAATGGATTGATAGCTTTCTTTCTATATTAATTTAAACAATCTGATTTTAAAATCGAGTCAGTATAGCTCAGATGTGCAGGTAACTTATAATGCCTCCTTGCTCATACGAAGGCAACCTCCAGATGGTTTCAGGCAAACGGAATATTCTATAACTGCTAGAATATTTTTAAATTCTATTCATATATTCTGCAGCTTATTATTTGTATAACATGTTTTCTCAAAGTTGGCGTTTTGAAATTCCACCATGCTGCCAATGTAACCACGGTAACCACCATTCTAGGCAGCAGAAGCCGGAGGTAAGCCTTGAAATCCAAGTATACTATGGCTAGTTTGGAATACAGACTGCTGTCTACCAGAGCAGCTCATAACATAGCTGTCACTGCCTATGCTATAAGCAGGCCACACCTGCATCATATTATCTGCTGACATTTACTTTTTAAATCTAGTCTTAGTTAAATGTAAGAAGTAATGTAAATAGCCTTTAACCTAGTTGCTGCCAGTTACCTTGCTAGCTTCCATGCCACCTAACACTTGTACAATTAATTCTTGTTGATGTAAGTTAAACAGTGAAGCATGTAAGAATAGGAACTGGGAAAACACATTAGCAAATTACTATTCCGCCTGCAAAAAGCTACCAATTATTATATGCAAGAATAGTGGCAAATACATCACAGCTTCGTTGTTCGTCAATATCATAATGAACAAACATTATAAGTAAATGGCACATGATAACTTCATTAGACACAGTGGTCATGCTAGTTTTAATTCCAAGTCTTATATTTTAAATATAGCCTAAATAGCATGAGTGTTTTCTTCCATTATACCTGTTTTAATATAAGGTAACCAAATGGCAATGTGAATGCCATTTAATTTCGCAAAACACCACATAAGAGTAAATTTAAAGTAGTCTGTAAGAGAGACGCCCAACAAGGAGTTTATATGCAATACAATTGTAAAAGGAATACATTATTGAATGAAAGTGTTCGATTTGCTATTACACATTGTAATATATGCTATGTCATCTCTCCATACTCTGTAGTCTATACGCTATGGTCCATATCCCACACACTATACTCTATACTCTCAACTCTAAAGTATATTTTTTATTCTGTAATCTAAAGTCTGTAATCTATACTCTATAGTTTATACTCAGTATTCTATGATATAGTCTCTCCACTATAATCCATATTCTTTGGTTTATACTCTATAGTCTCCCACTACTGCACATTGCTATACCACGTGGACCAAATTCCTCAATATGGTAGCCATGTATCATATAAGGGAAGCCGGGGTAATTTGAGCCAGGGCATATTTGAGAAAAACTGTTCAATATACAGAGTTGTCTTCTTATGTACACAGGTACACTCACAAATGTGGCATATTTTTTCCTGTTCATCATTTCTAAGCTGCATGGTAAGTAAAATATTTTACATTTACCTGTTTGTTAAACAAAAAGTAAATTTTGTGGTCTGTATGTCAAATTACTCTATTTTGACATTTTTGAATTTCATCATGTTGCCAATGCAACCACTGTAACCACCATTCTAGGCAGCAGAAGCTGAAGGTAAGCCTTGAACTCCAAGTATACTATGGCTAGTTTGGAATATTATTATGGGTTTAAGGTTTTTTCATGCTGTAAACTAACAATTTTTCAAGTGTTCACAATAGCAAACATGTACATATGTATGAGTAACCAATGTTGATGCTCAAGACACAGTATTTTGTTTGATACCTAAAAAATGTGAAAAACGGCTCAAATTACCCCAGCTTCCCCTAATTATCTTCTAGCTCTCGTATATTTTGTTTTAGTAAGGTACACTGATAAGTAAAGATGTGGCGATATTTTATTTGTTGTTCACACAAATATCTAATGAATTGCTATCAGTTAGACAATCCAATGGGATCACCAACATTAAAGCACACCCAAACTATTATCTTCTCAGGCTGGACTCAAGATCCTGACAAATTATTATTTTTACCTGAAAGCCTCATTTATTCGTAAAATACTTTTCTTTCTCACTTCAGAAATAAGGATGAAAATAATAATTTTAATTTTACATTATATCATATTTATGCATGCAACTATTATAATATGCCATTACCGTACATAACATGAAACATAAATTTCAAAGATCAACAAAACTAATTGTTTGCAAAAATAATTACATGGTGCATTGTACTGTAATATGTAATGGGTTTAATGTAGGATAACATATTATTACATGTCTTGCATATGCTAAAAATTCAGTCCTTAGAGAAATGATAATTACAAAATATCATAAATTAATACTCCTTAACAATTAGCCAATTTTTATATAAAAAAGTAATGGCACATATATGAGCAATTAGCATTTTACTAGACCTATTCTTTAATACAGTGGTTAGGTATAGAAGAGCTGGCAGTTTGTATAAGAAAGACTTATCTTTGAATGTTATAATAATCAAGCTAACTCTAAATAATGCTGACTATGTAACATTATGATTTAGTCAAGGTTAGAACTAGTGAAAGTCACTGATGTTTACGCTGAGCTGTCAAAGCAGTGATTTAAATTCACAAAAGCTGCTTCAGGATTATCAGTAACTGTAGAGGTGTTGGTGGAAATATGGTTATTGTTTTTTGGTGCTGATTTATTTAAATACTTGTGAAAAGGGTCTGTAGCTTGCGTGTTAGCAACCTGTGTGTTAGCAGCCTGTGTGTTAGCAGCCTGTGCGCTAGTACTAGTTTCTACATTTAAGGAATCCGAGCTAAAGCTCAGTGATTGGCTGGGTGTGTCCTTGAAAATGTCGCTCGTCTGCATCAATTCGGCAAAGAATCTCGCTCTGGCGGCTTCTAATTGGCTGCGAGTTCGTGCTTTTGGCACAACAGGATCTGGTTGAGTGAGTTTTGGTGCGGGAGCAGTTCTGTAAGATGGTACAACACAAACTCTTAGGACTGGCAAGTAAATGAAAAAATTGATAGTTTTGATTTTCACATGAAGCTCTTCTTACACGAAACATATAAATTGTGATATCAAAATTACTTTGTAAAGTTATTGTGCTGAACATGCAGAATATCAGCATTGTTGCCATAAATAGAATACATTGTACTAAATATTAATGTGCATTATTTAGAACATGAGTAGTTGGTTTGTTAGAGGCATTGTACAAGTGAAAAATTTGTGAACAAACAACTTTGTGCTCTGCATGGTCAATAACATGGCCAACACACCGAAAACATGCAAATCAAAATGTCAATATTCATAATTGTCAAGCAAATATTATTCATATTAATATTAGGCTATAGGGAATTAGTAAATGACATCTCAGCTTTGACTCCCAAGTGCTTTGTTCAAGCATGTTACAGCATGAAGCATGTGCTCTTGTCATGGCATGCAGCTTGCACTCTGTTCCTCATAGCATATGCTGTATTATAGCACGTAATATGATTTATCATGGCATGCAGTTGGTTTGGGTGAGTATTGAAAACGCTTACAGCAAGCTACCTTGACCTACCCAGCTGACCGCGGACGAGGCCGCCGTCTTTTGATAGGCTGCTGAATGTAGCTAGACCCAAAGAGTCCAGTTAATGAGGACTTCCTATTGACATAAAACCTATGTTGAGGTTTTCCATTTAAACTAAGCATTGCGCCGGATTAACTCCGTAACAAATAACCAAAGCAAAGAAAAGTCATGTTTCAGAGGAGATAACTCCATGATATATAATGAATAAGATTTCTAATTTGTAGAGACAATTATATAGGTAAACATACTCTCTAGGTATTTTAAAGCTTTTTAAGGATAAATATAACTTTAAATGAATTTGCATAATTTTACTTTTTGTGACTCAATAAAAAGCATGAGCAGCGTTTAGAAATATAAATTGAACACCTCCTCAAGAACTTGTAACTTATGCAGAGGCTGATATATACAACAATACTATGAGCCTTACAGGTGCCCACAAGTTTACCACCACCACCACCACCACCACCACCACCACCACCACCACCACCACCACCACCACCACCACCACCACCACCACCACCACCACCACCACCACCACCACCACCACCACCACCACCACCACCACCACCACCACCACCACCACCACCACCACCACCACCACCACCACCACCACCACCACCACCACCACCACCACCACCACCACCACCACCACCACCACCACCACCACCACCACCACCACCACCACCACCACCACCACCACCACCACCACCACCACCACCACCACCACCACCACCACCACCACCACCACCACCACCACCACCACCACCACCACCACCACCACCACCACCACCACCACCACCACCACCACCACCACCACCACCACCACCACCACCACCACCACCACCACCACCACCACCACCACCACCACCACCACCACCACCACCACCACCACCACCACCACCACCACCACCACCACCACCACCACCACCACCACCACCACCACCACCACCACCACCACCACCACCACCACCACCACCACCACCACCACCACCACCACCACCACCACCACCACCACCACCACCACCACCACCACCACCACCACCACCACCACCACCACCACCACCACCACCACCACCACCACCACCACCACCACCACCACCACCACCACCACCACCACCACCACCACCACCACCACCACCACCACCACCACCACCACCACCACCACCACCACCACCACCACCACCACCACCACCACCACCACCACCACCACCACCACCACCACCACCACCACCACCACCACCACCACCACCACCACCACCACCACCACCACCACCACCACCACCACCACCACCACCACCACCACCACCACCACCACCACCACCACCACCACCACCACCACCACCACCACCACCACCACCTCACCTGGGAGTCGTCTGTAAGGATGATGTTTCTGTAGACTCGGTACTCTCATCCACCACAGGAAGTGACGTCACAGTAGAAGTCAAGTCGCCGCTAGAATGAGCTTGTCTCAACTGAGGAGATACTAGGAAGTTGTCAGATCCCTGACTCCCCAATTCGTCCATATCTGATGACTCTGATGGCGTAGTCTCACTGTGAATACCCGAATCATTAGGACTCGGTTGTTCTGGCGAGTCTGTAGTGGGTTTGAGAGAAGTGCTTGTTTCTAGTTCTAAGTTACCAACGTCTTTTATTTTGATGGTGTCTACAGTGAGTGTGGCTGGTTTGACTGTGTCTACAGTGAGTGTGGCTGGTTTGACTGTGTCTACAGTAAGTGGGGAAGGTTTGACTGTGTCTACAGTAAGTGGGGAAGGTTTCACAGTGTCTACAACAGTGCTTTCAGAGTCAGTATTTATGTTAAGTGCTGTAAGTTCAACAGAGCTTGCTGGCAAGTATATTTCTGTATCTCCAATTATAAAACTGTTGACAGGCGCTGTTTTTTGTGAAGATTCAATTATTGGTTCAGGAACTGGAGAGCTGGCCTCGTTGAGGGTATCGTGTTTTTCCGATTCATCTGCTGCCAATACGAGATGAGTCATGTAGTTGTCACTGTAGTCTTGTTCTTCAGTTACTGAGACACTCACAACCCAATCAGGAAGTGCGGCAACTTCTTTTACTTTAGAGATTGGAATTACCTCCTCTTCAATAGCCTCTTCAGCTGGAGAAGGATTATTTACTCTAATGGTTTGAGTGGTTACTTTTTCTGGGACAAGTTGATGTACTCGCTTCGGCTTTTCAGGAGGAAGCTAAAATAAAGCAAAAGCCCATCAAAGCACTGTTGCTATGTAACATATAATACTCCTATTATGGTATGCAAAATTTTTTTCCATCAAACTAAATCTTAAGGAGTTGGGAATTTTTCAAGATTTAATATAAATTAAGTTATAAAGTAAGTACATGTATATATTGTGTAAAATATAAAAGTGACTTATACAACTATAATGCAAAACTAACACTATTAATACAACTATTGTCCAATATTCCACCTGTTTAATTTCAGCAGCTACTGCCTTGCTGTTAGTTGTGTCAGCAGAACCTGAAGCTATAGCTACAGGTGAGTCTAAATCTTTTATACTTAGTCCATGGCTCTTCTGCATATCAAGTGAAGTGCTTAGCTCTTCAGACAGCTCTTCAAGACTGTTTTGGAGTCCATAGCTGTCAGATCTGTAACGTAATTGGAATTCATTAGCTTAGGTTATAGGTAACAAATGACAAGGCAACAATATAGTTTATGTTTAATTTCATACAAGCCTTGCAAGCTCATACCATACTTGTTTTCTAGCCATGACAAAACGAAAACTGAAAACACCCATTCAATATAGCGTATTTAGTAAACTGAATTGCCAAAACGATATTTCCTTCACAGGATGTAAATCTTCACAGCATGCTATTCTATGACGAATCAAACAATAAACAATGGAGGGAAGGTAACTACCTCCCGCAGCTTTCAACTGTTGTGTCACTGTCACTTAGTCTATGGAGGTTGGAGTCACTAGCATCAATCAGATTGAGTGTATTACCAAACTTGTCTTTTACTAGTGATCCTTCTAGTGGCGTCTCACTTCCCTCTGCAATTTCTTGTGTTGCTAAAGTAGTAAGAGGTTAAAAATACGCATATATATATAAGCTAACTTTAGAATGATAGAATCTTATGAAACAAATAAAGTGTTTCCACAACATAGAGAATTTGTTTAAAAGATATTTTGTACCAATCAGTATATTTATGTTATCATCTTGGAGGTAGCATTTCTACAAAGTTATTTCTAGATTATTACTCCCTTATGAGTTGTAAGTTCTCAAAAAAAGAAAATTTAATCTTATTAACGAAACTTTTATTGCCAAAACTTTTTTCACTATTGAATTGTAAAAAACTTGGAATAAAATAAATCTTAAATATGTCTTTTTAACTAAACATTTGCTTTTCCACAGCCTTTTACTTTAACATTTTTTATTTTAGTTTCTATATATAGAATATTTTTGACAGATAATAATTAATATCACATTTTCATGACTGCGTGAAACATGCACTGCATACTTGCACAAAGCTGTCAAATTTGTACACATAGTCTTTTAAACATTGTTTTATTAATTATTGAATTTTTCTATTCAAATGCTTCACATAAATAAATTTATGAAAGGCTTTTGATCAAAACAAATAAAAAGACAAACTAGAAGTCACATGTTCGGTTTAAAGAGCTTTACTTCAAAACTGACCAAACATGCTAAAGTTAACGGAATACTTTTAATAATATTTTGATTGTGGCTAGTCATTTTGACACGTTCCTATCTATATACCATACACTCATAATACTTTCAACTCTAACTTTGACCATAGTAATATAGATAAGTATTAGCAAAAAAATTTCCACGGTTTTAAATTTTAATTTAAAACATTTAATCAACCATGAAGATTTTTATCATGATACTCAAAACATCGTTGATTTTCACAAATTAAAACTGACCAATCAACTGGCTGAGAGATGTGCCGGGCCGAGAAGGAATTTTTTTCTGCTTTTTAGAGGCATGAGTGCCGGCACCGACGCTCTGGCTTCTGTAAACTGGGTGGTACACCTCTGAGGTGATGTCATGGAGCTCCTTGGTGGGACTCGCACTCAACTGTGACAGTGGTGTGGAACCACGGGCTAACTCTAGAGTCATTGGATATGGTGCCGCGTAGCTCAGTATAGTTAAAGCATCCTCATATGTCATATTACCAAACTCTATTTTAACACTCAAAATTCTATCACCTGTAAAATAAAACTTCAAGTTTTTTTGATCATGTAGCTTGACTTTACTTTTACACAGCATCATCAGCTTTTTGTTGACTTTCAGATTTCAGCTGCCACTTGCATGTTATACTGAAGGACAGTTTGCTGCTATAAGAGCTCACCTACAGACACCTTCCCACTCTCTAGAGCTGGTCCTTTGTCATTGAGAGAGCCGATAATAATACCATCAGTCAGTGTGCCGGTGACACTAAACCCTGGACCTACAGAGTCTCTACTCACCAACTCCACCTCCGAACATTCATAGTTCTGAAGGAAAAAATAAAGAACACTAAATGTATAGCATTATAAGAACTGACCAATATAAAGTTTTTTTGAGTCTGCAAAAAGTCTCAATAGCATAAAACACTATAAATTAACATTATAATAGTAGTAACTGGTGCAGGCCATCATTTATACTTGTGTGAGTACAAAAACATTGATAATGGTGCAACTGAATTGTTGCCAAATTCCAGCACTTTCAGCATATTTAATACAAATTCATCACACACCAAACACAGCAAATAAAAGTTCTGAAGTGATTTACAAAGTTAAGCACCCAATTTGTGGATCTGTGAATCACCGTGTATGTCTAGACACTAGAGAAACACCAGTTACCGTTCAGTGAACAATATACAACTACAGAGGTGTTATCTATCACTCACAACGTAATCAAGCAAACAGAGATCATCTTGTGTGGAGGAGGGTAGCTGAGTCAGCGATTGAGAGTGTGGCGTGCTGTCAGTAGATTTATCACATGGTGCAGTGAGGGAAAATGGTGCTTGGTGTGATAACGAATTAGGTATGACCTAGATAATTTAACATAACAAATACACAAGTGTAATTTCTAAGCTAACGTAATACAGAGAAAGTAGAAAACTAGAAATTATCAGATATAGGCTATCAGTTTAAAATTCTATACATTTCACATGAATATTTTAAAGTTTGATAATCAATAAGATAAAAAAGCTTCCTGAATGAGCATATAAACTTTAAAAAGAAAAGCTTTTAGGTTTGTAACTACAAGCTCATAATGAGTCAATATTCAAAATGAAACTGACTGGGACTGAAAACTTGTTGTACTTAATTTGCAATCTTATATTTTAAACTACAAATACTAACCAATTTTTTCTGGTAAAACTCAAATAGCTTTAAAATTATAAAATAACACACAAACAACAAAGATAATCACTCAAGATACATTTATATTTTCGATAAATTTATAATATAATGCACAAGATAAAAGAAGCCTCTTAGCATGAGGTCTAAAGTTTAGGCAACCGGGGTTTCTTCATTCATTTAGGTCATAGTTTAGGCAAAAACTGCAGATCGAGCTGTTGTGAACTTGCAAGTAGGTTAAATTATTCTACTTTCTAGGTAAAAATGACACAAGTAATAATGGAGCAAGTAATAATGGCACAAGTAATAATGGAGCAAGTAATAATGGCACAAGTGGAGCAAATGGAAAGTAGGTAAAAATAGCATACTGATGTTAAATGTTCCGAAACTCTTAAAACCCAACCCCCAAACTCGAACCCCATCTTCAAACGCACACCCCCAACCCCCACCCCAAACCCTAATATTGAAAATGTGCCATTTTTTTCTACTTTGCCACTTGTGTCATTTTTAGCGGGTTAAATATATGCCCTTAGAAATGCCAGTGACAACCATCTATCTATAATCAAGCTGCATTAGCTTAACTTTTAGTAGCAACCGAGTTGCTGAGTTATGGCTGAGTCAGATTGAAACATAACAATAAGAACAAGACCCAGTTTATACCCATTGATAGAGGCAATGTTCCTTTTTTACTTGTGCAAACAATTGACTATAATGTGTTATAGAGATAGGAGAGGAATGTAGTTTGGGCCTGATGTTGCTTGAAGCAACATTTAATTGTGACTTATATTTTGGTAATTTAGTAAGGCTATAGAACTAACAACATGCGGATCAGTCATACAGTCTTGTATTGCAATCAAGATAATACACATCTCCAATAGCCACAGGTTTTCAGAATGAAATATACATTCTTGTATAGTTCAGGCATTAGAACAGTTCTCAAGATTACAGGGATATCGAATGGGCATGTGTATAGAAGTATCTTATACTAGTAGAAAGCATCCATTACCAACTACTTTCACAATATGCTGCTGTGTGTAGTATTTGCTTTTGCTGCATATGGTGCTCAAAGAATTATAGTAAGGCATAGTACTGAATTAGTTGTACAATGCGCTGTCCACTAAACATAATATAACAGTGAATGCCCTGGGTACTTCGGTGTATAAAATAACAAATTCTCACTCAGCAAATAAATAATATGAAGAGATGTATGATCAGATCTTTTTTGTCATACTGCTTATGATGACAAGGGGAAATAACTTCCAACTGAGCCCCCTTTACCTAGCTCATGATTTCAACTAATATAGACATTTACCTTTACAGAGTTTGTCCGAGAAGCAGGCGAGGGGCTGCTTTTTCCTTCCTCTTTTTTACAAGGAGAAGTGGCTTGCGGTAATTCGGTTTCTAGTAGCAGACATTAGATTATAATATTCACAGTTCATGTTAAACTAGAAAATCATGTTGGGAGAACAGCTTACACACTTTTGATTTCTAGACTAGCTGACGGACATCACAAGTTCTGAGTATTAAGTTGTGTATAATTGGCAAACTGTTCAGGCTACATTCTGTCAATATACTAGGGCTATCTAGCAAATTTTACATGTTAAAAGACTTGAGGCTTGCTGATTTTGATGCATTTTGTGTAGATATAAAATATTATATTACACACAGACAGAACTATATGTTGAACAATTGTCAAACAATTTTTAGTGCACTAAACAACTCCCTTACTCCCACACAAATTAATCATTATTTTCTGATATTGGAAAGTTTTCAACGGTATAAGAGCACAAAGTAGAAGGAACCCTAGATTATTGGAAAGCTACTCTAACACACCCTCTCTCTGCTGGAGTTCAGCCAGCACAGCATTGTCTGTAAGGATATCGTCATCAACAAAAGCTGAATTCTGTTGGCCAGTGTTTGCATGCTTGCTGTTTTTACTCTTTCCTCCTGCAAAAGAAGGAAAAGATATTCTTTTGAACTAGCATTTGTACATAGCCTGCTGAAGCATGATGCGCGCGGCACGCATGCACACTTCTTGCCCCTCCTCTCCTGCTGTCCCAGTTATGAGATAGACTAGGTACACGACTAGTGTTGATGTCAAGATGACATGCCATTACAATTCAAGAAACTAATAACTCTGCACTGAAAGCTTTTGTTTATTGGAGAACTTGGCTTCACAAAACTCATCAAATTTACTTGTTTTGTTGGAGGGTTAAAAGAAGAAACAATGATGCTTACTGTTACAAGGATTGAAACTTGAAAATCTCTTACAAGTATGCCAGCTAAATTAAACCCAACATTGTTTACTCTAAACTAGCTATCAGTTTTCAAAACCAATTGTTGTTTTTTGTGCAGCTAAACATATTGTGGTTTATTTGAAACAAAAACATTAATTATCAGACTTCTGTCATATAGGTTTTACTCAAAACCGAATTTCAAAAGTATGAAGAGAAGGCAAGATGAGTTTAGTATAACATGAATGAGACACTTAAAAGTAATTATGGGCCACATAATTTACACGTTGGTATACCAGACAGAATGATTAATAACGTGTACTATGCAGTCATGTCCATTCAATAAACTACTTTAATTCAATTAGAGTTAGTATTTCTCATAAACTAAAATATGAAAATTCCGAGGCAAAACGTCTAATAGTCTTCTTGCTCAATATATGTAATCAGATGAATCGCTTTGCTTTAGAAACTACAGTCTATAGTAGGTACTGCAGAGGAGGGGTGGGGGGGGGTGACACAGGTAGGGTTCTAATAAACCTTTTTTATTAAAGAAAACACAACTTCTAGCCTAACCAAATATTAAATGAAGTCTCAGATACAATTGTTGGAATAAATATTTGTTATTAAACAAGTTCACCCGACCAAGACATTGCGATGAAAGGAGAGCATTAAAAAGCATGACCAGAGAAGAGCAGGTAAATGTTGTATTTGAACTGTACTAAAGTACATCATAGCCCTGACTACCCTGGCAGGATAGTTTGAACAGACACCATACATTAGTGTTTGGAATAGTGTTTCACCAACACGTTTCTTTGTATGGTGCAGTCTTCAAACATAACATAAGGGATGACAATTTGCTTTAACCATGCCCACTACTTCGGTATTAATGGTCAAGCTATGGCTACTACTGCTTACTAACATTGCAGATGGCAATTTCAATGCTGCTTTTCCTTAAGTTTAGCTTAAAGACAGTGCTTCATAAATTAGGCCATTGCAAACCGTAAAGAACTTCTACCAAAAACAAACTACCATTTCGTTTATTGATCACTTGGAATGAGTATGCAATACACACACTCCCGAGTCTTAATCGGTAAAAACTCATAAAAAGTCTAGTAGCAACTAGCAACTAGCATCTAACAACTAGACTAGCAACTAAATAGAAGTGAAGAGGAGTAGTAAATAATCTTATTATTTTAGTAGAAGGGAATACAAACCTAATGTAACTAGAAACCTAGCATTATTAATATTGAAACAAAATATGTTGCTCTAATAAGTATCATTAACATTATAACAATTACAGAGATTATAACAATGTAATTATGACAAACAATATTATGATAGAATTAATTCTTTTCTTAATTTATCATCAGTTGAAATAGTTTAGTATAATTAATCCTTACACAGAAGCAATTATTATGTGATTACCCGTTTTACTGCTTCTCCTCTTGAAACAGATACAATCCATCTGCACTGGTGTCTCTGTATACTCTACTCTGTATACTCTATTTCTGTCTCTGTATACTCTATTCCTGTCTCTGTATACTCTACTCTGTAGCCTATACTCTATTTTGGTCTCTGTATACTCTACTGCTGTTATTGATGATTCATGTAAATATGAATATTAACGGCTGATAGCGGAAGCCCTAGTGACAGAAACGTTTCAAGAGATAGCAGTGTGCAAACTCTCAGCTAATTATTAGCAAATTAAACAAAAGAGGGCAGAACTTAACCGACCAGCTAAGAAATTAGTGTGCTTCAAGTGCATTCCTACAGTTTCACTAGCACTATGTGTGTTTAGTACTCTTTAATATGCAGTACAACAATAGGGTAGCACTACAGCTACAGGCGGATTGAAATGCGGTGTTGTGAAGGGGGTAAGCTGCCTAGAGCTCGGATACTTGAACATGCAGTAATAACACACAAGTGTCTTACAAAGCATGCAGATTGATTTACTGTATACAGTTGCCTTCTCTACATTTGTATTACAATTTAAATTCAATTTAAAGCAAGAATATGCCAATGATCAATAATGCTATCAAGAGTATTTAAATATTGGCAAATTTACTTAATTCAAACTATGAATAAACCTCAGTAGGTATTCAAAAGTTAATAGCATCAGTGAAATAATATTTTTGATATTCATTTTAGACTTGACAACAAAAAGTAAAAATATTGTAATGCAGCATATTTTTTGAATATTAAGTATTGCACCAGAAACTTAAGTTTGTGTGTCTTCTTCAATTATAAATTTGTTCCACAGCAGCTATAAGCCCTTAAAATGCGTGCAGCATTTACTTAAAGTTCAGCTATATTCAAGTTACCTACTATCATGTAGATACCCACCGCAGTAGTATATAGGCCATTTAAAACTGAAGTATGTAAGTTTGGTATGAGTATCATTGATTGAGCAGGTTCTTAAATAGTTGAATTTTCAAAAAATAATGGTTGCTCAAAGGTTTTCGACTTGGTTCAATTTGCTGTGGTAAGCTTAAAGAAGCATCAGTTACTGCAATCACTTCACTTCTAATAAATATATCAGCACCAAAAGCTGGTATTTTTCATTCAACTGTATAATTGATAGAAAAACTTGTATATAAATTATTTTCAAATTCATTTTAGACAAATTTTAAAGCATTTTTTATAGCATAAAGTTGTAGTAAAGTTTCATCATAAGGCAAGGCATTTTCCTTGTTGACTTCACAAGACCTCGAGTCACCAGACTCATAGAAACTACCAGGCAGTTGCTAGTGATGCTTATCCCCCTCTAAATTCCTTACATCAGCTGGAGCCACTCACTGCATTGTGATCTGTGCTAAGTACACAAAGGGTGCTGCTTTCATTGAGTTATGACTAAACACAGCACACAATGGTTTGGCAAAACCACAATGCCTGCGCATAATACCAATGGACAGTGTATCAATATTACTCTTTTTTATTCAATAGTAAAAAATCACGCATCATTTGTGGCCAGTTATGTAAAAACACAGGTAATTAAGATTGTAATTACAATTCATAATATTACAATGGACAAAAGATTTGTAACTAAGCTATTATTTTAAGCAAAGTGTATAGCGTCTGTTTCAGCTATGAACTCAGTCAACTCTCATGTGTTATACAATTACTGGCAAGTAACTTCGTGTATAAAGTGGCTCGCAGTTTAATTGAATCAACAATTTCACCAATTACCAGCGTCATGCTCACTAAAACTGAAAAATGTGTAACTAGACAATGAAATCAAATGGCTCCAACCCTACCCACTCAGTTTACCAATATCTACTTGTATTCACTGAGAGAAATGTCTCACATTAATCTATCTAGCTTTGGAGCAGTGAACTGTGTGTAGGACAGGACAGATCAGCTTTTAGCCATATTATGGGATAGACATTTACACACAAATATAATGCAGTTATTTAATGCAAATTTTCTTATCTGCAAGTACTGACATTTTTAACCCATAGATACCATAGGATGTAGTGCAAAATTTGTGATACAGTATAACAAAGTGTGTACAAGTACTGGTTCAAGAAATAGTTAAACATGTGGATATTTGCATGATGAGGTACACAAATGTGACTACTAGACGACTACTGCATGACATGGGCTATTTGTAGATGCTACGTGCAAATGTATGACAGAATCGGACAACAGGACATTAGGTGTTATATCTAATATTATCTACATATATTGTTGATATTGAAAACTCTTGCATGAGGCGGTACCATTTAATGATTTATTGTTTAATAGTAACAGCTTCAGCAGTGTGCTGCATTGTAATCATACATAGACAAATTGAACAATTCCAACAAGGGGCACTGGCCTACATATAAAGTAACTCATTATTTCTCATTATTAAACAATAGTTGAGCTAAAAAGGCAACTTCAATAAACTATATTCTTTGGTCATGTAACACAAAATCAGCAGCAGTGAGCTGCAAGTATGCCAGGTACCACATTTTAGCATATGATAACTTGTTTAAAAACAAGTGCGTCTTGAATACTATTTCTCTACAAGAAAGACGTTTCCTGGTTTACTAAACACTGGTATGTTTTAGCTGTCACCGCGAAACACTGCCAGCCAATTTACCCAGCTATGTCATCTATATATAATATTCCATATACTTCTTGATTCCAATACCTACAAACACAAGTAACGCGCCCTAGTAATGTGTGTTGGTCCAAGCAATGTGTGTTATCCGTTAATCTTTGGGTAAGAAAATGGGTTGCCCTATGTATTAGATTCCCTCAGCTCCAGATGAGTAATATAATAACAGTTAGGAGCATCCCGAGACAACTTTAAAAACGGCAAGTAGGTTTTAAAAGACCTGATATATGGAGAGAGGCATTCCAGGAGGTCATACATATCACTTTTTATTAAAACTGCCTTCGAGAAACCCTGGCATTCTAGACATAAGTTTTGGTTATACCTTCACCATTTTCAGTCAGAAATTCAATTTCACAGAGTTGGATTGTAAAAGTCACTCGTCAAAATTTTTGTACTGTGATTACTTGATGAATGATAATTAAAAGAAATAATTACTCCTTGTAGATATCGGTAGTTAAATTCAAGAAAAAGCTTCATGTTTATAATTATATTGGCCTACACTTTCTCAATTATAGCTTCTATGCTGTCAACTCGACTTTTCAACGAGCATCAAATAGTGATCAAGAGAGTCATATTTCACTATTAGAAAGTAAGCTTCTACATCAATATGATTTCAACGAATTTCAGTAGAAATTAACTAAAACCCGGTACTTTTTTCAGCAAAGGTAGAAATGCATCTTTAGACTGTCTACTTCTTAGTCAACATGTTGTAGAAACAAGAAATAAACCACTTAATGTATCAAATGTTCAGCCATTAACTTTATCAGCAACAAAGTGGAAAGTAAAGGTAATAAAACCAAAAAAAAATGTTAAAAAAGGTCTAAATACTACTACTTGTAATGGCAAATAGCTATATATAAACTTCAGGGCAAAGAAAGCACAACTCCTACATAAAATGAAAACATTCACTACTCTTGGACTAACTTATTACAAATTACAATAAAATCTACTCCTACTATACTTAATCTACCTGTAGACTCAGTGATGAGGTTTAGACGTTTTGCCACCTGCTTTGCCTCCACTATTCCTATCAGACCACCCACCTTGGACACGCCCACGACCTCCACCATATTTGCCACCAGCTAACAAAATAGATGTAAATGTTTGCCAGCCTAGATGAAGTGAACATCTAACTGCTTTCAAAGTTGAATGTTGAACTGCTTACTGTTAACTAGACAGAACAAATTAAATCTGCTTTAGTAAACACAAGAGAAAGTAAGCAGCAGATAACAAAACTGCACTTTCCTGTTAGGCAATAGACAGCAAGGATATGAGGTCATAAGGTATACAATTTCTCATCACTGGAAGGTTTTGCTTATACCATTGAATAGTAGCACAACTGAAGCAGAGAAACCTGTCCATTTTGCTGATATCTAACTACAGGTATGAGAAATCTATAATATTCCTCAACACCATATACAATCCCTGAGTTTCCAAGCTTCTGCTAATGGATTTTCATTATTATATGGAAACAGTTGTATCAATGAAACCATCCTTTCCCATAATTCAAAGTACTGGAAGTGCACTGATCCACAAAATATCACACATTGCATTTGTCACATGACCCCCAACACACTGCTGTGTATGCGTGTTAGAAACCAAAGATGAAAGCTAGCAGACAGATATATGAATCAATGTATATGTAAGTACATTGCTGCCGTGAGCCCATTGGTCCAGGTCCGGACTGTCGCTTGGCAAATGCTGGCATCTCTGGCGGCGGAGCTTGCATGGTACCAGTTCTGCCCCCTCGGTCTGGAACCTGCAGACATGTAGTACACAGATACAAGACGTTGCAACTAGTAACAGCTGACACATAGTCTCAGTTCACACTGCTGGAACTATTATGAGAATATAATATATTACGCTAGAGGGTGATACAAGAGTGTGTACTAACATCTCCCATTAGAACCTTGTTGATACGAGTTTCCAAGCCTTTACGGTTGCTGTTCGTCTTCCGTATAGAGAGAAGAGAATCCCTGGCTGACAGCAAGTCCGATACTGTCACAGCTGACGGGTCCTTTAATCTTTGTCTTAGTGGCTGGTACAAGTGCAGAGCACTGTCTTGGTGTACCTAGAGTAATGATACAGTATGCTAGTGTATAGTGTATATAGAGTAATGATACAGTATGTTAGTATGTAGTGTATATAGAGTAATGATACAGTATGTTAGTATGTAGTGTATCTAGAGTAATGATACAGTATGTTAGTATATAGTGTATCTAAAGTAATGATACAGTATGTTAGTATATAGTGTATCTAGAGTAATGATACAGTATGTTAGTATATAGTGTATATAGAGTAATGATACAGTATGTTAGTATATAGTGTATCTAGAGTAATGATACAGTATGTTAGTATATAGTGTATCTAGAGTAATGATACAGTATGTTAGTATATAGTGTATCTAGAGTAATGATACAGTATGTTAGTATGTAGTGTATATAGAGTAATGATACGGTATGTTAGTATATAGTGTATCTAGAGTAATGATACAGTATGTTAGTATATAGTGTATCTAGAGTAATGATACAGTATGTTAGTATATAAAACACTATTAATAAAATATGAAGCTGCTCCATAGAATATAATGATTTCAGAAATCAACTGGTAAGAGTGTATCAGCTCTACCCTTATACTCACTTTAGACATTTATTATACAGCAAAAAGCATAAAACCAATTATTGCACATATATTTTATAAAAGTTTATTTATGAACGGATGTAAAAAAATAGAAAATAAAGAGATTTCACTGTTTAACTTGCATTCAACAATTTTTTTTAGGAATAATGATTTGAATAGACAGCTAAAAGCAAATTTCAACTTTGCTATATTATTGGAGTTGCCATATTTTTAAGAGATACAATACAACGCAGCCACCAATCATTATCAGCTTGACCTTGAAATGCAGAAACACCAGACAAGACTCAAATTATGGGTCAGCATCGTCACAGTTTCACAAAGAGGACAGCTCTCACTACGTTTTAGCAAAGTCCATGTTGTCACTATTACCAGTGGTACTCACTATTACCAGTGGTACTCACTATTACCAGTGGTACTCACTATTACCAGTGGTACTCACTATTACCAGTGGTACCTGATGTAGTTGAGACGGCATACTTACGTTAAATAGTTAGAGAGTATCTCAACTTGTATTGATAAAAACCTGGTCATAGTTCATAAGTTGTGAATAACAGAAAGAAGTATAAAATATGTGCCATGTTTCATAGTATTAATAAGGCACTTACGCTACAACTCATAGTATTTAACATGTACATATACCCTTATAACTGTCATTAAAATAAAAACATACCTTAGCTTTATCACTCCAAAGGAAAGATTGAATGGTAACATCTAGTCTCTTGCACAACATTTCCCGTCTCAAGTTATATTCCTGAGTAAGTTTGTCATTGTATTCAGCCACTTTAATCCACTGGTTGGGTGTAAGACGAGCTTTTAGCAGAGGGAAGCCGAGAGTACCTGGGTGACTAGATAAGAAAAGTAGTTACTGTGGTATTCTGTAGTTTAAACTGCTTAAAGTAACTTTTATTACTCTTCCATAGAAACTAAAGGCACCAAAATCTCACATCTGTACAACAAACACGGCTGTGATGCAATCCTTAAATAAAATCTGGAAAAAAATCTAGCAATCCCATTAGTCAATGCCTGATCAGCAAAGATACCACTATTATATATTCAAACCTTATAGCAACTATAAGACACCAGATAACGCAGTAGCTCTATGCTTTTTAAAAAAAAACACAATACAATTTATCCAGAAAGTAGAGAGCTTACAACTCCCCAATATGACGGAAAGCTGGTGGCTACAGGATTGGGCTCATCTTGGAAAATATTTTGTCTATACAATAGATTTTCCTCAGAGTTTTCATTTATTCAAATAAAAGAATCAGTAAAAAGCTAACCTTCAATATATGTAAACCATGGCTACAGATATAAGAAAGAGTAGGTGGTTGATGACACTTACTGTGTAATAATTTCATCAACTCGACTGTTGATCTTTGTGAACAATTGAACTGGAGTAATGTTAGCTGGTGGCTTTGGAAATGACAGACATATTAACATGTGCTTCAAACATTCAGAGCAGGAAAGTTCCTATAAAAGAATAAAGAGAATAACAGTTGCCAAAGACAAGCTGACTAGAAAACATTGCCTCCTTGCTAAATCATCGGCAGTCAGTTTCTTTCTGCTCGGATTGCTGCGTGAGTGCAGATAACCTTAGATCTTAAACTACAAATCTGTAATGTGGCCCTCATATTTTAGCAGAGTTTGTGTTGTAACTAAAAATATTAGGCAAATAATTTTTACCATCTAACAGTTAATTTACAGGCCAAACTTGCACTTTTTACCATTTGTACTCCTTTTCAGTATATAAACTATAAGCAACGCACTCAACAATTATGAGCTTTGCTTAGCATAGAATATATGTACAATAAAATAAACTCTATGCTACAGCTTACCATACAAAGAAGGATATTCCCAGTAAAAACATTACCTGAAGAAAAACAAGAACTCAAGGGTACACTTTTTGATGTTTTGACCTGTGGCATTAGATATTTTTTAAAGTATACAAGAGTGAGAAAAAGCTTGAGGCAGACTGTCAACCTGTCAACTTATAACAAGTATTGTTTGTGGCACTGCTAAGACTCCCTGGCTTTCAGGCTAGAACGTGGTGTGGTTGGCATATTTATTTGAATTGAACCAATAAATATGAAATCAATACTTGGGACTTGGTTTCATAGTTTGAATCTACGGAATTTCAAATAAGAACTCAAGATTCACTATATCTTATCAAAACCATCAACAAATACATACCCTGACTCCACATGAAAGCCACACATACCTTGAACATACTATATGAGCTGGTGGAGATAGTAATTCCATATACTCATTACCAATACATACCGTCTTAAGCATTGTCTTAATAGACCCTTTCCGCATGTCCATTTAGAAGCATTTATAATTTGAAGCTGCCTCCTTCTGCCAGGTACAAGGGGAGCTTCCATGATGGAAAGAAAGCACATGAAATCAGTAAAAATTTGAGGTTTGTGTAAAGACTATTGCTAGTATGAGTTTCATTTTTTGAGATAAATATTTTGGCACAAGCACACATATTAGCAGCTTCAGAAAGTTTTTAAAAATATTTTTCATTATTAATTGAAAAAAAAAATTCAAAGTATTTTTGTGGATTTGGTTATCAGCAATGCTGAAACTGGCACCTGCCATATAAATCCCACTGATCATTTGTTTTGCTGATAACTAAAACAACAAATTTTTTTGAAGGTTTTTGTTTTAAATTTATCAAAAAAAGAGATTTTTCAAAAGATTTCTGAAACTGCTAATATGTGTGCTAGTGCCAAAAGATTTATCTCAAAAAATGAAACTCATACTAGCAATAGTCTTCACACAAACCTCAAATTTTTACTGATTTTATGTGCTTTCTTTTCATCATGGAGGCTTTTCCTTGTACCAGGTAGGAGGAGACAACTTTAAATTATAAATGCCCCTAAAGGGACATATGAAAAGGGTCTATTATAATTAAATTGCAGTTAATTATTTTGTTAGATTTGTCTTGGAAAAGAGGGATAACTAAATTTAGCATTTTTATATACGCAATAACACTTTGAAAAGTCATCTTATAGAATTCCTTTTACTTGCCACCGCTATATCTTGATAAAATTGCTTACTGTTGATGCCTGCTGGTTTCTAACTGACTCAGTTGGTATATCCGTGTAATATAACTGAGCAGCTTGGAACTCTCCCAGTAAATAATCCAAGAGCAGCAGACAACTCTCACTATCTTGAAGTCTTTTCTCTACAGGCCCATTTATAAGCTCCTCATGTGGACAACCAAACTCTCTCAAGAATCCACTCAACTCCATTAAAAAACATTTAGATGCTTCTGCATCATTCTCAACTGAAAAAAGATAATAAATTGTAATGAAATCACAAACCATTCCTCCTTCTGCTCATTTTTAAACTATCATTAAGCACTATGTTATAAATTACATAATAATAGATAACATAATGTTGCGAGTAATAACTGACCAGCAACTTGACCTACAGACTCCTGAATATCATAGAAGTCACATAATTCTTTGACTAGACGAGCTATCACTGATGTGTAGGTGATATTGGCTATGCCTGCCTTTATTATTTCACTAATTGTGTCACTGTTAAGGGCTCCAGTGTAACTGAAACAATAATAATTATCTGAACATTTAGTTTACTTATGATAAATACAAAATCTTATCTCAATCGATAAAAGGGAACTGAATCACCACAATTTAAATTTTTAATAATGAAAGGGGTATATATATATATATATATATATAAATATATATATATATATATATATATATATATATATATATACATATACATATATATATATATATATATATATGTATATATATATATATATATATATATATATATATATATATATATATATATGTATATATATATATATATATATATATATATATATATATATATACATATATATATATATATATATATATGTATATATACATATATATATATATATATATATATATATATATATATATATATATATATATATATATATATATATATATGTATATGTATATATATATATATATATATATATATAAGTATATAAGTATATATATATATATATATATGTATATGTATATATATATACATATATATATATATATATATATGTATGTATATATATATATATATATATATATATATATATATATATATATATATATATATATATATATATATATATATATATATATATATATATATATATATATACATACATAATATATATATACATAACTTTCATCAAATTAAGTTATTCTGCATACTCTCACAAAACACTTTTACTCTTACTTTAAATCATAACACAATAAAGGATAAAGGTCCTTTCAGATATTATAAGAAGTATATAATTTTAACTATAACAGTTTAAATAGGACTTTAGCTTACTGAAAATTTAATGTAATAAATTATGTTTTATTAAAAAATATATACGATACAAAAATAATTGATTTTATTTTCTGATTTCAGCTATTTACAATTAGGACAATTGGGGCGTATATTTTATGCATCAATGATAAAAACTGGGGTGTCAGAAGTATAGAAAGGCGACAGTGAAAATTTTTGGACATATAGTCTACCTGTACTAAAGCACAACATAAAAACACCTTTCAAAGAAATGTTTTATTGTGTTGTGCTAAATATATCACTGATATATTATCAGGTCTCATAATAACACTCTGCTTAGATAATTGACTCGTTATTTAATGTTCAATATACCCTTTTTCAATACCCCTGGTAATAAATTTACAATTGTGAGTTGCTTCCTTCGTACTAGGGACTTATTACAACCATAATATAGAGAGCAAACCCAGTAAAAGTTTGAAGTTTGACTGCTACATAAAATACTAACTATGCTCTAAAATTGTTTTGGATTTTAGAAGGTAAATAATTTAGTATAAGCACACATATTAACATTCTCAAAACTGTTTTCAAAATATTTCATGATGAACTTTGAAAATAAATGTGAAAATTTTTTTGTGGTTTTGGTTATTTAGCAATGCTGAAGTGGCAACTATGATATAATTCCGATTAATAATTTGTTGTACGGCTGTCACCACTCTGTTTAGAGCTGTTAACTTTTCAACTTGTTGGATAATAAAATGATCATTGTATACAACACAGAACAGGCTAATGTAGGCCTATATAAAGATCAGCTCTCATGCAAGTTTATGGTCACCATCCCTATGAAAAAACTTCTGATGGAAGGGGTTTTAATTACATACAGCTAAGGTCTTATTCAGATGAAGCACAGGAGCAATTATGATTGGATCCTCTTCTTAAAATCACCAACTACCCATGCTTACTAGGCAAACTCTCTAACCATTAGACCACGGCTGCTCCTTTACAATAATCAGCTCTCACTTATTAAACTCTAAATAATTCAAGCTATTGGTTGAAGCACATGTCTGTATTCTATGAGGCACTGCCTCATCTATATTACTATCTTCAAGTAATTATTATACTTCAAAGAGTCTGTGCTACAATATTTTAAAGGAAAATCAATGCTTTACATAGTTTCATGCTGTGGCTAAAACTTACTATTCTCAAAAAATAAAATTACCAAGGAAGGCAAAGCCCAGCTTATGAAAAATTTTATTTAATGTAAGTTATGTTGTTGAGACAGGCATTTGTCATTCAATATAATCTTGAAATATTTTATCGGACCTATATCTCTGCAAATAGTCCTTTTGCTTTAAGTTTTTCCAATTTTTCAGCTTTGTTCTTTTCCATCATTTTCCCTAATAGTTGGCCTAAAAATGGTCTAATTTCTTTGCACACTTCTCTCAACTTTATTTTTCTTTTGGGCAAATGTTGTTTTGTTTTTGCAATCTCTTTTACCTTTGATAAAATCTTCCAATATACGTTTACTATATGGCTATATACTTTGTATAGTGTCTAAAAGACAAACAATATAAATGTTTCTTCAGCAAAGATATTGTTTATGCTCATCTGCAAAAAACTCACAATAGCAGTTAAATAGTTCAATCAGTCTAATATAGCTAAACAATAAACATTATTGGCTAAAATACTTGCAAAATCTAGCGTCATACCCTAGTACGCCTTCATGAAACTATGTGAGTATGAGGTCACGATATCCCCTTTGCAATTAAGAGTTGTGTCCTCCCAAAGTGAATAGGTGGAACCTTTGTATAAAGAGCAATCCCATTAAAAATTTAAAGTGTGGTTGCTACTTGAAATTTTAAATACGTTACAGAATTTTTTGTTTAGGAGATAGATATTTTAGTATAAGCACACATATTAGCAGTTCAAAAAATTTTTTAAAACTATTTCTGCATGAAGAATTTTAAAGAAAATAAACTTGAAAGTAGTTTTGCTGTTTTGGTTACTGAGCAAGGCTGAAGTGGCACTTCAGCATTGTTTAGCAACCAAAACCATAAACATGAGTTCAAGTTCATTTTGTTTACCAGTTTTCATTTTAGGAGGACACAACTCTTAATTGTAAGGAGGATATTGGGACCCTTGAAAAGAGTCTATTTTTAGCAACACGTAATTTTCTTGATGTTAGGTTGATCAGTTGTAAATTTTTTTGTAAAATTTCTCCACTTACCTGAAACTGACTTATCATTAGAGCTTTGAACTAACATTTTGTTGCTTGCGCTTAGTGCTACCGTTATACTGTTGGGAGTCAAACCTACATAAAGTTAAGATTTGTCAACAAATGTAAATTAGATATAATAACAGAAAATCAGATCGAGTCAACAGCTAACTATGCCAATTCTTAGTTTACATGAACAAAATAAAATCATGCAAGACTCAATACTGCCCAAACATTTACAGTGACATAACTATCGGGCTGATTTGGCAGTCTGAGCGGCATTAAATGCTGTTGAAAAGCTATGATTTAACTAATTGATGTAAGGTGACTACTACTAAAAAATTTAATAACAAATCAAGCATTTTGAGATATCGATTTCAATAATTTTTAGACTTGCAGCAACTAAATTACAATAACAAAGTACAGTTACATTTACTTTCGCAGTTCTCACTTTTTGTTAGTAAGGGGACAGCACACACAAAAGAAGCTGACAGGCTGTCTTCCTCAACCAGCTAGGGTGTTTCTAGTTGCAGAATTGATTCAGTGTGTACAGCCTTTTTGTTGCTACCACAGTCTTTTAACTCTTTCATTATCATGGCAACACTGGCTTTGCAATTTATCTCTCTTGTTGCTGGTTGTTTTGAATGTAATTTTTAAAAAAAGGATTAATGGTAATTGACTTTACAACTATGACCTTAATTTTTTAAATGGTTTAAATGAAAAACTAACTAAAAACATACGAGTTACGTTGCAAACTTTTCATCATTAACCTACTGTCTTATGGGAGTAATGCAAATAATATTGGCAGGCAAAAAATATTGGAGTCTATGTTATAAAATATTACCCACCTAATATCTTTGCACTGGATCTTTGCTCTATGCCTTTAAAAAGTGGGATTTTCAAAATGCTCAGCTGTTCTCCAACATGCTGCTGATGCTTTTCATATCACGTGAGCTGCATTTGTAAATAGAAACAGCTACCAGAAAAATAATAATGATACATATTTGACAACTTTGAAAACTTTAAATGGTATCAGTCTCTTAGAACAAAAAGCAGTTGATTATTTGAATAAGGAATATTGTTTACCGAAAATGAGCCAACGCAGGTCCTGCATCATGGCTACTAGGAGAGCTATCACTACCGTGGAACTCTATAGTTCCTTCTCGCACTGTGTACCACGTACCCTCTCATAGTTCTATGTAGTCAGCTACTTGCTTAAAGTGGTACAACGCTGCAGTTCTATGTGTTGTTAGAAATCTAGATATCAAAACATTCTTACAATAAATAATCACTACAAACTGCTGGATGATGTTGCAGTATTATTTGCATATAAAACATTCAGTACCCCAAGCTATAATATAACTAAAATTAAAACTTACTTGGTTGAGATAATGGTGTTTTGTCCGATATATAACCCACAACA
Source organism: Bugula neritina (assembly GCA_964035545.1). Taxonomy (NCBI): domain Eukaryota; kingdom Metazoa; phylum Bryozoa; class Gymnolaemata; order Cheilostomatida; family Bugulidae; genus Bugula; species Bugula neritina. The sequence continues at coordinate 12,191,556 of OZ037767.1, forward strand.
AGATTTTGATATTGATGAAGTGTTTATTTTATTGATTTGCTTCTCTTGCACTGCAATGCTGCTCTCTGGTGTGCTGTTTGCACTTTTCTCTACAGCTGCCCTGAACATTGCATTGAAAATTATATCGCTGGCTTCTCTGCTGGAGCATCTCAAAGCAATTTCCCTAAAATAAATTATTTTAGGAAGTTATATTAATTATTAAAAAAACTGAACATCTTTTATTTTCATTTAAATTGAACTATTCAATTATTTTTCACTAACGATATCAGTATCCTAAATATATGCCATCAAATAATAGCTTGTACCTTAGCTTGTGGAAATGCCTTTCATCACTTTCCGCTACTAGGAACTGCCCTTAAACTATCCTTAGGGTCTCTGGTAGATGAACAGTTGAACAATGAAATGGCGTGCGAAACATTGCCCGTTTGCTGCATTTCTTCCGTTCTTTGAATAACACTATGCATTTCATAGCAAATAGAAAGTGATGGTTGTATGCCCTTAAATTATTCTTTTGTGTTCTTTGCGTATCAAGAGCGTATGCCAATCTTTGTAACTCAATTAGCGAAAGGAGCATTGAGTAACTTGTCCGGCCATCAGGAGTAAATTCAAATTTTTTCATCATTACAGCCACTTTTACTAGGTTCATCCTACTCTCCATACCTTTCATTTCTCGGTTTTGTGCTGTAATAAAATTTAGAACTCATGCAGTGTGATAGTTACAGTTGTATAAAGGCACAAGCTCTTACCTAACATCTTGGTTTCTCGGCATTGTATAGATTAAATTATCAACTGCATTTTATAATTGTCTCTACATTGAACTACTAATATAACATGGAAATTTGTATTGTCATTATATAAATGCTCTGAGCGCAACTTTTAGAATTTAACTATTTAGTTTTTATAAACTGGATTAGATATGCTGCAAGATTTTAATTTTTATTTATACATTTTATTTTCTCTAAAACTTTTACAGTAATATCTGTTATATCAAAATGATAATGTTTACCTTCTATGTCAGAAAGTAGCTTTGTTAGCATCATTTTTAATTCCTTTTCTTCTGTAGAATGAGGAAGCTTTTTCAAAACTCTGTTGATTACATTTTTGAAATCGTGTAACGGCTCCATCGGTGCTATTTCATACTGCGAAATATCAACTTGATTCTCCAGTCTTGAGCAAAGCAATGCTGGAGGCTTCTTGATACCTGTTGGCAAGTTGAAAATGATATTTACCCTCTTTATTATGCAGCCTACACACACACACACACATTCAAAGTACCCCTTGGCCTTTATAGCCAAATTCTTCCACCAGAGGAGTTCACATGAATAATTAGAAGGTCATCAGTTCTGCTTACCTTTGAGATTAACATTTAGCAGTTTCTCTAGCTGAGCCAGTTGATCTGAATTAGGGAAAGCTACATTTCTTCTTGAGAGCTCTGCTTCAAGTTCTTCAGTCTTAAATACAATAAATAAATTATCAACGTACAGTATTTTTTGAAAAGTTATTTACAAGTTTATCAGTTGCATATATCACATACTCTGAGAGTTTGAAAACAGCAATATTTCTATTATCAAAGCCTGAACTCCATGTTTTGGTTTTGTTGAAGTTCTGGAGTCTTGCATCTAAATTGTGGAAGCTGCCACCTTTATTTTCATTTCCAAAATGTTCATCCTTCGCTCCACATATGCATAGAAACATTCCTGAAATAATGAGACTCTCCAAAATATGTTTCAGTAGAAGCTGATTATGCACAGTGGTACGCTAATCCTGCAAATATATATATATATATATATATATATATATATATATATATTGCTACTTTGAAGATGGGTACAGTGGTACCCAAAATATCAGTATATTTACTTTGCCTAATAAAGTAATAAATCAACAATGTTTCTCGTATACTTATTTATAATTAAATTGCTAGCTTGTAAAGATATATATATATATATATATATATATTTAAATATATTATATATATATATATATATATATATTTAAATATATTATATATATATATATATATATATATATATATATATATATATATATATATATATTTAAATATATTATATATATATATATATTTAAATATATTATATATATATATATATATATATTTAAATATATTATATATATATATATATATATATATATATATATATATATATATATATATATATATATATATATATCTTTTAAGTTATATTTATCTTGTCTGAATACCTTCGCACTGTTGCCCTGCTTCCAGCTGCCTTGCAGGGTTGTCCCCTGAAAAGAACCTTAGAATGTCATGAAATTCTCTCCCATCTCCCAAGGTAATCGATTGCTTAAGAATTTCTTTGTCTTCAAATCGAGTTGGAACATAAAGCAACTGATCCTTAACAGACGAGCTAGATCGAGCTAGTACGTAAATATATGGAGCCTCAACTCTTGACTGAACACTGGTTATCTTTTCCTAAGTTTAGAAACAGGCATTATAAATATATGTAATACTTATAGTTACTGGAGAAAAAGGTTTATTTGTACAAGTGTTGATTTACACCAATACTATGTTTGCAAAACTTGTACAATGACATCAACAGCACATTTAATGAACACCACTTACAGTTTGGTTGAGCTTTACATATTCTTTATTAGCGTTGTATGAGCACGGATCATATAAAAACCACACCACGAATAGATAATGACTTTTGCCTGCAAGAATAATTATCAAGTAAATTGGGCATGATAAATAAAAAGTTTTAATTTAGAATTCCACATAGCGTAGAAAATTAGGTATGTGTAGGTCTACACTACCTACCAGAAGCATCAGAATGGCCACGGCACAGTGCTATATAACGAGTTAGGGTAGCCTGGAGCAGCCTCTCTCTTCCGACTGCTATGCCTACAACAACCTCATAAGCTAAACAAATGCATGGTTGAATATTTTTTCAAGTATAGACATTGTTACAAGTTACTAATCAACGAGAATGTGCTGTTTTCAATTTTCATAAGGCACATCATATTGCAGTCCATTATGTATCAAAAAGATTAATGAACTTAGACAAGATTGAGCATATACTGTCAACTATAATATATTTTTACTATGATTTCCTATCACTATTAGGTAATACTTCTATCAAAATTAAATGGGAATACAGCTTTGTATTTTTACTATATATCTCACTAAATTTGATTTTTTTTACATAGGTATCACAAGACTATCAGTATAACACCAGGAAGTTCAAAATACCATTTCGATCAAGGAAATCAAAGATCGCAGTCAGCGGCATGCTACTCGGATTAATGTTTCTCAACAGTTTCATCTTCATCTTCTGAAGTGAGAATTTTCTTCCGGATACTTCATTTCTAATCTTTATCTTGAAAATACAACAGGATTAGAATATTGTTGTATGTAATACAGTCCTAGAATAAGCACTGAACTGCTCAGCTGAAACTCACCAATGTGCCATCCGGTTGGATCTTGAGTCCATGATATTTTACAGGCATTATCAGCTCCCCTTCATCAACTCTGGTATCTATCATTTTTTCTTTGTAGCATAAGTTGTGCAGCTGATGATTCCCTCTTCACATTCAGTGCTAAAGATGTATAATTGATCCATGTAATTCGCTTTCTTTGTCAATTTTCTACGTTTGATTCATATTTCTCTTCACCAATTTTTTCATAACCTTGTGTGAATTGCTTATTTTAAAAATTAAATTTTACTATTAGCAAAAATGATATAATATAGTTGTTCAAAAGCCTTTTATCTTTTCTACAAAATATTAGCTCAATAAATCGTTATTTCAATTTCAATAATAAACATTGACTACTGTTTTTTACCTGGCCTGCATTTTTTGAAATTTCATCATGCTTGTTCTTCAAATTAGCAGATTTGCTAAGCCGTGTCCAATTCGTTGTTTTACCAGCTGATAAAGTAGCTTCAACCATTTCCAAATTAAATGTGTAGTTCCTAAAAGTTCCTATATGAGATTTTTTTTCTGTTGGCTCTAAATTCACCAAATTGCCGCTCCCTATGTAAATCCCACTCTGAATAAGACTGCCTAGTCCAATTCGTCATTTTACCAGAAAATAAGCTAGCTTTAACCAATTCTAAACTAAATATATAATTGCTTAAAGTTCCTATATGGGGACTTTTTTCTGTTGGCTCAATATTCACCAAACTGCCGTTTTCTCTGTACATCCCACTTTGACAGATACTGTTTAGCAGAATATATAGCTAAAAAGTCATGATTAACAATTTGGTTTGGTACCTTCATTGGCGGCTTTAATAATTTGCATACAAAATTTTCTTAGGACATCTTTGACAGTAACAGATTTCCTCTGGGCTGGGATAGTTTGCATGAATGTGGTGTTTAATTTATAATTTTTTCTGCTGGTTTAATAACATCAATTAAACATTAATCAACAACCTTTCTAGATATTTCTTCTAGACTTTTCTCATGAACAGTTTTCAACATCCTAACAGCACTTTGAGGTGTAGCTGGCTTTGAAACGTTTACGTTTTCACTTTTAAGCTGCCACTCCGTTTTGTGTTTGCCAGAACACTTCCAGCATTCCATAAGACTGTGCCTTGATCAAGCTGCAATTGAGAGTTCTTTTAAAGTTGACTAATGTGAAGTAGGACATAAACCTTTTTTGTCTCTCATCCTTATTAAGATAACTAGCATTTTTGATTAAATGACTTCTTGTTTGCTTTCTATTTTTATTGTAATCCTTTCTTGATAATTTGTTTAATGTGTTGTAATCTAGCTGAAATTGTTTCAAGTTAGTCCCAGATATAAAATTTACAAAAAAGTGCTACCTATTGCCATGGCTGAAGGTTCTCTAATGAATTAATTGGAATGGGAAGGCTCTATCACAAGGTTTGCTAAAATTGGCTCCTTAACTGAATTTAGGCTCCACTTTCTTCATTGAAATTACCCAATCATATAAACTTACAGGTGCTAAGAATCTGGATAACTGATATTATGAATCATTACTATATTTAACCAACTAGTTTATGCAGGTGTTGACACTAAGTGTTTATAACACTCAGTCTTACTATCAATATCTAACAGCAAATACAGGTCAAGTCAAAAAATATTAATTTAAAAAAGGGTTTTTCACTCTGGTGAAAGCTATATATTTTATTGATTAGGCAGCTGCAATGGAAGATCCCACAAAATTTGTAACCAACAGTTTGAGGCAACTATGGCAGCAGGCAACTAAAATAGTTGGTTATTGGTTAGAAAATGGCTTGAAGTTGTGGACAGGAGCTGGAAGTGCTATGCGATTTTCATAGCCAGCTTTAAATAGTTGGTGCAATGCTAATTTGAAAATTAAAAAATTGGATGTTCCACCTGTTTAACGTAAAGAAAGCCATAACCCAGAAGTTTTAACCTATTACTTTTACCTTTCAGCACTGTACTTTATCAGGCGAAATAATTTAATAGTAATAGACTGACTTAATGTCATAAATCCTACAATATCCCACATGTTTTAACCCCATGAATACTGCCTAAATGGTGTTGCATAATGTGTGGGATAACTAGCAAAATATAGCTCATATTATTCTGTTCACATTCTGACAGCCATGTGGGCTTGGTTGAACTTTTGAAGGTTTCTGTAAGACGACAATCAAATAAACAACTAGCAAGCTGCTAGTATATCTACGAAGCAGCAACAATAGAATTTGTTGATGAGTTACTAATGCGATGAGCATGTCACTACTATCCAAAGAGTTGAAAAGTTAACAGATCTAAACAGAATGGTGACAGCCAGCACAACAATTGATTAATGAGATTGATATCATAGCTGCTACTACAGCATTGCTCAATAACCAAAACCACACATTTTTTAAAGTAATTTTTTCAAAATTTATCAGCAACATTTTAAAAACCTTTTGTTGGAACTGCTAATTTGTATTTTATACCATTAGAATATTAGACTTAGTAGAAATTAGGATATTACAGAAAATTATAACATGTTGAACTTAATGTTATAGTCTTACAAATACATTTTACCTTTATAAAATAATTATAATTAACAATAACAATTATGATAATGATTTAGATTATTAATATTATAATGATAGTCAAATTCACACTCTTAGTCTTACAGTTACTGTTACTCACAGTCACTGACTATCTTAGTAAAACTAAGAATATAACTCTAGGAGTAGTGTGGTAAATTGTAGCATGTGCTTTGTTTTATTTCTTCTTGATTTATGTCCTCCTGCTGTTGTCCGGGATCGGCACTTCGGCTTTCCGAAATGCTGATAGTCGGCATCTCGGGCTGCCGAAGGTCGGTATTTCGGACTGCCGAAGTGCCGAAATTCGGCGTTTCGGATTCCCGAAATGCCGAAGATCGGCGTTTCGGGTCTCCGATCTCGGCAACAAAGGAAAACCTTATATTTTGCTTGTATATAAAGGCCAGCGAGTTCCAGTGTAGTTTAGTCTACTACTGGAGCTCGCTGGCAGAGGACCTAAATAACATTGAATCAATAAAGATTGCATCAATTATACTACCTTTCACATTTTGTTCTCTCTTACAAAGAGCATGTTCAGGCCACTAGTTACATTCAACCCACAAAATTATCACAGTAGGAGGGTAAGACTAAGACTATCAGTATTATTATCATTATGATAATCATAAATGATAACGATAGTCTTACTCTCCTACAGATATATTCTCAGTCTTACAGTTACTAAGTTACCAACTAAGACTAAGACTTGGAGTTAGACAGTCAGTGAATAATACTGAGAGTAAGATCAAGTTCAAAAGCAAGACCAAGTTCAACAGTAAGATTGAGAGTATGAGCATCGGTTAATATGAATATTTTAATTTTATATTATTTTATCATTATTATTAAAAATAATATTTAGTTTTACCCGATATCGTCCAGAGCATCCAGTACTTCGTTTTCCATGCTGATGTCGTACCGGTACAGCAAGTTTAGAGTTAAACAAAAGCTAGCAAAATGTGTGAGAAATCCTCCACAGAGGCATTAAGTTTAGCATAAATCATTAAATGTTTGTATAAGTATTACCATACTTTTATGATTTACTATTGTCTATTGGTATTAGTATTAACGACCAGGCGAAGATCTAGGAGAAAATTGTTCCCGACTGAGCGGATATCGTGGACAAAGACGTGCCTTTAAATTATAAGCTTTGACCCTTGGCCTTAGCAAAACTTTCAGTTTGGGTCTTTTACATAATGCGGGGAGGGTTATAATTTATACACATATAGAGTAGCAAGTTTGGCCATTTACAAAACTTTTTCCGCCTAAACTTTTAATTTTGTCTATGCATGATTGCAAAACCAAAGTGGTGCAGAGTGCTACAAGCAGTAATCTGGTAGCCGGGAGTGAAAATCGCTCTAACTGCAAGGCTTACAAATCTCTATCCTGAGTTGGTGGTCGATTCAATATATTGCTATAAGACTGAAGGCTACATTATCCCTGAGAAGTTCGCTCAACCTATAAGTAAAAGTAAAATAATACTATTCTAAAACTAAAGGGAACCTGTGAAGATGTCAAAAGTAAGCGCCAACAGTAGTACGAGTAACACTAACAATAAGTATAACAGTGACACTAAGACTAAGAGTAAGACTAAGAGCAAGTATAACAGTAACTTCTAAGCAGTAGGTGTAGCACTAAGTCTAATGTCTAACAGTAACAGCAACATGAGCATTACGACTAACACTAAAACTAAGACTGCTGGCTATATTAATATTAAAACACTGTAACAGTCACAGTGTAAGACTTAGACTAAGTGTAGTAGTGACTGTAAGCGACCTGGTAAAACTAAGTCTAAGTGTGAATACCAACAGTAACACTAACAGTAACTACTAACTAGGCATTTAATTATATAAATTATAAATGTAACAAAAACTAAAAGTATAAATAAACCCATGATGATGATATGGTGATAAGTAACTAATAGTTATACTTGTAATGGTAATGGCTCAATGCTGTCTTGCAACAAATCTTGCAACTATAATGATAATTATTGACTTTACAGTTTAAAATTAATGGCACTGTTACTGTAGTTGATGGCTCTCACAACGTTACCTTTAATGTAAATTTTCATTAAAAACATTGGTACATTATCATTATAACTTAACAAGAGTAATGCACATGTTTTTATAAATTATACGCCTGCTGGTATTTTTTAAAATAAAAATCTCTAACAACAATGCAACATCTGTTAATAATTTTAATATTGATGATAAATTGGTAATAATGGCATAATGATAATCTAATAACTATGAGTAATAACAATGCCTCAATACGAATATATTATTCATAACATTACTAATTATATTGTCGGATTGACACAGTTGATAGATCGCATGATTCTTAACCAGTAGGTTGTGGGTTTTAATCTCAGCTGTGGCATTTCTGGCAAAAAGCCTCGTACCTTACTTGCTGGGTTTATTATTATTATGATCTTAGCACATTCTCTGTCAAGTGCCGCAAGCTTTGTGAGCGTTGAGAAAAATACCTCTAAAAGATTTCTTTGCAGGTTTGTGGGATAGGTTGTCATATGGGCTAAAGCCTAAAGGCTAACTGATAACGCCCTGAAATAAATCAACCACCTAAAATGTGATGAATTGAAATATAGATAATAAAACTAGAGATGTGAATAACATGTCTAAGCAAGCTAGATATATATTTTCATCAGCGGAAATATGGGGCACCAGGCAACTAACAGTTATTAACATTTTACTGTAACAATTAGAAGATATTTAGGAAAAAGCAACCAAGTGGTCATAAAATGCTACTTCAACAATAGGGAGATACAGAAGAGAAATGTATGAAATCTGGAAAGAAAAAAGGAGGCTTGACATCATCACACAAAACTTATTGGATCAAGTTAGGAAGATGAAGAAACACAAACAGCTTTCCAAAGAAGTGCTTAATGAGATTAAAAACGAGGATTGCAAACAACTAAAAGAGCAACTGATGAAGATAATGGGAAAATAGGACAACATAAAGTTGATGATATACAGCCTAAAATTGAGGCTAGACTAGAACTGAAAAGTATAACTTAAAAGGCAGATGGAGTTGTAGATTAACCATTTAACAAGATTTTATAAGCTGATTGGTAATTATTTGCAGAAGTGCTTAGAAGATGGAAATGTCATGGAATGGATAGAACTAGGGAGAACAGCATTGAACATAAAAGGCATAGTTAAAGAGGACAACTTAGAAATCATCAACCTGTTGCCTGTTTGCCCCTCATGTGGAAAATATTCACAAGTACATTCAATGAAAAGATGTAGGGGTAACGGGGGGCACAACGGGCCGAATTTTGCATTTGTTGCTCTCATTCGTCTGTTTTTCAAGTTACTAGTTCAATAATCTCTAGTCTTAATGCTGCATCTGTTGTCTATTACAGGTATCAGTTTGTTGTTTCTATCTCTCTCACAACTTTCAGAATAATGAAATGTTCACGACAAAAAAATCGGCCCATTGTGCCCCGGTACCGGGGTACAATGGGACACAACAAATATATTGAAATTTTGCGTATATTTTGTTACATCTGATCTTTATTTATTTAATATTACAAATAAATAAAGATTCTCTTTCAGATCTACAGCAAAATTCATGTTTTAGCTGTACAGTTTGTGTTACTACGGTTAGCAGAGGAAGGCAAAATCAAACGCACATCATTCGGTTCTGCAGTGCCATTATCATTACTGTTTAGAACTAAAAATGTTCTGTTATTTTCACTTCAGAGCAATGTTTATCAAAAAAAAACTTTAGTAACATGTACTACAAAAATCCAAGTAGACTTTTTTCTATGAACTGTAGCTAATGTGCATGCATGGCTGAGGTTTGTGACTGGAGTACGGAGGGGAGAGGGGGAGCAAATGAGCAAATCACAATTTATTTCAGTCAAATACATGTATATTCCCTCAATGGTGTAATATATAATGATTATCATGACTATCTACTAGTAGTAACAGCAGAGTGTTTTGTATTATGTATAAAATTGCAAAGCTTTAACCTCACCAGATGTATATATTAGGGGAGCTTCAACTTGTAGTTTTGTAGTCTTACCATGATGTCTTTGATATTTTACAAAAAGGTCAGAAATGGCTATATTTATAAATTTTAGTAACAGTTCAACCAACTTTTTAGGCAAACAAACTAATAACAGTGATCAGGGTGCAATAATCAGGTGGCCCATTGTGCCCCGGTCAGCGTGGCCCATTGTGCCCCGTGTGGCCAAATTGCAAATAAATGTGCCTCAAGGAAATTTTATATCAGTGTTTGCTGTTATACTAGTTAAGCATTGTAGAGACAAGCAATGGCAACAATATTAGTAAAATCTAGGCTTCTTGCCTTTGAGTGTAAAAAGTTATGAGGCTTTAACGACGTCCTAAAAAATTTACAAAAAGTAGGTAAAAACAGTTTTTTACTTGCCTTTTCAACACGTATGTTCCGCAAGTGTTGAAACTACAAAGGCTCAATAATTATGTCAATATCTTTTTATGAAAAAAAAATCACAACATTAAGTTAATAAGTTCTCTCACAATTTGGCCGGCTTTTTGTACCCCTATGACCGTTGTGCCCCCCCCCCCCCCCCCCCCCGTTACCCCTATAATCATATCCACATAACGATTCATATAGCAGTCTATAGTAGCTATTGAAATTTATTGGAATAATAAATATATAAATTGAACAATGTTCCGGTTGCCAGGCTGCTTCCCAATCAGCTTGCCTGTAAAGTTGATATCTTTGTAATTCAACATATTACCTTTGTGAATAAACATGTCGCCTGTGACTCAACAATAAGGTCTCCGTCACTTGCACAGTTCTATGGCTCTTTCCTGTCCATAACAGTCATTCTTGTCAAATTTGCTAGCAATCACAGTATTTACAATGTATGTTGCATCAATCACGGCAAGTTTGTTCAGCTGCAGTAACAGAGAAGTTTTAATAATCATGTATTTTTGCCATGTAGATTTTAACTTTTTTTTATAAATATATTTTTACAAAACTCCTTATCTTAGAAAAATAGGTTTTTTTTCTATTGGTGCACTTTCCTGGACAATTATGACATATGCATGCTGTCTTGAAAAACCCCTTAGCAGTAGAGTTTGTATAATTTACTTTACTTTAAATTTACTTGAATAATAAATTAGCTACACTTCTATGTAGCACAATCTACTATATGTGAGTTACCATATGTACATAGAGACCTAAATTAAATCTAATTAAACTCACATGCACAAAATTGGCCTACTAGCATAATTTCTATATCAACACATGTTGCTTCTCCATTTTAGCCTGTGCTTTTTTCCTACTTCAGAAGTTCTGCCTCTTGGAGAGTGAGAATAGGTTAGTAACATATATATGTCTTACTCACAAGTAGACGATAGTAAATTGTATTTTTAGGAGTCGTCTTCTAAATAATGCTTTGGCTTGGACAAAGATACCAGTAATTCAGCAGAATCGATTCAGAAACTAATGTATATGTAAAATCATTGCCTTGCAACCATAAGCTGCTCTGTCTAATTTTTGTATTTAGAAGAATATGATGATGTTGCAATACAATCTCGAAATATTAAATATAAGTATGTTTTTATTGAATATTTAAATTATGACAATAATTTTCTCTAGACAATGCCTATTTATAACAGTTTATGGTAGCTATTGAAACTTTTGGAATCTGATAGATTAGCAATTCTAAGTAGGATCTTTCTACTGCTCCACTTACTAAGTGATAAACTTTAAGTAATAAACTGCTGCTTGAGGCTCTCAGGCCAGTAGTCAATTATAAAGATTTTGATTCTTCCTGTGAACTGATGAGACATCTCAAACTTTTCATTTTGCAAGCTGATGAAAACTCATGTTTTATATTAATTCAATATTTTTTGCCATTTAGCTTTAGCTTTGAAAGGCATTGACTATGAATATAAAGCTGTACACCTAGTGAAAGATGGTGGGGAACAGGTAAATAATATATGTAGTTGAAATAGTTGACATCAAGTAGGGACTCTGCACTAATCCATTACTTCTCATTCATATTTTTTCAAACAGTGTCGCATACTATGGAAGTTTAAGCAAAACTTTTTGTCCGCAGAAATCACAGTTTTGTATTTTGAATGCTATAATTGTAATTGTAACCATGTAATGTGTCCAACTACTGCACTGTAAACCTGCTTATAACTGTGTAGCACAAAGCAGAATACCTGCAGCTCAATCCACTTGGGCTAGTGCCTTGTCTCATTATTGATGGACATACACTCACGGACTCGATTGCCATCATGGAGTATCTAGAGGAGACGCGTGGTGGACCCAAACTACTTCCAGATGATGCTGCTCTAAGAGCCAAGGTAATATTTTGCTGAGTTTAGGAATAAGATTGTGGTGGAAGAAAATGTGCACTAGGTAATTGGTTTAATTACACTGGAAGGGATACTAATACAATAAACACAATAAGGAACAAAAAACAAAATATATATCCAAGTGAATTCTCCAATAACAGTAACTACGTATAGGCTGTGGTTTATAAATATGGAAACTGAAAGTTAACTGTTTTGCTTGACTAATTTCACCCAGTGTTATGTTTTCACCCCTCTGTGAACTGAGAGGTTCCAGATTCCCCGCCTTGACTTCCTGCACAGTGAGATGTTTGGCTGTGAGCAATACTTTACACCAAGTTTAGCTCCTGTTCTCTTCTATCCTTCCTTCTCTCTTATCTAAGTTATTAGCTGTGTTGTCTACTACTGCTGTAATGGAGAGTTGTCCTCCACTGCTGCCATTCTACAATCAGTCAGCAAACACATGAGTATCGCCAACTGCACCTTAGTCAGTCTCTTGTCTATGGTGATAATGCAGGTGCTAACCTGACGTATCAATGCACTTCTGGCGCTGGCCTGCTGCTCCTTCTGTTCTGCCTCCATCTTCTCTAGCTCTGCCATATTAGGGACATTTTGTCGGTTAAAAATATTGACTCTCTTTCCGGCATTTCCTGTGTCCATTATGGTGCCTGGAGTCTCACCAAATCTGTTCTCTGTTTCAAAGTTGGCACCGGCTTGCACTAGTAAGCTGGCTAGTGAAATATTAGAGTAACATGTGTAGATCTATAACTAACACACTGTGTGCATGTCGTAATATTACAATATCTACTTCTGACATACACTCTGGTATCTACTTACTTTATATACTTACACTATCTACTTACTTTATATACTTACACTATCTACTTACTTTGTATACTTACACTATCTACTTACTTTGTATACTTAGACTATCTACTTACTTTGTATACTTACACTATCTACTTACTTTATATACTTACACTATCTACTTACTTTATATACTTACACTACCTACTCACTTTATATACTTACACTATCTACTTACTTTGTATACTTACACTATCTACTTACTTTGTATACTTACACTATCTACTTACTTTATATACTTACTTTATATACTTACGCTATCTACTTACTTTGTATACTTACGCTATCTACTTACTTTGTATACTTACACTATCTACTCACTTTGTATACTTACACTATCTACTTACTTTATATACTTACTTTATATACTTACGCTATCTACTTACTTTGTATACTTACGCTATCTACTTACTTTGTATACTTATACTATCTACTTACTTTATATACTTACACTATCTACTTACTTTGTATACTTACGCTATCTACTTACACTATCTACTTACTTTGTATACTTACACTATCTACTTACTTTGTATACTTACACTATCTACTTACTTTGTGTACTTACACTATCTACTTACTTTGTATACTTACACTATCTACTCACCTATAACATACCACCTCTCCATACATGCCAGGTGCAGGGCTGTGTTTCCAAACTTAGTCCTCAAATTCACGTCTGCTTGAGACTTGAGTAAATGTCGAACAGCTAGCCTCTTCCCATTGTACACTGCCGCATGGAGTGGTGTTACATCATCATTATCCTTCAACATTCCCATTCACTTTATCAGCGCTTACATATAATATTATGTAGTAACTTTACATGACCTGGCACACACTCACACTATTTATACTAGGCGAATACTTTACACATATGTGTAGCATGATGGAACTGTGAAGTTTCTCAAAGACTTGTTTGATTGGCTGAGTACTGTTAAGCAATTCTGGCTTTTCATATTTCAACTTCGTGTTTGTATATATATCAGTACTGAGTTATTGGGAATAGCAGTGAGATTTAATATAGTCTTAAAAAATATAATAATTTATAACAATGAACAGTCAAACCATGCACAAAGATTTGACGTATTATTGCAAAGAAACCTTTTCTTCGCCTACTTGATCATCTCTCCACAACCTACAGTGCAGCTGCTAACCTCTAAAGTTGGTTTCTACTTGGATACATGAGAGTACAGTATACAGTTACCTGGATGTTAACTTGTGCTCCGTGCTGTAACAGTAGATCCAACACTTCCGTGTGGCCATAAAGAGCTGCACAGTGTACAGCTGCTCGACCCTTCTTAGTTCTGATGTTAGCGTTGGCTCCGTTGCCTTTAAATTACACAAATAATAGTTTTTTTAATATAGGAAATGATGAAAAAAAACACAAAAATCCTAAAATAATTAAATTTTGTAAAGCTTGCTATTGAGTGTGTAAATAGACCCAAAGTGTAATTAAATTGTTATGGGAAGTATAATAGTATTGTGACAGAAAGTGTAATTATATTGTGACAGGAAGTGTAATTATATTGTGACAGGAAGTGAAATTATATTGTGACAGAAAATGTAATTATCTTGTGACAGGAAGTGTAATAATTATATTGTGACAGGAAGTGTAATTATATTGTTATGGGAAGTGTAATTATCTTGTGACAGGAAGTGTAGTTATATTGTAACAGAAAGTGTAATTATATTGTGACAGGAAGTAAAATTATATTGTGACAGGAAGTGTAATTATATTGTGACACGAAGTGGAATTCTATTAATGGCTAAGGTGTGGTAACTCCCCATTGCCACTATGAGCAGTGATTACACATGTCATGTTCTGCTCAGTATGATTGTACGAGTTTGTTATTCTAAACTAATATTATTACTATCTTGTTGTTTAACATTTATAGTCTGACAAAATTAATATAAGTTGAATAGAGGTGATATTTGATGTTGTTTAATCAAAGGCTGTAGTGATAAACTTTAGTGATGAATGTACATGACCTGGGGATATGAGTGCATACTCTGTAGCCTACTGCATACTGTATACTACTCTGCACTGTATACTCTATACTCTGCACTATATACTCTATACTCTGCACTGTATACTCTATACTCTGCACTGTATACTCTATAGTCTATACTCTGCACTGTATACTCTATACTCTCCACTGTATACTCTATACTCTCCACTGTATACTCTATACTCTGCACTGTATACTCTATACCCTGCACTGTATACTCTATAGTCTATACTCTGCACTGTATACTCTATAGTCTATACTGTTCATCTCAGAGGTAGTTTATTGACAGTCTTACAAGTTGTACTTTACTGAAATACCTGCACTTTTGCACCGACAGTTATCTAATGGATCATCTCTCATAATATCTTATAGGATTATTAATGCTATATTAGATTTTATGTATGTATTTTATGCAATGGAGTATTTATATATATCATGATTTTAATGAGATCTACACAATATAGATACTACAGCTAGAGTAATAAATATTTACCTTAAGTAAACACAGACACTGTATACAAATAAGCAGTATGTACACTTGCTCTCACTGTGATCTAATCTGCCTGAACAGTAGAATGAAGGAAAAATAATTAAGTTTTTTTTCAAAACTTCAAAGACTGCAATATTTTGTAGTATTAGTAATTAATTAAATTGTTTGTGAAGGTGTTTCATCGTAACAGAATTTTTTGTAGCATTGAAAACAGTGAGATTCGATTGCTAAGCTTGCGATTCATCTTTAATGAAATTAATTAAAATTAAAAACAAAAACTACAACTATTTAAGAATTTTAAAACAATGTTATAATATGCGGTGCAGACCATATTAATTTCAGCTTTATAAGCTCTCTGTGTCGTTTGTTTATTATTATATTATACAAACCTAGTTTGTTGGTCATTTTATATTAAATGCTTCATCAAATTGTTATTTATTTTCTATGGAACCTCCGTGATGTTTAGCTCAAGTTGTCCTATTATCTATATCAACAGCTCACCGCTTTTGACCT
Source organism: Bugula neritina (assembly GCA_964035545.1). Lineage (NCBI taxonomy): Eukaryota > Metazoa > Bryozoa > Gymnolaemata > Cheilostomatida > Bugulidae > Bugula > Bugula neritina. The sequence continues at coordinate 12,207,757 of OZ037767.1, forward strand.
ACCCTGTTTCAGGCATTTTATATATTAGTCCTTTAAACTAGTCATTTCAGCTAGCTACTCTCTTGAATTAAACTTATTTATAATGTTAAAAAATTTTTTCACCGTATTCAATATGCATAATGCAAATGTGAAAAAAATCTGTGCATATTTGCTGATCGCATAAGCAAAATCGGAGATGATAAGTAAATGTGTAAAGTATTTTATGTATAAACATAGGGAGAGCTGAAATCATACTGTAGACTCGTAGAGATATTATAACCCCTCTCTGCTTACCAAGGAGGTGTCTCACAGCTTCCAAGTGCCCTTTGTATGCTGCCTTTCGAACAGGGGTGCTGCCTGTGATATCTTGTATGTTGACACTGGCTCCATTTGCTAGCAGTTGCTTCACCAACTCTACTTTATTATGCCATGCCGCATTGTGCAGTGGGGTATACCCCTCTATGTCCTGTATGTTTGGATCCGCTCCTTGCTTCAACAGCATTGCCACCACATTAGCTGTGCCTGTCCAAATAATGTTGATAGTAAGATACTAATAGAGCTAAACTGACTCACTTGATTTACCTTCTTCTCATTTTCAGCTGTATAAATGTTTTTATCTGGCAGTGTAGATTACATGAAACTACTAATAATAAAATTAATGCTTACTTCATTTTAACTGTGACCACAGCAAAAATTTTATAACTTTTTTTAACATTTGAACACACACACATAGTATATGTAAGATAATTGTAAGATATTTTTAGTATAAACTATACATGACATGTAGTATTACATATTATATAAGGTTCTTTCAATGTGGTGTTTTAAGGTAACAGTTATACATTTACTGGCAGTTGTTGCTCATTCTTAGGATGAAATCAACTGGTTTAATAATACATACAGCACCTTTATAGATCTGTAGCTTCACTGGTCAGTGACAGGTATCAGTTATTCTGAATAGCATGTCTGTTGCACTGTATGCATGTATTATTAGTATTGAGTGTGTAATCAACGTGTCACCTTCATAAAGTAGGTGTTAACACTTGCACAAATACAACATGCATAGGTCAACATCCACCGTATCATGTGAAGGTACTACAGGCCAAACCCTAGAAACTGTGCAAGTCTAAATACTGTAATATCTTCTCATGTTACGGTAAAAATGGCGCAGATAAAAATGGCGCAGATAAAAATGGCGCAGATGGAAAAGTAGGTAAAAATGGCACATTTTAAAAATTGGGTTTTGGGGGTAAATGTTTAAATTTAGGGGTTTGAGGGGTTGGCGTGGGTTTTTTGAGTTGGGCAAATTTAACATCAGTGCCATTTTTACCTATTTTTCCATTTGTGCCAATTTTACCTAAAATCCATGGTAGATATTACCAAGTATAGGAGTTGTTCTTTATTTACCTGTAACCGTTGCAATATATAGAGGGGTACTTCCTGTGCGGAATTTGGACACATATTCGTAAGCTTCAATGTAGAGCTCCAGTTCATTACTTGTTCTCCTATTCTGATCAAATCCATATCTGAGAAGGAGCTCTACCACTACTGAGTTACTCCTGTAATACCAGATACGTGCATTATGTACAGTATTATATTACATGGGTGCTCTACTATAAACAAATAATTATAAATACACAAACCAGCACTATGAACGGTTTCAGTAAATATATTGTCTGATTAAAATCTTAGCCATAAATAACTAAAACCTTTTTTAAATATCTTAAATAATTTTACGAAGATCTTGTTTCTATGTTTCAATTTCATCAAAGTTCAGAAATTAGTTCAAGAATCAACTGTATGCACACTGTACACACTATACACACACTCTACATACACTGTACACACTATACACACACTCTACATACACTGTACACATACTGTACACAGCTACACATATAATGTATTGACATGTCACCTGCTACATGCATAGTGTAGTAAGGTACCCCCTCGAATATCCATGTTGAGAACTCTGGTTATACCCAAGCTCTCTGTCCGAAGGATGTGTTCCAGCTCCTGCTCGTTCTCATTGTTGACTGCATCCAGTAGTTTCAGTACCAGAGGGTCCTTCACTTCACCCTGACAAGTATATCAACAGTAGTGTACTGCATGAGATGCTAACAGAGTCAACAAAGCTAACAGATCTGGTCTATTCAGTCAGGCCAAATACAGGAAGTAGCCATCTTCTGTCTACTCCTACCAATACAATACCTACAAAACGTCAGACAGTTTATATGCCATAAACAGTTAACATTTCTGCAAGTCTAGTGGAAAGGGTTATCATCTTCCAATTATTATACATAGAATAGTTTTGAGAATACACAGAACAGACAGAGTCCCCCTTTCCCCCCTCCCTACTTGGAATATGCTACTCATAGTTCACCTTGACATGCATAAACCAGGACACGTTGCGAGGTAAAACTTTGACTGTGTGTTGCTCACTGATCTTACGAATTGATGTGACGAGGGTGCTGTGCCACGACTGTTTGTGCTCTGACTTCATAGTGGTGACTGGTACTCTCTAGTACTGTACAGTACTCTGTAGTTCTCTGTAGTTTTCTGCAGTACCCAGTAGTACTCAGTAGTACTCTCTAGTACTCAGTAGTACCCAGTAGTACTCTCTAGTACTCAGTAGTACTCTCTAGTACTCAGTAGTACTCAGTAGTACTCTCTAGTACTCAGTAGTACTTTGTAGTATTCGCCAGTACTCTATAGTACTTGCTAGTACTAGCATACAATGACAATGTCTTTTATCCCGATCACAGAAGCTACTTCCACCTTGTACTACTACCTTGTACTCCCACCTTGTACTATCACCTTGTATTACTACCTTGTACTACCACCATGTATTACCAGCACCTACTGTACTATTCTATACAACTCAGCAGTAGGAATGTGTACAAGTCAATGCCTCCTGGCTACTGATCCGTGTGCTTATGTTGACTAACTTATAATGTGTTTGCCATTCAGTAACATAAGGGGTAGTTAGAGTAATATGATTGATCACGATACATCCAAACACAGTTACACATCATATTATAGTAACTATATTTATATAATGTAATAATGTACATTTAATTTACATCTTGGATCTAGCAATGCTAATGAACCCTATATTTACATACTGATCCCCCTGTGTATTAAATTCAATATCCAAGGTAGATTTCCTGCTCATTGCTATGTTATATATACACAGAAAACACTGGTTTGTAGACAGAGGGTTTAATAGTAAGAGAAGTTTGTGGTAAACATGTCAGCAATGATGACTTGTGTCTCTGTCACCCATCAGTTAGTACATAGCCAAGACAAGCAGTGTGGTGTAATGGGTTTGTCGTTGAAGTTGTGATTGCATTACGAGGTCTCTGATTAGAATTGATGAAATTACTACGTGAGAACATATAAGAAATTGCTACAATATCCTAGAGTCTAGACTAAGTTGTGTTCTATAACTACTAATGCGTCTTCAGTACCTCTAATACTAAAATCTTAAGCTTAGATATCTGGAGTTTGACCAATGCTCTACTGTCTGTAATGTTAACTTTCGCTATTAGAGGATAATAGTATCCACATTCCAGCCACTTGTTTGTCTGATGAATAAAATTAACTCATTTTAAAATACCTCTTTCTTGTCACCATCTGCTTTCGGTGTCAAATTTTTCTTCTTGCTTCTTGTCCAGTCCTTGTCGCTTAAACTTTGAGAAAGTTTTGAGGAAATTCTGCGTATCATGTCTGCTGTAGATTGTGTGCTAAATCAGCAGCAGTGGCGGCAGCAGCAGCTTGCACTGCTTTTACCTTTCAACTATCTGCTCATCCACTACTATGACTAAAATAAGAGCCTATAAGGTGTTTATTGACCTTTCTCATACTCCTCTACTGCTCGTGTTCTAATGTTAATTAGACTCTTGGCTGCATAAAGTTTCAATAAAAAACAACATTTATTTTGTATTGTCTGGTATATTGACTATTTTCTTTTAGCAGGTTAATAACATGGTTTAGTATCATCTAATCTCAGCGCCCAGTATTACAGATATGGGGGATGCCTTGTAGGTTATGCTTATACTTAGCAACGTAGTTCATATGTCAATCATATAGTGTGTAACATATGTTTAAACTAGGATGAATAAAAGTGTGTCAGTGTGATTTAGTCAAGTTTATTTACTTCAAAATGTGTTTGTATGTAGTTTATGACTTACTTTCACTTTTGGTCCTATTGTTAACTTATTCTTTGGAGCCGTACTATTACCGCCCCCAACCGACCCGGAGGACTGCGAATGAAATGCTCCTCTTTTCTTCTTTTTGTCCTTTAAATTCTTGGCGCTCTTTCTGCCAACACTTACAGAAATATCTGAGCTGGACACATCTCTTACTGCGGCCATTTGTTCTGGAATCAAGTTTTTTTTTTATCCCAAGAGATAAAACTATGCACTTCCCTTAAATAGTTTCTTGACTGGTTTTAATTTTTATACGAAAATAATTCTTAAATGTGTTGAGAATTTTATCCACTTCAGTCTCCTATACCCAGTAGTTCTGATGATTTTAATTCAAAGAAGTATTACATATATAATACTAATTATTTATGAATATCTTGTGGAATACAACTTCTAGTAATTCTAGCAGTAACTAAGTATATATTACTCACTGTATGTACTTACTCACTGTATGTACTTACTCACTGTATGTACTTACTCACTGTATGTACTTACTAACTGTATATACTTACTCACTGTATATACTTACTTACTGTATATACTTACTCACTGTATGTACTTACTTACTGTATATACTTACTCACTGTATGTGCTTACTCGCTGTATGTACTTACTCACTGTATGTACTTACTCACTGTATATACTTACTCACTGTATGTAGTTAGTTACTCACTATATATACTTACCCCCATCATCCTGCTTCATTGTGGAGTTGTATTTCCTCTTTGAGTATGAAATATACTATTCTGTATGCTGACAGTTATTGTATAAAACTAGAATGACTTATAAAAAAGTAGAATTTAGGGTTGTTAGGACTTCTTGAATATTATAATGGCTGGCATGTGACGCTGTGTGAACAATTATACTCTTCCTGTAGGCTCATTGTTTGTCTTATAAATAACTATTCCATAAAACGCTGCGTAATTTATACACAATACATAATATTATGTATTTTATAGAAGCAACAAAGCTGGGTTATTCCTGGTTACTAAACTTTAACACTGATTAATAGAATTGATTTGAAATACTTTCATTGTTTAATTATGATAAATAAATTAAGTCAAGAGCTGGTGGACAAGGGTAAACACCGAAGGGTTAAGTCTTGCCAAGGCCATGAGTGATAGTTTGAAGGGCATCATGTCTACACTACTCTTGCACTATTTCAAAGACTCTTAAGCTGTTTTGCTAGCTTGGCTTGAGGCAGTAGCAGTCTTGCAGTCCATAATTAGGCCTCAAAAAACCCAACATTGAGTTTTTCATAGGCGGTTCAACAAACAAATCTGGTTTTTTGAAATAATTAAAATTTATATAAACAATAATATTTGTTTTAATGTCTAATTCTCCACCAAATAAACTGACAAGATAAAGTTATTTATTGGTCGTAATGAGAAGTGCTGTGCTGTGATTTGCAAACTTAAAAACATTGTGGTTTCAGTTATTTTGGAGTTGTGTTCTCGCATTACCTATCTAATAATAAGCTAGCACTGTGATTAACTTAAGTTAGACATGATCTTATAAGCTCACCTTCTGACTTAAGCTAGCAATGATGTTTTCTCTCCACCATCGCCTCATTTCCTTTCTTCCTCTATGTTTGTGATGGTGATGATGGTGTCTTTTGCTTCTGTGATGTCTTTGCTTGGACTTGCCAACCGCCACTTCAGCCATTGTGTTGGTTTACTGATTCGAGTGTTCAATACAAAGTCACCTGTGAATACATCACATGACATGTAAATAGGAAGTGCTGCTACAGTTTTTATGCATCATGTTTCAGGTGCGAGCTCTGTCTAACGTCATAGCTTCCTCCACCCAGCCTATACAGAACCTTCGAGTTCTCCAACACATTGGAGATAAGCAGCAGCAGCAAGAATGGGCAAGGAAGTGGATTACTGATGGACTCACTGGTAGTTTAGCATTATATTCTAGTACCACGAAACTTTACAGTACTCAGTCTATCTGTATCTAGTGTATCAAGTAACAGTGTAAGAGGACACAACTCTCAGGGCTATTCAATAATCACATGAAAAAACTGTAAATGTAACTAATACTGAATATTAATAATTATATATTATTGTATTGAATATACTGTAAATATAACTAATACTGAATATTAATAATTATATATTATTGTATTGAATATACTGTAAATATAACTAATACTGAATATTAATAATTATATATTATTGTATTGAATATACTGTAAATATAACTAATACTGAATATTAATAATTATATATTATTGTATTGAATATACTGTAAATGTAACTAATACTGAATATTAATAATTATATATTATTGTATTGAAATTAGAAAGTATTCATTTTATACTGAATTATTATGCAGGGTTTGAGAAGATGGTAGCTGATGTGGCGGGTAAACATTGCATTGGTGATACACTGACTATGGCGGATTTGTGCCTTGTGCCCCAACTTCTCAATGCTAAAAGGTACATAAGCTATGTTTTTTTTTAAAGAGCTTCCAGCCAGCAAGTAATTGTACTACAGACAGTTATACTGGAAATATTTCAGTATCCCCATGTATTTCTATTATTGGAACACAAAGTTATACCATCCAAAAGTAAAACCATTAATATGCTTATTAAGGAAACGTGCGGTTTTGATGAACAATTTATTTAAATAATAACCAGCAATCAAAATTGCATCTGCTAGAGTTTCTCACCATAAGGAGCCTTGGCTACTCTTATAAACTGCTAATATAATAAAACAGTTCGGAAAAAATAATTATAATCTAGATTCTATACATGTGTGCAATGGTACCACACAGAGGGATGGTGGGTTGTTTTTAGAATGGTGCTCATTATATCTGTCTGAGAATTCTGTTAGAGGCCTTAGACAGATTGGGCAAGTGATTGCAGGTGTCTAAACCAATGACTAGCCTTGATTATAACTCAGTAGTCAGATGGCTGGTATAAGCTCAAAATAATATAAAATTTCAGGTTATTGAAATTTACTCAGCAGGGCTGTTGAGCGTGAAACAGTACTTTAAATTTTAGCTAAAATAACTGCTGTCTTGTCATAGCAGTATAATCAGTAATTATCAACAGGCTTCATTACAATTGCCATTAATTTAACTATATTGTATATTTTTATTCTACGGTCACTGGTGATTATAATAAATTGTGAGATAACAAACTAGCATCTGCCAAGCTAAGTTGATTAGTATTGATTTTGTTACTGCTGTTTCTTTGACTAATATTCTGCACTAATAATTATTATAGTCATTTGAACTCCCATCTGGGCATACTCTAACTATTAAACAGATTTCTGTTACAAGATATGGCATTGTATTATAAAGGCAGCCATTTTAAACTGCTCAAATCATGGGCCATATTCTAAGATGGCTTGTAACTGTAAGCAGAGCTGACAAACAACAAACCTTGATAATATGAAATTTTAGCTTGAGTTGATAATGTTACGGAGGGCTGTTGCAATTTGCTCATTCATAATATTAAAGTTAGCAGTGAAACCTAGGGCTCTGCGCTCTAAACTCTAAAGGAATAAAATATTCAAGCACCTGCTTTATTGTAATGCACATTAAATATAAAACTGCCATTTCTGTACCTCCAAGCTCTCAATTCCATACATTATAACAGTTTTATGTAACTAGTAATATTTGTAACAATATTTAAAAAAAATTATTGTAAATTTGACATGCAAGTCAAGAAGTTATGTTTTCTTGGGAATGCCAAACGGAAACTTATTAGAAAAATCGAAGCACTTAGGCTAGTAAAATTTTTCCGCTGCGGCACCTAAATGCCCCCTCAAATGAATATTGCCTGCTTGACTCTGTAGCAACACATCATACTTGTATTATTCTCTGACTTATAAAATACTCACTGAGATATGACAACACTCTCTTCTCTAGTTGTTCGCTGGTTGATGAATAATGATTATTATTGAAATATCTAAGCTATTTTCAGATTTGGAGTGGATATGACTGCCTTCCCAACTATAAACAGGATAGCTGAAAACTGTAGACAGCTGGAAGCGTTTAAAGCTGGGGACCCTCACGTCCAGCCCGACTGTCCTGAGGATTTGAGATCTGATAAATAAATTCCCATTTCTTCGTTTAAAATATACTGCTATATATTTCTTCATTTAGCATGTTTTATGATTCATTGTTGTATGTAAACTTTAGGCAGCTAATAAATTTATATCATTTGTTAATGTTAATGCTGATATTTTATGAAAATTTAGCAAATCTTATGTTAGATTAATGTTTTTCTACAATTCTCACTTTGTTGCTTAGACTTTTATATTACGAAGCTCTAAAGAATACATATTGGAAATTTCTAAAAAATGGGTTTCAAATTTAGGTTATTAGGTATATACTATATACTTATATGCAAGTTAGCAGTATCTATACTATATACTTACATATAGGTTAGCTGTGTCTATACTGTATACTTGCCTGTAGGTTAGCTGTGTCTATACTATATACTTACATGTAGGTTAGCAGTATCTATACTATATACTTACATGTAGGTTAGCAGTATCTATACTATATACTTACATGTAGGTTAGCAGTATCTATACTATATACTTACATGTAGGTTAGCAGTATCTATACTATATACTTACATGTAGGTTAGCAGTATCTATACTATATACTTACATATAGGTTAGCAGTATCTATATTATATAGGCTACTTACATGTAGGTTAGCTGTGTCTATACTATATACTATATAGGCTACTTACATGTAGGTTAGCTGTGTCTATATTATATAGGCTACTTACATGTAGGTTAGCTGTGTCTATACTATATACTATATAGGCTACTTACATGTAGGTTAGCTGTGTCTATACTATATACTATATAGGCTACTTACATGTAGGCTAGCAGTATCTATACTATATACTTACATGTAGGTTAGCAGTATCTATACTATATACTTACATGTAGGTTAGCTGTATCTATACTATGTACTTACATGTAGGTTAGCTGGTAGTTGAAGAATATACCCTAGTAAATAATGCACACCTGTATGACTGGCTACAGTTTCAAGTATTCCTCCTTGTAAGATGGGAAATTGTCATCAAGCACTAAATGACTAGCAGTTATATACTATTCTCTCATCTGACAATCAATATTTTACAGCAGATAATGATGCTGATTTACAATGTCACTTGGCCAGCAATTCTAATATCATATTCACTCTTCCCCACTTTGACATAAGAAATACTACAATATTCTTGCTACTGCCTGTACCAATGCCTTGCAACCCTCACTGTGACAAAGATAAAAAAGTTATTACAGCAGATGAGGCACAGCTGACACCTGGGGTACTATTCTGTAGCGGTAACGGGGGGGGGGGGGGGGGGGGGGGCACAACGGGTCGACTTTTGCACTATTTGCTCTCATTCATCTGTTTTTCAAGTTACTAGTTCAATAATCTCTAATCTTAATGCTGCATCTGTTGTCTATTACAGGTATCAGTTTGTTGTTTCTATCTCTCTCACAACTTTCAGAATCATGAAATTTTCATGACGAAAAAATCGGCCCATTGTGCCCTGGTACCGGGGTACAATGGGCCACTGGGTGGGACACAACAAATAAATTGAAACTTTGCGGATTTTGTTGCATCTGATCTTTATTTATTTAATATTACAAATAAATAAAAATATTCTCTAGGATCTACAGCAAAATTCATGTTTTAGCTGTACAATTTGTGCCACCATGGATAGCAGAGGAAGGCAAAATCAAATGCACACCACTCGGTTCTACTGCGCCATTATCCATACTGTTTATAACTAAAAATGTTTTTTTATTTTCACTTCAGAGGAACTTTTATCAGAAAAAAACTTTAGTAACATTTACTACAAAATTCCGAGTGGAATTTTTTCTATGAACTGTAGCTAAGGTGCATGGCTTCGGTTTGTGGCTGGAGTACGGAAGGGAGAGGGGGGGGAGCAAATGAGCAAATCACAATTTATTTTAGTCAAATACATGTATATTCCCTCAATGATATAATGTATAATGAATATCATGACTATCTACTAGTAGCAACAGCAGAGTGTTTTGTATTATGTATAAAATGGCAAAGCTTTAACCTCACCAGATGTATATATTAGGGGAGCTTCACCTTGTAGTTTTGTAGTCTTACCATGATTTCTTTGATATTTTACAAAAAGGTCAGAAATGGCTAATATTTATAGATTTTAGTAACATTTCAACCAACTTTTTGGGCAAACAAACTAATAACAGTGATCAGGGTGCAATAATCAGGTGGCCCATTGTGCCCCGGGTGGCCAAATTGAAAATAAATGTGCCTCAAGGAAAATTTATTTTAGAGTTGCTGTTATACTAGTTAAGCAATGTAGACACAAGCAATGGCAACAATATCAGTAAAATCTAGGCTTGTTGCCTTTGAGTGTAAAAAGTTATAAAGCTTTAACGACATCTTAAAAAATTTACAAAAAGTAGGTAAAAACAGTTTTTTACTCGCCTTTTCAACACGTATGTTCTGCAAGTGTTGAAACTACAATGGCTAAATAATTATGTCCATACCTTTTTATGAAAAAATCACAACTCTTAGCCAATAAGTTCTCTCACAATTTGGCCGGCTTTTTGTACCCCTATGACCGTTGTGCCCCCCCCACCCCGTTACCCCTATCCACAGCTGACACCTGGGGTACTGTTCTGGATACACAATTAACACATGGGACTGCTTCACAGAGTACCACTAACATTTGTAAATAGTTGGTTTTTAGCAATTCCTACCAAAAAATGAAGCTGACACAATTTCACAATATTTATTGTAACATTTAACTTAGTAGAACATGTAGTCTAAAGTATATTTACTTGTAAAGTAAGACACTGAGTGTGAGGCTGAGTATGACATTTACTATACTTCACAGACAGCATGAATGCAGCTTGATGGTAACATATGCGTTACTATAAAAACTGATGGATCAAAATACCAACTCAAGAAAAGCATTCAGTTTATTAAAATACATTATTTTATCAAAATACATGAATAATTGATTGACAGCAGTGATAATTCACTGAGAAAGGGAGAGCAAGGCATGAGCATAATAGGAGATTGTGAAATAAGCCACATAGATAAAATAATGTACAAATGCTAATTATATTAGACGAATGTGTGAACACAGTTGTATAACATATATAAATTGTCTAAATAACACAAAATATGATGCAAGTTATCTACAGTTATTCTATACACATCTAGAAATGCTCCAACAAAGTCTTTTATTCACAGTACCAACACTATGATATTAAAAAATAAATTTACATATTCATAAAAATAGCAATGAAATAAATAATACATGTTGCTTCTCATTCAAACTGAGAAGTTGAGAAACTAAGCTAATAATATACGGAGCGTTGTTTATAGGCTACGCTAGCTGTTTTAGAAGTAGCAGCAGTTCTTAATTTATTAGCAGTAGATTTACTGATACTATTAGATTTTGATGAAGAACTACTTTTCTTACTATCGTCAGATTCTATGGGTTTAAATCCAGCGATTTCATGGCGTATTCGTTTTATTTCTGCCAAGTAATGTTCATGCTCATCATTACTCACAGTAGAGAGCTCTGACTGGGGAACCGTTGTGAACAGAGCTTTGTCCATCACTGAAACACACAGTGCATACTAAATTATCACACATATCACAGCTGTATAGATACTCTACATTGTTGTGCGAGTTCAACAAATAAAGGTAAAAAACTAAAGCTTTAAACCTCAATCAACATATAATTATGTTATTGTAGTACATAATAGAATTGTTCATCAAAAGTTATAGCTGTCGGTGGTAAGTAGTGAAGTCATCTATTTATTTATCTCAGAGAATGGGGCACTGACTTCAGCCCATGTTATCATTTTAGGGTATATTAGTTGGACAGATCACTAGCACAAGAGAAATGAGGTTGTCAGAGATTGTATAATGTCAAGCCTAAGCTAGTGAGTTTAATTAAAGGGAACATGATTTGGTGGAAAACAAAAGTTAAAGTTGTTGTTGAAATTGATTGTGGGATATGCCAGAGAGATGTATCAACACTATTGCCTTCTGCGCAGCCTGCTGAAAAATGGAGAATATAAAAAGAAGTTTAAGAGAGGTGCAGCAATTAGTCACCTCTTCTCCAAGGGCAATAAGAAAACTACAGGCCACCACGAGATGAAGATTTTCCTGGAGAAACCTGACCAGGAGTTTTAGTATTGAAAAACTTGGTAGGATCATTTTAAATGGATTGGAGCAGGGGGAAGCCATGTCATCGCTACAGAGGTGGGCATAAATACCAAGTAATCGGAAAAGCAACCCTAATCATAGTTAAAGTTTGTGAAAAAAGTTATTACTAAAAATAAAAAAGCTAACATAACATGGCTCAACTTCTACACCCATTTTTAAATGTAAAGGCAAAACATATGTTAATCAAAATTAAAATTAAATATTGGAAATTCAAATATCCAATACGTTATGTTCAAAATTATAGATATATAACCCTTTATTTCAAGGCTATCTATGAACTCTATAGTTTTGATTTATCATTTTGACTCTGGAGCGGTTGCTGTGAGTGCTAGGCAAAAACAGTTGTACTTATAACAAAGATAAGCCACCCAATGAGAAGGCAAATCTAACTTAGGTGCCCTAGTCTCAATCATACAGTTGGCATAATCTGTTACATCATGGTTCGGAGAACGTGTGCGACTCCAAAATATATCTAATTATGTAAAATCAATTTCTCTGGGTTCAGCTATGTATGCACATTATGTGAAATACAACATTGCAAACTTATAATGACACAGCCATATAAAGCCTTCTTATGTAGTCAATACCAACCTTTGCAGTTCTTTTCAACTTGTTTCAAAGTTTTAAGTATATTAGCTAAAGTAGAGTTGGCAGGCATATCATCACACCGCAGGTCTTCGGTTGGGGAGGGAGAATTACTAGCATCTGTGCATTTCTCACTAAATGATACAAAGTAATTTCATTTGCTACATAACACAGTAACCTATGTAGGTCTTTTAGTACTTCATATATACAATGCTTGCGTGTAAAATTAAATTAGTTAAAAATGAGTTTTCAGCATGTTACTACATCAACGTATTACAAAAAGCATAATAAAGTAACAACAGAGAATTTCACTATACACCTCGCATAACAGTTGTCTTATATATTTAAACATGTTGATGCAAAAAATAAGTTTACTGAGAAATAAGAATGCAAGGGATATTATTTAACCTTAAGCTTTATTTATTTACTGCAGAAAGTGAGTGGGTGTGTGTGGGACAGATGGCCTGAATGAAAGTGAGTAAGTGAGTGACTGAGTGAGTAAGGGTGAGTGAGAGAGAGTAAATAAGTAAGTGAGTGAGTGAGTTGGTAGTGCATACTAGTGGTGTGAAGTTGCATGCAGTATAACTAGAAGGAATTGTTAGAGTCTCAACATACCGAAGTCTGCTGACGGCGCTGCCTGTGTACATCTGTAACTTGGCAGAGAGTCTTTGTATTGATGTGAGAACCAGGTTATTGTAAGACTACAAGCAAACGGCCAGATGCACTGCTATAATCTAGTTTAAGAGTTATCATACATAACGTGACATGAATTTTAAAAAATTCTGTTAAAACTGAAACAACTTTATGAACAAGATTTACTTAAATAGCAATATCCTGGATTCACTATTCGGTAGTTAGTTGCAGGTTGGCAGTAATTTTTAATAGCTTGTGCTCCAAAGAAACTTTTACATAAGTATGGTATTCATAAAGAAAATCAATGAAGGAGGCATGGCTATTGTAACATTTCTGTCACTGCTGTTGAGTAAATTTGGTTATGACTGACATATTGTGTGTTTCAAATAGACAGCAAGCTGAACTCAATGTGAACATGATACACACTCACATGGTCAACCGTGCTGGGGGAGCCATTTTCCAGATTCTGGGATGAAGAGAGCTTTTTCCTGACTGGACTGAGAGCCGGCGACGCTGCCATGTCTGACGGAGTGACTGAGGCAGCAGAGCGATAACTACTGAATGCTGATCTCTGCTGCTGACAAGCAAACATGCTGTCAATCAGCTCCTACAAGTAAGCATGCTGACTACATGTTCCCTCACAGCAAGTCAACACTGTCTCACAAAAGTTGGTTCACAAGGATTATGTTGAATGTAGGTTATTATAAACTTGTACTGAAAGATGAACTCTCATCCCCAGATGACTTGAGAACGGCAGTTTAACAGAAAGGTTGAGGGATGAAAGACCCCCTCCATACACTAAGTTAGCTGTGAACTAAGGCTTTACCTCTGTCTCAGGAGATGGCTCCACACCTTCCTTAGTGCCGTTCAGCTGCTCAGCATCTGCTTTACTCAGAATATCCAAACCTTTAGCCAAGTTGTGAGACAACTGAGCGATTTCCAGTTCATGGGAGTTGTCCTCTAAATCTTTTCCCTGCGTAACATTACCATGTAACTTACACATAGATAACTTACACATAGCTAACTTACACACAGATAACTAACTTAAACACAGCTAATTTACACACATAACTTACACTCAGCTAACTTACACACATATAACTTACACACAGCTAACTTACACACAGCTAACTTACACACATATAACTTACACACAGATAACTTACACACAGCTAACTTACACATAGATAACTTACACATAAATAACTCACACTAGTAAAACCAAGTATTGTATTTTGAGGAAGAAATAAATCAAAACATCATGCAGAAAGCTGGCAAATCATGAATGCAGGGAAGCAGAATAAACAGATACAGCCAATGAAATGAATACAACACATACCCAACAACCAATGGGATGCAGTGAATTACTACCTTTTCAAGATCTAGCTTCAAGGAATTAGATTCCATGTGTTGAAGCACATCGGCTGAATGCCTAGTTTCTAAAGTTTGATTGTGTGACAAGGTAGGGGCTTGGGATACAATACCAACATCCACCCCACCACATGAATTAGCCCGAGATCTATAGGATGATGACGAAGTGGGCTCATCAGCTGTACTTGGAGTACCACCCCTTGAATCTGACTTCCTAGCTTTTGCCTGCAATTATGTGGAGCAACCTGTGTTAAAATATTAATCTTTGGGAATCCTGATCTGGGCGTAACTGACTGTAATATCCTCATGCAGAGAACACCCATGCAAACAATGGACACAAATCGTTTTATATAATACATTGATTCAGCCTATATATAACTGAGCTTGAGCTAAAACTATTTCGAGAATCTGGGTATGATTGCATAATACAACTTGAGTAATGAACGGAGACATTAAGTGATTAAGAGGTAGTAGCAAGCTATTACACTACATCCGGTCTACACAAGGGTTCATGCTGACAATCATACACCACAGAACATGCACCAGCAGTGCCAGCCGGCAGCACTCTTGGCAGTAAGCAGCAGCGCATGTCTAGTAACCTTTAATTTGGTCAAGTTCACATCAAATGCTGGCTGTGATTGGCTTTTTGATTTAGGTTGAGAGTGACGAGCTGAGCATTGTGGGTAACTGCTAACTGCTTTGCGTTTACCACTGACACCATTCAATGCACATTTACTCTTCTAAAATTAATTCATTACATAATGTAGAGATGGCAGTCAGATAAAGTAGAATATCAGAATACAGGGTGCCTTTCTTATCCTTCATCAGTGAAACATAAATCTATGAAAATGTCAGATTGGCTTCTAAAAACTGGCAATAACCTGATGCCAAACACTTCCCATGTTTGAAAATGTAAATTTAGCCCAAATCTTTACCAAACAGTAAAGAAGGGTGCATGTTTAGTTACCTCCTGCACTGCTTTTCGGGGGTCATAAGATCTCCTTCTATCCCAAGCTGCTTTTTCTCTCTCTTTGCCAGCTTCTCTTTCTCGCTCAGCTTTTGAAATCATAGAATTGGTACTTGGTCTAGACGGCTTTTTACTCTCTGTAGTAGACTTTGTGCCAGATGATTGGCCGAGGGTTGTGGACTTCCCATTAGAGGTTTTACTGGTGGAACTCATCACCCTCATGCTGTACCGCCCACCATCTGACCTACATACACACACCATATTGTACCGCCCACCATATGACCTACATACACACCATATTGTACCGCCCACCATCTGACCTGCATACACAAACCATATTGTACCGCCCACCACCTGACCTACATAAACACACCAAATTGTACCGCTCACCATCTGACCTACATACACACACAATATTGTACCGCCCATCATCTGACCTACTTACATACACCATATTGCATTTTATATTGATCAACACAAACTTTGCATTAAAGTTAGATATACAAAAATAATTGTAAATATCAAGTAGAATATGACTTCACTAGTAAAAACTGTATAATCAACAGGAGACCTTCACATAAGCTGATGTGTGTTGATTATCTCCATATATATGTATGCATATGTATGCTAACTCACTTACTAGCTTACTTACACAATACTCTATAGTCTATACAGAGAAGATGTGAGCTAAAATAGTCGAGTTTAGAGTTATTCTCTCAATAATTAAAAGTTATCCGCTTTGCCTAAATTGTTATACCCAGTATACAGCAATTTAAATTTCTATGATAAATTTAGTCCACACTCTAAAGGTGTACATAGACATGAAGGTTGTTCTATTATTAATAAACCACAACTGTTGTTATTTCAGTATACAAGAGGGCCTTCCCTAATACCAGGTAAAATGATACTCTAAATAGTGTTTTCACAAACAAAAGCATGATAAGCAAAGGTGCAGGTTTAAGTTACTTAGACATCTGAAACATCAAAAGTTGTCCTAAATACTGGTCCAAGACTTTAGATAATTACAATTTTTTTATTTTCAATCCAACTTTTAGTAATAACCACTAAGAAAAATCAAAAAAGATTTTTATCAAAAGCATTACAGTTACCCTTCTTTATGAGCCCGCATAGACACATTCACACACACATATAGGACACATGCTGATATCAGTACAGGCTAGCAAACTATAATAACAAACTAGAACCAGCAGCTTCGATTTAAAGAAGGCAATAAAATCAATTTTTCAAAATATTCTGGCAGACATACGCTATTCTCATTCATTCTAATGATGGCATAACATTTTACCAATTATTAGTATTAAATAATAATTCAACTGAGAATGTGAAGATGCTTGGAGTACATTTGTAGTCAATATAGCAACACAGTCTATTATCTATATCACATATGTTACAAACACAGCCATTGCATCATGCAGTTAGAGTTGTCCTATCAATCTCCCACACAAGTGACGGAGAGTTGAATATTACAAGAAACAGAATATTTAATATGAAACACTTAACTGCAGACCAATTTAGTGTGCATAGTTTGCACAAAATTAAAACTCAAAAGAAAAAGCAGATGAAACTAAAGCTGTGAAAAATAAAGATGTGGAGATTGAAAGTCCAGCTAACAACTGGGCATGTAGTAAGTCCGTAGGCCGATATGTATGTACACTGCTGCTACTGAGTGCATGCAGGTAAGAAACTGCTGCTACACCTTGAACTACTGCTAACTCTACTCTAATTTATTCAAACTCCAATAATTGCAGGTCATATTCATGGAACTTGTTTACAAGAAATACTGGGAGTATTAGACACTTGTTGAGATATTAATGCATGCATCAGCAAACCAGCCAGCCAGCATGCCCTGTATTATACACCATGTGTGTAGTATAGTGCATCATGTATGTAGTATATTACACCATGTGTGTAGTATATTATACCATGTATGTAGTATTATACACCATGTGTGTAGTATATTACACCATGTATGTAGTATATTACACCATGTGTGTAGTATATTACACCATGTATGTAGTATATTACACCATGTGTGTAGTATATTACACCATGTGTGTAGTATATTACACCATGTGTGTAGTATATTACACCATGTATGTAGTATATTACACCATGTGTGTAGTATATTACACCATGTATGTAGTATATTACACTACGTGTGTAGTATATTACACCACGTGTGTAGTATATTACATCATGTATGTAGTATATTACATCATGTATGTAGTATATTACACCATGTGTGTAGTATATTACACCATGTGTGTAGTATATTACACCATGTGTATAGTATATTACATCATGTGTGTAGTATATTACACCATGTGTATAGTATATTACATCATGTGTGTAGTATATTACACCATGTGTGTAGTATATTACACCATGTATGTAGAATATTACACCATGTATGTAGTATATTACACCATGTGTGTAGAATATTACAGAATAGTACACCATGTAGTATGTAGTATAAGGAATAAATTCGCACCCACATCTACCACTCTACTCACTGGGTAAAAGGAAAGTAGAGTAACAAATAGGAATTGGTTAACATATTTCAGTGTCTAACAGATGAGTTATGGGTAGCACCAACAAACTAGCAGAAAATGGCCGACTTACGAGAGTTCAGAACAAGAAGCTTGTTTAGTGAGCCTGTAAGATAAGTAACTTGTGTGTACCAGACACGGTATGTCACATAGCTGTGAGCACCAATATAACATGTAGCATGGGCTGCTGTATACACTTGATACACTAAGTGGTCTCCAATATATTAAATGGGTTTTTGAAACAAATCTGTGAGATTTATAGCAGTTCAACTGTAAAAGAATATGCACAAAGCTAGCCTACAAGCTACAATAGTGCTGTGGAGCATTTGGTGAGAGCATCAGACTAAAATCAGCAGCAAGAATAAACTACAGCATGTACTACCAACTTGAGGTATTAAAACAGAAATATATGAGTACAAGTCTACCATGTATAGACTGTGTTCTGATATAACTCTAACCTTCGGATAGGTGCGCCTTTGGAGTCGCCCGACAGTGCTCCATTCTCTCGACTTTTCTGCACTATCTTAGCACCCAAACTGACTTCACTCGGATCAAGTGAACGAGCACTGCGCCCTGTGGTTCTGTAAGTGAGTGACATACATATTACACACATATATACATACATATTACACACATATATACATACATATTACACACATATATACATACATACGTACATGTGTTGATATAAGTGTATAAGTGTAAGTGTTACAAATTACATTCAATTGCTTGAAAAATGTAATTAATTACAACCAATTACAATAACAAATTACTATTACCCCAACCCTGGTAGTAACACACGTGTAGTAGTAACATACGTGTAGTAGTAACACACGTGTAGTAGTAACACACGTGCAGTAGTAACATACGTGTAGTAGTAACACACGTGTACTAGTAACATACGTGTAGTAGTAACATACGTGTAGTAGTAACATACGTGTAGTAGTAACATACGTGTAGTAGTACCATACGTGTAGTAGTAACATACGTGTAGTAGTAACATACATGTAGTAGTAACATACGTGTAGTAGTAACATACGTGTAGTAGTAACATACGTGTAGTAGTAACATACGTGTAGTAGTAACATACGTGTAGTAGTAACATACGTGTAGTAGTAACATACGTGTAGTAGTAACATACGTGTAGTAGTACCATACGTGTAGTAGTAACATAGTGTAGTAGTAACATACGTGTAGTAGTAACATATGTGTAGTAGTAACACACGTGTAGTAGTAACACACGTGTAGTAGTAAGCCTAGAGCCACACGGTGCGTATTTTTGCATGCGAAAATTGAAATCACAAGTAGCAAAGGTGTCCACTGTAGCGTCAGTGATGCGTGATAAATAAAGCTTTCATTTTTAAATCGCACTCGCTTTCAATAAAACGCAATTTACTAGAATGTAGCACTAAAATAAAGAAATTGGGCTCGCTGAATAACTACCAGCCAATTAGGTGACGACGACAGAGACGATTCGCACTTGCGTTGAAAATGCAGAGCGACAAGTGCGAATGTTTTCTCAACGTGCACAGTGGACACCTTTGCTACCTGTGATTTCAATTTTCGCATGCGAAAATACGCACCGTGTGGCTCTAGGCTAACACACGTGTAGTAGTAACACACGTGTAGTAGTAACACACGTGTAGTAGTAACACACGTGTAGTAGTAACATACGTGTAGTAGTAACACACGTGTAGTAGTAACATACATGTAGTAGTAACATACATGTAGTAGTAACATACGTGTAGTAGTACCATACGTGTAGTAGTAACATATGTGTAGTAGTAACATACGTGTAGTAGTAACATACGTGTAGTAGTAACATACGTGTAGTAGTACCATACGTGTAGTAGTAACATACGTGTAGTAGTAACATACGTGTAGTAGTAACATACGTGTAGTAGTAACATACGTGTAGTAGTAACATACGTGTAGTAGTAACATACGTGTAGTAGTACCATACGTGTAGTAGTAACACGTGTAGTAGTAACATACGTGTAGTAGTAACATACGTGTAGTAGTAACATATGTGTAGTAGTACCATACGTGTAGTAGTAACACGTGTAGTAGTAACATACGTGTAGTAGTAACATACGTGTAGTAGTAACACACGTGTAGTACAGATAAAACCCATTAACTTCTAACAAAAACTCAGCCTTCACCTTGCGGTAGAATTTTCATTTTCCAAAGACTCAGTTCTAGCCCGCCTCAACTCAAATGTTCTGTTGGGTCGACTGGAGGAGAGGGGACCCACCCGACCATTACTCGAGGATAGGTTTTTTAGATTATTTACACTCTCCAGACTCCCACCATTATCCGAGTCTTTCATTGATTGACTTCTTTTAGCACCATTGAGTGGCCTGCTATAATACAGTGCATATTCAATGAAAGTTAAATCAGAGAAAATACAACTCCGATTAATTGAAATTCTGATGCAAAAAACTCCTATTTTATTCATATTTTTCAGCCCATTTTGTGACAAAACAGTTTAAGCAAACATTAGAAGCACTATGCCAGCTAATACAGTCAGGGTCAAGGTCACATACAAATGGTGTGGAGATGTACTGCAACACCAACACCACAGAGTAGGTTGCAGAAAAAAAGCAGTGTCAGTATTGATTGGTTGGTTTACTAACTAGTATGTATGCTGAGAACTTGTTTCTGCTTGTTGGAGCAAATAAAAAAATACAACGTGGTTGAGATGGGGAGAAGGGGTGATTGCGTGCACTGGGGAGAAGGGGGGGAGGAAGGGGGGGAAGGGGGAGGGGAGCGGTAAGAGCTGGTTACTGTAGAGCTAGGTAGCAGAGTAAGCAGTCACCTGGCAGTCTTAGAATCTGACTGAGACCTCCTGGCTGGCATAGTAGCCCTAGGTGTAGTTGGCTGGCTGGCTCTGGATGTGGCAGGCTCACCACCTACCTCATCAGCTTTATTAGAGGTACTGGTAGAGCTTAGTCTATCCACAGTAGACTTTCTGATGGAACCAGAACTTGATTGTCGTAAGGATGGTTTAGATTTACCAGATGGAGGCTTGGGGCTCTCTGATTGGCTAGAGAATGAGTGTATAGCTTTCATGAACTCCTCTGTACTCTGTAGGAGTACGTCTGTATTCACACTGTCCACCGACCGGCCACCCACTCTACTCAGCCTCTCTTTGCTGCTGGAAGACACGGCAGCGGAGATTTGTGGCAGCTGCTTAGACTGCTCTGGAGCACCTCCTGTCGACATCAGAATCTTGTCAAAGAAAGAGGTTTTGTTGACGATGATGGGGTCATTGTCCTTGTGGTATGTGCGGGCTGTTAGTAACTCTTCCACCAACTTAGGCCGTTCCTTCTCTATGACAGGAGCGTCACCTGAGCACATTGTACACAAAGGGGAGATAATTTTCAATGTGTAGCTAACAGCAAAATAATGTTTATATTTTAGTTGACTATTTACTAGAAAGATGCCTGCATTGGAAAGTTTCTGCAAAAAAACACAGCTGTTCTACGCGTCTTTAAACAACCAGTGATGCTTTAAATATAAGTATACAAGGATACACTGCCAGTGAAAGTATTTATTCTCACACTGGCAGTATATACTCTTACACTGGCAGTATATACTCTCACACTGGCAGTATATACTCTTACACTGGCAGTATATACTCTTACACTGGCAGTATATACTCTTACACTGGCAGTATATACTCTTACACTGGCAGTGAAAGTATATACTGCCAGTGTGAGAGTATATACTGCCAGTGTAAGAGTATATACTGCCAGTGTAAGAGTATATACTGCCAGTGTAAGAGTATATACTGCCAGTGTGAGAGTATATACTGCCAGTGTAAGAGTATATACTGCCAGTGTGAGAGTATATACTGCCAGTGTAAGAGTATACACTGCCAGTGTAAGAGTATATACTGCCAGTGTGAGAGTATACACATAAGATGCTTACCTATGCCCAGTTCTTGCAGTATTTTCTCTTTAGAGAACTCTACTTCTTTCTTCCTGCGAGGCATGGTAGCGGCAGCAGGGAGGGACAGAGGTGACGTGGAATGTGAGTTGCTGTCCTTCACCTTGCTAGCACGTGGCGTCGCAGGCAACTTTCTACCATTAGAACCACCTTCTGCTCGTTGAACAGGCGAGCATGAATTCCTTCTAGAGAGTGTTGGAGAATTTATAGTTGGAGAGATTGGTGGCTTGGAGATTACCACATCTAGAATTAACAATAATTCCTTTTAAACAAGCAGCATGTAGTGTACCAAACATTAATATAACATGATAATAAGATAAATTTCGTACTACTAGTCATCTATTACATAGTATAGCAGGGTGACACTAGTTAGTGAGAAAATGGATAACTGTGTACACACTAGAGTAGAAAGTCTACAAGACAATATGCTATGTGCAACTACATGCAATATAAAACTAGAAATGAGCGCTCCTATTACAGAGTCAGTATTTGTCCACTGGTCTAGTCGTATGTGTTTAGAGGGCCGAGTGAAGTTACTCAGCTTGTGTTGAATATTTGCACTGCATTTAGTGTCTGCTGTCAACTGCTGGTATTTACTAGTACCCATTAGCTGAGGACAATACTTTGCTTCTGTTCCAACACACTCAAACAAATAATGAAATTAGAAACAATTAGAACTCAGAAAAGTAGTAACATATATTATTACAAGGATGGTCACTCTCTAGCTAGAGTCACAGAGACTACTAATTGAAAGCAGCAAACAAATTCTATTGGCTAGTGATGTGAACAGGCAGCAATGTCATAGGCTACCATGTTTTAGTCTGAGATACCAACCATTGACATGTTCAGGTGACTTGGTCTGTGTGTGGTACTCTGCCTGTATATTAGGCTTTATTATTTCTTCCTGAGACTGCAAAGTTTCTTCCTTCTGAAACAAAGAGTATAACATATGTAGAATGTATATGAAGGTATACTCAGTTATGTATAAAGAGTATAACATGTATATGGAGGTATACTCAGCTATGTATAAAGAGTATAGCATGTATATGGAGGTATACTCAGCTATGTATAAAGAGTATAACATGTATATGGAGGTATACTCAGCTATGTATAAAGAGTATAACATGTATATGGAGGTATACTCAGCTATGTATAAAGGAATACCACTCATTCAATGTACTACTCACTCACTCAATGCATGACTGCCTATACATGTTTTTATATGCATTACTTGACCCCCTGAGATTAATACAGAGGTTGAGCAAAGGTGCACACCATAGGGGTGGAGTGTAGGTATAGACTACAGAGGGATTAGGGGTGGAATATAGGTAAATACCACAGGGGGATTAGGGGTGGAGTGTAAGTACAGACTACAAGGGGTGAAGTGTATCTTATAGCTGTCTGCAATTTGAGAGGTGGCCATATGCATCATATTGATGTTAATATAACTACTATACAGTCAATGTGTACTAAGCCATATACAAATTATTGTATTTTATTTAATATTGACTAGAATGAAGAGATCTGCATTACTACTACATCACACATTAGTATAAATGATCGAGTTTTCTCTAGCTGGGGAGACAACACTGAACATAAGAAGGAAGAATAAACAGGAAACTAAAACCTATATTACAGGTCAATATGGAACAACTAAATTATCAGTATATCAAATTATTGCACACTATACAAACATGATGCACGCTTATCAGATTTTCTCTTAGAAATGAAGAGTGTAGAGAAATACTCTTCTTGCTTATTGTAAGTGATTGAGAGTTGGAGTAACTTTGCAGATATATCTATTATCTAGAATGTATACATAGTATAGTTATATTATACTATGTATACATACTACGTAGACTGTATAACTATAGTACACTATATTACTAATAGTAAAAGTGAACTATATTGTATATAGAAAGCATATGCTAGGTCAAAGAAAGCCAGAACCCCATAAGATGCCAGACTAGGCACCAGTATGTTGGTAATATAATCAGACGAAGTTGTCACACCGAAGATTGGAGTGAATATTCTAAACCTACTGACAGTTAAAAGTATGGGAAAATACAAAATAAATGAATAAACAATCATGGACTTTCAAATTTAAACTTGCTGTTTATTTATATTGAATTATTTTCAAGAAACTGACTAGCTTTATGTAATAAAATGCTAATTTTTACAATATTACACTGCACATGAGGGGGTAACAGAATAAAGCGGTATTATCCTAGCAACAATGCACAGTTCATAATTTTTAAATTAAGAAATGAAGAGATTTCTTTGGCACAAGTCTAACAGCAACAAAATGCTGCTGACTTGCTCCACCTCAGGCTGCCAGCAAGGTTGTTTCAACTTCAAAATTTGGTAATTCTGAAAAAAAATATAGGTTACAGATTATACACTATAACCCTGCTACCCGAACAGGACAAAGTGGAGATAGGTGAGAAGATTATACACTATAACCATGTAGAGTGAAGTGGATACCATCTAATTAGCTAAATAGTACCTTCCAGAAACATCTCTCAGACTATAGAATATATCTCAGACTATAGAATATCTCTCAGACTATAGAATATATCTCAGACTATAGAATATATCTCAGACTATAGAATATATCTCAGACTATAGAATATATCTCAGACTATAGAATATATCTCAAGACTAAAGGTTTCCAGCAACCCCCCCCCCCCCATATTCAAAAACTTGGTTGTTGGAGGTTTCAATATCCAACATTTGAACAGACAAAACCAGAAAAACCATACACCAACTAATAACCTTACAAGAATGTAAAATTAAACTCAGGTACATATTGCTATTGAGCCCTAAGGAGACAGTGTCACTCAAAGTACACAATCACCTGCAGGCACAGGGAGACAGTGTCACTCAAAGTACACAATCACCTGCAGGCACAGGGAGACAGTGCCACTTATAGTACACTCTCACCTGCAGGCACAGGGAGACAGTGTCATAGGCACAGAAAATAACATGGTGTAATTACATAGCTTAGTTTTAGTGAACAAGTCCTCTAGCTGATAAGATCTGTATCCATTCTTAAAGATATTATATTAATATAATTGACAAGTGAGCAAGGCATGAACCCATTCACTGGAAAGTCAATACTTGGGCATTCATACCTTAGAAACTACAACTAAAAACTACTCAACAGGAAACTGCTTCATTCCTAAAAGACTGTTGAATGTATAGAAAGATACAATATTAAAATGCAAACTCAAACAGGTGTTTTCTACAGTGAGTTACTGAAAATGTAGATATGTAATAGCTGTAGTTCTCCCAGTTTCTATTACAAGTATACTAGAATCATATAGGCACACTATGACACAGAATCAAATAGGCTAAACCTTAAAATTTTGGCTAATATGGCATTGGCTATCTAGGACAAAGGGTGGCACAGTTGCTGGAGCACATGCTTTTTGATTGAGGTGTTGTGGGTTGAAACCCCATCTGTGTCCTTTCTCAAAAAAAACCACCTCAGCAAGCTTTTTACACCAACTTCTGCTGACTTCATCAGTACCTCGGCATCTTTCCCATGGAATACCAGGATACCAGGAATACCGGCGAGGCGGTGTAGCTCGTCCCTTTCAACTCCACCCATGTCTCAAAGAAATGGGCCCAGTCAAGGTATTACTAGACTTAATAGGTGAAAATTGAGTAACAACAAAAATTAATTTCAGCTTATTTAGATGAGAGAAGATCTGCTATGTACTTCACTGCCAGTTAGTAACAACATGCTTATGTATTACCCAGTATTGTCAGGGATAGGTGACTACAGTAGATTTAGGTGCGGAACTACCATAATAGTCATACGGCTTACCTTATACTACCAATAGAGTACTACAGAGTACTAGAATATTACAGAGTACTAGAGTATTACAAAGTAATAGAATATTACAGAGTACTACAGAGTGCTACAGAGTACTAGAGTATTATAGAGTACTAGAGTATTACAGAGTACTAGAGTATTACTATTAGAGAGTACTACAGAGTACTACAGAGTACTACAGAGTGCTACAGAGTACTACAGAGTGCTACAGAGTACTACAGAGTGCTACAGAGTACTACAGAGTGCTACAGAGTACTAGAGTATTACAGAGTACTAGAGTGTTACAGAGTACTAGAGTATTACTATTAGAGAGTACTACAGAGTACTACAGAGTGCTACAGAGTACTACAGAGTGCTACAGAGTACTACAGAGTGCTACAGAGTACTACAGAGTGCTACAGAGTACTACAGAGTGCTACAGAGTACTAGAGTATTACAGAGTACTAGAGTATTACAGAGTACTAGAGTATTACAAAGTAATAGAATATTACAGAGTACTACAGAGTGCTACAGAGTACTAGAGTATTATAGAGTACTAGAGTATTACAGAGTACTAGAGTATTACTATTAGAGAGTACTACAGAGTACTACAGAGTACTACAGAGTGCTACAGAGTACTACAGAGTGCTACAGAGTACTACAGAGTGCTACAGAGTACTACAGAGTGCTACAGAGTACTAGAGTATTACAGAGTACTAGAGTATTACAGAGTACTAGAGTATTACAGAGTACTACAGAGTACTGGAGTACTAGTACTAAAGCACTAGCTGTGTGAACTAGTATAGATTAGAGCACTTGTTCTTACCTGTTGTATGTGTCACACCTAGAGACAAGATTTGACGTCTCACAAATTTCAATATTAGATGTTAACATGACAAGCAGCTATTATAGTAGTGAGCAGTGTATACTGTACGAATGATTACACTTGAATGGTTAAATACAATAGCCAATACCTGTTAGCCTGCCATAGTACAGTCTACCCCAGCTAGATAGTATTGTACACTGGCTACATACTGTACTGTATATACTGTACAGTGTATATGCTGCACAGTGTATATACACTGTACAGTATATATACAGTACAGTGTATATACAGTACAGCATATATGCTGCACAGTGTATATACACTACAGTGTATATACAGTACAGTGTATATACAGTACAGTATATACAGTACAGTGTATATACAGTACAGTGTATATACTGTGCAGTATATACAATTAATCATACAACTCGGGTAGATACTTGTTACTCAGGAAAAGCCACTAATCATCTCATATTGCAATGCATTTGCTAATGTAACTCAACTAAACACAATCAATTCATGAATAAACAAATAAACTCAAAATTTTAATTATTAATATGCTGATGAAATTCAGCAATAATATGAAACTATCAGTAAGGCTTATTTTGTCAACACGAGCCTGTATTATCATAACTATGTCTACTATCATTTTTCTACTATATTGTCAACATATTAGTGTGAAAAGGAGAATTTCATTAGAAATAAGATACTGCCAGCAATCAGCCACTGGGGAGACCCCAACATTTATTTCCCAGAGCCACATTGTTTACCACAGAGGACATACTGCTGTGGAAGCAATATTTTTGATCAGGTTGAAGTTCATTGACAGTAAAACCATTAAGATGTGTCTATAAGGTATATGTAGTAATGTCTATAAGGTACATACAGTAGTGTCTATAAGGTATATACAGTAATGTCTATAAGGTATATATAGTAGTGTCTATAAGGTATATATAGTAATGTCTATGAGGTATATATAGTAATGTCTATAAGGTATATACAGTAGTGTCTATAAGGTATATATAGTAGTGTCTATAAGGTATATACAGTAGTGTCTATAAGGTATATACAGTAATGTCTATAAGGTATATATAGTAGTGTCTATAAGGTATATACAGTAATGTCTATAAGGTATATACAGTAATGTCTATAAGGTATATATAGTAATGTCTATAAGGTACATACAGTAGTGTCTATAAGGTATATACAGTAATGTCTATAAGGTATATATAGTAATGTCTGTAAGGTATATATAGTAGTGTCTATGACAATAAGGATATTGTCTATACTTTATAAAGAATAAGCTATTATGAAAACTCACAGCGTGTATGAAAAAATTATCCAACTTGTTCAACTCCCGGTAAAAGAAAGAGAAAGTGTTTTGAGTAAACGATTCCATGTATAAAGTGGGGATATATTACACTGTAAGAGATGTAGGCTATGTATACTGCAGTGTAAACTGCTGTATACAACCTAATAACCTGCAGATAATATTATATATCCAAGTCCCGAGGTGCTAGGAGTGAATGGAGGCTAGACTATATAGCTGAACAAATGCTGATAGACTGAAAAGTTTAGTCTAACTACTTTGAAATAAGTTATTGTCACAGCACTAACAATAATTCCACTTATATTTGTCAATCCAACTCCAAGACTTTGACAAATAGCACTTGCTCAATCAGTTTTCAAACAGGTATAATGGTGTTAAGATATCAGGAATAATAGGCTATAATATTTCTCATTTACAAAATCTTTGGCTGCTAAATCTAATCTCATATGTCAATATAAATTTTACAAGACACATTAACATAGGTCCATTGGTTGGCAAAGTGATTAGACTGGAAAGTTGTCTTCTCTAGACAAAGAGAAGTTGAACAATAGTTGCATTGAGAGAAAATTCAACAGAATATGACACATTAAACAGAATATGACACATTTAACAGAATATGACACATTTAACAGAATATGACACATTCAACAGAATATGACACATTCAAATGGTTTTGTTCTAAGGAAACCAAGACCCCAAAAATTACAGTCAGTAAGGCATTGAGAGCAAATCACTAATAAAACCAATCTACTTTATGAGCACTTTGTTTGCTATTAGCTATGCAGACTATGATTAGGCAAGTGGGATGTGTTTTTACACAACCAATTTCCAGCAAGCTAGAGTCAACTGAGTGGTAACATCTACAGCTACTGAATGGCAGCTATATTCTGTCATAATATGAGAAGACTTAACACAGAAAATCCTTGAAAAGTATGTTTTAGGATTTATGTACAGCTTCCAATGACAAAACTAATACAAGAAGTGTGAAGCAAGAGGGTTTAAACTTGGCCTGAAGTATAGGAAAGAGCTATGTGTAAAATAGTAATCTACTTAAAGGTATAATGTGTTACCAACACTGACATAAGTCAGGATACTGGATGTCATACTGTAACCTCCATATATTACCTTGAAATACAAAAGTAGTGGTGAATGGTGACAAGCACACACTAAAATTACCTTAGTAGAGATTTCATCTGCTGAACAATCTGCCTCCATTTTATTGTCGCTGCCGATCTCAACCTGCATGCTGCTGCCCACTCCTATAAGCTCATCGGTCGACTCACTGATCTCTAGCTCAGGAGACCTGAAACAGTTGCCCAACACATTTCTATTACAAAAATTGGGAAAAATAACTAATCTATTGAATATAACGGAAGACCAGTCATAAACACTGGATTAGTTCAGTAGAGTAGCTATTCTAGAACATGCTGGAAGATACTGGCTATGGATGACTCACCCAGTCTCACTGGTCACTATACCAAACAGTCTGTCTATATCTTCTCTCGCTTTCTCCAACTCTTTATTGTCTTCTTCTATAGTATAAGTTCCACTTTCAGACACTTTGTCTCCATCATCATCACCCTTAACTGCTGCGTCTGAAGGTTGAGATCGCAGTCTAGGTGTGCCACATGATTGCTTCAACTCCGGCATCGTAGAAGACCTGTAGTGACAACGTACAGTACAAAACAGTGTACAGTACAACAGAGTGTATAGTACAATAGGCCTACAGTATACATTATACTATACACTGTGACTATACTATAAACAGTGACTATACTATACACTGTGACTATACTATACACTGTGACTATACTATACACTGTGACTATACTATACACTGTGACTATACTATACACTGTGACCATACTATACACTGTGACTATACTATACACGGTGACTATACTATACACTGTGACTATACTATACTATACACTGTGACTATACTATACACTGTGACTACACTATACACAGTGACTATACTATACACTGTGACTACACTATACACTGTGACTATACTATATACTGTGACTATACTATACACTGTGACTATACTATACACTGCGACTATACTATACACTGTGACTATACTATACACTGCGACTATACTATACACTGTGTCTATACTATACACTGTGACTATACTATATACTGTGACTATACTATACACTGTGACTATACTATACACTGCGACTATACTATACACTGTGACTATACTATACACTGCGACTATACTATACACTGTGACTATACTATACAATGTGACTATACTATACACTGTGACCCTGCTAAAACCACCGTAGCATATGGTGCACATAAAGCTATATAAAATGCCATTCTGATATAGGGATCTAAGGAAATGAAAATATAGAAAAAAAGAATTATCTAATGTCAGTGAAATGAAAATGAATGCCACTTTTTCATGAAAATACCAATTTGATAAATTCCAGTGATTTGAGTGACTATAGAAGAGTGACAAGTGGTAAGCAAGCTCTATCCACTACAGAATTCTAAGAGACCGACAGAAAGTGAATGCATTAGACTACATTGTCAGCTGCAAGTCACTACTAGCTGCAGTATAACTATACCTGGAGTTCGTATGCTCAGCATAGCATGGCAGGCGAGCTCTGCAATGAAACAGTGGCTGTGATAACTGGACGTCCGTCACGTGTCTCGACAATGAACAAGTCATGTACTAAGGCTACATGATGGCAGGCCCCAGTGCAATATTTACTCTGCTACTAACTGTTGCTTAGCAACTGTGGCCCAGTGAATATTCATATCAGTCTACATATTTACCTGGACATTACTGCTTAGTTGCCATGAAGAGAGGCTAGAAACTCTACTATGTACTACACTACTACATCATGCATTGTCTAAGAAATAACAAATCAGGGCTAAACTAATGCATGAGAAGACAACTCTCAAATAGAGACCAATTTGCAGGTAGATTAAGGAAATTACTTGCATAAACTATAAAACCTGTGCAACATTCGGTCTGAAAAATGGATGATAGAGTGATGCTGTAACTTCTTGCTCCATCAGCATGCAGTACTTATACTATGCTACAAACTCCCCCTTTACCCCCTATACCATATATATACACTACGTATTGTATTTTATGTCAATTGATTAAACTGTAAACAATCCAGTTGCATTTTATCAACAAAAACAAATATGCTTTCCTGAGACCTTTCTTTAGTTAACAACTGTGTTTAAATATTATAAACTATACTAAATACTAGAGTGAGTACCTGCACATCTTATCTAATATGTAGGGGAAGTGCACTGATGTACCTTCTATGCTTTATACAGATACATGGACGAGAGCCTCATTACTACTAACCTATTCAGAAATTTAGCCTCAGAGTAGAGTGCATATTCAGCCTGAGGATCCTCCAACTCAGTGTTGATATCCAGAAGAGATTTGTTGTTGGTTTCCCCTGAGCTGTACAGCATCTTATTGATTAAATAGATATTAGTAGATGTCGAGGAAGAAGGCTCCCCCCTCTCCACATCCTTAATGGTGGCCTGGTGGGAACTCAGTCTAATTGGTGATTTGGTACTTCTCTTCAGCAATGAAGAGTTGTTGTTCTAAAATGTGGCAAGAATAAAACTGACGTAAAATGTTGTATTACGTTAAATAAAAATGAAAACGAAATAAAATCCAGCTGACAATAATGATAACTGTAAGTGTATCTTCAACAGTATGTACTGGTGTATCTTCAACAGTATCTACTGGTGTATCTTCAACAGTATGTACTGGGGTATCTTCAACAGTATCTACTGGGGTATCTGTGATGTATGCATGTGTAAGCTCACCTCTGTCTGGTTTTTCTCTGTGAGTTGCAAAAGACGCTCCTTACGTTGGTGAATGCTCTTACGGAGGTTACCTGGGAGGAAGTTGCTCAGTTTATCACTTGGTATGTTGGGGTCTGATTTGGGGGTTTTAATTTCAGATGAGCTGTCAAGGTCAACTACGAAGGCCATGTTCTTAGACACAGTACCCCCTCCTGGAAACATGGTAAATTCAATGTTGAACAAAATATCAATAATATATGGATTTGGTTGAGTTTGGATATAAATAATGTTCTCACTAGACTTGAAAATAGGTTAACTCAATTTCCAGATGCCAACTATGTTAATGGCAGTAACTTTGACTCTTGATATCTGTAGCATGGCAGCTTTATCTATTGTTTCACTTAGCAGTATGTATATATCCTGTTTTCTAAATCTATAAACTATCCTTGTGATAAATATGAGCATTACAGTTGATAGTAAGAATTAGTACAATGCACCCAAAGAATTGACATCTTAACCATTTATTGTCTACCATTTGTTTTGCCAGAAATCCATATAGACACAGCATTAAGTAACTTTCAGCAAATACTTGTCAACCTTTAATGATTATAAATATATCATATTATACTAAATACTAACTTGGCAAATATAATCATTATGATACAACCAGTGATGGGGAAGACTCCATTTTATTCATTTTGAAACTTAATTATTAGATTAAAGTAAACATTCATTGATAGTGATAACCCTTACTCTACGGCCTACGCCCATTTGTCCGAACAGTTAAAAAGTGAAAGATTTTTTATGAGCACAAAACTAGTTATAAAAGAAAATTGTTTGGGCACACAACTCTGAAACTACATCTAACATCATTTCTGAATATGTTAATCATACTTTGAGTGTTGAGTGAGCATTACATTTTAATGAGAAATAAGAGAAGAGTGGTTTGTTTTAGATTTACTGTAAAATATTACTTTGATGGCTTGCATATTTCAAACGAAAACACATGTTTACAACCAATGCTTTTCTTGCAGAGTTCTGTTTACAATCTAATTTATTTGGTTTTAGGTAAAAATGGCACCGATAATAATGGCACAGGTAATAATGGCACCAGTAAGAAGGGCACGAATAGAAAGGTAAAAAAAAATGGCACACTGATGTTAAATTTTTCCAAACCCCAAACTCAAACCCTCAACTCTTACACACCCAACCCCACCCCAAACTCTAATATTGAAAGTGTGCCACTTTTACCTACTTTGCCATTTGTGCCATTATTACCGGACACCAATTTGGTTTGCCATATTTAAAAACATTTGAAAATGCCACATTATTCAATATTATATTAATAGTTTAATATGAATGTTAAAAATTTGATATTCATTAAAGATTTATATTATAGTTATTGACTAATAATTTAGTTTTGGTGGCACCAAACAGGACTAGTACCAGACTTGAAGAAACAATAAGGGAATTGACACTTTCTCTATAAGCTGCGGAAGTACCATGTATAAAGAAGTAGAATGATTAAAGCATACAGTGTTGACATACCATCAGTGTTGGATTGGTTAGCGGGTATATACGTAGACCTCTTTTCCTCAATTGCTTTCTGTGTGTGCTTGTCCTGATCTTTCTGTCTCTGCATGTCTTTGAGTAGTTGTTTGTTGTGATCATCAGCCCCAGACTCTCCCCACCATGTTGGTTGCCCATACAACGGCGTGCCTCTCTTTGTGGCAGCACCTACACAGTGTATTAAGTGTCCAGTTACTCTGAAGCTGTCGGTGAGACTACTAAATAACACCTGGTTTACAGTGCAACTTAATAACTAGTAGCTAGTAACTAGTAACTGATAACTAGTAGCTAGTAACTGGCAGCTAGTAATTAGTAGCTAGTAAATAGTAACTGAAAACTAGTAACTGTAAACAATCACAGCTAAACTCTACTGCTAGACTCTAGAGTCTAGATAAAAGACAAAGTTTGCTCAGCAATGTTAGATATGAAATGTTAATAGCAGATTATAGAATGCATCTCCTAAGTGTAATCAATATTACATAATATGTAGTATGTACAGCAGCTGGATTAACTTCAGTTCATGAAGTGTGTGAACTGGAGAGTGTCAATGTGGGAGAAAACTCAAACATGTCACTGAATTTAATTATATACATACAAACATACATACGTGTACGTGTGCTCATATGCATGTGTATGCATAGGCTATGTGTGTATATAAACACACACACATATATGTATATGTTTATATGTAAAGGTAATTGACTATCTAAACATTGGAAATCTTGAACACCTATGACAGTAATGGTTTTCAATTATTAAATAACTGATGTAAATGAAACAAAAATTGAAAATTGTGACATTTTACTGTAATCATCTAGGAACAAGTTAACACCTGAAAATTGTCTTTAATTTCACCGAATTAGTAAAAAAAATTAGTAAGAGTTTTCTACATATTACCTAGGACCTCAGGCTTTGTTTAATTATGCAATGTACAGCTTTGGCTTTGCCGTATTTCATATATTAGGCTTAATTAAGCCTTTTGACTGGGGTATAGTTAATTTATAACCCTTTCAGTAAAACCATTTGAAACTTCAGATAGATAGGCAAAATATGTATTGTAGGACATTGGGTTTACAATATCATATTTAATGTTCAGCTGATGAGTGCTTATTGGAATGATTGCAGTATTTATTTGAAACTGTAGTGTTCAACATTTGAAAAGGCAGCATTATTTATTTGAAGGGCTAAATCCTAATTACTTTCATACTCCTACTCATATATCTAAGTACTAGTTAGTGGAAACTAGCAGCCAATAACTGCAAATGAAATTGTAACTGCAATCATTTTAATGATGGAGCCTGTTACTCAACTATAGGTCCAACAAAATCTTGAGACAGCATTTAAATGTGGCTCAAACCATGAACGCCTGATAAGGGTTACCTTGGTTGTATTTGCCAATTGTATTGGTAGAGGTAATTCTTGCCAACTAACTTTTCCACCATAACAAGATAGCATCAGCAAATAAGTGAAGGTAACGGAGGCCTGCCATGAGCATACAACCCTACCAGCATGCTATATTCTATACTTACTGCTACTTGAATACCTCTACACGTACTACTAGTCACTAGAACCTCTGAAACAATGCTGACAATCTATTCTTCTACATAATACAGTATTGTATCATCAAATTCCTCACAATTCACTGATGCTGACCACTACAGTGTTTTGTAAATAAAAAAAAACGTATAATACCTTAAAAGTCTGAAAGTGGTATCATTTAGCCTTACAGATTGCATCTATTGGGAACTTTCCCTTTACTATTTGAAATGTATTGCCTAATTTACACCCCTAGGCTAGTTGCAATCAGTAAATCTCTTTTACAACATAAAAAGTCTCAAATATGACTATCTACTTACTCAGCTGTTCGACTCTATCATTGCTCCTTATAGTGTAAGAGACTTGTTGAGTTGTCTTCTCTCCACCATATTGAGTATGGTCTCTACAATATATTTGTGTAGGGAATTATCTAATGTGTGGTCATGTGTTATAACTAGAGCTAAATTAAGCACCATATATTTGCAAGTACAGCAAGTACACTACCAACACCTTGCTTTATACCCATCACATAGTTGTGGATCATAAGTCAAACAGGAGAAAATAAATCTTTATAGAAAGGCTGAAAGTTTTTATAGTTTATACATGGTGGCATTGGTGAAACTAATATTTCCTAAATCTTACCCTTTGCTGTGGGAGTTGTCTAAACCTGTCACATGCTGAGCAAGAGTATTCTGAGGTGGAGGTTTAGTGTCTGGTACCAAATGTAAAGGAGAGACAGGGCTGACCCTGGGCCCCAGGTCATCGGGAGAGCTGTGTGAATTAGCTGACTGTGCAGACACCGTGTCAACTTCTACAGAGTTCAGCTCTGAGTTAATCCCACAAGAATGGTGGAGTTCTTGTTCTTGAATACAACCCTAGTAATGGGTATAGTGTGTTACACATGTTGCAACAATAGAGTACATCTTAACAAAATAGCTGTTGTTTTCCATCTTTTCATTCTTCATTGAACTCTAATTTTACTCTAAATATGGTTTTGTTTGTTAAGTATTCTTTAAAATTCATTATGATTGTTCAACTGTTCCCAAAACCTGTAGTGTCCAGTGACTTTAGGAATTAGGATTTGAAAGCTTAGGAACAACTAGCAAGTTCACTGTAAACCCTTGCATCCTTCAGCCCTGTGGTATTTCTGACAGTGAGAGAAATGAGTAGTGTTTATATCCTGAGAGATGTCCCTGATTTCAATTCTAGAAGGGCAGATTTCCCCCTTCCCCTGACTGCACTATACACATTCACACAGAAACTTTGCATTAATATAGTTCTCTAAACCAATGAAATGTGTTTAAATGATTTCACAAAATAATTTTCTTTATAAATTATAAAAACCTAAACATGTGAGAAAGCTGCTGTTTATCTCTAGCCCCCCCCCCCCCTTTTTATAGGCCTAGGCAACAATATTACAAGCTGACATCCTGCGCTGCTTTTTACTGTGTTGGAATAGCTCTGAAATTCAATGTCCCTTGTGCATTAATGGAAACCCAAGAAACCTATTCTAAAATAAACTTTAAAAAATGAGCTTCAAAAGAATTAGTATGTGTTAGTAATAGTATGTGTTATAGCATATTACTGTTATTAGTATGTGTTATAGTATAGTGCTGTTATTAGTACACCTACCTTACACTCAGCCAACAAAGGCCGTCTGTCCCACGTAGGTCTACCACCACTCTTACTACCCTGACTGTTGCTTCGAGTGAGAGTGTAGGGAGAATAACTCCGGATATCCTCAGCTGAGTGACTACTACTACTACAGCTACTACTACGTCGAAGCATGTCCAGTGACTGTGATTGTGGAAGACTATAAGATACTCTAGTGTCAGTGGATGATGGACATCTTAACTTCAGTAATCTTGATTGTGTTTATGTGTTAAAGAGTTTAAGTGTGAGGCAAAACTTTGAACAAACACTTTTACTTAACATGACATAATGCTGGCAAACATATTCCACAGTTGAAGAAAGTTAAAAAGAAATATATTCATCAAAATAGAAATTTAACAAAATCAATATTTGTTTCAACCCTGTTTACACAAAATGGAGGAGTTTTCTTCCTTTAACCTTTCTAAAGTTGGCTGATGGGTTGATGAACAAGCTGCAGTTATGATATATAATAATGGTACAGGTAATAATGGTACATTTTCAATATTGGGGTTGGGGTTTAGTTTGGGATTAGGGGTTTGGGCAAATTCAACTCAGTGTGCTATTTTTATCTAGGCCGTCATTACCTGTGCCATTTTTACTATGCCATTTTTACCTGTGCCATTTCTACCTAAAATTGTTTTGATCATATTTACTATATAGGTTGGACATAATTAAGTTAACTCTATTATGTAAATTATATTAATATAACATCACAGTTACATTTACATTACCACCTCAGTTTTATCTTTGACATTTTTAATAAAATTACTGTCTGTACAGTATTATAATATCTATCAGTAATCATATTGAATAATATAAAATACCCATTACCATTAATGTTTTTACTATTATATAAATTTTTAGACACTTACAAAGCTATAAATACTTGAAATATTCTTACTAATATCAGTTTTATTATCATTATCATCACACTTGTATTGATGCTAGTAAAGGCTGTACCAATAGTAATTTCTTTCTTAAGGGTATGAAACTTTCTCCATTCATTTTACTGTTTTAATGTAACAGAACTAAGCTCTATGGCATACAATCAGCAAATTTCTGAGTAAGTGGTTCTTTAATAAATCATGTGAAACCCAGTCCAACAGATACCAAAAAATATAATAATCTATCATTGGAAGCCTTATGCAAGTTCTGGAAACCTTGTGGTGCAGATGTAAAGGGTCATTGGAAATATTCAGAAGAATACCTGAGACTACACCTTGGAAAGGCCAAAACAAAGTTAAAACAAAGTTGAGATGAAGCTATAGTGTACCAACACATCTTAATGAAGAGGTTTTCACCAATGAGTAGAATTATGGCTACAATGAATGAGTGCAAAAGGATATGATCACCAAGCTGCAGAGTGTCTCCAACATTCACGGCTATAAAAGTCTGATCTGGAATTCTCTTACCATTTATGAAGGTCTAAAACAGTTGAATTATATGTCAATATGTCAACACTCAACATACAGTTGTATATATTATATGTCGGGCTAGGCCCTAGCAGAATGGCGGTACTCACCCCAGCAGAAGTGCCTAAATCTTTCACTTGGAAATTATTTTGATAATGATTATAGGTGAGGAGAGCGTGCCTCTTGTCTACACCATCCCACTGCAATAACAATCCCATATCAACTATAGTTCACACAAGCATCTTGGTTAGTATAGTAATTGCAAATTACACTGACTGCAACCAATATAGACTAGTTTCTCTATTTGAAAATAGAACAGAGCGTATCAGTGACCAACACCGAAATCAATGTCTCTTTAGTAGAACTAACAGTACAGAGCTACATTTTTATGCTAATTCCTGGAACAGTTTGGGAACATAAAATGGAATAAAATGAAGAGCTACTGGCTGCCCAGTCAGGTTTTAAATAATAACTTCTATTAACAAAACTGCAGCAGATTTGAGTACTCATCAGAACTGGACCATTTTTATTTCTTATCCATTAGTTTTACTTGTCAATAAGGATATCAATAACACGTTGCTGCAACAAGTATAATGATTATAAGCAATCTGTTTCATTTTAATTTCATCAACAAATTTATAAAATGAAACCATCGGTATTTATGACTACAATTATAACTATTGTATAGTACTATTTACTATTATACAATAGTTATAATCATCAAGTCCCTATGCTTCTGTTGAAGGTTACTCAATACTAACCATAGTATGTGTCAATGTAAAACAATACAGAACTATTCCAGAGACTATTACGAAGTTGAGATTGTGATTGATGATGTCATCCCCATGGGTCCTGATGACATTTTGACCCTATCACTATCTAACCAATCATATCAGGTTACTGACATGAATAGCTGTCCATCAGAGTGAGTCTTAGTTGCAACTAATTTATTTTAATGGTGGTTGGACCAGTCAGTATTTATAGTTGTGTGATAATAGCATGCTTGAAGAGTTGTCTTGCTGAGTATGCGCGCAAGCACTTGGTATCTCCCAATACAGCCTTATTCAGAGGGTTTTGCACAGTAGAATTTTTGTAAAACCGGGCTGATAACTATTTTTTTCTACAAGGAGTTACAGTGCTCCCTCTACGTCTCATGGTTCCATAAACTTATAAAACTGCAACAAATTCCATCATTTTACAGTGTATATAACTTTTACCCTCTCTTTATTAACAACTCTAAGAGAAATCAGTTATTCAGTATTTCTATCCATAACTTGGAGTAGATACTATGATAATCCAGTGCATGTATGTTTAGAATAAAATACTGTTGAATGAAAAATCAAATGCATCCCTCTGCTCATTGGATGCTATAACTAATCTAAATATTACATAACCAATGAGCTTCAGGGGTTTTAGTCTCCAGCTTTCAAACTATATCCTACACTAAGCTGATTAGAGTTTAATTACAAGAAATGTGATTTTACCTGCCAGTCACCAAATGCTTACAATATACTCAAGTCACTTAGCTAAAAGCTAGTTTATTTCCTTCACACTCACCTGTACTTATATGTCACACTCACCTGTACTTATATGTCACACTCACCTGTACTTACATGCCACACTCAATTGCACTTCCATGTCACACTCACCTGTACTTATATGTCACACTCGCCTGTACTTACATGTCAAACATACTCGCACCCACCTGTACATTGATGTCACAGTCACAGTGGCCAAGAAACACCATAGTGCGAGGGAGTAGACAGTCAATCTGTCCATCTTCACTTGTCAACCTATATTCAGGGGAGGCCATGGCTCATCATGGTGGCATTCTCTTAATTTTCTACAGAATATCAAAATCTTGCTACAAGGTAATATAACTCTACAACGAAGGGTATTCTCAAATGCCTCAGAAACCAATAACTAACTTCAGTCAATACAACTAAGAAACTCCACCCATGCCTGAATGATGTATAATAGCTCATTGATCTGCTCTCAATGCTGGCAGTGAGCAAACCCAACATAAATCATTACACACAGCTTCACAAAAGAAATACTCAATATATTCTACACTAGCAACATGATATATTTATAGGAATTTCTCAATCTGTATTATAAAAAAACAACAGGAAGGTGACAAAATCAGGAGTTGAGTACAAAATTAGCTCAGCACCATATCCATACCCTCAGTTAGCTTTCAGTTTCTATTCACTAATGAGTTATTTACAAGTTAAATGTAAGAATACTTATTGCCAACACAAACAGTAGTACTTGGGTTTATGCAGATGGGAATGACTAACCACATACCCTGTGTTTACTTGTCCGAATAACCTGAGCAATTAACAAAACCCTTCCTACCAACTAATACCAATGTTACATCCTTTTCTGGGTCCCACTAGCAGCATAGGCAAGTTTGCGAATACTATTACTTACTATTTTATTAGTAAATAAAAGACAAAACTATGTAGGGATAGGCTGAGTGCAAGTGGAAAAGTAGTTAATCAAATATAATGTACATGTAATAAAGGCAATACGCTAGCTGCATGTCCGGTGAGAATTAACTGAATCTAGCTATAGTTAGTAACCCTGTATATTACTGGCAATGCATCATACAATTTACAAACTCATGTAATCAATAGAGTAAATGAGCTGAACATAAACTGCTATCAAAGCCAAAGGTTTTCATTCAACTACTGCAAGGATTCATTGGGATAATTTCCTTACAGTCTATTTACTTCATCAACCATGTTAACTCCATAACTTCTGATATATTAGAGTTAGTTGTAAAATATCACAATCACTCCGGTGACATTAGTAAAACCTGGGGTCCAATAGTAAAACCTGAGGTCCAATAGTAGGCTAAAACCTGAGGTTCAATAGTAAAACCTGA
Source organism: Bugula neritina (assembly GCA_964035545.1). NCBI lineage: Eukaryota > Metazoa > Bryozoa > Gymnolaemata > Cheilostomatida > Bugulidae > Bugula > Bugula neritina. Next base: position 12,249,081 of record OZ037767.1, read on the forward strand.
GATTCAATAGTAAAACCTGGGGACCAATAGTAAAATCTGAGGTCCAATAGTAAGCTAAAACCTGAGGTTCAATAGTAAAACCTGAGATTCAATAGTAAAACCTGGGGACCAAAAGTAAAACCTGGGGTTCAACTTGGGTCGTAATGGTGGCACTGCACTGGTGGTAATAATTGCAAAATTATAGCAGTTGTAATCCCAACTTGTTAATCTAATAAACATTGACCAACACCTGAGCAAGGAAAACTAATATGAGATGTTTCAAACTGCTCTACAAGTACTTTTATGTATTGTACACATACAAGGGAAGTTGAACTGAAAACTCAAGACCAGTATGATACAAGGTCTAAAATAACTGCAAAGCAAAACAGGGATGACACGGTGAACAAAAAGGATAAAATATCTGTAATGATTATAACATGGAGGTATGCTTAGGTTTTAGAAGGTCTTTTAAATCTAACATTTATTGGTGGTTCTCAAAATTGGCATGTTCAACCCAAGATTATGATATGAGGCCTAGAACATGTTATCTTGTACAATTCTGGCTTCAGCTGCAGACACTGGCTCGCAGCTCAACTGTCTGCAGCTGAATTGTAACTTTGAGTTGGTTTCAAACTGAAGAATGCAGTGTTTATTTGAGTGTCAATAAAATAATGAGAACTAAAGAGTCATTTTCATCAATTTATGTGAACATAGTATTCCTTTATAGTGCCACAAGTTAATTGAATAGTTATCTGAAGCAGTCCCATTACAAACACATGGTATGGAAATTGAACAAACCTTAAAGTAAACAGCACACTTAGTTATGAGATGGATACAGTCTGTATTACAAATTTGATTGCATAAATCCAAGATACTCAAAGTAAAGTTCATGCTTGCTTGACAAAAATCTTTGGCAAGGCATATTTTAATCATTACATCACAATAATGGATCTAGCTACCCTTAGATTTTATAGGCTTGCTTAGGTCTGATGACTTGCTTTATGTGCCAAGTATGTTTATGGCTAGCTTCTGTACACTGAGACAGTAATTAGGTCAATTGCAATTGTGGCCATGTGCATACTGAATTATAGAAACTGACGCACCACTTTCTATATGTTTCAACCTGGCATAAAACCCACAAGAGAGTATCTTACCAGCAGCAAAATTCTGTGCCAATAAGCTAACACCCTAAAGACTTGGCTCAATATTTTGGCAAGCTATGGCCAGAGTTATTGAAAGGCATATGAAAGGCAGATAGTAAATATTTACAGTTTCATCCATGTTGCATTCCAAACAAATATTTTATCAATTAATAAAAACCTAAAAGGAAAATATAAAAAGATGAGCTATGATGTATTAGTTTGAGAATGTGTATAAAAACGCTGTTGGTTCAAACACTATTACTGGGAAAATTAGTGGTCAATAAATGATTGGTCTTTGCATGTGATAATTTTCAACCTGTTATGTCCAAAATATAAACTTTTTACCCGGCAATCTTAAGGCAATAGCGGAAATTATGTCATTTTAGTTTGCTTTCAACTTTTACACTTTGAGTAGAGCTTGAAGCATTTTGGCCTAATAATAAGAGTAGTAGGAATGCATCCACATGTGAGTTATTATAGAAAATGATATGTTATAGGAGTATCTGCAGCACAATGCTGGGAAAATATTGGAATATAACGTTATTTTAGGCATTGTAAACAAATTCATCATCATACATTACAAAACATAATGTAGCTGATACAGAATGTAGTTAATATTAGTATGATTGTAACTTTGCATTAGTAGAGTAGTAACGTAATGTCAAACTCACATCAATACTAAGTTCAATAGTATAACTATAACTGTTCAGATATAATAATGAACAGAACTCTTAGATTGATTTAAAGTTGGAATCCTAGTAATATTTTTGGAACACTAGTAAGTCTATGCAGAAAACTTAGCTTTTAAAGTACAGAATCAATTATGACCAATAAGTATTTTTCAATAGAACTATAGGTGATGAAATAATCATATTGCAAATAGTCATTCACCGGCTTCCATGAGATTGATCTGAGATCGATCTCACCGAGAAATGTGCTCAGATCAATCGGTTTTTCATGACTATGTCAGATCGATCTTGCGTGAATAAATTTTTTAAAGATAATTAGTTCACCCACCTGAGTGATTAAAGCTACTGCGAAAAGAAAACAAGATTGTTGCAGTCTAGAAATTAACACCAGCTATAAACTACGCACAGCAAAGCTTTTATCGTAAAGTAATTTGGACAATTTAAAATTATTAATCTTAATTTTTTAGCTTGACAGCTTATATAAAATTAATAGATGTCTTGCAGACTATTCATAAACTTACAGGATTATTAGGCTTGAAATCACGCAGCAAATAACGAATGAAAGTAAGATTTACTAGTCACTTAAATTCAATTTAAATGCTCCTATTTTTTGTACCTTCTACCGTCCATAATTTCATATAATTGAATTTACTTAATAATTGAACTAAAAGTCAAAGTTATGGCATCTGAAAAAGTGGCTCTGGTAATTATTAAGTACTTTGCTTAGCAATTAACAATAAGTTATCACTTTTATTAGCAGACAACATTTTAGCGAGCAGGCATTTTTCTACTTCTCAGATCGATCTGATGTCTTTCCATGGTCTTATTGCCTTGAGATCGATCTCAGTTTGATCTCCACAGACCGACCAGCTCAGATCGATGGAGATCAATCTTTGCCGTCTTTCCATAGATCGCTCTCGCTGAGATTGATCTCAGATCGATCCATGGAAAGCCAGTAATTAGTAGCTTATATAGCTACAATACTATAGTACAACATATGATTATATTAAATTCATATATAATGAAAGTAATGACAAATGACAACAGTCTGAGCCATGGCCATTAATATTAAAGTATAATTTATACTAAATATTTCGTTATCAGTATCACACTTGCAAAAATTACTTACTGAATAAAGATATAATTATAGATAAATATAACTAGTATTTAGTCTATTAGATTTACTATTGTAGTTGGTATTATATTTTGCAATTTAGTATAATTATATATTGCTATTAGTATTACCACTAATAATTACTATTAAAGGCTGTTAAAACTTAACTAAAAACTGAGTCAAACCCAAGTGTATTTTTCTACAAGCCAACTATTGTAATTCAACTTGCTAATTCAATTTAGATAGGTAAAAAGTTACATTGTCACTGTCTAAACTAGAGTCATTCTATTTTAACTAACAGTAACAGTAAGCCATAAACTTGTGTAACTTCAATTTGAAACTTGGTAAAAAGCTACTATTGATACTGATAGTTATACTGTGATAGTGATAGCCACCTATGATTATGATAGTTATACCAATAGACATTGCTGAGTAGTACTATTAGTATTGCCATTGGGCTTGGCATTGCCTACAACATTCAATGGCAGTAGCCAGTGTGAGTATCGGTATGAAATTATGTTAGACTTAGTGTAATGAATATGAGTATCACTATCTCTATCAGCCATCAGGCTAAGCCTAAGGGCTAGGGCTTAAAGTTAATTTTAGTAGTTAATGTTGTTACTCATTTAGCAATTATCACTATTAGTATTAGTATTACTGTATTACTATTGAGTATTGTCTATTACAGTATTAGTATTACTATTACTTATTAGTACTACTATTTCTGAGTATTAGACTTACTTTTAATATAATAATAATAGTAACGGCAATACTAGTACTGCTATTCACAACAATTATCACTATCACTATGAGTATGAGTATCACTATCACAGTATCAGTATGAGTATGACTATCATCACTATGAGTATGACTATCACTATGAGTATGACTATGAGTATCTGAGTATCAGTATGAGTATGAGTGTGACTATTGCAATTGGGAAAATGATATTAGATTTAAAAATTAGGGTAATTATTAAAAGCTCAAAGTAATTTAGCTAATAAGTCAACTAGTTATTACAACAAAAGAATGTTTACTGCCAAGTATCACACTCACAGCAAAGAGTGAAAATTCAGGAGACACTAGTCACTAGTACTTTGTATCTGCATGGAGAACGACTATAGATCTTAACTTGGTAACTAAAGCTACCGTGCTTCGATCTAGGCCTTGTCGGGTTAAGGTAAAAACACACTCAGCGACAATCACGTTAACATTTGCTCTATTGGGCTCGGTGGGCAATTTTTTCCTTTGCTTAGAAAGCTTGACTGTTCGGCCGCTACACGGTTGTATTTTATCGGCAGACTTTCTGAAACTAACAGCGAAATAAAGTTGAACTAAGCCTTGGCCGATTTAGCGTTTGTACGCCTATTTTCGCGAGTCAAATTATTCAACGCGTAGAAAAGGATTTTCAAACACCCCTCCCTTAAAATTGAGTTATGTACTCTTTGATAAAAAAGAAAATAACTCTACAGACTACAATGAGCTTCTTATAGAATCTAGAATTTAGATTTTAGATGATTCGGGTTCCTTGATAAAAAATATTATCCTGCTCCAGTGTTATAAATAATGTTTCTGGTGGTAGGATCTTTTAGGTTGTGTCAAAATAGAAATAATACCTATCTTGGTATTAACGGCCCTTAAGTTCTTCTTCATTTTAAAAGCTAGTGTTTGTTCTATAACACTATTTATGCTGTTTGTATAAATTAGTATTTTATTTTCCTTTTCAATTTAATTTATGCTTTTATTTTTGCTTAAGGTGTTGGCAGCTTTCTATTGTGAAGAGCAAAATTCAATTTACAGACCGCAAAACCTTCTGATCAATTATCATTTATCCACTCGCGTAATACAAATTTATATTAGTAAAGCAACATATTTTAATATAATCTGAGATAAAAATGCATATATTTAGAGCCTAAACCAAATGCTATTACAAGCTTACACAGCGCCACAACCAGTGTATAAGGAAGTAATTCGACATTAGTAAGCTTTTATTATTTTACATATGCTACCAAGTCATTTAAGACAATTAGCATTATAAAGTACCAATAATGCAAAAGGGAAATTGAAGCAAGTATGCATGATCAAGGGATAAAAACTGTAGCAAGAAAGAAGAAGACGTGTCGCATGCATCGTACAGGCATATATTGATGGCAATAACCTCATAATAAATGGAAGACCAACAATAGCAGTTGTTGACAAGAACTTCAATTTTTATAAATTAATTTCAATTAAAATTAGTGAATAGTTACATGATTATCATTACATATTTAGACTTAAGATAATGATTAATTTGTTAGCAAAACTCCGCATTAGTTTCTAGGATTATATTTGAGGTTTCTATGGTTACAATATGAAACCCTCATAGTGATTGCTTTGTAACAGGATAGTATGGCCCAAGTTAAGTCACTTTTGGCTAAATGTGGGGTGAGTGACCATGTTCAGTTGCTTGTAACATGTAACATATGTGTGGGTATGGCTCCTAATGTTACGTAACTATCTGCCACAACAACTACCATCACCAATAGTTTAGTGAGTGTGTAGCTATTCCACCAGTCAGCTCGTGAGTACACATCTCATAGCATAGTTAGGTGCAGAAATGTAGATTCTTCTTAGCCTAAACTTCTAAGTTCTAGATTAGCTTTTGATTTTGGAAAGAGATTGCTTTAATTCACAGACTGCAACTTATTGTGCTGCAAATATTTGCTATAACTTGTTTTATTCAAAATCCCTGCACCTCTGCAAGTAGACAATTTTGGTAGCAAAAACGTATTCTCCTAATGTCTTTTAAATAAGTGTAGAAACCACCAATGTATGAGGATAGAAGTTACTAATATATACAAGGATAAAAGTTACTAAAGTATGAGTATAGTAGTTACTAATGTGTGAATGATTTTGAAAAATTTGAAATGTTAAGGTTCTCATTTTAACTAAACTTTTTAAAATCTAACTCCACTATTACAATATGTTGAAAAAATAAAGTAAAAGCTGCAGCCAAAGTTGCTTTATTTATAAAATATATAAATAACTTTTATTCTTTTAAATATTTTGTATTCTATGCTAATTTCCTTAAACTAAAATTTATCATTATATTTTTGATAAGATGTTTTTACAGCACACATAAATATTGTGTGACAACTTCAAATTAACTTTATATGCACGATTTGTATGACTATATTCAAATTACTTTAATTGGGCTGTCAATATGGTAAATAATTTTTATAGCTGTAAAAACTTCTGTTATTGAATAATAACTATATACCTACATATTACAGGTTATCCAGTATTTAGTCTGCTTGTTGAGTCACAATTTATGTGGGCGTTTGTGATACCCTTTCTACTATGTTTGGTTTCAATAAGACTCTGGACTAAACTTGTTGAGCAATCTGCAGACTCCAACTGCAAGCTTCCACTTCCTCCTGGAAGTTTTGGACTACCATTCATTGGTGAATCCGTGGAGCTGGCATGGCGGGTCTGCAACACAATATTTGTTTTGTAGTGCTTAATTGTTAGACAGAATACTGGTTTTATAGCGTTTAGTTGGTAAACAAAATATCTGTTTAGTAGTGTTTAATTGGGCTTCATAACATGCAAACTATATGCACACAAATATGTTCATGCCAATGTTTTATATTTATAACTAATTTATTGAATAGATTGTAATTGGTTTGATACTTTAATGTTTTGCTAACTAATGACCTAAAATTAGAATATTTTTAGTGCTTAGTTTTAATAAACTATACCAGTTTTATAGTTTCTGTTCAAAATCAAACAACTTTAAAGCATCATGGTCATTCATTAAGTTTTGTTTTTCAAATTCATAAACTCAGTCATACATAACGGTTGAGATACTCATTGCAGTCTGCACTTCATGTTACAGGGCCGACCTTTTTTCCAGGAAAGAAGATCAGTTTTTGGAAAAATATATAAAACTCATCTAATGGGCCGGCCAACTATAATGGTTTGTGGATTCAATAATATTAAGAAGGTAAAAACACTGTTTATAGCTACAGTATTGGTTTACTTGACTGTTTTTGCAAGAATTTCATTTATTTTTACTTTTCTTAAAGTGTGGTTTTTCTGAATAAATGCTAAACCACAGCTTTTTAATATAGTTTATAGCTCTAAAAGTAATGAATATAGTTTAGATGTACTTTTCAAAACTTTAATTGGCCTATTAGTTTTATAACAAATTATAATTATTTTAGAAGTCAACCAATCATAATCGAGGTATTTTCACATTTATTGTATCAACAAATCTTCATGCAAATACTTGGCTATTAAAATGACTCTTGAAAATAGATCATCCTAAACTCTTTGTGTCTCATTTCCAATTCAGAGTTCCATCGTTCCCTTTTATGATGGCTCTTGTAATGACTTGTGTGTTCTTGAACTAAGCCAAGGCAGCAATTTTGGTGGCTGGCATATGTCTCGAGATGTAGTTGTAATGGCTGCAGTAGTCAATAGTTAGATTAGTCTTCAGAAAAAGATTAAAATTAATAGTAGCTTTGAGCAAAAGTTTGTTTCTATTATATGCATATAAATATTGCTTGACACTTTTAGATCTTGAAGTCTGAAGAGGTGAACGTAAGTGCTCAATGGCCGCAGTCAGCTAAGATGCTGATTGGACAGTCTTCCTTAATGGCTGCTTCTGGTGAAATCCATCACATGCGGAGACAGTGTGTCTTATCAGCGGCAACCAAGCCTGTAATATCTGGTATGTAGCAGAGGTTAAGGGTTATTAATAAAACACAGTAGTATTTGCATTATATTGGATAAGTGCATTTGCAGTTTGCACTGAATCTATTTCACGCATATAGCGAACAAGCCAGCTCATAGCTAATAAGTATATACTTGTAATATACTTATATGAACATTATATTATTGTTGTTATATCATTATAATCACATTGCAATTATTATACTATGGTATCTATTGCTATATGTGACACAATACGTGTGACAAAACTTTATCTTTCTGCTCTATAATTAAAAAAAAGTTTAAGAATAAAGACAGTTACTAGGAACTGACCAAATTGAATTATTTGTTTAATTTTTGCTAACAAAAAGATAAAATTACAGCAGAAATTATATGCGCAAAAATTATCAAGTGCTTATTTAAAACAAATATGTCAATTGCATGCCCTATCACAACTACTCATGCAAACCCACAACAAGCTAGGTGGGAAATCATGGCATAGATGCCTGTAAAATCAAACTGGTTAAGATATTACACTTTGAAGTGCAGGCTACTAAACCAGAAAGTAAACTTTATTAATACGTACAACTTTTTAATACATGATTGTTAAAGAGTTGTCTGCCCTGTTAGCATTTAGCTGATTCATGACATCCTTTTAGCATTAGGCAGTCATTAATAGTAGTGTAATAAATAATTGTAGAGCTCTTTCCTACAATTCAAGAAGTTATAAAAAAGCATTTATGTAAGTGGGTGACTCAGAATACGATACTGGGTGAGAGTGAGAGCAGGTACCTAGCAACAGACCTGGCAACACAATGTTTACTTGGATACACTTACAACAACCGGGAAGTTTACCAAATTGCTGAGGCCATGAGCACTATGGAACAGAGTTTCTTTACTTTTCCTTGTAACTTACCAGGCTCTGCTTTGCGCAAGGTGCGTTTGCCCGTTAATCGTTTGCATGTGAGTTGTTTGCATGAGAGAGTAGGCTATAGCCTAAAGCTGTATGATGTAACTCAGTTGAGAAGGTTATACCTTGATGATATCGTTATATTATTTAAAATTTTCAACCAAATCCTTGGTATAAACATAAAATGTAAAACTAAAAATATGCAATGTGAAGCAATAAAATGATACAATAAATGCACTATATTCTGCATAATAGTGCTACAAATCTTAGTTATAGCACAGCTACAAAAAAGTATAGCATTTCAAATACTTATAATTGAACGCTAGGCGATGGAGAGTAGGGAGGTTGTTGGGAAACTGCTGGACAAGAGTATCGAGTACCAGAAAGCACGGGAAACAGGAAGTAGTGTGCTAAAGGCAATGTTGCAGAATAGAGGATCCAACCAACTAACTATGAGTGAAATTAAAGATGTGAGCATAGAAATGGTCTTCTGCGCTATTCAAGGTCAGTACTATATTGTATGGCTTATTTATCTTAATTCCATATGCTGAAAGTAGTTCTGCATGTAAGTACTGTATATGGAGAATATGGTTTAATGGTATATAGCAAATTAAAGATGCAAGTATAATATACTTGTCTAAATTCAAATATATATGTTCAAGTTTGTTAACATTTCAAATAAAATTATTTAAAAGTGGTATATAATACTTTTCTATAAGTGTTTAAATCGATTTATTTACAAAAGTTAAAAATTGTGGTTCAGAGTTGAAAAAATATAAACTGGGTAAACTATCTAACAAAATAAAATGATATATAAATGACTTTCAGGTATGTCTAAGGCTATCTGTACTCTGCTACTAGAGTTAGCTCGTCACCATCATGTCACTGAGAAAGCTTGTCAGGAACTGTTTCACCTAAATCTGCTGGAGACTCAGACAGTTGGAGATCTAACCGTCAACAAAATGGCTGACCTAAATTTTATCAAAAGAATAGTAAAGGAAGTGCTTCGAATGGCTCCGCCAATAGGAAATGGTTATCGGCATGTTCTTAGAACTATGGACATAGATGCAAGTATCTATTATAAAGTTATCTCCACTACACATAAACTAGTGCTATAGAGATGATAAAAGTTTATGAAAAATTACCAAGTTCAATTATAAGCTTTTTATTGAATAAATGTGAAAATGCTGATAGTAAATTAGTGTTAGTACAAAACTAGAGGTTGTAATAGTATAATAATATGTTATACAGGGCTATCAAATACCTAAAGGGTGGGCAGTTCTGTATAGTATTAGAGACCAGCAGAAAAGTGGAACCAGTTGTGAAAAGTTTGACCCTGACAGGTGGTTGCCTCACAGAGATGTTACAAAAGTGGACCAGTACATGTATACGCCGTTTGGTGGCCCTGGCCAGAGGTCATGTGTAGGTAAGACCAGCTATAAACAATATTGATAGCTAAGAGAAAATGTAGAAAATGAAATGCAGTTTTAACTCAAACAGAGTAGGAATTGGATGCAAGGGAGGAACTTTAACTTAGACGCATTAATTTACTTTTGGAGTGGACACCAAACTGCTTAAATTGAAGTTTCATGGTAATATACACAAAAGTTCCAATGAAAAGCATTTCGATTGCTTTGTAATTAGTAAAATTTCTTATGGCAAATGCTTGATGCAATAACAGATTTATTGTATATTACTGTAAAGGTAGTGAACACAAGAAGTGTAACAAAAAACGAAGCAATGGTGAAATATTCTTGTCATTAAATATAATATGAAGAGTGTGTGTAGTTTGGGCTCATGACACTCTAGAGTATAGACTCTAGACTCTAGAGTGTCATGGCTCCAGCAAGAAGATCAGTTACCCTTTTTGGCTCTTGAGTGGAGTTGTCTTCCCACTTTTCAAAAAACTGGATGCAGCTATTTGCTTTTTTCCTGGCTTTGTCAATATTGGTAGAGCTAAAGAGCACCAACTCAATCTGTAGCATTCGCCTATTGTAGCTACAAGGCATAGGAGTAGTTTCAGAGCATGAGTAAACACTATTAAGCGTAGGTAAGCATGGGTAAGCATTAGTAAGCATTAGTAAGCATGGGTAAGCATAAGTAGGCATGGGTAAGTATTAGTAAGCATGAGTAAGCATAAGTAAGCATTAGCAAGCATGGGTAAGCATTAGTGATGAGAAGAGAGTAAAAACTGTGGAGCCACAGTCTACATATGTAAAGTCCATCCACTTAGTAAAAGTCAGTTTGGTACTATGTGCTCCTTATAAAATATGTTCTAGTGGATACGTTAGAGCGCAGAAGATGTATGTGTACTGTACTTGCTTTGCAGGTGGTTAATAGAGTTGAGTTGAAGAGACTAAAATTGCAAATTGACCATGATCTTAATGTTTGATTTTCTATATCTATTAGGGACATAAATATTTAGAGGCCAGTTGAGGATCAGGGAGTTCACTAATAATTGTGTATTAATATTAAGGCTATGGCTTTTCTTGATACTTCAATGACTGCATATTCAAGGGGCTTTTGACATTTTAAAGCATAAGCATGGAAATTGAAGATGATCACCGATAACTGTGTTTTTGCTGTAGCACACCCCATACACACGCAAATGTTATTTTCTAGCACTTTGTGTTGAAAATCTATCTTGCGCACCTCTCAAGAGGCCCTGGTCAGTCTTATAAAAGACAAATATTTACCATCATTCTCTAAAGAGCTTCCACTCTGCAGCAGCAAGTAGCACAATGGCTTCCTAACGTATATGGGTTAATGTTGCTCTAATATCCCGTCAACATACACAATGATGCTGAACTAATTGCTATAATTTTATAAAAATTGTTAAACAATAACATTCATCACTTTCACAATTCTCAATAGCAGCACTTCTCTCCTGGCCCTTACTGCTATTAACTTCTGTTGATTTTCAAAGTGAGTTGGTGTTTTCTACATACCTCCTATTGTTTGAAAGGCTCATCATCTACAGTCCATATTACGATTGCTGTTTAGCAACTTATTATTCCACATCATAAACAATATATGCAAGTGCCATCATGCATTGCACAACCTATTAATTTACTATAAACATTCAAAAGTGATACTATGACCTATTGCAAGACACAGCCATTTGAATGCTGCTATCACATTTTTGCAGTAAACTTTAATGAGAACCCTGAATAATTATCTATGAAGTAAATAGCATAATCATAACACACCTATTGACTCATAGACTTGTAAATGTATGGGTGAGATTAACTGCAATTAGTATACGTACAATGTCACCGCATGAAAAGATATAATTGCATATTGCACACTTTTAGCAGCAATTCCCCCTTTTACTTCCTCTACGTCTTTTCATGTCATTGTCAAATGTTGACAGTACCTTCTTTCTATACTTTTAATGCTCTGCTATGGCCACATGATTTAATTAAAAACAACTTAAAATCTACTACAAAATATTTTATTAGGAAAAATATGACTCTTATGTTTACTAAGAATCACTACAGACCCTGCCAGCCTAATTTATGCCTTGATATGATACCACAGTAATATATTGCTTGAAGTCAAATACTGTCTTCATGTAAATAATAATTAAAATAAATTATAATTTACTCATCAACACTTAGCAAATTTATTACTAGAATACATATCAGATACATGGGTGCCGGGTGCTTGCAGGTGCCCAAAACCTACATAATACGCATAGCCTATGCTTATTGACTAATTTACCATTCTCCATCTGGTTTTTTAAACTATAAACGTCTAAATTGACTTAAATTTTTTAAACTTACAGAGTTTAGAGAAGTGTTTATATAACTAGCCTAAGCTGTTAGTTAACAACATAGCTGTGCTAGAATGAACTATAATTATGTAGTTGAATAGTTGGCAAAGGAAAATGTTATTGACAGTTGGTGAGTGAACTGTTTATGTAACTGCATGATGTACAAGCAGCTGCTTTCATGTGAAGCACTGATGTGTGGAATAAACACTACAGACCCTTGCTTTGTTTGTCAGGATCCTGACCCCCTTCAAGGTTTCATACGAATTGAAATTAAAAACAAGCTGGTCTACTAGATAGCAGAAAGGGATATATGTGATATTCAATAGTTACCTGGTTGATGTAATTTAAGCATCTAGTAATACAGTTCATGGAAGAACTGCTAGAGAAAAATCAAGTGATAAACTCAACAAAATTTAACCTGTTTTGCTAAAGCAGCTGTATAATAACCAATCACTCATTAGCTTACAAAATTTACTTTCTAAATATTTTAGTTATAACACAATCTGTAAAAACTGACCTCCCCTTTCCCATAACCAGTCTCCTGGATTAGAATAAAGGTAATAGTGATGTACTCTTTTGTGTCCAGGTAAAGCAACAGAACTGATCAAGATACAAACAACTTTTATATAATATTAGTTAAATTTTTTTTAGTTTTTTCTAGTAATTGCTAAAATATATAATGCAATATGCAACTTCATAAAATATACAACTATAAAACATATGTGTATCAAATATACAACTATATAACAAATAAAACTGTATAAAATATTATACAACTATGTAACATAGCATTGCACACATATTATGCTTACACATGCTGTAACTATAACTCATGTCATATTACAGGTGAGAGTTTTGCAGTGTCTTGTCTGGAGATTCTCACAACTGAGTCTATAAGGAACTGTCAGTGGAATCTGATGGAGTCAAACCCTGCTATGAAATACTTTTCTACAATAGAAGCATTGGATGGGCTGCCACTTGTTGTTTCTGAAGCTTCACCTTTCAGGCAGCGAAGGATTACCCTGTAAAGGTGTCATTGCCTAAATTAGCATTTAGCTGCTAGTATTTACCTGCTAGTATTTACCTACTTTTAATGTCTGAAAATATAAATAATGTTTTTAATCCAAGCATCACATCAAAATAAATAAAAATACTTCATGTCAAAATGGTTCTAATCATTTTAGCACATGCTCTGTTAATACTTCCTGTCATAGCACACGATGACATAGTAGCGTATTACGTAGTGATACACTCTTATCATGTAGTGATATACCGTATCATGTAGTGTTATACTGTATATCATGTAGTGATACACTGTATGAAATTCTAAGCAAGTGTAGGTGGTTATAGCTACTTAAAAAGTTAGTTACTACTGAAAATGGAAAATTGACAAAAATAATATACATAATACTGAGACTACCTTGGCAAGTCCTGTAATCTAGATAGGGAGATAAATCCACAGTAGTCAACAACACAATACTAGTAATAATAAAATCTGATATTGGCAGACCTGTTTACTGTTACACCACTGCGTGAGCAAACAGTCATGTGGATGATGCAGGATTAGCTTCCTGGATTCCTGTAAAAGATAGTTTGATTAAATGTAACCAACTGCAACTTATTTGGCAACATGATGATGAAGGTAAATGATCTACTTGGCCTTTTGACAAATAGTTTCTTAACAAAATGTTTTTGTTTTTTTTTGAGCTTATGAAAGTGATTAACACTAATCTTATCATTAAGAACTTTATGTGGCAACTCCTATGATTTCACAGGAGAGTATTTGAATATTTTCATTCAGCCTTTATCAGCGTAATCTTAGTGAAAAGTTGTTTTGAAACCTGAGAATAAATTGCACTGGAATTTCTTAAAAACAATGTTGACCTATGTTGTTGGAAATTACACTGCGTGCCTCAAGGAAGTTTCATTGTAATGTACTCTATTATTGTCAACAGGTTGCATGACATTCTTTTTATACAACATGAGGTTTGGAGCATAGATATAATATATACTTATTGTCAACTATCCTCAATCTTACAACCAGCTTACATTATGGTGAAGATGTAGTAACTGTTTGTATTAGATGTCTGCAAGCATGAATAAGATACCCAACAAAATAGTCTGCAATCACCTGATTCATCAGCTATTATTAGATTGTTTAACACTAGAAATATATTGGGCTCAGCTAGTCTTATTCATACACTGAGGATTCTGATTAATCATTTTACTGTTAAGCTGATAAATTTGCCATTTGGCTGTCAAACTTTCAACATTTCTTTGTCCTTGAACCACAAAGAAGTGTGTGGAAATTTCAAAGACAAACAGGCTTTTGTTATTGATGAGCTGAAGAGTAGAGTGACCTAGGTCAATATGACAGATCAGAAGTGCTGAACTATGACTCAATGCTGTCTGCTTGAAACTATGCCATTATATTTCATTAGAATAACATAACAAACACATTGTCATATAACTTTGTGGGCCAAACACTGCAACTAAATTTCAAAAGTACACTGCTTTACTTAGGTCTTAGAACATTCATTTAGACATAATGAAAACTATCAGTGGTAGTAAAAGTTATGAACAATATACACTAAGTAATGCAGCTAAAGAGGTTACCCGCAGCACTTAACGGGATTTTCTGAAGACTATAATAAAGATTCAACGGTTCTGATTTATCGTAAGAGGATCAAACAGTTTCATTAATATCAACTGTAAGAATAAAAAAGGTTGTAGCCAACAACACCATTTCTTTATAAGTATCGTCGTCTCTGAAAATCAATGAATTTTATACATATAGAGGCAAACAATTATCAAAACTCTGTTTCCTTGCAAGACTTTTGCAAATATTCAATTCAGGAAATGCTGAGATCTTGGTTTAAACTCTTTTAGAGTCAAACTTTTGAAATTCTTTGATTATATGCCAAAACACTACTTATAACGGGCTGATAATATACTAGTATTTTATCTCCGTTATCAGTGAAAAACTAAATTCTGATCAAGTTCTGCTTCTCACTTTCACTTGCGTTTTCTAGTTATCTGTGTCTCACAAATTTAGCGTCTAGTTTCCTGTGTCTCACAGATTTAGCGTCTAGTTACCTGTGTCTCACAGATTTAGCATCTAAAATACTGTATAATATGTTTAAAACGGCAGAGTAACTCAGCTTTAACTCACTTACAAACAAAGAAATCTTCAAAAGCTAGTTTATGCACAAGTTTGTCCTTTTTTAAGTGGTGTTCGTTTATGGTTTTTAAAAATTCACCTGTTCAATCCAAACTCTATGCCCAGAGATATACGTAACAACTCCAGTACATGAAATGAAGCTTTGATTGCACACATTGCTTGCTAACACACTGTCCAACTTGGCAATTAAGTAACAAAGTAGAAACTTTGGATTTTGAAACTTGTTACTTTCCATGCTCTCACTTGAAGATTGACTTCATTGCCTGTTAATAGATCTTTGTACATGTGTTGCAACATACCAGGCAATAGAATTGCAGTATATTTGAGCCTTGCTGTTTTTCATTAGTTTCCTTTTAGACCAAGTAAACAAAAGTGATCATTGGACTATAAGGTGCTGCAAAATTTTTACTTTGTTCATCCCTATGTTATAATAGCTTGTTTTGCTTTACAATATAATCACATTATACAACATAATCGCTATTAAGAACATTTTAGTTATTCTGTTTTTATCTGTTAACACTCTTGCAACAGAAGATGACCATTTTTCTTCTGCTATAAAATACCGATTGCACTAAGCAAAATGTGCAAGAACCATGAGAAGAACAATAAATTATTTAGGAGTTGTCTGCTTGTAGAGTTGCAGCCAACCAACCAATAGAATGTGAACTTGTCTTTGTTTACTTTTTCTCTCAGTGAATTGACCAGTTACTCATTTAGGCATTCCAAAAGATGTAAGTTTATCATAACCTGCCAAACTCTTAACAATATTTGAAGCACTTCTTTGTGGATTTTGCATGAAACCTGCTGACTTCAAGTGCCCAGACGCACTAAAGCTAGCAGTGCAAGATTTGTCCTTCAAAAAGACAACTCCCACAGAATAGAATTCCTCTTGTTTTTAATTTCCAAGACTTCAAGCAATAACAATAATTTCCTCAATGAATGTGGTGCAAGAACAGTCAACTGTATGAACACATTATACTATAATTGCTTTGCTCCAGAAGTCTTTCCACTCCTACATTTTTGGCAACTCTTCTAGCATTTTGACAAGCTGTTATTATGACTTACCTACATGTTTTGCAATACTTTTTACAAAATGAATCATCAATATTTATTGTGTGGTATGCTCATAATTGATAGGCTTGCCAACATTACATGCTGGCTAGTTATTTCTTTGACCCACAACAGTTTTACAGCTTCAGTTTGACGAAATGATAAGCCTTTTCATAGGTCAATCTGATATCGCCAGCAGTGTATTCAACAAATACATGTGTTGATGAAGTTTTTCAATTTTATTATCAACTTGTCAAAAGCAAAACTTTGGCCAATGCACTGTGTCAAAAGAAGTTCATCATAAATAGAGATATATACAAAATATACAGTATTTACAAGCTCATCCAAGCAAACATTACAAAATAAATTATGATACATTACTATAGAACAATATATACACCATTCACATTATAACACCTGTTTTGTGCAGGATCACAGCATATGGCTGTTACACATGGGACATTGAACTTTCTTCTTCAAGCAATTTTTCAGACATTTCCCATGGAAAATATGTTTGCATGGCGTGATTCGAGCATGTTTCATAACACTCAAACAAATAGCGCAGACATCATTGTAGCTACTAAGCTCTACATCTGTGGCTTTGTCAAAGTTACTGAGACACAGTGACTCAGAGTTAATCTTACTGACTATGACTTTGAAGCTTCTAACTGGACAATATATTAAGAAATAGAGCACCGGTATGTACAGCATGCAGAGGTAAGGCTGAGCGGCAATGGCACTGATGGTGAGCACTACCTCAGCTAGCAGGATCAACCCTTCTGTGTAATACTGCTCTAAGCCCTCCATTATTTCAATGTTCTGATTCTCCACGACACATTTTATAGCGCTGAGAGTATTAGTGTCAACTAGTGTAAAGTAAGCCAAGTTCATGAAGCCAAAACCTTTTTGGCAAACGATATCTGCAGCAATGAGAGATAGGAGTGTTATTCTGTAGAGAAGGTTGGTTGGTGTGTTTGTAGCAGGCTGTTGGACATTGCTGACAGGCTGTACATACTGTTTAAGTTGCCAGGATATGCAAGAATATACACCAGTTATAGCTCCTACATACGCTGCTGAGTACAGAGTAAGTCCTTCCGTGGCAGTGAATGAAATGGAGACAAACAAGAGCTGCTTGATCCAGTTTGGAGTGCTTCTATTGGTAGTATCATGCTTAGCAGATTGTGAATGGTGATAAAGGTCTCGGAAGTTAACGGTTATGTTGAGAAGTTGACTGGTTGGCGTGTAGACAGCCAGGAAGATTGACTCACAGAAGCTGTTGCTGGTGGACACAGAGAGGTACGACAGAGCCACAGCCACACCAATCAGTAGAATGACTAGGATGGCCGAGTAGTTGACATACCACAGACCTCCGTTCACTGGTGCACCTTGGCTAGCAATGGCAGCAAGGAGGGCAGTGCTCACTGTAAGTATAAATATAGACTATAAGTGACTGTTTACCACACTGCTTACACCACACTGTCTACAACACACAGCTTATACTGCATAGCCTATAATACATGGTTTACACCAAACACTGTTATGTATATTAAAGAGGTTAGCATTGCAGTTAAGTTATTCATAATCAACATATTTAGCAGGTGCTTACCAGGTAAACTAGTACAGATTTGGTAGAGCTTTTCAAATCCACTTTGTGATGGTTTGGAGAGATTCTGTAAAGGGGCATCTTCAACCAATTTGGGTGCACTGATTGCATGCTTGTCAGAATGGGGAGTTTGCTTGTTGGAACTCTTAGAGATGTTGAAAGTTATTTGGTCAGTTTCTGAGGACAGCATGATGGTGCTCTGCTGCAAGAAGACAAAATTGATAAGCCAACAAGTCCCTAGTAGTAGCTGCCCCATCTGCTTATTAGTATAAAACATTGATATCATTGACTCTGTTGACCCCCCTTCATCGATCTGGTTCAGGTAAGTGAGAAAAGTTGCATTATCAAAGTTAACAACATTTAGTATTACATGATGGCAATTTCACCTTATTAACAACTAATACTATATAGTATAAGCTTTCTTGCAGTTATAAATCTTATTAAATTTGAAAAAAATAAGTAACAACTTGAAGCCTTACCTTTAGTTTCTAATCAGGAGCAAGTTTGGTAAATATATTAGTTGTTTTCCTCAATACAACTCAAGGTTCGCTGTTTTGTCTTCAAAGGTTTGTAACAATCTGGAATTCAGTTCAGCGGTCTATCAATTTATATCAATGTTACACGTGACTGCACATTCCATACTGCAGTGCCGAGCGTGAATCTTCGCCTTTGTGAGGGAAGGATTTAGAAGCTTAAATCTCCCCTTCAAAATATTATATTAATTCATCAAATATACTTGATGCATTGCATGCTTTTGCTCAAAATAAAAATATGAACAATTTATTTAATAATAAAATGTTAACAAGCTAAATGTAAGTCTGTATATTTGTTGCAAGTTATCAAGTGCATGCTAATCATACCCCCTCTATTAAAAATATCTACTCCACTCCATGTCAAACTCTAGCAAAATTCTGCGTTTTGTAATCATCATTATTGCATTCAGATCCGGTTCAGCTAGTACTATTACATAAATCGGTTTCTTATTCCTTTGCAGTTGTATCACGGTATAGTTAGGGCAAAGATTTTACAAGTTACTTTTAAGCTTGAAGTAAGATTACTTACATTATTAGGTATTTTTTATATTCTATAACTAAGAACTAGGTCTTAAATGTATGCTCTAGTTTACAACACTAACATACCATACAATAGCAACTGCCATCAGATAATTATTTGGATTCTGCTTTCAAGACACAAAAAAGAGGAAGTGAGTGCTATGTATATGCTGAAGTTTTATGCATATGAGTTGCCTAGTTAGACTGCATGTCAAAAGTACATGTATGCCTCATCAGCTGGGCAACCATACAGATGCAGGTTCAACAAAATCTAGTAGAAAAACCCCACCAATTCAACATGACTGGGGATTAGCTCTTGCTGGACATTTCCTTAGTAATTACTGACCTTTTAATAAGTTTATAAGACAGGATTTTCAAGAATACAGTCTGCTATGCTTTCATTATCACACTCAGTGCTAGCCTAATTACTTTGATATATTTCTCAAGTTAGCAAGACAATAAAAATTATAGCACCTATGTAGCATCTGGGGAATATAATATAGTACATACTTATAGCATCTCTGTAGCATCTGGGGAATATAATATAGTACATACTTATAGCATCTCTGTAGCATCTGGGGAATATAATATAGTACATACTTATAGCATCTCTGTAGCATCTGGGGAATATAATATAGTACATACTTATAGCATCTCTGTAGCAATTTGGAGGTGTAGTTTGATGCCAGTAAAATCAGTAAAAGCAACATTACAAGAAGCTCTGCAACATATCACCATCAATCAGGTGGAGGCATTACATTTTGCTTGTGATGGGCATATTTATAGGCAAAAAATGGATATTTTAAATTTATACTGTGTGCACTAATGTTGAACTGAAGCAGTTTATATGTCAAGCAGCAACAACCCACCTTCAAGGCTACCAGGTGAGGTGCCAGTACTAAAACTATGTAGATCTTCAAATTCGCAATACTTCAGTATCCATTGAGAGAAACCAGATTAGCTTGTTGGTATTTGACAGCTATAGCAGATATAAATATATGCAAATGGTGATTTCATAGGATGCAAAAACGACAGATCAAGTTTGTTGGTCTGTAATAAATGAAGCAGTGTTGGTTGGGTTTGACTGAATGGCTAAAATAGTTGTAGGCTGTATATGCAGCAGATGAATGGGGGTATTGGTGAGGTAGCAGAACATAGCCTGTGCTCTACCAACAGCTGTGGGTAGCAGAACATAGCCTGTGTTGTTATAGAGATATGTTGACCAAAGTTGTTATAGAGATTAGAGATATGTTGAAACTATGTTTAAAACTAACGTGGCCAATAATTGGAATTGCCTGAATAATCCAAATTTTAAAATTATGTCAGTTTAATAAAAGCTACCAACACTGTGTGCATATTGAGTATATAAGGTTGAAAATCACATGCCATACAATAATACAATGCAGATATGCTAGCATGTCCCCTTGCTGAATGGCAAGTTTTGAGGGAAATTCTTAGCTACTATAAGTAAAGGACAGGAAAATTCATCTGAACACTGGGAGGTGAGGCTATTATTAGCATGAACAAGTTAGTAAAGCATTGTCACAGATCTGCATCTCTAACAGATATCCAGAGTTCAACTCAAGATGCTGTTTATTGATCTTAGAGTATTGTTAATTGAATATGTTTATAGCCACACCTAGGGCAGGCATGTAACATGGCACTGCCAGCAAGCGTGTACCTACATGGACTCGTCACGCCTGCAAAAAACCTCTCCCTTGCAGCAAATAAACAGCAAGTGTGTTCTTGTAACTTGCCAGAAATCTCTAGATTTACTGATTTATTCACAAATCCTGAGTAAAAATAGAGCTCTAAATCACTCTCAAGTCCTCCTCAAGTTACTTTCAATTCACTCTCAATTTACTTTCAAGATAATCTCAGGCATTATGCCTTTGTGTTCTTTAGGACTTGCACTGATTGAACGTTGGCTTTTTAGTTAGAAGACCCAATTTTGGAAGGTTTAGGATGGAGTTTCTCAATATTGAGTGCAAGAATGGAGATGTTTAAAAGACAGCATAAATGGATAGTAGAATGAGGCTTTCTTTGGCAGAGTCAGAATTCTGAGAACAATTTACCTGTTGTATAGCAGATATCAAATGTGTCGATTACAAGAATAGTAAACCCTTACATTACACATGGTGATACATGATGATACATGGTGATACATGATGATACATGATGATACATGCTTATACATGCTTATACATGCTTATACATGTGTGTGTGTGTGTGTGTGTGTGTGTGTGTGTGTGTGTGCGCGCGTGTTGTATGAAACATTGCACATTTAGACATGCATGGTCTATGTTCATACTTGTTAGGAATGCATAGCCCAGTGCATAGGCTCTACTTTTCTGTGTGGGTGGACATCATTTCTAACTATGCACATCCTGTATCAAGTCAAAAACCTACAGCACTCAATTTCAGTATTGAAAATGTGCAGTGCATGCACACACAAGCCTTAAAGCATAATGCAAGATTTTGGGATTGACGTAAGTGTAAATTTCTAGCACAGCTTGATACAATGCCTCATATCATGTTAATTTGATTTCATTTAAACTCATCTGCTTTCAGGATGTAATGCTTTCATTATATAACAGCAAGACAATTTTAAGCAAATATCAAGTAAAAGAAGATGTGAAACATTGACGTCAAGTCACTAATGAAGACAAGAGTTTAAAATTACTGACTATGCAACACACGCATATCCAGGAACTCGAATGGCATGTGGCAGCAGCGAAATGCAGCCCTGGCACATGATTATGTAACAGCAACTGCTTACCATGAGCTCCAATAGAAGTCAGCAGTTTAATTATACAATAACTCACTACATTTCCATGCTTGCATTATGCAAATGGTTTTTTATTGACGTTTAAGAACAGTTGCACAGCAACTACAAATTCATCGTGGAGCATCCATTGCATAATCCTAATCAATGAAAATACAGTGATAGAATTATAACTGGGCCATAGTATATCTCTAATATGTTGTTAAACTGTTAAAATATGGTATTGTTATAGTAATGAATGCTCATTGTTTATCTAGCATGGCATCAGCTAGCCAATTAATGTAGGAAAAGTCAAATATCCGAAGGAAAACTTCTGATACAAATTTGTTATGTAAAAATTTGTTCGAAGTCTCGCTATTGATTGTGTGTTGACTATTTGATGCAAAACCACAGGACTCTAAATGCCTAAGGCATTATTTACTTCTGCACTAACTCTAGAGTGAGACTTGAGTCACCTCTGCACTAACTCTAGAGTGAGACTTGAGTCACCTCTGCACTGACTCTAGAGTGAGACTTGAGTCACCTCTGCACTGACTCTAGAGTGAGACTTGACCTGGAGCCTATATTATGTCTTCACCAACGACCTACATGAAAAGGAGTTGATAATCAACAGACTTGTATGAACTCTGCAACACAGAATAAGGATAAAAATAATCACTCAATGCAGCGAAACTTGAAATTATACTGTTTGTCTGTCTGTTTGTTTGCCACAGAAACAGCAAAAGTAGTTAGTTTAATATCTGTTATACAAACTAGATGATATATAAGCACTTGTAACTGTAGAGACAGCCAGTATTGGTAAATAATCTATATTTGCAAAAGAATAACATTAAAAGTTACCATAACCAACATAATGTCATCTAGCTTTTCACATCATCATAGCAACTGTTGTTACTTAAAGTTACAGAGATGAGCAAAATTCTTGTTACATAAAATTGGCAAGTCTTAGTGTGCTAAACTTTTAAATTAGTTATATTAAGATTTGTTACCAATCAGCACTAATTACAGAAGCAATAGCTGCTAGACTCCAGTATATCACTTATTCAAATTCAAACCTTGAATATTTACATACAGGCATAGCTGTTGTTGCTCGTATCAACACCATTGTCACATAATGTATATAGCACATTGATTAATTTCAAAGGTAAAGCTGCCAAGTAAAAAACTCACATGTGAAAAACCCTGATAGCAAGAGCTCTTTAAAAAGCATTAAAGCTGGCTAAGGACTTGTTTCTAATGTGATACAGGAGCAATTGCATTGGCTGAATGCCCTTCCTAACATGACTGCAGCCTGTGCTTTACTAGGCCAGAGCTAGTATTGACTAATGGAGCAAAAAGACAGTATAGCTTATTGTTAAACTTGAGTAATTAATGCTACCATAAACTTACAAACATATACATATAATCATCTGTATACAGCATTCAAGCTTCTATCAAGAAATATGAATCTCCGTGGTACACCACTGACATTGAGCCATAACATTATAGGGTGGAAGCATTTTCATCGCCTTTATAGGCTATATGTTCACAATACTGCAATAAAGAAATTAAAGATCATTCTAAACAGTGCATTATAAAACTTATCATTTGCATGTGCTATAAAAATTTGACTACTTACTTTGCCTACGACATTCTTGTGGGTGTAACTTTAAGGATTGAAATCTTCAAGATCTTGTCACTTGATATTCTGCTATTTTTAACTCCTCAAGGAGGTTCCCTCTGCACAGTAATAAAACAAAGTTTATATAATGGTTGAATTATATGCAATTTTGACTGAGTTTTGACTATTAGCAAATTAACCTCTGCTCAAAGCTATACCTCAATTCATTAAAGTACATGAGGAATGAGCTTATATTCTAAACTTTCTAATGACTAATAGTTGAGCTAGAACATATTTACAAGGCTTATAGCAGAACAGAAGTTTTATAGGTCTGGAAGCATTCTCTTGGACAAAAGTTCTCAAAAATCACACTTACGAATATTTATGAAAATGACTTTTGTCAAATAATTTAGGGTTAAATAATTCCTGTATGGTTGGAAAGGTAAACGGTTCCTTGGTATGATGACAATAGTAAGCACATCTGTCTGGTGGGGAGAGGTATATGAAATCTGCTACCATATTTTCAAGCTGACAAGTATATGAACAAAAAGAAAATTCTCCCAGCTTTCACTGCTCTGCAGATGTAAACAGTGATCTGAGTAGAAAATTGTGGTCACCATTTCTCTTGCTTTGTTTCCCATACTTAGTTGTTTTCAAGTAATATTCTTGGCCTAAAAAACCTTCATTAATTTCTCCATTTTAGTCAGCAGAAAAAAATAACCTGCTTTAACTCATAGCCAAAATTATTTTTAATTTGAGTTGTTATCTTGCATATTGCTACATAATGTACAGGTATAGAATAAGCTATGAATATAGATTCACACGCAGCTTATAACTACATTTGAACCCATCCATCGTACTGCCATGTATTCTAACTTTTCTAATAAAACAACAATGAAGCAATGACTTTAATTAGTTTTGAAAACTCAGAAAACACAGCAGCCATACTATCCAGTTAACAAAGTGTAATGATGGATGAATTGGCAGCATAGGATTCAGGATCACAACAGCTTTGATATCAAATTAAGGAACACAAATATTTTAGTAGCTGATGAATAACTCACCAATGGTGAATAATGAACAAGTGAATAAGCTGCTAGTTTATAAATGATAACGGGAAGTACCAGCTTCCTGTTTACATGGAATATCACTGCCAGGGAATCTCCCCACCCTAGTCTGGTCTAAAAATAGAATGTTTGAAGCGAAATTGTTATTGTTGTTGGCTGTCTGATATGTACACTGGGATATCCCTAGCAAAGGTTTTGACATAAACCAGACATTTTAATCACCAGAGCTGCGTTTATATTATAGTTCTTATGCATGCCTGAGCATTACAAAAATACTTTATCATCTTAGCAACTGGCATGTATTCAAAACAGCTGTAATTACCAGGCACTATGTCCACATGCTGAATAGTAGATGTATGTTAACTAATTCTAATTTGAGCACATGAAACTATTAGTAATACAATGTTTTCATCAAATTTTATCGCTCTCTACTATATATATATATATATATATATATATATATATATATATATATATATATATATATATATATATATATATATATATATATATATATATATATATATAGGCCTATAGCCTTATATATAGGCCTATATATAAACTTCTGTTGCTTGCACTGCAGGAAACATCTTATAAAAGGAGTTGGCCCAGATCAAAAAACAGATTGTAGGACAATACTATAACTGAAGGATCATAACAAAACAAGCATAATTGCTGAGATACTATTATTGAGAACACATACATACACATGGATTTGTATTTTCAAAATCAATTTTTTACATTAGATCAAAATTTATAGTTTGACTGCAGTCAGCCTGCACTGCAGCTTTTACAAGTGAATTATAGACTCTAAATGAAAAAATATCCAACCAATACTAAGGAGTAATTTACAATCATATCTAAACGCATTTATAGAGTCCAGGTGATAAAAGTGAGACAACTCATAAGAAGCATCCTCTTTTAAACCAACTACGAATTACTGGAATAATTTCATGTCAATATATAAACTAATACATAATTTACCACCAAAGTTATAGGCATTAGAAACAGTGGCATGAAACTTTAATATTTAGCAATTTATATAATTTATAGGATAAAAATGCACTGTATGTTCAGTTATCATTTAGTTTAGTTGCAACAGAAAATGATCACAACAGCTAATATATGTATTCCATACTAATCAGCTACTTCCCATTTGTAGAATAAATTAAAAGAAAAACCCATACAGGTTCTTCCGCTGAAACTACTGCAGTGATAACATAGTTACAGTATTAACAACAGCATAATAGAAATGCTTTGGCAATGGTAAAGACTAATGTGGTGACACTAGCTATGTCTTTGGTACTCCGACAGTAGTATTGACTACTAGCACCAACAGTGGGTGACTCTAGTTGTGGATGTCAGCATTGTCTAATGACAAAGCAAAAGTGATAGCAGTGCCTTTTGTGGAAATACCTGCAGGTGCTCCCTGGCTTTTATTTTGATAAAAACTATTATTTATTTTAAAATATTTAAAAATGTTTTTCTAGTTCATAAATTATTAGAGTACAATTTGTCTGAAGTAAGTTTAAGAGGAAATTAACTTTTTCCATTCATGTTGACAGCAAAAGTAAGCATGCCACACACCCTGCTTGTTGAACTCTGGTATTAGTCAGCACATTCTAGAGATGAGTATTACAGAGCCAACGATAGGGTGATGTTGGGTATCGGATTTGTTAACACATGCATTGCTAAGAGAGAAGTCAAGATTCAGTCGGATATTCACAATAATATGCTCATTAATCAGGATATACAAGTGCAGATTGTGTGTGGTAGTCTAGTCTAGATGACTAGATATAAGTAGACTTAGGTATGAGCTAGGACTATGTTTAGTCTGGGAGTAAGAAGGATAAGGTAATGTACACAGGTAACAATCGACTGTAGTTTAACTCTAATCCCTATAAGTATTCAACAAGTAAACCACAGAAGTTGATGGTTTTCCGTGAGAGCTAGATAATCTTTCAGCAATCTAGAAATATGGTTTTTGCTGACAACCGGTTCCTAATTTAGCAATAAGCTAAGCAACTTCTGCTTTACAGACTTTACAGAACAGTTGAAGCTCTCATTGCAAAAAAATTTATCAAAAACTTCTTAATTTCAGTACCATAATCTTCTCTCGTTTTAAGGAAACCTACAAAACTAAATTCCGGCTTACAAATTAACTTTACCTGGTTCTATCTATAGCATTACAACAACACAGAAAAGTAAAGACTTTTCGCACAAAATTTTACATGACTAGCAATAGGAACAAATGCATATTATATATATTATATGTATTTCGTAAGCCTAAATTTGTATTTAAAATGAGCGACTTGCACTTTCATTAACTATGAAACTGGGGAACTGCCCAGAATGACAATACAGGACTTTATTCTACCATAAAGTTGCTGGAAGACACATTCTACACACAGCTCATGAGCTTAAAGTTTAAACAATATGCCTATACATTCTGTGGGATGGACCTGGTTGACAGAGTTAACTCTCAGGTGGGATAAAAGTAAACGGACAGGTGGGATAAGAGTTAACTGACAGGTGGGATAAGAGTTAACTGACAGGTGGGATAAGAGTTAACTGACAGGTGGGATAAGAGTTAACTGACAGGTGGGATAAGAGTTAACTGACAGGTGGAATAAGAGTTAACTGACAGGTGGGGTAAAAGTAAACGGACAGGTGGGATAAGAGTTAACTGACAGGTGGGATAAGAGTTAACTGACAGGTGGGATAAGAGTTAACCCACAGGTGGGATAAGAGTTAACTGACAGGTGGGATAAGAGTTAACTGACAGGTGGGATAAGAGTTAACTGACAGATGGGGTAAGAGTTAACTGACAGGTGGGATAAGAGTTAACTGACAGGTGGGGTAAGAGTTAACTGACAGGTGGGATAAGAGTTAACTGACAGGTGGGATAAGAGTTAACTGACAGGTGGGATAAGAGTTAACTGACAGGTGGGATAAGAGTTAACTGACAGGTGGGATAAGAGCTAACCCACAGGTGGGATAAGAGTTAACTGACAGGTGGGATAAGAGTTAACTGACAGGTGGGATAAGAGTTAACCCACAGGTGGGATAAGAGTTAACTGACAGGTAGGATAAGAGTTAACTGACAGGTGGGATAAGAGTTAACTGACAGGTGGGATAAGAGTTAACTGACAGGTGGGATAAGAGTTGACCCTCAGGATGAAGATAAGCTGTTGACATGATGGGCGATGAATCATAAACATATGTGCGCCTTCCTAAGAATTTACACTTAGTTTCCTATAAATTTTACAATTTTATCATAAGAGGGAGAAAACTTACTAGAAATGATTGTCTGAGACTGTAAGTCCTGAATGCTAAACTAGTATCTCCAATATTATTTGCTGCTTGAATGTTCAGTGAAAGTTCAAGGAACAAACTGCAACTCAACATAGAATATGTTTCACATCTAGAAGTATCTCTATGGTAGTTCACAGTGTTAATCTAACTGTGCACAGGCAATGGTTTTTGTTTTTATGATAATGGAACTTTTAAAGGAATAAACATATAGCTCATATTTTATAAAAAATGATTATAATTTACTACAAAGTGCCCAATAAAATGTAAAACTATCACCATTCAGAATATGAAACTATAGATATATTTACAAATAGAGTTGTATTTACATAATTTACATGACAACAGCCCCACTATATTTTCATCATAGCGTCATGTGAGACACACAGTCTAACCATCAGGTGTGGCTGTTTAATAGAATCCCTCATTTATTGGCCTTCCTGCAAACCCTGAATATTGTCTTCTCCATCGCTGTTCTGTGATGTAATATCCTGTTCATGGATGACTTTCAGCTTGGCTATAACAGCTTTAGCTGGATTAAATATTCCATTAGTTTGTTGTCCACAATTGAAGCAACGTCTGCTCTTTTTAAAATGCTTCAAGGCACAACTACAAGAAAATACACAACAAAGGTGAGACAACTTCTGACAAAATCAAACCGAGTAGCTGTTAGTTGCAAGAAAATAAATAATAAAACAAGATTATTAATTACATTGTAATTAAATATTAGAAAATAAGTTATATAATTTTATTTGAATGTGAGAATTACTGATTGTTGAAAACTCAAAGAAAATGATAGAATAGTGGTAAGCGTAGGGCCACACGACGCGTTTTGCACGTTGGTGACGTGCGAGAAAACCCGTTTAGCCCAAAAATGGGACGTCGTGAGCGAGATTTTCATGTGTCTAACATGCTGAGCGAAAAGTGCGGCAAGCTCGTGCGTGTTTGATCTAATTAGCTCATTTTCATTTAACAAGCACACTTTTTTATTTCAATTTACGTTTTAGCTTTTAGCAAACTGAATCAATACCGGTTCATATAATTTGCATTTCCGCTTTTATAATATCTAAAGTCACTTTGCCGATGAAGTAGTTTTATAAACAAACATCTGTAGGCGAGCAGTGAAGTTCAACGTTAACATCATTAGCTAAAAAATTTTCTCACTTGCAACACGCATTGTGTATGGCATGTCTGAACAGGTTTTCTCGCACGTCACGAACGTGTAAAAACGCGTCGTGTGGCCCTACGCTTACTACTATTTTATCATTTACTTTGAGTTTTCAACAATCAGTAATTCTCACATTCTAAATGTTCTACGCTAAATGTTCTAGATACGAAGCAGCTTTGGTCCAGTGGTTAGAGCACCAGTCTAGTATGACACAAGTCATGGGCTCAAATCCCTGCAGGGCCCTTGCTGATGCGGAGAGAGCATAACTACCACATGGGACACAGTTTAACTCGGCAGAGAACAGTGGCAAAAATCATCAACACGAGGGGTTTCTACAGGCATGGAGATTTTATGGTAATGAGGTTTTCAATTTCAAATGTATTACATTATGATCCTGTTGTTTCAAATTGGATCTTTTATTCTATGTTTAGGGACAGTTGCATGGAACCACAACCATAAGTTATGCAAACAGCAACCACAAATACACCTGTAGAACAACGAATTCGTTTGAAGCAATAGGAACTGTGCCAGCAGACACAATATTCAATACTAATTTTATTGCTTGAAGCTAGGTTCATTTAGATGGGTAGTTATATTCAACTTTACCAACTGGCCTATTACACATGTACATGCATGTTTGGTAGCCTAGAAATAAGCTCAAAGGCAGTGGACTAACTGGAACAATTCGTAGCAGATCAACAATCACATTTATTTAATTCACTTGAGACTATTTTAATTTTTCTCAATTCAGTTGCTGCTGCCACTATACACAATGCAAATTATTGCTCTTCTTCACAATGACAGCAGCGGCATGAATCACAGCTGGTAGGCTGTTGACATATTAGCAGGTGAACTCACATTCACAATACTCAGCTCATTCCGAAGTTGGCTCAGCACTGCTACTCGGAACCTCAGGCTAAGCTTAGAGCTAGGTTATTATAAATGAAGACATATTGAAATCACCTTTCACAGAAGTAATGGCGGCACTTAGTGATTACTGGGTTCTTGAATGTATCTCTACAGATGCTACATTTGAATGGTATGTCTTCTTCATCAGAACTGATCTCATACTTGCTCATATCCTCTTCCTGACATACAAGCAGCCAAACAGAGTTAAACAGAAACTTGACCCTACCGATAGAGAGTGAGTAAACACCAAGCTACACCTTATCCACCTAATGCCACTGGGAAATGAGAAATTGAAGCTTTTTCTACAAATAACAACTATTTATATTTAAAAAAACATTTTGGCCAGAATTCAGTTATTCTATTACATACTCATATGTTGCTACCAGCTGAACAGTTGATCAACACTGGAAATGCATACCACAGAAATAAAGGAATATCGAATTCAATAGCTGAGTAGCAGTGCAATACACAAGTAATTTGTTGTATATGGATATTAGCTATTATGTACAACTAGTCTATGGAAAAGTGCAAGGTTCTGCAGAGAAGATAAGCCATAAATGCAACAACATTGGGAGTAGAGGGACCAATTATAATGATACTTCTATAAATAAAACATTTACAATCCCTAAATATGCCAATTGAACCATTTTTACTTTATTTAGTACACACCAGCAAATTTGGAACAACAATTAAACTTGGTTAAAAGCCATTAAAATTTAACAGGTTTCAAGATATTTTTTATGATTATTACAAATATGCATAGGAAAAAGGCTGAGGGGGAAACCTGCAACAACAAAGTGCATTTAATTGCCATATTGGTAATAAACATGTGGTTGTGGACTGTTATGAAAAAAACCATTATGGTCCCATATGCCAATTTACTAAAAGTTGGGAAACAATATAGAAAGTCAAGCAAAATTTAAAAATAACTTTAATTATTTAGTTGTATTTGTTAATATTCTATTAGTTTAGGAAAAAAACATATATACTAGAAGCTAAATTGTAAAAATAACAAAAACTAAAGATATTGAGTGTGTACTAAATTAAGTAAAATGACCCACTTTCCTCTGATTGAGATCAACCGAAGGCTCTTTTAGATAACCAACAAAAAACCTTTTTTTGTGAGCCTACAAAGGCTACGCCAAACAAGGAAAGACTTCCCAACATTTGCTTGCACCAGTTTTTGAAACTTTTTGGCTTAACTAAAATATCAAAACTTAAAGATGTTGTGGCAAGAGGCAGTATAAAGTCAGGTTTCAATAAAAGCGGAAAGTGTAATAGGCCTATTGTAAAAGATTTTCCCAATATATTTCTCTATAAATAAGATCTTATACAATATAGATGAACAATTACAATAATGAGCTATACTTTCTTGCTTCTCTTCTCTCAAGAAAATGCTGTAGCAAGTTTAGCCCTGAATTTTTTTTCAAAATCCCAAGTACAGTTTTATTATTAAATTTACCTAAGTGAAAAAAATCAAATCATTAAACTATTTCAAAATGCAAAATACGAACAATGGCACACTGAATAGAAAACTGCATCCACACACCTCAACCCCATTAGCTTCCTCTCTCTCCAGCTGCCAGCCATGTTTATAATCCCCTCTGTCATGCATGAACTTGCAGCTGTCCCCAAACCCACAGAACCCCGTCTCCTTATAGTCTTTACACACGTCAGGCTGGTAGTCCCATCGAACAGTGGCTCTGAGGTGTGCCGGAGCTCTCATTGGACCTGTACATGAATATTGGGAGCTAGAATCATTATCATGCTAAAGCAGCTGCACATGTGTACAGATGACGCCAAACCTATTTGTGCATAATGACAGCAGGATCAGGCAAATCTTACAAACCTTTCCGGTTAAAACCACTGGCTGCATTTCCATGTACTGTATCTTTCTTCTCAATAAACTGTTGGTAGGCTGCCACCCCCCTGTATATCTACAAAAAAGCCAAATTCTTATACACAGTATTTACTATTGCAGTTGTGATTATGAATTGGTTTACGTCTTAAAGGCAGAATGTACTAACAAATGACTTGCTACATGAAAGTTATGAAACAGATTGCAATATCATATCAGCAAATTGCATGTTCTGATGGCATACGCATACAACAAATATATGGTATATAGTTCATGGCAAGATTTTCCAAATAAATTATATCCTCACAAACAGGTAAAACATTTTACTGGAAAATTAAGTGCTTGCAAAAGTTCTGCTACATTGAATACAACTAATCAAATACTTTGATAAAGCTCATGAAACCAAGAAAAAAATATCAACAACAAAAAAGCTGAATGAAATTATATATTTGTTAAATTATAACTGAAAAACAAATATAAATGTACCATAAAAATGATTGATTATCGGTGAGTTCACTTTAAATAGTAAACGCTGTTTAGAATGACAAAGCGAAACACACACCAACATGACTATACCTTATCATCTTCTTTACCCTTTAATTCTTTGTTAATTTCCAGTGTCTTGCTATATATAGCTTGAGCATCTGTGCCAATCTCTGTATCAATCTCCACAGTAGCTGTAGCACCCATATCTCGGGGCCCTTCCCGAACTGTAGTTCTATATCATGCAGTATTAAACTAATATTGCCTACTGCATATAACACATGTAATCTCTTATATCTTATACATGGTATAATGATGCATGTAAACTGCTGTAGGGAGTTATTATACCAATGCTTAGTATACACACTTTCAAATAATAAAAGCTGGAAAATAAGTTGGAACCCATAAAACATTCATTTAGCATTTGCGCACACTCAAAATAACATACAATACTCAGCGCATAAACTGTTCACATTATTGAAAGGTGTACTGCTTACATAGACACATACACAACAAAAAACCCGGTTATTATATTATATTATTATATTAGTTGGACCTTTTAGATTTGTAGGAGGTGGTGATGTCATCAGACTCACTGCCTGAGCTACTAGAGCTGCCTCTGTCCCGGCCATGTTTACGTTTTAATGCCTTTAGACTTGTGCACTGCTTCAGTGGGTTCTTTATGTCAATAGTTCTCTCTTTCCTAACCACCGCTGAAGATTCATCATCGGCTACAATTATCAACATGCAACTGCAATGGAACACACCAATAAACGCATAAGCCTAAAAAGAGACATTTAAAAATTAAATACAACAATGTGATAGCGTAAACCACAGTCAAAGCTTTTAGTAAACTGGTCAACTTCTTACATAAGATTGAATAAAAAATTTAATTTTTACGACAGTAAGTGGACTCTGGCTAAGCCAGTCAATGCTTACGCAAATAGTTACAATTTGCTTTCAAAAATATGTTTTATTAGCCTATATCGGGCGCTGGGAACAGAAGTTATGCTACCATTAAAACACAACTATAATAACATATAGAAAGCAAGTCGTTTCAGACTTATAGATAAACTTGAACCTGTCAGCAGTTTAGAACATTGAGTTGAAAAGAAATTTATAGCATAAGCTAAAGTTTTTGTAAAAAAGTTAAATCTTCAAAAAAATCATAAACTTAAAAGATGATCATAATAAAATAAGTAAATAACTTAATCATTATCATTATGATAATCATACTGATAAAACTGAATATTGATTACTAAAATAAAATAATAATGTGAGCAAACTGACACAAGTAAACCAAAACTATTTAAATTCTCTATGCTAGAATCAAAATGATTTAGCTGAGCTTCTGCACTTAAACCTAAAGTTGAAATACAGAAAAAATATAGTCAAATTAAAGATAAAACTTATATAGGAAATTAAAACTGAGCTAAACTTCAACTTGAAATAATCTAAATTTATAATGTAGAATTATTAAATCCTCAAGACTTATAATTTAACTAAAAGGACTAAAACATTCTATTAAGATGATCACATTTGATATTTGCTTTACCATTCAAATTAGATTTTGGTTTGAATAATTAGTAATTTCACTAGATTAAATTTGATATAGCATTTTAGGTATAATACAGGCCTGGATACGTTTAACTTTAGTAACATATATACAACCACTATTTTTTTATTAAAAAACTCATCAATATATCAATAGTAATACGAAAATGCATCTTTAATTTGATAATCCAAATCTGAAATTTCAATGAATAGTAACACAGTCACTCATTTTCACAGTAAATGGTAAATACTATATACTTAACGAGTATAGTTATAGTAAAAAGAATAATAATGCCAATAGTCATAGTTGTATTAAAGTCTAATAGTTATATAATAAGAGTATTACTATTTACTATTACTATTTGTATCAGTGATATAATTAGTATTACTACTACTTAATAGTTAATAGCGATAATATTAGTATTACTAATAATAATAATAATAGTAATAGTAGCAGCAACTGTAACTGTAACAACTGCAACACTAACAGTAGGCACATATTATATTTTATAATTATTGTACTATAACTATAGGTATAACTATAAGTATAACAGTATAGTGGTTGTAGTGGTATAATCATACTAGTTAGAGCACCTGCACTGGCTTCGTAGACACAAGCTCAAAGTCAGTAGACGTAGTTTAAATCCCAGTAAACTGTAAATGCCACTGAGCACTGACGGCGTTAAAATGGGCATCCAGTCGTAATATTAATAATAATTCCTTCTT
The DNA here is from genome assembly GCA_964035545.1 of Bugula neritina. Taxonomy (NCBI): domain Eukaryota; kingdom Metazoa; phylum Bryozoa; class Gymnolaemata; order Cheilostomatida; family Bugulidae; genus Bugula; species Bugula neritina. The sequence goes on from OZ037767.1 coordinate 12,283,733, forward strand.
TTCTACATTAACTTTGAGTGACGACCAAACTAAAACTTAAAAAAGCAAACCCTTAGCCGTCGCAGTCGTTGGCAGTAGCCCACTAAAACCTCTTCCCACCAGGCACCACTACCAGTAGGTACCACTACCAGAGTTTCTCACAAAGATGGTGACTATAACTATAAGTATAACTATAACTATAAGTATAGCTCCATGTAAGTCTCAGTAGCCATAAGTATAAGTTGAGTATATGTTAAATTATAAAATCAAAATTAAACAATTTAACTTTACCACTACTACTACTACTACTAGAGTACTAGTACTATAACTAGTACTAGTATTGGTAGTAGCAGCAGCAGCAGCAGTAGTAGTAGACGTAGTAGACGCAGTAGTAGTAGTGAAAGTGAAATTTACTTAGTACCCAGTATGACTATCACTATGACATTGACTATCACCATGTGGCGGTACGAGCATCTACACTTGTGACTTACAACTTGAAGATTGTTTTCTACGAGTTTGCTGCGGTGTCTTTCGTGTGATTTTTTTAAATGTGAAAGTGCATGTTTCTGGTTTAGCGTCACTCTCGTCCATTGCTAGCATATAAAATCATTAGAAAACAAATTTGAAAAATAGTGATATATGGCCTTGCCCTTTGGCTTTGGTAGGTAAAGATCACACTGAACTAACCGGAAACGGATTTATGCGAGCGGACATTATAATATTTAGTACCGCAACAACTCTCAATCTTCACACTGATTTGACAAAACTTGTATCACGTGACATAGTTTGTTGAGTGGTTTCCATGTAAAAGCTGCAAGGTGCTCAATTTGAAAAATATCTAGTACTTTTTGATAACAAATTGATGCTTCTCATTTAACTAAACTACAAAATACTGTTATGGTGGACAAAACAGCTCCATCTAGCCAATTAAGGTTAGAATGGGTATATGGTTATAGAGGTCATCAGTGTAGAAACAACTTATTTTACACAAGTGGAAAAGAGATAGTGTATTTTGTCGCTGGAGTTGGAGTGGTCTATAACATACATGACAATAGGCAAAAATTTTTCCTAGGCCATGATGACGACATTCTAAGGCAAGTTAATTTTTTTTACAATAATCTTTAATTGAAACTTTTTATAAAATATCACAATTCTATCAATTACTAGTAATTGTACTTATAACCATAGACGTTAAATTTAATTGTTGGGTTACTGCGTAGGTGACGAAGTAAATGTTAAGAATATTCTCCATATTGCAGTTAAACAAGTAATTTAAAGTATATAAAATGCAAAATAGTATTTTATAATTTTTTTAGCTTGGCCTTGCACCCTGATAAATCTATAGTGGCTACAGGGCAGATAGGCAAAGACCCTTACATTTGTGTGTGGGATACTAGGACTATGCAGACTGTATCTATTCTGAAACAAGGACACACTCATGGAATATCAACTGTAAATTTTGATGCACTAGGAAATGTAGGTTTTTAAAAAGAGTAAATATAAAGTTTTAAAGTTTTCGACAATGAGTCTGTTTTTTTATTTTTAGTAGTTTTCCAAAGCATAATCAAACAGAAGGTTTACATAAGTGAATAACAAAATATGGGCTTTAGTAGTATTTTTTATTTTAAAGAATAAGCTAGATGTGTACCAACTTTAAATGATATTTTTCGAACTGCATTTATGAGCTTTAAGTGTATTCTTTTTGCCATTTTTCAAACTGCTATTTACTATATTAAACCAATGTATCTAAGTTCACTTAACATTTTTAAGGCCAGTAAGGTTACATTTCATTTTTATCTAAATATTTCTATTGTATAGATAACTTTGTACAATGTTCTGTATTCTAATTTAGTTTTTTAATTTTTAGAACAGTTACTCTGGCTTCCATTATACCTAGCCATTGTCTACTCAACTACATAATTAGATGTGTGCCGTGACTAACACTGCCTGTAATTGGTATTTTGTTTACTCTGTCATTATAATGTTTTGCTTCCAGAGAATTGTAAGTGTTGGTTTGGATGAGCACTCTACCATCAATGTGTGGGAGTGGCAAAAGGGAAAACTGCTTTCAACTGTAAGAGGACATACTGATAAAGTAAGTCATGTGACCCAACAGATTGTAAGTCATTACTAGCTCCTGCCTATTTCTATGGTATAGATTCTAGAGTGTTTTGTTTTTTCTAACTATAATAAAAGTGTGAAAAAGCTATAGAGATAATTTAAAACCACCAGCCATCATTAGCCAATAATTTACGCGCCTTGTTATAAATTCTTAAAACTTCAGGTTGATTCAAGTTTGTTGATTGTCTACTATTGTATCATAGATTCTAGATTGTCAGTTTGATACGTACCAAGATAATGCTATAGTTAGCTGTGGAGTCAAGCATATCAAATTTTGGACTTTGTCAGGAAATACTCTTGCTTCGAAAAAAGGTAAAGTTTATGAATAAATAGGACTTTTATTGCATTCTAGTATTTCCTGTAAGATTGTGGTTGTGCTGTTTTATAATAAACAGCAAGTGTTACTGTATTGTATTATTAGTTACAAAAAATTGAAATATTGTAGTAATTTGTACGAATGCCTCTGTGTAATATAATCTGCAAAGAACAACTGAGCAGTGCTGTGCGTGTTGGCCTCAGTTATAGTCGTGTAAACATTACATTAAATCAAATGTTTCAGGTGTGTTTGGGAAAGCCGGAGAGATTCAGACTTTGACTTGTCTGGAGTTTGCTGCAGACTCTGTTACTTACTCTGGGACTTTGTCAGGAGAGATTTATGTGTGGAATGGTAACAACTTGTCCGAGTCTATCAGTGCACATAAGGTAAGTAAGCAAAACCAATTGTTATCACCAATTTGATTTTATTATGATGACTCATAGCTCCCAGCTTAATGTGCATTCGAGCTGTTTTTTCCTAATTCTATAGCTTAAACTTGTTGTGCATGTTTGGTAATATGATTGTGTCCTGAACCTACTCTCGTGCCTTGACAATCTGTTTCATGAACATTTTTTTGTAAATTTGTAATAACAAGTTGCAGACTGAAAATATAATTTTCGACAAAGAGCAAAAATAAAGAGGTACGTTTTATATGATCATGAGAGTTTTACTATTTTAGTTTTTACTACAAATTTAGGGTGCTGTGTTTACGATGCACAAAGCTGAAGAGGGGTATGTTAGTGGTGGTAAGGATGGAGTGGTTAGACTGTGGGATTTGGAGTTTGCTGCTATTACTAGTATTGACCTTGTTAATACCACTGTTGGGTACAAAGGTAATAGAACTCCAAGGCTTTTACAATGCCAAACCTTTGACTTTTTATACTAATTTTAGAGGCAAAAAATATATTTAAAATAATACTGTTGTTGACCAACAAAAAAAAGCCGAGCAAATTATAAAATAGGATAATATATATATATATATATAAATATCTGATTGTGCTAACACCACATAAAACTGTTGTCATCATTGTTTTAGTCAAATGTTATTGTATTTTCTATTTGTATCCACATGCGTGCGCACACACACACACTCACACGCACACACATGCACATACACATACACATGCACATACACATACACATGCACATACACATACACATGCACATGCACATACACATGCACACATATTATATTAAAATGAATATACTAAGTTATTTGTATAACTAAACATAGGTCTGTCATTGAGGAGTGCATGTTGGGCCGGGGACAAGGTGTTGGTGGGCACACAAAGGTCAGAGATCATTGAGGTCAGCCCTCGTAACCGTAGCAATCCATGCGCTTATATGCAAGGTCATTCAGAGGGTGAGCTGTGGGCTTTAGCAATTCATCCCAACAAACAGATTTTTGCTACAGGCAGTGATGACGAATCTATTCGGTTAGTAAAACTTCTAAACATCTGATGTGTAGATTGTTGTTTATACCCAGCAAAATAGAGTAACTTGTTCATTAGCATTGGCTGTGCAGTTAAAGGACACATTGTAGTAAGTTAAACTAGGAATACACTGCTACTCTGCATAGTATTACTTTCTAGGAGAATAATCTGAAGTTTTTTTTTAACACATTCCTCCCCGATCTCAATAAGTTTAGACAGTAGAAAATTAATAGACAATAATAAAACAATCACAGAGTATAGGTAATAGAAAATGATCTAACTTAAAGTTTGTCATTCTCTTGGGTAGCCTACTTTCTGCTATATCTTACCCAATCACACCTACAGAGTAGCATCTATTTTAACATACTCTGGTTTCTATCACCATGCTGACTATTGTATGTGGCTCTGCTTAGTGGTCTAACATCAGGTACACAGCTATTCACTCTACATGCTTATAGTTATCACCACACTCTACTTCTACTTGTTGCACCTTAATATCTGGACCCAGTCACACGCCCCAGTTTAGTAGATAGTAGCAATCGATATTTTACTCAAACTGATTCAGTCTATTGTCATCATGGCTCTAATTTGCTCGTATACCATTTAGCATTTGGAACTCAAATGAGAAAAGATTAATGATGAAGCTGAGCCTGAAGGGCCATGTTCGATCATGTGCATTTGATGCTGACGGGACACACATTGCTGCCGGACTAGATAATGGGTCATTCGTTGTTCTAAAGGTCAAGTGAGTAATACCAATGATTAAATATGAGGGAATTTTCTAGCATTCAAAATAGAACTACCATGATTTAAAATATAATTACTGTATTCTGTAAATACTTCGTTCTTGCCATTGTAGAAACTTATTTTGAATAAAGTTCTGATTTTTATACTGGATATCTTACAGAGACATGTCTGAAGTAATCACTGTTCATGACAGAAAGGAAGTGTTGCACGAAATGAAATACTCTCCTGATGGACTTCTATTGGCTGTTGGATCTAATGACAACTTTGTTGATATTTATTCTGTCAACCAAAGGTTCGTAGTGTGCATGTTACTTTGTAATGAAATACAACATAATAATTTACCGTACTTGTTATGCGATATATTGCATGACTATAATATACTAATGCCATGATATTGAGTTGAAAAGTTTTTAGATGATAGTAGTGGTGCATATCCAATTATATTATACTTACCAGTTGGTGGTAGTACGATGTGTGTAACTGTTGCTTATGCATGTGTACACACAGTGTATATGTATGCCTGAGTGATTATTAAATAATAGTAAAAGACAAGACATACGAATGTTTGATTTCAGAAACTAGAATATTGATGTATTAGTATCTGTTGCTCTATTAGTCAATCATTGACAGAGTATTAAGCCGAAGTAGCAATCATTTTTGATGTATGTTCAGCTAGAAACACACTGCAAATTTTCAATCATATAAACTGCTACATTTAGTTTGCTTTGCTGGCGTTTAGCTAAACTTTGCTTTAAATTGTTTTTAGATACAAGAAGGTTGGAAGTTGTTCTGGAAATTCCAGTTTCATAACCCATTTAGACTGGTCTGAAGACTCAAAATATATACAAACTAACTCTGGAGCAGCTGAATGTCTTGTGTATAAATCTACAGGTAACCTATGAGCTGCACATCTGAATGCTAAATGTGTTCTATTAAATAATAAGTTTGTGGTTTCACAAACAGGTTTTTGAAATGATGAGTAAATTTTCTGTGTATATCTAAAAATATTTTCATTATCCAAAACCACTTAAAAAGCTGTTGTCTGATTAAAAATGGCAGGTGGGAAAAATGTGACAGGAAGGGAAGAGCTGCGTAACATCCGTTGGCACAGCTGGACAGGTGTTCTTGGTAATGAGGTGAACGGAATATGGGAGAAGTACACAGACACCAATGACATCAATGCTACTGATGCCAATTATAGAGATGAGTGTATTGTTACAGGAGATGACTTTGGTTTAGTTAAACTCTTTAGGTTTCCTAGTCTCAAGAAAGGTGAGAAGAGTTCTATTTTCAACAATACAATCTTACGTACAAAATAATTGTGATATAATTCACTTCTATATTACAATTTAGTAATATAACAGAGCTTACTATACTCTACACTATTATATTATGTATTGCTATGTAGTAAATATTGGTACAGCAATAATTTTACTATATATTAGAATATGTGTACTTGTTTTTATGTAAGTATTGCACCATGATAAAATGTATTATGCAAGCATATGATATAATTTATTACAATATATATATGTATATATATATATATATATATATATATATGTGTGTGTATACATATATATGTATATATATATATGTGTGTGTATACATATATATGTATATATATATATATATATATATATATATATATATATAATTATATATATATATATATATATATATATATGTATATATATATATATATATATATATATATATATATATATATATATATATATATGTGTGTGTGTATACATATATATGTATATATATATATGTATATATATATATATATATCTTAGGTGCCAAGTTCAGGAAATATGTTGGGCACTCGGCCCATGTAACTAACGTCAGGTTTATATATGACAAGTCTAGAGTGATAACTATTGGTGGTGCTGATCATGCAGTCTTCCAGTGGAAATTCTTGCCTGCGTCAGCCATTACAGACGTTGATGATCAAAATGGTGAGTAATAGTTGCTAGAATATTGTTGTTTCATCTTAATTATTGCAGTAGAGATCTCTAGATTCAGCTTGTGTAATAGATATAAAACTTTCACATAGATGTATTTTTCTGTAATCAGCTGTTGAGATTCATAGTCATATGATTTTACCTGCAGGCTATATAATAGACACTACTAACATACTTTCAGATATATCTCGTTCTGGGTCATTGTTATAACAATGTATTAGAAAATCTGCTCCAGTGTTTGGTCTGATATAGGCCTACCATGTGAATAGCTTAGCTGCATCATGTAAATTATTAATCAGCTTTGGAAGGATGGCTGCAATCAGAGTGTATATATACACTATGCTATATACAGTCAACCTCTGTACCGTGTGTATATTGATAATATAGTGATATATAGTGAATATAGTGATATACTGTGAATATAGTGCTATATTGTGAATATAGTGATATACTGAGAATATAGTGATATACTGTGAATATAGTGATATACTGAGAATATAGTGATATACTGTGAATATAGTGATATACTGTGAATATAGTGATATACTGTGAATATAGTGATATACTGTGAATATAGTGATATACTGAGAATATAGTGATATACTGTGAATATAGTGATATACTGAGAATATAGTGATATACTGAGAATATAGTGATATACTGAGAATATAGTGATATACTGTGAATATAGTGATATACTGTGAATATAGTGATATACTGTGAATATAGTGATATACTGAGAATATAGTGATATACTGAGAATATAGGTGCTATTATACTTTTGGTATTGACAGCATATATCGACAGCAACAGTGAAGGCAGCGATTCGGATCTCTCCGATGTCGCAGAGTTAGATTCCGATGTGGAAGCAGAGAAACAAGTCTCCTATGACCGAGAGCTAGATGCCAAAGATATGAAATTGTTAAAAAAAGAAATTAAATCAGAACTTGGTGCTGGTGAAAAGCGCAAGCAAGCCCCAAATGATAGCCTTAGGCTGCAGTTTGTGCATGGGTAGGTTCTGTTACTTCATTTACTCATCTTTCAATAAAAAAACTGTATGCACTGTTACATTGGTGTTTACTGGTATTGTAGATACAGAGGATATGACTGTAGGAACAACCTGTTCTACACTCAGACAGGGGACATAGTCTACCATGTTGCTGCTATAGGTATTATCTACAACAAGAAGACACATAGTCAAAGGTTTTACCTGCAGCATACTGACGATATACTTTGTCTAGCTGCTCACCCTCTGAAGGTCAGTTTTACTTTGTAATACAGTATGTATATGTAAGTACAGTGTGTGCTATATGTAAGTACAGTGTGTCCTATATGTAAGTGTAGCATGTGCTATGTGTAAGTATAGCGTGTGTTATATGTAAGTGTAGCATGTGTAAGTATGGCGTGTGCTATATGTAAGTATAGTGTGTGCAATGTGTAAGTACAGTGTGTGCTATATGTAAGTATAGCATGTGCTATGTGTAATTATAGCGTGTGCTATATGTAAGTGCAGTATGTGCTATATGTAAGTGCAGTGTGTGCTTATGTAAACATATTATATATGAATTATTTTTCTGAATCTATACTAAGAATAAAACACTTCCCTAAGTTTGCTCTGCTGTATCTTTGACATTCAGGACTACGTGGCAACTGGTCAGGTTGGAAAAGACCCTGAGGTGCACATCTGGGATGTAGAGGCACTGAAAACTCTTGCTGTGTTGAAAGGAGCGCATGAAAGAGGTGTTTGCGCTCTTGACTTCTCATGTAAGTGGCTTCTTTCAACATACATTTGATGATATCTTATCTGTAGATTAGTTTACTAATACTAAAACATGTAGTTATTTTTCTTATTGGTTGTATCACAGCTTTTTGCTATTGTAACCTTTTACCACTAACCTAGTTCCACTAGGCTGGGATGGATAGATGGATATATATATATATATATATATATATATATAATAAATAGGTATACGAGAAACATTGTTATTTATTACTTTATTAGGTAAAGTAATAACACTGATATTTCGGGTACCACTGTACCCATCTTCAGAGTAGCAATGAATGAAATTTAAAAATTATTATGTTACGTTAGACGTTATGCATGACACAAAGAATAGAGAGTGGCAGTTACTGTAAATTATTGAAACTTAGGGAGATAATCTTATTTTATATATTACGCAGGTCAAAAATTATACTGATTTTTTTGCATAAAAAATAAATTAGAGTTGACAACTCTAATTTATTTTTTATGCAAAAAAATCAGTATAATTTTTGACCTGCGTAATATATAAAATAAGATTATCTCCCTAAGTTTCAATAATTTACAGTAACTGCCACTCTCTATTCTTTGTGTCATGCATAACGTCTAACGTAACATAATAATTTTTGAATTTCATTCATTGCTACTCTGAAGATGGGTACAGTGGTACCCGAAATATCAGTGTAATTACTTTACCTAATAAAGTAATAAATAACAATGTTTCTCGTATACCTATTTATAATCAAATTACTAGCTCGTAAAGATATATTTAAATATATATATATATATATATATATATATATATATATATATATATATATATATATATATATATATATGGTACTAATACAATTTTGGATATAAAAATAAACTTAGATCTTCATTTTATCGACTACAATATTGTTTCACGTAGTGCAAGCTACGATCATCAGATCGTTGTGTGTACGCTTGAGTGATTTTGTTTTGAAATTAGCATTGTTAGTGTATTACTACGCTGGAATGTTTTAACTAGCGTCTGTTAGGTGCGCAAGTAAAAATTTGCGTTTATGTCTACACGTGGTGGAAAGCGCTTTTCGTTTGTTGAGGGAAGATAATTCTGGTTGTTTTAAAATTATATATTTCTCATAGTTGCATAAGTTACATCTGTTGGTTATGTTTGAGTATGATTTGCAAATTTTTAAAATATTCCATTTTAAGCTGAATTTCATGTTGTTGTCTTTTAAATTCCAGATGTGTCTGCTGAGTTGTGTGCTGTTGGCTTTATCTGCATGTAGGAAAGAGGCTTTGTGGTTATTGAATCTGGTTTTGAAGGTAGTCGAACAGAGTCCTATGTATGAATTGCTGGAATTGTTGTCATGTCTTGTTACAGTTGCTTGGTATATTACGCCTTTGTATAAGCATTTACCATTTAATGGACAGTGGGAAGGTTGTTTGCAGTTACATTGTGTGTCATTCAGTTTAGTAGCGGTAGTAGGGGTGTGTGCGGTTTTAAGTTTGTGATGGTTCGAGCCATCAATAATATTTTTCATGTTGGGCATGCATGAATAGCTAATTTTTATGGTTTTCCTATTGAAAATTTCACTTAGTTGGTTGGATGGTGGAAAGCATTTGTTGATGATTTGAAGAAATTTCTTCCCTATTTTGGTTTTTACTGTTGAACTAAAAGGTGGGTTGTACCACAATATTCTTCTATTTCTATTTTTATTATTGTTGTTGGATTTAGGTGTCGGGTTATATTTTAATTTATAGTCATATCCACTGTTTGATAGTGCTTCTTGGTACAGTTGTATGGTGGTGTTAAACTCCTTTTCATTGGAGGATAGTGAGCTAAGTCTTTTATTTATATTTTCTGGTATGTTTTTCAATACTGCAGGTGGGTGGTCGCTTTGTTTGTGAACATAGAGGATAGTGTTTCCAGGTTTTGTATAGGGTTTATAGGATTGGTTAGTCAAGTTGAATGTTACATCTAGGAAGTTTACAACTTTCTTATTGGCTTCTATTGTGATTGAGAGATTAAATTTTCTAAAAAAGTTGCAAATTTGTTTTTTGTTCTGTTCTATATGTCTTGGTGTTCTTTCACAAACTATGAGTCCATTATCTCTATACAGGCCTAAATTACATTCTATATTCATTTCAGTAGTTAATAGATTAAGCAAGTATATTCCAATTAGTTGGCAGGTTTCGGCGCCGTCATAGCTTCCCATAGTGACATCAAAATTACTGCCGTGTTTTTTTGTCCATTGTTCACTATTGGAGATAAGGATGGACTTTTTGGAGCGTAAAATGATTTCCTGGTGTTCAGTTGGTATGCTGGTAAAGTGTGACGCAAAGGAAAGGGCTTTGTAAAGGAGGTCTTCAGTTATTGATGGGTAGAAATTGCATATGTCAAAAGTAATAAATGACTTACTGCTTTTGTTCTTGATGTTTTCAAACCAATTTATTACTGAGTAGGAATTCTTCCATATGTTGACTTTGATATGCTGGAGGAGTTTTGTGTTTATATTGTCCAATAATTGTTTGCTGATTATACCGATGTTGGATTTGGTGGGGTTTATTAGTCTGCAGGATGGTTTGTTATTGAAGTTAGGTTTGTGATCCTTTAAAGAAATAAAAGCTTCTTTCTGGGCTAGTACTTCTATTCTGGTGTCTAGATTTAATGATTTGGCGATTATGATGTCCTTAGTTGTGATTGATTTAGCTAGGTCAGGTGGGGCTTTTTTGTAGTCTTTTGTAATGTTTTGTTCAATCAGCTCTCTGTACTGGGAAGTGGATAGTTTGTAGAAATTGGTAGTTTTGTCAGCTTTCACTAGCAGTTTGTCATCATTTTTTAATATCCTTTACACACACACATATATATATATATATATATATATATATATATATATATATCCTTTACATATATATACGTAATATCCTTTACACACACACGCACGCACGCACGCACGCACGCACGCACGCACGCACGCACGCACGCACGTACGCACACACGCACGCACGCACACACACACACACACACGCACACACACATATATATATCTGGCTAATACAGCAGACACAGACCTGCCATATTAGCCAGATACTTGCAGCTGCTATGCAGACCTGCCATGTCTTTGATTTTATGAAATTATATTTCTAATTTTATGAATTCATATATATATATATATATATATATATATATATATATATATATATATTATTGAGGAAAAGAGCAATTTAATTATATAAATGTTGTTTTATTGTACTACTAATAGTTTCATGCCTCTTCGGCACTCCTCAGGCACAATATTGACAAATTTAAATTTTTACATTAAGAAAATCAAAATGCTAAACACAAGGTAAAACGTAACGAAAACATAGCAGTGGCTGTATTGTTATATAGGTTTGTAGGTGTAAATTAATATATAAAAACCATAATGTAATGTACAAACATAATTTATAGCAGATGCATGAAGTTTTTGTTGGGTGACTATTCTCTATGGGTATTTGTATATTATTTACTATAGTACTTAAAATATAAATAGGCTACAGAGTTTCTAGGTTTTGTGGTTGCACAGTAAGAATTTTCTTGAGTGTCGGCAGGTTGATAAGAGTTCGTTTCGCTTGTTTAAAGTACACATGTTAGGTTTGTATAAAATAAAGAAACATTCCCATAGGCATAAATTACACATATGGATTTAACTCAACTAAACCAACACCTCAAATAAAAGAACTTGCTAATTTTGAGAAGAAATTAATCAACCTGATACGCAATGTGAAATTCAAACAGGATACAACTACTTTCCAAAGAAAACTTCGACAAGACATCAGAAACAAAATTAAAAACTCAACTACTCTTTTAGTACCATCCGACAAAACTAACAACTTCTACAAAATGGATACACACCTGTACAACAAAATGCTCCAAGACAGCATCACCAAGACATACAAGAAGGTAAGCAAACACACAATAGACAAAATCAAAACTAAAACAAACCAAATTGTTAACAAACTAGACCTTATGGACAGAGTCACTACAACTAGTGAGCAAGAAGCTTTCATCACACTGAAAGATCACAAGGACAATTTTACAAATAAACCAAGTTGCCGCCTCATAAACCCCTGCAAACCAGAGATAGGAAAGATTAGTAAGAAAATATTAGACCGAATAAATAACAAAATTCTCACAAACACACACCTAAACCAATGGAAAAACACCACTGATGTAATAAAATGGTTTGAAGGAATTAACAACAAGCATCAACAGACATTTATTTCATTTGACGTCATAGACTTTTACCCTTCAATTTCAAAAAGCCTACTTGAAAACGCTCTAAGTTTTGCATCGGAATTTGATACAATTAGCGAAGATGAAAGAGAAATAATTATACATGCCAAAAATTCACTACTCTTCAACTCTGGAAAGACATGGGGAAAACATAACCACAACCTCTTCGACGTTACAATGGGAGGATACGACGGCGCGGAAACATGCGAATTAGTTGGGACTTACATTTTAAACACAATAACACTAAAACATGGCAAAAACTTCGGCCTGTACAGAGATGACGGCTTAGGAGTCTCTGACAAAACACCCAGAGAAATAGAGAACATAAAAAAGGACATCTGCAAAATATTTTCTGAAAACGGATTAAAAATAACAATCGAAGCAAATAAAAAAATTATTAACTTCTTAGACACCACACTCAACCTAAATAATAAAACCTACACACCATACACTAAGCCAAACAGTTCTACTAAATATATTCATAATAAATCCAACCACCCAGCAAGCATAATCTCCAACCTACCCTCGTCCGTTAATAAACGACTGTCGTCAATATCATCTAACGAGAAAATTTTCACACAATCCACCTACAACCACCAAAACCTCCTAAACCAAAGTGGCTACAAACACCAACTACAATTCCTACCAAGAACCCAAACAAACAACACACAACAAAAATCTCGAAACCGAAAAAGAAAAGTTGTTTGGTACAATCCACCATACAGCCAACATGTAACCACAAGAATTGCAAAAATCTTCTTTAAAATCATGAATGAGGAATTTCCAAAACAACACCCACTCTATAAAATAATCAACAAAAACACTATAAAGGTTAGCTACAGCTGCATGCCAAACATAAAACAGACCATAAATGCCCACAATAACAGACTATTAGAGAAACAGAAGCAACAAAACAAAACCCCTAGAAAAAACTGCAACTGTAGAAAAAAAGAAAGTTGTCCGCTGAAAGGAAGCTGCCAGGAGAGCAGAGTTATATACCAAGCAACTGTGGAAACTACCGAAAACGAGCCTGCAACATACATTGGCCTAAGTGAAGGACCGTTCAAACTAAGATACGCAAACCACAGATCATCATTTAAAAACAAGGAGAAAGCAAATCAAACAGAACTTAGCAAACACATTTGGCAACTAACTAACAAAAACATTAAGCACAACATAAGCTGGAAAATATTAAGAAAAGCGAAACCATACAACACAACTACCAAAAGGTGTAATTTATGCCTATGGGAATGTTTCTTTATTTTATACAAACCTAACATGTGTACTTTAAACAAGCGAAACGAACTCTTATCAACCTGCCGACACTCAAGAAAATTCTTACTGTGCAACCACAAAACCTAGAAACTCTGTAGCCTATTTATATTTTAAGTACTATAGTAAATAATATACAAATACCCATAGAGAATAGTCACCCAACAAAAACTTCATGCATCTGCTATAAATTATGTTTGTACATTACATTATGGTTTTTATATATTAATTTACACCTACAAACCTATATAACAATACAGCCACTGCTATGTTTTCGTTACGTTTTACCTTGTGTTTAGCATTTTGATTTTCTTAATGTAAAAATTTAAATTTGTCAATATTGTGCCTGAGGAGTGCCGAAGAGGCATGAAACTATTAGTAGTACAATAAAACAACATCTATATAATTAAATTGCTCTTTTCCTCAATAATATAATTGCTCATTATTATACACGTAATAATTTGAGCACTTTTTTATCGCTGTTTTTTAAAAATCTCACGATACAATTATTATTAAAGCTCCTTATATAAGAAAAATAAGTTGAGCACTCTCTCAAACAGCTGACAAAATGGAAGCAATCAATTTTGAATACTCAACAAAGAACATTCCTATACCATCAAACGAGGATTACATTAAGAAACTGATAGAAAAAACTCAACTCTTTTGCCGACGATTAAGATGGAAAGTGTTTTTCTTCTTAAATCCACAGATAACTAGTGAACAGAAAGAAACATATGGATTTAACTCAACTAAACCAACACCTCAAATAAAAGAACTTGCTAATTTTGAGAAGAAATTAATCAACCTGATACGCAATGTGAAATTCAAACAGGATACAACTACTTTCCAAAGAAAACTTCGACAAGACATCAGAAACAAAATTAAAAACTCAACTACTCTTTTAGTACCATCCGACAAAACTAACAACTTCTACAAAATGGATACACACCTGTACAACAAAATGCTCCAAGACAGCATCACCAAGACATACAAGAAGGTAAGCAAACACACAATAGACAAAATCAAAACTAAAACAAACCAAATTGTTAACAAACTAGACCTTATGGACAGAGTCACTACAACTAGTGAGCAAGAAGCTTTCATCACACTGAAAGATCACAAGGACAATTTTACAAATAAACCAAGTTGCCGCCTCATAAACCCCTGCAAACCAGAGATAGGAAAGATTAGTAAGAAAATATTAGACCGAATAAATAACAAAATTCTCACAAACACACACCTAAACCAATGGAAAAACACCACTGATGTAATAAAATGGTTTGAAGGAATTAACAACAAGCATCAACAGACATTTATTTCATTTGACGTCATAGACTTTTACCCTTCAATTTCAAAAAGCCTACTTGAAAACGCTCTAAGTTTTGCATCGGAATTTGATACAATTAGCGAAGATGAAAGAGAAATAATTATACATGCCAAAAATTCACTACTCTTCAACTCTGGAAAGACATGGGGAAAACATAACCACAACCTCTTCGACGTTACAATGGGAGGATACGACGGCGCGGAAACATGCGAATTAGTTGGGACTTACATTTTAAACACAATAACACTAAAACATGGCAAAAACTTCGGCCTGTACAGAGATGACGGCTTAGGAGTCTCTGACAAAACACCCAGAGAAATAGAGAACATAAAAAAGGACATCTGCAAAATATTTTCTGAAAACGGATTAAAAATAACAATCGAAGCAAATAAAAAAATTATTAACTTCTTAGACACCACACTCAACCTAAATAATAAAACCTACACACCATACACTAAGCCAAACAGTTCTACTAAATATATTCATAATAAATCCAACCACCCAGCAAGCATAATCTCCAACCTACCCTCGTCCGTTAATAAACGACTGTCGTCAATATCATCTAACGAGAAAATTTTCACACAATCCACCTACAACCACCAAAACCTCCTAAACCAAAGTGGCTACAAACACCAACTACAATTCCTACCAAGAACCCAAACAAACAACACACAACAAAAATCTCGAAACCGAAAAAGAAAAGTTGTTTGGTACAATCCACCATACAGCCAACATGTAACCACAAGAATTGCAAAAATCTTCTTTAAAATCATGAATGAGGAATTTCCAAAACAACACCCACTCTATAAAATAATCAACAAAAACACTATAAAGGTTAGCTACAGCTGCATGCCAAACATAAAACAGACCATAAATGCCCACAATAACAGACTATTAGAGAAACAGAAGCAACAAAACAAAACCCCTAGAAAAAACTGCAACTGTAGAAAAAAAGAAAGTTGTCCGCTGAAAGGAAGCTGCCAGGAGAGCAGAGTTATATACCAAGCAACTGTGGAAACTACCGAAAACGAGCCTGCAACATACATTGGCCTAAGTGAAGGACCGTTCAAACTAAGATACGCAAACCACAGATCATCATTTAAAAACAAGGAGAAAGCAAATCAAACAGAACTTAGCAAACACATTTGGCAACTAACTAACAAAAACATTAAGCACAACATAAGCTGGAAAATATTAAGAAAAGCGAAACCATACAACACAACTACCAAAAGGTGTAATTTATGCCTATGGGAATGTTTCTTTATTTTATACAAACCTAACATGTGTACTTTAAACAAGCGAAACGAACTCTTATCAACCTGCCGACACTCAAGAAAATTCTTACTGTGCAACCACAAAACCTAGAAACTCTGTAGCCTATTTATATTTTAAGTACTATAGTAAATAATATACAAATACCCATAGAGAATAGTCACCCAACAAAAACTTCATGCATCTGCTATAAATTATGTTTGTACATTACATTATGGTTTTTATATATTAATTTACACCTACAAACCTATATAACAATACAGCCACTGCTATGTTTTCGTTACGTTTTACCTTGTGTTTAGCATTTTGATTTTCTTAATGTAAAAATTTAAATTTGTCAATATTGTGCCTGAGGAGTGCCGAAGAGGCATGAAACTATTAGTAGTACAATAAAACAACATCTATATAATTAAATTGCTCTTTTCCTCAATAATATAATTGCTCATTATTATACACGTAATAATTTGAGCACTTTTTTATCGCTGTTTTTTAAAAATCTCACGATACAATTATTATATATATATATATATATATATATATATATGTATTTTTTTTATTTTTTTGGTTAAAAAAAAATTATAATTGCTGCAGGTCAATATTTTTTAAAACCATTAATTAATTTTTTTCTAACAGATTATTATGTAAAATATTGTAATGTTTATCTATGAGTAGTTTATCTACCGTTATATTACTTGCCGAGTTTACGACAGTATGTTATGCATTTTAGCTGATGGCAAGAAGCTAGCGTCTATTGGTTTGGATGATAATCACTGCATTCAAGTATGGGACTGGAAGAAAGGGGAGAAGCTGGCCTCTGCCAGGGGACATAATGACAAAATCTTTGTCATCAAATGGAACCCTTATGAGTTGAATCAAGCTATAACTGTTGGAGTCAAGCATATCAAGTTCTGGACTCAAACTGGTAACCACTGCACACCCACCATTTTATCACTGCTTCTAGTTGTAATCTTTCTTGTGTATAGGGAACTTTAAAGTAAATGTTTTTATAGCATGCAACATCATGTATAGCATAGCATTTCCTATAGATTAAAGCATAGTATAGTATATAGCCATATACCATAGTTAGTTAGTATCCCCTTCCTCCCCCTCCCTCCCCCTCTCTCCCCGCCTCAGCCCGGACAACGAAGAAAGAGTACAAGAAACAGGCACAAACCCAGCAGCACAGCATCCAGCGCACGGCCTCTCTCTCACTCTCGGGTCTCTCTCTCTCTCAGGTCATCTCTCTCTCTCTCTCATCTCTCCTCCTCTCTCGCTCATCTCTCTTCTCTCTCTCCTCTCTCTCTCTCTCTCTCTCCTTCTCTCTCTCTCTCTCTCTCTCTCTCTCTCTCTCTCTCTCTCTCTCTCTCTCCTCTCTCTTCTCTCTCTCTCTCTCTCTCTCTCTCTCTCTCTCTCTCTCTCTCTCTCTCTCTCTCTCTCTCTCTCTCTCTCTCCTCTCTCCCTCCTCCATCTCCCTCTCTCTTTCTTTTGCCCCCCTCTCTCTCTGCTATCTTTCTAGATAGAGTATGATGTCTTTCTGCAAGTTATTAGGTGGCTCCAGAGTTTAATCCACGACCTGCATATACGATCACAGTGTTGGCATAAAAATTAATCATTCATTTGAGTCTCTGTTGACCTGAGCCTACCCTTTTTTCCTGCTTTTAGCTTTTCTTTTTGTCTCTGTGTCTCATTTTAAAAAATATGCACACCACTATGTAACACAGATCCTCATCTGGTCCTTCTAACAGCATTCCATTTTCAGGTTTTGGTTCTGATATGGCAGCGCTTCATGCTGTCTTTGAGACAGTCTTGACGTGTTTCTTGTGTCTACGTTAATAGGACTTCTTTCTATTTTCCAGTTCACATAGAGCATTGGCTTTTGAATACGTTTGTTGTACATTCTGACCAGATGTCCGGCCTATCAAAGTCTGTTCTTGATGATAAGAATTTTAGGCTCAGTATTTTTGTCTCCTGGTGCACGCTGTTTTTGGGCTGATCAGTCCATTTGATTTGCAGTAAACCTTGTAGTTTCTTCATATAGTAATCTTTCAGATTCTTCATATCCATATTTTAGGTGATTCAAGCTTCTGAGGCATAGAGTCATCACTCACTCGCTCGCTCAATCACTCCGCTCACTCACTCACTCACTCACTCACTCACTCACTCACTCACTCACTCACTCACTCACTCACTCACTCACTCACTCACTCA